>CM040421.1:60917696-62367696 GCA_022702705.1 Papilionanthe hookeriana x Papilionanthe teres | reverse complement strand
ATAATAAGAGAAGTGATATATTAAAAAATATATTTATTTCTGCTTGAACTTAATTTTTAGAATAATTTAAATAGACACCAATTTGAATGAAAAGGCAACGTTATAATATATATCTGTATATAAATATATACATATATGTATATATATATATATATATATATATATATATATGTATGTATATATATATATATGTATGTATGTATATATATATATATATGTATGTATATATATGTATATACATATATACATACATATACATATATACATACATAGATACATACATATATACATATATCTATACTCATATACATATATACATACATATATATAGATATATACATCTATATATATATATATATTTAGAGATACCTGTCTAAATCAAAGCTTGTCTAAATTTCTATTTAGAGATACTTGTCCTACTAATGATTGGGGAAGAAGCTTTGGAACAAAATTTTAACACCTTCCATGTCTTTTTTCTGTTGGACACTTTTTAGAAAGTTTCTTCCAACAGATGATATTTTAAAACTTAAGGGAATTCGTGGGCCTTCTATTTGTCATTTCTGCCATTCTGATGAAGAATCCATTTCACACATTTTTATAAGATGCTTTGTGGTTCAAGATGTATGGAAATCTGTTTTGGATTATCTTGGGCTATCTTCTAAATTCTTTTCATGGTTTAGCATTGAATCTTGTTGGCAAGATTGGAAAGGTTCTATTGATTATTATATCCCTTTTATCATTTTTTGGTTTATCCGGATGGAGAGAAATGATGTCCTTTTTAACGACAAGGAATGTTACTGTTCAAGCATACTACCAGGAAGTGTCTAACTTATATTCACAAGGCTAGATAAATACTGAATTCCCAGCAGACTCCTGTTATTAATAAGGTCAAGCTTGTTATTTGGAGACTCCCTAAGGCTCCTTGGGTTAAAATAAATACTGATGGAAGTTTTTCTTCAATTTGTGCTGGAATTGGGGCTCTTTGCAGGAATCATCAAGGTAATTGTACTTGGTTTCTATCTCGCTCCAATTATGGCGGCAAATAGCTTGGAAACTGAAATAATTGTCAGCTCATCGGGGTCTTAAAGTTGCCTTCCTTAATAAGCAAAATTTCATTCATATGGAGATGGATTCATTGCTTTTAGTGCAAATATTATTGAATGAAGTTGCTGCTCCTTGGAACATTCTTATTTGGGTTAATATGATCCTCAAGTTATCCTCAAAGTTAACTATTATATGGAGTCATGTACATAGAGAGGGGAATCAACCTGCAAATTGGTTGGCCAAGAGAGCTTCTTCTAGGAAGGGAATAATTTGTAGCTCAAGCTTTTCTTTTGAATTTTTATCTTCTTCCTTTTCTGTTTTTAGAGCTCTTTTACATGGGGATGTATTAGCCATTCCTCATGTCAGATGTAATAAAACCACCTTATTTAAATAAATTACTTTTTTGTGGTAATATATATATATATATATATATATATTGAGGGAAAAAGCAGTGGTGACTCCCTACGCATCAATTATGAAAAGGTGTTACAGAGGGGGAGGGAGGTGGATTCCATTCTAAAACTAAAAAGAAAATATAGTAAAACTCACCCTTGAGGGTTCCACTTCCCTCATTACTACTTACACAAAAAATATCTCCAAAATACAAAAGAACACTAAGAACAAAAGGAGAAGCAAAAAACAAAACTGAGTTGTAAGAGACTTTAAAGACCTTGAAAACAAAAATAAGGAAAAGACAGAACCAAAACATAATTGTAGTGCACTTGGAGGGCCATGAAAGGCGAATATAATTGAAATTTTTCTGCCCTATAGCCGTAGAAGTGGTGGCCGTTGAGGTACCTGCTTGCTCAGAATTTGTCTAAAAGAGTAGCACAGAAGACATGAGCTTTAAATTCACAAATAGATAAAATTTGAAAAGGTTTCCATAACAAATTGAGCCAAAAGGAGAATCTCTGGTAGCCAAAGTAAAAGCAGCCTGCAATGGACAGTGAAGACAGCTTGCAAAGAAGGGAAGATACTAGACTGGTCTTGCCCAGAAGGAGTGCCATAAATGACCGTTAAGGTTAAAGTGGCAAGACACAAAAGCAATGTGGCAGATGGAAAGGAATTGTATAAAGCAAAAAAAACAAAATCAAGTTCTGATATAGAGGAGAATTAAAGAGTCCCCGACCAGGTAGGTTCGCAGAGAAATGGGTGGGTTTAACCCCACCATTGGGAGATTACCAGCACTACGATCCAACCAGTCAACATGGGTGTACCCTTCCCTGAAGATGAAGTTCCAAATAACATTTATATTATTGGCACAAATAAGATAATAAATTCTATGCAGAAGGTAAATCAGGTTCCAGTTGGGAGGAGTTTTCCAGACAAGATATCATAAAGAATTTTTGTATCCATCTCCACACACAAATTGTTAAAAGAGAAAGCAACAACAGTGTGAATGCCCAAAAAAATAGCCCAGCATTTAGTCATAAGGGTGCCATCTGAGATAACAGGTGAATTGAAGTAACATGACCATTTTTCCAGATGGTTCCTAAAAGCACCCCCAACCGCAGCAGAGATGGAGGACCAGCAACCATCCACATTAAGCTTAACCCAACCCAAAGAAGGGGGATTCAAAGAACTAACACAAGTCTGGCAGCAGGTATAGGGGGTAAATTAAAAGAGGTGGCTTTAAAACATTTATAATAATAAGCTAAAATATAAGAAGTGGTAGAAAGGGAGGAGGGAGGGGAAGTATTGTACTTATGAGCATTCCTATCATTCTAAAGGAACGAAAGAAGCACAACAGGAAAAGGATGAAGGCAAGCCTTTAAATCCTCCTGCAGTTTCCAGCGCCAGAGATAATTCACCAGGATGCTATCTTGACGCCAAGTAATACCAAAATGAGAACCAAAAAAGTTCCAAACATTTAAAAAGGTTCTATATATATATATATATATATATATATATATATATATATATATATATATATATATATATATATATATATATATATATATATATATATATATATATATATCTGTATCGGCTATATGGGTGGGGCGGTCTCGACTATCCCAACGATTGGATTCAATGTGGAAACCGTCCACTACAATAAAATTAAATTACAGGTTTGGGATCTGGGTAGACAGACAACTATAAGGAAGATGAACTTAAAGGTTCAGTGTTGCTTGTGTATGCGAATAAGCAGGATATTCCTGGAGCACTAGATGATGCTGCAATAATAGAGGCTTTAGAACTTCACAAGATAAGGAATCGCCAATGGGCCATCTTCAAAACCTCAGCCATCAAGGGAGATGGTCTCTTTAAGGGTTTGGACTTGTAATGAGTCGCATGAGCTTCTGCTAACATATATATATATATATATATATATATATATATATATATATATATATATATATATATATATATATATATATATATATATATATATATATTTATTTATTTATTTATTTATTTATTTATTTCGCTTCTTAGGCACTAAGACCGTTATATCTATCTACTATATGATACTAATATGGGACACATTTATTATTAAAAATATGACATGAAGGCATAAAATATAAAAACATAATAAAAATAGGGGCATTTACATTCGCAGACTTTAAGTATTGCTGTTTACAAATTTAGCACCCTCTTTCATCCTTTTTCAATTTCGCTCAAATATCAAAATTCACGATAAATATTTTGATCATGGCATATGCAAATGCATTGGTTTGTTAGTTCAAGAAGAAAAGAAGCAAAAAAGATCATCCAAGGGCTTGTTTTGTAAATAGCGATGGTTGGAATTATCCCTAAAAAATAATGTTATAACAAGTGATAATTTGAAAATATAATTGTTGAAAGACGGTTTAGTTCTCTTTCAAAGTTAAAATTTAAAAGCCTATTATTAGTTTTTAACTCCTTTATGGGTTTGTCTTTTCTATCTTCACTATTTCGCGCAGCAGAGTAATGTTGTATGAATGCATTAAGTCATTGCAAATGTCAAAAAATATATATTTAGATATTGTAAAACTGATTTTCTGTTTTTTTTTTCTTTAGTATTGTTTGATGCAATAGGTTGGAAAGAACCTTTAAAATCAAGGTTGGGAAATTACAAGCATACCACACAAGTTTAATTTATTTGTATATCTAAGACTCGTAACTCGTCGGTGACATAAACCCATACGGTCATACATGAAAAAAGTGTATTTCACTTCAATTTTTGATTCTATGTTAAAGCTTCAAGTGAGGGGTATGCATGTAAATAAAAATGTTTTAAGTTTTAGTTAATTATTATTTCCATCAAAGTTGCATGGCTTAAATCTTAACAGAAATACCTTACTGATGCAGGCTGAGTAACACTCTTAAATCTGGAGGCCGTTAATTGAAAGCGCTAAAAGTGCTAAAACTGCTGTATGCCTTTTTTTTGTGAGTATCGAAATGGTTGGACATGGTCTCTTCATCTAGAGTGACCTTCCACTTCGTAAAAAAAGCGTAAAAGAAAACCAGCTCTATTTCTTTTTTATTCTTTCCCTTAATACATGTCTAACTGTAGATTGACCCAATCACTTTTGTAAAGCCTTTAATGTCTAAGATTTTGATATATATATATATATATATATATATATATATATATATATATATATATATATATAAAAGAAAACCATCTCCTATTTATATTTTATCCTGTCCCTTAATACATGTCTAACTGTAGATTGACTCAATCACTTTTGTAAAGCCTTTAATGTCTAAGATTTTGATATATATATATATATATATATATATATATATATATATATATATATATGTATATGTATATATATATATTGTAGGAAGATTTGCACACATACGTTTTAATTGTTATCTATTTACATATCCAACAACTAAATTTTTGATGTTGTCGTTGGTGGATCGCTCATATCAAAGACATTATACTGTGTTGACCAATAAGGAGTTTACATTTACATGAAACAATAAATGTCAACGTGCTTTTAAAAGCATAAAATAGTATTTGATGACACCTTATATCTTAACAGCCTCAATCTCCAGTTAATTTTTGGAACTTTATCTGATAGCACAAGTTAATGACAAGATTAAAGAAACTACTCTCTATTATTCAAGTCATCGCCTATTTCCTACAGAAATAAAGTATCCTCCAGTCCAAGCTTTAATCTTTGTTATTTAAAAAAATTAGAAATTACATGCTTTCACATATAGGTCAACCTTATTTCAATGTCTCATCCATTGCAATATTTGATGACTCAACTAGTATTTTTCGAAGGATTATCAAGGGTGGTCAATGATATTATTGCAATTTGATATAAATTTCATTCCTTTGTACGCCATTAAAGGATAACTTGTAGTAGACTTCTTGGTGACGCACACGTTCTCAGCAGAGTGTCCTTTAAAATTTAGAAAACCCAATGCGCAATGTTTGGAGATGTACTTTGACAGAGTTTCTTCAATGTAACAAAATAAATAATTGAAAGCAATAATTCTCAGTAAAGCATGTATCTAATCAATCTTTTTCACTCCGTCGCATGGAATGTTGAGGTTCTCCTACTACTTGATAGAGTTGTGTACAAACAATGAAGCCAAATACAAAGCACTGAAAACATGATTAGAGTTGAAAATTTTAATGGGAATAAAAGATATCAACAGCCTCAGTGATTATGATTGATTCACGATGAAGCTTGTTGACCCCAATTCTGGTGAGGTCTAATTTTTGTTTTAGAGCTTAGGATTAAACCAAATGACTTTCTTATTGATTATCCTACAAGACTAGTGATGGAATCCACTTCACTTAAAAACTCAAACCACTTCTTGACTATTTTGTAGTCTCATTATGGGTTGTCATAAATCCTCAACATTTAGTTGATTTGGCTTAGACTAACATGATGAATTTCAAAAAAGAGTTCCAGTAAGGCCATGAGGCCTTATGAAAACTCCTTATGACTTGGCTCCTCACTCCGCTCACACATGCACTACACTCACACCTCTTTCACAACACTTCACCCTACCCATCCACCTAAACTGAACAAAGTTTCCTAATTTTCAAAAAATTACCAAAAAACATCAAATTACTAAACTACCCAATCCATCCCAATTTTACCAAGACAATTCCTATCTACCAAATCCACCTCAAATCCACAATAATTCCCTAACTTCACCAAATTTACTAAATTCCCCAATTCCTCTTAGGGATTTCTCTTCCCTTAAGATTTAGTGGGCAAATTTTGGTATTTTGATTTATTTACATTGAATTGTTATACATTTTATGTTTTTAATTTTATTATTAATTTATTCAATCAATAAAATATATTTATTTTAATTTAATTGAAAAAATGACCTAAAAACCACAAAGATTTGGTGTAATAGGTCATTACTGACCATGGCGGGATTATCAAAATCATTTAGAGTGCATTTCTATTTATTATAAGATTATATTCATTTTTATTTATTAAAATTTAATATATTTATTTAGGAAATTTAAAATCCATTTAAATGAGGTTTAATCTAGACAAATAAAATTATCTAAGACGCTAAATGATATAATATTTACCAAAAAAAGCGGCTGCCAATAAAAAAGATTATATTAAATATTTGAATTTTAACTTAATCTCTATTTAACCTAATTTAAATTAATAACTTATTAATTAAATATTTAATCAATAGAATTATCATCCAAACAAATTTTAACACACATAAGAATTTACTTGGGAAAAATAATTTCACTTTAACTTTAGACTAATATCATTTTAAAATTTATCATTCTTAATGAAAACCAAATTTAAGTGGATTTTTTTCAAAAATTAGATGATCAAATACCAAATAAATTAAGAAAAAACCACTAATCAAATTCTTCTAAAAAATAATTCTCATTCCTTTTCAAGCAATAGCTAAAATTATCTAAAAGAAATAATATATTTTAAATATTAAATATGTAAATAAAAAGAAATTGTGTGACGGATATGTAAATCTTTTTTGTTGGCATAATTTAAGGAAACTAATTTTTGAACATTCTCGTTAAATTTTCGAGTTGAAATGGCCAAAACAACTCCAAATTATAACCTGGAAAAGCGGAGTGATGGACGAGTAAAAAATGTGTGTTTTTGCCACGACATCTATTTTAGAGGGTTGCTATTATCCCAAAGACAATTCAAAACTTCCAAAAATAAAGCTGCAACGTGTCATTGCTAAAATCACAATTTTTTTATCTAAACCTTAAATCTCTCCTTCTATGTGCTCCCTATAAATCATACATGGGGGTTGCCATGTTAAACTCCGAAGAGAGAATAATTAAAGAGGAAAAAATTCTTAGCAAAAAGGAAAGCAAAAGGGATTCATTGTACATTCTTCGTAATGGATTGCATTACTCTTGATCTCCAATCTTTCGAACTCCATCTTACCATCCCCCCAAATCGACGATCTCGTCTCCCACAAAAAATAACATTAGTTTACCTTCCTAGAATTAATGAAACTCCATTGGCAGTTAATGGCACCTGCATCCCTGCTAATAAAGAGGCTTTAATAGAACTTTGTCGTGTTCAATCGAAGGATATCACTTACAAATCAGAGGTAATATTTGCAAGTTCAAATCTAGTTTGTATTGGCAATGGGATTCGCTTTGAGGTCTGGATCAAGGGAGAGAAAGCTCTACAAGGGATTTTCCAACGAGATAAAACATGGGAGCTGTGCTGTGAAGAAATCAACCTGTCTGAATGGGTTGAGATAAATGTAGTGACAAAGCAAGGGCTTGTGATGCGAGAGCTGATGAAGCTAAGGAGAAAAAGATTTTATCCTATGTTACAGGAAATAAAGGAGGAAGATGAGACGGAGAAAGAAAATAAGAATGATGAGATGAGAGGATTTGATGATTCCGATTATGTGAATGAAAAAAAGAAGGAAGATGGAAATCAAATGGCGAGGAAAAGTATTAGTTGGGCGAATGTGGGTGTTTGGGTAGCATGCATAGGAGTTGGGCTATTTATTTCGAGGTCTTCTTTGAAGAGATTAATAGGATTGAAGTTATTTTGAGAATATATATGTATTTATATGTGTGTGTGTGTGTGTGTGTGTGTGTGTCTATATATATATATATATATATATATATATATATATATATATATATATATATATATATATATATATATATATCTTTGTTGAGTTCTCAATTAGGTGGAGGGACCGGAGGATGAATAATGCAACCAGCGGAGGCGAAGCACCTGGAATAGATATATATCTTTATTGAGTTCTCAATTCGGTGGAGGGACCAGAGGATGAATAATGCAACTAGCAGAGGCGAAGCACCGGCTATTCCAGATCTAAACGAGAAGATAAAACCGGAGGAGCTCGAGAAGTCCCTAAATGCGGTTTTTTTTTTTAATATTGGAAGTGCTTGCCTTTAAAACTCTGAAACACAAAGGTCAAGCATGGGTTGTCTTTGAAGATGTTGCATCAGCTATGGAGACACTTAAGCGGATGCAAGGATTTCCTTTCTATGAGAAACCTATAAGGATTCAATATGCTAAAACAAAATCAGATATTATAGCAAAAGCTGATGGCACTTTTGTACCTCGAGAGAGAGGAGGAGGAGACATGATGATAAAGCTGAAAAAAGATGAAAGGAGCGACATCGTGATGCTAATCAAGCTGGGTTGAACTCTGCTTATGTTGGAGCTTATGGTACTTTGTCGTCACTATCTCAATTGTCTTATCCTGGAGGGGCCAAGCTTCCGGAGGCTCCAGCTCCACCAAACAACATCTTGTTCATTGAGAATCTTCCCCATGAATGAACTCCAATGATGCTGCAAATGCTTTTCTGTCAGTACCCAGGATTCAAAGAGGTTCGAATGGTTAAAACAAAACCTGGGATTGTTTTTGTAGAGTATGGAGATGAGACGCAGTCTACGGTTTCCATGCAAGCTCTCCAGGGGTTTAAGATGACGGCTCAGAATCCGATGGTCATCTCTTATGCAATGAAGTAGAGATCTGTGTAGCTTTGCAGTATCTATTCAGGGCGACTGCTTCTCTTTCGGCAAAATGCTTACTGTTTCATCTTCTTTTATATGGCAACTTCTCTACTTGTCTTTCTGGATTTAGTTTATTGTTTTCATTTTAGTGCTCTTGTAGCATCGCCTTTCCCTTTCATTTTTTTTATGTTAATCGGGTTGTTAGTCTATCAAATTGCACTCCAATCAATGTGAATTCATTTGACATATTTGCATATAAAAAAAAAATTATATATTGAGTTCTCTTCATATTATTTTTTTTCTAGAGAAGGATCATTGGTCCCAAAGCAATATATGTAAACAATCCTAATATGTTATATTTTACCATTTGTTTCTTTCCCAAATAGTATCCTAATGTTACAATATTTACTTTTCATTTGTACATCCAATTTATTATAATGTCTTTATCTTGTTGATTTTTGACTGATTAAAACAAAACGATCAACAATTTTTTTTTTCAAGGAATTGTAATGTTAGGAAATAGTATAATATATGAAATATTTACATATATACTTATATTTTCTATTTAAACAAAATTTACTATGCAATTGATTGCAGATTATGTACAAGAAAATTTTGATCCTACTACTACTCAAATGATAGTTTAAGAGAAGTTTAAATATTTATTTTATATTTAATTATGGTTTTGTTATACTCCTCTTTATTTGTACATTGATAATAATTATATATAGTGATGGTTTAGGTGAAGCATAACCCACACCAAGTTCACACATAATATGAGGAATATATATCAGAAAATTACACTGAAGCTTGATTTTTAGCATCAAAACTAATAAAATCGCAGGGTAAGAGATATAGCTTAACATCTTAAAATAAAATATGACAAGGATATATTTTTATTTGGAATTAAATCTTACGTGCTAAAAGTTCAAATCTTCCATGCTAGATTTCTTATAACAACATTTCACCTTAAAATAAATGTTCCTTGAACCATTCAACTTATTTGAGTTTTTTATTTTCAGATATTATTGTATATTTTAAGCAAATTTGAATTTAATCTTCTTTGGGATTTCTCTTCCCTTAGGATTTAGTAGGCTAAATTTGGTAATTTGTTTTATTTAATTTGAATTATTCTCCATTTAAAAAGTTTTTAATTTTATTATTAATTTATTTAATCTATAAAATTTGGTTATTTTAATTTAATTAAAAATAACCCATGAATTACTAAGATTTGGTGTCTTAGGTCATTATTGACCATGAAGAAATTGTTGGAATCATATAGAGTGCATTTCAATTATTACGAGATTATATTAATTTTCATTTATTAGAATTTAATTTATTTATTGAGGAAATTTAAAATCCAATTAAATGAAGTTTAATTTACAAAAAAAAAAAAAATCCAAGACCCAAATTATCTAATGTTTAAAAAAAAAATGAAGCTGCTAGTAGAGATGCTTCTATTAAACATTTAATTCTAATGCATTATGCTATCATGTCCAATTCTCATAGATCATCCTATAAAATTTTACCACACATATATAAAAAATTTGGCAAAAATGCTTTCAATTTAGCTTTAGACTAATATCATTTTAAAATTCTTTCTTCTTGATGAAAAACATACTTAAGTGGAAATTATTTAGAGGTTAGATGATCAAATACCGAATAAATTAAGAAAAAAATTATTAATCAAATCCTTCTCAATAATATTCTCATTCCTTTTCATACAATAATAATATTTTAAATATTAGATATGTTAATACATAGAAATTGTGTGATATATATGTAAATCTTATTTATTTGCATGATTTTAAGAAACAAAATTTTGAAGTTTTCAGTTAAAATTTTGAGTTGAATGGGCCAAAGCCCTTCCAACATACAACCCAAAAAAGTGGAGTGTTGAACCATTAAAAGATATATGTCTTTCCACGACATCAAGTTTAATTGCTTGCTGTGATCTCAAAGATAATTGAAAACTTCCAAAAATAAAGCCCCAAGATGTCATATATAAACTTACTTTTTTTATCTAAACCTTAAATCTTTCCTTCTCTCTCTCTAAGTTGCATCCTATAAATCAATAATGGGAGTTGCCATCTTAAACTGCAAAGAGAGAACATTTCAAGAGAAAAAAAAATTATAAGAAAAAAGAAAAAGTAAAGCGCTTAGTTGTTCATTCTTCATTATAGATCACATTACTCTTGAACTCCAATCCTTCAAAATTCATCTCACCATCCCACCAAATCAACAATCCCATCTCCAAAAAAAAAATAGCATCAGTCTACCTTAGAAATAATGGAACTCATTGGTAGTTAATGGCACCAACTTCCCTGCTAACAAGGAGGCTCTGATAAATCTTTACCTCCTACAATCGAAAAATATCACTCACAAATCAGAAGTAGTGTTTGCAAGTTTATATCTAGTTGATGTATCGGTAATGGGCTTCGCTTTGAGGTTCAAATCCATGGAGATAAAGCTTTACACAGTATTTTTCGACGTGGTGCAAGATGGGGAATCCACTGAAAGAAAAGATAATTGTATTGACTGTTGACCTCACTATTGGTTGAGTTCTAGACTCTCTTTAGAATAGCCTAGGGTCTAGCCATAGGACTCTCCTGGTGACTTTCTTAGAAGACTAGCCATGGAACCCTTTCCCCCTTTAGAAATTCAAACTTTTCTCACTTCACTGGGAGTTTTCATATGCTTAAGGCCTGACCTCTAGCTTTTGGGAGGAAGAGACCAAGCATAAGGAAGCCCAAGGGAAGTCTCCTATACTTGGTCAGACCTTAGGATCTACTCTGGGGGTTCTGGAGCTTACTCTACACTTAAATTACACACTCACAACCCTAACAAGGCACATCACCTATGATCCCCTAAATCTTTGGAAACTCATGTAAGTGGTTTACCCAAGCCCTTAGCCTCAAGTTAAGGTTTTGCTAGTACCAAAACATAGAGGACAAAATGAGGGTGACCCTTGGTCCATGGCTCAACCTAAACAAATCCATATTACTCATTTTCAACCAATCCCAATTTTCCAAAAAATTTCTAACCCTTTTGCCCCAAAATACCCATAAACCTACCCAAAATACCCCCAAAAACCTTAAAATCCCCCAAAATTTCCAAAATCACCCAAATTACCCATAATTCTTCAAAAATCATTCCAAAATACTCCCTACCACTCAAATTAACTAAAATTACTCAAAATTGCCAAAATTTCCAAAAATACAGAAAATGACCAAAATGCCCCTCTTAGCCCAAAATTCCAAAAATTTCAAAAATTCCCATAAATTCCGAAAACCTCCCAAATATTCCCAATTTCATTTCTCTCAACTACCACATGACCCAATTTTGCCAATTTAGCCCAATTTGACCCATTTAACCCAAAAATGCCCAAATTAAACGCAATGTCCCCAATATTGTCAAATTTCAATTCTAAACTTTAATTCAACATCTTCAATGCCAATATAAACCAAATCCATGCTCAAATTGATCCACATTTGAGTTCAATTTCACTCAAATCACATTTTCTCCTCTAATATTTTAATTAACTCATAAGTGGGGTCACATAAAAATTTTAAAGTCATTTGAGTTAAATTTAATGAATTATGAAGTGATAAAGGCCTTTAGAGGTAAAATTATAATTTTTGGAAAAATTTAGCTTAAGGGATTAGTACTGAGCTAAGCTTAATCAAAAGAATTAACTAATAAGAATTTGAAAATGGGTTTGCCTCTAAAAGGGGCATTTTGATTTTAAACTACTTTTGATTTTGGTTTTTGTGGCGGTGAATTTTTAATCTTGATTAATTCTTCCATAAGTTAAGTTTGCCTCTAAAAGTCCACCCACATAATTCCTAAGTGAAATATCAAATGATAATTATCCCACCTTTCGGGATGATTAAAATATTGGAGCATTGAGCATAAGGGTATGAAACAGATAAATAATTTAATAACTATGATTTAATAACTATGATAAGTCCAAAAAGACCTCAAGGAAGCTCAAAAGTATTGTGAAATATCTGGGTCTCTCCTGGATCTTTTCACAAGTCTTCTGGGCACCTTGTAGGACTACTGCACCTATTATATCTATTAAATGAAAAATATCTCTCAAATAAATGATTCAGACCCACTAGGTTATGACTTAGGTCTTTCTAAGCTTATGGCGAACATATCAATAGGTTTTACTTTCTTGTAAATTACAAATGTTTATTACAAGAATACTAAAGTTTTAGGTGGAGATGATGGGAAGACCTACCAGGTGTGCTTTTATTTTATTGCAATTTACTTACTTGAACTCTATTGCACTTTCTTTCCTTAAAAATTTTCATGTTAAACAACAATGTTGCCCTGCATGAAAATTGAAACTTTTAGGATAGCCATAAAACAAAAACCAAAATCAAAATTAAAAATCAAGACAAGATAAAATTCACCGCCACAACATTCAAAAATATAAACCAACTCAAAATTTAATCACAAATGAAACAAAAATGGATCATGAGTCCGATATTCCTGTTGCCACAACCGCCGTTGCTTCTGAATCAGTTGCAGAGAAATTGACAATCCAGGGAAGTCTACTGATTTAAAATTGACTAGAAATAAAACAGTTGATGATAAAGTTTGAAAGCTCCGAGCAGAAATTTTTGAGTTAGCCAAACAACGAGGGTTGGATATTGATGATGAGGATTACTCCTTGTCAGATTACATGGACGAAGAATTCATGGAAATTAATATGGTTGAAACTCGGTCCACATCATCTGCGCGCAAGGCTCCTAGTGAGGATAACAACGCAGATGAGCTTTGAAGGACCATCCTGACAAGAGATGAACAGATTAGCTGTCTGGAGAAGAAAATAGTGGAGATGACCACCGCCATGACCGCCATGGCTACACTCCACACACAATCACAGTCAAGACCCACAGTATCTCTAGAGATTAACCAGCCCGAGATCATACACATTGCTGACGAAAGAAGTGAAGTTGCTTCAGCCAATGAAGAAGAATCACCGAGAAGAGAACCGACTCCAAGCCTACTAGAGAAGGACATTAAACAGATGGTCAAGCAACAAGTTCAGGAGGCCTGGGCTCAGTCCAAAGGTGGAGCATCAGTTTCAAAGGGTAGACCCTACCCGGAGGAGTTCGATGTCGTGTCTTACCTCAAAGGCTTGGTGCCTCCGACTTTTAAGACGTTCGACGGGACATGAAATCCTCGCCAGCACATCGCACACTTCAGAGCTAGTTGTTGCAACACATGAGGAAGTGAAGCTCTGTTGTTCCGTCAGTTTGTCAGCAGCCTGTCAGGAATATCGTTTGATTGGTATGTCGAGCTTCCCAATGGATCAGTAAAGACTTTTACAGAAATGGAAAATATATTCGTGAAAAGATTCGTCGGTGCCTGACATCATGTTACCATAAGGGATCTCATCATGGAGTGGCAAAAGCCCGACGAGACTTTGGTCGACTACATTCTCAGATGGAGAAACTTAAGCATGAAATGTGAACCTCAGCTACAGGAAAAACACGCGATCGAGATACTACTCAAGAGTATCCACGGTCCGGTAGCCTTAATTCTTAAGGGTCTCACCATCAAGTCCTTCGAGAAGCTACTCAGCAAAGCTAGCAGTTTGTAAGAAGAAGTCAAGCACATGGAACCTGCAGAAAAGACAAAGAAAACAAAACCCGCTAAAGCATATAAGAAGAGATCTGGCTTAGTGGCAATGTCGACAAAGGAAAGCAGCCAATGAGGATTCTGCCTGAGCAGTTGTCACAGCAGCACAGCCAGTCGCCTCAGTACAGTCAGCCTCAGCAGTATGGTCAACCTTGTGCATAGTAGAGCGATCCATCCGAGTCGGCAGCGAGAGGTCATACGGGACGGATGGACGACAGGGTCCGACAATGTCAAAACGGCTACACAGGAATTACTCTTTCAAAGACGACGCCGTAGCAAAGATGTTCAGGAATTTAATGAAAAAGCCTGAGTTCAGATTGCCTGAGCCGAAGAAGCCAGAAGAGATGGAAAAGAAGGATTAGCTAAACTTCTACCCCTACCACCGAATGCTCAGATACACCATAGAAAGCTGCTTCAGTTTCAAGGATTGGCTCGAGCGGAATTACAAAGAAGGATATATAACAATACCAAATGAATACTTGAAAGAAACTAAAAGAGGTTCTATAAACGTGATTTCAGCCGAGCCAATCTCTCTAATTGATCATATACCATCAAGGCAGATGGAGCATAATTTGAAACTAGCTCAAGAATGTCCTGGATCAAATCCAGTCTACCCTAAAGAAAGGTGTTGTCCGGAGTCTACCGCCAGCCTAATCCAAGGTGAAGTCCTCGCCGAGGAGGCCACCGCGACAAGAATGGAAAAAGAAGCGGATCATAAACAAAATTAAGGATGATAGCGTGAAGGGTAGGATAGAGGCTGCCCCTGTTAGATTGGTTGTTTCAGATTCGGGGGTGAAACCCCTCGAACCCTTGACTTTGTACCATTATCTTTATGCCCCTCTAGCGTCTCATAATGATATTAGAAATGATGTTGGCTACGTTCTTTCTGTCTCTAGTGATGATGTAACTAATCACAACCTCTCTAACCCTGATTTCAATTCCCAAAATGATCCTCAAGTTATTATTGTTCCTGACGAGAATGTTGACGAAAACAAAGAAGATATCGACAGTACCAGCTACAACAGCACCGGAAGCGAGGAGCCAGTCCTCGAATGCAAAGGAACTCCACTTGCCATCAACGTGGAATTTTTAGATGTGAAAGAGCCAGAGACTGTAATACAAGGATCTCTGGGTCTAGAAGAAGAAGAAACAACAGAAGTACATTTAAGAAATGGCAAGGTGCTACAGCTAAAGACGGCTCCAATGAATAAGGAAAACAGACGATTACTCAAGAAGAAGTATCTCCTGTAACGAAAGAAGTACAAGTTCGAAATGAAATTTAAGATTCAAAAAAAGTGAATTATAACGTACTAGCTCATCTCAGAAAGTGTTGACCTCATTTTTGATGAGGTCTTCTCTTCCCTCTTTAGTGTTTAGGATCTAGCCTTAGGCTTTTCCTTTGACTATCTTAGAGGACTAGAATTGGGACCCATCCCTTAGAAATTTGAACCACTTCTTGCCTCCCCGCAAACCCCACAAGCTTGATTGTAGACCCCTAATCACCTAGAGGGTTGAAATCAAATGTGAAGGTTTAAAGGATGAGTTCCCTATAGGACTCTTTGGCCTTAGGACCACCCTAGGTGGCTTGGTCTGGTGAGGGTTGACTTACACACTCACTACACTCACACTCTACACTCTCACACACACAATCCAAATCCTAAAACCACACCCATACCTAACTTGACTCCTTGACTCATGTAGGTAATTCATATGGATGGACCTTAACCCCTAAGCCCCTGGTTAAGAGGGTTAGGAACAACATAATGAATGCCTCAAATGAGTCCTCTCATGGCTCATATAGGCTTAATATGGCTTCATGGCTCAATCAAAGTGATTCCATTCCACTCATATTTGATCAATCTTCATTATTCCAAAATTTCAATTTTTGGCCTCGGGGCCCCTACACCTACCAAACCTACTAAAAGCCCTTAGAATTGCCCAAATCCTCCAAAATTTCCAAATCACCCAAAATTCCCGAAAATTAACCTTGAACTTTTCCTCACCAATCAAATTGATCATCCATAGCCAAAAATAGCAAAAATTCCAAAAATACCCCCCAAATACCCTCCAAATACCCAAAATGTCCCTCTTAGCTAAAAAAATCCAAAAATTCAGAAAATTCCCAGAAAATTCCAGAAAATCCCAAATATTCCCAATTTCATTTTGTCCAACTACACCATGGGCCAATTTTGTGAAACCAAATCTACCCAATTGACCCCAATTTTGGTCCAATTCAATTCTAAACTTTAATTTAATATTCACAATATCAATCTAGACCAAACCCAAGTCCAATTTGATTAACATTTGAATCCAATCTCACTTTTGACCTTAAAGCCCAATTTGGACACATGACCCAAACTTAGCCCAAACCAAACCAATTCAACTCCAATTGACCCCAAACCTTTTCTAAACCTTCCTTAACATCCCCACAAACAAAACACTAACATAATTTGCCCAAAATTTGGACCCAAACCCCACTCAAATTCAACCCAAAACCAAAAAGCCCAATTTTGACCTAAACCCAAACCTAACCCAAATAAGCCCAAGTCCCAAAACCAAAACCCAACAAAAGTTAAAACCTCTTTGAAACACTCCCATAAAAATTTCCCAACATTAATTTTACATCAATTTCAACCTTAGCCCAACATTGGCCCAAATTACCCCAATTTGACCTACATTGGCCCATTTACCAAATGAACCCAAATTCAACCCAATTCAAACCCAAACCACCTCAAATTCATTTCAAATCACTCATGACACATCCCTAAACCAAACCCAACAATTATTTGGCCCAAACTTCTACAAAATTCCCATCCATGAATTCATTCTTAAACCTAAAGGCTCATTCCCTTAAGCCTTCCTAAAAGCCCATCCAAAGCAAGTTCAAAAGCCCAAAGTCCATGACAAAGCCCACATGAAATTCCTCTCATCATCCCTTTGATTTAAAACACTTCCTAAGTTCTAAAATCCATCACCAAATAAACCCAAATCAAGCCTTATGACAATTCTCCTTAAATCCATGAAAAATTCCAACACCCTTTCTCATGCAAGTGAGACAACTTTTCCCAAGCCATATATGAGCCACATGGAGCCATGAAGCCACATGCAAGCCATTGGCAAGCCATGAGGATCTCTATGTTGTCAATCCTCCTTAAATGGCAAAAGGAGGAGGCCCTTTAAGCACCTCCTAAAAGTAATTAACCTTAAACATGCTTCACCTTAACCCAAATTTAATCGAAATATATTTGGATAAGGACTTCTCCATGCCAAACCAGCTGATTCCTTTGACTCCCCACAACACCCAAAGCCTCCTTGAAGGGTGAACCAAGCCCAAAAGGTAGACTTGACCAAATCAAGCCAAAATTGGCCTTCCCCCATGCCATTTTAATCCAAGCTTTTGACACATGGCAAAGCTCAATTGCCTACACAAAACCCCAGCCCTGACCCACCTGAACTTGAGGGTGACCTCGCTCGCCGGCCAGCCGCCTGGATCGTCGGAAAACACCATGGCCGAGACCTTGGGAGGAGCCAAATTTTGGAATTCCACCTTGTTGAGCAACCTCACTCCAATTGGCCATTGCAGTTGTTCTTCTCCTCACCAGAGCAGCTGATCCCAACCCTTAAACCCCCCTGGGAGGCCCTCCAGCCTCTCCTATTTAAACACCCCTCCTCTCGGCCAAGGGAGGTACTGAACCAAACCTTACTGAAACCCTGCCAAAATCATCCCAGACCACTCTCTACACATAGAGAACTTGATCCCCACTAAAATCCCCCGCCATTTCCTCTCTGCGAGCTCAATTTCGGAGTTGAAATCCAAGCCCAAAACTAGGACACTTCACCACGGCCGAGTCGATCTTCAAATTGATTCACTCTACACCTTCACCGTACCAAGAGGAGAAGTTTCCCAGCAAAGCCCCCTCACCGGGCCAGCCATTGCCTCCAGCCTCCAAGCTTTGTGATCGGTTGTGTTCACTTTTGTACCTAGACAATTCACCGTGCCGAGGGACTTCATCTGGAGCTTGCTTGGACCCAATCGAACGTGACACAACCCTCAGATTGAAGCTCCACTTCTCTGAGCAAAGGTTTGGACTCACTCTTCTTCCCGAGCTTCCAGAGATTCTCCATTTAGTTTGAGTCAATTTCAATGCATGTTCACCATATGGATGTGTTCGTCTCTTCAAGATGAATCCATAGAGCATAAGAACACGAAAATACGTTGAGAATAGAGTGAGAAATTAGGGTTAGAAAGTCGACGGTCACGGGTTCGCACCAGTCGTAGACGATGACTGGGAACCGTTGGATCGTGTGTGTATCGGATGGACGGCTCGGATCGCGTCAGACCAGAAGATGTTACGTGAAAGGCGGGTCCCAGGACGGCTGAGTCAGATGGCGGCGCCGAATCAGGAGACGACACGTGGAGCTTCGGAGCTGCCGAGGTTGACGCGGCGCCGCGTGGATAAGTAGATAAATAGGCTATTTTTCTATTTATTTAATTCCCAAAACTTCAAAAATTCATAACTTTGTGTAGAAAAATCCTAAAAATAAACTAAAAATACCTACTTGCTCAGTGAACAGAGGAGAATAATGTGGAAAAGAAATCAAGTAATTTCATTAAGTATTTTATTTTTAATGATTTATTTACTCTCTGTATTGTTTTAATTCTCCATGCATATAGGAAATTCACCACGGCATGAGACCATAGGGCTTTTGAAGCCTCTGAACTTGGGAACATTCCCTGAATTTTCAAGGTCAGAGGCCATCCCTATGAGAAGTTATTGATTTTTCAAGTTCATGTTACTATTTTGAGTATTTTAATTCCAATAATTAGCATGTTGAGAAATAAATTCTAGGAAAATTTAGTGATGTTTCTTATGATCAAAGGAGCCTAGGAAAAATAAGTTTTGTGTTAATTCACTTTGAACAACCCTAATTGGTCTAAATACCCAAAATTGAACTTTAATTAATTAGGGTTAACTATTCATCAAATTAACTTAGAAAACAATTCTCCACTGTCCTCTAGGGATAGGAGAACACCACATAAAAATTTGAAACCAATTGGACTTGGTTGACCCCACCAAATGGGTTGATTAAGCCTTTTAAGCAAAAATGGGTAAAATTAAACTTTAAAAATTAATAACGAACAAAATACTTTTCAAAAATTCACAAAAATAGTTTTGGAGCTTCTCTGATATCAGAGGAACTTATGAAAATTAAAATTGTAATTTTCTAAAAAAGTTGATTTTTATCATTATTTTAATATTTTTAATAATTAAAAAATAATAAAAATCATAAAAATATTAAAAATCACCAAAATGTCACATTTTGAATTCTAATCATTTAGGAACAAACCAAATATTTTTCTTAAGTCCCTAGGGTAAGATATTGAATTTTAAAGGCTTAGTGTAATTTTTAATATTAAAAAATGTATTTTCCAACCTTCTCACCAAAACAATTCTAATAAATCAAAGAAAAATAAAAAAAATATAAAATTTATTTTTCTGGACTCCTTGAGGTCAGAGAGATCTAAGAAAAATATAAAATCCATTTTTCAACTTTAAATTTATTTTAAAATTAATTAATTCTCCAAAACTCAAAATAATTCTAATAAATAAAATATAATTCAAAAAATCACCAAAATTAGTCCAAATGGTCCTCTGGTCATTAGGAGTGCCCCAAAATTTTCTTAAGGACAGAAAAATTCTCTTGGTCATCTTATTGAATTTTCCTTGGAAATCCCTATTTTCTACAAAAAATAATTATATAAATAAATTAAATATAGAAAAATCACATTTTCTCCTCTAATGTCTTAATTGACATGTGAGTGAAGCCACATAAAAAATTTCAACTTTATTTAAGCTCAATTTAGTGAGTTATGGAATTATTAAGCTTCAAGGGCAAAATGGTAATTAAAATTTTAACCCTTAATTAAAACTTTAGGCTTAATAAAATGAGAGAGTAAAATATTTGATCCTAATCTGATTTGGATGATTGAAATTTAAATAATTAAATGATAGAGACCCATCAACCATTTTTAAGATTAATTAGAGTAAACTTTAATCATTTAATTAATGAATTTGGAAGATTAATAAAAATTGAAATTATTAAAATAGGGATATTATTAAGAAGACATTTATACTTTAATTTAAGAATCCCTAAATTAATCACTTCAATAATATTTATTTCCCAAATAAAATGATAATCCAAACTCAAGATTTAAAATACTAAAAGACTTAATCATTAAATTAAATTAAAATTAAAGCATTTAAACTAAATCCTTCCAAAATTTCAATTAAATTAATACTTTAAAAATTAAATTAAATCATCTTTAAAACATAAAAAATAAAATATTAAATTAAAATTAAAATTAAATTAAATTAAATTAAATTAAATAAAATTAAAACATATTAAATTAAATTAAATTAAAAAAAAAATAAAATCAAATTAAAATAAAATTTAAATTAAATTAAAATAAAAAATAAAATTAAATTAAAATTAAAACTAAACCAAATTAAATTAAATTAAATTAAAATAAATTAAATTGAATTAAACATAACATCACCTATGACATAAAGAATTCAAAATAGGTCTAAAAACAACTTGAACACTATTTCAAACTTAAACCCATTAATTAAAATTAAATTAAATCACAAATCACTTAAACATCAATTTGCCCTCAAAAGCTCTTGTTGTCATAAGTCCTAAACAGAGTATTAAGTAAAGTGTTACTTGACTTATAGGATATTCAAATGTCCTAGTTCACTGAGCAAAAGAACAAAACTTAATTAAACCTCAGATGATTAATTCACCTGATTAATTAAATCCGTTTGGACTTAGAATAATTCCAGGAATATTGAAAAGATGTTTAAGATTCGTCTTAAGCACTTCCTCAATATGACGGGGTGTTTTTATAAGAACAATTGAACTTAATTATTCTTTGGTGCAGAAAATCATCTATAAACAAAATTGAGAACCTAGACGTCATAGGAATGACTAGCTATAGGACTAGGATCTTGGTAGAAAACCAGAAACCTTGCCCTTAGCTTTACCTAGGTAATTGCTATAAATACTTAAATGCTCTAACATGTGTTTCAAGTGCAGCTTGGGATGACGAGAAGACCCTCCAGGTATGCTTTTATTTTATTGCAATTTACCTTCTCGCAATTTAATTAATCGCATTGCACTTTCTTTTCTTGCATGATAAACAATTGTTGCATGAAAACCAAAACCTTTAGGATAGTCCCTAAACTGAAACAAAAATTAAATTAAAAATCATTACAAGATAAAATTCACTGCCACAACATTTCAAAATATAAAACAACTCAAAATTTAATCACAAACAGAACACAAAACTACAATTGCAACTAAATTAAAACGTCTCGTCGAATGATCGGGAATACCTCGGATGATGTAACCCACGTGTTGCTAACGGGATTTCCCATGGTCTAAATGAAAGTGTGGAACTCATTCAGTTGAGTTTAGCAAATTCATCTGGACTAAGTGAATTCGATGAAAATAACGGTGTCGGGATGACGGAACCGTGGGATCTTAATCGATTCTGTTTAAACAACTTTAAGATTTGTTTTAATTAAAATATTAAAAAACACTTAGATTTTAAGATTTTATCTAAACCAAAACACTCCTCTCATCTCCTGATTTATGACTTCTAAAACTAAACCTCTGCAACAAAAAGGAGTTCGGATCATGGTGGGCAGCACGGCCATCGTCATCAGCAAGACTTGGATCTACTTCAGTGATCACAGAAAAATATGTTAAGAAATTCATACCTATTTTTGATGAAATTGCACTTTAAAGAAAGGTATTTTCTTTATTTTATTGCAGGAATGAAGATTTATTGGTGATAGAAGCAAAATGCATGAAATGGACTAAATTTGGATCAAAAAGGAAGAAATTCATGCAAATATAACTACTTCGCCGATGGTGAGATCGAGGCTGCCGAAGGCGAGATCGTGAGGAGAAATTTCTGAAGGAATTATAACTACCTCGCTGACAGCGAGCCCGAGCCCGCCGACAGCGAGATCGCGCGGTTTGAAGACCTTCTAGAAGCCCCGCTGACGGCGAGGTCGTTTCCGCCGACGGCGAACTAGTTCAAAATACATATACATTGAACCTGGACACTTTTTGAAGAGGTGTTTAAGCACCCCTTGGACCTTTGCTTACCTCTATAAATAGAGGCCGAATTCTAGATTCTTAAGTGTGTCTTTTGAGTCTTCTGTGAGTCTATTTCTAGTGTCTTAAGTGTAGTTTGAGTGAGTTTAGTGAGTTTATTAGTTTAATTAAGTACTATTTAGTTGCTGTACTAGAAGGAAAAGTCAAAGGAACTTCAAGGAGTCTGCTTGGGAAGGAAATTAAGATAAGTATCTTTGTTTATTGTTTTTAACTTTAAATGAAATCCATGCTTTGTTTTATTCTCATGCATTCTGAGTAGTTTTCTTAGTCTTTCTCCTTGTTTATGAAAATTATGTGGTTTGATGAAATTAAATAAAGGCACTTAATATAATATAAATAAATTGTGATAATTTTTACTTAAAACTTAATTTACTTTCAATCTGGCCAATTGAGTAGTTAAAATATGTTGAATTATCAACTATAGTAAAAATTACATCCAATATTTAGGGAAATCAAAAGCCTTAGAAGGAGGGTGCAAATAAATAGGGAAATATTAATTATCGGGCGTAGAATTGGATATTTTAGTGTGATAGACTAAAATACTCAATTCGATCCTACTGTTTGAGAGCTGAAGTGTAGATGTTAGCCCTCAAGTGAGGGGAACGTGAGAGCTCTGAAGTGGCGACACGTATCCTTCCAAACTGAACCGCGATTCAGTAATCAAACATAGGATTAGTCAATGTTCTTTGCACCTGGACCAAAGAGTAAAGAATAGGAATGCTCATATTTGTCACAATACAATTCTAATTAAATTCATCATTTCACTTAATTTTCTAAAAACAATGAGACGGATACTTTTTCTGAATTAATTAAATTAACTTATTTCAAGCATTAGTTTACTTTAGTTTATTATAGTTACTTAGAATTTACGTTCACTTTATTAAGTAATTCCTTTAAATTTAGCTGATAATAATTCTGTTAAAAAAACTTCCTTGTGGGATCGATAACCAGGACTCCACTAGAGCCCTGTATTACTTGATACGATACGTATACTTGCATAGAATCCACATTATACATTAAATCATATTCCTATATTTAAAGCGGGATCAAGTTTTTGGCTCGTGTGCTATAAACATAAATTACATAAATACAAAAAGTGGGTCAAGTTTTGGCGCCGTTGCCGGGGAGTTAAAGAAATTATTTACTAAAGTAACGGACTTAGCTAAAAATTTATTTTAAAAATTGTATGCGAAAATTTGGAAACGAAAATTTAATACCTTACGATTCAGAATTAGATCGTACAATTAAAAGAATTAGAAAACAAAAAAAGAGAAATTATAAATTTAACGCAAATGGCAAATATTCCTGAAAATCAAAATAACAATCAACCAAGACCATTACGAGATTATGCCAACCCTACATTAGATGAAATTCATTTAACTATTTAAAACCCTGATGTAGTTGCTAATTCATTCGAACTTAAACCCGCAATTATCCAAATGGTACAAAACAATCAATTTAGTGGTTCACCTACTCGAAGATCCTAACTTACATCTTGCTAGTTTTTTAGAACTATGTGCTACTTTTAAATATGAAGGAGTATCTAACGATGCTTTATTAGACTTAGACTTTTTCCTTTTTCTTTAAGAGATAAGGCTAAAATGTGGTTAAATTCGTTAGCATCTGGATCTATTAAAACTTGGGGAGAATTATCACAAAAATTTCTATCCAAATATTTTCCACCATCTAAAACTGCTAAGCTTAGAAATGATATAACTTCTTTTAGTCAGTTTGATGGAGAGTCAATATATGAATCTTGGGAGAGATTTAAAGAACTTCTTAGGAAATGCCCACATCATGCTTTACCAGATTGGTTAATTATTCAAACTTTCTATAATGGATTAGTAGGATCTTTAAGATCAATCATCGATGCTTCTTACTTGGAGGATCATTAATGTCAAAACCATTTGATGAAGCCTATGCACTAATTGAAGAAATGACAACTAATAATTTTCAATGACTCGTCGATAGATTAAATCCGAAGAAAATAGCTAGTATTCATGAAAATGATGCAATATCTATGTTAGCTTCACAAATTGCTGCTATATCTAAAAAATTAGATCATTTTGGAATGAATTACTCTCCAACTATATTAGAAGAAAATTCATCTGGACAACTTATAGAATCTCAATCTCAATATGAAACAATTAATGCAATTAACAACAGTCCCAATAATCCTTATGCAAATTATTATAATCCTGGATGGAGAAATCATCCTAATTTTAATTGGAATAATAATACAACTAATCAACCATGGATGAATAATATGACACAACAATCAGAAATCCATCTAATCAAGGAAATCCTAATTATAAAACCAATTATCCACCTGGATTTAATAATAATAACCCTCAATTTAAAGATAAGAAATTATCTATAGAAGAATTAATATTAAATATGGGTCAACATCTACAAAATCAAGGAAATCAATTACAAATACAAGGAAATCAATTACAAAATCAAGGAACAGCTATCAAAAATATTGAAACTCAACTTGGACATATCGCTACTACACTTAATAATAGAATACCTGGAACATTTCCTAGTAATATGGAAATAAATCCTAAAGACAAGGGAAATGAACAAATTAAAGCAATACAATTACGAAGTGGAAAAGAATTAGAACCTCAAATTCAGAAAGAACTTGAAAGTTAAAAAGAGGAAGTGGAAATTGAAAAGGAAAAGAATCAACGAGATCCAAATTTAGAAAATCCTTTAATACCTATGAAAATTTCTGTTGAAAAACCTCCACCACCATTTCCTCAATGACTAATTCAACATAAAAAAGACAAACAATTTGCTAAATTCCTTGAAATTCTAAAGAAATTAACGATAAATATTCCTTTCGTAGAAGCTTTAGAACAGATGCCAAACTATGTAAAATTCATGAAAGATATTTTAAATAAAAAAAGAAAATTTACCGATAATGAAATGGTCGCACTTAGTGAAGAGTGTAGTGCTATTATTTAGAAAAAACTTCCTGAAAAATTAAAAGATCCTGGTAGTTTCACTATTGGAGAAAAATTTTATGGAAATGCTTTGTGTGACTTAGGAGCAAGCATCAATCTAATGCCTCTATCAATTTTTAAGAGATTAGGATTGAGAGAAATTTCACCTACTTCAGTAACTCTTCGATTAGGTGATCGTTCTGTTACATATCCTAAAGGAGTTATTGAAGATGTATTAGTAAAAGTGGATAAATTTATCTTCCCTGTAGATTTTATTGTTCTAGATATGGAAGAAGATAAAGAAATTCCTATCATTTTAGGAAGACCATTTTTAGCCACTGGAAAAGCTATGATTGATGTTCAGAAAGGAGAATTAACTATGAGAGTAAATGATCAAAAAGTAACTTTTAATATTGCTAAATCAATGAAATATTCTGCGCTAGAAAAAGATGATGAGTGTTTTCGAATGGAAGTACTCGATCAATTACAAAAAGAACATTTTAAGGAATATTATGAAGAAAAATTAGAAAAGGAAAATATTGGATTAATTGAAAAATCCGATAAAAATGAAAAATTAAATTATATTCAAGAGAAATATGAATTTTTGGATAACACAGAAAACACTGAAAAAAATATAGTTCCATCAATTATGAAACCTCCTGAACTTGAGTTAAAAATGTTACCTAATCATTTAAAATATGCTTACTTAGGAAATTCTTCAACTCTACCAGTTATTATTTCATCTGAATTAAATGAATCTCAAAAACAAAAACTTTTAGATACATTAAAAAAATATAAGAAAATTTTTGGTTGGACCTTAGCGAGATATCAAAGGAATTAGTCCTTCAATCCGTATGCACGAGAATTATTTTAGATAATGAACATAAACCTAAAGCGGATCCACAAAGGAGATTAAATCCGATAATGAAAGAAGTAGTTAAGAAAGAAATTTTAAAATGGTTAGATAATGGTATTATATATCCTATTTACGACGATGCTTGGGTAAGCCCGATTCATTGTGTACCTAAAAAAGGAGGAGTGATCGTCAAAGCTAATGAAAATAATGATCTTATCCCTATAAGACAAGTCACTGGATGGCGAATATGTATTGATTATAGAAAATTAAACACAGCCACCAGAAAAGATCACTTCCCTTTACAATTTCTAGACCAAATGTTAGATAGATTAGCCGGACACAAATATTTTTGTTTCTTAGATGGATATACCGGTTATCATCAAATACAAATTGCTCCCGAGGATCAAGATAAAACTACATTTACTAGTCCTTATGGAACTTTCGCTTTTCGAAGAATGTCATTTGGATTATGTAATGCACCTGCAACATTCCAGAGATGTATGATGTTTATATTTAGTAAATTAATTGATAATGGAATAGAAGTATTAATGGATGATTTCTCTGTATTCGGAACAACATTTGACACATGCTTAAATCATCTTGAAAAGGTATTTGAAGTATGTGAGAAAACTAATTTAGTTCTAAATTGGGAGAAATGTCAATTTATGGTTACGAGCGACATTGTATTAGGGCATAAAATTTCGAGAAAAAGGCATGGAAGTAGACTCGCAAAAATTCAAGTAATAACTAAATTACCACCTCCAACTACGGTAAAAGGGGTAAGAAGTTTTCTTGGACACGCTGGATTCTACAGTCGCTATATTAAAGATTTTTCAAAAATTACTAAACCTCTATGCCAACTTCTTGAAAAGGACAAGAAATTTGAATTTACAACTGAATGTTTGAATGCTTTTGAATTATTAAAAGATAAATTAATTACAACACCTATAATAGTTTCACCTAACCTGGGAGAAACCATTTGAACTTATGTGTGATGCTTGTGATTATGCTTATAGGAGCAGTTCTTGGGCAAAGATATGATAAGATTTTCAAAGTTATATATTATGCTTAGTAAAACTCTAAATAATGCTTGAAATAAATTCTACGATTCTTGAAAGAGAATTATTAGCAGTTGTATATGCTTTTAATAAATTTAGGCATTATCTAATAGGAACTAAATGCATTGTACATACTGATCTCTGCTATAAAATATTTAATGCAAAAGAAGGATTCTAAACCAAGATTAATCAGATGGATATTATTAATGCAAGAATTTGATTTTGAGATAGTTAACAAAAAGGGAACTGATAATCAAATTGCTGATCATTTATCAAGATTAGAAAATCCTGAATTATACGATATCGATAATGAAATTTTAGACGATTTTCCCGATGAACAACTTTATAATATTAATGAGTTGAAAATACCTTGGTATGCTTTGATATAGTAAATTATATTGTAAGTGACATTTTACCACCTATGTTAACTTTGCAACAACGAGAAAAAATTCATTCACGATACTAAATCATACTTTTGGGATGAACCATACTTATATAAGCAATGTAAGGATCTAATTATTAGAAGATGTGTACCTTATGAAGAAATTGAACCAATTATTCAAAAATGTCATGATTCGATTTTGGAGGACATTTTAGGACGGATAAAACTGCATATAAAATTCTACAACTGGATTCTACCTGCTCTACTCTATTTAGAGATGTATATAGATATATCAAAACTTGCGATAAATGCCAAAGAGTAGGAAACATTTCAAGGAAAAATGAAATGCCTCTGAATTTTATATTAGAAGTTGAAATTTTTTATGTTTGGGGATTAGATTTCATGGGACCTTTTATTCCGTCATTTGGAAACTCATATATATTAGTAGTTGTTGATTATGTTTCCAAATGGATTGAAGCACAAGCTTTATCTAGGTGTGATGCTAAAAGTGTTTCAAAATTTTTAATGAAAAATATTTTTACTAAATTTGGAATGCCGAGAGTGATTATCACTGACGGAGGAACTCATTTTAGAAACAAATACATTCACAAACTAGTGGAAAAGTATAATATTATGCATAAGATATCGGTCGCTTATCATCCACAAACTAGTGGATTAGTCGAAGTTTCTAATCGAGAGATTAAACATATATTAGAAAAGTCCGTAAACCCTAACGAAGTCGGACCGGTCTATAAGACTAGACAATCGCATTATGGGCATACGAGATCGCTTATAAAACTCCGATTGGAATGACTCCTTACAGGCTTATATATGGAAAAACTTGCCACTTACCAGTCGAATTAGAACGTAAAGCATATTGGGCGATTAAAGAATTTAATTATAATATGAAAGAGGCTGTTGAGAAGAGATTGTTGCAATTAAATGAATTGGAAGAATTAAGGAATGAATCATATGATAATGATAGGATTTATAAAGAAAGAATGAAATTATGACATGATCGGAAGATTAATCAGAGAAATTTTGAATCAGGACAAGAAGTTTTGCTTTATAATACTAGATTGAAATTATTTCCTAGGAAATTGAAATCTCGATGGTTAGGACCTTTCACTGTAACTCAAATATTTTCATATGGAACTATAGAAATTGAAGATCAAAAAACAGGACATAGATTTAAAGTAAATGGACATAGATTAAAACCATATTTCGAAAATAGACGACCAAATTTTAAAGAGGTTTGAATACTTAGTCAACCTGAACACTAACTAAATTAGGTCGGGTCGACGACGTTAAACCAAGCGCTTTATGGGAGGCAACCCATAAGTAGTCTTTTATTTTTATATATCGACATATTAGTGAATCTATATTATTAAAATAAATTTTACTACTCAAATTCTTATTTAGAATCATCACAAAAATTGAATTTATTATATGAGATCAGAAAATATTCAGACCAGAGCGAAAACGGGCGATTTTTATGAATCTCGCTGACAGCGAGCTCGATCTCGCCGACGGCGAGATCGTGGACCATTACTCATTCAGTTTTATAACTAAGTCGCCGACGGCGAGGAACTTCCTGCCGACGGCGAGGTAGTTTAAAATTTGGTTTCTTAAAGATTTTTTGTGCGGTTTTGGACGAATCTAAGCCATTCCTTCGTAAGAAATTATTCCAAATCCGATTTTACACCATTTTCTTCCTTAGGAACAACTAGAGACCAATCCATTCCATCCAAAATGGCCTCAAAATTCCTAGAAACCACAAAAATTGAAGTTTTCAACCGGCGAAAATTTGTTAGTTCGGAGTCACAACGAATCTTCAACAAAGGCTTGATGAAGAAAGGACTTATCAAAGAAAGAGGATTCGTCAATAGAGGAGTAGAGAATGCTACTACAAAAATCGAAGAAATGATCGCACAGCGGCATTGGGAGGTATTTTGTTATACAACTTCCGCCTGTAGTTATACCGGTAGTCAAAGAGTTTTGCTCTAATTTACATGCGATCAACCATGGAAATGTGTACGTCGAAGGAAGATGGGTAACATTTACTCCTGCAAGGGTAAATGAATTGTTTTCTATAGAAAATACCTCTGTTTGTCACTATTCCAACTTTGTGCCTTCAAAATATAATATGAACGAGATCTATAGATATCTGACTGATGCACCGGATGATTCGGAGTTACGAGAAGACGGGTATGTTAGTTTTTCTGCATCACTTCTAAACCCTGTCTCAAAGCACTGGCATTTCTTTATATCATCAAAATTATTACCTACCATGAGAGTAAATAAAGTTTCAAAGGAATGCGCTATTTTAAACTACTGTATTCAAATTGGATTACCTATCGATGTTGGATCAATAATAGTAAAGTCTGCATTGGGATTAATCGTGCATGAGTCAGTGCATGGACTTGGACATCCATCTACTATATTTGCTTTATGCAGTCAGTACCAAGTTTTGTTATGAGGCTTGGGAAAAAGTACTTTTACCATGGAAACCCCTGAATCCTACTGATATGTGTCCCACTTTGGATAACAATGATGAGATCACCGTTATTTCTGACAGAGCATCACAGAACAATCCTTTAGCAAGACCTATTACTGATAAGACTAATTTTATTCTGAAGAAGATTAAAGGATTGGAAAAAGAATTGCAAAATGTGATGAATTCCATCGACAATATCTCCGATATGTTTGATCATATTGATTGGAGAATGAAGGATCACTTTGATCATACTTGGACATCCTGAGGCTAGTTTTATTCATCTACTAAGACGAAAGGATGGATTAATGAAGAATCTACGAGTAGAATTCCCTTTCGAGCCTTTCTACAATTTATTTGTGCACTCGCGTCGCATCGGAAATATCGGAGAAGATATTAGTTCGGACACGGAGGAGTAGGAAGGACTAATATGTTTATGTTATATTTGTATGTGTGAGTGTTTGTTTTGGAGTTTACGTTTTATTATGAGTTGAACTTTAGATTTGATAAGATTTTATGTAAATTGTTATGTCTCGAGCATTTAGAGTGTTGTGGTTTGGATTGCGATGCTGAGTGGTATGGATTTGAACAATTAATTTAAGTATGTGTGAAGTTGTTAGTGTGAAATTTGTAAGTTTGATGGATTTCATTTATAAAGATATTTTGTTTGTTCTGTGTGAATTTTTGTAAGTATAGGACCTAATCTTCTTATTAATATTCAAATTAAGTGATCGGAAGATTGATTAATGGCAATTCGAGGTTGAAAATGATTTACGATATTCAAAAATTGAAATTTTTAGGACTTCGCTGACGGCGAGAATTATCTCGCCGATAGCGAGAAAACCCGCTGACAGCGAGACCGAGCTCGCCCACAGCGGATTTTTTCCCGAAACTTTTACCTTATAGAATTAATTAGCTCGCCGACGGCGAGAAAAATCTCGCTGACAGTGAGAACGTGAAAAGACCTATATTTGACCGGTCAACCGACACTATTCATCATCCCCTTCCTAAAATTTTCAAAAAAACCGACCTAGGGCTTGAGAGATCTTGGATATGAAGCGATTTCAACACTTTTTGACACCAGATTTCATCTTCCCTTGGTAAGAGCTTCACTCCTATGCAAAAATTTTTTATTTTCACCATGAATTTCTTCTACATTGGGATATTTTGAAAAATTTTGAAATGTGAAGAAAATACATGGAAGAATTTCATAGAAATCGATTAAATGGATTTTAGTTGTTGTGGGAAGCCTTTTTAGTAATATTTTGGAGTTTAGTTAAAAATTTTGTAAGTTTCACAGATCGAAAAATGGCTCCACGATAAAAGTGACGATTAGATTTTGACGAAACTCGATTCATTAATGCGAGAGCACAAACACAATATTTTCAAAATATTCAAGCAAGAAAGTGCATACAAGATCGAGTTTTCAAGAATCCATGAGGAGAAGTAGAGCGAGTTATAAAGGAGTGAGGATGGGAAAACTTCTGTTTCGTTACCAACGAAGCAACTGTGGAAGTAGTAAAAGAATTTTATTCAAATTTAACACAGGCTGAAGATGCACCAAGAAAGGTTAGAGGATTTTTCGTAGATTTCAGCGCTGCTAGAATAAACGCATATTATGAAGTTCAAGACACTCGGAGCGAATATGAAACTTTTGGAACTATGGAAGGACCGTTGGAAGAGGTGATTGACTTTCTCACTGATGGGAAAGGAGTCTGGAAGATAAAGCAGCGAGAACGGGTAAACTTCCCTCTTTCTATGCTAAATGCAAAATCAAAAGCCTGGCATTATTTTATTTGCTTCTACTTTGTTACCTACCTACCACCATAGTGAGGTAACAAGAGATGAAGCAGCTTCCGAATTTCGTATTCGGAACCGGAAGAGTATTAATGTGGGAAATGTTATATATAAAAACATATTAGCCACTCGCTAGAAATGAAAGTGGAGGAGGATTAGGACATCCTGGTCTTATCTATGCACTTCGCCAATTATCTGGGGTAGAGGCAAGAGATGATGAGGAATGGATATAGCCTATGAAACCCCTAACTCGGGCTAATATAAAGAAATATGAATCCTACGAAGGATGGAGATCTGGGACAAGGGATTATGTACCTTCTTCAAGTAGAGATATACCCTCTACTAGTTATGAACCACCCTCTCAGTACACTACTCCTACCCTTCAAGATCTGATGAATGAATTAACCCTGAGTAGAAAGAGTTTTGAGTCATTTGGAGAAAATATGGAAAGAAGATTTGAGCATATAGATCAAAGAATTGGAGGCTTGGAGAGAAGACACAATTATGATAGCAAATATCTCCAGCGACATTCGGAATACGAGATTGCATACTATGAAGCTGAACGTCATTATAGGAGTGGTGATTTAGATGTTGTCTTTCCCGAGTGCCCCCGATATTCACGAGTACCAGCTCGCTCGGCCTTCTCGACTGGAGATCGGGGTGACGACATAGTTTGGGATTTTAATGTAGAAGATTAGAGTCTTTGTTTGCTTGATTTGTTTAGATTTGTTGTTTTGCAAACCTTATTATTTCTGTGTGTAATATTTTAGTACTTTTTGTAGACTATGGACTTAGTATGTTTTGTTTGTTTGTTTGAGCTATGATGTTATATTTCTTATGTATGTTAAATTAGTTGCAAATTTTTATATATATATAGGATGTTAGTGTTTCTTTAATATATTATTGTAAATGTATGTGTAGTAACAAATTAAGTTTTCTATGTTATGTTTGATACTTATTTTAAAAATTTCCATCCCTGCACTTTCTTTATAAATATTATATATGGAAGAATACTAACGATACGGAGTTCGTAAGTAATGAAAAAGCTCGCAAAAATTTCAAAGAAAAGAAATACCTAAAGCTCAAAGGTATGATGAATTTTATATACTTTCCTTTTTCACTATATAGTATAGATAGAAAAATTTAAGTTTGGGGGAAGGTAAAAATACAAATTTAATTATTAAATTGTTCTCAAATCCTATTTTCAAAAATTATTAAATGATTTTCTATAGTAATTTTCAATTCATTAAATATGAGTTGTTTTATTTAATTATTATATAAAGTTACAGAAAATACTTCTAGTAATTCAATTAAATTAATAGAAGAAGATATTTGATTAAAAGGAATAAGAATATAGTAGACTATTTAAAGTAAGGGAAACTATATTCTAAAAATTGGAAATTCTTAAGTATATAGATGAAAAAGAAAGAATAGAAACTTAATGAAGTAAAATTTATGAAATATATATAAGCAAAGAAGTATTTTAAGTTTCAAATTTAGGAAGAGAAATTGAAGTTCAAAATTATTAATAGGCTTTCCAGATACAGTAATCCTCACTTGAAAAAGAAAAGAAAAAGAAAAAAAAAAGAGAAAAGAAAAGAAAAGAAAAGAAAAATATAAGTGAGGAGAAGCTTGAGGAGATGTCTTATCAAAAATTGGCTTCAATAGATTCAGCCTAAAGGGTAAAACTTAACTATATTTCTAAACTTATATTTATGGATTAGTATTTTACTAAATAGAGTTTTCTTGAATTTCCTATCATCTAAATATCTTAAGTAATTTATTAATTTTTAATATTGTCTTTCCTGAAATAAATAGAAAGCTAGAAATCTTAGACCTAATAACTAAATAATCTTATATTTATAAAATTAATTGAAATTACTTAGAAATATTTCTTTTTAACTTTATTATAATATTATTTAAAATTAATTCATATATTCTTTGAGTTGAAAAATTCTATTATAGAAATCATTATTTTTATTTAGTATTAAAATTACTTGAGGACAAGTAATAATTAAGTTTGGGGGATTTTGATCACAGAAAAATATGTTAAGAAATTCATACATATTTTTCATGAAATTGCACTTTAAAGAAAGGTATTTTCTTTATTTTATTACAGGAATGAAGATTTATTGGTGATAGAAGTAAAATGCATGAAATGGAGCAAATTTGGATAAAAAAGGAAGAAATTCATGCAAATATAACTACTTCGCCGACGGCGAGATCGAGGCCGCCGACGGCGAGATCGTGAGGAGAAATTTCTGAAGGAATTATAACTACCTCGCTGACAACGAGCCCGAGCCCGCCGACAGCGAGATCGCGCGGTTTGAAGACCTTCTAGAAGCCCCGCTGACGGCGAGGTCGTTTCCGCCGACGGCGAGCTAGTTCAAAATACATATACATTGAACCTGGACACTTCTTGAAGAGGTGTTTAAGCACCCCTTGGACCTTTGCTTACCTCTATAAATAGAGGCCGAATTCTAGAGTCTTAAGTGTGTCTTTTGAGTCTTCTGTGAGTCTATTTCTAGTGTCTTAAGTGTAGTTTGAGTGTGTTTAGTGAGTTTATTAGTTTAATTAAGTACTATTTTGTTGCTGTACTAGAAGGAAAAGTCAAAGGAACTTCAAGGAGTCTGCTTGGGAAGGAAATTAAGATAAGTATCTTTGTTTATTGTTTTTAACTTTAAATGAAATCCATGCTTTGTTTTATTCTCATGCATTTTGAGTAGTTTTCTTAGTCTTTCTCATTGTTTATGAAAATTATGTGGTTTGATGAAATTAAATAAAGGCACTTAATATAATATAAATAAATTGTGATAATTTTTACTTAAAACTTAATTTATTTTCAATCTAGCCAATTGAGTAGTTAAAATATGTTGAATTATCAACTATAGTAAAAATTACATCCAATATTTAGGGAAATCAAAAGCCTTAGAAGGAGGGTGCAAATAAATAGGGAAATATTAATTATCGGGCGTAGAATTGGATATTTTAGTGTGACGGACTAAAATACTCAATTCGATCCTACTTGTTTGAGAGCCGAAGTGTAGATGTTAGCCCTCGAGTGAGGGGAACGTGGGAGCTCGAAGTGGCAGCCGGTATCCTCCCGAAGCATAGCCACGTATTCAGTAATCAAACATAGGATTAGTCAATGTTCTTTGCACCTGGACCAAAGGGAAAAGAACAGGAATGCTCCTATTTGTCACAATACAATTCTAATTAAATTCATCATTTCACTTAATTTTCTAAAAACAAGGAGAATGATACTTTTTCTGAATTAATTAAATTAACTTATTTCAAGCATTAGTTTACTTTAGTTTATTATAGTTACTTAGAATTTCTGTTCACTTTATTAAGTAATTCCTTTAAATTTAGCTGATAATAATTCTGTTAAAAAAACTTCCTTGTGGGATCGATAACCAGGACTCCACTAGAGCCCTGTATTACTTGATACGATACATATACTTGCGTAGAATCCACATTATACATTAAATCATATTCCTATATTTAAAGCGGGATCAAGTTTTTGGTTCCGTGGCTATAAACATAAATTACATAAATACAAAAAGTGGGTCATTCAGCAAAACTTTCTTAGAATTAAACAACCAAGCCATAGGACTTCGCGGTAGGTTGCCTAGTGCAACATAAATCCTCAGCTCTTTGTTAGGCATTTGCATGATCATGTCATGTAAATTAAGCCCTAATCGGTCTTAGGACTCCGAGGTAGTCGTTCGGTACGACATAAAACCCTCACATCTTCGAGGCTGATCGTATGATTATGTCATACGAATATAAGTCCTAATTAACTAAAATTGGCAAGATTAAAATATCAGATAATATTAGGATTTTCTCAAATCTAAGCCAAACAATAGGATAGTTTGGGAAGTTGCCAAGATTCTTCTTGGATCCTCGACTCTTCTCCTACTTCTCTTCCTTTGGATTCTCAAAAATAAAATTGTCCCAAATTTTGAGTCATTCCTTTCGAATTTCCAAAAATCGATCCTTTGAAAACCTCAAACTTTGAAATTCTTGAGAGCAAAACCACCGATCATTATCGAGAGTTTTCTTAAGTGATTCACTTTATTTAAGATGTAATTAACTATAGTGGCTTGCCCTTATAGGGAACTTTAAGAACCCGAGTAATATAAACCACCGCTTAATTCTTTTATATTAAGCGAGGGAACTTGTCGGCTTATAAAATTGGTTCGCAAACCAAACGGATGTCACAAATCTTCTAGTTTATTTAATCGAGCCCCCATCATCAAGCAGTGTGTCTATTCTCTGGGATAGATATATAGTTTATGGTGCGGTGCTCGTTTATATAAACTATTTGGGATGTGAGATCAGTTTGATTTCATATCTTAAAATTTTCAAATTTAAAATTATTTTCAAAATCAAATACTACTTTCTAAATTATATATATATATATATATTTAAATTAAATTTAAAATTTAAAATTTGCCGACAATTTCTGTAGGCGACCCCTTTTTAAAAATACAACACTCAACCTAAAAATATACCGACAACTTCTGGCGACTCCGCTGGGGAAAGTTCCTCTCTCCATTTTGATCAGATGGTTTTGCTTTCATAAATCGGTAGTGAGCCCATGCCCCTAGTGGACCAAACTACCATTCTTCTGTTGGATTACCCCGTTCATTTTTGTCTTGAACGAGTATAACCAACTCCTCTCGGATTTAGGAGCCACCGTTTAGACACCCCTAAACGGAGAGGTTCCGAGATCCTTTTACCTCTTTTCCGAGGTGGGGTGGGCCCCCAATAGGTGTTAGTTTAGGAGCAGTCCTTCGAGTCGAGAAGTCTTGCATAAGACTTTCTCTTCCTTTCCAATTCTGAATCGGATTCCTTACCTTCTCTACACCTTTGAACATTTCATTCCTAATAAACAAACCCTCTAATGAATGACTCTTTTAACAAATAACTCCTTTTTATAAATACATGAACAAAAATGTGTTCGGACTCTTTTCGATTCCTTTCTTTTCGTCCTGATGAGAAGAAGCATAACTTGAGACCGACAATCGAATCTACCTTGCGAGAAGATGTCCGCCCAAAGCCGATTTTCTCCTTCACCAATGGATCGGACTTCGCCGTTTACAAGAATGAGCTGCCCGACACCGGGATCATCCGGTTTGGACAAGGATTCGAGAACACAAATGTCAAGATCACGCGACGTTACCCTTTTCACACTTACGGACAAAGTACCTGAAGCCGAAAGACCTTTGATTGAGTTCGACCTTAAGTCAACTCAAGAGTTCCCTCCCCTGCAAAGGGTTCCAGCCGAGAGGAATACATCTGTCCATAGGACCCCACTAGTCTAGTCGTCTCTGCACCTACCCTGACTTCTGCCAAACTGATGGGGAAGGAAGTTCAAATTTGTAACGAGCATGTTACCGTGGAGGGTACAGATTTCCGTGCAAGACCTTCTGTTTTTAAAATTGGGTCCAGCTCAAGGGTTCCACCCCTAACACGGACTCATAGAAGAAACTGAGGTAGAAAGATTGCCAGAAAGGCCAGAGCTGCTGAAGTCGCTTTCTTAGAAGAAATCCCTGAGTACACACCACTACCTAAATACATACCATTGCACAGTATACACCGCTTTTGGAAGGAAGTAGATTCCATCCACCTTTCAGCCGCAGCTGACGAGGAAAGTGTCCGCAAGATTGCTTCTACATTACCTCGACCCGCATACTATAGCGACGATCGAAAGAAAAGGGCTATGGTTACACCATTCGCCCGACTACGGCTCGTGATAGAGAAGTTAGCAAAGAAAGAGAGATGTCCCGTATCGGAGATTTTAAGAAGAATAGGGCGGGTGCCGGCCAAGTCCCGTCTCGGGCCGCGAGTAGAACCCGTTATCGCCACGGAAAAGCCGAATAAGAAGATGAAGGCTAGTCCACCCGTTGTTGTTTCGAGCTTACGGATCGGAGAGGATACCACCTTCCGAGCATTCGGTCGACGGACCATCCGGTCCTAGCGCCTCGCCGCTAGAAGGATGGTATGGCGTCCTACTATCGTCCAATTAAGGCCGAAACAACGACTCGGAAAGGAAAGTCTCGTCAGGAGACTCGAGTCCGAAGAGAGCGCTACTGCAATGAAAGGGACTCCCAGGAAGGAAACCCAATAGCCATCGCATGATAACTGCGAAACCACACGAAAAAGACCATTGGAAGACGCTATGGAAAAGCTAAGAACCGACATTCAACGATTAGCAGAGAAAGAGAAGAAAAGTTTGGAGATGAAGTTGACTCGTCGGAGTTCATGGATGACGAATATGTGGAGATCAACATGGTTGAAATACGAGCATCGTCGGCTTCGCAAGGTGCCCCGGCCATTGCGGAGAGGATGAACCGGAAGCATTAAGAGCACAGATTCGAGAAAAGATGATACGATCTCTCGAATGGTAAAAAGGATGGAAGAGATGGGCGCAGCCCTAGCCACTCTTCGAGTCGGGCTCAACCCCAAGAGAAACGCCTCCAGAAGTTATTCATATTACAAACGAGAGAAAAAGAGATTACATCCGTTAACGGAGACGATCGATTCGAAGAAAGATTCTACCCGAATATGATTCCGGAGAAGGACATCAAGAACATGGTGGAACGACGAGTGCGAGAAGCCTTAGCACAGTCCCAAGAGCGGAACATCTATTCGGACGAGTAGACCTTACCCCAAAGAATTTGATGCGATACAATACCCAAAAGGCTTCGTACCACCTCTGTTCAAGACTTTTGATGGTACCGAAAACCCTCGACAGCATGTTGCACATTTTCGTGCTAGTTGTTGCAACGTCGGTGGGAGTGACGCCTTACTCTTCCGACAATTCGTCAACAGCCTGTCAGGGATCGCCTTCGATTGGTACGCAGAGTTACCGAGCGGTTCGGTAAAGACATTTTCAGAATTAGAAAACCTTTTCATGAAACGATTTGCCGGAGCTCAGCACCATATCACCATCGGTGACTTAGTGGTGGAGAAATAGAAACCGAACGAAACTTTAGTGGACTACATACTTCGATGGAGAAATCTAAGCATGAACTGTGAGCCACAGCTACAAGAGCAGCATGCAGTCGACATCTTGCTTAAAAGCATTCACGGCCCGATAGCACTTCTCCTTAAGGGATTTACGATTAAGACTTTCCAGAAGTTGTTAAGCAAGGCTGGAAGCTTGCAAGAAGAAGCGAAGCAACTATGTTTTGTCGAAAAAACAGACAAACAGAAGCCTATGAAAACATTTAAAAAGAAATCCGGGATCGTCGCTGCAGTCGATAAGGGCAAACGAAGAATGCAAATACAGGCGGAGCGACGCGGTCCCAGCTATCAACAACCTCAGCAGAACTACCAAACACCTCAACCTGGTTATCAGCCAACTCAACAATATGAGCAACTGCCTCGCCCACAGCGCACGTTAAAGGAGCTTATAAATAGAGAATATCCATTCAAGAATGAGGCGGTGCCAAAGATGTTCCGCAGTTTGATGAAGACTTCAGATTTTGGACTACCAGAACCCAGGAAGCCAGAAGAAGTCAATAAGAATGACCATCCCAACTACTACCCTTACCACCAGATGCTTGGACATAAGATAGAGGATTGCATCACCTTCAAAAGTTGGCTTGATAACAATCTCCGAAGGGTAACATAACGATCCCAAAGGAATACATGAAAGAACCCCAGAAAGGAGGTTCTGTCAATGTTGTTTCAACGAATCCCATTGTTCCGATAGACCCTTACACGACTGATGATGGATGGAGTACCGCTTGGACGAAGTCATCGAAGAAAATTTTGGATCGCATCCAAACCGCTTCGGTGCGTGCTTCAACTCAAATTTTGAAACCTCGTCGGCCTGCCGCTATCGCTTGCAATCGAAGAACCGCCCCGGGAAGAAAAGATCATAGAAAAGAAGGAGATCGTAGAAGAAGAAAGGACCGAGGCTCCTAAGGCTAGACTAGGGGCTGCTTATCCTATGATGGTTGTTTCCAATTCGGGGGAAAATTCCTCGAACCTCTGACTCTGTATGATTATTTGCTCGCTCCGGCGGGATCTTATAATGATAAGAGTTATGGCGTTGGCTACGTTTTGACTGTTTCTAATGATTACGTAACTAACGACAACCAATCTAATTCAGATCTCGATTCTGATACAAATAACAATTCTTAAATTATACATAACCTCGACAATCACGATGACAAAGAAGACATTCACCAAGAAGGCTACGAAATTTCAACAAGCAATGAATCTATTTGTGAATTCCAAGAAACTCCAATCAAAATAGAGTTAGAGCTTTCAGATTCCGAAGCGACTCCAGAAGAACCTGTCATGCCGATTCAAAAGGAGACACCATTAAACTCAGTACCAGACTCAGAAGAAATCACAGAAGTCAACTTAAGGAGCGGAAGGGTTCTACCCCCGAGAATGGGTCCAAAAGACATAGGAAAGCGGTGGTTGTTCGAGAAGAATCAACCCCGACAGAAGAATCGCCCATTTGGGAAGAAACCGAGACACATGGTAACAAAGTGGACTATAACGTGCTAGCCCATCTTAGGAAACTACCAGCCAAACTGAGCATCTACGACGTTTTCATCTTATCAAAAGAGATGAAGGATGCTCTGATCAAGGCCTTACTTGATCCAGAGATTTGTTTAGCTCAGATGGCCGGAGATTCCTTAGACGAGGTTTGCTCGTTAAAGGAACAACGAGGTGTTACCTTCACGGACGATGATCTACTACTTGGGACGACTCGATCACAACCGACCGTTGTACATTTCGATCACAATCGGAAAGTTTACGCTCTCCGCAGTATTGGTGGATCCAGGAGCGTCAATCAACATAATGAACCTTCGGACGCTAGCATACTTGGAAATTGATGCTCGCGAGCTTGAAGCAGACAAGATGTTACTAAGGGGATTCAACCAGAAAGGAGAAAGAGCCCTTTGATCAATAACACTGTTGATGAAGACTGGTGACTTAGCAAAGACAACCGCAAAATTCCACATAATTGACTGCGAGACATCGTTCAACGCTCTACTCGGGCCGACCGTGGATCCATGAAAACCGGATGGTACCATCGTCTCCGCATCGGTGCATAAAATACTACGAAGGAGGAGAACATTGCATTAAAGGTGATTTGCAACCTTTCTCCGTACATGAGATTGGAATCCATGAAGATGCGACTTATTACGCACCTCCGAAGAAAACAATCTTCTCCGTAAACACCGTGCCAAATGAAGCAAAAGAAATTCAAGACAATGAAGAACTCCGAAGTTCTAGTCCAACGATCACTCACCACTCCCTTACGGCCGAGATGGTGAAGGTTTCTCCAGAACTCGCATCCGAGGTCGAGGCCAGGGACGAGGTCGTGGAAGAGACACTGGGACAGTTGGACAGAAAAAGCCGATGATCAACGTTGGGAACTATACTTCAACGGAGCGTCCTCAGCACAGAAAGACAAAGAATTGCAAACGATAGTGCCCGGTAAAGCAGGAATCAGACTAATCTTTATAACACCGGAGCGGGGGATGTTAAGGTACTCCTACCACTTAACGAGCCGTGCACAAACAACGAGGCGAATACGAAGCCCTCATAACGGGACTAGAACCGACCATTCAAATGGGAGTAACGGATATCAATATCTACGGAGATTCTCGATTGATCATTCAACGAGTCGCCGGACAATACGAATTTTAAAGCCAAGACTCGAGCAATACTTTCAATATGCCATGAAACCGTTGGAACAAATTTCGAATGTAACAATCTACAAGATCCCTGAAGAGAAAATGCTCTCGCAGATGCGCTACTCGCCTTGCAAAAGAATTTTCCCGCTTACAAGATGAGTCGATTGAAGTGTTAATTCAAGGACGACGAGTCCTATCACAGCTCGACATGGATATGATACGAAAATAAAAAAACGAGAGGAATCGACTTGCAGCAGATGACGAAAAACACGTAAGATTGGCGTCAACCGCTAATAGACTACCTGCAAACAGGGAAATTACCAGACGATAGGTCATTAGCACATCAAATCAAGAAAAGAGCTCTGTCTTACGCATTAATAAACAATACATTATACAGAAGTTCTTTTGATTAAATGTGGTTAAGATGCCTGAATGGGTCCGAGGCTCGTGAAATTGTCAAAGAAGTTCATTCAGGACTTTGTGGCGCTCATCAGTCGGGTCCGAAAATGAAAATGAAATTTAAAAGACTAGGGTATTACTGGCCCTCGATAATGACCGATTGCATGAAGATCGCCAAAAGTTGTCACCAGTGCCAAGTGCACGAGTGGTTCTACACCAACCTCCAAACGTGCTACATCCGACAATTGCGTCGTGGCCATTTGAGTGTTGGGGCACAGATATAGTGTGTCCGATAGGACCACCTTCTTCAAGAGGACATGGCTTCATCCTTGCAGCTACAAACTACTTTTCTAAATGGGCAGAAGCAGTTCCACTCAGAGAAGTAAAGGCACACCAAGTGCTATAGTTTTTCAAAAATAACGTCGTCTACCGTTTCGGAGTACCGCGCAGAATCATTTCAGATAATGGGTCCGCATTCAGAAGCACAAAGATCAACAATTTTGTCACAAGACATGGAATCGATTGGCGATACTCAACAATCTACTACCCAAGAGCAAACGGCTTGGACGAGGCTTTTAATAAAACTCTCGTTCAAATTTTAAAGAAAACTTTGGATGACAACAAGAGAAATTGGCATGAGAAGTTGTTAGAAGCCTTATGGGCCTACAGGACGACTTTCAGGACTCCTACTCAGTCTAAGCTTTAAGCTTTAGTGTACGGGTACGAGGTCGTTTTACCTTTGGAGGTCCAGCTTCCATCACTCAGGATTGCAGTTGCAAATAAAATTACTACAGAAGAAAATGCTAGATTACGACTAGAAGAACTGGAAAACTTGGAAGGAAAAAGACTTGCAGCGCAACAAAATTTGGAACTGTACCAAGCTAAGATGATCCAGGCCCATGATAAACTGGTCCACCCAAGAACTTTCAAAGTGGGTGACTTAGTTCTTGTTCTCAGAAGACCTTTTCTTGCACATCGCAAGATAGGAGGAAAATTTGAACCGACTTGGGAAGGTCCGTTTGTGGTCGAGGCAGTCTACTCAGGAGGCTCCTACCAACTTGTGAATTACCAAGGAGAACGACAAATGCTTCCAATCAATGGACGGTATTTGAAGAAGTATTACACAACCTGATGTTTCGAAGGGTGGCCTCTAAAATAGAGTCTTATCCCTAGAAACACGAGTAAAGCAATCACTTTGTGACTGGTTCCGAACCCAAAAACATAAAAAATGGATAAAATAAAAAAAATGTATTAAAAATAAAATATGTCAAATCATAATAATAAAGTTTTACCCTTCCTTTCAAATCAAATCTTTTTCCTGATCTTTCTTTATCTTTTCCTACTTTCCTTAAAAATTAAAATTGGAATAAGTGAATAAGAATCTTCAGTGATAAATACATTCTTAATGTTCTTATTCTTAGTACAGCCCCTGATCCTTTCATTGATTTCTTTGCAGGGAAATGTCGAACGGGCGGTTGGTCCTAAACTTTAAAAATGGCGTGAGTCTCGCACTCGATGAAAAGAGGGTGAAGGATGGAGCAGTGATAGAAATTGATTCTGACTTCACACCAGCCAGCCTACAGTATGAAGAAAATGACTGGGTCCCAGTGGACCGAGAAGAGCTTCATAGCCAGACAGTAATGAAGATGGGTGGCCTAAGCCACCAATCCAGCAACAAGAAAAGAAAGACAAACATTGAAGAAAGCAAGAAAATCATGTCAGTGGTTGCCATGGCAGAGGGCAGGCTCGTCAGCGCCGCGACCGCTGAAATTCAAGAAGTGAGGAGAGCTACGCTCACTGCTACTCAAATAAGAAATAAGAATCGCCGTATCCGCAAGATGTTGACTAAACTTGCGGCGGATCAACACGAGGAAACAACCACCTTCGCGGACACACACATTTCGAAGATACCGGTTCGACGAGAACCGTAAAGAAGAAAGTCAACGCCGAGAGAATCGAACGGATCGGAGAAGTGCCAAGAAGGACGGAGATAGAATCGGTGCCTCGACACGGGCGGAGATACCATATGCGAAGAACCTTGTTGCGGAAGCGACCCCGGAGGATGTCCCGACGGAGACAATCCCCGAGGAGCCAAGGTATGCGGGAGAACGTGACGAGATTGAACCATACATCCCGCGATACGTTACTAGGCCTCGTCACTTGCGGATCATCCCGGAATATGAACTAGAAAGAATGCAAAATGTTGAGAAAAAGACTTTCGAATACTTTGAAAGGATTAGAGGCGGAAGAATCAACATTTTGGAAGGCCTCGAGTTACACACGGGTGTATTCTCGGAGTACGAGCAACGGCAGGTTGTGGATTGCATTCTAAAACTTCGAGAAGATGGGTTGAGCGAGGCCGTCCGAGAGAAAAGACTTATTCGAAACCCCGGAAATGGATGCCGGGGAAAGGAAGAGTCACAATACAATGCGGATGTTGCTATAACTTCGCAGAGGACGAGAAGGAAATCCACCGGGGATACTCCGTCACGGTGAGGTGGATCCGATGCCGAGAATAATTAAAAGAATGGTGAAAAGAATGATAACGTGGAGGGTGCGCCACGGATCGCATACCTAACAGTTGCATCATCAACATTTATCAGAAGGGCGATTGCATACCTCCACACATAGACCACCATGACTTCGTCAGACCTTTCTGCACAGTTTCGTTCATCAACCAATGCAATATCATGTTCGGATCTGACCTCCGGATAGCAGGCCCGGGTAAGTTCCGAGGGCCGGTGGATATACCACTTCCGGTAGGTTCCGTCATCATATTACTAGGAAATGGAGCAGACGTCGCAAAGCATTGTATACCGGGAGTACCAGTGGAGCGGATCTCCGTCACTTTTAGAAGGATGGATGACAGAAAGGCACCATACCACTTCCAGCCAGATCCAGAATTGGAGAATCTCCGGCCCTACGAGCTGTGAGTTACATGGGAAATAGCACACCTCCAATGCACATCCATGCGGCATTCCTGCCAAGGATGGCTTGGAAGGTGATGTTATTGACCGTGTATCTCATTATTCAGACATGGATTTGACAGACACTTTTTGGATGGATCAACAAGAATCATACATAGTCCGTTTTGAGTCATGGATTGTATGAGAAATATTTCAAATCGAGTTGTATGATGTATCTTCAACAAGATTGGAATGAAAGTGACCATGTCACATTTTGCCTTCACCTCTTTTTGTGCAAATTAACTGGGAAACGCCATTAAAGTTAAATGAACTTCGAACAAAGAACAGAAAAGAAAAAGAAAATAAATGAGAACTCTCTTCATAAAAATCTAAACATTAAAAAGAATTTCAAATCCACATGAACACCAAATAAACTATAATAAAAAATGGGATAGTTAAACAACAAACAAAACAAATCTAAAGCTCAAATTGAATTCCAGTTTACGTCCATCTTTTCAAATCCTCCAATCCTTCTTCAAATCAAGATCTATTCCAGACCTCCTCTGAAACCCTCTCTTGGGATGATTTCAGAATCACGAGGAATCTTCAATTTGATTCGGATGGCATAGGTTCGTACCCTTCGCCAAGCAATCAGACTTTGATTGATTCCCGTGGGATATGGAACACTTTCATATCTCATTTCGATCTCAGCATAATCCAAATCTCAGCAAAATTTTCATAGTCACAACATAAATCAAATATCGACAAAATTTTTCACGACCACTGCATAAACTAAATCTCGGCAATCGGGATAGGCTTCCGCCGTATTCCCATCTCGACAGATCGGGATAGGCTTCCGCCGTACTCCCATCTCAGCAATCGGGATAGGCTTCCGCCGTACTCCCATCTCAGCATTCGGGATAGGCTTCCGCCCTACTCCCATCTCAGTAAATCTCCGCATTCGGGATAGGCCTCCGCCCTACTCCCATCTCAGCAAATCTCAGCATTCGGGATAGGCTTCCGCCCTACTCCCATCTCGACGAAATCTCGGCATTCGGGATAGGCTTCCGCCCTACTCCCATCTCGAGCAAATCTCGGCATTCGGGATAGGCTTCCGCCCTACTCCCATCTCGGCATTCTCGGCACTCGGGACGGGCTTCCGCCCTACTCCCATCTCGGCATTCTCGGCACTCGGGACGGGCTTCCGCTCTACTCCCTTCTCGGCGATTCTCGGTACTCGGGATAGGCACGATCCTACTCCTTTCTCGGCAAATCTCGAAATTTGATCCTCTCAACAAGAAATTGTAATTAAAGCACTCTGCATTTCGGATAGGCTTTGTCCTATTCTTCCTCAGCATTTGGAATAGGTTCAGTCCTGCTTCCTTCTCGGCATACAAATGCATTCGGGTGGGCCTCCGCCCTACTCTTTTCTTCGCATAAAACCAAAAATTGAAACTCAAATCAAAATTCAAACTCAAAATTAAAACTTGAAATAAAAAATGAAACGAATCTAAGATCCAATCTCTTGAAATCTTGTGATTTAAAATTCACCTCCTTTTTTTCCCCAGCGAGAGTTCTGGAATCTTCAGTCTTGGAGATTTACCTGATACTCCCTAGCAGAAATTCTTCTACTTCATCCTAAGTTTGTCACTTGGACATCTGTGTTGGTTTTGTTGATCTCTTCGGTCAACACCAATACGCGCGATGTGCTTGGTTAGCACACCACACCTATTGGGTGTCCATTTGTTGACCTCATTTTTGATGAGGTCTTCTCTTCCCTCTTTAGTGTTTAGGATCTAGCCTTAGGCTTTTCCTTTGACTATCTTAGAGGACTAGAATTGGGACCCATCCCTTAGAAATTTGAACCACTTCTGGCCTCCCTGCAAACCCCACAAGCTTGATTGTAGACCCCTAATCAACTAGAGGGTTGAAATCAAATGTGAAAGTTTAAAGGATGAGTTCCCTATAGGACTCTTTGGCCTTAGGACCACCCTAGGTGGCTTGGTCTGGTGAGGGTTTACTTACACACTCACTACTCTCTCACACACACAATCCAAATCCTAAAACCACACCCATACCCAACTTGACTCCTTGACTCATGTAGGTAATTCATATGGATGGACCATAACCCCTAAGCCCCTAGTTAAGAGGGTTAGGAACAACATAGTGAATGCCTCAAATGAGTCCTCTCATGGCTCATATAGGCTTAATATGGCTTCATGGCTCAATCAAAGGGATTCCATTCCACTCATATTTGATCAATCTTCATTATTCCAAAATTTCAATTTTTGGCCCCGGGGATCCTACACCTACCAAACCTACTAAAAGCCCTCAGAATTGCCCAAATCCTCCAAAATTTCCAAATCACCCAAAATTCCCCAAAATTAACCTTGAACATTTCTTCACCAATCAAATTGATCATCCATAGCAAAAAAAACCAAAAATTCCAAAAATACCCCCAATACCCTCCAAATACCCAAAATGCCCCTCTTAGCCAAAAAATCCAAAAATTCAGAAAATTCCTAGAAAATTCCAAAAAATCCCAAATATTCTCATTTTCATTTTGTCCAACTACACCATAGGCTAATTTTGTCAATTTACTCCACTTTTATGAAAACCCCCAATTTAGCCCATTCTTAACCCAAGTGAACCCAATGTCAAACCAAATCTACCCAATTGACCCCAATTTTGGTCCAATTCAATTCTAAACTTCAATTTAATATTCACAATATCAATCTAGACCAAATCCTAGTCCAATTTGATTAACATTTGAATCCAATCTCACTTTTGACCTTAAAGCCCAATTTGGACCCATGACCCAAACTTAGCCCAAACCAAACCAATTCAACTCCAATTGACCCCAAACCTTTTCTAAACCTTCCCTAACATCCCCACAACAAAACACTAACATAATTTGCCCAAAATTTGGACCCAAACCCCACTCAAATTCAACCCAAAACCAAAAAGCCTAATTTTGACCTAAACCCAAACCTAACCCAAATAAGCCCAAGTCCCAAAACCAAAACCCAACCAAAGTTAAAACCTCTTTGAAACACTCCCATAAACATTTCCCAACATTAATTTTACATCAATTTCAACCTTAGCCCAACATTGGCCCAAATTAGCCCAATTTGACCTACATTGGCCCATTTACCAAATGAACCCAAATTCAACCCAATTCAAACCCAAACCACCTCAAATTCATTTCAAATCGCTCATGACTCATCCCTAAACCAAACCCAACAATTATTTGGCCCAAAATTCTACAAAATTCCCATCCATGAATTCATTCTTAAACCAAAAGGCTCATTCCTTTAAGCCCATCCAAAGCAAGTTCAAAAGCCCAAAGTCCATGACAAAGCCCACATGAAATTCCTCTCATCATCCCTTTGATTTAAAACACTTCCTAAGTTCTAAAATCCATCACCAAATAAACCCAAATCAAGCCTTATGATAATTCTCCTTAAATCCATGAAAAATTCCAACACCCTTTCTCATGCAAGTGAGACAACTTTTCCCAAGCCATATATGAGCCACATGGAGCCATGAAGCCACATGCAAGCCATTGGCAAGCCATGAGGATCTCTAAGTTGTCAACCCTCCTTAAATGGCAAAAGGAGGAGGCCCTTTAAGCACCTCCTAAAAGTAATTAACCTTAAACATGTTTCACCTTAACCCAAATTGAATCCAAATATATTTGGATAAGGACTTCTCCATGCCAAACCAACTGATTCCTTTGACTCCCCACAACACCCAAAGCCACCTTGAAGGGTGAACCAAGCCCAAAAGGTAGACTTGACCAAATCAAGCCAAAATTGGCCTTCCCCCATGCCATTTTAATCCAAGCTTTTGACACATGGCAAAGCTCAATTGCCTACACAAAACCCGAGCCCCGACCCACCTGAACTTGAGGGTGACCCTTGCCTGCCGGCCAGCCGCCTAGATCGCCGGAAAACACCATGGCTGAGACCTTGGGAGGAGCCAAATTTTGGAATTCCACCTTGCTGAGCTGCCTCACTCCAAATGGCCATTGCAGCTGTTCTTCTCCTCACCAGAGCAGCTGATCCCAACCATTAAACCCCCAGGAGGCCCTCCGACCTCTCCTATTTAAACACCCCCTCTTCTCGGCCAAGGGAGGTGCTGAACCAAACCTTCGCGAAACCCTGCGAAAATCATCCCGGACCACTCTCTACACATAGAGAACTTGATCCCCACCGAAATCCCCTTGCCATTTCCTCTCTGCGAGCTCGATTTCGGAGTTGAAATCCAAGCCCAAAACCGGACACTTCACCACGGTGAGTCGATCTTCAAATTGATTGACTCTACACCTTCACCGGACCAAGAGGAGAAGTTTCCCAGCAAAAGCCCCCTCACCGAGCCAGCCATTGCCTCCGACCTCTAAGCTTTGTGATCGGGCGTGGTCACTTTTGTACCTGGACAATTCACCGGGCCAAGGGACTTCATCCGTAGCTTGCTTGGACCCGATCGAACGTGACACAACCCTCAGATTGAAGCTCCACTTCTCTGAGCAAAGGTATGGACTCACTCTTCTTCCCGAGCTTCCAGAGATTCTCCATTTAGTTTGAGTCAATTTCAATGCATGTTCGTCGTATGGATGTGTTCGTCTCTTCAAGACGAATCCATAGAACATTAGAACACGAAAATTCGTTGAGAATCGAGTGAGAAATTAGGGTTAGAAGGTCGATGGTCACGGGTTCGCACCAGTCATAGACGATGACTGGTAACCGTTGGATCGCGCGTGTATCGGATGGACGGCTCGGATCGCGTCGGACCAGAAGATGTTACGTGAAAGGCGGGTCTCGGGACGGCTGAGTCAGATGGCGGCGCCGAATCAGGAGACGACGCGTGGAGCTTCGGAGCTGTCGAGGTTGACGCGGCGCCACGTGGATAAGTAGATAAATAGTCTATTTTTCTATTTATTTAATTCCCAGAACTTCAAAAATTCATAACTTTGTGTAGAAAAAACCTAAAAATAAAATAAAAATAATAAAAATTACCAAAATGTCACATTTTGAATTCTAATCATTTAGGAACAAACCAAATATTTTTCTTAAGTCCCTAGGGTAAGATATTGAATTTTAAAGGCTTAGTGTAATTTTTAATATTAAAAAATGTATTTTCCAACCTTCTCACCAAAATAATTCTAATAAATCAAAGAAAAATCAGAAAAATATAAAATGTATTTCTCTACACTCCTTGAGCTCAGAGAGATCTAAGAAAAATATAAAATCCATTTTTCAACTTTAATTTTATTTTAAAATTAATTAATGCTCCAAAATTCAAAATAATTCTAATAAATAAAATATAATTCAAAAAATCACCAACATTAGTCCAAATGGTACTCTAGTCATTAGGAGTGCCCCATAATTTTCTTAAGGACAGAAAAATTCCCTTGGTCATCTTATTGAATTTTCCTTGGAAATCCCTATTTTCTACAAAAAATAATTATATAAATAAATTAAATACAGAAAAATCACATTTTCTCCTCTAATGTCTTAAATGACATGTGAGTGAAGCCACATAAAAATTTCAAATTCATTTAAGCTCAATTTAGTGAGTTATGGAATTATTAAGCTTGAAGGGCAAAATAGTAATTAAAATTTTAACCCTTAATTAAAACTTTAGGCTTAATAAAATGAGAGAGTTAAATATTTGATCCTAATCTGATTTGGATGATTGAAATTTAAATAATTAAAGGATAGAGACCCATCAACCATTTTTATGATTAATTAGAATAAACTTTAATCATTTAATTAATGAAATTTGGAAGATTAATAAAAATTGAAATTATTAAAATAGGGATATTATTAAGAAGACATTTATACTTTAATTTAAGAATCCCAAAATTAATCACTTCAATAATATTTAATTGCCAATTAAAATGATAATCCAAACTCAAGATTTAAAATACTAAAAGACTTAATCATTAAATTAAATTAAAATTAAAGCATTTAAACTAAATCCTTCCAAAATTTCAATTAAATTAATACTTTAACAATTAAATTAAATCATCTTTAAAACAAAAAAATAAAATATTAAATTAAAATTAAAATAAAATAAAATTAAATAAAATTAAATTAAAACATATTAAATTAAATTAAATTAAATAAAATATAAAATCAAATTAAAATAAAATTTAAATTAAATTAAAATAAAAAAATAAATTAAATTAAAATTAAAACTAAACCAAATTAAATTAAATTAAATTAAACTAAATTAAATTGAATTAAACATAACATCACCTAAGACATAAAGAATTCAAAATAGGTCTAAAAACAACTTGAAAAGAATTCAAAATAGGTCTAAAAACAACTTGAACACTATTCCAAACTTAAACCCATTAATTAAAATTAAATTAAATCACAAATCACTTAAACATCAATTTGCCCTCAAAAGCTCTTGTTGTCATAAGTCCTAAACAGAGTATTAAGTAAAGTGTTACTTCACTTATAGGATATTCAAATGTCCTAGTTCACTGAGCAAAAGAACAAAACTTAATTAAACCTCGGATGATTAATTCACACGATTAATTAAATCCGTTTTGACTTAGAATAATTCCAGCAATGTTGAAAAGATGTTTAAGATTCGTCTTAAGCACTTCCTCAATATGACGGGGTGTTTTATAAGAACAATTGAACTTAATTATTCTTTGGTGCAGAAAATCATCTATAAACAAAATTGAGAACCTGGACGTCATAAGAATGACTAGCTATAGGACTAGGATCTTGGTAGAAAACCATAAACCTTGCCCTTAGCTTTACCTAGGTAATTGCTATAAATACTTAAATGCTCTAACATGTGTTTCAAGTGCAGCTTGGGATGACGGGAAGACCCCCCAGGTACGCTTTTATTTTATTGCAATTTACCTTCTCGCAATTTAATTAATTACATTGCACTTTCTTTTGTTGCATGATAAACAACTGTTGCATGAAAACCAAAACCTTTAGGATAGTCCCTAAAATGAAACCAAAATTAAATTAAAAATCATTACAAGATAAAATTCACCGCCACAACATTTCAAAATATAAAACAACTCAAAATTTAATCACAAACAGAACACAAAACTACAATTGCAACTAAATTAAAACGTCTCGTTGAATGATCGGGAATACCTCGGATGACGTAACCCACGTGTTGCTAACGGGATTTCCCACGGTCTAAATGAAAGTGTGGAACTCATTCGATTGAGTTTAGCAAATTCATCCGGACTAAGTGAATTCGATGAAAATAACGATGTCGGGATGACGGAACCGTGGGATCTTAATCGGTTCTGTTTAAACAACTTTAAGATTTGTTTTAATTAAAATATTAAAAAACACTTGGATTTTAAGATTTTCTCTAAACCAAAACACTCATCTCATCTCCTGATTTATGACTTCTAAAACTAAACCTCTGCAACAACAAGGAGTTCGGAGCATGGTGGGCGGCACGGCCATCGTCATCAGCAAGACTCAGATCTACTTCAGCAAAACTTTCTTAGAATTAATCAACCAAACCATAGGACTTCGAGGTAGGTTGCCTAGTGCAACATAAATCCTCAACTCTTCGTTAGGCATTTGCATGATCATGTCATGTAAATTAAGCCCTAACCGGTCTTAGGACTCCGAGGTAGTCGTTCGATCCGACATAAAACCCTCACATCTTCGAGGCTGATCGTATGATTATGTCATACGAATATAAGTCCTAATTAACTGAAATTAGCAAGATTGAAATGTCAGATAATATTAGGATTTTCTCAAATCTAAGCCAAACAATAGGATAGTTTGGGGAGTTGCCAAGATTCTTCTTGGATCCTCAGCTTCTCCTACTTCTCTTCCTTTGGATTCTTAAAAATAAAATTGTCCCAAATTTTGAGTCATTCCCTTTTGAATTTCCAAAAATCCGATCCTTTGAAAACATCAAACTTTGAAATTCTTGAGAGTAAAACCACTGATCATTATCGATAGTTTTCTTAAGTGATTCACTTCATTTAAGATGTAATTAACTATAGAGGCTTGCCCTTATAGGGAACTTTAAGAACCCAGGTGATATAAACCCTGCTTAATTCTTTTAGATTAAGAAGGGGAACTTGTCGGCTTATAAAATTGGTTCGCAAACCAAACGGATGTCACAAATCTTCTAGTTTATTTAATTGAGCCCCCATCATCAAGCAGTGTGTCTATTCTCTGGGATAGATATACGGTTTGTGGTGCGGTGCTCGTTTATATAAAATATTTGGAATGTGAGATCGGTTTGATTTCATATCTTAAAATTTTCAAATTTAAAATTATTTTCAAAATCAAATACTACTTTCTAAATTATATATATATTTAAATTAAATTTAAAATTTAAATTTCGCCGACAATTTCTATAGGCGACCCATTTTCAAAAATACAACACTCAACCTAAAAATATGCCGACAGAAAGTTGTCAGCCAAACTAAGCTTTTACGATGCTCTGATCCTGTCAAAGAAGATGAGAGAAAATTTGATCAAAGCTCTACTTTATCTGGATATTTGCTTAGCACAGTTGGTTAGCACATCCTCAGATGGAGTTTGCATTTTAAAAGAACAGCCTGGTGTAACCTTCACCGATGAAGATTTGCTTCTCAGAACAGTCGATCACAACCATCCTCTCTACATTTCCGTCATTATCGACATGTTCATTCTTTTCAGAGTGTTGGTAGATCCTGGAGCGTCGCTCAACATAATGAGTTTACTTACGCTAGCCTACTTGAACATCGACGCTCGAGAACTTTCTATGGATAAGATGATCCTAAGAGGATTCCATCAGAAAGGAGAAAAAGCCCTCGAATCTATAACGCTACAAATGAAAGTTGGAAATATAGTAACAACCGCAAAATTCCATGTCATCGATGCGGATACATCGTTCAATACCCAAATTCGTCGGCCATGGCTTCATGAGTACAACATGGTCCCATCGTCGCTTCACCAATTCATCAAGTACTATAAGGACAAACAAGAACATTTCATTAAGGGAGACTTACAACCTTTCTCAATATTTGAAGTAGGCATTCACGAAGACGCCGCCTACTATGCTCCCCCGAAGAAAACAATACTTTTAAGAGAATTTGTGACAAGTAAAGTCAAAGATTCAGAAAAACTATGAGAACGGGACCATACATCTCCAGTTCAACGATGTCCCACCACTCCTTCACAATGAGTTGGTGGAGGTTCTTTTAACCCACGCATCCGAGGTCGAGGCCGGGGACGCGGTCGAGGAAGAACTCACCAGATTGTTGAACAGGCGAAGCCGGTGATCTGTATCGATGTAGAAGGAAGCTCCGAAGAAGATAAAGAAACAATGATGATAACTCAAAAGAAGCCTCAGTGATGGCGATGGAATAATAGATGGTTTGTCATCATGTCGTCGCCGTCAATTTCTATATCATGTCAATGTCAAGGAGTCGCCATCTGATATTAGCCTAGTTTTATTAGTATAAATCCTATGAAAGATTTAGAGAATTTTTAGGACCAATAGTAGAAAAGGATGTTTATGATAATTCTTATATGAGGATATTCTAGAATAACATATTCTAGAATTTTCATATTAAGAAAATCATGGTAAACCAGAGATTTCTATTTCGGGTTCGTTTAGATCTCCTGTAGAGGCAAGCCTCTATAGTTAATTACATCTTAAACAATTCCGAATTGTTTAAGAAAACTTCTGATTAATGTTAATCATTTGTTTTCTAAGAATATATTTTAAGGAGAGATGTACCCACTATCACTCTCAAATGTCATTATATTATGTTATTGAATACTTTAGGTATTATGTCTAACCTAAAGATTCTAGTTTCATTTCTGTTGTCAATGTCGTTGTTTTCTTGAAAAGTTTCAGGTTATGTGTCTAACCTAAAAGTTTTGGTTTTGTTTTTGTTGTCAAAAGTTTCAGGTTATATGTCTAACCTAAAAAAAGTTTTGGTTTTTTTTTTGTTGTCAAAAGTTTCAGGTTATATGTCTAACCTAAAAAAAGTTTTGGTTTTTTTTTTTGTTGTGAAAAGTTTCAGGTTATATGTCTAACCTAAAAAAAGTTTTGGTTTTGTTTTTGTTTGCCTAGAATGTCGTCCTACAAAATAGAGTTAGTACACCCTATAACATGTAAAGAAAATCTAAGCGAAATTTCTTGTTTTCACCATGCAAAGAAAACGTTGTCAGAAATAACATCATAGAATATTTGGATATGTCTTGGATGTCAATTTATGTCAAAATATTTTGAAATGTCAAATTTTTGTTGATTATGTCAGTTTTGGTTTGAAATGTTGAGTTTATATTTTGATTTTAATCTTAAATTCTGAATTAACTTGAGTTCTTATGTTTGAAATTAGATTCAATATTGATTGAATTAATTTGGGTTCATGTCTGGTTAAACATAAATTAGATTCGATGTTGATTGAATCTATTTAACTTGAGTTCATGTATGTCTGAATTTAAGTTAAAAGGTTTGAAATTAAATTCAATATTGATTGAATTAATTTAGGTTCATGTCTGGTTAAACCTAAATTAGATTCGATGTTGATTGAATTTATTTAACTTGAGTTCATGTATGTTTGAACTTAAGTTAAAAGGTTTGAAATTAAATTCAATATTGATTGAATTAATTTAGGTTCATGTCTGATTAAACCTAAATTAGATTCAATGTTGATTGAATTTATTTAACTTGAGTTCCTGTCTGTCTGAACTGAAGTTAAAAGATTTGAAATTAGATTCAATATTGATTGAATTAACTTGGGTTCATGTCTGGTTGAACCTAAGTTAGATTCAATGTTGATTGAATCAATTTAACTTGACTTCATGTCTGTCTGAACTTAAGTTAAAAGATTTGAAATTAGATTCAATATTGATTGAATTAACTTGGGTTCATGTCTGGTTGAACCTAAGTTAGATTCAATGTTGATTGAATCTATTTAACTTGAGTTCATGTCTATCTGAACTTAAGTTAAAAGATTTGAAATTAGATTCAATATTGATTCAATTAACTTGGGTTCTTGTCTGGTTGAACCTAAATTAGATTCGATGTTGATTGAATCTATCTAACTTGAATTTAAGTTAAAAGATTTGAAATTAGATTCAATATTGATTGAATTAACTTGGGTTCATGTCTGGTTGAACCTAAGTTAGATTCAATGTTGATTGAATCTATTTAACTTGAGTTCATGTACGCATCGAACTTAAGTTAAAAGATTTGAAATTAGATTCAATATTGATTAAATTAACTTGGGTTCATGTCTTATTGAACCTAAGTTAGATTCAATGTTGATTGAATCTATTTAACTTGAGTTCATGTCTGTCTGAACTTATGTTAAAAGATTTGAAATTGGATTCAATATTGATTCAATTAATTTAGGTTCATGTCTGGTTGAACCTAAGTTAGATTCAATGTTGATTGAATCTATTTAACTTGAGTTCATGTATGTCTGAACTTAAGTTAAAAGATTTGGTTCAGAATAGATTTAATTAAGTTTTAAGTCTTGTTTAAATAGGACTTAAAGGTTAATCAAGTCTAATTCTAATAAATTAGACTCAATTAAATTTGCAGACCATCTAAGTCCCTTTTAGATAAGACTTAAGTTTTAATTGATTCTATTTAAAGTTAGACCTAGACTTAGGATTGAACTTAAGCCGGGTTTTAGTTTAGATTCAAGTTAGGTTGAACCTAAGGCTTAGGTTAGACTTAGGTTTATATCGTGTTAAACCTAAGTATGGTTTGACTTAAGTCTAATATGGGTTAGACTTAAGTTAGGTTCATGTCAGGTTGAACCTATGTTTGGTTTGACTTGAGTCTAATGTGGGTTAGACTTAAGTTAAATTTTGAGTTTAGATTAAGTTAGGTTCAAGTCAGGTTGAACTTAAACTTAAGGTTGATTTTTAGTTCAATGTGGGTTGACCCTAAGGTTTAGGTTAACTTGAGTTCAAGTTAGATTGGACTCAAGCTAGGTTAGGTTTAGATTAGATTCAATGTGGGTTGAACCTAAGGTTTAGGTTAACTTGAGTTCAAGTTAGATTGGACTCATGCTAGGTTAGGTTTAGGTTAGGTTCAATGTGGGTTGAACTTAAGGTTTAGGTTAAGTTGAGTTCAAGATAGATTGGACTCAAGCTAGGTTAGGTTTAGGTTAGGTTCAATGTGGGTTGAACCTAAGGTTTAGGTTAACTTAAGTTCAAGTTAGATTGGACTCAAGCTAGGTTAGGTTTAGGTTAGGTTCAATGTGGTTTGAACCTAAGGTTTAGGTTAACTTGAGTTCAAGTTAGATTGGACTCAAGCTAGGTTAGGTTTAGGTTAGGTTCAATGTGGGTTGAACCTAAGGTTTAGGTTAACTTGAGTTCAAGTTAGATTGGTCTCAAGTTAGGTTAGGTTTGATGTTTATGTTATGTTGGACTTGGACTAAAGGTTGGATTTGGGTTAATTTAAACCTTAGTTGATTAAGGTTTAATAATTAATTAAGTCTAATGTGGTAGACTTAATTATAATTTGTGTTTGATTAAGTCTTACTTAGTTAAGACTTAATAATTTAATTAGGTCTAATGAGTTAGACTTAATTAAGATTTATGTTTGATTAAGTCTAATTTAGTTAAGACTTAATGGTCTAATTAGGTCTAAGGGTTAGATCTAATTAGGGTTTAAGTTTGATTAAACCTTAGTTAGTTAAGGTTTAATGATTTAATTAGGTCTAATGAATTAGACCTAATTAGGGTTTATGTTTGATTGAACCTTAGTTAGTTAAGGTTTAATGGTTTAATTAGGTCTAATGGGTTAGACCTAATTAGGGTTTATGTTTGATTAAGTCTAATTTAGTTAAGACTTAATGGTTTAATTAGGTCTAAGGGTTAGACCTAATTAGGGTTTAGGTTTGATTAAACCTTAGTTAGTTGAGGTTTAATGGTTTAATTAGGTCTAATGGATTTGACCTAATTAGTGTTTATATTTGATTAAACCTTAGTTAGTTAAGGTCTAATGGTCTAATTAAGTCTAATGGGTTAGACCTAATTAGGGTTTATGTTTGATTAAACCTTAGTTAGTTAAGGTCTAATGGTTTAATTAGGTCTAATGGGTTAGACCTAATTAGGGTTTATGTTTGATTAAACCTTAGTTAGTTAAGGTCTAATGGTTTAATTAGGTCTAATGAGTTAAGCCTAATTAGGGTTTATGTTTGATTAAACCTTAGTTAGTTAAGGTCTAATGGTTTAATTAGGTCTAATGGGTTAGACCTAATTAGGGTTTATGTTTGATTAAACCTAATGTGTAAGGAGGTTAATTAAGTTTAATATGTTTTTAAACTTAATTAAAGGTTTTGTTTTGGTTAATTAGGTTTAATATGTCTTTAAACCTAATTAAAAATTTAATTTTTGTATTTAAACATAATTTAAGTAAGATTTGATGAGTTAATTAAGCTTAATTTGTCTTTAAACTTAATTAAAAGATTTAATTTTGGTTTATTAAGTTTTAATGTGTCTTTAAACATAATTAAAATTTGATTCTATTTTTTTATTAAACCTAATTTAAGTAAGGTTTAATGGGTTAATTAAGTTTATTATGTCTTTAACTTTATTAAAAAGTTTAATTTTGATTAATTAAGTTTAATATATCTTTAAACTTAATTAAGATTCGATTTTTATATTAAACATAATTTAAGTAAGGTTTAATGGGTTAATTAAGTTTATTATGTCTTTAAACTTTAATTAAAAAGTTTAATTTTGATTAATTAAGTTTAATATGTCTTTAAACTTAATTAAGATTTTATTTTTATATTAAACCTAATTTAAGTGAGGTTTAATGGGTTAATTATGTTTATTATGTCTTTAAACTTTAATTAAAAAGTTTAATTTTGATTAGTTAAGTTTAATATGTCTTTAAACTTAATTAAGATTTGATTTTTATATTAAACCTAATTTAAGTAAGGTTTAATGGGTTAATTAAGTTTATTATTTCTTTAAACTTAATTAAAAAGTTTAATTTTGATTAGTTAAATATAATATGTCTTTAAACTTAATTAAGATTTGATTTTTATATTAAACCTAATTTAAGTAAGGTTTAATGGGTTAATTAAGTTTATTATGTCTTTAAGCTTAATTAAAAAGTTTAATTTTTATTAATTAAGTTTAATATATCTTTAAACTTAATTAAGATTTGATTTTTATATTAAACTTAATTTAAGTAAGGTTTAATGGGTTAATTAAGTTTATTATGTCTTTAAACTTAATTAAAAAGTTTAATTTTTGTTTAATTAAGATTAATATGTCTTTAAATTTAATTATGATTTATTTTTTATATTAAACCTAATTTAAGTAAGGTTTAATGGGTTAATTAAGTTTATTATGTCTTTAAACTCAATTAAAAAGTTTTAATTTTGATTAATTAAGTTTAATATGTCTTTAAACTTAATTAAGATTTGATTTTTATATTAAACCTAATTTAAGTAAGGTTTAATGGGTTAATTAAGTTTATTATGTCTTTAAACTCAATTAAAAAGTTTTAATTTTGATTAATTAAGTTTAATATGTCTTTAAACTTAATTAAGATTTGATTTTTATATTAAACCTAATTTAAGTAAGGTTTAATGGGTTTAAATGTTATTTTAAATTTAGTTAAGTCCAATTTGGTCATTTTAGACTTAAGTGAAGTTTCTCATTAGTCTATCATAGACTAGAACCATTTTCAAACCTTGATTGTTGATGAAAATAGGTTAAATTTATAAAGGGTTATTTTTAGGATTAAATTATTTAATTAATAAAGAATTTTAACCCTAAATTTCAAAATACCATTCAAAATGATTTCTATGACTTAGAAATAATTTTCTTAGGGTTATTGTCTGTTACCCTATCATTTCTAGCCATTTGCATTTTTATTTTCCTTAATTTTCAATTTTTTATAATTATTATTTGAAATAATTATAAAGAAACTTGAAAATTAAAGAAAAGTGTCCTAGACATGTTTTTTGTCCTTAGAAAAATCATGGAAGGTCCCTAATAACATATAGATAAATGCCTCCAAGTTTCATATTTTTTTGATTTATAAATAATTTTTAATAATTAAAATACTCCAGAAAGTATTTAATTAATTAAAAATTAAATACTGAGAAGAAAATTATGATTTTGGTCTCATAATTTTCTCCTCTTCAGGAGCTTTCCAGAGGTATTTTTATTTTATTTTTATGACCTCTGGATCAAAAGATATGAATATTTGAAGTTTTTAAGGATTTAATTGATTTTTTAAAAAAAAATGCGCCGCCAAACTCACCACCGTTCGACGCGTGTCCTCGTACGCGTCTAACGGGCGGGAGAATCCGCTGCGGGGATCCAAACATGGGACACCGCAGGGGAGAGATCAACGCCGTCCGTTCCTAAAACGCGGGTTCGGACGGCGGAGAAAATTCAGCCAAAAATCCGAAAATTCTCGAACCATTAAACTTCAAACATCAATATCTCACTCATTTCTTGATGAAATTGAGTGATTTTTTTTAAAATGATCATCTGGACGAGAAGTATCCATCCATACGGTGATGATACACTTCTGGGCTAGTATAACACATAATATGTCGAAAATACGATTTATTTTGTAAAGAAAAATTCTATACCTTTGCCACAAGCAAATCAAGCTAGATCAGACCTTATGGTTGCCTTCTAGGACTCCAATAGAAGGTTATTGCTGCAGCAATTTGATCCGAAGTCGAGTCGAGGGAGAAATTTTGAAGAAGTACCTAATTTGGGACTGTTTTTGAAATTTGATCAAATTGGCTCAATTAGGCTCAAACTATGGCTTGGATTTGATCCTAAAAGATTGTTGAGGCTCTTAGGATGACTTTTTATGTTGGGAGCAGGTGGATTTGGGTAGCCTATAGTTCTCCCTAAATTTTTTCTTCTTCTTGCTAGGTTCGGCCATGGGGCACTATTTATAGCAAAGGGAGGTTATGGCTTAGCTTAGGATATTCTAGGGGAGTAGTTACCTCCTCTATTAGTCCATTCGATGATCAATTTGGCTGAGGATATGCATTGATGCTTCTCCCTAAGTTTTCCATGATGAATCTCATTGCTTTGGCTCTCACCCATTGGCTCATGCAAGAGGTGTTTTGTGAGCTGTCCTTGCACCTCCTAATGAGCTTACACATCATCTCTTAAGCTTGGCAAATGGTGACACACAAGCTCATCCCTCATCATTGCTTCTAACCATGGTAACGGGGGGTTTCATGCATGGTTTTCCTTCCATTGAGTGGCTTGGGAGGTGGAAGATGAGGCCTCATGTTGGCCGGCCACCTCATGGATAAATGAAGCTTAGGGTGAAGGAGAAAGTGACACCTCACCCCATGCATCATGATGGGTATTAACCCATGGCTAAGTGGTCTTAATGTGGGCTTAATTATGTGTTAATTAAGCCTTAAGATGAGTTTAGTCATTTCATTTCTTTTTAATTTCCATTTTAAAATTGTTGGAAAATGTTTTATTAATCAATTTATTAATTGAAAATAATTTCAATTTAATTAATTGATTAATTTTATCATTTTTGTCATTTTATGATTTTAATTTAATTTTCAATTTAATTAATTATGTCATTTAATTAAAATATTGAAAATTAAATCATTAATCACTTTAATTAATCAAAATAATTTTGAAATTAATTATTTGATTAATTTTGTTATTTTTATTTTATTTTTATCTATTTTAATCAAAATAGATAGGTGTTGACTAATTTTGACACAGGTTGACCAAGTACTATTCAAATTGATCATTTTAATTTTAAAATGTCCAGTACTTGTGATTTTGTCATTGTGGGGTTTTAAATGTGTCATTGGGTGAGGGTTGACTTATGGGTGAACAAGATTGGTCATTGGGTATGGTTTGACCATTTTGACCACTGTTGACTTTTTAGGTCAAAAGGTTGACCTATGGGTCAACAGGGTTGGTCACTGGGTCGGGTTTGACCAATTTGACCAAAGTTGACTTTTTAGGTCAAAAGGGTGACCTATGGGGTCAACAAGGTTGGTCATTAGGTCCGGTTTGACAATTTTGACCGATGTTGACTTTTAGGTCGAAAGGTTGACCTATGAGGTCGATAGGGTTGGTCATTAGATGCAGTTTGACCATTTTGACCAAAGTTGACTTTTTAGGTCGAAATGGTGACCTATGGGGTCGATAAGGTTGGTCATTAGATGCGGTTTGACCATTTTGACCATTGTTGACTTTTTAGGTCGAAAGGGTGACTATGCGGTCAACAGGGGTTGGTCATTAGGTGCAGTTTGACCATTTTGACCAAAGTTGACTTTTTAGGTCGAAAAGGTTGACCTATGGAGTCAACGAGTTGAGTCATTTGATGCAGTTTGACCAATTTGACCAAAGTTGACTTTTTTGGTCAAAAGGGTGACCTATGGGGTCAATAGGGTTGGTCATTAGGTATGGTTTGACCATTTTGACCAATGTTGACTTTTTAGGTCAAAAGGTTGACCTATGGGGTCAATAGGGTTGTTCATTAGGTCTGGTTTGACCAATTTGACCAAAGTTGACTTTTTAGGTCAAAAGGGCGACCTATGGGGTCAACAGGGTTGGTCATTAAGTCTGGTTTGACAATTTTGGCCAATGTTGACTTTTTAGATCAAAAAGGTGACCTATGGGGTCAACAGGGTTGGTCATTATGTCTGGTTTGACCATTTTGACTAATGTTGACTTTTTAGGTCATAAGGTTGACCTATGGGGTCGACGGAGTTGATCATTAGGTGCGGTTTGACCATTTTGACCAAAGTTGACTTTTAGGTCGAAAGGTTGACCTATGGGGTCAACATGGTTGGTCATTAGGTCTGGTTTGACCATTTTGACCAAAGTTGACTTTTTAGGTCAAAAGGGTGACCTATGGGGTCAACAGGGTTGGTCACTGGGTCTCGTTTGACCATTTTGACCAATGTTGACTTTTTAGATCATACGGTTATTGACTCATTGTAAAATGAGGTCAACAAAAGGGCCCCCAATATGTGTAGAATACTATATAAGTATTGTGTACATATTGGCGTTGACCGAAGTGGTCTAAGAGTTGTTTCATAATGGTCAGGAAAGGAAGGGATATCATATCACTCCCGGAGGATGTCAGATGTCTTTTATGTTGGTTCTTAAGAAGATATTTCCTTCTTGTATTTGAAAAGAGATTTATTGGGAGGGATAATGGATGTCATATTTCATTTTTCAAAATGTCAGTGTCGATATTGTGATAAAGGAATGTCGTGATTTCCGTGTCAGGAAAGGACGTATATCCTATAACAGGAGAGAGAAAATAGATGTCATTTTCTATTTTCCTGAAATTGTTAATGTCATTATTTGGTTAGAGGAAAGCCGTAATTTCCGTATCAGGAAAGGACTTATATCCAATAACCGGATACAGAAAATAGATCTAATTTTCTATTTCTCAAAAATGTCAATGTCAAGATTTGGTTAGAGGAATATCGTGATTTCCGTATCAGGAAAGGACATATATCCAATAACCGGAGAGAGAAAATAGATGTCATTTTCTATTTTCCTCAAAATGTCAATGTCAAGATTTGGTTAGAGGAAAGCCGTGATTTCCACATCAGGAAAGGACTTATATCCGATAACCGAAGAGAGAAAATAGATGTCATTTTCTATTTTCCTCAAAGTGTCGATGTCGAGATTTGGTTAGAGGAAAGTTCGTGATTTCCACATCGGGAAATGACTTATATCCAATAACCGAAGAGAGAAAATAGGTGTCATTTTCTATTTTCCTCAAAGTGTCAATGTCAAGATTTGTTTAGAGAAAAGCCGGGATTTCCGTGTCAGGAAAGGACTTATATCCAATAACCGAAGAGAGAAAATAGATGTCATTTTCTATTTTCCTCAAAGTGTCGATGTCAAGATTTGGTTAGAGGAAAGTGCGTAATTTCCACATCAGGAAATGACTTATATCCAATAACCGAAGAGAGAAAATAGGTGTTGTTGACCTCATTTTTGATGAGGTCTTCTCTTTAGTACTTAGGATCTAGCCTTAGGCTTTTCCTTTGACTATCCTAGAGGATTAGAATTGGGACCCACCACTTAGAAATTCAAACCACTTCCTAACTCCTGCCAAACTCCACAAACTTGATTGTAGACCCCTAATCACCTAGAGGGTTGAAATCAAGTGTGAAAGTTTAAAGGATGAGTTCCTATAGGATTCTTTGGCCTTAGGACTGCCCTGGGTGGCCTGGTCTGGTGAAGGGTTGACTTACACACACACTACACCTATGCACTACACTTTCACACACCTCTTAAAACCCCACCCATACCCAATTTGACCTCCTGACTCATGAAGGTGATTCACATGGATGGTCCTTAACCCCTAAGCCCTTGGCTAAGAGGGTTAGGAACAACATAGTGGATGCCTCAAATGAGTCCCTTCATGGCTCATTGTTGACCTCATTTTTGGTGAGGTCTTCTCTCTTTCTTTTTAGTACTTAGGATCTAGCCTTAGGCTTTTCCTTTGACTATCCTAGAAGATTAGAATTGGTACCCACCACTTAGAAATTCAAACCACTTCTTAACTCCCTGCAAACTCCACAAACTTGATTGTAGACCCCTAATCACCTAGAGGGTTGAAATCAAGTGTGAAGGTTTAAAGGATGAGTTCCCATAGGACTCTTTGGCCTTAGGACGCCTCACAGGTGGCACAGTGCAGTGAAGGGGCTGACTTACACACACACTACACCTATACACTACACTTTCACACACCTCCTAAAACCACACCCATACCTAACTTGACCTCCTGACTCATGAAGGTGATTCACATGGATGGTCTTTAACCCCTAAGCCCTTGGCTAAGAGGGTTAGGAACAACATAGTGGATGCCTCAAATGAGTCCTTTCATGGCTCATGTGGGCTTGATATGGCTTCATGGCTCAACCAAAATGATTTCATTCCACTTACATTCACCCAAGCTTCAATTTTCCAAATTTTCAATTTTTGACCCCCGGGACCCTACACCGCATAGCATCTACAATACCTGAAACCATCCAAAATTTGCAAAATCACCTAAATTACCCAAAATTCTCCAAAATCAATCCTAAACATTGCCTCACCAATCAAATTGATCATCCATACCCAAAAATACCAAAAATTCCAAAAATACCTACCAATACCCTCCAAATACCCAAAATACCCCTCTTAGCCAAAAAATCCAAAAATTCAGAAAATTCCCAGAAAATTCCAGAAAATCCCAAATATTCCCAATTTCATTTTGTTCAACTACACAATGGGCCAATTTTGTCAATTTACCCCACTTTTATCAAAACCCCAATTTGACCCATTTTAACCCAAAGTGAACCCAATGTCAAGCCAAACCTACCCAATTGATCCAAATTCTGGTCCAATTCAATTCTAAACTTCAATTCAACATCCCCAACACCAATATAGACCAAATCCAAGTCCAATTTGATTGACATTTGAATCCAATTTCACTTTGGGCCTTAAAGCCCAATTTGGACCCATGACCCAAACTTAGCCCAAACTCATCCAATTCAACTCCAATTAACCCCAAATCTTTTCTAAACCTTCCTTAACATCCCCATAAACAAAACACTAACATGATTTACCCAAAATTTAGACCCAAACCCCACTCAAATTCAACCCAAAATCAAAAAGCCCAATTTTGACCTAAACCCAAACATAACCCAAATAGGCCCAAACTTCAAAATTAAAACCCAACCAAAGCCAAAACTTCTTTGAAACACTCCCATAAACATTTCCCAACATTTATTTTACATCAAATTCAACCCAAAATCAAAAAGCCCAATTTGACCTACATTAGCCCACTTACCAAATGAACCCAAATTCAACCCAATTCAATTCCAAATCACACCAAATTGACTCCAAACCCTTCATGGAACATCCCTAAACCAATTGTAACATTTGTTTGGCCCAATCCTTCACAAAATTCCCATCCATAAATTTATTTACAAACCAAAAGCCCACTTTCTTAAACCTTCCTAAAAGCCCAAATTTCATGCTAAAGCCCATATGACAAATTCTTCTCATCATACCATTAATTAAAATCAATCCCTAAGCTTGAAAATTCATCATGAAGCCATTCCAAATTAAGCCTCATACAAATTCCCATCAAAATACCAAAATTTTTCTTAAATCCATTTCCATGAAATTGACTTAACTTTTCCCAAGCCAAAGATGAGCCATGAAGCCATGCATGAGCCACATGGGAGCCATGAGAGCCATGGAATCTACATTCCAACTCACCATACCCAAGATGGCAAGAGGAGGAGGCCCTTTCCATACTCTCTTAAGAGTGATTAACCACTTCCATGACTCTACTAAACCATGCTTAAACTTAATTGTACTTGGATTGTGACTTGACCCCACTAATCGAGCTGATCCAAATCACTTTCTCTTGACCTAAACCAAGCCTTGGGTGGTGCACCTAGCCCAAATGGATGGGTTGACCAATTTGAGCCAAAATGAGCCCTCTCCCATTCCATTCTAATCCAAGCCTTTTACACATGGCATTTGCCAATTACCTACACTAAACCCCGACCACGACCCACTCGAACAAGATGGTGACCGGTGCTCAGCCGGCCAGCCCGCTGGTCGCCGGAAAACACCATGGCCGAGACCTCGGGAGGAGCCAAACTTTGGAATTCCACCTTGCTCGAGCCGCCCCATGCCCAATGGCCACCATGGCTGTTCTTCCCATGCCCGAGAGCAGCTGATCCCAACCCTTGGCCATCCTCGTGAGGCTCTCCGACCACCTCTATTTAAACCCGACCCCCTCGCGGCCATGAGGGGAGAGTTGCACAAACCTTGCCAAAACTACGCCAAAATTGTTCCAAACCCTACTCCATACTTAGAGCGAGTTGATCCCCGGTGTCGATTTGCCTCGATCCTCACCAACGAATCCGATTTCTCAGCTGAAATTTCACCCAAAACCGGGACACTTCTCCACAGTGAGCCAATCACCAAATTGATTGGTCCTACACCTTCACCATACCAAGGGAAGAAGTCCACTAGCAAAAGCCCCCTCTCCAGGCCACCCATCTGTTCCAGACTCCAAGCTTTGTGATCGGGCTTGGTCGAAATCATACCTAGACAATTCACCAGACCAGGAGACTTCATCTGGAGCTTGGTCGGGATCCAATCGAAGGTGACACAACCCTCGGATCGAAGCCACACTTCTCCGAGCAAAGGTATGAGCTAACTCTTTATCCCGAGCTTCGGAGATTCTCCATTTCAAATGCTGTAATTTCAATGCATGATCACCGTATAGATGTATTCGTCTCTTCAAGACGAATCCATAGAGCACAGAACACGAAAATCCGTTGAGAAATGAGTGAGTTCTTAGGATTTTAGTGTGGACGGTTCTCAGGCTAGGAGGCTTGGGGACGATGAACGGATGTCGTTCATTTAATACACGCGCGGACGGACGGCTCAAATGGCGTCGGATGAGGAGATGATACATGAACCGCGGGCCGCGTGGCGCTGAGTCGGAAGGCGGCGCCGAATCAGGAGGCGACGCGTGTGCGTTCGGGGCTGCCTAGGATGAGTCAGCGCCGCCGTTTTAAATAGAAAATTAGGGATTTTTCTGATTTATTTAATTCCCTAAACTTTGGAAATTCATAACTTTGTGTAGAAAAATTCTAAAAATAAAATAAAAATACCCTCTTGCTCAGTGAACAGAGGAGAATAATGTGGAAAAGAAATCATTTAATTTCATCCAGTATTTTATTTTTAATGATTTATTTACCCTCTGCATTATTTTAATTCTCCATGCATATAGGAAATTCACCATGGCATGAGACCATAGGGCTTTTGAAGCCTCTGAATTTGGGAACATTCCCTGAATTTTCCAAAGTCAGAGGCCATTCCTATGAGGAGTTATTGATTTTTCAAATTCATGTTACTGTTTTGAGTATTTTAAACCCAATAATTAACATGTTGTGAAATAAATTCTAGGAAAATTTGGTGATGTTTCTTATGACCAGAGGACCTTAGGAAAAATAGGTTTTGAATTAATTCACTTGGAATAACCCTAATTGGCTTAAACACCCTAAATAGGTCTTTAATTAATTAGAGCTAATCATGCATTAAATTGACTTGAAATCAATTCTCCACTGACCTTTAGGATCAGAGGAACCCACCATAAAAGTTTGAAGTCAATTGGGTTTGGTTAGCCCTATCAAATGGGTTGATTAAGCCATTTAGCCAATTTAAACTTTAAAAATTCATAACTTTCAAAATACTTTTCAAAAATTCACCAAATTGGTTTTGGAGCTTCTCTGATATTAGGGGAATTTAAGAAAATTAAAATTTCAATTTTCTAAAAAAGTTGATTTTTTGTATTATTTTAATATTTTAATATTTAATAAAATAATAAAAATCATAAAAATAATAAAATTCACCAAAATGTCATATTTTGAATTTTAATCACTTAGGAACAAATCCCATATTTTTCCTAGGTCTCTATGGTGAGTTATTAAATTTTAAAGCCCTAGGGTAATTTTAAAATAAAGAAAATGTATTTTCTAGCATTTCCACTAAAATAATTCTAATAAATCAAAGAAAAATCAGAAAATTATAAAAATTGATTCTCTGATTTCCTTAATATCAGAGAGATTTTTGAAAAATATAAAATTCATTTTTCAACCTGTATTTTATTTTTAAATTAATTAATACTCCAAAACTCAAAATAATTATAATAAAAGAAATATAATTTAAAAAATCACCAAAATTGGTCCAAATGGTCCTCTGGTCATTAGGAATGTCTCATAATTTTCTTAAGAACAGAAACTTTCCCTTGGTCATATTATTAAATTTTCCTTGGAAATCTTTATTTTCCACCAAAAATAATTACATAAATAAATTAAATACAGAAAAATCACATTTTCTCCTCTAATGTCTTCATTGACATATGAGTGAAGTCATATAAAAATTTCAAGTTCATTTGAGCTCAATTTAATGAGTTATGAAATTATTAAGCTTGAAGGGCAAAATGGTAATTAAAATTTTAACCCTTAATTAAAACTTTAGGCTTAATAAAATGAAAAGGTAAAATATTTGATCTTAATCTGATTTGGATGATTGAAATTTAAATAATTAAAGGGTAGAAACCTATTAAATAATTCAAAATAATTGAAATGAACTTTAATTAAAATAATTAATTAAATTTGGGAAGAATAATAAATTTTGAATTATTAAAATAGGGATGTCATTAGGAAGAGATTTATTCTTTAATTTAAGCATCCCTAAATTAATTATCCCAATAATATTTAATTCCTAATTAAAATGATAATCCAAGATTAAGATTTAAAATGCTAAAAGACTTAATCATTAAATTAAATTAAAGTTAAATTATTTAAATCAAACCCTTTTAAAATAAAAAATTAAATTAAAATTTAAAAAAATTAAATTAAATTAAATTAAATTAAATTAAATTGAAACATATTAAATTAAATTAAATTAAAACAAATTAAATTAAATTAAATTAAATCAAACTAAAATTAAATTAAATTAAATTAAATTAAAACATATTAAATTAAATTAAATTAAATTAAATTAAATTAAATTAAATTAAATTAAATTAAATTAAATTAAATTAAATTAAATTAAATTAAACTAAATTAAATTAAAACTAAATCAAATTAAATTAAATCAAATTAAATTAAATTAAGCTAAGCCATATTATATTAAATTAAATTAAACCACATTAAATTAAATTAAATTAAATTAAATTAAATTGAATTAAATATAACATCACTTAAGACATAAAGGAATTCAAAATAAATCTAAAACAACTTGAACACTATTCCAAAATTAAATCCATTAACTAAAATCAAATCATGAACCCACTTGAACATCCATTTACCCTCGAAAGCTCGTGATGTCATAACTCTTAAAAGGAGTGTTAAAAGAAGTGTTACTTCACTTATAGGATATTCAAATGTCCTAGTTCGCTGAGCAAGATAACAAAACTTAAACTCCCGGACGATTAATTCATTTGTATAATTAAATTCACTTGGACTTAAAACAATCCTAGTAATATTGAAAAGATGTTTAAGATTCGTCTTAAGCACTTCCTCGATATGATAGGATATTTATAAGAACAATTGAACTTAATTGTTCTTTGATGAAGAAAATCGTCCTCAAATCAAAATACAAAAAACCTAGACGTCATAAGAAATGACTAGCTATAGGATTAGGAACTTGGTAGAAAACCATAACCCTTTCCCTTAGCATTACCTAGGAACTTGCTTTAAATGCTTAAATATTCTAACTGTGTTTTAAGTGCAGCTTGGGATGACGGGAAGACCTTCCAGGTACGCTTTTATTTTATTGCAATTTACCTTATTGCAATTTATTTAATCGCATTGCACTTACTTTTCTTGCATGATAAACAACTGTTGCATGAAAACCTACACCTTTAGGATAGTCCCTAAAACTGAAACCGAAACTAAATTAAAAGTCATTACAAGATAAAATTCACCGCCACAAGATTTCAAAATATAAGACAACTCAAAATTTAATCACAAACAGAATAACAAAACTACAACTACAACTAAACTAAAACGTCTTGTTGGATGATCGGGAATACCTCGGATGATGTAACCTACGTGTTGCTAACGGGATTTCCCACGGTCTAAATGAAAGTGTGGAACTCATTCAGTTGAGTTTAGCAAATTCATCTGGACTAAGTGAATCCGATAAAAATAACGATGCCGGAAGAATAGAACCGTGGGATCTTAACTGGTGTTGTTATAATCAACCTTAAGATTTGTTTAATTAAAATATTAAAAACACTTGGAAATTAAGACTTTCTCTAAACCAGAACACTTCTCTTATCTCCTGATTTATGACTTCTAAAACTAAACCTCTGCGACAACAAGGAGTTCGGAGCATGGTGGGCAGCACGGCCATCTTCGTCAGCAAAACAACTCTACATCAGCTAAACCTTCTGAGAACTAAATAACAAAGCCATAGGACTTCGAGGTAGTTTGCCTAGTGCAACATAAATCCTCAATTCTTCGTTAGGCATTTGCATGATCATGTCATATAAATTAAGCCCTAACCGGTCTTAGGACTCCGAGGTAGTCGTTCGGTACGACATAAACCCTCACATCTTCGAGGCTATTTGTATGATTTTATCATACAAATATAAGTCCTAATTAATTAAAATTGGCAAGATCAAAACATTAAATAAACATTAGGACCTTCCTAAATTCAAGCCAAACAAATAGGATAGTCGGGAAATTCCCGAAGTTCGCTTCGAATCTGTAATTTTTCCTACTTTTCTTCCTTCGGATTCCCAAAATATAATGCTCTAAATTTGATCCATTCCCTATTGAAATTCCAAAACTCAATCCCTTGAAAACTTAAACTTTGAAATTCTTGAGAGCAGAACTACTGATTATTATCGAGAGTTTTCTTAGGTGATTCCCGTCACTTAAGACGTAATTAACTATAGGGGCTTGCCCTTATAGGGAATTTTAAGAACCTGTGTAATATAAACCTCGTTTAATGTTTTCATATTAAACGGGGAATTTGTTCGGCTTATAAAATTGGTTCGCAGACCAAACGGATGTCACAAATCTTCTAGTTTATTTAATCGAGCCCCATCATCAAGCAATGTGTCTATTCTTCGGGATAGATACATGGTTTGTGATGCGGTGCTCGTTTATATAAACTATTCGGGATGTGGGATCAGTTTGATTTCATATCTTAAAATTTTCAAATTTAAAATTATTTTCAAAATCAAATATTACTTTTCAAATTATTTATTTAAATTAAATTAAAATTCGCCGACAATTTCTGTAGGCGACCCCTTTTCAAAAATACAACACCACAAAACCTAAAAAAAACGCCGACAATTTCTGGCGACTCCGCTGGGGAATAATTCCTCTCTCCATTTTTAATCAGATAGTTCTGCTTTCAAAAATCGGTAGTGTATTCATGTCCCTAATGGATCAAACTACCCTTCTTTCCGTTGGGATACTATGTTCATTTCTACCTTGAACGAGTATAGCCAACACTCTCTCGGATTTAGGAGCCACTTGTTTAGACACCCCTAAACGAGAGAGGTTCCGAGATCCTTTTACCTCATTTCTGAGGTGGGGTGGACCCCCAATAGGTGTTAGTTTAGAAGTGATCCTTCGAGTCGAGAAGTCTTGCATAAGACTTTCTTTTCCTTTCCAACTCTGAATCAAATTCATTACCTTCTCTACACCTTTGAATATTCCGTTCTAAATAAACAAACCCTCTAATGAATGACTCTTTTAACAAATATACATGAACAAGAATGTGTTCGGACTCTTTTCGATTCCTTTCTTTTTGTCCTGATGAGAAGAAGCATAACTTGGAACTGACAATCAAAATCTACCTTGCAGAAATGGAAGCCCCAAAACTGATTTTCTCCTTCACCAATGGACTGGACTTCGCTGTTTACAAGGATGAACTGCCCGACAATGGGATCATCCGGTTTGGACAAGGGTTCGAAAACACAAATGTCAAGATCGCTGACGTTACCCTTTTCGCACTAATGGACAAAGTGCCAGAAACTGAGAAACCCATGATTGAGTTCAACCTTAAATCAACTGAAGAATTTCCTCGTATGCAAAGGATCCCAGCTGAGAGGAATACCGCTGTCCAAAGGAGGACTGTTATCTCTACCCCCACTGGTCTAGTCGTCTCTGCACCTACCCCGGCTCCCGCCAAACTGAAGGGGAAGGAAGTTCAAATTTGTAACGAACATGTTACCGTGGAGGGTACAGATTCCCGTGCAAGACCTTCGTTTTTGAAATTGGTTCCAGCTCAAGGGTTCCACCCCTAACACGGACTCAGAGGAGAAACAGAGGCAGGAAGATTGCCAGGAAGGCCAGAGCTGCTGAAGTCGCTTTCTTAGAAGAAATTCCTGAGTATACACCACTACCTGAATACATACCATTGTCTGAGTATACACCCCTTTTGGAAGGAAGTAGATTCCATCCCCTTTCCGCCGCAGCTAACGAGGAAAATGTCCGCAGGATTGCCTCTACATTACCTCGGCCCGCATATTATAGTGACAACAGAAAGAAAAGGGCAAGGATTACACCATTTGCCCGACTACAGACTGTGATTGAGAAGTTAGCGAGGAAAGAAAGATGCCCTGTATCGGAAATTTTAAGAAGGATAGGACGGGCGCCGGCCAAATCCCGTCTTGGGCCACAAGTAGAATCTGCTATCGCTGCAGAAGAGCCTAATAAGAAGATGAAGGCTAGTCCACCTGTTGTTGTTTCAGGTTTACAGATCAGGGAGGATACCACCTTCCAGCATTCAGCTGACAGACCATCCGGTCCCAGGCCTTCTACTGCTAGAAGGATGGTATGACGTCCCACTACCGGCCAATTAAGACCAACACAGCGACCAGAAAAGGAAAGTCTCGTCAGGAGACTTGAGTCCGAGGAAAGTGCTACCGCAGTAAAGGGGACTCATGAGAAAGAAACTCGACAATTGTCACATGACAACTGCAAGGATGTACAGAAAAGACCACTGGAAGATGCTATGGAAAAGCTAAGAACTGATATTCGACGATTAGCAAGAGAAAGAGAAGAGAAATTCGGAGATGGAGTTGACTCGTCAGAGTTCATGGATGATGAATATGCAGAAATTAACATGGTTGAAACGCGAGCCTCGTCAGCTTCACAAGGTGCTCCTGCAGCCGCAGAAAGAGAGGAGCCAGAAGTAATGAGGAGGCAGCTTCAAGAGAAAGATGATACGATCGCCCAAATGGCGAAAAGGATGGAAGAGATGGCTGTAGCCCTAGCCACTCTCCAGAGTCAGGTTCAATCCCAAAGAGAAACACCCCCGGAAGTTATCCACATTGTAGATGGAGGAAAGGAGATTACATCCATCAACGGGGATGATCAATTAAAGAAGGATGCAACACAAAGTATGATTCCGGAAAAGGATATCAAGAGCTTGGTGGAACAGCAGGTGCAAGAAGCCTTGGCACAATCAAAAAGCGGGACATCCATCCAGACGGGTAGACCTTATCCCGAAGAATTCGACGATGTCCAATATCTGAAAGGCTTTGTACCACCTCTGTTCAAGACCTTTGATGGAACCGGAAACCCTCGGCAGCATGTTGCACATTTTCGTGCCGATTGTTGCAATGCCGGCGGAAGTGATGCTTTACTCTTCCGACAATTTGTCGACAGCATCGTCGGGAATCGCCTTTGATTGGTATGCAGAATTACCAAACGGCTCGATGAAGACATTTTCGTAATTAGAGAACCTCTTCATCAAGCGATTTGCCGGAGCTCAGCACCACATCACTATAGGTGATTTAGTGGTAGAGAAGCAGAAGCCGAATGAAACTCTGGTAGACTACATACTTCGATGGAGGAATCTAAGTATGAAATGTGAGCCACAGTTACAAGAACAGCATGCAGTCGGCATTTTACTTAAGAGCATCCATGGCCCGATAGCACTTCTCCTCAAGGGATTTACTATTAAGACTTTCGAGAAGTTGTTAAGTAAGGCCGGAAGCTTGCAAGAGGAGGCGAAGCAATTAAGTTTCACCGATAAAGCAGACAAACAGAAGCCCATGAAAATCATTGAAAAGAAGTCCGGGATCGTCGCAACAGTCGATAAAGGCAAGCAACCGATACAAATATCGTCAGAACGGCCGCAAAGAACCTCAACGAGTTACCAACGAACCCCGACCCAGCCTATCGCTCATCTCAACAGTATGAACAACCGCCTCGTCCACAACGTACGTTTAGGGAGTTCCTAAGCGAGGAGTATTCGTTCAAGAATGAGGCAAGTGCCGAAAATGTTCCGCTAGCTCGATGAAGACTCCGGATTTCCAACCGCCGAGCCTAAAAGAGCGGAAGAAGTCGACAAGAGAGGTGATCCCAACTTTTGCCCTTACCACCGGATGCTTGGGCACAAGATAGAAGATTGTATTACCTTCAAGAGTTGGCTCAACGACAATCTTCGGAAAGGGAATATAACGATCCCGAAAGAATACATGAAGGAACCCCGTAAAGGAGGTTCCGTCAATGTTATCTCGACGGATTTCATTGTTCCGATAGATCCCTATGCGACTGATGATGGATGGACTACCGCTTGGACAAAGTCTTCGAAGAAGGTTTTAGATCACATCCAAACAGCTTCGGTGCAAGCTTCAATTCAGAGTTCGAAAACGGTCAAGTCGACACTATCACTTGCGATAGAAGAACCACCTCAACAAGAGATGACTGAAGAAAAGAAGAAAATTGACGAAGAAGAGAAGACCGAGGCACCTAAGGCTAGACTAGGGGCTGCTTATCCTAGGATAGTTGTTTCCGATTCGGGGGAGAAATCCTCGAACCTCCGACTCGTATGATTATTTGCTCACTCAGGTGGGATCTTATAATGATGAGGGTTATGGCATTGGCTATGTTTTGACTGTTTCTAATGATTACGTAACTAGCGACAATCAACCTAATCCGGACGTCGATTCCGATACAAATAACAATTCTCAAATCATACACAATCTCGACGATCACAATGACGAAGAAGACATCCACCAGGGAGGCAACGAGAGTTCAACAAGCAACGAATCTATTTGCGAGTTTTGAGGAGCTCCAATCACAATAGAGTTAGAGCCTTCGCACTCGAAGCTAATCCCGAAGAACCTGTCGTTCCGATTCGGGAGGAGACACCAGCAGAACTCAATGCTAAACTTAGAAGAAATCACGAAGTCAACTTAAGAAGTGGAAGAGTTCTACCTCCGAGAATGGGTCCAAAGGACAAAGGAAAGCAGGTGGTTGTTCAGGAAGAACCAACCCCGGCAGAAGAAATACCCATTCGAGAAGAAAACGAGGCACATGAAAACAAAGTGGACTACAACGTGCTAGCCCATCTTAGGAAGCTACCAGCCAAACTGAGCATCTACGACGCTCTCATCTTATCAAAGGAGATGAGAGAAGCTCTGATCAAGGCCTTACTCGATCCGGAAATTTGCTTAGCTCAAATGGCCGGAGAGTCCTTAGATGAGGTTTGCTCGTTAAAGGAACAAGCGAGATGTTACCTTCACGTGACAATGACCTACTACTGGGACATGCGACCACAACCGACCGTTGTACATTTCAGTTACAATTGGGAAGTTTACACTCTCCAGAGTATTGGTGGATCCAGGAGCATTAATCAATATAATGAATCTTCGAACGCTAGCATACTTGGAAATTGATGCTCGCGAGCTTGAATCAGACAAAATGTTATTAAGAGGATTCAACCAGAAAGGAGAAAGAGCCCTCGGATCAATAACACTGCTAATGAAGACCGGTGACTTAGCAAGGACAACCGCGAAATTTCACATAATTGATTCAGAAATGTCGTTCAACGCTCTACTGGGCCGACCATGGATACATGAAAACCGGATGGTACCATCATCTCTACATCAATGCATTAAATACTACGATGGAGGAGAACAGTGTATTAAAGGTGACTTACAACCGTTCTCCGTACATGAAATCGAAATCCATGAAGATGCAGCTTATTATGCACCTCCGAAGAAAACAATCTTCTCCAGAGATACCATAACAAATGAAGCAAAGGAAATTTGGGACAACGAAGAACTTGAAATTCTAGTCCAACAGTCACTCACCACTCCCTTACGGCGATATGGTGAAGGTCTCTCCACAACTCGCATCCGAGGTCGAGGCCGGGGACGAGGTCGTGGCAGAGACATTAGGACGATTGGACAGAGGAAACCAACCATCAATGTTGATTGGGAAGATAGTTCTGAAGAAGAAAAAGAAATCAAACAAGAAGCAGCGACAATAAGTCGGAAGAAGCCGCAATTCAGAATCCCTCTCGAAGATGAAAGAAACGAAGAATATAAATCGATGTACGAGAAGATTAACCACTATGTACATACTATGACCCTGACCCCGATCCATTCTAATAAGATCGAGGGTATGGAGGTCAAAGAGGTACGTAGCGGTGGTGCAAAGCCCATCAAATTCTACCGTGGTGCTCCTTCCTCCAAAACCGAAAATAATGTACAATTTGAAGATGCTACTTCATCGAATTAATGGAATTGCCTTTTGAGTGGTACTCTCCCCGTGTTCAAAATTTAATTCGAGTGTGGTTTCTTACCTCGACAATGGACGAAAGGTCGATCACAACATTTTGAAAAATTATGGAATAACTCCGGTCGTCCACCCAATGCAAAACATGGTCTCGGATTCGGCACGTAGGATCGGCTGACGATACCGAATTTTGCATGGTTGTCACTTGCGAGTCTAATGAAAACCGCATGGAAACTACGGAAGAACTCGAAGATTTACAAATTGGAGACGCTCCACCAGAGTTCGAGGAAGAGATCAAATCTACAATAGACGAGTTAACGGAAGTTAACTTAGGTACTAGCGAAGAACCTAGACCTACCTTTGTTAGCTCCTTACTCAATAAAGAAGACTCCGAAGAGATAATTAAGTTATTAATGGAATTTAAAGACTGTTTTGCTTGGAGCTACGATGAGATGCCGTGTTTAGCTCCGGAGGTCGCGATCCATAAGCTAGGAGTGGATCCTCGCTTCGTCCCGCCGGACAAGGTCCAGAAGAATGCGTCTAGAAATCGAACAACAAGTCATAGCTGAAGTTAAAAAGCTAATAGACGCTAAATTTGTCCATGAAGAACAATACCCGACTTGGTTAGCCAACGTGGTACCAGTCAGGAAGAAGAATGGTCAGATCAGAATTTGTGTGGATTTCAGAGATTTAAACAAGGCATGTCCAAAAGATGAATTTCCTCTACCGATCCCAGAATTAATGATCGACATCGCTTCAACACATGAAATATTCTCATTCATGGATGGATCTTCGGATACAACCGGATAAAAATGGCTCCGGAAGATGAAAAACTTACGAAGCATTCGTAACGCCGATCGGAGTATATTGCTACACAAGTGATGCCATTCGGATCGAAGAACGCAGGAGCAACCTACCGTAGAGCGATGACAAGAATTTTTTATGATCTCATCCACAATCAAGTCGAATGCTACGTGGATGATGTGGTCATCAAAAGTAAAGTAAAGGAAAACCACTCGTATGATTCGAGAATTGTTTTCGAACGATTAAGACAATTTAACCTTAAGATGAATCCCTTAAAATGCGCCTTCGGCGTCACCTCCGGAAATTCTTAGGATTCGTTGTCCGACATCGCGGAATTGAAATCGACCCGGAAAAGATTAAAGCCATCTTAGAAATGCCGCCTCCCAGAACCTTAAAATAACTACGATCTTTTCAAGGGAAGCTGGCATATCTTCGACGCTTTATCTCAAACTTGTCAGGTAGGTGTCAGCCTTTCTCGGCACTAGTTAAAAAGGACGCCAAATTTATTCGGGAAGAGAAATGCCGTAGGGCCTTCGAGGACATTAAACAATATTTAATGACACCTCCCGTCTTAGCAGACCCCGGCCTCGGTGTAGACCGCGATACTTTATACCGCGGCTTTAGACGACTCTCTCGGAGCCCCGTTAGCCAGTGTCAATGATGAGGGTAAAGAAAATGCTCTTTACTACCTAAGCCGTCGTTTACTTCCGACGGAAATAAGGTATCCCGCAATTGAAAAGCATTGTTTAGCCCTGATCTTCGCCGCTCAAAAGCTCAGACATTACATGCTTTCTCATAAGGTCAACCTGATTTCGAAATTTAATCCATTGCAATACTTGATGACCCGTCCAACGCTTTCCGACAGACTTGCCAGATGGTCAATGATATTATTGCAGTTCGATATAACTTTCGTGCCTCTTCGTGCCGTAAAGGGACAAGTCTTAGCAGACTTCCTCGCAGCACACCCTTTGCCGGTAGAATCTCCTCTCAATGACGATTTACCGGATGAACAAATAATGAGCTTAGAAGACCCTGATGATCGACGTTGGGAATTGTATTTCGACGGAGCATCTTCAGCACACAAAGACGAAGAATCGCAAGTGATAGTACCCGGTAAGGCAGGGATCGGACTAATCTTTATAACACCGGAGCGGGGGATGTTAAGATATTCCTACCATTTAACAGAGCCGTGTACAAATAACGAAGCAGAATACGAAGCCCTCATAACAGGACTGGAATTAACTATTCAAATGGGTATAACAGACATCAACATCTACGGGGATTCGCAGTTAATCATTCAACAGATCGCCGGACAATACAGAATTTTAAAACCAAGACTCGAGCAATACTTCCAAGATGCCATACAAACTGTTGGAACAGATTCCGAATGTGACGATCTACAAAATTCCCGTAAAAGAAAACGCTTTAGCGGATGCGCTAGCCCGTCTCGCAAAAGAATTTGCCCGCTTACAAGATGAATCGATGGAAGTGTCGGTTCACGGACGTCGAGTCCTATCACAGCTCGACATAGACACAATACACAAATCGAAAAAGAAGAAGAATCAATTGCAACGAGTGACGTGAAAACACAGAAGATTGGCGACAACCATTAATAGATTACCTGCAAACGGGAAAACTACCAGACGATAGGTCGTTAGCCCATCAGATCAAGAAAAGAACTCTGTCCTACGCATTAATAAACAATACATTATACAGAAGGTCTTTTGATCAGATGTGGCTAAGGTGCCTAAGCGGGTCCGAGGCCCGTGAAATTGTTAAAGAGGTGCATTCAGGACTCCGTGGTGCTCACCGATCGGGTCCGAAGATGAAAATGAAAATTAAAAGACTAGGGTACTACCGGCCCTCGATGATGACCGATCGCATGAAAATCGCCAAGAGCCGTCACCGATGCCAAGTGCACGGAGTGGTTCTACACCAACCTCCAAATGTGCTACATCCGACAATTGCGTCGTGGCCATTTGAATGTTGGGGCACGGATATAGTGGGACCAATAGAACCACCATCTTCAAAAGGACATCGCTTCATTCTTGCGACTACGGATTACTTTTCCAAGTGGGCGAGGCGGTTCCACTCGGAGAAGTGAAAGCACATCACATGCTACAATTTTTCAAGAACCAAGTTGTCTACCGTTTCGGAGTGCCGCGCAGATCATCTCGGATAATGGGTCAGCATTCGAAGCATGCAAATCAACAATTTTGTCGGGAGACACGGAATCGACCGGCGGTATTCAACAATTTACTACCCAAGAGCAAACGGCACTAGTCGAGGCTTTTAATAAAACTCTCGTTCAAATTTTAAAGAAAACTTTAGACGACAATAAGAGAAATTGGCACGAGAAATTGTTAGAAGCCCTATGGGCCTACCGGACAACCTTCAGAACTCCTACTCAAGCTACACCTTACGTTCTGGTGTATGGGTCCGAGGCAGTGTTACCCTTAGAGGTCCAGCTTCCTTCACTCAGGATTGCAGTTGCAAACAAAATCACGACAGAAGAGAATGCCAAATTACGACTAGAAGAATTGGAAAGCCCGGAAGGGAAAAGACTTGCAGCGCAGCAGAATTTAGAACTATACCAAGCTAAGATGGTTCAAGCCCATGACAGACTGGTCCGCCCAAGAACCTTCAAAGTTGGTGACTTAGTTCTCGTTCTCAAAAGACCTATTCTTGCACACCGCAATATAGGAGGAAAATTTGAACCCACTTAGGAGGGACCGTTTGTAGTTAAGGCGAGCCTACTCGGGAGGCTCCTACCAGCCTAGTGAATTGCCAAGGAGAACGACATATGCTTCCGATCAATGGACGATACTTGAAAAAGTATTACGCTACCTGATGTTTCCAAGGAATGAATTTTCCATCCCTAGAAGCACGGGTTAAGTAATTACTTATGACTCGGGTCCGAACCCAAAAAAAAAAAAATATATATATATATATATATATATATAATAAAAAATATGCTAAAATAAACAAAATCATGATAATAAAGTTTTCATTGTTTTCTCTCTTCCAAATCAAAATCACTTTCCTGATCTTTTCCCACTTCATTCCTGTTGAATTTAAAAATATGAGAGTAATAAGAAAAAGAAAAAAAACTGTCTTTAATAAACATTTTCTTAATGTTCTTGTTCTTAGTACAGCCCCTGATCCTTTTCCTTGTCTTTTCGCAGGGAAATGTCGAGCGGGCGGTTGGTCCTGAACTTTAGAAATGGCGTAAGCCTTGCACTCGACGAAAAGAGGGTGAAAGATGGAGCGATAATAGAGATCGACTCGGACTTCGCACCGGCAGGCCCGCAATACGAGGAAAGTGACCGGGTCCCGATTGACCGAGAGGAACCGCCTAGTCGGACAAGAATGAAAGTGGGTGGCCCAAGCCACCAATCCGGCAAGAAGAAAAGAAAAACAGACACTGAAGGAGACAAGAGAATCAAGTCTGTAGTCGCTACAGCAGAGGGCAGGCTTGTCAGCGCCGCACCCACAGAAACTCAGGAAATACGAAGAGCTACTCTCACAGCAACTCAGCGAAGGAATAAAAATCGCCGTATCCGCAAGATGTTAACTAAATTAGCAGCGGACCGGCCGCGACGAGACAGCTTGCTACCGCCAGTGCATATACTTCAAGGATACCGGTTCGCCGAGAACCCGAAGGAAGGAGGCCGGCTCCGAGGATAACGAAGAAATCAGGGAAATCTCAAGAAGAACGGAAGAAAGAAGGCTACTACGCCACCGCATAAAGTCACCGTAATGCATGACCTTGTTGCGGCAGCAACCCCGGAGGATGTCCCGACGGACATCATCCCCGAGGAGCCGAGGTATGCGGGAGAACGTGAAGGGATTGAGCCATATATCCCACAAGACGTCACCAGTGCCTCGCCATTTGCAAATTATCCCGTAATACGAGCTAGAAAGAATACAGAATGTCTAGAAGAAAACGTTTGAATACTTCGAGAGAATCAGAGGCAGGAGGATCAATATACTAGAAGGCCTCGAGTTACATACAGACGTGTTATCAGAATACGAACAACAACAAATCGTGGACTGCATCCGGGATTTAAAAAAGATGGGCCGAGCGATGTCGCTTAAGAGAAAACACTTACTCGGAACCCCGGAGAAGGATGCCGTGGAAGGGGAGAATTACAATACAATGTGGATGCTGCTACAACTTCGCGAGAAGACAGAAGGGAAACCCACCGGGGATACTCCGTCATGGCCAGGTGGATCCAATGCCATTAGTCATTAAAAGGATGGTAAGAAGAATGATAACATGGAGGGTATCGCCGAGCGGATTGCATACCCAACAAGCTTGCATCATTAACATTTACAAGAAGGGTGATCGTATACCCCCGCACATAGATCACCACGACTTTGTCGACCTTTCGCTCAGCTTCTTTTCGAATGAGTGTAATATCATGTTCGGATCCGACCTCCGGATAGCGAGTCCGGGTGAGTTCCGAGGGCCGGTAAAGATACCATTGCCGGTAGGTTCCGTCATGATACTGAAGGGCAACGGAGCAGATGTCGCTAAACATTGCATACCAGGAGTACCAGTGAAGCGGATCTCAGTTACTTTCAGAAGGATGGACGACAGGAAAGCACCTTACCACTTCCAGCCAGACCCGGAGCTAGAGAGCCTCCGACCTTACGAGCTGTGAGTTACATGGAAAATATCACACCTCCAACGTACATCCCTACGGCATCCTTGCCAAGGATGGCTTGGAAGGTGATGTTATTGACCATGTACCCCACTATTCAGACATGGATTTTTGACAGATACCTTTTGGATGGATCGACAAAGATCATACATAGTCCGTTTTGAGTCTATATGGATTGTATGAGATGTATTCCAGATCGAGTTGTATGAAGTATCTTCAACATGATTGGAATGAAAGTGACCACGTCACAATTTTGGCCTTCACCTCTTTTGTGCGAATTGATTGGGAAACGCCATTAAAGTTAAACGAACTTCGAACAAAGAACAAAAATAATAAAAAATAAATTAAAAAAATAATAAAAAAAATAAAAGAACAAAAAGAGGAAAATAAAAATATAAATAATAGACGAGAATTATTTTTCCTTAAAAATCCGAACATAAAAATAACTTCAAAGTCCACGTGAACGCTAAATAAAATTCACATGAACAATAATACACAGCTAAAAAATTTTGGAAAGTTAAAGGACAAATAGAATGAAAATGAATCTCAAATCGGATCCCACTCTAAATTCATCTTTTCAAACATTTCAAATCAACTCCAAATCGAAATTTATCTCAAGAAGCTTTGAAATTCTCTGTCGGGACAACTCTTCCTCACAAGAGACCCACACTTCAATTTCAGAACCCTAAACCTTTTTTTCGTCACATCGAAATCATTTCGACTTTTGTGGCCTACCTTCCTTCCTGTATGGAGATCGACTGGGTCTATTGACACGGAGCCACGAGCTTTGTCCGATTTGGTTCGATGGCATGAGACTGGGTCCCTCTTCACACAAATAAACTTTCGAGATTGGAATCCATTTCCAATTCTCATTAAACTTCCGAGATTGGAATCCATTTCCAATTCTCATTAAACTTTCGAGATTGGAATCCATTTCCAATTCTCATTAAACTTTCGAGATTGGAATCCATTTCCAATTCTCTTTAAACTTCCGAGATTGGAACCTCGTTCCAATTCTCATTAAACTTTCGAGATTGGAATCCATTTCCAATTCTCATTAAACTTCCGAGATTGGAATCCATTTCCAATTCTCATTAAACTTTCGAGATTGGAATCCATTTCCAATTCTCTTTAAACTTCCGAGATTGGAACCTCGTTCCAATTCTCATTAAACTTTCGAGATTGGAATCCATTTCCAATTCTCATTAAACTTCCGAGATTGGAATCCATTTCCAATTCTCTTTAGACCTTTGAGATTGGAACCAGTTTCCAATTCTCTTTAGACCTTTGAGATTGGAACCAGTTTCCATTTCTCTTTAGACCTTCGAGATTGGAACCAGTTTCCATTTCTCTTTAAACTTTCGAGATTGGAATCCATTTCCATTCTCATTAAACTTCCGAGATTGGAATCCATTTCCAATTCTCTTTGAACCTTCGAGATTGGAACCAGTTTCCAATTCTCTTTAGACCTTTGAGATTGGAACCAGTTTCCATTTCTCTTTAGACCTTCGAGATTGGAACCAGTTTCCATTTCTCTTTAGACCTTCGAGATTGGAACCAGTTTCCAATTTTCATTAAACCTTTGAGATTGGAACCAGTTTTCATTTCTCTTGAGACCTTTGACATTGGAACCAGTTTCCATTTCTCTTTAGACCTTCGAGATTGGAACCAGTTTCCATTTCTCTTTAGACCTTCGAGATTGGAACCAGTTTCCATTTCTCTTTAGACCTTTGAGATTGGAACCAGTTTCCATTTCTCATTAGACTTTTGAGATTGGAACCTCGTTCCAATTCTCATTAAACCTTTGAGATTGGAACCAGTTTCCATTTCTCTTTAGACCTTTGAGATTGGAACCAGTTTTCATTTCCCTTTAGACCTTCGAGATTGGAACTAGTTTCCATTTCTCTTTAGACCTTCGAGATTGGAACCAGCTTCCATTTCTCTTTAGACCTTCGAGACTAGAACCCGATTCCAGTTCTCTTTAAACTTTCGAGATCGGTACCTAAATTCGATTCTCATCCTTTTCAATCAACACTTAAACTCCGATTCTCATTCCGCAGGTCGGTACCCCGATTCCAGTTTTCCTTGCAATCCCGAGGTTGGAACCTAAGTTTCAATTCTCATTTCAAATCCAAATTTTCTCAAATTGATTTTAAACCAAACTTCAAACTAAATTAAAACTCAAAATCTAAACTTACACATCATGACTTGAACATGAAATGAAACAAAGTCTAAATCGAAATTCCCCCAGTTCATGTGATTTGGGACTCACCTCCTTTTCCTTTCCCCAGCGAGAGTTCAGGAATCTCCAGTCTCAGAGATATACTTGACACTCCCCAGCGGAAACTCTTCTACTTCGTCCTAAGTTTGTCACTTGGACATCTGTGTTGGTTTTGTTGATCTTTTCGTTCAATGCCAATACGCGCGGTGTGCTTGGTTAGCACACCACACCTATTGGGTGTCCATTTGTTGACCTCATTTTTGGTGAGGTCTTCTCTCTTTCTTTTTAGTACTTAGGATCTAGCCTTAGGCTTTTCCTTTGACTATCCTAGAGGATTAGAATTGGTACCCACCACTTAGAAATTCAAACCACTTCTTAACTCCCTGCAAACTCCACAAACTTGATTGTAGACCCCTAATCACCTAGAGGGTTGAAATCAAGTGTGAAGGTTTAAAGGATGAGTTCCCATAGGACTCTTTGGCCTTAGGACTGCCCTGGGTGGCCTGGTCTGGTGAAGGGGCTGACTTACACACACACTACACCTATACACTACACTTTCACACACCTCCTAAAACCACACCCATACCTAACTTGACCTCCGACTCATGAAGGTGATTCGCATGGATGGTCTTTAACCCCTAAGCCCTCAGGCAAGCAGGTTAGGAACAACATAGTGGATGCCTCAAATGAGTACTTTCATGGCTCATGTGGGCTTGATATGGCTTCATGGCTCAACCAAAATGATTTCATTCCACTTACATTCACCCAAGCTTCAATTTTCCAAATTTTCAATTTTTGACCCCCGGGACCCTACACCCGCATAGCCTACCCAATACCCTTGAAACCACCCAAAATTTGCAAAATCACCTAAATTACCCAAAATTTTCCAAAATCAATCCTAAACATTGCCTCACCAATCAAATTGATCATCCATACCCAAAAATACCAAAAATTCCAAAAATACCTACTAATACCCTCCAAATACCCAAAATACCCCTCTTAGCCAAAAAATCCAAAAATTCAGAAAATTCCCAGAAAATTCCAAAAAATCCCAAATATTCCCAATTTCATTTTTTTCAACTACACCATGGGCCAATTTTGTCAATTTACCCCACTTTTATCAAAACCCCAATTCGATTCCATTTTAACCCAAAGTGAACCCAATGTCAAGCCAAACCTACCCAATTTATCCAAATTCTGGTCCAATTCAATTCTAAACTTCAATTCAACATCCCCAACACCAATATAGACCAAATCCAAGTCCAATTTGATTGACATTTGAATCCAATTTCACTTTGGGCCTTAAAGCCCAATTTGGACCCATGACCCAAACTTAGCCCAAACTCATCCAATTCAACTTCAATTAACCCCAAATCTTTTCTAAACCTTCCTTAACATCCCCATAAACAAAACACTAACATGATTTGCCCAAAATTTAGACCCAAACCCCACTCAAATTCAACCCAAAATCAAAAAGCCCAATTTTGACCTAAACCCAAACCTAACCCAAATAGGCCCAAACCTCAAAATTAAAACCCAACCAAAGCCAAAACCTCTTTGAAACACTCCCATAAACATTTCCCAACATTTATTTTACATCAAATTCAACCCAAAATCAAAAAGCCCAATTTGACCTACATTGGCCCACTTACCAAATGAACCCAAATTCAACCCAATTCAATTCCAAATCACACCAAATTGACTCCAAACACAGAAGCAGCGATTTAAAAACATGTATGATCGGGCGCATGTACTATCGATGACTACTCGCAAACAAGAGTTACACGTGACGATAGGTCACAACATCGATCAAGAAAAGAACTCGTCTTACGCATTAATAAACAATATATCGTACGTGTCTTCGATCAAATGTGGCTAAGATGCCTAAGCGGTCCGAGGCCCGTGAAATTGTTAAAGAGGTGCATTCGTGACTCGTGGCGCTCACTATTCGGTCCGAAGATGAAAATGAAATTAAAGACTAGTACTACCGGCCCTCGATGATGACCGACCGCATGAAAATCGCCAAGAGATGTCACTAATGCCAAGTGCACGGAGTGGTTCTACACCAACCTCCAAATGTGCTACATCCGACAATTGCGTCGTGGCCATTTTGTTGTTAGCACAGATATAGTGGGTCCGGAAGGGGAATCCTTCACCATCTTCAAAAGGACATCGCTTCATTCTCACAAGCTACGATCATCTGGGCTGGGCAGAGGCAGCTCCACTTAGAGAAGTGAAAGCACACCACGTGCTGCCAGCTTTTCAAGAACCAAGTTGTCTACCGTTTCATGAGTGCCGCGCAAGATCATCCTTTTATACGATCAAGATATCTCACACACAAATCAACAATTTTGTCGTGAGACACGGACCGACTCGCGATACTCAACAATTTACTACCGAAGAGCAAACGGCTCGCCGAGGCTTTTAATAAAACTCTCGTTCAAATCTTAAAGAAAACTTTGGACGATAATAAGAGGAATTGGCACGAGAAGCTGTTAGAAGCCTCAGGCCTACCTGGACAACCTTCGAACTCCTACTCAAGCTACACCTTCCTACGTTGTATGGGTCCGAGGCGTGTTACCTTTAGAGGTTCACCACCTGCTTAATTGCAAGTGCGAATAAGATCACGGTATAAGAAAACGCCATAAATTACGACTCGAAGAATTAGAAAGCTTGAAGAGAAAAGACTTGCGCCAAGAATAATTTAGAACTATACCAAGCTAAGATGGTTCAAGCCCATGACAACCGGTCTCAAGAACCTTCAAAGTCGGTGACTTAGTTCTCGTTCTCAAGAGACCTAATTTCGCACACCGCAAGATAAAGAGGAAACTTTGAACCCACTCGGGAAGGACCGCTCGTGGTCAGCGCATACTCGGGAGGTTCCTACCACCGCTGAATCTCGTCGTGAGAACGACATATGCTTCCGATCGGACCCGGACGATACTTGAAAAAGTATTACGCCACCCGATGTTTCCGAAGGAGTGAATTCTTCATCCCTAAGAAACACGGTGAAGTAATTACTTATGATTGTCCGAACCCAAAAAATAATAAAATGTGCGAAATAAAATAAAATCATGATAATTAAGTTTTCCTTGTTTTCTTTTCCAAATCAAAATCTCTTCCCGATCTTATTCCTACTATCCCCGTTAAATTCGAAAATATAAGAAAAAAAATATACATAAAAAAATGTTCTGACAAACATTTTCTTAATGTTCTTACGTCCTTAGTACAAACATCCTTTTCCTTGACTTTTCGCAGGGAAATGTCGAACGGCGGTTGGTCCGAATCCTTTAAGAATGGCGTAAGCCTCGTACTCGATGAAAAGAGGGTGAAAGATGGAGCGCATAATCGAGATCGACTCGACCCCGCACTGCCAGTTGTGCCTACAAGACGAGGAAAGTGACCGGGTCCTCGTTGACCGAGAAGAATCGCCCTGCGTACAAAGGATGAAAGTGGGTGGCCCACACTAATCCAAATAAAGAAGAAAAGAAAGGCAACAATGGGGACAAGAAAATGAAGTCCGTAGTCGCTACAAATGGTATAGCAGTTTGCCGCCGCCGCTGCACCACAGAGATTCCACAAGTGCGGAGAGCTACCTCACAACAACGCAATGAAGAAATAAGAATCGCCGTATCCGTAAGATGTTAATGAAACTAGTCAAAGGGACCGCGACGAGACAAGCTACTACCGCCGCACGCACACTTCAAGGACACTCGGTCTACCAGAACCCGAAGAAAGGAGGCCAGCCCTAGATAACAAAGGGACTAGTGGAAATCTCACAAAGATCACAGGCGCGCCACGCCATCGGACAGAACCACCGCTGATGCATGACCTGTTGCAGAGCAAATCCTCGGGGATGTCCCGACAGCATCATCCCCGAGGAGCCGAGGCATGCAGAGAACGCGAAGGGATCGAACCGTATATCCCACAATATGTCACAAGGCCTCGCCATCCGTGTATCATTCCGAATACGAGCCGGAGAGAATGCAACATTGAAAGAAACCTTTGAATACTTCGAGAGAATTAAAGGTAGAAGAATCAATATACTAGAGGGCCTCGAGCTTCATACGTACGTATTCTCGTAGTATGAACAACAAAGAAATCGTGGATCGCATCCGGATTCGAAGAGAATGGCCGAGTGTGCCGCCTAAGGAAAATACTACTCCTAACCTGAGATGGATGTCAGAAGGGAAGAATCACAATACAATGCGGATGCCGCTACAATCACACAAGACAGAAGGAAAACCCACCGTGAATACTCCGCTCATGGGCAAGTGGATCCGATGCCATTAGTCATCAAAGAATGGTAAAGAGATCGATAACATGGAGGGCACGTCGCCAGATTGCATACCCAATAGCCGCATTATCAACATCTACAAACAAAGTGACCGCATACCCCCACACACATAGATCACCACGACTTTGCCGACCTTTCGCATGCTTCCTTTCCCGAACGAGTGTAACATCAATGCTCGGATCCGACCGATGTTGTGCCCGAGTGAACCCGAGGGCCAGTGAAGATACCTACCGTAGGTTCCGTCATGATACCGAAGGGCAACGTGCGTATATCGCTAAGCATTGCATACCAGAGTAACAAGGAAGCTGGATTCCCGCTACTTTCAGAGAATGCATGACAAAGAAGACACCTTACCATTTCCACTGTACCCGTAGCCAGAGAACCTCCGGCCTTACGAGCCGTGAGTTACATGGGCATATCACCTCCAACGCATATCCACTCGCATCCTTGCCAAGGATGGCTGAAGGTGATGTTATTAACCATGTACCCCACTATTCGTACATGGATTTTTGACAAGATGCTTCTTTTTGATGGATCGACAAAGATCATACATAGTCCGTTTTGAGTCTACATGGATTGTATGAAATATACAAGCGTATCAAGTTGTATGATGTATCTTCGACATGATTGGAATGAGCATTCATGTCACATTTTTCGCCTTCACCTCTTTTGTGCAAATCGATCAAACGCCATTAAAGTTAAATGAACTTCGAACAAAGAAATTAAAAGAAAAAAGAATAAAAGAAAACTTTCCTTAAAAATCTTAAAAATGACGAACACCAAATTCACGAACATTAAATAAACGATAAAATAAAATTTGAATCTTTAAAAGATAAACAAAATCAACATAAATGTTAAATCAAATCACAAATCAAATTCTCAATCAAATTCCAAATCCACTCTCGATCAAATTTCAAATTTGATCTTCCCTAAATTTCAAATCAAATTCTCAATCTAATTCCAAATCCACTCTCGATCAAATTTCAAATTTGATCTTTCCAAATTTCAAATCGAATTTTCAATCAAATTTCAAATCCAATCTCGATCAAATTTCAAATTTGATCTTCCAAATTTCAAATCAAATCTTAAATCAAATTTCAATCGAGTTCAAACTCATCCTTCCAAATTTCAAATTCAATCTTTCCGCATTTCAAATCTCAATCAAATTTCGAATTCGATCTTCCGCATCTCAAATCAAATATCAATCATATTCAAATTGGGTCGAGGATTTTACATCCAAGACCGCATCGTTTTAAGATTCTTCTCATCAGACCGAAATACATCAAATTCAAACTTTTAAGCCCAGGATTTTACATCCAAGACCGTACCGCTTTAGGATTCTTTCCCTATCATGACCGAAATACATCAAATTCAAACTTTGGGTCGAGGATTTTACATCCAAGACCGCACTGCTTTAGGATTCTTTCTCTATTGCACCGAAATACATCAAATTCAAACTTTTGCCTGTGGATTTTACATCCAAGACCGCATCGTTTTAGGATTCTTTCCCCTATTGCACTGAAATACATCAAATTCAAACTTTTGTGTCGAGGATTTTACATCCAAGATCGTGACCGCTTTAGATTCTTTCCTCATTGCACCGAAATACATCAAATTCAAACTTCGGTCGAGGATTTTACATCCAAGACCGCACCGCTTTAGATTCTTTCTCTATTGCACCGAAATACATCAAATTCAAATTTTTGGGTCGAGGATTTTTTACATCCAAGACCGCATCGCTTAGGATTCTTTCCCTATTGCAATCGAAATACATCAAATTCAAACTTTTGGGTCGAGGATTTTACATCCAAGACTACATCGCTTTAGGATTCTTTCCCCTATTGCATCGAAATACATCAAATTCAAACTTTTGGGTCGAGGATTTTACATCCAAGACCGCACCTTTTAGGATTCTTTTCCCTATTGCACTAAAATACATCAAAATCAAATTTTTCGGGTCGAGGATTTTACATCCAAAACCGTACCGCTTTAGAGTCTTTCCTTATCATGACCGAAATACATCAAAATCAAACTTTGGGTTAAGGATTTTACACCCGAGACCGCATTGCTTTAGATTTTTTTCCCCTATTGCGATGAAATACATCAAAATCAAATCCCGAGGTTAAGGATTTTACATCCAATACCGCATTGCTCGAGATCTCCTCACCTAGCAGATTCATCTCGATCAATTCAATTTTCTTCGAGGTCAAGATGTTACATCTAAAACCTCGTAATTCAAATTTTCATTTCAAATCAAATCCTTCAAATTAATTTTGATAAAACTTCAATCTAAATTAAAACTTCAAACTAAAAATCTACAAGCTCACACATCAAAACTTAAATTGAAACAAAATAAAATCTAAATCGAAATTCCCCGCATCATGCGCATTCTATTCACTCCTCCTTTCCTTTCTCTCAGCCGAGAGTTCGTGTATTCTAGCTTTGGGAACATACCCGATACTCCCCCAAATAAATTCTTTTGCTTTGTCCTAAGTTTGTCACTTGGATGTTTGTGTTGGTTTTGTTGATCGCGCCGTCAACGCTACGCGCGGTGTGCTCCGTCACCACCACACCTATCAGTCCATTTGTCGACCTCATTGATGAGGTCTTCTTCTTTTTAGTGCTTAGGATCTAGCCTTAGGCTTTTCTCGACTATCTTAGAGGACTAGAATCGGGACCCACCTTGAAAACTCAAAACCACTTCTTAACTCCCTTCAAACTCCACAAACTCGACTATAGGCCCATAATCACTCTGTGAGGGTTGAAATCAAATGTGGAAGTTTAAGGATGAGTTCCCATAGGACTCTTTGGCCTTAGACCGCCCGTGGCCTCGGTCCTCGTGAAGGGGCCGACTTACACACACACTACACCCATACACTACACTTTCACACACCCATACCTAACTTGACCTCCCGACTCATGGTGTTGATTCATACGGATGGTCCTTAACCCCAAGCCCTCGGGCTAAGAGGGTTAGGAACAACATGTTGAATGCCTCAAATGGGTCCCTTCATAGCTCATGTGGGCTTTGATATGGCTTCATGGCTCAACCAAAATGATTTCACTCCACTTACATCCACCCACCCTTCATTTCCCCAAACTTTTCAATTTCGACCCCGGACCCTTACAATCTCGCTAAATTTTGCCCAAAACTTCGAAATTACCCAAATTTTTCAAAATTTCCTAAATCACCTAAAAATTTCTCAAAATTGATCTTAAACATTTCCACATTACTCAAATTGATTATCCATACCCAAAATATCAAAATTCCAAGAAAAAGTCTCCCAATACCCTCCAAATACTCCAAAATACCCTCTTGGCCAAAAAATCCAAAAATTCCGAAAATTCTCGAAAATTCCAACAATCCCAAATATTCCCAATTTCATTTTGTCCAACTACACCATGGGCTAATTTTGTCAATTTACCCTACTTTTGTCAAAACTCTAACTTGACCCATTTTAACTCAAAGTGAACCCAATGTCAAACCAAACCTGTTACCTAATTGACCCAAATTCTGGTCCAATTCAGTTCTAAACTTCAATTCAACATTCCCAACACCAATCTAGACCAAATCGACAATTTGATTGACACTGATCCAATTTCACTTCGGGGCCTTAAAGCCCACCTCTAGACCCATGACCCAAACCTAACCCAAACTCACCCAATTCAACTCCAATTAACCCCAAACCTTTTCTAAATCTTCCTTAACATTCCCACAAAATAAAACACTAACATGATTTGCCCAAAATTTAGACCCAAACCCCACTCAAATCCAACTCCAAAGCTAAAAGGCCCAATTTTGACCTAAACTCAAACCTAATCCCAAATGGGCCCAAACCCCAAAATCAAAGCCCAACCAAAGGTAAACCTCTTTGAAAACACTCTATAAACATTTCCCAACATTTATTTTACATCAATTTCAACCCTAGCCCAACATTGGCCCAACATGGCCCACTTGGGCCTATGTTGGCCCATTCACCAAAAGAACCCAAATTCAACCCAATTCAAACCCAAATCACTCCCAATTTGCTTCAAGTCACCATGATACATCCATGAGCTAAACCCAACAATTGTTTAGCCCAACTTTTTTGCATAAAATTTCATCCCAAAATCCATTTTAAAATCCAAAAGCCCACTTTCCTAAACCATCTTAAAAGCCCATCTAAAACCATTTCAAAAGGCCCAAAATCTACCCTAAAGCCCACATGACATCTCCATTTGCCATCCACTTAATTAAAGCCATTACCTAAGTCCTAAATTCATCAAATAATTCCAAATCAAAGTTTCATACAAATTTCCATCAAATTACCAAAAATTCCTAAAATCCATTTTCATGAAATCACCAAACTTTTGCCAAGCCAAAGGTGAGCCATGAAGCCATGCATGAGCCACATGTGAGCCATGAGAGCTTGGACACTCCACCATGCCATATTGGGTAAGAAGAGGGAGGCTTTCCTTAATCCCTAAAGCTCATTAGCCTTAATCATGTTTCACCTAAACTTAAATTTAATCCAAGATATTTGGATGAGACTTCTCCATGCCAAACCACTCGATCCCTTTCGATCCCCCACAAAAAGATCCAAAGTTACCTCGAGGGGTGCACCAAGCCCAAATGGGCGACACCCATTTAGACTCAAAATTAGCTCCTCCCCCATTCCATCTAAATCAAACACTTTACACATGTCAAACCTCAATTGAATGCACCAAACCCCTACCGACCCACTCGAACAAGATGGTGACCAATGTTCGGCCGCCACCACCAAAGCCGCCGAAAACACCATGGCCGAGAGCTCACATGCGAGCCCACCCGGAATTCTCACCGCCGAGTCGCCCCATCCCCGCGTCATTGAGCCGCCTTTCCAAGAGCAGCTCGATCCTGCAAGCCCCACCCCCCGAGGCCCTCCACCCTCTCCTATTTAAACTCCACCCTCACCACAAGAGAAGAGAGTCAAGATCAACCTCGCCGAAACTCGCCAAAATTGTTCCAAACCTCTCCACCCTTAGAGTAATGGATCCCCGTTGTCAATTTGCCCCTAATCCCCACCGACAAAACCCAATTTCTCGACCGAAATTCCACCCAAAACCAGACACTTCTCCATGCTGAGCCAATCCCCAAATTGATTGGTTCTACACCTTCACCAGGATTGCTGAAGGCGTCCACCAAAGAAAAGCCCCATCTGTGCCACCCAATTGCTCCTACCTCCAAGCTTTGTGACCCGGCTTGGTCGAAATCACACTCGTATAATTCACTGCATCAGAGACTTATCCGGGAGCTTGCCGGGATCCAATCGAAGGTGCAACAACTCTCGCATGTAAGCCACATTTTCCGAGCAAGGCATAACTAACGCCATCCCGAGCTTCCGGAGATTCTCCATTTCAAATGCTTTAATTTCAATGCATGATAGCCGTAGTGTGTTCGTCTCTACACGAATCCATAGAGCATAAGAACATGAAAATCCACGTAGTATCGAGCGAGATATTGTGGATTTAGTGTGGACGCGCTCTCGGCGAGAACACTGGGGGACGATGAACGGATGCCGTTCATTTAATACACGCGCTGACGGACGGGCCAGGATCGCGTCTCTGGACGAAGACCCGAACGATATACGGCCCCGGGAGGCCGAGTCGCATGGCGGCCGAATGGGAGAGCAATCTACTTGTGCGTTTCAATAACAAATTGGTAAGATTTTTCGATTTGTCAATTCCACATAAACTTCAAAAATTCATAACTTCAGGTAGAAAACCGAAAAATGAAATAAAAATACTCTCTTGCTCGCGGGAATGAGGAGAATAATGTGGAAAAAGAAATTCATTTAATTTCATCAAGCATTTTATTTTTAATAATTTATTTACTCTCTCGCATATTTTTAATTCTCCATGCATGTATACAATTCAATTATTAGTAATGAGTCCAATAGAAAGCTGCTTCTCCGAATTGGGAACATTCCCCGAATTTTCCAAAGTCGAGGCCATCCCTATGAAGAGTTATCGATTTTTCAAATTCATTGCTATCAAGTTGAAATATTTTAATTCCAATAAATAAAGATGTCGTGAACAAATTCTAGAAAATTTGATGATGTTCCTTACGACCAGAGAACCCCAAAGAAAATAAGCCTGAAGTTAGTTCATTTAAAACAACCCTAATCGCTTAAACACCCAAAATGGACCTCTAATTAATTGTAGCTAGTTATACATCAAATTGACTTCAAATCAATTCTCCACTGACCTTTAGGATCAGAGGAACCACCATAAAAATTTGAAGTCAATCTGACTCGGTTAGCTCTAATTAACTGGGCTGACAATACTTAGTCATTTTAAATAAAAATTCATAACTTTCAAAATACCTTTCAAAAATTCACCAAATTGGTTTTGGAGTCCCCCTTCCCGATATTAGCGGAATCTAAGAAAATTAAAATTTCAATTTTCTAAAAAAGTTGATTTTTAATATTATTTTAATATTTTTAATAATTAAAAAATAATAAAAATCACAAAAACAATAAAATTCACCAAAATGTCAAATTTTGAATCTAATCACTTAGGAACAAACCCCATATTTTTTCTTAGGTCTATTTAGTGAGATATTAAATTTTAAAGCTTTAAGGTAATTTTTAAAATTTAAAAATATATTTTCTAGCTTTTTCAATAAAATAATTATAATAAATCATAGAAAAATCAAAATTCAAAATTTGCTTCTCTCGATTTCCTTGATATCAGAGAAATTTTTAAAAAATATAAAATTCATTTTTCAACATTTATTTTATTTTTAAATTAATTAACACTCCAAAACTTAAAATAATTATAATAAAAATAATATAATTCAAAAATCACCAAAATTGGTCCAAGTGGTCCTCTGAATAATAGGAATGTCCTCTAATTTTCTTAAGGACAAGAACTTTCCTTTGGTCATGTTATTAAATTTTCCTTGGAAATCTCTATTTTCTACCAAAAATAATTATATAAATAAATTAAATACTTAAAAATCACATTTTCTCCTCTCATGTCTTTATTGACATATGAGTGAAGTCACATAAAAATTTCAAGTTCATTTGAGTTTAATTTAGTGAGTTATGAAATTATTAAGCTTAAAGGGTAAAATGGTAATTAAAAATTTAATCCTTAATTAAAACTTTAGGTTTAATTAAAAAAATTAATAAGTAAAACATTTGATCCTAATCTGATTTGATGATTGAAATTTAAATATCATGGGTGTAAAAACCTATTAAGTAATTTAAAATAATTAAACCTTAATTAAATAATTGATTAAATTTGGAAGAATAATAAAATTGGAATTATTAAAAATAAATGGATATTATTAGGAAGAGATTTATTCTTTAATTTAAAAATCCCTAAATTAATTATCTCATTAATATTCAATTTAATTAAAATGATAACTCAAATTCAAAACATTAAAAGATTCAATCATTAAACTAAAATTAAATTATTAAACTTTTAAAAATTTCAATTAAATTAAAAAATAAAAATTAAATTAAAAATTAAATTAAATTAAGCAAATTAAATTAAAATAAATTAAATTAAATTAAATCAAATTAAAAAGTCAATTAAATTAAAAATTAAATTAAAGATTAAATTAAATTAAATTAAATAAACAAATTAAACTAAATTAAATAACTTAAATTAAATTAAATTAAATTAAATAAATAAAATCAAATTAAATTAAACTAAATTAAATCAAATTAAATGAATTAAATTAAATTAAATAAACAAATTAAATTACAAATTAAATTAAATTAAATTAAATTAAATTAAATTAATTAAATACATCACCTAAAACAGAAAGAAATTAAATATAAAATAACTTGAACACTATTCCAAATTTAAACCCATTAACTTAAATCAAACCATTTGAATACCAATTTACCGAAAGTTTCGTTATTATAACTCCTAAACAACATTAAAATGAAAAATGTTACTTCACTGATAGATATTCAAATGTCCTAGTTCACCGAAAGCAAGATAACAAAACTCGAGATTCTCGATCATTAATTCATTTGTATAATTAACTAATTTGGACTTAAAACAATTCTTAGCAATATTGAAAAGATGCTTAAGATTCATTTTTAAACACTTTCTCAATATGATAGGATGTTTGTAAGAACAATTGAACTTAATTGTTCTTTGATGAAAAATCGCCTTCTCAAACCAAAACACTGCAGAACCTAGACGCTATAGGAGGCGACTAGCTATAGGATTAGGAATTTGGTAGAAAACCATAACCCTTCCCTTAGCTTTACCTAGAACTTGCTAAATATTCTAATTGTTTTAAGTGCAATTGGGATGACTCGAAGACCTCCGTGTACGCTTTTATTTTATCGTTAATCTACTTTCGCACCTACATTATCAAAATTTACTTAATCGCATTGAAGAATTTACTTTTCTTGCATGATAAATAATCGTTGCATGAAAACTCACACCTTTAGGATAAATTTCAAAACTAAAACCAAAACTACAGTCATCATAAGATAAAATTCACCTCGCCACAACAAATAAAATATAAAACAACTCAAAATTTAATCACAAACAGAACACAAAACTACAATTACAATTAAATTTGAACGTCCTGCTGATGATCTCCAGAATAATTTCTGATGATGTAACATACGTGTTTAAGCAACTAGATTTCACTGCCTAAATGAAAGTGTGAACTCATTCCGCTGAGTTTAGCAAATTCACATCTGATCAAGTGAATCCGATAAAAATAATGATGCCGGAAGATGGAACCAGATCTTAACCGTGTCGTTATAATCAACTTTAAGATTTGTTTTAATTAAAACATAAAAAAAAATACCTCAAATAAGATTTTCAAACCAAAACACTTTTCATCCCTAATTACATTTTAAAATCCTTAAACTTCCGCAACAACAAGGAGCTCGAGCATGGTGGGCAAGACGCCATCACACCGCAAAACCCGAGTCTACTAAAGACTTTCCTAGAATCAAATAACAAGCCATAGATCTCTTCAGGTAGTTTGCCGACAACATAAATCCTCAACTCTGTTGGGGCATTTATCAGAAATGGCCTGGAACGGCTTAGGATTCCGAGGTAGCCGTCCGATACGACATAAACCCTCACATCTTCGAGGCTATTTGTATGATTCTATCGTATAAATATAAGTTCTAATTAATTAAAATCGACAAGATCAAAACATTTAAACAAACATTAGACTTTCCCTAAATCCAAGCCAAACAATAGGATAGTCGGGAAATTACCGAAGTTCGCTTCGAATCCGTGATTTCTCCTACCTTTCTCCCCTTTGGATTCCCAAAACAAAATGTTCCAAATTTGACCATTCCTCATTGAAATTCCAAACTTCAATCCTTCGAGAACTTAAACTCGAAATTCTCGAGAGTTAAGAATATTGATTATTATCGAGAGTTTTCTTAGGTGATTCCCGTCACTTAAGATGTAATTAACTACAGGGCTTGCCCTTAGGAATTTTAAAGAACTCCAGTATTATAAACCCTATTTAATGCTTTCATATTAAGCAAGGGAATTTGTCTATTTATAAATATGCCCGCGTACCAAACGATGTCACTAATCTTCTAGTTTATTAATCGAGCCCCCACCGTCAGCGTTGTGTCTATCTCAGGATACGATACACTATTGTGTGCGTGTTCGTTTATATAAACTATTCTTAGATGTGAGATCGTTCGATTTCATATCTTAAAATCTTCAAATCTAAAAATGGCTTTTAAAATCAAATACTACTTTTCAAATTATTTATTTAAATTAAATTAAAAATTCGCCGCACAATTTCTGTTAGGCAACCCCCTTTTTCAAAACAATACAACCTAAAAATATGCCGACAATGTTGTCGGGGATTTCCCGTCCCATCGAACATTTTAAAGACAGGAGGAACAAAACCCTTAGGATATTGAACAAAATCTGCCATTCTCCGGGTATGGCCTACCCTTTGGAGTTAATGTCTAAATTTTGCCCGAGCCATCGTTTCTTTAATTCTTCGTTCCACTATTTTTGTAATGTCCTTCGGTTTCGTTATGAGGAGAATTCTTTCTCTTTCGAGTGCTTTCTCGACATCCATTAGTTCTTCTCTCGCTTTCAAGGATGTGAATAGCCTCCTGTTTAATAATTTCACGAATGAGAAGGTCCGCCGTGTGGTTTTTGCAAAGTCGCTATCAGCTCTTCCATTCTTTGTTCAAGATGACTTATTTGTTCATCTCGTCGTCGTATCACCTCTCACAATTCCTCTTCATTCGATTCTCGTGCCGAGGAAGTAGATCGGGTTTCTACCATGTTAACACCGGTAACATTCTCATTGAACTGGTTTTCTAAGTATTTTTCCTTTCCGTCCGAAAGTTGTTTAATATCTTCTTTAATTTCTTTAATCTTTCGAAACAGATTTTGTAGAATGTCAAATCTTTCGTGAACTATTTGGCAAGATACAGGTATTAGAATTCCTTTCGATGATTTTCGCCTCCATACATTATTTTTAAGTATAGGGCGAGAACTCGTGTGGTGCATCATATCCGTATAAGACAATTTGCTTTTTGTAGAATTTGGATCAGTCCTTTCATTTTAGTAGTTGTATCTTCTCGCTTCGACATTAATTTGTCATACTCGAGTTTTGTCATCGGTGACTACTACATCTTTTATTCTAGGGCCAAATCAAAATTTTATCCACTCGAACACAATGTTTATCAGGGGCCTGGGAATTGATAATCGCTTGATGATCGAATTTTCCATCGCTAAAATTCTCCTTTTCATGGTGTTGGAGATCGCACAACTCATTTTATCTAATAACTTAGATAATGAACATTTTTTTTCGTGCTAATCTCTTAAACACCGAATGTACAGCACGAAATGGAGGAGATCTTTTAGGTTGAAAGGAATTGTCTCATGGTATTCAACAGAATTGGGATATATTGATTTCTCCTCTAAAAGGAAGGATTTCCAAAAATATTCTCGTTGAAATTCAGTGTTTCAAAATTATCATTTTCGTTCCACCTTTCTTACTTTTAAATGAAGGAGTTTTATGAACGTTCGAAGATCTCATTTCATACATAGATATGTAGACATCATCTTCCTCGTAAACTTGTTTTCCTTTCTTATCACTCGTCTTTTCATTTCTTCAAGGATATAAGGTCTTTCGGGTGTATATCTGAGTAAATTATCCGTAAAATTCGTAAAGTCTTCATAAGGTTGCAAGTCAAATTCTTGAAAAGATTGAGCATCTACTTTGATATGGATTATCTAATATGAACTTTGCTTCACGAAATAATCCATAATCATTGTGATAAAAAGGAGGATTTTCCTCATTAGTATGTCAAAGTCTCGAAAGTAAGAAAAGACCGAATTTAGAGAATCCATTGCAATTTTTCTCTCAGAATTTCAAGAAAAGCGAATATTATCTTCACTTTATTTATAAACTGGGAACTTTTTATTTTGAAATGAAAACAAATGATAACAAAAGATGAGAAGAAAGATTCTCCTACGGAAGCCGCCACTTTTTGGTGGCGGTGAAAATAATATGTCGTATGGTGGGGTGTCATCGCCGCGCTCGTATCATGTCAATGTCAAGGAGTCACCATCTAATATTAGCCTAGTTTCATTCATATAAATCCTATGAAGGATTTAGAGAATTTTTAGGACTTATAGTATAAAAGGATGTTTATGATAATTCTCATACGAGGATATTCTAGAATAACATATTCTTAGAATTTTCATATTGGGAAAATCACAGAAACTGTGTGAGATTTATTTCTAGTTCTTTTAGATCTCCTATAGAGGCAGCCTCTATAAATTAATTACATCTTAAACAACTTTCAATTGTTTAAGAAAACTTCTGATTAATGTTAATCATTTGTTTTCTAAGAATTTATTTTAAGTAGAGATGTACCCACTATCACTCCCGAATGTCATTATATCATGTTATTGAATACTTTAGGTATTATGTCTAACCTAAAGATTCTGATTTTGTTTTTGTTGTCAATGTTGTTGATTTGTTGAAAAAATTTATGTTTTGATTTTGTTTTTGTTGTCAATGTTTCAGGTTATATGTCTAACCTAAAAGTTTTGGTTTTGTTTTTGTTGTCAATGTTTCGGTGTTATATGTCTAACCTAAAAGTTTCGTTTTGTTTTTGTTGTTGTTTCAAAGTTATATGTCTAACCTAAAAGTTTTGGTTTTATTTTGTTGTCAATGTTTCAGTTATATGTCTAACCTAAAAGTTTTGGTTTTGTCTCCATGGTCAAAAGTTTCAGGTTATATGTCTAACCTAAAAGTTTTGGTTTTGTTTTGTTCGCCTAGAATGTCGTCCCGCAAAACAGAGTTAGTACACCCTATAACATGTGAAGAAAAATCTAAGCAAAATTTCTTATTTTCACTTCGCAAAGAAAACATTGTCAAAAATAACATTACGTAATATCTGGATATGTCTTGGATGTTAGTTTATGTCGAATTATTTCGAAATGTCAATTTTTTTTTGGCTGACATATTGCCTTTGGTTTAAAATGTCGATTTACATTCGATCTTGTACCTCGAATTAACTCGAGTTCATGTTCCGTTCCGAATTCTAAATAAAAAAGGTTTGAAATTAGATTCAATATCAATTTAACAACTTTGAAGTTCATGGTTTAACCTAAGTTAAATTCAATGTTTGAGTCAATCTATTTAACTCGAGTTCATGTCCGTTCGAACTTACATAAAAGTTTAAATTAGATTCAATATTGACTGAATTGACGGTTCATGTTCCGGTTGAACTGTAAAGCTAGATTCAATGTTGATTGAATCTTATTTAACTCGAGTTCATATCCGTTTGAACTTAAGTTAAAAGGTCTGGAATTGCATTCAATATTGATCAATTCACTGTTCATGTCCTGTCAATCCCAAGTTAGATTCAATGTTGATCAATCTATTTAACTGAAGTTCATGGTTATCCGAACTTAAGTTAAAAAGGCTTGTCTCCGACAGATTTAATTAAGTTTAAGTCTTACAACAGACTTAAAGATTAATCAAGTCTAATAAATTAATTAAATTAGATTTTGCAGAATTATCAAGTCCTTTTAGATATGATCTTAAGTTTTAATTAAGTCTATTTAAAGTTAGACCTAGACTTAGGATTGAACTTAAGTCGGTTTTAGTTTAGATTCAAGTTATTTAACCTACATTTTGGGTTAACAGTTTATATCATGTTAAACCTAATTATGTGGTCTAATTTCTAAGCCCATGTTAGACTTAAGTTAATATTGGGTTAGGTTCATGTCAAGTTGAACCTAAGTTTGGTTTGACTAGGTCTAATGTGGGTTAATTTAAGTTAATTTCGAGTTTAGATCGAGCGTTCAAGTCGCTGAACTTCTAGACTTTAAGGTCGATTTAAGTTCATGGTCGAACCTAAGTTAAGGTTTGACTTGATTAGGTTCTAGCTGGATCAACCTTTGTTTAGTTCACGAGTTAGGTTCAATATGAGTTGAACCTAAGGTTTAGGTTATCTCGAGTCTGGGTTAGATCGGACTCCGGTTATGTTAGTTTTAGGTTAGGTTCAATATGGGTCGAACCTGTTGTTTAGGTTATCTTGAAGTTCAAGTTAGATCGTGATCAGTTATGTTAGGTTTGTGTTGGGTTCAATGTGGGTTGAACCTATGAGTTTAGGTTGACCCCGAGTTCAAGTTAGATTGGACTCAAGTTATGTTAGGTTTAGGTTAGGTTCATTGTGGCCGAACCTAAGATTTAGGCCGTACCTGAGTTGGGGTTATATCGACTGCCAGTTAAAGCGTAAGCCAGTTCACGTGGTCAACTTAAGGTTTAGGTTAACTCGAGTTCAAGTTAGATTGGACTCGTTGTGTTGTGTTTAAGTTAGGTTCACGCGGGGTCAAATCCTATGTTTAGGTTAACTCGAGTTCAAGGATTGACTCGAGTTATGTTTAAGTTTACAAGTTATATCGACTTGGGATTCAAAAGGTCGGATCGTCCGATTAAACCTTAGTTGATTAAGGTTTAATAATTAATTAAGTCTAATGTAGTGTACTTAATTAGGGGATTTGTGTTTCGATTAAGTCTTACTTAGTTAAGACTTAATGGTTTAATTAGGTCTAATGAGTTAGACTTAATTAAGGTTTATGATCGATTAAACCTTAGTTAGTTAAGGTCTAACGGTTTAATTAGCTCCAAATTTAAAGCTGTAATCGACCGAAGCGCATGCTTCGATTAGTCCCGCTAGCTTAAGGTCTAATGGTTTAATTAGGTCTCATGGGTTAAACCTAATTAAGGTTTATGTTTGATTAAACCTTAGTTAGTTAAGGTCTAATGGTTTAATTAAAGCTTAACGGGTTAGACTCACTGTAGTTTAAGTTTAATTAAACTTTGGTTAGTTAAGGTTTAACGTTTAATTGTAGTCTAACGTTAGACCTAATTAGGGTTTAAGTTTGATTAAACCTTAGTTAGTTAAGGTCTAATGGTTTAATTCAGTCTAATGGGTTAAACCTAATTGTGAGTTTAAGCTTAATTAAACTCTGCTAGTTAAGGCTTAATGGTTTAATTAGGTCTAATGGGTTGACCTAATTAAGGTTTATGTTTGATTTAAACCTTATGTGTAGTGAAGTTAATTGCTTAATATGTCTTTAAACTTAATTAAAGGTTTGGTTTGGTTAATTAGGTTTAATGTGTCTTTTAAACCAATTAAAAATTTAATTTTTGTATTTAAACCTAATTCTATAGTTTGATTAATTGCTCTAACTTGCCTTTAAACTTAATTAAAAGTGTTTAGTTTTGGTTAATTAAGTTTTAATATGTCTTTAAACTTAATTAAAATATTTTGATTAATTATGTTTAATATGTCTTTAAACTTGATTGAGATTTTATTTTTTATATTAAACCTAATTATAGTAACGTTTAATGGGTTAATTAAGTTTATTATGTATTTAAACTTAATTAAGATTTACTTTTTATATTAAACCTAATTTAAGTAAGGTTTAATGGGTTAATTAAGTTTATTATGTCTTTTAAACTTAATTAATAAGTTTAATTTTCGATTAATTAAGTTTAAGATGTCTTTAAACTTAATTAAGATTTAATTTTTATGTTAAACCTAATTTAAGTAAGGTTTAATGGGTTAATTAAGTTTATAATGTCTTTAAACTTAATTAATAAGTTACTTACTAATTAAGTTTAATATTTTAAACTTAATTAAGATTTAATTTTTATATTAAACCTAATTTAAGTAAGGTTTACCAGTTAATTAAGTTTATTATGTCTTTAAACTTAATTATCAGTTTAATTTCGATTAATTAAATTTAATATGTCTTTAAACTAATTAAGATTAAATTTTTATATTAAACCTAATTTAAGTAAGGTTTAATGGGTTAATTAAGTTTATTATGCCTTAAACTTAATTAATAAATTTAATTTTTATTAATTAAGTTTAATATGTCTTTAAACTTAATTAAGATTTAATTCTTCTACATTAAAACCTAATTTTAAGTAAGTTTTAATGGGTTAATTAAGTTTATTATGTCTTTAAACTTAATTAATAAGTTTAATGTTGATTAATTAAGTTTAAGATGTCTTTAAACTTAATTAAGATTTAATTTTTATATTAAACCTAATTTAAGTAAGGTTTAATGGGTTAATTAAGTTTATTATGTCTTTAAACTTAATTAATAAGTTTAATTTTGATTAATTAAGTTTAATATGTCTTTAAACTTAATTAAGATTTACTTTAGTATTAAACCTAATTTAAGTAAGGTTTAATGGGTTAATTAAGTTTATTATGTCTTTAAACTTAATTAATAAGTTTAATTTTGATTAATTGCTTAATATGTCTTTAAAACTTAATTAAGATTTAATTTTATGTTGAACCCAATTTAAGTGTTTATCAAGTTAATTAAGTTTATTATGTCTTTAAATTTAATTAATAAATTTACTCTGATTAATTAAGCCATATGTTCTTAAACTTAATTAAGATTTAATTTTTAATTAAACCTAATTTTAGTAAGGTTTAATGGGTTTAAATACTATTTTAAATTTAGTTAAGTCCAATTTGGTCATTTTAGACTTAAGTGAAGTTTCTCATTAGTTTATCATAGATCAACTATTTTCAAACTTTGATCGTCGATCAAAATAAAGTTAAATTTATAAAGGGTTATTTAGATTAAAATTATTTAATTAATAAAGGATTTTAACCTAAATTTCAAAATACCATTCAAAATGATTTATATGACTTCAGAAATAACTTTCTTAGGGTTATTGTCTCATGTCTCTATCATTTTCTAGCCATTTGTATTTTTATTTTCCTTAATTTTCAATTTTTATAATTATTATTTGAAATAATTATAAAGAAACTTGAAAATTAAAGAAAAGTATCCTAGGACATTTTTTCTATCCCAGAAAAATCATGGAAGGTCCCTAAGAACATAAAGATAAATGCCTCCAAGTTTCATAATTTTTTTTATTTATAAATAATTTTTAATAATTAAAATACCTGCAGAGTATTTAATTAATTAAAAATTAAATATCGAGAATAAAATTATGATTTGGTCTCATAATTTTCTCCTCTTCAAGAGCTTTCCAGAGGTATTTTTATTTTATTTTATGACTTCGGATCAAAAAGATACGAATATTTCAGTTTTTAAGGATCTAATGTATTTATTAAATCCCGCCGCCAAACTCACCACCGTTCTCGAGGCGGCGGTCCTCGTACGCATCGAACGAGCGAGAGGATCCACCTGGCAGCGGCCGACCAGCGCACACCGCGGGGGAGAGATCACGTTGTTCGTTCCTAAAGCGCGGATCGGACGGCGGAGAAAATCTCTACTAAAAATCCGAAAATTCTCGGACCATTAAACTTCAAACATCAATATCTCGCTCATTTCTTAATGAAATTGAGTGATTTTTTTTTTGAATGATCATCTGATGAGAAGTATCCATCCATACTATGGATGATACACTTGGCTAGTATAACACATGATATGTCAAAAATATCATTTATTTTGTAAAGAAAAATTCCATACCTTTGCCACAAGCAAATCAAGCTAGAATGCATCTTTATGGTTGCCTTCTAAGACTCAATGGAAGGTTATTGCCGCAACAATTTGATCCGTAAGTCGGGCTTAGGGAGGAATTTGAAGAAGTTCCACTGGGTTGTTTTTTAAATTTAACAAATTGGCTCAAATAGCTCAAGCTATGGCTTGGATTTGATCCTAAAAGATCATTGAGACTTAGGAAGACTTTTTATGTTGGGAGCATGGATTTCAGTGCCTATGCTTCCTAATTTTTTTCTTCTTCTTGCTAGGTTCGGCCATGGGGTCCTATTTATAGTAAGGGGAGGTTATGGCTTAACTTTAGATGTTCTAGGGGAGTAGTTACCTCCTCTATCACTTATCAGGAAGAAATTATCAAGATAAGCATTGATGTTTCTCCCTAAGTTTTCCATGATGATTTCCATTGTTTTGTCTTTCACCCATTGGCTCATGTAAGAGGTGCGAGAGCCGCCTTACTCTTTCTTAAGAGCTTACATATCATCATCTCTTAAGCTTGGCAAATGGTGACACACAAGCTTATCCTCATCATTGCTTCTAACCATGGTAAGGGGGGTTTCATGTATGGTTTTCCTTCCATTAGGTGGTTGGGAGGTGGGAGGTGAGGCCTCATGTTGGCCGGCCACCTCGATGGCTAAATTGAAGTTTAGGGTGAAGGGAGAGAGTGACACCTCACCCCATGCATCATGATGAGTATTAACCCATGGCTAAGTAGTCTTAATATGAGCTTAATTATGTGTTAATTAAGCCTTAAGATGAGTTTAGCCTAATTAATTATGAGAAGGCTATATGTCATTTCTTTTCTTTTTAATTTCCCATTTTAATTAATTATTTTATTAATTAAAATTGTTGGAAAATATTTTATTAATCAATTTATTAATTGAAAATAATTTCAATTTAATTAATCGATTAATTTTGTATCATTTTTGTCATTTTATGATTTTAATTTAATTTTCATTTTAATTAATTATGTCATTTAATTAAAATATTAAAAATTAAATCATTAATCATTTTAATTAATCAAAATAATTTTGAAATTAATCATTTGATTAATTTTGTTATTTTTTATTTCATTTTATCTATTTAATTAAAATAGATATGTGTTGACCAATTTTGACTCGGGGTTGACTCCAAGTCACCAAATCGATCAATTTAATTTTAAAATGTCCAAGTATTTGTGATTTTGTCATCGTGGGGTTTTAAATGTGTCATCGGGTGAAAGGGCCGTACTTATGGGTCAACAGATCGTCATTGTCCGGGTTTGATCAATTTGACCACATTTGACTTTTAGGTCATAAGGTTAACCTATGGGGTCACTGTGGCAGGTCACCGGGTCCGGCTTGACCAATTTGACCAAAGTCGACTTTTAGGTCATAAGGCCGACTCCATAGGTCAACAAGGCAGTCATTCGGGTCTCGGCTTGACCATTTAACCAATGTCGACTTTTGAAGTCAAAAGGTTGACTCTATGGGTCAATGGTAGATCAATGGGTATATGGTTTGAATAATTTGACCAAAGTCGACTTTTTAGGTCATAAGGCCGACCTATGGGGTCAACAGGTCAGTCACTGGCATGGCTCGACCAATTTGACCAGTTGACTTTTCAGTCAAAAGGTTGACTTGGCCGGTCAACTGTGGCAGGTCACAAAGGTCTGTTTGACCACTCTGACCAAAGTTGACTCTTTTTGTCAAAAGGTCGACCCATGGGGTCAACAGGTAGGTCATTAGGTTTGGTTTCGACTATCTGACGAATGTTGATTCCTTTTAGATCAAAAGGCCGATCTATGCAAATAATAAAAATATTGTGTCCGGCTTAACCATTTTCGACCAATGTTGACTTTTTAGGTAAAAAGGTCAATCTATTGGGTCATTAGGTCCGGCTCGACCAATTTGACCAATGTTGACTTTTTAGGTCAAAAGGCCGACCAGGTCAACAGTAGGTCATTGAAGACCGGGGTTTTGACTAATTTGACTAAAGCCTTTACTTTTAGGTCATAAGGTTGACCTATGTAAAGTCACAGGACAGCCATTAGGTCCGTTCGACCATTTTGACCAATGTTGACTTTTAGGTCATAAGGTTGAATTCCATGGGGTCAAATGGCAGTCATTGTGTCCGTTCGACCATTTTGGACTAATGCTGACTTTTTAGGTCAAAAGGTTGACCTATGGGGTCAACAGGGTAGGTCATTAAGTCTAGTTTGACCAATTTGACCAATGTTGACTTTTTAGGTCAAAAGGTATTTTAAATATTACTTAAAAATTATATGCATAAATTTGGAAACGAAAACAAATTAATACCTTACGATTTAATTGTAGGTACAATTAAAAGAATTAGAAAACAAAAAGAGAAATTATAAATTTAACACAAATGACAAATAATCCTAAGTTGAAAATATAAACCAACAAAAGACCATTAAGTGATTATGCCAACCCAACAATAAATATGAAATTCACCTAACTATTCAAAACCCTGGATGTACTCGCTAACTCATTCGAACTTAAACTCCGCAATTATCCAAATATACGACAATCAATTTACCTGTTCACCTAATGAAGATCCTAATTACATCTTGTTAGTTTTTTGGAACTATGTGCTACTTTTAAATATGAAGGAGTATCTAATGATGTTATCGACTTACGCTTTTCCTTTTTCTTTAAGGGATAAGGCTAAGATGTGGTTAAATTCATTAAGATATTAAACTTCGTAGGAGAATTATCACAGTATCCAAATATTTTCCTCCTTCGGAACTCGCAAAACTTCAAAATGATATAACATCTTAGTCGCCTTGATGGAGAATCCATATATGAAACTGGGAGAGATTTAAAGAACTTCTTAGGAAATGCCCACAACATGCATTACGAGATCGGTTAATTATACAAACATTTTACAATGGATTGGGTAGGATTCCTTAGATCAATCATTGATGTCGCTGCCGGAGGTTCATTATTGTCAAAACCATTTGATGAAGCCTATGCATTAATTGAAGAAATGGCTACTAACAATTTTCAATGGCCTGCTGAAAGATTAAATCCTAAAAAGATAGCTAGTGTTCATGAAAATGATGCAATATCTATGTTAGCTTCTCAAATTGATGCTATATAAAAGAAATTAGATTATTTTAGAATGAATTACTCTCCTACTATGCGAATTATTATAATCCTGGTTGGAAGAATCATCCAAATTTTAATTGAATAACAATGTCACTAATCAACAATGGATGAACAACTCTATAGAAATTCTAATCAAGGAAATACAAATTATAAACCATCTTATCCACCTCGGATTTAATACCCACTGAAGATAAGAAGTTATATATAGAAGAATTAATATTAACTATGGGTCGCACTTAGAAAATCAAGGAAATCAATTACAAATCTAAGCAATCAATTACAAAATCAAGGAACAAGAATTAAAAATATTGAAACTCAACTGGACATATCGCTACCGCACTTAACAAAAGAATTCCTGGAACTTTTCCTAAGAATGTGAAAATAAATCCTAAAGACCAAGGAAAAGAACAAATTAAAGCAATACAATTAAGAAGTGGGAAAAGAGTTAGAAACTAAAATTCAGAAGAAACAAAGTAAAAATGAGGAAGTGGAAATTGAAAAAGAAAAGGATCAAATAAGATCAAAACTTAGAATATCCTTATCGATACCTAAGTGAAATGTCTATAGAAAACCCACCACCACCATTTCCTCAACGACTTTAAAAACATAAAAAATAAGCAATTTGCTAAATCCTTGAAATTGTAAAAAAATTAATGGTACATATTCCTTTTTTAGAATCATTAGAACAAATGCCTAATTATGTAAAATTTATGAAAGATATTTTTTTAAAAAAAGAAAATTTACAGATAATGAAACTGTTGCACTTAGCGAAGAGTGTAGTGCAATTATTCAGAAAAATACTTCCCGAAAATTAAAAGATCATGGTGGTAGTTTCACTATACCTTGCGCTATCGGAGAAAAATTTTATGGAAAAGCTTTGTGTGACTTAGGAGCAAATACAAATTTAATGCCTCTATCAATTTTTAAAAGATTAGAATTAGGAGAAATTTCACCTACTCGGTAACTCGCTAGTCGATCGTTCGTGACTTATCCTAAGGAAGTTATTGAAGATGTGTTAGTGTGCTTATAAATTTATCTTCCCGCAGATTTTATCGGTCTCTGGGGAGCATTTAAGAAGACAAAGAAATTCCCATAATATTAGGAAGACCCTTTTAGCCACTGAAAAGCTATGATTGATTTTCGAAAAGGAGAATTAACTATGAGAGTAAAAGATCAAAAGAAACTTTTAACATAAAGAAATCAATGAAATATCCTCGCTATATAAAAGATGATGATTGTTTTAATGGAAATATCAACATTCGCAAAATGAACATTTTAAAGAATATTATGAAGAAAAAAATTAGAAAAAGAAAATATTGAATTAATTGAAGAAGTAGATAATGAAAAACCGGATTATATACAAGGAAAACTTGAAATGTTGGATAATACCGAAAACGCCGAAAGAATATAGTTTCGTCAATTATTAGACCTCCGAACTCGAATTAAAAAAAATTCTACCTAATCATTTAAAATATGCTTACTTAGGTAACCATTCAACTCGCCGCTATTATATCGGTTGAATTGAATGAATCACAAGAACAAAAAAACTCAGACACATTAAAAAAAATATAAGAAAACTTTTTGTCACCCTTAGCAGATATTAAAGGAATTAGTCCTTCAATCAGATGTGTACGTAATTATTTTAGATAATGAACATAAGCCAAGAGAAGAACCTCAAAGAAGATTAAACCCAATAATGAAAGTAGTCAAGAAAGAAATATTAAAATGGTTAGATAATTGTATTATATATCCTATTTCGGCATAAAGGTTGGGTAAGCCCAATTCACTCGTGTTCCCAAGAAAGAGGAGCCACCGTTAAAGCTAATGAAAATAATGATTTAATACCTATAAGACAAGTTACCGGATGGCGTATATGTATTGACTATAGAAAATTAAATGTGCCCACTAGGAAAGATCATCACATTACCATTTCTAGACCAAATGTTGGATAGATTAGCCTTGACATAAATATTTTTATTTTTTAACATGGATATACCGTTATCATCAGATACATATTGCTCCCGAGAATCAAGAGAAAACTACATTTACTAGTCCTTATGGAACATTTGCTTTTCGAAGAATGCCATTTGGATTATAATGCACCCGCAACATTCCAGAGATGATGTCTATATTTAGTAAATTAATTGATGATGGAATAGAAGTATTTATGGATTATATTTCTTTGTATTTGGAACGTCATTTACGTGTTTGACCATCTTAAAAAAGTATTAGAAGTATGCGAGAAAACTAACTGAGTTCTAAATTAGGAAAAATGTCAATTTGTGGTTGCATGAGGAATTGTATTAGGACATAAAATTTTAGAAAATGGCATGGAAGTAGACCCTGCAAAGTTCAAGTTATAGCTAAATTACTAATTTCCAACTACAAGGAGAGGGGTAAGAAGTTTTCTGACATGCCGGATTCTACAGATGCTACATAAAAGATTTTTAAAAAATTACTAAACCTCTATACTAACTTTTAGAAAAGGACAAGAAATTGAATTCATAACCGAATGCCTAAATGCTTTTGAATTATTAAAAGATAAATTAACACAAGACTCATAATAGTTTCACCGATCGGGGAGAAACCATCTCAACTTATGATGCTAGTGATTATGCTATAGGAGCAATACTGGGCAAAGATATGATAAAATTTTCAAAGTTATATACTATGCTAAGAAACTCTTAATAATGCCGAAATGAATTATACAAATATCGAAAAAGAGCGGCTAGCAATTGTTTATGCTTTTTGATAAATTTAGGCCTTATCTAATTGGAACTAAATGTATTTGGTGTATACCGATCACTCGCTATTAAATATCTAATGCAAAAGAAAGATTCCAAATCAAGATTAATTAGATGGATATTATTAATGCAAGAATTTGATTTTGAACGATTAACAAAAAGGGAACTTGATAATCAAATTGCAAATCATTTATCAAGACTAGAATATAATGAATTATCTCGATACCGATAATGGAAATTACCGCGCTTTTCCGACGAACAATTATATAATATAAAATGAGGAAACTACCATGGTATGCCGATATAGAAAATTATATTGTAAGTATATTTTTCCACCTATGTTAACTTTGCAACAACGTAAACAATTCATTCATGAGGCTAAAACATATTTCGGATGGAAACTCATATTTATATAAGCAATGTAAGGATCTTATGTCGCACTATTTTTTAGTTGTGTGATATTTTGAAAAGTGGGCGCCACCGTGTTGTCGGCGAATTTAAATTTTAAATTTGATTTAAATATATATATAATTTAGAAAGTAGGATTTGATTTGAAAATAATTTTAAATTTGAAAGTTTTAAGATATGAGATTAAACCGATCTCACATCCCAAATAGTTTATATGAACGAGCACCGCACCACAAACCGTGTATCTATCCCTAAAGATGGACACACTCGAGGGGTGAGGCTCGATCAAATAAAACTAGAAGTTTTCAGGACATCCGTTTGGTCTCGCGAACCAATTTTATAAGCCGGATAAATTCCCCCGTTTAATATGAAAGTATTAAACAAAATGGCTTATATTACTCGGGTTCTTTAAAATTTCTATAAGGGCAAGCCCCTATAGTTAATTACATCTTAAGTGACGGAATCACCTAAGAAAACTCTCGATAATAACCTCAATACTCCCGCTCTCAAGAATTTCAAAGCTTAAAGTTTTCTAAAGATTGAATTTGAAATTTACTGTGGAATGGATCAAATTTGGAACATTTTGTTTTGTGAATCCATAGAAGAAAGGCAAGAGAACGACCGATTCGAAGTGAACTTCGGTAATTTCCCACTATCCTATTGTTTGGCTTGAATTTAGAAAAGTCCTAATGTTTATTTAGTTTTTTAATCTTACCAATTTTAATTAATTATGGCTTATATTTGTATGATAAAATCAAATAAATAGCCTAGAAGATGTGAGGGTTTATTGTCGTACGTACGACTACCTTCGAATCCTAAGATCGTTAGGGCTTAATTCGCAATGCAAATGCCTAACGAAGAGGTTGAGGATTTATGTTGCACTAGGTAAGCTACCTCGAAGTCCTATGGCTTTGTTGTTCAATTCTAAGAAGGTTTTGCCGAAGTAGGTTCAAGTTTTGCCGACGACGATGGCCGTGTCGCCCCTCCATGCTCCAAGCTCCTTGTTGCTGCGAGGCTTTAGTTCTTAGGAAATCATAAATCGTGGGATGAGAAAAGTGTTTTGGTTTAGAGAAGATCTTAATTTCCAAGTGTTTTGTATTTTGATTAAACAAATCTTGAAGTCGATTATAACTATTGACCGTTAAGATCCCACGGTTCCATCCTTCCGCATCATTATTTTATTCTGATTCACTAGTCCGCATGAATTTGCTAAACTCAATCGAATGAGTTCCACTTTCATTGGACTGTGGGAAATCCCGTTAGCAACACGTAGGTTACATCATCCGAGGTATTCCCGATCATCCAACAGACGTTTTTAATTTAGTTGCAATTGTAGTTTTGTGTTCTGTTTGTGATTAAATTTTGAGTTGTTTTATATTTTGAAATATCAGGCTAGTGAATTTTATCTTGCAATGACTTTTAACTTTAGTTTTGGTTTCAGCTTTAGGGACTATCCTAAAGGTGTGGGTTTTCATGCAACAGTTGTTTTATCATGCAAGAAAAGTAAAATGCATTTGTAATAAAGTAAATTGTACAAGTAAATTGCAATAAAATAAAAGCGTACCTGAGGGTCTTCCGTCATCCCAAGCCGCACTTAAAACACAATTAGAATATTTAAGCAAGTTCCTCAGTAAAGCTAGGGGGAAAGGTTATGGTTTTCTACCAAATTCCTAATCCTATAGCTAGTCAACTCCTATGACGTCTGTGTTCTTTGTGTTTACTGAGGACAATTTTCTTCTATTAAAGAACAATTAAATCCAATTGTTCTTATAAATATCCTATCATATCGAGGAAGTGCTTAAGAAGAATCTTAAACATCTTTTCAATATTTTTAGGATTGTTTTAAGTCCAAATGAATTTAATCATATAAATGAATCAATCGTCCGAGGTTTTCAAGCCTTGTTAACTCGCCCAAAGGAATTAAGACATTTGAATATCTTTTATGAGTGAAGTGTACATTTCATTTAATGTTTCATTTAGGAGTTATAATAATCAAAGCTTTCAAGGGTAAATTAGTATTCAAATGATTCGATTTAAGTTAAAGGGTTTAAATTTGGAATAGTGTTCAAGTTGCTTTATATTTAATTTCTTTTATGTCTTTGTGTGATATTATATTTAATTCAATTTAATTTAATTGAGTTTTAATTTAACTTAATTTAATTTAATTTGATTTGATGTTTAATTAATTTGATTTGATTTAATTTAATTTAATTATTTAATTTAATTTAATTTAATTTAATTGTTTAATTTACTCAATTTTAATTATTTAATTTAATTTAAATTTAATTTAATTTAATTTAATTTAATTGTTTAATTTAATTTAATTTAATTATTTAATTTAATTTAAATTTAATTTAATTTAATTTAATTTAATTTAATTGATTTAATTTAATTTTATTTAATTATTTAATTTAATTTTAATTTAATTTAATTTAATCCAATTTAATTTAATTTTAATTTAGTTTTATCTTTTAATTTTAATTGAAATTTTTAAAAGAGTTTACAATTTAATTTTTGCTTAATGATTAAGTCTTTTAATATTTTGAATTTGAATATCATTTTAATTAAGAGTTGAATATTAATGAGATGATTAATTTAGGATTTTTAAATTAAAGAATAAATCTCTTCCTAATAAATATCCCTTATTTTAATAATTCCAATTTTATTATTCTTCCAAATTTAACTATTATTTAATTAAAGTTTAATCATTTTAAAAATTGTTTAATGAGTTTCTACCCTTTAATTATTTAAATTTCTAATCATCCAAATCGATTAAGATCAAATATTTTACTTGTTAATTTTATTAAACCTAAGTTTTAATTAAGGTTAAAGTTTAATTACCATTTTACTCCTTAAGCTTAATAATTTTACAACTCACTAAATTGAACTTAAATGAACTTGAAATTTTTATGTGACTTCACTCATATGTCAATAAAGACATTAGAGAAAATGTGATTTTTCTCGTATTTAATTTATTTATATAATTATTTTTGGTGGAAAATAGAGATTTTCAAGGAAAAATTTGGTAACATGACCAAAGGAAAGTTTCTGTCCTTAAGAAAATTAGGAGACATTCCTAATGACCAGAGAAGCACTTGGACCAATTTGGTGATTTTTTTTGAATTATATTATTTTTATTATAATTATTTTGAGTTTTGGAGTGTTAATTAATTTAAAAATAAAATTAAATGTTGAAAAATGGATTTTATATTTTTCAAAATCTCTCCGATATCAGGAAAACCGCAGAAACAAATTTTGCAATTTTCTCGATTTTTCTATGATTTATTATAATTATTTTAGTGAAAATGCTAGAAAATATATTTTTTAATTTTAAAATTACCCTAGGGCTTTAAAATTCAATATCTCACTAAATAGACTCAAGAAAAATGTGGGATTTGTTCCTAAGTGATTAGAAATTCAAAATGTGACATTTTGGTGAATTTTATTATTTTTGTGATTTTTATTATTTTTTAATTATTAAAAATATTAAAATATTATTAAAAATCAACTTTTTTAGAAAATTGAAATTTAATTTTCTTAGATTTCCCCGATATCGAGAGGCTCCAAAACTAATTTGGTGAATTTTTAAAAGTATTTTAAAAGTTATGAATTTTTAAAGTTTAAAAATGGCTAAGTGACTTAATCAACCCAATTAGTAGGGCTAACCAAGTCCAATCGACCTCAAATTTTTATGGTGGGTTCTCCTATCCTAAGCACAAGGGAGAATTGATTTCAAGTCAATTTGATGCTCAAGTTAACTCTAATTAATTAAAGACCTATTTTGGGTGTTTAAGCCAATTAGGGTTGTTTTAAATGAACTAAGTCAAAACTCATTTTTCTTAGGGTTCTTCGGTCATAAGGAACATCACCAAATTCTTCTAGAATTTATTTCCTCTACAACATGCTATTTACTGGAATTAAAATACTCAAAATGCTGACCTGAACTTGAAAATCAAGAACTCTTTCATAGATGTCTTCGACTTTGGAAAATTCAGGAATGTTCCCAAATTCAGAGGCTTCAAAAGCCCTATGGTCTCATGCCATGGTGAATTGTATGCATGCATGGAGAATTAAAACAATGCAGAGAGTAGTAAATATGTAAAAAATAAAATATTTGATTTAAAATTGCCGCATTTTCCACATTATTCTCCTCTCTTCACTGGAGCAAGAGGGTATTTTTTATTTTATTTTTCTGATTTTTCTACACAGAGATATGAATTTTTGAAGTTTAGGGAATTAAATAAATCAAAAAAAAAATCCCGAATTTTCTACTTATCCGAGCCGGCCGCCAACGCATCCTGCTCCGAAAGGCCACGCCGACGCACCCCATTCTACGCCGCCACTTGAGCCGGCCACGCCGGCCCCGCGTTCTCGTACCGTCTCTCGGTCCGACGCCATCTCGGGAGCCGTCCCCGTCCGCGCGTGTGGGTTGAATGGACTCGCATCCGTTCATCGTCCCCAAGTGTTCTCACCCGAGAGTCATTCACACTAAATCCCTAAGATCTCACTCGATTCTCAATGGATTTTTACGTTCTTATATTTGGTGGATTCATTTCAAGAGACGAACACATCTATACTAACATGCATCAAACTAAAGCATTTAAAATGGAGAATCTCCTAAGCTCTGGGATGAAGAGTTAGCTCATACCTGGCTCGAGAAGTGTGGCTTCAATCCGAGAGTTGTCGCACCTCGATCGGGTCCCGCAAGCTCCGCATGAAGTCTCCCGGTCCGGTGAATTGTCCGGATATGATTTCGACCCAAACCCGATCACAAAGCTTGACAGGCCGGAGTAACCGGGTACTCGGAGATGGGGCTTTTGATGGGCGGAGCACCTCTCGTCCGTGAAGGTGTGTAGCCAATCAATTTGGGGAATTGGCTCACCGTGGAGAAGTGTCCCCGGTTTTGGGTGGAATTTCAACTCGAAATCGAGCTTGGCGAGGAGAAATGGCGGTGGGGATTTCACCGGGACGTGCTCTAAGGGTGGAGGAGGGACCGAGCACTTTGCGCAGTTTTGGCAAGGTTTTGGGTTTCTTCTTCTCATGGCCGAGAGGGGTGGAGCTTTAAATAGAGCCGGCCGAGGGGCCTCCCGTGGGGAGTTAGCTCGGGATCACCGCTCTCGGTGAGGAGAAGGTCACCATGGTGACCACTGGGGTACTGCGCCCTCAAATAAGAGAATTTCAATGCCGGGCTCACATGTGAGCTCTCGGCCATGGTGTTTTCCTATTGCCCGTATTCATTACCAGTAATGGCTACCATCTTCACGTGGGTCGTATCGGGGCTTCAAAGGTGTGCAATCGGCAAATGCCATGTGTAAAGTGGTTGAATCAAAGTAGAATGGGATACGTTTGGGTTTTGAGTCTAAATGGGTCAACGACCCATTTGGGCTTGATGCACCCTTCAAGGTGGCTTTGGATGCCGTGGGGATCAAAGGATCAAATGGCTCTGCATGGAGAAGTCTCCATCCAAATATATTTGGATTAAATTTAAGTTTAGTGAAACATGATTAAGGCTAATGAGCTTTAGGATTAAGGAAAGCCCCCCTCTTCTTACCCAATATGGCATGGTGGAGTGTCCAAGTTTCACATGCCATAAGCATACTCATACATTGGCTTCATGGCTCACCTTCGTTCGGCAAAAGCCTGTCAATTTCATAAAAGGATTTTAAGGATTTTGGATAATTTGGTGGAAATTTTGATGAAGCCTCATTTAGAAATATCATTTGATCATTGGTTTAGGACTTAGGATGATTTTAATTGAAAGTATAATCAGGGGAAATGTCATATGGGCTTTGGAAGAATTTTTTTGGGGTTTTGGATTTGGTGGAAGTGGGCTTTTAAAATGGTTTAAGAATGTGGCCCTTAAGTTTAAAAATGAATTTATGGATGGGAATTTTGTAAAGAGGTTGGGCCAAATACTGTTGGGTTTAGCTCATGGATGTGTCATGAGTGATTTGAAACAAATTGGGGATGATTTGGATTTGAATTGGGTTGAATTTGGGTTAGAGTCAGTTTAGGTCAAAAATGGGCCTTTTAACCTTGGGTTGAGTTTGAGTGGGGTTTGGGTTCAAATTTTGGGCAAATCATGTTAGGGTTTTGTTTGTGGGAATGTTAAGGAAGATTTAGAAAAGATTTGAGGTTAATTGGAGTTGAATTGGGTGAGTTCTGGGTTAAGTTTGGGTCATGGGTCTAAATTTGCTTTAAGGCCAAAAGTGATCGGATCCAAAATGTCAATCAAACGTGACTTGGATTTGGTTTAGATTGGTATTGGGGAGTGTTGAATTGAAGTTTAGAATTGAATTCGACCAATTTGGGTCAATTGACAGTTTGGTTTCCGATATCGGGTTCACTTTTGGGTTAAAATTGCGAAATTGTAGGTTTTGACAAAAAAAAAGAGGGTAAATTGACAAAATTGGCCCATGGTGTAGTTGGAAAAACAAATTGGGAATATTTAGATTTTCTGGAATTTTCTTGGAATTTTCTTCGAATTTTTGGATTTTTAGGCCAAGAAGGGTATTGGTATTTCGAGGGTATTGGGAGGTATTTTTGGAATTTTTGGTATTTTTGGGTATGGATGATCAATTTGAGTGATGTGAGATGTTTACGCTGATTTTGGAAAATTTTGGGTACTTGTACCTCTGTACTGCAATTTCAAGTGGTTTTGTGAAATAATAGGTGTAGTGGTCCCTAGTGTCAAAAATCGAAAATTTGGGAAATTAAAAATTGGGTGAATCTAGGTGAAAGAAATCATTTTGGTTGAGCCATGAAGCCATTTCAAGCCCATAATATTATGAAAGGACTCATTTCGAGGCATTCACCATGTTGTTCCTAACCCTCTTACCCAAGGGCTGGTGGGGTTAAGGACCATCCATGTGGATCACTCATATGAGTCGAGGTCAAGTCAGTAAGGGTGTGGTTTTAGGTGTGTGGAAATGTAGTGTGCAAGGTAGTGTGCATGTAAGTGTATGTGTAAGTCGCCTTCACTGCACTGGGCCACCACAGTAAGGCTCCAAGGCCAAAGAGTCCATATGAACTCATCCTTTAAACTTTCACATTCGATTTCAACCTTCAGTGATTAGGTCTATGTCAAGCTTGTGAGCTTCATGTGAGTTTAGAAGTATTGAATTTCTAAAAGGTGGGTCCCAATTCTACTCTCTAAGACAAGCCAAAGGAAAAGCCTACATGATCTCAAGTACTAAAGAGAAGAAGACCTCATCAAAATGAGGTCAACATCTTATACTGTAAGATGCTTATGAATATGCCTAACAAATCATTTAGAAATGTCATGATTTCGATTTTGGAGTATTATTTCGAATGCATAAAATCGCTTATAAAATTTTATAACTGGATTTTATCGCCTACTTCCTTTTTGTAGAGATGTTTACATATATCAAAATCTACATATGCCAACGAGAGTAGTAATATATCTAAGAAAGAAATGTTTCTAAATTTTATATTTAAGTTAAGATTTTTTATGTTCAGATTAGATTTTATGGGAACATTTGTTCCTTCATTTGGAAACTCATATATATTAGTTATTTGCTGACATGCTTTCTAACGATTGCCACGTTTCACTGACCGACGCTAAGAAGGCTTTCAAAGCTTTCTAACGAAAATATTTACTAGATTTCGAATGCCGAGAGTGATTATCACTCGACGAGGTTCTCATTTTAGGAATAAATATATTAACAAACTAGTGTAAAATTAACATTATTCATAAGATATCAAATCGCTATCATCCACAAACCAAGCATTAGCTAAAGTTTCTAATCGAGAAATTAAACGTATTTTAGAAAAGACCGTAACCCTAATGGGGATTGGATTGCTCTATAAGACTATACATCGCATTGCGGGGTATACAAGATCGCTTATAAAACTTCGGGAGCGAATTACTCATTATGCGCTTTTATTTACGGGAAAGACTCATTACTTACCATTTGAATTAGAACATAAAGCTTATCGGGAAATTAAAGAATTTAATTACAATCAAAGAAGCCGGTGAGAAAAGACTATTACAATTGAATGAATTAGATGAATTAAGAAATGAATCTATCATAATGATGTAATTTATAAAGAAAAAATAAAATTATGGCATGATCTGGAAGATTAACCCGAAGAATTTTGAGTCAGACAAGAAGTTTTGTTTTATAATACAAGATTAAAATTATTTCCTAGGAAATTGAAATCTCGATGGTTAGGTCTTTCACTATAACTCAAATATTTTCAGCGGAACTATAGAAATCAAGATCCAAAACCGGGCATAGATTTAAAGTAAACGCACAAAGATTAAAACCTTATTTTGAAGGGAGAAGACTAAATTTAAAGAGGTTTTAATGCTCATCAACTCCGATTAATAATTAAATTAGGCTTCAGCCGACGACGTTAAACCAAGCGCTTTATGGGAGGCAACCCGTAGTAATTATTAATTATGATCTATTTATTAAAGTTATTGAAAAATTAAAATATAGAATGAATTCTACTCATTTTACTTTTTAGAATCATCACAAATTTGAATATATACAAAGAAATCGAAATGTTCGGCATCGTAACAAAAATTAAAATTTACCTAATTCGCCGACGCGAGATCGATCCCGTCGACAACATAGATTCCAAGACGCCCAATTTCGCTTAAATTTATTAACTAATCCACCGATCCCGCGAGATCGTTATCGCCGACGGCGAGATAGTTAAAAAGTGATTTTTGTGAGTTATTTTCATGGGTTTTAATTGCCCAAGGCCATTTCCTCTATATAAAACATTTAAAACTTCATTTTTATATTATCTTCTTCCTTAGAAACGACTAGAGTCCTCCAAAACAATCTATTATGGCCTCCAAACCACTCGAAACCATGAAATCCGTAGTTTTTAACCGACGAAAGTTCGTCGGGCCGAGGCCTTGCCGACTATTCAATAAGGTTTATGAAGAAACGCCTCGATTAAAGAAAGAGGATTCGTAAACGCAGGAGCTGCGAGAATTCAACAACACCGTTGAAATGATTGTTCGCCGACGTTGGGAGGTATTCGCTATACCACATTCCGTTAAAATATTCCAAATAGTCAAGGAATTCTAGTCTAATCTACATGTGATCCATAATGGAAGTGTTTACGTAAGAGGCAGACAGAATTTCACTCCTTCTCGAATAAATGAATTATACTCGATTGAAAATACCCCGTTTGCCACTATTCAAATTTTGTTCCTATAAGATAACATGAATGAGATCTATAAATATCTTACCGACAAACCCGACGATTTGGGAATTATGAGAAGACGGCATGTTAGTTTTTCCGCGTCACTTCTTAACCCCGTCTCTAAGCATCGGCATTTCATTATTTCATCAAAGTTATTACCCACTATGAGGTAAACAAAGTCTCGAAGGAATGTGCAATCATAAATTACCGTATTCAATTGATCGCCTATCGATGTTGGATCTATCATCGTTAAGTCTCGCATTAGATTAATTCCAGCATGGATCGATTTACGTACTGACACCCATCAACTATATTTCGATTTATAATAACAACAAGTTTCCTACGAAGCTTCGGGAAAAGTGTTGGTCATTGAAACCACTTTTCGTATCCGACATATATGTTTCCTACATTGGATAACAATGATGAAACAAAGAATTATTTATGATTAAGTTATCCCAAAACAATCCTTTAGTTAAGCTCCCCGATCAAAAGAACAAACCTCATTTTAAGGAAACTTAAAGGATTGGAGAAGGAACTACGTAATTATGAATTTTATTGATAATATCTATGATTTATTCGAACACATCGATTGGAGAATGAAGGAGCATCAATTATGCTGTGATATCCGAGGCAAGTTTACACGTACTCATTTGTTACGTAAAAGGGTGGATCAAGAAAGATTCTACCTGCACTTTCGTGCCTTTCTATAATTTGTTTGTGCACTTGCGTTCTATCGAAAACATCGTAGAAGAGATCACTGCATTCCGATGAGTAGCAGAGATTTCTATTCATATTATATGTATGTGTGTCGATTTGAATTTAGCTTTTGATATAAATTGAACTTTATGCATAATCCTTGCCTTATATGAGATTGTATGTTGTTTGTTTAGTCTCGCATTTAGAGTATCGTGGTGTGGATCGTTAAATGTGCCGAGTTAGATGTGTTTCGGTTAATTTGATAAGTCAATCGTTAGTTTTGTAGTATTTCAAGTTCAGCTCACGATTTCATTTATAAAGTTATAATGTTTGTGTCGTGTGAATTTATGTGTTAATATATCTAACCTTAAAGAAAAATAATAATAAATATATCAAATTTAGTGACCGAACAATGAACAGGTCTTAATCTAGATTTAAAACATTATAAAAATTAAAAATATTAAAAAATTTTGGAAACCCCGCCGACAACAGAAAAGCCGCCGATCTACGAGGAAAAGCCCGAAGGACAAATGGTGAAAATCCCGCCGATGGCGAGATTTTCCCGAAACTTTGGCCTTGTTGAATTAATTAGCTTTCGCCGACGGAAATTTATCGTCGACAGCTAGATCGTGAAATGTATTATATTTTGATCGGTCAACCGACACTATTCATCGTCTCCTTCTCAAAACTTAAAAACCGACCTAGGTTTCTCAGAACGGATTAAGTGATTTCAACACATTTTCGAATTTTCGCATTTTATCTTCCCTTGGTAAGAGCTTCACTCCTATGTAAAAATTTTTTTATTTTCACCATGAATTTCTTCATATCGAGGGAATTTGAAAATTTTGAAATGAGAAGAAAAGACTTGGAAGAAATTCATGGAACTTCGATTTAGATTGATTTTAGTAACTATTGGAAGCCATCTTAGTAATATTTAGAAGTTTAGTTAAGATTTTTGTGAATTTACGTATCAAAAAGTGTCTCCACGTCAAAAGAGAAAAACGGATTACGACGAAACTCATTTTGTGAATGGCAAGCACAATCAAGATATTTTCACAATATTCAAGCGTAAAATGCATTTAGACTGAAATATTTTCAAAAATCCTGAGGTAAAGTAGGAGCGAACAATTAAAGAAAGAGATGAGAAAACTTCTCTACATAACCAACGTAGCCGCCGTGAAGTGGTAAAAGAATTTATTTCAACCTCGACGTTGTGCCGAAGATGCACTGGTTAAGGTTAGAGGATTTTTTGTAGAATTCAGCGCTGCAAGAATAAATGCTTATTACAAAGTACAAGATGTATACACTAGTGAGTATGATACAATTGGCACTATGGAAGGCACGCTCGAAGAGGTGATCGACTTTGTCACTAACGGGAAGAGCTCGGAAGCCGAAGCAACAGAACAGTAAACTTTCTCTCTCAATGTCGAATGCATCATCTAAAGCCTCGCGCATTTTATCTGTTTCACTAAGTTACCTACTTACCACCATAGTGAGGTAACAAGAGATAGAGCAGTTTCCGAATTTTTGTATTCAAAACTAAAGAAGTATTAATGTGGAAGTAATTTAAGAATATATTAGCACGCAAGAAGTGAAAGTGGAGGAGGACTAGACACTCGTCCGATTTATGCACTCTAATAATTATCCTGGAGTGTAGGCAAGAGATGATGATGTAAATGGGTGGAGCTTATGAAACCCATTACTCCGGCTAATATTAAGAAATATAAATCACACGAAGGATGGAGATTCGGGACTAGGAGCTATGCAGCACCTCTTCTGTGCGCAGATATTCCCTCTTACCAAGCATATGACCCTCCTCCCTATAAGATTCTACCCTTTCAGATTCGATGAATGAGGTGACTCTACAAATGAAAATTTTTGAGAAAATAGAAGAAAAACTCGAAGCATATTGACGTAGAATTGGAGGCTTAGAGAGAAGATGTGATTATGACGTCGAGTATCTCTAGAGACATTCGCAGTATGAGATAGCCTATTATGATGTCAGACCCGTTACAAGAGAGGAGCTTCATGTTGTATTTCCCGAGTGCCCCCGACATACTCATTAATGTACTAATCCATCCACCCATCAAGGAAATGACGATATAGTTTGGTACTTTGATATGAAGATTAGATGCTATGTTTATTTGTTTAGTTATAGATTCCCGATGTTGTGATTGTTTTTTTTTGTTGTTTTACATTTTAATATTGATGTTTAGCTTATGAACTCGACTATGATGTAATTTAGATTGCTTTAATATTGTTGTTAAGTTATATAGCTTTTAAATTTTTAATGTTTTCACTACTATTGTAACCTTGGATTAAATTAGTAAATGTATGGATGTAGTATAATATGTTAGTATAAAATGTGGTAGTATTGTATTAACTTCTTACTCAAGACTTTCTTTAATATTTTGTGTGTAGAAAATACTAACAAGATGTTAATTAAGTAATGGAAAAAGCCCGCAACTTCAAAAAGAAGAAATATCTAAAGCTCAAAGGTATGATTTAAATATTACAATATTTCATTTTCACCCTATATAGATGATAGAAAAATTTAAGCTCGGGAGAGGGAAAATACAAAATTTAATTATTAAATTGTTCTCAATTTACATTTTAAAATTATTATAAAAATGAATATCCGTAGTAATTTTACCCGCAAACTAAAATTGATTTATTTAATTATTATATAAAGTTAAAAGAAATACTTTTAATGATTAACTAATTTTTAGATCGAGGATATCAGTATAAGAGAATAAGAATATATTAACTATTTATAAGAAAAGAAAACTATACTAAACATAAAATTCTCAGTATTTAGTTGAGAAAGAAAAGATTGAAACTCAATGAAGTAAAAACTTCTAGCCATATAAGAGAAGTAAATGTTTCAAATAAATTTAGGAAGAGGAAAATGAAGTTCAAAATTATTAACAACCAACTAAAAATATGATCCTCACTTAAAAAAAGTAGAAAAAAAGGATTGAAAATCAATCCGTGAAGAAAAGAAAAAAAGAAAAATATATATATGTGTATGAGGAGAACTCGAGGAGATGTCTTATCAAAAATTAGCTTCATTCAATCAACCTAAAGGATAAACTTCAATTACATTTCTAACTTATATATATGGATTAGTCTTTTACTAAGTAGTGTTTTCATAAAATTCCAATCATCTAAATATCTTAAGTAATTTAGTATCAAAAGTATGGTCATTCTTAAAATAAATAGTAAGACTAGAAATCTTAAACTTGAAAACTAAATAGCCCTTTTACATTTATAGAATTAGTTTAATTTATTTTTAAAAAATATTTCTATTAAAATTTACTATAATACTTATTTAAATCAAATTCATACATTTCCGAATTAAAACTTACTAAAAATAATCATTTACTTTTATGTAGTATCTAAATTACTTCGAGACAAGTACGCTAAGTTTGGGGAATTTGATCACTAAAATGTAATAAGAATTTCATACCACTTTATATGAAATTGCACTTTAAAGAAAGTTATTTTCTTTGTTTTATCGTTGTGAATGAAGATTTATAAGTACTGAATCAAAAAACACAAAAAGAAGCAAATTTGGAGCAAAAAGATCAATTTGATAAAAATTCGAACCGTCCCGCCGATGACGAGATTTATCGCCACAAAGTTTTTCCAAAAATTTTTTATATATTATAAGGAGCCCGCCGAAGGTGAGATTGAGCTTCCGCCGACACAGATCGACGCGGTTAGCCTATCTTCTAGAAGCTCGCCGACAACAGACTGCCGCCGACAACAGACAGCTTGAAAAGAGCCAAAACACATCGAACCCTGACGTTTTCGAAGAGGCGCTAAGAAACCTTAGAGATTCGACCCTCTTGCAATGTGAGGCCAATTTTAGTCATTCAGGTGTCGCCAGGTCATTTCCGCGTGGAAGTTAAGTGTAATTTAAGAGTCTTTTGAGTGAGTAGATAAAATGTTTAGTGTTTTGGTGTGCTATACTCGAGGAAGAGTCAAAGAACTTCAAAGAGTCTCATTGGGGAGAAGAATTGAGATAAGTATATTTGTTATTTGTTTGTTAACTTTAATGAAATCCATGCTTTGTGTTATTTTTCCCATATACCGAGTAGCTCTCTTAGTCTTTCTCCTTGTTATCGAAATTTCGTGAAATGATGAATTAAAGTAACAGGCTTAAAATATAGAAATCAGGCTAATATTTAACTTAAATCTTAAATTTACTTTCAATCAGCCAATTGATTTGTTAACATATGTTGAATTATCAACTATAGTAAAGATTACATCCAATCGAGGGAAGTCAAAAGCCTTGGAAGGAGGGTGCAAATAAATAGGGAAATATTAACTATTTGGGCATAGAATCGACATTTTAGTGTGACAGACTAAAATATTCAATTCGGTCTTATTGTTTTGGAGTCAAGTGTATAGCCTCGTGTGAGGGGAACGTGGGAGCTCAAGTGGCAAGCCGGAATCCTCCCGTGCCCTAGCCGTGTATCTGCAATCAAACATAAGACTAGTCAATGTTTTTGCACTTACCAAAGGGTAAAGAATAGAATCTTCCTATTTGGCACAATACACTAAAAAACTCATTTAATTCTCTATTAATTTAATTTCTAAAACAAGGAGAAAGATACTTTTCTCAAATCTTATATTCAACCTTTTAAGCATTAGTTTATTTTAGTCTAAGTGTTCTTAATTTCAGATACGATTTCGTAAGTAAGTTTACTTTAATTGCCTTTGAAATTTTCTAACTTCCCGTGATCGATATCTGACTCCATTAGAGCCCTATATTACTTGATAACGATACGTATACTTACGTAGTATCTACAATATAAATCATAAAATCCATAACAGAATCATCAGTATCTATATATATATTTTGTGCGGGATCAAGTTTTTGGTGTCGTTGCTAACTTTTTATATCATAATTGTAAGTATAAATATCGAAAAGTGGATCATGCACCTGGATCAAAGGTAAAGAATATAAATGCTTCGATTTGGCACAATACCATAAATTTATATTCTTCACGAATATTATCATTATCTTAGAAAATCTTGGATTAATTGAAAGGAAGAAAGTTGTTTTCTTATTGTTATTTACATCAATCATTTCATTACTGTTTATTATTGCATCTAGTAAATTAAAAATATCAAATTTATAACTATAAAAGAAATACTTAAAAATAAAATTAAAATATTTAAAAATTCATAATCACTCCTCGTGATCGATATCAGTCTTTTGTTTCAAAACCTTATATTACTTCGATACGATACGTATACTCATAGAGTACCCCTAAAGGTGTAAAATATTTTCGATAAAATTATATTTTATATACACTAGCCACTATTATTATCTATTACATATATTTGTAAACATTAATTATTATATTTTTTCATCACGTATCGTTGTGTCAAGTTTTTGGCGTTCGCTAAGCCGGGATTAAATTTTTAGTAAACATATATTTAGCGAGGGTCAGGGGCTAAAAGAGCTGCCACCATCTCGCTGTAAAGGAGTGATGGGAGATCGTTGAATCGAAGCCGGGCCGGTCTCGTTCTTGCAATTCCTTTGACTCTTCAAATTTCTTCGAATGACGTGTCCGGGAGAAAACCGTCTTCTTCGTGGCGCGTAGTAGGCGACATCTTCATTAATGCCTATCTCGTGTATTGCAAAAGGTCAGATCTCCTCGATGCACCGTTTCCCGACCTCCTTCATAGGTATTTTATGCACGGTGTAGGGGCGATGGGACCATTTTGCACTGGGGACCGTGTGGTCGACCCCGCAGGGGCATTGAACGAAGTCTCTCGAATCTATGATGTAGAATTTTATGGTCGTTACTAGTTCACCAATTATCGCGGGCACCGTTATCGATCCGAGAGCCCTTCTCATTTCTCGGGGTCAAGCCTCTTAACATCATTTTATCAATAGAAAGTCCGGCGGCGCGTCGATGTCTACAAGCTAATGTCTATAGATTCATTATGTTAATTGAAGCTTCCGTATCAACTAACACCCCCGAGAGTGTGAATCCGTCGATGTTCACTTCGAAATGCATGTGGCCTGGCCGAGGTCGGGCTATCCCAAGCAACAAGTCATCATCCGTGAAAGTGATACCAGGCTATTCCTTTAACGAACAAACCTCGTCTACCGAGCCGCCGTCAACCGAGCTAAGCAAATCTCGTGTCAAGCAGCTCCCATCTCGCAGCTTCTCTCATCTCTTTCGACGCATAAGGGCGTCGAGAATGCTTAACAGCCGGCAACTTTCGCAGGGCTTTCAAAGCTAGAACGTTATACCTTTACTTTGTTATTCGAGCTCCCTAGTTCCTCCCGAACATGTGTCTCTTCCGTCAGTGGGGTTGGTTTGCAACAGGTAGGTGTTTGTTTTTCCTTTACCGTTGGACCCGTTGTTGGGGGGTAACACCTTTCCTCTTTTCAAATACACCTCCGTTATTTCTTCCACCATCTGGGTTGGACCTGCAGGCTTATCTTCTAGAGTGCTGGCTTACTCTTCCAGCGTTGTTGTCTTTGAATCTGATAACTCTAATTCAATCGTAATCGGCGTTCGTTGGAACTCAAAAACGGGTGCTTTGCTATCTGAACTGTCGTACCATGTGTTGTTAATATCTTCTTTAGTCATGTTAATAAGTTCATCAGGATTTTTTATGATTTGAGGATCATCGAGGAAATTAAAATTAGTATTGGATTTGTTGTTAGTTGTGCAATCGTCAGAAACAGTAAAATTGTAGCCAAGATCAAAATTCTTTACATTACGTGACCCTGGAGGGACAAAGAAATCATAAAAGGTAAATGGTTTGAGGAATTTCTCCCTCGAATGTGTCGTTAAGTTAACTACAATTAACTTGGGGTTAATTAACTTATCACAAAGAAATCATACAAGGTGAATCAATATAATAACGATTTTTTAGCTAAATTCACAAAATTCACTACCTAACATCAATATAAGAATGATTAATCTACAATTAACTTATGATCTAATAGAATTAGCAATGATAACCCCCTTAACTAGGAAGAATACATTTATCCCATAATAAAAAGAAATTACTTGTCTCGATGCAAAGAAACACGAATTTCTACGAATTCGATGGTTTGACTGTCGATCCTACATCAATTAGAAAATAAGATATAAATATTTATACAATTAAAGTAGGTGCAACCTAATAGATATTTATGATTTTTATATATTATTATCATTAAATTATTATTATTATTATATTTTAAAAATAAAAAGTATGAATCTAATTAAACTTCGTCATCCAGCAGCTAAAACCTAATAAACATTAAAAATGACACACCAAATCTTGTTGTCGTTAAATCTCATTTCTTTTTTTGTTTTGTCTTTAAAGCCCGGATAAGAAAATATATTGGAAGATGAAATTACGGGATTTATGGGGTTTGGTACCATATATATAATCGGATTTAGCTATGAATTTAACATAACCAAACAAATACTAATAATATGGAGCCTTTTCATTATAAATCTAAATTTATTAAAAACAAATTCATAGGAAAGGTTTAGGAACTGTTTGGGCCAGCTGCGGCTTTTAATAAGTTGTCGTGCATCTGATGAAAATAATATGATGTTCAAAAAATTATGATGATTATTATAAAATTTTTTAGAAGATAGATGTTGTTGGAAAGCTACCACAACATCTAATCAGCACTGATGACAAAAAAAACACAAATTTGAACTATAATTTTTTGAAAAATCTTCAAAAATATAAGGGTCTGTTTGGGCAATTATAATTATCCAAATTATTCGTATGCTAAATTTTTATTCTCGATAGCATACCGATAAATCACCATCCGGATGAGCCGTTTGTCTGCTCTAAGCCAGCATTCGCAACAACCGATTTGCACTGCTTGTGGAAAAATGACCGTTACGCCCGAAATGAATAAGTTGTTTGGTTTCGTTAATTTGAAAACAAATTTTCAGAAAATAGAAAAATTCGTAGAAAAATTACAATATGCTCCTCTTTATTAATAAAATTTTATTAAGATATAAAATCTTATTTCAAAAATAAAAAAATATTTTAAAATATAAAATTTTACTTTTAAATATAAAAGTTTATTTTAAAAATTATCTGTCAAACATATTATAAATTATTACTTACTTATGGTCTTATGTCTAAGAGAATATTTAAATAACCCACATTTCATAACAGAATAATTATTTGAAATGCCAACAATTGTAGGTACCGCATTGTTGTTGCTCTGATCACAAAATAAATTATATTACATAACAAATTATCCTAAGAATAAATAATATCCTTTATGTTGTACCATAAGCACGGGTGTTCAATCATTTCAACGCCATTGCATGAGAAAGTAGAAATATACAATTTACATAAATATATAGTAAAACCAAATAAACTAAAAGTTGACATACAAATTACGTGGTTCTACGAAGTGACCTACATCCACTTTGAAAGAGCATTAAATTTTTTTATTACTGTAATACAAAATGATTTACATGAACCTCTAGAACCGGTTATTAACATGAAGTTCTAACACCTCATCATTGCAAATCACAACACGTCTGTCGGCATTATTTTTAGGGTGTGTTGTATTTAGAAAAGGGGTCGCCAACGTAAATTGTCGCTTAATTTTAAGATTTTAAATTTAGTTTAAATATATATAATTCAAAGTAGTATTTGATTTTGAAAATAATTTTAAATTTGAAAATTTTAAGATATGAAATCAACCGATCTCACATCCCAAATAAGTTTATATAAACGAGCACCGCACTACAACCGTGTATCTATCCCTAAGGATGGGATACACCGTCGTATTAAGGGGGCTCGATTAAATAAACTAAAAGATTTTGTGATATCCTTTGGTCTCATAACCAATTTATGTGCCGACAAATTCCCCGCTTAATATGATAAAAAACATTAAACAAAGGTTTATATTACTCGGGTTCTTTAAAGCTCCCTATAAGGGCAAATTTATAGTTAATTACATCTTATGACAGAATCACCCAAGAAAACTCTCGATAATAACGTAGTTTCCGCTTCTCAAGAATTTCAAAGCTGTTTTCAAAGGATTGAATTTTGAATTTCAATAGGAATGGATCAAGTTTGGAACATTTTGTTTTGGGAATTCAAAGGAAGAAAAGTAGGAGAAATTACGTATTCAAGCGAACTTCGTAATTTCCCGACTATCCTATTGTTTCCGTTTGGATTTGTGAAAGTCCTAATGTTTATTTAATGTTTTGATCTTGCCAGCTTTTAGTTAATAAAGATCGGCACGTATGACATGATCATACAAATGGCCCGGAAGATGTGAGGGTTTATGTCGTATCTGACGACTACCTCATCCTAAGACCTAAGCAGGGCTTAATTTGCACGAAATGCCTAACAAAAAGGTTGAGGATTTATGTTGCACTAGGCAAACTACTCAAGTCCTATGGCTTTTGTTGTTTAATTCTGGGGAAAGTTTTGGCCGATGTAGATTCAAGTTTTGCCGACGACGATGGCCGTGCCGACCACCATGCTCCAAGCCCCGTTGTCGTACAGGTTTAGTTTTAGGAAGTCATAAATCGTGGAGATGAGAGAAGTGTTTTAATATAGAAGTCTTAATTTCCAAGTGTTTTTGTGTTTTAATTAAAACAAATCTTAAAGTTGATTATAACGACACGGTTAAGATCCTACTTGCCCATCCTTCCGCATCGTTATTTTTATCGCATTCACTTACCCATGAATTGCCAAACTCAACTCGAGTTCCACACTTTCATTTAGACCGTGGGAAATTCATTAAAGAACACGTAGGTTACATCATCCGAGGTATTCCCGATCATCCAATGACGTTTTAATTTAGTTGTAATTATAGTTTTGTGTTCCGTTTGTGATTAAATTTGAGTCGTTTATATTTTGAAATGTTGTGAAGCAAGTGAATTTTCTCTTGTAATGACTTTTAATTTAGTTTTGGTTTCGCCGAGGGACTATCCTAAAGGTGTGGGTTTTCATGAAAATTAGCCATTTATCATGCAAGAAATGCGTATGCAATTAAAGAAATTGCAATAATGTAAATTGCAATAAAATAAAGCGTACCCGAGAGTCTTCGTCATCCCAAGCCGCACTTAAAACACAATTAGAATATTTAAACAAGTTCCCAGTAAAGCTAAGGGAAGGGTTATGGTTTTCTACTAAATTCTAATCCTATAGCTAGTCATTTCCTATGACGTCTGTGTCTTTGTGTTTTCAAATTGAGGACGATTTTCTTCTTATCAAAGAATAATTAAGTTCAATTGTTCTTAGCGAACATCCTATCATATCGAGAAGTGCTTAAGACAAATCTTAAAACATCTTTTTTCAATATTTCTAGGATTGTTTTAAGTCCAAATGAATTTAATTATACAAATGAATTAATCAGTCTCGTGAATTCAAGTTTAGTCGTTATTCACTACAATCGCATTACTCAATATCCTATAGTGAAGTAACATTTCATTTAATGTTCTCCGTGCTTTAGGAGTTATAATAAACGGTGCTTTCGAGGGCAAATTGGTATTCAAATGATTTCACTAAGTTAATGAGTTTAAATTTGGAATGTTGTTCAAGTCGCTTTATATTTAATTTCCTTTTGAGTGTCTTAGTAATGTTATTTAATTCACTCATTTAACTTTAATTTAATTTTAATCTAATTTTAATTTTAATTTAATTTTAATTTAATTCAATTTAGTTTGATTTGATGTTAAATTAATTTAGTTTAATTTGATTTTAATTTCTTAATTTAATTTAATTTGATTTAATTTTAATTTAATTTTAATTTAATCTAATTTAATTTAATTTAATTTGTTTTAATTTAATTTAATTTAATTCTAATTTGTTTTAATTTAATTTAGTTTAATTTAATTTAACTTAATTTATTTATTTAATTTGATTTAATTTAATTTAATTTAATTTAATTTAATTTAATTGATTAATTTCGCTTATTCAATATTTTTTAATTTAATTTGGCTTTTTAATTTAATTTAATTTAATTTATTTATTTAATTTAATTTAATTTAATTTATTTAATTTAATTTAATTTAATTTTAATTTATTTGATTTAATTTAATTTAATCTTTAATTTAATTTTATTTTTAATTTTAATTTAATTTAAAATTTAAAAAGAGTTTAATAATTTAACTTTTTAATTTAATTTAAAATATTAAGCCCTTTAATTTTAAAATTTAAATTTGAGTTATCATTTTTAATTAGGAATTAAATATTATTGAAATGATTAATTTAGGATTTTTTTAAATTAAAGAATAAATTCCTTCCTAATAATAATTATCCTCATTTAATAATCAATTTTATTATTCTTCCAAATTTAATCAATTATTTAATTAAGGTTTATTTCCAATTATTTTAAATTGTTTTAATGTTTCACTCAATTATTTAAATTTCAATCATCCAAATCATATTGTGATCAAATATTTTACTTGTTAATTTTTATTAAACCTAAAGTTTTACCAGGTTAAAGTTTTTAATTACCATTTTACCTTTCTTCAAGCTTAATAATTTCATAACTCACTAAATTGGGCTCAAATGAACTTGAAATTTTTATGACTTTACTCATATGCCAATAAAGACATGAGAGGAGAAAATGTGATTTTTCTCGTATTTAATTTATTTATATAATTATTTTTAGTGGAAAGCAGGAATTTCCCAAGAAAATTTAATAATATGACCAAGGGAAAGTCATTCCATAAGAAAATTATGGGACATTTCTAATGACCAGAGATCTACTTGGACCAATTTTGGTGATTTTTTGACTTATATTATTTTCATTATAATTATTTTAAGTTTTGGAGTATTAATTAATTTAAAAATAAAATAAAGGTTTAAAAATGACCCACCATCGGGGCACAAAGGGCCAAGAAGGGAGAATTCCAAAGTTGGCTCACATGTGAGCTCTCGGCCATGGTGTTTTCCGGCGAATTCGGTGGCCGGCCGCTGTGCATTGGGTGACCATCTTTGCTCGTGGTCGTGGTCAATGCAGGTAACGGGCAAATGCCATGTGTAAAAGGCTTGGATTAGAATGGAATGGGAGAGGGCTCATTTTTGGCTCAAATTGGTCAACCCCTCCATTTGGGCTAGGTGCACCACCCAAGGCCCGGTTTAGTCAATAGAAAGTGATTTAGGTCAGCTTAACGGGGAATGGTCACCATCCAAGTAAGAATTAAGCTTACAAGATTTAGTGGAATCATGGGAGTGGTTAATCACCTTTAGAATTAAGGAAAGAGTCTCCTCCTTTTGCCCAAAATGGCATGTAGACATGTAAAGAGGCTCTCATGGCTTCCATGTGGCTCATGCATGGCTTCATGGCTCACCGTTCGTGAAAAGTCAAGTCAATTTCATGGAAATGGGATTTAAGAAAAATTTTGGTATTTAGGGTGATTTGGCATGAGGCTTGATTTGGAATTATTTGATGATGGGATTATAACTAGGAATGGCTTTGATTAAATGGATGGCAAATGGAAATGTCATGTGGGCTTTAGGGCCAATTTTGGGCTTTTGTATTCGTGAAATCGGGTTTTTAGGAAGGTTTAGGGAAGTGGGCTTTGATTTTAAAATGATTTTAGGATGGAATTTTAGTAAAGGCTTGGGCCAAATAATTGTTGGGTTTAGCTCATGGATGTGTCATGAGTGACTTGGAGCAAATTGGGAGTGATTTGGGCTTGAATCGGGGTCAATTGGGGCTTCTCAGAATGAGCCAATATAGGTCAAATTGGGCTAACTTTGGCCAATGTTGGGCTAGGGTTGAAATTGATGTAAAATTAAAGTTGGGAATGTTTATGGGAGTGTTTCAAAGAGGTTTTGACTTTGGTTGGGCTTTGATTTTGGGGTTTGGGCTTATTTGGGTTAGGCTCAGGTTTAGGTCAAAATTGGGCTTTTTGGTTTTGGGTTGAATTTAAGTGGGCTCGGGCTTAAATGTTGGGAAAATCATGTTAGTTTTTTGTTTTTAGGGGATGGTAAGGAAGGTTTAGAAAGATTTGGGGTTAATTGGAGTTGAATTAAAGTAGAGTTTTGGGTTAGGTTTGGGTCATGGGTCCAAAATTTGGCTTTTAAGGCCAAAAGTAAAATCGGGATCCAAATTTCAATCAAATTGAACTTGGATTTGGTCTAGATTGGTGCTGAGAATGTTGAACTAAAAGTTTAGAATTGAATTGGACCAGAATTTGGGTCAATTGGGTAGGCTTGGTTTGACATTGGGTTCACTTTGGGTTAAATGAATAAATTGGGGGTTTTGATAAAAAGTGGGGTAAATCGACAAAATTGAAGGCCCATGGAGTAGTCAACAAAATGAAATTGGGAATATTTGGGATTTTCTGGAATTTTCTGGGAATTTTCTGAATTTTTTTGATTTTTGGGTCAAGAGGGGTATTTTGGGTATTTGGAGGGTATTGGGAGGTATTTTTGGAATTTTTGATATTTTCGGGTATGGATGGTCAATTCGAGTGGAGAGAAATGTTTAGGAATGATTTGGAGAATTTTGGGTGATTTGGAAATTTTTGAGAAATTTGGGTAGTTTCAAGGGTTTTGGGCAGTTAAGCTTTTGTGTCCCGGGTCAAAATCGAAATTTGAAAATCAAGATCGTGTGAATATAAGTGGAATAAATCATTTTGGTCGAGCCATGAAGCCATATCAAGCCCACATGAGCCATGAAGGGGACTCATTTGAGGCATTCACTATGTTGTTCCCAACCCTCTTAGCCAAGGGCTTAGGGGTTAAGGACCATCCATGTGAATCACCTACATGAGTCGAGGCCGTGGGTTAGGTAAGGGTGTGGTTTGTGGAGGTGTGTGCAAGTGTAGTGTATGAGTGTAGTGTGTGTAAGTCGCCCCCTTCACCAAAATTGTGCCACCTGCAAGGGCCCTAAGGCCAAAGAGTCCTATAGGAACCCATCCTTTAAACTTCCACATTTGATTTCAACCTCTAGGTGATTAGGGGTCTACGTATCAAGTTTGTGGAGTTTCCAGGAGTTAAGAAGTTTGAATTTCTAAAAGGTGGTGGATCCTAATTCTAGTCCTCTAAGATAGTCAGAAAAGCCTAAGGCTAGATCCTAAGTACTAAAAGAAGAAGAAAAGACCATCAAAAATGAGGTCAACAAATGGACTTCAATAGGTGTGGTGAGCCGACGGAGACACCGCGCGTATTGGTGTTGACCGAAGCGATCAACAAAACCACACAGATGTCCAAGTGACAAACTTAGGACAAAGTAGAAGAGTTTCCGCTGGGAGTGTCAAGTATATCTTTGAAACCGGGAGATTCCCGAACTCGCCGGGGAAAGGGAAAAGGAGGAATCCTAAATCACATGATCCGGGGAATTTCAACTAGAGATTTTATTTTGTTTTAGTTTAATTTTTTGATGTGTGAGCTTAGATTTTAGTTCGAGTTTCAATTTAGATTGAAGTTTTGTCAAAAGGATTTGAAGTTGAAATGAAAATTGGAATTTTGTAGTCTTAGATGTAACCTCTTCAACTCAAAAAAGAATTGAATTGATTGGATTGAATCATTACAATGAGGAGAGATCTCGTAGCAATGCGTATCGATGTAAAACTTTAACCTTAAGAGTTTGATTTTGATGTATTTCATTGTCGTAGGGAAAGAATCAGTTAAAGGCAGCTCGGATGTAAAATCCTTAACCCTGTGAATTTGATTTGATGTATTTCATTGCGATAGGGAAAGAATCCTAAAGTTAAATGCGCCCGGATGTAAAATCCTCAACTTAAAAAGTTTGATTTTTTGATGTATTTCATTGCGATAAAAGGACAGAACTTAAAGCAATGCAAATTTCTGATGTAAAATCATCGACTCCAAAAGTTTGAATTTGATGTATTTCATTGTGATAGGGACAATCCTGTTAATGGGTAAAGCCTCGGATGTAAAATCCTCATTCTAAAAGTTTGATTTTTAATGCATTTCATTGCGATGTAGCTTAATCTCATATTAAAATTTTATGTAAAATCCTCGACTCCAAAAGTTTGATTTTGATGCATTTCATTGCGACAGGAAAGAATCCTAAAGCAATGCAGCTGGATGAAATCCCCAACTCCAAAAAGTTCAATTTTGATGTATTTCATTGCACAGGAAAAGCATCCTAGCAATGCGCTGATGTAAAATCCTCGACTCCAAAAGTTTGAATTTTGATGTATTTCATTGCAATAGGGAAAGGATCCTAAAAAGACGCTTCGGATGTAAATCCTCAACCCAAAAGTTTGATTTAATGTATTTCATTGCGATAGGGAAAGGATCTTAAAGCAATGCAATTTCGATGTAAAATCCTCAATCCAAAAGTTTGATTCGATGTATTTCATCGCGATAGGCAAGAATCTCAGTACGTGCCTGATGTAATCCTCGACTCCAAAAGTTTGAATTTGATGTATTTCATTGCGATGGCAAGAACTTAAAGTACGTGCCTTGGATGTAAAATCCTCGACTCCAAAAAGTTTGAATTTTGATGTATTTCATTGCACAGTGGTGATCCTAAAGCAATGCAAATAAAGATGTAAAATCTCAACCCAAAATTTTGATTTGATGTATTTCATTGCGATAGGGAAAGGATCCTAAAGCAATGCAGTCTCTGACAAAATCCTCAACCCAAAAGCTCGATTTGATGTATTTCATTGCGATGTGGCAAGAATCCTAGCACAAAAATGACAAAACTCGACTTAAAAGTTTCAATTGATGTATTTCTATCGCGATAGGCAAGAATCCTAAAGCAATGCAAACTTCGGATGTAAAATCCTCAACCCAAAAGTTCGATTCGATGTATTTCATCGTTTAAAGCGGGGAAAGGATCCTAAAGCAATGCAAGCTCTTGATGTAAAATCCTCGACTCCAAAAGTTTGAATTTTGATGTACTTCATTGCGATAAGGCAAGAATCTTAAAGCAATGCAACATTTTGGATGTAAAATCCTCGACTCCAAAAGTTTGAATTTTAATAGTCATCAATTTTGCAAAGATTTGTAGCCAAGGATTCGAAAAGTTGTGAATTTTTGGTAGTTCGAGAATTTCATGAAAGTTGTAAAAGACTTTCATGAAGGAAATAACATTAGAGGAATATGTAGATGTTACATACCCCGTTCAAAAGAGTTGATCGGAAGTCACCGGCTCGATTGGATATAATCCCCTTCATCAAATTCGATCCGCGTCAATGGAATCAACCGCTTCCATCCTGCGTACAAGAGAGAGAATAACGGATTTGGATTTCGCATTCGGGAAGGTCGAGTGCTCAAATTCGATCGAGATTTGATTTGAAATTTGGAAAGATTGAATTTGAATTTGATTGAGATTCGGATTCGGAATTTGATTGAAATTTGGATTGGGATCCGGAAAGACGAATTTGAAATTTGATTGAGATTTGATTTGAATCTGGAAAGATTGAATTTGAAATTTGATCGAGATTCGTGTTCATTTTGTTTGTCCTTTAACGATTCAAATTTATTTTATCGTTAATTTGGAGTTCATCATTTTTTAGATTTTTAAGGAAAGTTTTCTTTTATCTTTTTTTTATTTCTTTTCTTCGTTCTTTTGTTCAAGTTCATTTAACTTTAATGGCGTTTCCTCAATAATTTGCACAAAAGAGGTGAAGCCAAAAATGTGACATGGTCACTTTCATTCCAATCATGTCGAAGATACATCATAACTCGATCTGAATACATCTCATAGAATCCATGACTTAAACGACTTGCGCATCTGCCGTCCATCCAAAGAAGCATCCGTCAAAATCCATGTTCCATTAGTGGGGTACATGGTCACCAACATCACCTTCCAAGCCATCCTTGGCAAGGATCCCGTATGGATGTACATCGCAGGTGTGATATTTTCCATGTAGCTCATACCGTAAGGCCGAGAGAGGCTCTAGCTCCGGGTCCGGGCTGAAATGCAGGTGTCTCTCGTCGTCCATCATCCCCGAAAGTAACCGAGATCCGCTTCATCGGTACTCGGTATGCAATGCTGAAGGAGACCGGCCCGTTGCCCTTCGCATTTGCGGACGGAACTCCACCGGTAAGCGTCTTCACCGGCCCTCGAACTCACTCCGTCCTCGCTATCCGGAGGACTGTGATCCGAACATGATGTTACACTCATTCAAGAAAGAGATCGTGCGTAAAAAGGTCCGACAAAATCGTGGTGATCTATGTGTCAGTATGCAATACCCTTGTAGATGTTAATAATGCAATGACAGTATGCACCGCCTGCGCACTCCATGTTATCAATCTTTACCATTCTCTTGATGACTAATGGCATTGGATCCACTTTGCCCAAGACTAGGCATCTCGGTGGGTTTCCTTCCCGTCTTCCCGCAAAGTTGTACGCACCTACATTGTATTGCAATTCTTCCTTCCCCCGGCATCCATCTCCGGGCTCCGAGTAGGTGTTTTCCTCAGGCGACCCACTCGGCCCATTCTTTCGAAATCCCGATGCAATCCACGCATTTGTTGTTGCTCATATTCCGAGAATACGTTCCAGATGTAGCTCGAGGCCTTCTAGTATATTGATCCTTCGCCTCCGACTTTTTTCAAGTATTCAAAGGTTTTCTTTTCGACATTCCGCATTCTTTCCGCCGTACTCCGGAATAATCCGCAAATGGCGAGGCTCGGTGACGCATTGTGGATATACTCGGGCCAATCCCTTCACGTTCTCCCCGCATACTCGGCTTCCTCGTGGATGATGTCCGCCGGGACATCCCCCCGGGCCGTTTCCGTAACAAGGTCATGCATTACCGGTGGCTCTATCCTCGGTAGCGTGGTAGCCATCTTTCTTCCGATCTTCGTGAGATTTCCCTTGGTCCTTTCGTTATCCTAGATCTCGTCTTTCTTCGTGTCTCCTCGGTGAACCGGTGTTCCTTGGGGTGTATAAAATGGGCAGAGAATCGCTCGTCGCGCCGGTCCGTGCCTAGTTTGGTTAACATCTGCGGGATACGGCGATTTTTATTTCTTCGTTGCGTTGCCGTGAGTAGCTCTTCAACTTCTTGAATCTCCGGCGCCGTTGCCGACAAGCCCGGCCTCTCCGCCGTAGCGACTATAGACTTCATTTTCTTATCTTCTTCGTTGTTTGTTTTTCTTTTCTTGCCGGCCGGGATCGTGGCTCGGGGCCACCCACTTTCATCACCTTCTCGCTCTGCGGGGGCTTTCCTGTCAACTCGGGACCCGGGCCACTTTCCTCGTATCGTAGGCTCACTGGTGCGAAATCCGAGTCGATCTCGATTATCGCTCCATCTTTCACCCTCTTTTCATCGAGCGTGTAAGGCTTACGCCATTTCTAAAGTTCGTATCTCAACCGCCCGCTTCGACATTTCCCTACGAAAAGACAGAAAAGGATCGTGGCCGACTAAGAACAAGAACATTAAGAAAATATTTATTAAAGACAGCTTTTTTTATTACTCTTATATTTTAAACTTAACAAGAATGAAGTGATAAGATCAGAAAGAGATTTTGATTTGGAAAAGAAAATGTTTAAAAACTTTATCATGATTTTATTTATTTTAGCACATTTTTTATTTTTGCTCCGACTCCGCCATAATTACCGCCCGTGTTTCTAAGGATAAAGAATTCATTCCTTCGAAACATCAGTAGCGTAATACTTTTTCAAGTATCGTCCGTTGGATCGCAAAACATATGTCGCCCGCAATTCACTACCGATAGGAACCTCCGAGTATACTCGTTCAAACCACGAACGGCCCTTCCCAAGTGGGTTCAAATTTTCCTCCTATCTTGCGGTGTGCAAGGATAGGTCTTTTGAGAACGAGAACTAAGTCACCAACTTTGAAGGTTCTCGGGCGGACCCGCCTTGCGGCATGGGCTTGAACCATCTTAGTCAGTAGAATTTAATTGGCCGCGCCGCAAGTCTTTTACCTTCCGTGCTTTCTAATTCCTCTAGTCGTAATTGGCATTCTCTTCGTCGTGATCTTATTTTGCAACTCGCAATTTCCGAGTGAATGAAGTCAACCTCTAAAGGTAACACCGCCTAATCTACACACCCGAGCGTAAGGTGTAGCTTCGAGTAGGAGTTCAAGTGTCGTCCGCAGGCCCATAAGGCTTCTAATAACTTCTCGTGCCAATTCTCTTATTATCGTCCAAGGTTTTCTTTAAGATTTGAACGAGAGTTTTATTAAAAGCTCCCGCCGAGGCCGTTTGCTCTTGGATAGTAATTATTGAGTATCGTCAACATTCCGTGTCTCCCCGACAAAATTATTGATTTGTGTGCTTCCCGAATACCGACCCATTATCTCGCATGATCTCGCGCGGCACTCCGAAACGATAGACAACTTGGTTCTCGAAAACCGTAGCACGGCGGAGGTGCTTACCCTGGGTATGGAACCGGCCCTCGCCCATCAAGGCACTGTAGCCGCAAGAATGAAGCGATGTCTCAAGATGGTGGTTCTATCGGACCCACTATATCCGTGCCCCAACATTCAAATGGCCACGATGCAAATTGTCTACATGTAACACATTCGGAGGTTATGTAGAACCACTCCGTGCACTTGGTCAGTGGCGCCCTCTGGCGATTTTCATGCGTCGGTCATCATCGAGGGCCGCAGTACCCTAATCTCTTAATTTTCATTTTCATCTTCGACCCGACTCCGGTGAGCCACCACGTAATCCCGAATGCACCTCTTAACACTTCACGGGCCTCGACCCGCTTAGGCACCTTAGCCACATTTGATCAAAAGACCTTCTCGTATAACGTGTTGTTTATTAATGCGTAGGATGTGTGCTCCTCCTTTTCTTGATTCGATGGGCTAGCGACCTATCGTCCTGCAACTTTCCCGTTTGCGGTGCAGTCTATCAATGGCTGTCGCCAATCTTCCGTGTTTTCTCGTCAATCGCTGTAACCGATTCTTTTTCTTTTTGATTTGTGTATTGTGTCTATGTCGAGCCGTGATAGGACTCGACGTCCGTGAACCGACACCTCCACTCGATTCATCTTGGCAAATGTGCAAATTCTTTGCGAGGCGAGCTAACGCATTCGGCTAAGGCATTTTCTTCGGAATTTGCGATTGTCACATTCGGAATTTGTTCCAACAATTGTATGGCATACCGGAAGTACGGCTTCTCGAGTCTTGGTTTAAAAAACGTACCGTCCAGCGTATCCGTCGAATGATTAACCTTGAATCCTCGTAGATGTTGATGTCCGTTATCCCCATTCGAATAGCTAATTCCGCCCCGTTATGAGGGCTTCGTATTCTCGTCGTTGTTTCCGTACACGCGTTCGTTAAGTGGTAGGAGTATCTTAACATCCCCCGCTCCGTGCTATAAAGATTAGCCCGATTCCTCGCCTTACCTTTAAATTATCACTGCGATTCTTCGTCTTTGTGTGCCGAAGATGTCTGTCACGGCTAATTCCCAACGTCGATCATCGTGTCTTCTAGGCTCATTATTTGTTCATCCGGCAAATCGTCATTGGAGAGGAGATTCGCCAAGAAGGGTGTATCGCGAGGAAGTCCGCTAAGACTTGTCCCTTTACTTACGAAGAGGCGCGAAAGTTATATTGAATTACAATAATATCATCGACCATCCGGCAAGTCCGTCTGAAAAGTGCCGGACTAGTCATCAAGTATCGCAATGGATTAAACTTCGAGATCAAAGCTGACTTACGAGAAAAGCACGTAGTGCCCCGAGCTTTTCGAGCGGCGAAGACTGCGTCAAACAATGCTTTTCAATTGCGGATACTCATTTCCTGCCTAAGTAAACGACGGCTTAGGTAGTAAAGAGCATTTTCTTTACCCTCATCATCGACCTGGCCAATGTGGCTCCGAGAGAGTCGTCTAAAGCCGCGGCATAAAGCACGTCGGTCTACCCGAGACTCCGTCGCTAAGACAGGAGGTGTCATTAACATTACTTAATGTCCTCAAAGGCTCTCTCGGCATTTCTCTTCCCAAATAAATTTGGCGTCCTTTTTAACTAGTGCCGAGAAATATCGACACCTACCTCGACAAGTTCGAGATAAAGCGTCGAAGATATGCCAACTTCCCTCGAAAAGATCAGATGGCTTGCGTCAGAGGCGGCATTTCTAAGATAGCTTTAATCTTTTCCCGGTCGATTTCAATTCCACGATGCCTGACAACGAATCCTAAGAATTTCCCGGAGAAGACGCCTGTGCGCATTTTAAGGGATTCATCTTAAGGTTAAATTGCCTTAATCGTTCTTAAAACAATTCTCAAATCATACAAGTGGTTATCCCTTACTTTGCTTTTGATGACCACATCGTCCACGTAGCATTCGACTTGATTGTATGATCATCAAAAATTTTTGTCATCGCCTCTCGGGTATGTCGTCTCTCATGCGTTCTTCGGCCCAAATGGCATCACCGTGTAAAGAATATACTCCGATCGGCGTTCCGAATGCCGTAAGCTTTTCATCTTCTCGGAGTCATTTTTATCTGCCATCCCGAAGATCCATCCATGAATGAGAATATTTCATGCGTTGAAGCAATGTCGATCATTAATTCTGGATCTAAGAGAGAATTCATCTTTTGGACATGCCTCGTTTAAATCTCCGAAGTCCACACAAATTCCCGGACCGACCATTCTTCTTTCTCCGACCGGCACTACATTGGCTAACTAAGTTTCCGCATTATTCTTCACGCACAAATTTAGCGTCTATTAGCTTTTTAACTTCACTATGACTTGTTGTTCAATTTCTACGCATTCTTCTCGGGATCTTGTCTCAGATCGGATAGAAGTAGGATCTGCTCCTAGCTTATGGACTGCGACTCTGAGCTAATCCCGGCATCTCATCGTAGTTCCAAGCAAAAATGTATTTTTAAATTCCATTAAAAATTTGATTATTTCCTTCGAGTCTTCTTTATTGAGTAAGGAGCTAACAAAGGTAGGTCTAGGCTCTTCGCTAGTACCTAAGTTAACTTCCGTTAACTCATCTAATTAGAGATTTAATTTCTTCTTCTGGTTCTAGTGGAGCGTCTCCACTCAGGAATCAAAATTCTTCTGTTTCCATGTGCAGCTTTCATTAGATTCTAGTGACAACCAAACAAAATTCAAAAGATTATCAATCCATCCCACGTCGAATCCGAGTCCATGCTTTCAATTGGTGGATTGACTCCAGTTGTGACTCCATAACTTTTCAAAATGTTGTGATTAGCCTTTTGTCCATTTTCAGGTAAGAAACCACGCCGAATTAAATTTTGAACACAGAGAATACCACTCAAAAGGTAATTCCATTAATTCCGATGAAGTGACATCTTCAAATTGTACATTATTCAGCTTTGGAGGAAGTAGCATCATGGCAGAATTTGATCAAGCCAGACCGCCGCTACGTACTTTTTGACACCATACCCTCGATCTTATTAGAATGGATCTGTGGGTCGTGGTTTGCGTATGTATATAGTGGTTAATCTTCTCGTACATCGATTTATATTCTTCATTCTTTTCTCATCTTCGGTGGAGATCTTTGAATTGCGGGCTTTTTTCCAACTTATCGTTCGCCGTTTCGTTCGATTTCTTTTCTTCTTCGTAATCGTCTTCCCAATCAACATTGATGGGTCGGTTTCCTCTCGTCCAACTCGTCCGACGGCTCGACCACGACCCGGCCTCGCCCGACTCCGGATGCGAGTCGGAGAAACCTTCACCATCTCGCCGTAAGGAGTGGTGAGTATCGTTGGACTAGAACGGTGTCGTCATCAGAACTTTCTTTCGCTTCACTTGTCATGGCATTTCCGGAGAAAATTGTTTTCTTCTGGGTGCAGGCATAATAAGTCGCATCTTCATGGATTCCATCAGCAGGCTCAGAGAATGGTCATAAGTCACTGATAAATCGTTCCCCCGCATCGTAGTATTTGATGCACCGCAGATGATGGTGCCTTCATCCCGTTTTCATGTATCCATGGTCTGCCTGGGAGAAAGCGTTGAACGATGTTTCGAATCAATTATGTGAAATTTTGCGGTTGTCTTTGCTAAGTCACCGGTCTTCATTAGTAGTGTTATCGATCCGAGGGCTCTTTCTCCTTTCCGGGCTGAATCCTCTTATCAACATTTTGTCAGTTTCGAGCTCGGCGGCATCAATTTCCAAATATGCTAGTGTTCGAAGACTCATTATATTGATTGATGCCTGGATCCACCAATACTCCGGAGAGCGTAAACTTCCCAATCAGAATCGAAATGTACAACTACGGCTAGGCTCCGCCGTCCCAAGTAGTAGGTCATTGTCCGTGAAGGTAACACTCTGCCAGCTCCTTTAACGAGCAAACCTCATCTGCGGAATCTCTGCCATTCGAGCTAAGCAAATTTCTCCGGGATCAAGTAAGGCCTTGATCGAGCTTCTCTCATCTCCTTTGATAAGATGAGAGCGTCGTAGATGCTCGCCTAATATCGGTATTTTCCAAGATAAGCATTGTAGTCCACTTCATTTCCATATATCTCCGGCTTCTTCTCGAATGGTATTTCTTCCTCAGTGTCATTCTTTCTGAACAACCACCTGCTTCCTTGTCCTTGACCCATTCTGAGGTAGGACTCTCTTCCACTTCTTAAGTTAACTTCTCAGAATTTCCTTTGAATCTGGTCGAGCTTGCCGGTGTTTCTTCCGAATCGGAATGATTGGGTGGTTCTTCCTGACAGCTCGAGTCCGGCTCTAACTCGCCAGACCGGAGCTCCAACTCGCAAATGGATTCATTGCTGGCTGAACTCTCGTAGCCTCCTGTGATGTCTTTCGTCATCGTGATCGTCGAGATCGGTATGATTCGAGAATTGTCATTCGTATCGAAATCGACGTCCTGATTGTCGCTGAAGCACAAGACCGTTAGAAACAATCAAAACGTAGCCAACGCCATCACCCTTATCATTATAAGATCCCACCGAAGTATGCATAATCATACAGAGTCAGGGGTTCGAGGGATTTCTCCCCGAATCCGAAACATCAACTATCCTGTGATGCGCCCCTAGTCTAGCCTCAGAGCCCCGCTCCTTCTCTTCGCTACTTTCTTCTTCTCTTCAATCGTCTCCCTGCTGAGGTGGTTCTTCTATCGCAAGTGACAGCGAGCACGTTTAGCAGGCCTTTAATTTGAATGAAGCTCAACACCGAAGCGGTTTGGATGCCGTCTAAAATCTTGAAGACTCCCGTCCAAGCGTAGTCCATCCATCGCTCGCCTGTATGTGATCTATCGAATGATGGGATCGCCTAGAGAACATTGATCTTTTCGAACCTCCTTTCGGGGTTCCTTCATGTACTCCTTCGTGATTGTCATATTCCCCTTTCCGAAGGTTGTCGCTGGTTTTACTTTTCGAAGGTAATGTAATCTTCTATCTTGTGTCCAAGCATCCGTGATAAGGGCAAAAGTTGGGATCACCTTCTTGTTGACTTCTTCTCGTCTCTTAGGCTCCTCATGTACTGAAATCGAGTTCATCGTACCACGAACATTTTCATGACTGCCGCATTCTTCGAATGGATATTCCATGCTCGAAGCTCCCTAATGTACGTTGCGACGAGGCGGCCGTTCATACCGTGGAGACCCGTAGCCGGGCCTGGGTTGCCGGCAATCGTCGAGGCGTCGTCGCGCCGTTCTCGGATGATATTTGTATCGGTTGCTTGCCTTTTGTCGACTCCGCCGCAACGATCCCCGGATTTCTTTTTCAAAAGTCTTCACATGCTTTTGCTTGTCCGTCTTGCCTGGCGAAATTTAATTGCTTCGCCTCCTTCATAAGCTCCCCCGCTCATGAACAACTTCTCCTCGAAAGTCTTAATAGTGAACTTTTCGAGGAGAAGTGCTATCGGGCCGTGAATGTTTTCGAAGTAAGATGTTTTATCAGATGTTGTTCTTGGAATTGTGGTTCACACTTCATGCTTGCTTCTCCGTGCAGCATCGGCGGCATCCATCAAAGTTTCGTTCGCTCGCTTCTACCACCAAACTGTTCATAGTGATGTGGTGTCGAGCCCGCGACCGCTGATGAAAAGGTTTTCTAGTTGCGAGAACGTTCTACCCAACTAGCCCTAAGAATTCCCGCGACCAATCAAAGGCGATCCCCGATAGGCCGCCGACGAACCGTCTGGAAGAGTAAATGCATCGCTCTCGCCCGCATTGCAACAATCGGCACGAAAGTGCAACATGTCGTCGGGGTTCCTGCTCCATCAGTTATTCACTGCAGGTGGTACTAAGCCTTTCGGGTATTGGACAAAGGTCGAATTCTTCCGGGTAAGGTCTACCCGTCCGAATGGATGTGGTCCCGCTCTTCGATTGTGCTAAGGCTTCTCGCACTGGCCGTTCCACCAAGCTTTTGATATCCTTCGGAATCATACTTTGTGTTGTATCTTTCTTTAGCCGATCATCCCCGTTGACGGATGTAATCTCCTTTCCTTCGCCGTCCACAATGTGAATGACCTCCGGTGTTTCTCTTCGGGGTTGCACTGACTTTGGAGAGTGGCTAGTGGCTGGGCCCATCTTCCATCCTCTTCGCCATTCGGCGATCGTATCGTTCTTTCTGCCTGCCTTTTCGATCACTTCGTTCCTCTCTCTTCGCTGGGCCGCAGAGCACCTTGTGAAGCCGACGAAGCTCGTGTTTCGACCATGTTGATTTGACACACGTCCATGAATCTTACGAATCAATCTCATCTCCAAAATTTCTCTTCCCTTTCTTTTGCTAGTCGTCGAATATCGCTCCTCAACTTTCCTACAGCGTCCTCTAGCGGTCTTTGCGGCACCCTCAGCTGTCGCAGGATAGCCGCAGTGGTTCCCTTCTCACGAGTCCCCTCATCGTGCTGGCGCTTTCCGCATTCAAGTCTCCTCGACGAGACTTTCCTTCGGGTCAGCTGCTCAATCTGGTTGTCCAAAGAGGGAGCTAGTAACATCCTCTAGCAAGACAGGCTGTCTAGGACCCTGGGAGACCGCCAACCAAATGCCGGAAGGTGGCATCTCCCAATCCGCAACCCCGAAACAACGATAGGCGGACTAGCCTTCATCCCTTTATTTGGCTTTTCCGTAACGATGATGTGTTCTACTCGTGGCCCAAGACGCGGATTTGACCGGCACCCGCCCTATTCTTCTTAGAATCTCCGATACGTTACTTTCTTCTTTGTTAGCTTCTCAATCACAAATTTCCCGTAGCCGGGTAAATGGCGGATCCTAGCCCTTTTCTTCGTTGTCGTCGTAGCATGGCCGGTCGAGGTAATGCAGAAACAACCTCTGCGAACATTTTCCCCATCGTACTGCGCATGAAAGGGGATGGAATCTACTTCCTTCCAAAAAGGGTGTATCTTCGGGGGCAACTGCATGTATTCAGTAGTGGTGTGTACTTAGGATTTCCGGGATTTCCCTCCAGAGCGAGACTTCACGTCTGCCTTCCCGGCAATCTTCCTACTGCTCCTTCTTCGTGGGTCCGTGTTATGATGGAATTCTCGAGTTGGACCCATTAAAATGTATGTCTCGTCATGAAAGTCCGTACCCTCCACGGTAGCAGTTCACCATAGTTCGGATTTCCTTCTCCTTTAACTGGGCAAGAAGCCGGTAGGCAGAGACAACTGCATTCGGAGGTAGCAAGAATGGCCTGGCGATGTGCCAGTACTCCTCTCGCCGGATCTTCGTGGGAGGAACTCTTGGGTTGACCTAAGGTTGAACTCGATCGCCGGCTTCTTAGCTTCGCATACTCCTTGTTTGCTTCACGTTAAAAGGGAAACGTCGTTGATCTTGACATTTGTGTTCTCGAATCCTTGTCCAAACCGATGATCCTTACTTGTCGGCAAACATCTCCTTGTAAAAATGGGTTCAAATTCCATTGGTGAAGGAGAAAATCGCCGTGGCTCCTCCATTTCTCGCAGCGCATCCTAATTGTCGTCCTAAGTTATGCTTCTTCTCATCGGACGAAAAGAAAGGAATTGAAAAGAGTCCGAACACATTCTAAGTCTTCATGTATTTATAAGAAGGAGTTATTTGTTAAAAGAGTCATTCATTAAAGGGTTTGTTTGTTTAGAACGAAATGTTCAAAGGTGTAGAGAAGGTGTGGAATCCGATTCGTAGTCAGAAAGGAAAGAAAGTCTTATGCAAGACTTCTAATTCTAAGGATTACTCCTAAACTAACACCTATCGGGGGTCTACCCCACCGCAAAATGAGGCATGATCTCGAACCTCTCTGCTTGTGTGGGTGTCTAAATGCTGGCTCCTAAATCCGAGAGAATGTTGGCTATACTTGTTCAAGGTAGAAATGAACATAGTATTCCAACAAAGAAGGATAGCTCGATCCACAAGGGACATGGATACACTACCGATTTTTGAAAGCAAACAATCGTCTCTGATTAAAAATGGAGAGAGGAATTTTCTCACGGAGTCGCGTAAATATGTTCGCATTATTTTTAGTGTGTTGTATTTAGAAAAGGGTCGCCATCGTAAATTGCTCGTGAATTTTAAGATTTTAAATTTAGTTTAAATATATATAATTTGAAAAGTAAGATTTACCAAAATACTTAAATTTGAAAATTTTAAGATATGAAATCAAATCGATCTCACATCCCAAATAGTTTATATAAACGAGCATTCGTTATTCGTTGTTATTCCAGTCGTTCGCGAATTTTATGCTAACTTTTTAGATGCGGAAGACTACGAAGTCTTCGTCAAAGGTATTGGAGTAGGATTTACTCCGGAGAGGATCAATGTGTTTTATGGACTGCCAGCTACCATCAAGTGCCACTATTCTGGATTATATCCATCTGAGAGAGATCTTGAGATGATTATTGCTTATTTGACTTACAACACTGGAGCCTGGAAGATCCGGAATGAAAAATGGGTAAACTTTAAATCTTCTAAGCTAAATGGTGTTTCAAAGGCTTGACATTATTTTATTTCTGCTAGACTTTGTCGGCATATTTTTTAGGTTGTGTGTTTGTGGTGTTGTATTTTTGAAAAGAGGTCGCCTACAGAAATTGTCGGCGAATTTTTTAATTTAATTTAAATAAATAATTTGAAAAAGTAGTATTTGATTTTGAAAATAATTTTAAATTTGAAAATTTTAAGATATGAAATCAAGCTGATCTCACATCCCGAATAGTTTATATAAACGAGCGCCGCACCACAAACCGTGTATCTATCCCGAAGAATAGACACCTTTGCTTGATAATGGGGCTCGATTAAATAAACTAGAAAGGTTTGTGACATCCGTTTGGTACGCGAACCAATTTTATAAGCCGACAAATTCCACCTGCTTAATATAAATGAATTAAGCGGGGTTTATATTACTGGGTTCTTAAAGTTCCCTATAAGGGCAAGCCCCTATAATTAATTACATCTTAAGTGATGGGAATCACCTAAGAAAACTCTCGATAATAATCGGTAGTTCCGCTCTCAAGAATTTCAAAGTTTAAGTTTTCGAGGGATTGAATTTTGGAATTTCGATAGGGAATGGATCAAATTTGGAACATTTTATTTTTAGGAGTCCAATGGAAGAAAAGTAGGAGAAGCTGAGGATCCAAGAAGAATCTTGGCAACCTCCCAAACTATCCTATTGTTTGGTTTGAATTTAGGAAAGTCCTAATGTTTATTTAATATTTTGATCTTGCCAATTTTAATTAATTAGGACTTATTTTTGTATGATAAAATCATACAAATAGCCTCGAAGATGTGAGGGTTTATGTCGTATCGGACGACTACCTCGGATTCCTAAGACCGGTTAGGGCTTAATTTACATGATATGATCATGCAAATGCCTAACGAAGAGTTGAGGATTTATGTTGCAATAGGCAAGCTACCTCGAAGTCCTATGGCTTGGTTATTTAATTCTAAGGAAAGTTTCTGTGAAGTAGACTCGGGTTTTGCTTGATGACGATGGCCGTCTTGCCCACCATGCTCCGAGCTCCTTGTTGTTGCAGAGGTTTAGTTTTAGAAATCATAAATCAAGAGATGAGAGAAGTGTTTGGTTTTAGAGAAAGTCTTAATTTCCATGTGTCTTTAATATTTTAATTAAAACAGGTCTTAAAATTGATTAAACGAACCGATTAAGATCCCACGGTTCCGTCATCCCAAGCACCGTTATTTTCATCGAATTCACTTAGTCCGGATGAATTTGCTAAACTCAACTAAATGAGTTCCGCACTTTCATTTGGACCGTGGGAAAATCCCGTTAGCAACACGTGGGTTACATCATCCGAGGTTTTCCCGATCATTCAATGAGACGTTTTAATTTAGTTGTAGTTGTAGTTTTGTTGTTTTGTTTGTGATTAAATTTTGAGTTATTTTATTTTTTGAATGTTGTGGCGATGAATTTTATCTTGTAGTGTCTTTTAATTTAGTTATGGGTTTCAGTTTTGGTTTCTGTCCTAAAGGTGTAGGTTTTCATGCAATTGTTGTTTATCATGCAAGAAAAGTAAGTGCGATGCGATTAAATAAGTTGCGATAGAGTAAATCGCAATAAAATAAAAGCGTACTGGAGGGTCTTCCCGTCATCCCAAGCTGCACTTAAAACACGGTTAGAATATTTAAGCATTTAAAGTAAGTTCCTAGGTAAAGCTAAGGGAAAGGTTATGGTTTTCTACCAAATTCCTAATCCTATAGCTAGTACATCTCCTATGACGTCTAGGTCTTCGATTTTGGTTTTAAGGATGATTTTCTTCACCAAAGAACAACTAAGCTCGATTTGTTCTTAAGGACATTCCATCATATTGAGGAAGTGTTTAAGACGAATCTTAAACATCTTTTCGATATTTCGGGAATTGTCCTAAGTCCAAATGAATTCCATTGTTCAAGTGAATTAATCATCCAGGGGTGTTTGAGTTAAGTTTTATTTCTTGCTCGGTGAATTAGGATGTTTGAATATCCTTATGAGTGAAGTGTCATTTCACTTGATACTCGCATTTAGGAGTTACAATAGTAAAAGCTCCTAAGGGCAAAATGATATTTAATGATTTGTGATTCGAATTTAAGTTCAAATTAATGATTTAAGTTTGGAATAGTGTTCAAGTTATCTTAGATTTATTTTTGAATTCTTCATGTCTTTATATTTAATTTAATTTAATTTAATTTAACTTAATTTAATTTAATGTGGTTTAATTTAATTTAATTTAACTTAAGTTAATTTAATGTAATATGATTTAATTTAATTTAATTTAATTTAATTTACTTTTAATTTAATTTAATTTAATTTAATTTAATTTAATTTAATTTAATTTAATATAATATAATTTAATTTAATTTAATTTAATTTAATTTAATTTAATTTAATTTAATTCAGTTTAATTTAATTCTTAATTTTTAATTTAATTTTTAATTTTAGAGGAATTTGTTTTAAATAATTTAACTTTAATTTAATTTAATGATTAAGTCTTTTAGCATTTTAAATCTTAAACTTGGATTATCATTTTAATTAGGAATTAAATATTATTGGGATGATTAATTTAGGGATTTTTAAATTAGAGAATAAATCTCCTCCTAATAATATCCCTATTTTAATAATTCCAATTTTATTATTCTTCCAAATTTAACTAATTATTTAATTAAGGTTTATTGAAATTGTTTTAAATTGTTTAGTAGGTTTCTACCCCTTAATTATCTAAGTTTCAATCATCCAAATCAAATTAAAATCAAATATTTTGCCTATTAATTTCATTAAGCCTAAAGTCTTAATTAAAGGGTTAAGATTTTAATTACCATTTTGCCCTTCAAGTCTAATAATTTCATAACTCACTAAATTGAGCTCAAATGAACTTGAAATTTTTATGTTACTTCACTCATATGTCAATAAAGACATTAGAGGAGAAAATGTGATTTTTCTGTATTTAATTTATTTATATAATTATTTTTAGTGGAAAATAAGGATTTCCAAGGAAAATTTAATAATATGACCAAGGGAAAGTTTCTGTCCTTAAGAAAATTATGGAACATTCCTAATTACCAGAGGACCACTTGGACCAATTTTTGTGATTTTTTAAATTATATTTTATTTATTAGAATTATTTTAAGCTATGGAGTATTAATTAATTTAAAAATAAAATATAAGTTGAAAAATGAATTTTATAATTTTTAAAATTCTCTCTGATATCAAGGATTCCAGAGGACCAAATTTTACAATTTTCTGATTTTTCTTTGATTTATTATAATTATTTTAGTGAAAATGCTAGAAAATACATTTTTTTAATTTTTAAAATTACCCTAAGGCTTTAAAATTTAATATCTCATTAAATAGACCTAATAAAAATATGGGGTTTGTTCCTAAGTGATTATATTTCAAAATATGACATTTTGGTGAATTTTATTATTTTTGTGATTTTTATTATTTTTAATTATTAAAATATTAAAATAATGATGAAAAATCAACTTTTTTAGAAAATTGAAATTTTAATTTTTTTAAATTCCTCTGATATCAGAGAGGCTCCAAAACCAATTTGGTGAATTTTTAAAAGGTATTTTGAAAGTTATGAATTTTTAAAGTTTAAAATGACTAAATGGCTTAATCAACCCATTTAGTAGGGCTAACCAAGTCCAATTGACTTCAAACTTTTATGGTGGGTTCCTCTGATCCTAAAGGTCAGTGGAGAATTGATTTCAAGTCAATTTGATCTATGGTTAACTCTAATTAATTAAAGTCCAATTTTGGGTATTTAAGCCAATTAGGGTTATTTTGAGTGAACTAACTCAAGTCCTATTTTTCCTAGGGTTCTCTAGTCATAAGGAACATCACCAAATTTTCCTAGAATTTATTTCATAACATGCTAATTTTTGGAATTAAAATACTCAAAACAGCAACATGCATTTGAAAAATAAAGAACTTTTCACGAGGTGGCCTCGACCTTGGAAAATTCGGGGAATGTTCCCAAGTTCAGAGGCTTCAAAAGTCCTATGGTCTCATGCCATGGTGAATTGTATGAATGCATGGAGAATTAAAACAATGCAGGGAGTAAATAATTAATTAAAATTAAAGTACTGGACAAAATTAATTAATTTCTTTTCCACATTATTCTCCTCTGTTCACCGAGCGAGAGGGTATTTTTATTTTATTTTTGTGATTTTTCTACACAAAGATATGGATTTTCGAAGTTTAGGGAATTAAATAAATCAGAAAATACCCTATTTTTCTACTTATCTGAGTCGGCGCCGCGTCAACCTTAGCATCTCCGAAGGCACACGCGGCGCGCTCCCATTTGACGCCGCCTTCTGACTCAGCGCCACGCGGCCCGCGGTTCATGTACCATCTCCTCGTCCGACGCCATCTGAGCCGTCCATCCGCGCGTGTATTAAATGAACGGCATCCGTTCATCGTCCCCAAGCCTCCTAACCCGAGAACCGTCCACCTTCTAGCCCTAAGATCTCACTCAATTCTCCATGGATTTTTATGTTCTTATACTCTATGGATTCGTCTTAAAGAGACGAACACATCTATACAGCTAATGTTTATTGAAATTGACTCATTTGAAATGGAGAATGTTTAGAAGCTCGGGATGAAGAATTGATCCATACCTTAGCTCTGAGAGGTGAAGCCTTGATCAGAGATGCTCGGCACGTTCGTTGGAGCTGCAGGAGGCTAGGGATGAAGCCCAGGGATGTGGTGAATTGCCTGAGGTGTGATTTCCACCAAGGCTGATCACAACCTTTGGAGTCTGGAACAACTGGGTGGTCTGGAGATGGGGCTTTTGCTGGTGGACACCTTCTCTTGGTCTGGTGAAGGTGTAGGACCAATCAATTTGAGGATTGATCCACTGTGGAGAAGTGTCCTGGTTTTGGGTGGAATTTCAGTTGAGAAATTGGATTTTGTCAGTGGGGATTAGGTCTAAATCATATTACATTAAATTAGAATGGAATGGGAGAGGGCTTATTTTGGCTCAAATTGGTCAACCCCTCCATTTGGGCTAGGTGCACCACCCAAGGCTTTGTTTAGGCTGAATAGAAAGTGATTTAGGTCAGCTTAATCAGTGGGGAATGGTCACCATCCAAGTACAATTAAGCTTAAGCAAGATTTAGTGGAATCATGGGAGTGGTTAATCACCTTTAGGAATTAAGGAAAGAGTCTCCTCCTTTTGCCCAAAATGGCATGGTGACATGTAAAGAGGCTCTCATGGCTTCCATGTGGCTCATGCATGGCTTCATGGCTCACCTTTGGCTTGGGAAAAGTCAAGTCGATTTCATGGAAATGGATTTAAGAAAAATTTTGGTATTTAGGGGTGATTTGGCATGAGGCTTGATTTGGAATTATTTGATGATGGGATTATAACTTAGGGAATGGCTTTGATTAAAAGGATGGCAAATGGAAATGTCATGTGGGCTTTAGGGCCAATTTTGGGCTTTTGTATTTGGTGGAAATGGGCTTTTAGGAAGGCTTAGGGAAGTGGGCTTTTTGGATTTTAAAATGGATTTTAGGATGGAATTTTAGTAAAGGCTTGGGCCAAATAATTGTTGGGTTTAGCTTATGGATGTGTCATGAGTGATTTGAAACAAATTTGAGGTGATTTGGGTTTGAATTGGGTTGGATGTGGGCCTTTTGGTAAAGAGGCTAAGGTGGGCCAAAATGGGCTACCATGGGCCAAAGTTGGGCTAGAGTTGAAATTGATGTAAAATTAATGTTGGGAAATGTTTATGGGAGTGTTTCAAAGAGGTTTTGGTTTAGGTTAGGTTTTGATTTTGAGGTTTGGGTTTATTTGGGCTAGGTTTAGGTTTAGGTCAAAATTGGGCTTTTTGATTTTGGGTTGAATTTGAGTGGGGTTTGGGTCTAAATTTTGGGCAAATCATGTTAGTGTTTTGTTTGTGGGGATGTTAAGGAAGGTTTAGAAAAGATTTGGGATTAATTGGAGTTGAATTGGGTGAGTTTGGGCTAAGTTTGGGTCATGGGTCCAAATTGGGCTTTAAGGCCAAAAGTGAAATTGGATCCCAATGCCAATCAAATTGGGCTTGGATCTGGTCTAGATTGGTGTTGGGGATGTTAAATTGAAGTTTAGAATTGAATTGGACCAGAATTTGGGTCAATTTGGTAGGTTAGGTTTAACATTGGGTTCACTTTGGGTTAAAATGGGTCAAATTGGGGGTTTTAATAAAAGTGGGGTAAATTGACAAAATTGGCCCATGGTGTAGTTGAACAAAATGAAATTGGGAATATTTGGGATTTTCTGGAATTTTCTGGGAATTTTCTGAATTTTTGGATTTTTTTGGCTAAGAGGGGTATTTTGGGTATTTGGAGGGTATTGGGAGGTATTTTTGGAATTTTTGGTATTTTTGGTTATGGATGATCAATTTGAGTGATGTGGAAATGTTTAGGATTGGTCTTGAGGAATTTTGGGTGATTTGGAGATTTTTTGGAAAATTTGGGTAATTTCAAGGGTTTTGGGTAGGTTAGGCGGGTGTAGGGTCCCGGGGGTCAAAAATTGAAATTTTGGAAAATTGAAGATTGGGTGAATATAAGTGGAATAAAATCATTTTGGTTGAGCCATGAAGCCATATCAAACCCACATGAGCCATGAAGGGACTCATTTGAGGCGACCAGCTATGTTGTTCCTAACCCTCTTAGCCAAGGGCTTAGGGGTTAAGGACCATCCATGTGAATCACCTGCATGAGTCAGGAGGTCAAATTGGGTATGGGTGTGTTTTAAAAGGTGTGTGAAAGTGTAGTGCACAAGTGTAGTGTGTGTGCAAGTCAACCTTCACCAGACCAGGCCACCCAGGGCAGTCCTAAGGCCAAAGAGTCCTATAGGAACTCATCCTTTAAACTTCCACATTTGATCTCAACCCTCTAGGTGATTAGGGGTCTACAATCAAGTTTGTGGAGTTTGCGGGGAGTTAAGAAGTGATTTGAATTTCTAAGTGGTGGGTCCCAATTCTAATCCTCTAGGATAGTCAAAGGAAAAGCCTAAGGCTAGATCCTAAGTACTAAAGAGAAGAAGAGAAGACCTCATCAAAAATGAGGTCAACAAATGGACCCCCAATAGGTGTGGTGTGCTAACCAAGCACACCGCGCGTATTGGCGTTGACCGAAAAGATCAACAAAACCAACACAGATGTCCAAGTGACCAACTTAGGACGAAGTAGAAGAATTTTCGCTGGGGAGTGTCAAGTATATCTCTGAGAATGGAGATTCCTGAACTCTCGCTGGGGAAAGGAAAAGGAGGTGAATTCCAAATCACAAGATCCGGGGAAATTTCAATTTAAATTTTGTTTCAGTTTAAGTTTTGATGTGTGAATTCAGATTTCAACTCGAGTTTCAATTTAGATTGAAGTTTTGTTAAGATTAATTTTGAAGGGATTTGATTTGAAATGAAAATTGAAATTTTGCGGTTTTAGATGTAACATCCTCGACCTCAAAAGAAAATTGAATTGATTGGATTGAATCATTACAATGAGGAGAGATCTCAGAGCAATGTGGTATTGGATGTAAAATCCTTAACCTCAAGAGCTCGATTTGGTGTGCTTCATTGTAATAGGAAGAGAATCTAAAGCAATGCGGTATTGGATGTAAAATCCTCAACCTCAAGAATTTGATTTTTTGATGCATTTCAGTGCAATAGGGAAAGAATCCTAAAGCAGTGCAGTCTCGGATGTAAATCCTCAACTTCAAAAAGTTGATTTTGATGTATTTCAGTGCAATAGGGAAAGAATCCTAAAGCAGTGCGGTATCGGATGTAAAATCCTCAACCTCAAAAAGTTGATTTTGATGTATTTCAGTGCAATAGGGAAAGAATCCTAAAGCGAGTGCGGTATCGGATGTAAAATCCTCAACCTCAAAAAGTTGATTTTGATGTATTTCGAGTGCAATAGGGAAAGAATCCTAAAGCGGTGCGGTCTCGGATGTAAAATCCTCAACCTCGAAAAGTTGATTTTGATGTATTTCGAGTGCAATAGGGAAAGAATCCTAAAGCGAGTGCGGTATCGGATGTAAAATCCTCAACCTCGAAAAGTTGATTTTGATGTATTTCGAGTGCAATAGGGAAAGAATCCTAAATCGGTGCGGTATCGGATGTAAAATCCTCAACCTCGAAAAGTTGATTTTGATGTATTTCGGTGCAATAGGGGAAGAATCCTAAAGCGGTGCGAGTCTCGGATGTAAAATCCTCAACCTCAAAAAGTTGATTTTGATGTATTTCGAGTGCAATAGGGAAAGAATCCTAAAGCGATGCGGTATCGGATGTAAAATCCTCAACCTCGAAAAGTTGATTTTGATGTATTTCGGTGCAATAGGGAAAGGATCCTAAAGCGAGTGCGGTATCGGATGTAAAATCCTCAACCTCAAAAAGTTGATTTTGATGTATTTCGGTGCAATAGGGAAAGATTCCTAAAGCGAGTGCGGTATCGGATGTAAAATCCTCAACCTCGAAAATGTTGATTTTGATGGGTAATTGACTTTGCAACGATTTGTAATGTTGATTTGAAAAGTGTGGAATTTTGGTGTTTCGAAAATTTCATGAAAGTTGTAAAAGACTTTCATGGAAGGAAATAGATTAGGAGGGAATATGTAGATGTTACATATCCCATTCAGAAGAGTTGATTGAAAGTTGCTTTGGTTTGGATTGAATGTGATTCCTCGCCATCAAATTCGATCCGTGTCAATGGAATCAACCGCTTCCTTCCTAGACAAGGGAGAGAGTAGAACAGGTTGGACTTCAGATTTGGAAGGGTAAGTTTGAATTTGACTGAGGTTTGATGTGAGATCTGGAAAGATCGAATTTGAAATTTGAAATTTGATTGAGATTTGATTTGAAATTTGGAAAGATTGAATTTGAAATTTGATTGAGATTTTGTGGTCATTTTGTTTGTCTTTTATCGATTCAAATTTTATTTTATCGTGAATTTGGAGTTTATCATTTTTTATAAATCTTAAGGAAAGTTTTCTTTTATTCTTTTTGTTTCTTTTCTGTTCTTTGTTCGAAGTTCATTTAACTTTTAATGGCGTTTCCAGATCAATTTGCACAAAAGAGGTGAAGGCCAAAATTGTGACATGGTCACTTTCATTCCAATCATGCTTGAAGATACATCGTACAACTTGATGCGGAATACATCTCATACAATCCATATAGACTCAAAACGGACTATGTATGATCTTTGTCGATTCATCCAAAAGGGTATCCGTCAAAAATCCATGTCCGAATAGTGAGGTATATGGTCGATAACATCACCTTCCAAGCCATCCTTGGCAAGGATGCCGTATGGATGTACGTTGGAGGTGTGATATTTTCCATGTAGCTCACGGCTACGTAGGCCGGAGGCTCTCTAACTCCGGGTACGGTCGGAAGTGGTAAGGTGCTTTCTCGTCGTCCATCCTTCCGAACGTAACTGAGATCCGCTTCACTGGTACCCCTGGTATGCAATGCTTAGCGACATCTGCTCCGTTGCCCTTCAGTATCATGACGGAACCTACCGGTAATGGTATCTTTCTCGGCCCTCGGAACTCACCGGGCCTGCTATCCGGAGGTCGGATCCGAACATGATATTACACTCATTCGAGAAGAAGCGTGCGGAAAGGTCGACAAAGTCATGGTGATCTATGTGCGGGGGTATACGATCACCCCGCTTGTAGATGTTAATAATGCGGCTATTGGGTATGCAATCTGTCGGCGGTACCCTCCATGTTATCAATCTTTTTACCATTCTCTTGATGACTAATGGCATCGAATCCACTTGCCCATGACGGAGTATTCCGGTGGGTTTCCCTTCTCGTCCTCCGCAAAGTTGTAACAGACATCCACATTGTATTGTGATTCTTCCCTTCCACGGCATCCATCTCCGGGGTTCGAGTATGTGTTTTCCCTTAGGCGGCCTGCTCGGCCCATTCTTTTCAAATCCCGGATGCAATCCACGATTTCTTGTTGTTCATACTTTGAGAATACGTACGTATGTAGCTCGAGGCCCTTCGAGTATATTGATTCTTCCGCCTCTAATTCTCTCGAAGTATTCAAAGGTTTTCTTTTCAACATTCGCATTCTCTCCAGCTCGTATTCGGAATGATCTGCGGATGGCTGAGGCCCGGTGACATATTGTGGGATATACGGTTCAATCCCTTCACGTTCTCCTGCATACCTCGGCTCCTCAGGGATGATGCTTGTCGGGACATCCCCCGGGGTTGCTTCTGCAACAAGGTCATGCGTTACTGGTGGTTCTATCCGGTGGCGTGGTAGCCTTCTTTCTTCTGGTCTTTGTGAGATTTCCCTGGTTCTTTCTGTTATCCTAGGAGCTGGCCTCCTTTCTTCAAGTTCCTGGTGAACCGGTGTCCTTGAAGTGTATGTACTGGCATTAGCAACTGTCTCGTCGTGCTGGTCCGCAGCTAGTTTGGTTAACATCTTACGGATACGGCGATTCTTATTTCTTCGTTGCGTTGCTGTGAGAGTAGCTCTTCGAACTTCTTGAACGTCTGTGGGCGCGGCGCTGACAAGCCTGCCCTCTGCTGTAGCGACTACAGACTTCATTTTCTTATCTTCTTCAGTGTTTGCCTTTCTTTTCTTGCTGCTGGATTGGTGGCCTGGGCCACCCATTTTCATCACTCGTCTGCCGGGCAGTTCTTCTCGATCAGCCGAGACCCGGTCACTTTCCTCGTATCGTAGGCTCGCCGGTGCGAAATCTGAGTCAATCTCTATTATCGTTCCATCTTTCACCCTCTTTTCATCAAGTGCTAGACTCACGCCATTTTTAAAGTTTAGAACCAACCGCCCGTTCGACATTTCCCTGCGAAGAGACAAGGAAAAGGATCAGGGGCTGTGCTAAGAACAAGAACATTAAGAAAATGTTTATTAAAGACAAAATTTTTTTTATTTCTTTTGTATTTTCAATTCAACAGGAATGAAATGGGATAAGATCAGGAAAGAGATTTTGATTTGGAAGAGAGAAAACAAAGAAAACTTTATTATCATGATTTTATTTATTTTAGCACATTTTTTTGTTATTTTTGGGTTCGGACCCAGTCATAAGTAATCACTTCACCCGTGCTTCTAGGGATGGAAAGTTCATTCCTTCGAAACATCAGGTAGCGTAATACTTTTTCAAGTATCGTCCATTGATCGGAAGCATATGTCGTTCTCCTTGGCAGTTTACTAGCTGGTAGGAGCCTCCTGAGTAGACTGTCTCAACCACAAACGGTCCTTCCCAAGTGGGTTCAAATTTTCCTCCTATCTTGCGGTGTGCAAGAATAGGTCTTTTGAGAATGAGAACTAAGTCACCAACCTTAAAGGTTCTTGGGCGGACCCGGTCCGTCATGGGCTTGAACCATCTTAGCTTGGTATAGTTCTAAATTCTGCCGCGCTACAAGTCTTTTCCCTTCCGGGCTTTCCAATTCTTCTAGTCGTAATTTGGCATTCTCTTCGTCGTGAGTTTGTTTGCAATTGCAATCCTGAGTGAAGGAAGCCTGGACTTCTAAGGGTAACACTGCCTCGGACCCATACACCAAAGCGTAAGGTGTAGCTTGAGTAGGAGTTCTGAAGGTTGTCCGGTAGGCCCATAAGGCTTCTAACAACTTCTCGTGCCAATTTCTCTTATTATCGTCCAAGTTTTTCTTTAAAATTTGAACGAGAGTTTTATTAAAAGCCTCAGCAAGGCCGTTTGCTCTTGGGTAGTAAATTGTTGAATATCGCCAGTCGATTCCGTGTCTCCCGACAAAATTGTTGATTTGCGTGCTTCGAATGCCGACCCATTATCCGAGATGATCCTGCGCGGCACCCCGAAACGGTAGACAACTTGGTTCTTGAAAAATTATAGTACGTGATGTGCTTTCACTTCTCTGAGTGGAACTGCCTCTGCCCACTTGGAAAAGTAATCTGTAGCCGCAAGAATGAAGCGATGTCCTTTTGACGACGGCGGTTCTATTGGACCCACTATATCCGTGCCCCAACATTCGAATGGCCACGACGCAATTGTCGGATGTAGCACATTTGGAGGTTGGTGTAGAACCACTCCGTGCACTTGGCAGCGATGACGGCTCTCGGCGATTTTCATGCAGTCGGTCATCATCGAGGGCCAGTAGTACCCTAGTCTTTTAATTTTCATTTTCATCTTTGGACCCGACTGGTGAGCGCCACAGAGTCCTGAATGTATCTCTTTAACAATTTCACGGGCTTCGGACCCGCTTAGGCATCTTAGCCACATTTGATCAAAAGACCTTCTGTATAATGTATTGTTTATTAATACGTAGGACAGAGTTCTTTTCTTGATCTGATGGGCTGACGACCTATCATCTGGTAGTTTTCCTGTTTGCAAGTAATCTATTAATGGTTGTCGCCAATCTTCCGTGTTTTCGGTCACTGCTGCGATTGATCCTTTTTCTTTTTCTGATTTGTGTATTGTGTCTATGTCGAGTCGTGATAGGACCTGACGTCCGTGAACCGACACTTCCACCGATTCATCTTGCAAACGAGCAAATTCTTTTGCGAGACGGGCTAGCGCATCCGCTAAAGCGTTTTCTTTTCGGGAATTTTGTACATCGTCACATTCGGAATCTGTTCCAACAAATTTGTATGGCATACTTGGAAGTATTGCTCGAGTCTTGGTTTTAAAATTCGTACTCGTCCGGCGATCCGTTGAATGATTAATTGCGAATCCCCGTAGATGTTGATGTCTCGTTATACCCATTCGAATAGTTAATTCCGAGTCCTGTTATGAGGGCTTCGTATTCGCTTCGTTGTTTGTACACGGCTCCGTCAAGTGGTAGGAATATCTTAACATCCCCCGCTCCGGTGTTATAAAGATTAGTCCGATCCCTGCCTTACCGGGCACTATCACTTGCGATTCTTCGTCTTTATGTGCTGAAGATGCTCCGTCGAAATATAATTCCCAACGTCGATCATCATGGTCTTCTAAGTTCATTATTTGTTCATCTGGCAAGTCGTCATTGAGAGGCGATTCTGCCGGCAAAGGGTGTGCTGCGAGGAAGTCTGCTAAGACTTGTCCCTTTACGGCACGAAGAGGCACGAAAGTTATATCAAATTGCAATAATATCATTGACCATCTGGCAAGTCTGCCGGAAAGCGTTGGACGGGTCATCAAGTATTGCAACGGATTAAATTTCGAGATCAGGTTGACCTTATGAGAAAGCATATAATGCCTGAGCTTTTGAGCAGCGAAGATCAGGGCCAAACAATGCTTTTCAATTGCGGGATACCTTATTTCCGTCGGCGAGTAACGACGGCTTAGGTAATAAAGAGCATTTTCTTTACCCTCATCATTGACACAGGCTAACGGGGCTCGAGAGAGTCGTCTAAAGCCGCGGTATAAAGTATTAGCGGTCTACCCGAGGCCAGGGCTGCTAAGACGGGAGGTGTCATTAAATATTGTTTAATGTCCTCGAAGGCCCTCTGGCATTTCTCTTCCCAAATAAATTTGGCGTCCTTTTTAACTAGTGCCGAGAAAGGCTGACACCTACCCGACAAGTTTGAGATAAAGCGTCGAAGATATGCCAGCTTCCCTTGAAAAGATCGTAGTTGTTTTAAGGTTACGGGAGGTGGCATTTCTAAGATGGCTTTAATCTTTTCCGGGTCGATTTCGATTCCACGATGTCGGACAATGAATCCTAAGAATTTCCCGGAGGTGACGCCGAAGGCGCATTTTAAGGGATTCATCTTAAGGTTAAATTGTCTTAATCGTTCGAAAACAATTCTCAAATCATACAGGTGGTTTTCCTTTACTTTGCTTTTGATGACCACATCGTCCACGTAGCATTCGACTTGATTGTGGATGAGATCATCAAAAATTCTTGTCATTGCTCTCGGGTAGGTTGCGCCTGCGTTCTTCAGTCCGAATGGCATCATCGTGTAGCAATATACCCCGATCGGCGTTACGAATGCTCGTAAGTTTTTCATCTTCCGGAGCCATTTTTATCTGGTTGTATCCCGAAGATCCATCCATGAATGAGAATATTTCATGCGTTGAAGCAATGTCGATCATTAATTCGGGATCGGTAGAGGAATTCATCTTTCGGACATGCCTTGTTTAAATCTCCGAAGTCCACACAAATTCGATCCGACCATTCTTCTTCCCGACCGGTACCACATTGGCTAACCAAGTCGGGTATTGTTCTTCACGGACAAATTTAGCGTCTATTAGCTTTTTAACTTCAGCTATGACTTGTTGTTCGATTTCTAGACGCATTCTTACGGGACATTGTCCGACTGGAACGAAGCAGGGATCCACTCCTAGCTTATGGACTGCGACCTCCGGAGCTAAACCTGGCATCTCATCGTAGCTCCAAGCAAAACAATCTTTGAATTCCATTAATAACTTGATTATTTCTTCGGAGTCTTCTTTATTGAGTAAGGAGCTAACAAAGGTAGGTCTAGGTTCTTCGCTAGTACCTAAGTTAACTTCCGTTAACTCATCTATTGTAGATTTGATCTCTTCTTCGAATTACGGTGGAGCATCTCCAATTTGCAAATCTTCGAGTTCTTCGCAGTTTCCATGCGGTTTTCATTTGACTCGCGAGGTGACAACCAAGCAAAATTCGGTATCGTCAGTCGATCCTACTCGTGCCGAATCCGAGACCATGTTTTGAGTTGGGTGGACGACCGGAGTTATTCCATAAATTTTCAAAACGTTGTGATTGACCTTTTGTCCATTGTCGAGGTAAGAAACCACGGCTGAATTAAATTTTGAACACAGGGAGAGTACCACTCAAAAGGCAATTCCATTAATTCTGATGAAGTAGCATCTTCAAATTGTACATTATTTTCAGTTTTGGAGGAAGGAGCACCACGGTAGAATTTGATGGGCTTTGCACCACCGCTACGTACCTCTTTGACTTCCATACCCTCGATCTTATTAGAATGGATCGGGGTCAGAGTCATAGTATGTACATAGTGGTAAATCTTCTCGTACATCGATTTATATTCTTCGTTTCTTTCATCTTCGAGAGGGATTCTGAATTGCGGCTTCTTCCGACTTATTGTCGCTGTTTCTTGCTTGATTTCTTTTTCTTCTTCAGAACTATCTTCCCAATCGACATTGATGGTTGGTTTCCTCTGTCCAATCGTCCTAACGTCTCTGCCACGACCTCGTCCCCGGCCTCGACCTCGGATGCGAGTTGTGGAGAAACCTTCACCCTCTCGCCGTAAGGGAGTGGTGAGTGATCGTTGGACTAGAACTTCAGGTTCTTCGTCGTCCCAAATTTCTTTTGCTTCATTTGTTATGGTATCTCCGGAGAAGATTGTTTTCTTCGGAGGTGCATAATAAGCTGCATCTTCATGGATTCCGATTTCATGTACGGAGAACGGTTGTAAGTCACCTTTAATACACTGTTCCCCTCCGTCGTAGTATTTAATGCATTGATGTAGAGATGATGGTACCATCCTATTTTCATGTATCCATGGTCGGCCCGAGTAGAGCGTTGAACGACGTTTACGAATCAATTATGTGAAATTTCGCGGTTGTCTTTGCTAAGTCACCGGTCTTCATTAACGAGTGTTATTGAGCCGAGGGCTCTTTCTCCTTTCCGGTTGAATCCTCTTAATAACATTTTGTCCGCCTCGAGCTCGCGAGCATCAATTTCCAAGTATGCTAGCGTTCGAAGATTCATTATGTTGATTGATGCTCCTGGATCCACCAATACTGCTGGAGAGTGTAAACTTCCCAATTGTAATCGAAATGTACAACGGTCGGTTGTGGTCTCGTCGTCCCAAGTAATAGGTCGTCGTCCGTGAAGGTAACACCTCGTTGTTCCTTTAACGAGCAAACCTCATCTAAGGACTCTCCGGCCATTTGAGCTAAGCAAATTTACGGATCAAGTAAGGCCTTGATCGAGCTTCTCTCATCTCCTTTAATAAGATGAGAGCATCGTAGATGCTCGGTTGGTCTGGTAGTTTCCTAAGATGGGCTAGCACGTTGTAATCCACTTTGTTTTCATGTGCCTCGTTTTCTTCTCGAATGGGTATTTCTCCTGCCGGGGTTGGTTCTTCCTGAACAACCACCTGCTTTCCTTTGTCTTTTGGACCCATTCTCGGAGGTAGAACTCTTCCACTTCTTAAGTTGACTTCTGTGATTTCTTCTGAATTTAGCATTGAGTTTGCTGGGTGTCTCTTCTCGAATCGGGACGACGGGTTCTTCGGAGATTAGCTTCGGAGTACGAAGGCTCTAACTCTATTGTGATCTGGAGCTCCTCGAAACTCGCAAATAGATTCGTTGCTTGTTGAACTCTCGTAGCCTTCCTGGTGGATGTCTTCTTCATCATTGTGATCGTCGAGATTGTGTATGATTTGAGAATTGTCATTTGTATCGGAATCGACATCCGGATTAGGTTGATTATCGCTAGTTACGTAATCGTTAGAAACAGTCAAAACGTAGCCAACGCCATAACCCTCATCATTATAAGATCCCACCGGAGTGAGCAAATAATCATACGAGTCGGAAGTTCGAGGGATTTCTCCCCAGAATCGGAAACAACTATCCTAGGATAAGCGGCCCCTAGTCTAGCCTTAGGTGCCTCGGTCTTCTCTTCTTCGTCAATTTTCTTCTTTTCTTCAATTATCTCTTGTTGAGGTTGTTCTTCTATCGCAAGTGATAGCGCCGACTTGACAGTTTTCGAACTCTGAATTGAGGCTTGCACTGAAGCGATTTGGATGTGATCTAAAATCTTCTTCGAAGACTTTGTCCAAGCGGTAGTCCATCCATCATCAGTCGCATAGGGATCTATCGGAACAATGAGATCCGTCAAGATAACATTGACGGAACCTCCTTTCTGGGGTTCCTTCATGTACTCCTTCGGGATCGTTATATTCCCTTTCCGAAGATTGTCGTTGAGCCAACTCTTGAAGGTAATACAATCTTCTATCTTATGCCCAAGCATCCGGTGGTAAGGGCAAAATTTGGGATCACCTTTCTTGTCGACTTCTTACGGTCTCTTAGGTTACGGTAGTTGGAAATCCGGAGTCTTCATCAAGCTGCGGAACATTTTCGGCACTTGCCTCATTCTTGAATGGATACTCCACCGTTCGAAGCTCCCTTAACGTACGTTGCGGACGGGCGGTTGTTCATACTTGTTGAGATGGTCGATAGCTAGGTCGGGGTTGCTTGGTAATTCGTTGAGGTTGCTGCGGTCGTTCGACGATATTTGTATCGGTTGCTTGCCTTTGTCGACTCGCTGCAACGATCCCGGACTTCTTTTCAAAAGTTTTCACGGGCTTCGTTTATCTCGTTTTATCGGTGAAACTTAATTGCTTCGCCTCCTCTTGCAAGCTTCCGGCCTTGCTTAACAACTTCTCGAAAGTCTTAATAGTAAATCCCTCGAGGAGAAGTGCTATCGGGCCATGGATGCTTTTTAGTAAAATGCCGATCGCATGCTTGTTCTTGTAATCGTGGCTCACACTTCATACTTAGGTTCCTCCATCGAAGTATGTAGTCCACCAAGGTTTCATTCGGCTTACGCTTCTCTACCACTAAATCACCTATAGTGATGTGGTGTCGAGACTCCGCAAATCGTTTGATGAAGAGGTTCTCCAATTCGAAAATGTCTTCACCGAACCGTTTGGTAATTCCGCATACCAATCAAAGGCGATCCACGACGAGTTGCGACAAATTGTCGGAAGAGTAAAGCATCACTTCCGCCGGCATTGCAACAGCCGGCACGAAAATGTGCAACATCTCTGCCGAGGGTTTCCGGTTCCATCAAAGGTCTTGAACGAGAGGTGGTACAAAGCCCTTCGGATATTGGACGACGTCGAATTCTTTGGGGTAAGGTCTACCCGTCCGAATGGATGTCCCGCTCTTTGATTGTGCTAAGGCTTCTCGCACTCGCTGTTCTACCAAGCTCTTGATATCCTTTTACGGAATCATACTTTGTGTTGCATCCTTCTTTAATTGATCATCCCCGTTGACGGATGTAATCTCCTTTCCTCCGTCTACAATGTGAATAACTTCCGGGGGTGTTTCTCTTTGGGGTTGAACACGACTACGGAGAGTGGCTAGGGCTACGACCATCTCTTCCATCCTTTTCGCCATCCGGGCGATCGTATCATCTTTCTCTTGAAGTCGCCTCCTCATTACTTCCGGCTTCTCTCTTTCTGCAGTTGCGAGGAGCACCTTGTGAAGCCGACGAAGCTCGTGTTTCTACCATGTTAATTTCGCATACTCATCATCCATGAACTACGACGAGTCGACTTCATCTCCGAATTTCTCCTCTCTTTCCCTCGCTAGTCGCCGAATATCAGTTCTTAACTTTTCCATAGCATCTTCTAGAGGTCTTTTCTGTATCTCCTTACAGTTGTCATGTGATAATTGTCGAGTTTCTTTTTCATGAGTCCCCTTTACTGCGGTAGCACTTTCTTCGGACTCAAGTCTCCTGACGAGACTTTCCTTTTCGATCGTTGTTTCGGTCTTAGCGGCGGTAGTGGGACGCCATACCATCCTTCTAGCGACAGAAGGCCTAGGACCGGAAGGTCCGTCGGCTGAATCTTTGGAAGGTGGTATCCTCCACGATCTGTAAACACTGAAACAACAACAAGTGGGCTAGCCTTCATTTTCTTATTTGGTTCTTCTGCGGCGATAGCGAGATTCTACTCGCGGCCCAAGACGAGATTTGGGCGGCACCCGCCACTATCCTTCTTAAAATTTCCGACACGGGGCATCTTTCCTTCTTCGTTAACTTTTCGATCACGGTACGTAATCGGGCAAGTGGTGTAATCCTAGCCCTCTTCTTTCGTTGTCGTTATAGTATGCGGGCCGAGGTAATGTAGAGGCGGTTCGCGGACATTTTCCTCGTCGAGCTCGCGGCGGAAAGGGGATGGAATCCGCTCCCTTCCAAAGGGGTGTATACTCGGACAATGGTATGTATTCGGGTAGTGGTGTGTACTCGGGAATTTCTTCTAGAAGCGACTTCGGCGGCTACGGCCTTTACGGCAATCTTCACGCCTCTGTTTCTCCTCCGAGTCCGTGTTAGGGGTGGAACCCTTGAGGCTGGACCCAATTTCAAAAACAGAAGATCTTGCACGGAAATCCGTACCCTCCACGGTAACATGCTCGTTACAAATTTGGACTTCCTTCCCCTTCGGTTTGGCGGGAGCCGGGGTAGGTGCGAGAGACGACTAGACCAGGTGGGGGTAGAGATAACGGTCCTTCATGGACAGCGGTACTCCTCTCGAGCTGGAACCCTTTGCGAGAGGGGAAATTCTTGAGTTGATTTAAGGTTGAATTCAATCATGGGTTTCTCGGCTTCGACACTTTGTCCATCGGTGCGAAAAGGGTAACGTCGGCGATCTTGACATTTGTGTTCTCGAATCCTTGTCCAAACCGGATGATCCCATTGTCGGGCGGCTCATCCTTGTAAACGACGAAGTCCAATCCGTTGGTGAAGGAGAAAATCGAGTTTTGGGGCTTCCATTTCGCAAGGTAGATTCTGATTGTCAGTCCCAAGTTGTGCTCCTTCTCATCAGGACGAAAACAAAGGAATTGAAAAGAGTCCGAACACATTCTTGTTTCATGTATATTTATTAAAAGAGTTATTCATTAGAGGGTTTGTTTATTTAGAACGGAATGTTCAAAGGTGTAGAGAAGGTAATGAATCGATTCGGAGTTGGAAAGGAAAGAAAGTCTTATGCGAGACTTCTCGACTCGAAGGATTACTCCTAAACTAACACCTATTGGGGGTCCACCCCACCTCGAAATGAGGTAAAAGGATCTCGGAACCTCTCGTTTAGGGGTTTCTAAACGAGTGGCTCCTAAATCCGAGAGAATGTTGGCTATACTCGTTCAAGGTAGAAATGAACATAGTATTCCAACGGAAAGAAGGGTAGTTTGATCCATTTGGGACATGAATACACTACCGATTTTTGAAAGCGGAACTATTTGATGAAAATGGAGAGAGGAACTATTCCCCAGCGGAGTCGCCAGAAATATGTCGGCATATTTTTTAGGTTGTGTGTTTGTGGTGTTGTATTTTTGAAAAGAGGTCGCCTACAGAAATTGTCGGCGAATTTTTTAATTTAATTTAAATAAATAATTTGAAAAAGTAGTATTTGATTTTGAAAATAATTTTAAATTTGAAAATTTTAAGATATGAAATCAAGCCGATCTCACATCCCGAATAGTTTATATAAACGAGCGCCGCACCACAAACCGTGTATCTATCCCGAAGAATAGACACACTCGCTTGATAATGGGGCTCGATTAAATAAACTAGAAAGGTTTGTGACATCCGTTTGGTCCGCGAACCAATTTTATAAGCCGACAAATTCCCTCGCTTAATATAAATGAATTAAGCGGGGTTTATATTACTCGGGTTCTTAAAGTTCCCTATAAGGGCAAGCCCCTATAGTTAATTACATCTTAAGTGACGGGAATCACCTAAGAAAACTCTCGATAATAATCGGTAGTTCTGCTCTCAAGAATTTCAAAGTTTAAGTTTTCGAGGATTGAATTTTGGAATTTCAATAGGGAATGGATCAAATTTGGAACATTTTATTTTTAGGAGTCCGATGGAAGAAAAGTAGGAGAAGGCGAGGATCCAGAAGAATCTTGGCAACCTCCCGAACTATCCTATTGTTTGGTTTGAATTTAGGAAAGTCCTAATGTTTATTTAATATTTTGATCTTGCCGATTTTAATTAATTAGGACTTATTTTTGTATGATAAAATCATACGAAATAGCCTCGAAGATGTGAGGGTTTATGTCGTATCGGACGACTACCTCGGATTCCTAAGACCGGTTAGGGCTTAATTTACATGATATGATCATGCAAATGCCTAACGAAGAGTTGAGGATTTATGTTGCACTAGGCAAGCTACCTCGAAGTCCTACGGCTTGGTTATTTAATTCTAAGGAAAGTTTTCTTTGAAGTAGACTCGGGTTTTCTTGATGACGATGGCCGTGCTTGCCCACCATGCTCCGAGCTCCTTGTTGTTGCGAGAGGTTTAGTTTTAGAAATCATAAATCAAGAGATGAGAGAAGTGTTTGGTTTTAGAGAAAGTCTTAATTTCCATGTGTCTTTAATATTTTAATTAAAACGAGTCTTAAAATTGATTAAACGGAACCGATTAAGATCCCGCGGTTCCGTCATCCCGACATCAGTTATTTTCATCGAATTCACTTAGTCCGGATGAATTTGCTAAACTCGACTAAATGAGTTCCGCACTTTCATTTGGACCGTGGGAAATCCCGTTAGCAACACGTGGGTTACATCATCCGAGGTATTCCCGATCATTCGATGAGACGTTTTAATTTAGTTGTAGTTGTAGTTTTGTTGTTTTGTTTGTGATTAAATTTTGAGTTATTTTATATTTTGAATGTTGTGGCGATGAATTTTATCTTGTAGTGTCTTTTAATTTAGTTATGGGTTTCGGTTTTGGTTTACGTCCTAAAGGTGTAGGTTTTCATGCAATCGTTGTTTATCATGCAAGAAAAGTAAGTGCGATGCGATTAAATAAGTTGCGATAGAGTAAATCGCAATAAAATAAAAGCGTACACTGGAGGGTCTTCCCGTCATCCCAAGTCGCACTTAAAACACGGTTAGAATATTTAAGCATTTAAAGTAAGTTCCTAGGTAAAGCTAAGGGAAAGGTTATGGTTTTCTACCAAATTCCTAATCCTATAGCTAGTCATCTCCTATGACGTCTAGGTCTTCAATTTTGGTTTTAAGGATGATTTTCTTCACCAAAGAACAACTAAGCTCAATTTGTTCTTAAGGACATTCCATCATATTGAGGAAGTGTTTAAGACGAATCTTAAACATCTTTTCAATATTTCGGGAATTGTCACTAAGTTCAAATGAATTCTATTGTTCGAGTGAATTAATCATCCGGGGTGTTTGAGTTAAGTTTTATTTCTTGCTCAGTGAATTAGGATGTTTGAATGTCCTTATGAGTGAAGTGTCATTTCACTTGATACTCCATTTAGGAGTTACAATAGTAAAAGCTCCTAAGGGCAAAATGATATTTAATGATTTGTGATTCAAATTTAAGTTCAAATTAATGATTTAAGTTTGGAATAGTGTTCAAGTTATCTTAGATTTATTTTTGAATTCTTCATGTCTTTATATTTAATTTAATTTAATTTAATTTAACTTAATTTAATTTAATGTGGTTTAATTTAATTTAATTTAACTTAAGTTAATTTAATGTAATATGATTTAGTTTAATTTAATTTAATTTAATTTAATTTAATTTAATTTACTTTTAATTTAATTTAATTTAATTTAATTTAATTTAATTTAATTTAATTTAATTTAATATAATATAATATAATTTAATTTAATTTAATTAAATTTAATTTAATTTAATTTAATTCAGTTTAATTTAATTCTTAATTTTTAATTTAATTTTTAATTTTAGAGGAATTTGTTTTAAATAATTTAACTTTAATTTAATTTAATGATTAAGTCTTTTAGCATTTTAAATCTTAAACTTGGATTATCATTTTAATTAGGAATTAAATATTATTGGGATGATTAATTTAGGGATTTTTAAATTAGAGAATAAATCTCCTCCTAATAATATCCCTATTTTAATAATTCCAATTTTATTATTCTTCCAAATTTAACTAATTATTTAATTAAGGTTTATTGAAATTGTTTTAAATTGTTTAGTAGGTTTCTACCCCTTAATTATCTAAGTTTCAATCATCCAAATCAAATTAAAATCAAATATTTTGCCTATTAATTTCATTAAGCCTAAAGTCTTAATTAAAGGGTTAAGATTTTAATTACCATTTTGCCCTTCAAGCCTAATAATTTCATAACTCACTAAATTGAGCTCAAATGAACTTGAAATTTTTATGTTACTTCACTCATATGTCAATAAAGACATTAGAGGAGAAAATGTGATTTTTCTGTATTTAATTTATTTATATAATTATTTTTGGTGGAAAATAAGGATTTCCAAGGAAAATTTAATAATATGACCAAGGGAAAGTTTCTGTCCTTAAGAAAATTATGGAACATTCCTAATTACCAGAGGACCACTTGGACCAATTTTTGTGATTTTTTAAATTATATTTTATTTATTAGAATTATTTTAAGCTATGGAGTATTAATTAATTTAAAAATAAAATATAAGTTGAAAAATGAATTTTATAATTTTTAAAATTCTCTCTGATATCAAGGATTCCAGAGGACCAAATTTTACAATTTTCTGATTTTCCTTTGATTTATTATAATTATTTTAGTGAAAATGCTAGAAAATACATTTTTTTAATTTTTAAAATTACCCTAAGGCTTTAAAATTTAATATCTCATTAAATATACCTAAGAAAAATATGGGGTTTGTTCCTAAGTGATTATATTTCAAAGTATGACATTTTGGTGAATTTTATTATTTTTGTGATTTTTATTATTTTTAATTATTAAAATATTAAAATAATGATGAAAAATCAACTTTTTTAGAAAATTGAAATTTTAATTTTCTTAAATTCCTCTGATATCGAGAGGCTCGAAAACCAATTTGGTGAATTTTTGAAAGGTATTTTGAAAGTTATGAATTTTTAAAGTTTAAAATGACTAAATGGCTTAATCAACCCATTTAGTAGGGCTAACCAAGTCCAATTGACTTCAAACTTTTATGGTGGGTTCCTCTGATCCTAATGGTCAGTGGAGAATTGATTTCAAGTCAATTTGATCTATGGTTAACTCTAATTAATTAAAGTCCAATTTTGGGTATTTAAGCCGATTAGGGTTATTTTGAGTGAACTAACTCGAGTCCTATTTTTCCTAGGGTTCTCTAGTCATAAGGAACATCACCAAATTTTCCTAGAATTTATTTCACAACATGCTAATTTTTGGAATTAAAATACTCAAAACAGGCAACATGCATTTGAAAAATAAATAACTTTTCACAGAGGTGGCCTACGACCTTGGAAAATTCGAGGAATGTTCCCAAGTTCAGAAGGCTTAAAAGCCCTATGGTCTCATGCCATGGTGAATTGTATGAATGCATGGAGAATTAAAACAATGCAGGGAGTAAATAATTAATTAAAAATAAAGTACTGGACAAAATTAATTAATTTCTTTTCCACATTATTTTCCTCTGTTCACTGAGCAAGAGGGTATTTTTATTTTATTTTTGTGATTTTTCTACACAAAGATATGGATTTTTGAAGTTTAGGGAATTAAATAAATCAGAAAATACCGCCTGAGTCTCCGAAGGCACACGCGGCGCGCTCCCATTTGACGCCGCCTTCTGACTCAGCGCCACGCGGCCCGCGGTTCATGTACCATCTCCTCGTCCGACGCCATCCGAGCCGTCCATCCGCGCGTGTATTAAATGAACGGTATCCGTTCATCGTCCCCAAGCCTCCTAACTCGAGAAGCCGTCCACCTTCTAGCCCCAAGATCTCACTCGATTCTCCATGGATTTTTATGTTCTTATACTCTATGGATTCGTCTTGAAGAGACGAACACATCTATATGGCTAATGTTTATTGAAATTGACTCATTTGAAATGGAGAATGTTTAGAAGCTCGGGATGAAGAATTGATCCATACCTTAGCTGCGAGAGGTGAAGCCTCGATCGGAGATGCTCGGCACGTTCGTTGGAGCTGCAGGAGGCTAGGGATGAAGCTCGGGGATGTGGTGAATTGCACTAGGTGTGATTTCCACCAAGGCTGATCACAACCTTTGGAGTCTGGAACAACTGGGTGGCCTGGAGATGGGGCTTTTGCTGGTGGACACCTTCTCTTGGTCTGGTGAAGGTGTAGGACCAATCAATTTGAGGATTGATCCACTGTGGAGAAGTGTCCTGGTTTTGGGTGGAATTTCAGTTGAGAAATTGGATTTTGTCAATGGGGATTAGGGCAAATTGACACTCTGGGGATCAAGCTGCTCTAAGGGTGGAGAAGGGTTTGGAATAATTTTGGCGAGTTTCGGCGAGGTTTGTGCGACTCTCTTCTATGGCCGTGAGGGTGAGGGGTTTAAATAGGAGAGGGTGGAGGGCCTCCTGAGGAGAGTTAGGGCTTTGGATCACCTGCTCGGGCATGGGAAGAACAGCCATGCTATCCATTTGGGTTGAGACAAGTCAGCGATGGAGAATTTCAATGTTGGCTCACATGTGAGGTTTCGGCCATGGTGTTTTCCGGCGACTGGGTGGCTGGCCGGCCAGGCATTGGTCACCATCTTGTTCAGGTGGGTCAGGGCTGGGGTTTAGTGTAGGCAATTGGCAAATGCCATGTGTAAAAGGCTTGGATTAGAATGGAATGGGAGAGGGCTTATTTTGGCTCAAATTGGTCAACCCCTCCATTTGGGCTAGGTGCACCACCCGAGGCTTTGTTTAGGCTGAATAGAAAGTGATTTAGGTCGGCTTAATCGGTGGGGAATGGTCACCATCCAAGTACAATTAAGCTTAAGCGAGATTTAGTGGAATCATGGGAGTGGTTAATCACCTTTAGGAATTAAGGAAAGAGTCTCCTCCTTTTGCCCAAAATGGCATGGTGACATGTAAAGAGGCTCTCATGGCTTCCATGTGGCTCATGCATGGCTTCATGGCTCACCTTTGGCTTGGGAAAAGTCAAGTCGATTTCATGGAAATGGATTTAAGAAAAATTTTGGTATTTAGGGGTGATTTGGCATGAGGCTTGATTTGGAATTATTTGATGATGGGATTATAACTTAGGGAATGGCTTTGATTAAATGGATGGCAAATGGAAATGTCATGTGGGCTTTAGGGCCAATTTTGGGCTTTTGTATTTGATGGAAATGGGCTTTTAGGAAGGCTTAGGGAAGTGGGCTTTTTGGATTTTAAAATGGATTTTAGGATGGAATTTTAGTAAAGGCTTGGGCCAAATAATTGTTGGGTTTAGCTTATGGATGTGTCATGAGTGATTTGAAACAAATTTGAGGTGATTTGGGTTTGAATTGGGTTGGATGTGGGCCTTTTGGTAAAGAGGCTAAGGTGGGCCAAAATGGGCTACCATGGGCCAAAGTTGGGCTAGAGTTGAAATTGATGTAAAATTAATATTGGGAAATGTTTATGGGAGTGTTTCAAAGAGGTTTTGGCTTAGGTTAGGTTTTGATTTTGAGGTTTGGGTTTATTTGGGCTAGGTTTAGGTTTAGGTCAAAATTGGGCTTTTTGATTTTGGTTGAATTTGAGTGGGGTTTGGGTCTAAATTTTGGGCAAATCATGTTAGTGTTTTGTTTGTGGGGATGTTAAGGAAGGTTTAGAAAAGATTTGGGGTTAATTGGAGTTGAATTGGGTGAGTTTGGGCTAAGTTTGGGTCATGGGTCCAAATTGGGCTTTAAGGCCAAAAGTGAAATTGGATCCCAATGCCAATCAAATTGGGCTTGGATCTGGTCTAGATTGGTGTTGGGGATGTTAAATTGAAGTTTAGAATTGAATTGGACCAGAATTTGGGTCAATTGGGTAGGTTAGGTTTAACATTGGGTTCACTTTGGGTTAAAATGGGTCAAATTGGGGGTTTTGATAAAAGTGGGGTAAATTGACAAAATTGGCCTATGGTGTAGTTGAACAAAATGAAATTGGGAATATTTGGGATTTTCTGGAATTTTCTGGGAATTTTCTGAATTTTTGGATTTTTTTGGCTAAGAGGGGTATTTTGGGTATTTGGAGGGTATTGGGAGGTATTTTTGGAATTTTTGGTATTTTTGGTTATGGATGATCAATTTGAGTGATGTGGAAATGTTTAGGATTGGTCTTGAGGAATTTTGGGTGATTTGGAGATTTTTGGAAAATTTGGGTAATTTCAAGGGTTTTGGGTAGGTTAGGCGGGTGTAGGGTCCCGGGGGTCAAAAATTGAAATTTTGGAAAATTGAAGATTGGGTGAATATAAGTGGAATAAAATCATTTTGGTTGAGCCATGAAGCCATATCAAACCCACATGAGCCATGAAGGGACTCATTTGAGGCACCCACTATGTTGTTCCTAACCCTCTTAGCCAAGGGCTTAGGGGTTAAGGACCATCCATGTGAATCACCTGCATGAGTCAGGAGGTCAAATTGGGTATGGGTGTGTTTTAAGAGGTGTGTGAAAGTGTAGTGCACAAGTGTAGTGTGTGTGCAAGTCAACCCTTCACCAGACCAGGCCACCCAGGGCAGTCCTGAGGCCAAAGAGTCCTATAGGAACTCATCCTTTAAACTTCCACATTTGATCTCAACCCTCTAGGTGATTAGGGGTCTACAATCAATTTTGTGGAGTTTGCAGGGAGTTAAGAAGTGATTTGAATTTCTAAGTGGTGGGTCCCAATTCTAATCCTCTAGGATATTCAAAGGAAAAGCCTAAGGCTAGATCCTAAGTACTAAAGAGAAGAAGAGAAGACCTCATCAAAAATGAGGTCAACAGACTTCTACCTTCCAACCACTGAGTGAAGTTACCAGAGAAAGAGCTATTCTGAACTATTGCATTCAGGAGAGGAAGTTGATACATGTCGGTAGTATTATTTATGATTATGTGAAGTCAACTGCTAGATCCAGCACTTCTGTGGGACTGGGATTCCCATCTTTGATCTATTCATTATGTGTTAGCAATGGAGTCACTGCTGATATTTCTGAGGAGAAGCTGAAGTCTACCAAGACAATTTGGCAGGAGAGTGTTAGTATATATGATCGTCTTCGAGGGAAGAGATTGACCGCTCCTTTTACTTCGCACACACTTCGGAGTAGACCTTCCACTTCCGGACCTTCTACTTCTACTCGCCGAGCCACCATCTAGTTTTTGGGAATCGATGCATGATCGGTTTATAGAGCGACGAGCATGATTTATTTCAAACTCACTCGCGAGTTGATTCTATTGATAAGAAAATTGATCATTTATCCGAATATACCCAGAGGAAGAGTAGTTACGATGCTGAGTATGATGAAGCTCTCGTTAGATTCCTGAAGGGAGAGCATGATGTTCAGTTTCCTACCTTTCCTAGTTTTTCATCATATGTTAATCCTAAAGATGTTGAGTGTTCTTTTGGTGATGATGACGATAATGAGGCTACAGACAGTGATTAGTGGCCTGATTTACCTCTGAATTGTGCTAAGTCTGTTGTTAGTTTAATTTGTTTGCTAGTATTGATTATTGTTTGTTGTTTGCTAGTTTAGATTTGTTTATGTACTTTGTGTGGATTGTTGGGTGTTGAGACTGTTGTTAGAGTATTTTTAATGTATTGTGTTTAAGATTGAAATTTGGATAAATTTATGTTTATTTCTGTTTCAGTCTACTGTTTAGTAGTTAGTATTGTTGTTCTATTTCTGTTATTATAAGTAGTATAATCATTTAATTTAATTATTAATGAGCTTGCTTATTTTTTTTCCTGCTTCATTATATCAGTATTATTCATAAAAGCATGTGTAGAAGTAAATTTTTCTTTCTAGAATGTTTTTTTTTACATACTTATAAAAATTCCTTTTTAAAATTATGTTTTTCTTTATCTCATACTTTTAAATTTTTTTTTTCTTAATAGACCAAAACTTAAGTTTGGGGGAAAGGGAAAATACATTCAAATTTAAATTTTATTTTTCCTTTAAGAACTAATATTTTCTTAAAGTAAAAATTTTTAACATAACATGAGGAATGAAGAATCTATTTAAGATCCCTTAAATTTTTGAAATTTTAAATAATTTAGTGGACTTAATAAAAAAATTTAATAACTTTGATTGATTTTAAGAATAGAATTATTCAACTTAAAGAAGAAAAAGATTAAGAAATCTTTCTATTCATAGTAGAGATAATTGAATTTTAGAAGTATTAAGAAATCAAAAGTTATAACTCGAAAAAGAATAGATTGAAATTATTTTTGAAATCTATTTATGTTATAATAATTAAGTGAAAATCTATAAGTTTGAAAATATAAGTTAATGATAGTGAAGTTCAAAACCATTAACAGGCTATCCAGATACAGTGATCCTCTCTTAAAAAAAAAAGGAGAAGTTTGAAGAAATGCCTAATCAAAAATTGGCTTCACTTGAATTAACTTATAAAAAGAAAACTGATTACATATATTACTTAATTTTTATGCATGTATTTTTATTAGAAAAGATTTTCATGAAGATATTTTTCTTGTGAATAATTTATGTGATCTTAATATAATAAACTACAATTATTTTCGAAGTGAATGAAAAATTTTTGAAGTCTTATGATTTGGTAGTTAGAATATTCTTTAAATTCTTAAAATTAAACTTAGTTAGTGAAATTTGGTTAATGATTTACTAAAGCCTTTATAAAATCAAAAATCATAAGGAGTCTTAAATATTTACCTTTTTATTCCAAATATTATACATTTTATATAATAAAAAGGGTTACTTGAGGACAAGTAACGTTTAAGTTTGGGGGATTTGATCCAAGAAAAAAATACCTATTTTTATGCCTTGATTTTTATTAAATTTTAAGAATATTATGCTTTAATGAAATGTATTTCTTGTGTTTTTGGATGTAGATGATGCAAAAATATTCAAGAAGGAGAAAAATATGAAAAAGGAGCAAAAGGAGCAAAAATAGAGCCAAAATGTAAAATTGTCGAAATTATTGGCCTGGCGCCTAGGCGCCAGAGTTCGGCGCCTAAGCGCCAGCTCGATACAGAAAATGTTAAGTTTTTGACAACTTTTGGGCAGTTATTTTGACTGTGTGAGCGGTTATTTTGACGGTGTGATACAATGTATTTGGACGCTTCAAAACGGTTTTAATCGCGAAGAGGTGCGATCCAAAGTGAAGAGGTGCGAAGAACTGGACGCGGTGTCCGGCTCCTAGGCTCCAGATTCCGGCGCCTAGGCGCCAGACACACCTTTTAGAAGAATCATTGAATGTGGACACATTTTGAAGAGGTGCCTTGAGGCAACCCTTGAAGCCTATAAATAGGAGGGAATTCCTTCAGAGAAAAATGCCCATCTACCCTCCCTATCTAGAGTCCAATCTAGAGAGAGAATTAGAGGATCATATTAGAGCCACCTTTTTACTTTCCTTCATAAATTAGTGAGTTTATTTTAGAGTTTGTATTTAGAGTTTGAAAGAGTTGGTGCATCTGTAGTTCATTACGCTGTGGAGTCAGTAGGAATCAGAAGTTCAGTAGAAGAAACATCTAAGATAAGTATTTTTATTTTGATTCAAAGTAGATTTATTATGTTTTGTTATTTAATTTCAATGTGTTCTGAGTAGTTACTTTACTTTCTCCTTTCAATTATGAAAAGATAAATAAAATAATACAAAATTCGTCAGAGAATTAAAAATCATATATTTTCAAAACATTGTGATGATATTAATACCGGTCCTTAATTTACTATTTAAATTGGCCATTTAAATTGTTAAAACCTGTTGAAGTGTTTTGAGTCCTAGAAGGAGATAAATTCTTAACTTGTAGATATCACATGGATCCTTGGGTAGTCGAAGGCCTTGTGCGGGTTATTCAAGGTGAAGTGCAAATAAATAGGAATATGTTATATATTGGGCATAGAATTGATAAGTTTTTAGAGTAACAGACTAAATTCTTATGATTTGGTTTATAGAGAAGGAAAGGGTCACTAGTAGGGCCGACCATAGCCACCCTTGGACATCTAGTAGTGTGAGCCTAGATTAACCCATTCTACTAACAATACACCGGACTCGATCTATAAGCTAGCCAATGTTCTTTGCACTCTGAATCAAAGGGTAAAGAATATGAATGCTTCTATTTGGCACTAATACCATAAATTTATATTCTCCACGAATATTATCATTATCTTAGAAAATCATGGATTAATTGAAAGGGAGAAAGTTGCTTTCTTATTGTTATTTACATCAATTATTTTATTTCTGCTTTATTATTGCATCTAGTAAATTAAAGATATTTTATTTTTGATTATAAAAGAAATACTTTAAAATAAAAATATTTAAAGATCTGTATCTCTCTCCTCGTGGGAACGATACTGGGGTCTTTGTTTCAAAGCCCTATATTACTTGAAACGATATATATACTTGCGTAGAACCCCTAATGTGAAAATTATTCCCCATAAAATTATATTTATATACACTAGTCGCTATTATTATTTATAACATATATTTTTGAAAGCATCGTAATAGTACGTTGATCTTCAGAGGACTTCGGGTTAAGTTTTTGGTGCCGTTTCCAGGGAAGAAGATTTTAGTACGCATATATTTATATTGGGTCAAAAACACAAGATGTCTTCAATTAAAACCAAATGAAGCACAAAGATAAACACTTATCTCATGTTTCTCTCCACCAAACTCTTGATGTTCCTTTAAATCTCTTACTTTCTCTTACAAGACTCCTTAGGACTTGTCGCCTAACCCAAGGGGTTTAAATCTCGCTAAAATAATGAATTTTTAGTTAGAAATCTCTACCTACCTTCCCTTCACTAGGAATGATATAAGTGTGAAGAAACCCTAAGTAATAATCCTACAACTTCACACTATAAATACTCTCTAATAACTTTAAAAAATTCTCTAAAAACTAACTCTTGCTGCTCTCGTTCTTCTTTTCAAGTCCTTTCTTTTATACTTTTTTAAAATGCATCTTGGTGTTTCTTCAAAATGTGTCCATATTCAATGAATCTACCCAAAAGTTGCATCATTTCAAGTGAAATTTGAATGTCTTTTGGCACACTTGATCAGTTACCCACATTTGTACCAAATGGTGCCTCAAACACCTTTTCAAAATTCACCAAAAATTCCTAGAAATTGCAAAGTAACTATCCTTTGCTTAAGCACAAGGCCTCTAGTGCTTAGGCGTGGCCTCCTTTGTTTCCTGGCACTTATGCGCCAGATCTGGGCGCTTAGGCACCCCAGTTCATTTGAACACCTTCTTCATTTTTGCTCCAAATTTGATACTTCTTCACTTTTTTTTTATCATATTTAGTCCATTTAATTGTACTTGAAAGAAAAACACAAAAATATCTTCCAGTAAAGTGCAATATCATCAAAAATAGGTATAAAAATGTTTACAAAAATATTATATATTATAGGTATATCAAAGCTCTCCTTTTCTAAAGGAGATGAAACCTTTCCTCCAAGAAGATTTTGCCAAGCTTTCCTCACTCTTTCCTCAAGAGATCTATGAAGGAAGAAAAAGAAGAAGATCATGAAGAACATAGGAAGAAAATGAAATTTTGATAGGAAAAAAACTCTCTGCCTCACTCTCCGGCTGTTCACTCGAATGCTACTTCATCCCTCGAGTGTTCTGGCCAAGGGAGGAGATATCTCCTATTAAGGATCCTCTCCCCTTTCCAAAAGATGCATGGACCAACCACATCTCATTATACAATTTTTGTATTAAAACTAGTTAAAAATCAGTTATTCATAGGTTAAACAGCATTAACGGTGAGCTTTTAGGACAGTCTGCATGAAATAGCACGAATCACTTAAACTGGTATGGTCATGCTCGTACTATGGGGTAATTAGGTCAGCTTCTCTGTTAAGTTGGCATGGCCACTTCAAAGTCAGGTGTGGTCATGCTAGTTGGAGCGGTTTGGCACCTGTAGAGGCTTCAGGCATGGGCTCTGTTGTTGACCTCACTTTTGATGAGGTCTAGTCTTTCTTTAGAGAAGCCTAGGGTCTAGCCATGGGACTTTCCTCGTGACTATCTTAGAAGACTAATGACGGGAGCCTTACCCCATATAAATTCAAAACACCTCTTTCCTTCACTTGAAGTTTCAAATGCTTAATGTCTAACCTCTAAGTACTTAGGAGGATGAGACTAAGCATCACGAAGCTCAAGAGGTGTTCCCTACAGGATGGTCAAGCCTTAGGACTCACCCTAGGTAGTCTGGTCTGGGTCAGGCTCACATGCACACACACACCTAAACTTTACACTTACATTCACTACTTGACAACTCTAAACCAAACATGCCTATACTTACCCCCTACTCTTTTGGAAATTCATGTGGGTGGTTCCCCAAGCTCTTGGCCTTAGGCTATAACCAATGCATAGAGGATCCAAAGTGGGATTTCTCTTGGTCCATGGCTCAAATGGCTTAACATTCTCAATTGACACCCAATCTTACCAAATTTCTATCTTTTGACCCCTTACCCCTAAACTCCACCAAATTGCCCAAATACCCCTAAACCCTAATTTTTGACCAAAACTCCCCAAATTGTTCAAATTACCCAACTTCCCCCAAAACACATTCCAAAATGTTCTCGAGCATCAAAATTAACCAAAATTCACAAAATTACCCAAAATACCCCAAAATTGCAAAAATTACCAAAATTCCCCTCCAAATTAAAAAATTCCAAAAAGTCACAAAAATTCCAAAATCATCCCAAGTATCCCCAAAATCAATTTGAACCATTTTGTTGAACCTAATTTGACTAGACTGGCCCATTTTGACTAAAAGCCCCAAATTGCCACTTTAGGCCCAAAGTACCAAAATTACCTCCAATGCCCACCCAATTGACCCCAATCCTCCTAAATTTCAATTCTAAACTCAAATTCATCATGCCTAAGCCTAATCTAACCCAAATACAAGTCTAATTTGACCCAATTACAAGCTCAATTTCAAACTAAACCAAAAGTACAAATTTTGACCATTGATGCACCAAAAATATGTTAGATTTTTGCTATATAATTTCTACTCATTTTTAGTGATATTGTACTTTAAAGTAAGGTATTCTTCATGTTTTGCTACATGTATGATGATTTTAGGTGGTTGGAGTAAAAGGAAGCGAAAAGGAATGGATTTGGAGCAAAAAGAGGGAAAATGAAGAATGCAGCCTACTGGCGCCGCCGAAAAAAGAATGGGCGCCTTTGGCGCCCAATTCCAGAGAGTTCAGAATTTAAAAGGCGGCCCAGCGCCGCTGGCACCCAATGTCGGAGAAAGTAAAATTTAACGTAATTGGACGCTTTTTGAAGGGTTGCTTGAGGAAACTCTTGGGGAATTCATTTCTAAACTATTTTAAACAAATTTGTATGCCAAGAAAGTGAGAGAGGAGAGGGAGTGAAAAATTTTGGAGTGAGGAAAGTGTGTTAGGGTTTGTGGAGAGTGTGTGGTAAGTGTGTAGAAGTTTTGTTTTGTGAGGGATTCTTCTCTAAAGAGTGTAGGAGAAGAAGGAAAGTGAGAGATTGCTTCTTCCTTACTATTCTAAAGAGAGAATTGAGTGTTGTAGTGAAGAGAGAAAAGGATTCAAAGGAACTTCAAGAGATTTGCTTGGGGAAGAAATTGAGATAAGTTGTATTTACTTTTGTGGTTTGTATGACTTTGCTTTTATATATAAAATCCATATATTGTTGTATCTTCCTCATGAATTCTGAGTAGATTTCTTTGTCTTTCTTCTTACAATGAGATGTGGTGAAGTTTTGATGTAGATTTGATGTGCCATAAAAACGTTAAGAAATTATGATGATTTTTCACTTAGAACTTCATTTACTTTTCGATCTGGCCAATTGAATTGTTAAAATTTGTTGTGAAATATTCAATTCAAAAGGACTAAGCATTTTACAACAATAGTGAATGATTCATTTAATGTCCATGAATGAATTTTGCAAAGTTCATGGGAATTGAGTGCAAATAAATAGGAAAATGTGGTTTGATGTGCGTCTAATTGGAGATTTTAGAGTGACAGACTGAAATCCCCAATTTGGTCCTAAAGTTTGGCAACTAAAGCTAGGGTTAGCCTTCAGGTGAAGGCAAGTGGGAGCTTTAAAGTGAGAGCCAGTATCCTCCCAGCCTAATCATAGATGTAGTGACTAAGCCTAGGATTTATCAATGTTCTTTACATAACATGGAAGACGGGGTACTCTGATGAGGGTAAAGAATATGAATGCACCTAGTTGGCAAAATACAAATTTATTATCAACCTATATCAATCACTCATCATAGAATCATTGCAGAGGAAATATACTTTTCCATATTCTAACCTTACAATACTAAACTTAGTGTGTGTTACTTAATTCGGTTTAAAAATTTAGAAAGTAATTTTTGTTAATTTAGCTTTAATTATCTTTTCACAAGAAACCTAAATAGTACTTGAATATGCATTGTGAATTGAGTATTGGATTTCAAATCTTTACTATATTTTAAAAAAGTTCCAACCTTCCTCGTGGGATCGATAACCAGGACTTCACTAGAGCCTTATATTACTTGAACAATATGTATACTTGCGTATAAAAGTGACTGCTTAATTATTAAATTAATCTTATCATGAAACTGAATTGAAACTATCTTTTGAATATTTACATTTGAGGCAGCACACCGAACATCATTTTTTTTGGCGCCGTTGTCTGCGAAGGTATAAAACGGTAACTGTTAAATTGTAGTATTTGAAAACATTTACTTTATAGTTTGAAATTGTGTGTGCTTACTTATTTTTTTAGCGTGTTTTGTGTGATTTTATGTGTGTAGATTGGATCCATAGGTTTAGTGCATTATGATTCAAAATTAGAACGTACTATTAGAAAATTTTGAAAACAAACAAAAACAATATGAAGATCCTCACAAAATGGCGAACCACTTAGATAATCAAAGAAATGAAAATGAAAATTCACCTAGACCTTTAAAGGAATATGCTAACCCAAAAACATATGAAATTCACTTAACTATCCAAAAAGGTACAAAATAATCAATTTGGAGGAACACCTAATAAAGATCCTAATTTACATTTCGCTAGTTTTCTAGAACTGTGTGCTACATTTAAATATGATGGAGTGTCGAATGATGCTGTCAAAGTTAGAATATTTCCTTTTTCATTAAGGGATAAAACCAAGGTATGGCTAAATTTGTTAGCACCCGGATCTATCAGAACATGGGGAGCACTTTCACAAAAGTTTCTGTCAAAATATTTCCCTCCATAAAAAACTGCTAAGCTAAGAAATGATATTACATCTTTTTGTCAATTTGAAGGGGAATCAATATATGAAGCTTGGGAAAGATATAAAAATCTCTTTAGGAAGTGCCCACATCATGCTTTACCAGATTGGTTAATAATTCAAACATTTTATAATGGATTTGTGAGATCTCTTAGATCGATTATAAATGGTACTGCTGGTGGATCATTAATGTCAAAACCATTTGATGAAGCATATTTGTTAATAGAAGAGATGGCTACTAACAATTTTCAATGGCCCTCTGAACGGGTAAATCCTAAGTGAGTAGCTAGTATTCATGATTCTGTTGCTATAACTATAACAATGTCTCAAATTGTTGCCCTTTCAAAGAAAATAGATTAGTACAAAATGAATTATTCTCAAACAACCCCAGTGCTAGAGGAAAGTTCATTAGAACAGATAATAGAATCTTAAACACCCTATGAGACCTTAAATGCTATAAATAATAGACCCAACAATCCTTATTCAAATTATTATAATCCTGGTTGGAAGAATCACCTTAATTTTAATTGGAGTCATAATAACAATTCTACCGTTAACCCGTAATTGGGAAACAATTCTGTGAACCCAGTAGGAAATTTGAACAACCAAGGAAACACAAACTATAGACCTTCTTGTCGGCATATTTTTAGGTTGTGTGTTTTGAAAAGGGGTCGCCTACAGAAGTTGTCGGCGAATTTTTATATTTTAAATTTAATTTAAATATATAGTTTAAAAGATAACATTTGATTTTGAAAATAATTTTAAGTTTAAAAGTTTTAAGATATGAAATCAAACCGATCTCACATCCCAAATAGTTTATATAAACGAGCACCGCACCACAAACCGTGTATCTATCCCGAAGAATAGACACACTGCTTGCGATGACGGGGCTCGATTAAATAAACTAGGAGATTTGTGACATCCGTTTGGTCCGCGAACCAATTTTATAAGCCGACAAGTTCCCCGCTTAATATGAAAACATTAAACAGGGTTTATATTACTCAGGTTCTTTAAAATTCCTATAAGGGCAAGCCCCTATAGTTAATTACATCTTAAGTGACGGAATCACCTAAGAAAACTCTCGATAATAATCAATAATTCTGCTCTCAAGAATTTCAAAGTTTAAGTTTTCAAAGAATTGAATTTTTGAATCTCAATAGGGAATGGATCAAGTTTGGAACATTTTATTTTGGGAATTCAAAGGAAGAAAAGTAGGAGAAATTATGGATTCGAAGTGAACTTCGATAATCTCCTGACTATCCTATTGTTTGGCTTGGATTTAGGAAAGTCCTAGTGTTCATTTAATGTTTTAATCTTGCCAATTTTAGTTAATTAGGGCTTATATTTATATGATAGAATCATACACATAGCCTGGAAGATATGAGGGTTTATGTCGTATCGGACGACTACCTCGGAATCCTAAGACCGGTTAGGGCTTAATTTGCAATGCAAATGCCTAACGAAGAGTTGAGGATTTATGTTGCACTAGGCAAACTACCTCGAAGTCCTATGGCTTTGTTGTTTAATTCTAGGAAAGTTTTGCTGAAGTGGGTTCAAGTTTTGCTGACGACGATGGCCGTGCTGCCCACCATGCTCCGAGCTCCTTGTTGTTGCAGAGGTTTAGTTTTAGAAATCATAAATCAGGGGATGAGAAAAGTGTTTTGGTTTAGAGAAGTCTTAATTTCCAAGTGTTTTTTTGTGTTTTAATTAAAACAAATCTTAAAGTTGATTATAACAACACCGGTTAAGATCCCACGGTTCCATCCTTCCGGCACCGTTATTTTTATCGGATTCACTTAGTCCAGATGAATTTGCTAAACTCAATCGAATGAGTTCCACACTTTCATTTAGACCGTGGGAAATCCCGTTAGCAACACGTAGGTTACATCATCCGAGGTATTCCCGATCATCCAACAAGACGTTTTAATTTAGTTGTAGTTGTAGTTTTGTGTTCGTTTGTGATTAAATTTTGAGTTGTCTTATATTTTGAAATGTTGTGGAGGTGAATTTTATCTTGTAGTGTCTTTTAATTTAGTTATGGGTTTCGGCTTTGGTTTCGTCCTAAAGGTGTAGGTTTTCATGAAACTCGTTGTTTATCATGCAAGAAAAGTAAGTGCGATGCGATTAAATAAATTACCGTAAAGTAAATCGCAATAAAATAAAAGCGTACCCGGAGGGTCTTCCCGTCATCCCAAGCCGCACTTAAAACACGGCTAGAATATTTAAGCAAGTTCCTAGGTAAAGCTAAGGTAAGGGTTATGGTTTTCTACCAAATTCCTAATCCTATAGCTAGTCATCTCCTATGACGTCTAGGTCTCTTGTGTTTTTAGTTTGAAGACGATTTTCTTCATCAAAGAACAATTAAGTTCAATTGTTCTTATGAATATCCTATCATATCGAGGAAGTGCTTAAGAAGAATCTTAAACATCTTTTCAATATTTCTAGGATTGTTTTAAGTCCAAATGAATTTAATTGTGTAAATGAATCGATCGTCCGAGGTTTTCAAGTTTTGTTAACTTGCTCAGTGAACTAGGACATTTGAATGTCCTATAAGTGATGTAACATTTCATTTAATACTCCATTTAGGAGTTACAATAGTAAAAGCTCCGAAGGGCAAAATGATATTTAATGATTTGTGATTCAAATTTAAGTTCAAATTAATGATTTAAGTTTGGAATAGTGTTCAAGTTATCTTAGATTTATTTTTGAGTTCTTTATGTCTTAGGTGATGTTATTTAATTCAACTTAATTCAATTTAATTTTTTTTTAATTTAATTTTAATTCAATTTAATTCAATTTAGTTTGATGTTACATTGAATTAATTTGATTTAATTTAATTTTTAATTTAATTTGATTTAATTTAATTTAATTTAATTTAATTTATTTAATTTAATTTAATTTTTTAATTTAATTTTATTTAATTTAATTCTTAATTTAATTTAATTTTTTAATTTAATTTTTAATTTAATTTAATTTTATTTTATTCATTTTAATTTTAATTAAAGAGTTCAATTATTTAATTTTAGTTTAATGATTAAGTCTTTTAGCATTTTAAATCTTAAAGTTGGATTATCATTTTAATTAGGAATTAAATATTATTGGGATGATTAATTTAGGGATTTTTAAATTATAGAACAAATCTCTTCCTAATAATATCCCTATTTTAATAATTCCAATTTTATTATTCTTCCAAATTTAATCAATTATTTAATTAAAGTTTATTCATTTTAAATTGCTTAATGGGTTTCTACCCTTCAATTATTAAATTTCAATCATCCAAATCAGATTAGGATCAAATATTTTACTTGTTAATTTTTTTATTAAACCTAAAGTTTTAATTAAGGGTTAAAATTTTAATTACCATTTTGCCCTTCAAGCCTAATAATTTCATAACTCACTAAATTGAACTCAAATGAACTTGAAATTTTTATGTGACTTCACTCATATGTCACTAAAGACATTAGAGGAGAAAATGTGATTTTTTTGTGTTTAATTTATTTATATAATTATTTTTGGTAGAAAATAGAGATTTCCAAGGAAAATTTAATAACATGACCAAGGAAAAGTTTCTGTCCTTAAGAAAATTATGGGACATTCTTAATGACCAGAGGACCATTTGGACCAAATTTTGTGATTTTTTGAATTATATTTTATTTATTAGAATTATTTTAAGCTCTGGAGTATTAATTAATTTAAAAATAAAATATAAGTTGAAAAATGAATTTTATAATTTTTAAAATTCTCTCTGATATCAAGGATTCCAGAGAACCAAATTTTACAATTTTCTGATTTTTCTTTGATTTATTATAATTATTTTACTGAAAATACTAGAAAATACATTTTTTTAATTTTAAAATTACCCTAGGGCTTTAAAATTTAATATCTCATTAAATAGGCCTAAGAAAAATATGGGGTTTGTACCTAAGTGATTAAAATTCAAAATGTAACATTTTGGTGAATTTTATTATTTTTGTGATTTTTATTATTTTTTAATTATTAAAAATATTAAAATAATATTAAAAATCAACTTTTTTTAAAAAAATTGAAATTTTAATTTTCTTAAATTCCACTGATATCAGAGAGGCTCTAAAACCAATTTGGTGAATTTTTGAAAGGTATTTTGAAAGTTATGAATTTTTAAAGTTTAAAATGACTAAATGGCTTAATCAACCCAATTAATAGGGCTAACCAAGTCCAATTGACTTCAAACTTTTATGGTGGGTTCCTCTCGATCCTAAAGGTCAGTGGAGAATTGATTTCAAGTCAATTTGATCTATGGTTAACTCTAATTAATTAGAGACCTATTTTGAGTGTTTAAGCCAATTAGGGTTGTCTAAAATGAACTAACTCAAAACCTATTTTTCCTAGGGTTCTCTGGTCATAAGGAACATCACCAAATTTTCCTAGAATTTATTTCGCAACATGCTATTTATTGGAATTAAAATACTCAAAACAGCAACATGCATTTGAAAAATAAATAACTTTTCACAGAGGTGGCCTCTGACCTTGGAAAATTCGGGGAATGTTCCCAAGTTCGGAGGCTTCAAAAGCCCTATGGTCTCATGCCATGGTGAATTGTATGAATGCATGGAGAATTAAAACAATGCAGGGAGTAAATAATTAATTAAAAATAAAATATTGGACAAAATTAATTAATTTCTTTTCCACATTATTCTCCTCTCGTTCACCGAGCAAGAGGGTATTTTTATTTTATTTTTATGATTTTCCTACACAAAGTTATGAATTTTTGAAGTTTAGGGAATTAAATAAATAGAAAATACCCCTAATTTTCTACTTATCCACGCGGCGCCGCGTCATCCTTAACATCTCTCGAAGGCACACGCGTCGCGATCCCATTCGACGCCGCCATCCGCGTCGGCCGCTCCCGGACCCGCCGTATCGCTCCGTCTTCCGATCGACGCGATCCCGGCCGTCCGTCCGCGCGTGTATTAAATGGACGACATCCGTTCATCGTCCCCAAGTGTCCTCACCCGAGAGCCGTCCACACTAAATCCCTAATATCTCACTCGATACTCAATGGATTTTCATGATCTCATGCTCTATGGATTCGTCTTGAAGAGACGAACACATCTATACGGCTAATATGGGATGAAATTTACGCAATAAAAATGGAGAATGTTCAGAAGCTCGGGAGGAAGAGTGAGGCCATACCTTAGCTCTGAGAGGTGAAGCCTCAATCAGAGATGCTCGGCACGTTCGTTGGAGCTGCAGGAGGCTAGTGGATGAAGCCCGGGGATGCTGGTGAATCGCTCAGGTGTGATTTCCACCAAGGCCGATCACAACCTTTGGAGTCCGGAACAACTAGGTGGCCTGGAGATGGGGCTTTTGCTGGTGGACACCTTCTCTTGGTCTGGTGAAGGTGTAGGACCAATCAACTTGAGGATTGATCCACTGTGGAGAAGTGTCCTGGTTTTAGGCTTGGATTTCAACTCTGAAATTGAGCTTACAGAGCAGAAATGGCAGGGGGATTTCAGTGGGGATCAAGTGCTCTGTGTATGGGGAGTAGTCTGGAACAATTTTGGCAGAGTTTCCTTAAGGTTCGTTTTAGCACTTTTCCATGGCCGAGAGGTGGGGAGTTTAAATAGGCGGGTGGCGGAGGGCCTCCTGGGGAGTTGAGGGTCGGGATCGCCTGCTCATGGCAAGTGAAGAACGTACTGCAATGGCCACCGGGCATGGGGCGGCTCGGCGAGTGAGAATTCCAAGCTTCGGATTGACTTGGACCTCTCGGCCATGGAGTTTTCCGGCGACGGGGTGGCCGGCCGGCGGCAAGGGTCACCCTCGGGGTCGAGTGGGTCGTGGTCAGGTGTTTGTGCAAGGAATCGGCAAATGCCAAGTGTAAAGGCTTTGATCCAAAGTAGAATGGGGCATGGCTAGTTTTTGGGTCTAAATGGGTCAACTCACCCATTTGGGCTTGGTGCACCCTTCAAGGTGGCTTTGGGTGTTGTGGGGGATCAAAGGGATCAGCTGGTTTGGCATGGAGAAGTCTCCATCCAAATATATTTGGATTAAATTTAGGTTTAGTGTGAATCATGATTAAGGCTAATGAGCTTTAGGGGATTAAGAAAAGGGGCCCTCCTTCCTACCCAATATGGTATGGTGACATGTAAAGAGGCTCTCATGGCTTCCATGTGGCTCATGCATGGCTTCATGGCTCACCTTTGGCTTGGGAAAAGTCAAGTCAATTTCATGTAAATGGATTTAATAAAAATTTTGATATTTTGATGTGAATTTGTATGGGGCTTGATTTGGAATTGTTTGATGATGGAATTATAACTTAGGGAATGGCTTTGATTAAATGGATGGCAAATGGAAATGTCATGTGGGCTTTATGGCCAAATTTGGGCTTTTGTATTTGGTGGAAATGGGCTTTTAGGAAGGTTTAGGAAGTGGGCTTTTAGGTTTGAAAATGAATTTATGGATAGAAATTTTGTAAAGAGGTTGGGCCAAATAATTGTTGAGTTTGGTTTAGGGATGTGTCATGAGTGGTTTGGAGTCAATTTGGTGTGATTTGGACTTGAATTGGTTTGAATTTGGGTTTAATTGGTAAGTGGGCCTATGTAGGTCAAATTGGGCTAACTTGGGCCAATGTTGGGCTAGAGTTGAAATTGATGTAAAATTAATGTTGGGAAATGTTTATGGGAGTGTTTCAAAGAGGTTTTGGCTTTGGTTAGGTTTTGATTTTGGGATTTGGGCTCATTTGGGTTAGGTTTGGGTTTAGGTCAAAAATGGGCCTTTTAGCTTTGGGTTGAATTTGAGTGGGGTTTGGATCAAAATATTGGGCAAATCATGTTAGTGTTTTGTTTATGGGGATGTTAAGGAAGGTTTAGAAAAGATTTGGGGTTAATTGGAGTTGAATTGGGTGAGTTTGGGCTAGGTTTCGGTCATGGGTCCAAATTGGGCTATAAGGCCAAAAGTGAAATTGGATCCCAATGCCAACCAAATTGGGCTTGGATTTGGTCTAGATTGGTGTTGGGGATGTTGAATTGAAGTTTAGAATTGAATTGGACCAGAATTTGGGTCAATTGGGTAGGTTAGGTTTGACATTGGGTTCACTTTGGGTTAAAATGGGTCAAATTGGGGGTTTTGACAAAAGTAGGGTAAATTGACAAAATTGGCCCATGGTGTAGTTGAACAAAATGAAATTGGGAATATTTAGGATTTTCTGGAATTTTCTTGGAATTTTCTGAATTTTTGGATTTTTGGGTCAAGAGGGGTATTTTGGGTATTTGGAGGGTATCGGGAGGTATTTTTGGAATTTTTGGTATTTTTGGGTATGGATGATCAATTTGAGTGATGTGGAAATGTTTGGGAATGATTTTTGAGAATTTTGGGTGATTTGGAAATTTTTGAGAAATTTGGGCTATTCAGTGCTTTGGTAGGTTAATGGGTGTAGTGGTCCCGGGGTCAAAAATTGAAAATTTGGAAAATTGAAGATTGGGTGGATGTAAGTGGAATAAAATCATTTTTGTTGAGCCATGAAGCCATATCAAGCCCACATGAGTCATGAAGGGACTCATTTGAGGCATTCACTATGTTGTTCCTAACCCTCTTAGCCAAGGGCTTAGGGGTTAAGGACCATCCATGTGAATCACCTACATGAGTCAGGAGGTCAAGTCGGGTATGGGTGTGTTTTTAGGAAGTGTATGAAAGTGTAGTGTGTAGGTGTAGTGTGTGTGCAAGTCAACCCTTCACTGCACTGAGCCACCTGTAAGGGCGCTCCTAAGGCCAAAGAGTCCCATAGGAACTCATCCTTTAAACTTCCACATTCGATTTCAACCCTCTAGGTGATTAGGGGTCTATAGTCAAGTTTGTGGAGTTTGCAGGGAGTTTAGAAGTGGTTTGAATTTCTAAAAGGTGAGTCCCAATTCTAATCCTCTAAGATAGTCAAAGGAAAAGCCTAAGGCTAGATCCTAAGCACTAAAAGAAGAAGAGAAGACCTCATAAAAATGAGGTCAACAAATGGACCCCCAATAGGTGTGGTGAGCTGACGGAGCTCACCGCGCGTATTGGTGTTGACCGAAGCGATCAACAAAACCAACACGGATGTCCAAGTAACAAACTTAGGACGAAGTAGAAGAGCTTCTGCTGGGGAGTGTCAAGTATATCTCCGGAACTGGAGATTCTTGAACTCTCGCTGGGGAAAGGAAAAGGAGGTGAATCCCAAATCACATGATTTGGGAGAATTTCGATTTAGATTTTATTTTGTTTCATGTTCAAGTCATGATGTGTGAGTTTAGATTTCAATTTGGAGTTTTAATTTAGATCGAAGTTTGTCAAGATTAATTTGAAGGGATTTGATTTGAAATGAAAATTGGAATTTTGAAGTTTTAGATGTAACATCTTCAACCCCAAAAGAAGATCGAATCGATTGGATTGGGTCATTACAATGAGAAAAGATCTCAGAGTAATGCGGTATTGGATGTAAAATCCTTAACCTCAAGAGTTTGATTTTGATGTATTTCGAAGGCAATAGGGAAAGAATCCTATACAGATGTGACCTTGGATGTAAAATCCTCGACCCAAGAGTTTGAATTTGATGTATTTCGAAGGCAATAGGAAAGAATCCTAAAGCAATGGCAGTCTTGGATGTAAAATCCTCGACCCAAAAGTTCGAATTTGATGTATTTCAAGTGCAACAGGGAAAGAATCCTAAAGTAGTGCAGTCTTGGATGTAAAATCCTCGACCCAGAAATTTGAATTTGATGTATTTCAAAGTGCAATAGGAAAGAATCCTAAAGCAAGCGATAGCTTGGATATAAAATCCTCAACCCAAAAGTTTGAATCCGATGTATTTCAAAGGCAATAGTGGAAAAGAATCCTAAAGCAAGGCAGTCTTGGATATAAAATCCTCAACCCAAAAGTTTGAATCTGATGTATTTCAAAGGCAATAGGAAAGAATCCTAGCAAAGGCAGCCTTGGATGTAAAATCCTCGACCCAAGAGTTCGAATTTGATGTATTTCAAAGGCAATAGGAAAGAGTCCTAAAGCAAGGCAGTCTGGATGTAAAATCCTCGACCCAAGAGTTTGAATTTGATGTATTTCAAGTGCAATAGGGAAAGAATCCTAAAGCAAGGCAGTCTTGGATGTAAAATCCTCAACCTCAAAAAGTTCGAATTTGATGTATTTCAAAGTGCACAGGGAAATGATCCTAAAGCAAAGCAAGTCTTGGATGTAAAATCCTCAACCCAAAAGTTTGAATTTGATGTATTTCAGTGCAATAGGGAAAGAATCCTAAAGCAGTGCGGTATCGGATGTAAAATCCTTAACCTCAAAAAGTTTGAATTTGATGTATTTCAGAGGCAATAGGGAAAGAATCCTAAAGCAAAGGCAGTCTTGGATGTAAAATCCTCGACCCAAAAGTTTGAATTTGATGTATTTCAAAGGCAATAGGGAAAGAATCCTAAGCGAAGGTATCTTGGATGTAAAATCCTCGACCCAAAAGTTTGAATTTGATGTATTTCAGTGCAATAGGGAAAGAATCCTAAAACAGTGCAGTCTTGGATGTAAAATCCTCGACCCAAAAGTTTGAATTTGATGTATTTCAAAGGCAATAGGAAAGAATCCTAAAGCAATGCAGTCTTGGATGTAAAATCCTCGACCCAAAAGTTTGAATTTGATTGAGGTTTGATGTGAGATCCGGAAAGATCGAATTTGAGATTTGAAATTGGACGGATTTCGATTTAAGATCCGGAAGATCGAATTTGAGATTTGATAGAGATTTGGAATCTGGAAAGATTGAATTTGAAATTTGAAAGGATGAGTTTGAACTCGGTTGAAATTTGATTTAAGATTTGATTTGAAATTTGGAAGATCACATTTGAAATTTGATTGAGAATTTGATTTAACATTTATGTTGATTTTGTTTATCTTTTAATGATTCAAATTTTATTTTATCGTTTGTTTAATGTTCATGTGAATTTGGTGTTTGTCATTTTTTTTTTTTAAATTTTTTTTTTTAGGAAAGTTTTCTTTTATTCTCTTTTTTTTTATTCCTTCTCTGTTCTTTGTTCGAAGTTCATTTAACTTTAATGGCGTTTCCCAATCAATTTGCACAAAAGAGGTGAAGGCCAAAAATGTGACATGGTCACTTTCATTCCAATCATGCAGAAGATACATCATACATCTTGATCTGGAATATATTTCATACAATCCATGTAAACTCAAAACGGACTGTGTATGATCTTTGTTGATTCATCCAAAAAGGTATCTGTCAAAAATCCATGTCTGAATAGTGAGGTACATGGTCAATAACATCACCTTCCAAGCCATCCTTGGCAAGGATGCCGTATGGATGTACATCGGAGGTGTGATATTTTCCATGTAACTCACAAGCTCGTAAGGCCGGAGGCTCTCTAGCTCCGGTCCGCCGGAAATGGTAAGGTGTCTTCCCGTCGTCCATCCTTCGAAAGTAACCGAGATCCGCTTCACTCGGCACTCCCGGTATGCAATGCTTAGCGATATCCGCTCCGTTGCCCTTCAGCATCATGACGGAACCTACCGGTAAAGGTATCTTCACCGGCCCTCGGAACTCACCCGGGCCTGCTATCCGGAGGTCGATCCGAACATGATGTTACTCTCGCCAGGAAAGAGATCGTGCGGAAAGGTCCGACAAAGTCGTGGTGATCTATGTGTGGGGGTATGCAGTCACCCCGTTTCGTAGATGTTGATGATGCAGCTATTGGGTATGCAATCCGTCGGCAGCATCCTCCATGTTATCAATCTCTTTACCATTCTCTTGATGACTAATGGCATCGGATCCACTCGCCCATGACGGAGTATTCCCGGTGGGTTTCCCTTCCCGTCCTCCGCAAAGTTGTAACAGACATCCACATTGTATTGTGATTCTTCCCTTCCCCGGCATCCATCTCCGGGGTTCCGAGTATGTATTTTCCCTTAGGCGGCCCGCTCGGCCCATTCTTTTCAAATCCCGAATGCAATCCACGATTTGCTGCTGTTCATACTCTGAGAATACGTCTGTATGTAGCTCGAGGCCTTCTAGTATATTGATTCGTCTGCCTTTAATTCTCTCAAAGTATTCAAAGGTTTTCTTTTCAACATTCTTCATTCTCTCCAGCTCGTATTCCGAATGATCTCGCGATGGCGAGGCCCGGTGACATATTGTGGGATATACGGTTCAATCCCTTCACGTTCTCCCGCATACCTTGGCTCCTCGTGGATGATGCCCGTCGGGACATCCCCCGGGTTGCTTCGCAACAAGGTCATGCATCATCGGTGGTTCTATCCGGTGGCGTGGTAGCCTTCTTTCTTCGATCTTCTCGAAGATTTTCCCGGTTCTTTCCGTCATCCTAGAGCCGGCCTCCTTTCTTCGAGTTCCCGGTGAACCGGTGTCCTTGAAGTGTAAGCACCGACATTAGCAATCGGTCTCGTCGCGCCGGTCCGCGGCTAGTTTTGTTAACATCTTACGGATACGGCGATTCTTATTTCTTCGTTGCGTTGTCGCGAGAGTAGCTCTTCGAATTTCTTGGATGTCTCACGGGCGTGGCGCCGACAAGCTCGCCCTCGCCGTAGCGACTACGTACTTCATTTTCTTATCTTCTTCAATGTTTGTCTTTCTTTTCTTGTTGCTGGATTGGTGGCTTGGGCCACCCACTTTCATCACCGTCTGTCCGGCAGCTTCTTCTCGGCCAACCGGGACCCGCTCACTTTCCTCGTATCGTAGGCTCGCTGGTGCGAAATCCGAGTCAATCTCGATTATCGCTCCATCTTTCACCCTCTTTTCATCGAGTGCAAGGCTTACGCCATTCTTAAAGTTCGAGACCAACCGCCCGTTCGACATTTCCCCGCGAAAAGACAAGGAAAAGGATCGTGGGTCGTACTAAGAACAAGAACATTAAGAAAATGTTTATTAAAGACATTTTTTATTATTCTTATATTTTTAAACTTAACCGGAATGAAGTGGGATAAGATCAGGAAAGAGATTTTGATTTGGAAAAGAAAACAAGGAAAAAATTTATTATCAGGATTTTATTTATTTTAGCACATTTTTGTTATTTTTGGGTTCGCACCCAGTCATAAGTAATCACTTCACCCGTGCTTCTAGGGATGGAAAGTTCATTCCTTCGAAACATCAGTAGCGTAATACTTTTTCAAGTATCGTCCATTGATCGGAAGCATATGTCGTTCTCCTCGGCAGTTCACTAGCCGGTAGGAGCCTCCCGAGTAGACCGTCTCAACCACAAACGGTCCTTCCCAAGTGGGTTCAAATTTTCCTCCTATCTTGCGGTGTGCAAGGATAGGTCTTTGAGAACGAGAACTAAGTCACCAACTTCTGAAGGTTCTTGCGCGGACCCGCTTGTGATGGGCTCGAACCATCTTAGCTCGGTATAGTTCTAAATTCTGTTGCGCTGCAAGTCTTTTCCCTTCCAGGCTCTCTAATTCTTCGAGTCGTAATTTGGCATTTTCTTCTGTTGTGATTTTATTTGCAACTGCAATTCTGAGTGAAGGAAGCTCGGACCTCTAAAGGTAACACTCGCCTCGGACCCATACACCGCGAGCGTAAGGTGTAGCTTCGAGTAGGAGTTCGAAGGTTGTCCGTAAGCCCATAAGGCTTCTAACAACTTCTCGTGCCAATTTCTCTTATTATCGTCCAAGGTTTTCTTTAAAATTTGAACGAGAGTTTTATTAAAAGCCTCACGCAAGGCCGTTTGCTCTTGGGTAGTAAATTGTTGAATATCGCCGACCGATTCCGTGTCTCCCGACAAAATTGTTGATTTGTGTGCTTCGAATGCCGACCCATTATCCGAGATGATTCGCGCGGCACTCCGAAATGGTAAACAACTCGGTTCTCGAAAATTGTAGTACGTGATGTGCTTTTACTTCTCTAAGTGGAACCGCCTCCGCCCACTTGGAAAAGTAATCCGTAGCCGCGAGAATGAAGCGATGTCCTCTTGAAGATGGTGGTTCTATCGGACTCACTATATCTGTGCCCCAACATTCAAATGGCCACGATGCAATTGTCGGATTTAGCACATTTGGAGGTTGATGTAGAACCACTCCGTGCACTTGGCATCGGTGACGCTCTTGGCAATTTTCATGCGATCGGTCATCATCGAGGGCCAGTAGTACCCTAGTCTTTTAATTTTCATTTTCATCTTTGGACCCGACTGGTGAGCGCCACAGAGTCCTGAATGTACCTCCTTAACAATTTAACGGGCCTCGGACCCGCTTAGGCACCTTAGCCACATTTGATCAAAAGACCTTCTGTATAATGTGTTGTTTATTAATGCGTAGGACAGAGTTCTTTTCTTGATCTGATGGGCTAACGACCTATCGTCCGGTAGTTTTCCCGTTTGCAGTGCAATCTATTAATGGTTGTCGCCAATCTTCTGTGTTTTCCGTCACTCGTTGCAACCGATTCTTTTTCTTTTCCGATTTGTGTATTGTGTCTATGTCTAACCGTGATAGGACCCGACGTCCGTGAACCGACACTTCTACCGATTCATCTTGCAAACGTGCAAATTCTTTTGCGAGACGGGCTAGCGCATCCGCTAAAGCGTTTTCTTTCGGGAATTTTGTAGATTGTCACATTTGGAATCGTTCCAACAACTTGTATGGCATACCTGGATGTATCGTTCGAGTCTTGGCTTTAAAATTCTGTATTGTCCGACGATCCGTTGAATGATTAACTCGTGAATCCCCGTAGATGTTGATGTCCGTTATCCCCATTTGAATGGTTAATTCCAGTCCCGTTATGAGGGCTTCGTATTCCGCTTCGTTGTTTGTACACGGCTCGTCAAGTGGTAGGAGTATCTTAACATCCCCCGCTCCGTGTTATAAAGATTAGCCCGATTCCCGCCTTACCGGCACTATCACTTGCGATTCTTCGTCTTTGTGTGCTGAAGATGCTCCGTCAAAATATAATTCCCAACGTCGATCATCGTGGTCTTCTAGGTTCATTATTTGTTCATCCGGCAAGTCGTCATCGAGAGGCGATTCTGCCGCAAAGGGTGTGCCGCGAGGAAGTCTGCCGAGACTTGTCCTTTTACGGCACGGAGAGGCACGAAAGTTATATCGAATTGCAATAATATCATCGACCATCTGGCAAGTCTGCCGGAAAGCGTTGGACGAGTCATCAAGTATTGCAATAGATTAAACTTCGAGATCAGGTTGACCTTATGAGAAAGCATGTAATGCCTGAGCTTTTGAGCGGCGAAGATCAGGGCCAAACAATGCTTTTCAATTGCGGGATACCTTATTTCCGTCGGCAATGAACGACGGCTTAAGTAGTAAAGAGCATTTTCTTTACCCTCATCATTGACTCCGGCTAACGTGGCTCCGAGAGAGTCGTCTAAAGCCGCGGTATAAAGTATTAGCGGTCTACCCGAGATCGGGGCTGCTAAGACAGAGGTGTCATTAAGTATTGTTTAATGTCCTCGAAGGCCTTCTCGGCATTTCTCTTCCCAAATAAATTTGGCTTCCTTTTAACTAGTGCCGAGAAAGGCCGACACCTACCCGACAGTTCGAGATAAAGCGTCGAAGATATGCCACTTCCCTTGAAAAGATCGTAGTTGTTTTAAGGTTTTGGGAGGCGGCATTTCTAAGATAGCTTTAATCTTTTCCGGTCGATTTCGATTCCACGATGTCGGACAACGAATCCTAAGAATTTCCCGGAGGTGACGCCGAAGGCGCATTTTAAGGGGTTCATCTTAAGGTTAAATTGTCTTAATCGTTCGAAAACAATTCTCAAATCATACAAGTGGTTGTCCTTTACTTTGCTTTTGATGACCACATCGTCCACGTAGCATTCGACTTGATTATGGATGAGATCATCAAAAATTCTTGTCATTGCTCTTTGGTAGGTCGCTCCCGCGTTCTTCAATCCGAATGGCATCACCGTGTAGCAAAATACTCCGATCGGCGTTCGAATGCCGTAAGCTTTTCATCTTCTCGGAGCCATTTTTATCCGGTTGTATCCCGAAGATCCATCCATGAATGAGAATATTTCATGTGTCGAAGCAATGTCGATCATTAATTCCGGGATCGGCAGAGGGAATTCATCCTTTCGGACATGCCTTGTTTAAATCTCCGAAGTCCACACAAATTCCGATCCGACCATTCTTCTTTCGACCGGGACCACATTGGCTAGCCAAGTTGGGTATTGTTCTTCACGGACAAATTTAGCGTCTATTAGCTTTTTTAACTTCGGCTATGACTTGTTGTTCGATTTCTAGACGCATTCTTCTCGGGACCTCGTCCGATCGGGACGGAAGTAGGATCCACTCCTAGCTTATGGACCGCGACCTCCGGAGCTAATCCCGGCATCTCATCGTAGCTCCAAGCAAAACAAGTCTTTAAATTCCATTAATAACTTGATTATTTCTTCGAGTCTTCTTTATTGAGTAAGGAGCTAACAAAGGTAGGTCTAGGCTCTTCGCTAGTACCTAAGTTAACTTCCGTTAACTCATCTATCGTAGATTTGATTTCTTCTTCGAATTCTAGTGGAGCGTCTCCAATTTGTAAATCTTCGAGTTCATCCGTAGTTTCCATGCAGTTTTCATTAGATTCGCAAGTGACAACCAAGCAAAATTCGCATCATCAACCGATCCTACTATGCCGAATCCGAGACCATGCTTTCGAGTCAGGCGGACGACCGGAGTTATTCCATAATTTTTCAAAATGTTGTGATCGACCTTTCGTCCATTGTCGAGGTAAGAAACCACGCTGAATTAAATTTTGAACACAGGGAGAGTACCACTCAAAAGGCAATTCCATTAATTCTGATGAAGTAGCATCTTCAAATTGTACATTATTTTCGCTTTTGGAGGAAGAAGCACCACGGTAGAATTTGATTGGTTTTGCACCACCGCTACGTACCTCTTTGACCTCCATACCCTCGATCTTATTAGGATGGATCGGGGTCAGGGTCATAGTATGTACGTAGTGGTTAATCTTCTCGTACATCGATTTATATTCTTCATTTCTTTCATCTTCGAGAGGGATTTTGAAGTGCGGCTTCTTCCGACTTATTGTCGCTGCTTCTTGTTTGATTTCTTTTTCTTCTTCAGAACTATCTTCCCAATCGACATTAATGGTTGGTTTCTCTCGTCCAATCGTCCTAACGTCTCTACCACGACCTCGTCCCCGGCCTCGACCTCGGATGCGAGTTGTGGAGAAACCTTCACCATCTCGCCGTAAGGGAGTGGTGAGTGATCGTTGGACTAGAACTTCAGTGTTCTTCGTTGTCCCGAACTTTCTTTGCTTCATTTGTTATGGTATCTCCGGAGAAGATCATTTTCTTCGGTGGTGCATAATAAGCTCGCATCCTCGTGGATTCCAATTTCATGTACGGAGAATGGTTGTAAGTCACCTTTGATGCATCGTTCCCCTCCATCGTAGTATTTCGATGCACCGATGTAGAGATGATGGTACCATCCTATTTTCATGTATCCATGGTCGGCCCGATAGAGCGTTGAATGACGTTTCGAATCAATTATGTGAAATTTCGCGGTTGTCTTTGCTAAGTCACCGGTCTTCATCGATAGCGTTATTGATCCGAGGGCTCTTTCTCCTTTCCTGGTCGAATCCTCTTAATAACATTTTGTCCGCTTCGAGCTCGCGGGCATCAATTTCCAAGTATGCTAGCGTTCGAAGATTCATTATATTGATTGATGCACCCGGATCCACCAATACTCCGGAGAGTGTAAACTTCCCAATTGTAACCGAAATGTACAACGGTCGGTCTGTGATCTCGTCGTTCCAAGTAAGTAGGTCATTGTCCGTGAAGGTAACACCTCGTTGTTCCTTTAACGAGCAAACCTCATCTAAGGAATCTCCGGCCATTTGAGCTAAGCAAATTTCCGGATCAAGTAAGGCCTCGATCGAGCTTCTCTCATCTCCTTTGATAAGATGAGAGCATCGTAGATGCTTAGTTTGGCTGGTAGTTTCCTAAGATGGGCTAGCACGTTGTAATCCACTTTGTTTTCATGTGTCTCTGCTTCTTCTCGAATGGGTATTTCTTCTGCTGGGGTTGGTTCTTCTTGAACAACCACCTGCTTTCCTTTGTCTTTTGGACCCATTCTCGGAGGTAGAACTTTTCCACTTCTTAAGTTGACTTCGTAATTTCCTCCGAATCTATTGTTGAGCTTACTCGTGTCTCTTCTTGAATCGGAATGACGAGCTCTTCTGGATTAGCTTCGCAGTCCGAAGGCTCTAACTCTATCGTGATCTGGAGCTCCTCGAAACTCGCAAATACGATTCGTTGCTTGTTGAACTCTCGTAGCCTTCCCGGTGGATGTCTTCTTCATCATTGTGATCGTCGACATCGTGTATGATTTGAGAATTGTCGTTGGTATCGAAATCGATATCCGGATTATCGTTAGTTACGTAATCGTTAGAAACAGTCAAGACGTAGCCAACGCCATCACCCTTATCATTATATGATCCCACCGAAGTGAGCGGATAATCATACGAGTCGGAGGTTCGAGGGATTTCTCTCCGAATCGGAAACAACTATCCTAGGATAAGCGGCCCCTAGTCTAGCCTTAGGTGCCTCGGTCTTCTCTTCTTCGTCAATTTTCTTCTTTTCTTCGGCCGTCTCTCGTTGAGGTGGTTCTTTTATCGCAAGTGATAGTACCGGCTTAACAGGTTTCAAACTCGAATTGAAGCTCGCACCGAAGCGGTTTGGATGCCGTCTAAAATCTTTTCGAAGACCTCGTCCAAGCGGTAGTCCATCCATCGTCGGTCGTATAGGGATCTATCGAATGATGAGATCGGCCGAGACAACATTGACGGAACCTCCTTTCTGGGGTTCCTTCATGTACTCCTTCGGGATCGTTATATTCCCTTTCCGCAGGTTGTCATTGAGCCAACTTTTGAAGGTAATGCAATCTTCTATTTTGTGCCCAAGCATCCGGTGGTAAGGGCAAAAGTTGGGATCACCTTTCTTGTTGACTTCCTCCGGTCTTTTAGGCTCGGCGAGCTTGGAAATCTGGAGTCTTCATCAAACTACGGAACATTTTCGGCATCGCTTCATTCTTGAACGGATATTCTCTCGCTCAAAAGTTCTCTTAATGTACGCTGCGGACGAGGCGGTTGTTCATACTCGCGGAGATGACCGATAGCCGGGCCGGGTTGTCTGCAATCTCCGTTGTGGTTGCTTGCGCCATTCTCGGTGGTATTTGCATCGGTTGCTTGCCTTTGTCAACTCGCTGCAACGATCCCGGATTTCTTTTCAAAAGTCTTTGCTGTGCTTTTGTTTATCCGTTTTATCGGTGAAACTTAATTGCTTTGCCTCCTCTTGCAAGCTTCCAGCCTTGCTTAACAACTTCTCGAAAGTCTTAATAGTAAATCCCTCGAGGAGAAGTGCTATCGGGCCATGGATGCTTTTTAGTAAAATGCCGATCGCATGTCTGTTCTTGCAGTTAGTGGTTCACACTTCATGCTCAAGTTCCTCCATCGAAGTATGTAATCCACCAAAGTTTCATTTGGCTTCGCTTCTCTACCACTAAATCACCTATAGTGATGTGGTGCTCGAGCTCCAAAGAAATCGCTTGATGAAGAGGTTCTCTAGCTCGAGAACGTCTTCACCGAACCATTCGTAGTCCCGCATACCGGCCGAAGGCGATTCCCGACGACCGCCGACGAACCGCTCGGAAGAGTAAAGCATCGCTCCCGCCGGCATTGCAACAACCGGCACGAAAGTGTGCCACATGCCGTCGAGGGTTTCCGGTTCCGTCGAAGGTCTCGAACAGCAGGTGGTACGAAGCCTTTGGGGTACCTGGACACGTCGAATTCTTCCCGGGTAAGGTCTACCCGTCCGAATGGATGTCCCGCTCTTCGATTGTGCTAAGGCTTCTCGCACTCGCCTGTTCCACCAAGTTCTTGATATCCTTTTCAGAATCATACTCGTGTTGCATCCTTTTTCAGCCGATCATCCCCATTGACGCGACGTAATCTCCTTTCCTCCGTCTACAATGTGAATGACCTCCGGGGGTGTCTCCCTTTGTGGTTGTACTTCGACTCGGAGAGTGGCCGAGCTACGGCCATTTCTTCCATCCTCTTCGCCATTCGAGCGATCGTGTCGTCTTTTCCCCGAAGCCGCCTTCTCATCGCTCGGCTCCTCTCTTCGCGGCCGCAGGAGCACCTTGCGAAGCCGATGAAGCTCGTGTCTCAACCATGTTGATTTCCGCGTATTCGTCGTCCATGAATTCCGATGAATCAATCTCGTCTCCGAACTTTTCTTCTCTTTCTTTTGCCAATCGTTGGATATCGGTTCTCAACTTTTCCATGGCATCTTCTAGCGGGGCTTTCTGTGTGTCTTCGTGGTTGTCGTGCGATAGCTGCCGGTCCCCTTCTCACGAGTCCCCTTCATCGCGGTAGCACTTTCTTCGCATTCAAGTCTCCCGGCGAGACTTTCTTCTCGAGCCGTCGTTTCAATCTCAATCGCCACGCAGTGGGACGCCATACCATCCTTCCGGCAGCGAAGGTTCTAGGACCGCATGGTCCGTTCGCCAAATGCTTCGGAAGGTGGTATCCTCCCTAATTTGTAATCCCGAGACGACAACGGGCGGACTAGCCTTCATTCTTTTACTTGGCTTTTCCGTCATGATGGCGGGTTCTACTCGGGGCCCAAGACGGGATTTGACCGGCACCCGCCCTATCCTTCGTAGAATTTCGATACGGGGCGCTTTTCCTTCTTTGCTAACTTTTCTACCAAAGTTCGTCAGCCGAGCAAACGGCGTAGTTCTAGTTCTTTTCGCGGCTATCGTTGTAATATGCGGGCCGTGGTAATGTGGCAAGCAATCTTGCGAATATTTTCTTCATCTTCTGCGGCGGAGAGGGGATGAAATCTGCTTCCTCCCAAGAGTGGTATGTATTCTGGCAAGCGGTGTATATTCTCGCGGTTCGGAATTTCCTCTAGGAAAGCAATTTCAGCAGCCTCCGGCTTCTCTAGCGATCCTTCTACTTCCGTTTCTTCTTTGGGTCCTCGTTAGTGACGGAATCTTTGAACCGGACCCGATTTCGAAAACGAAGGTCTTACGAGAAGATCTCGTACCCTCCACGGTAACGAGTCCATCATAATTCGGATTTCTTTCCCCTTCGATTCGGAAAAAGCTCGGGGTAGGTGCAGAAACAACTAGACCAGGTGGGGGTAGAGATAACGGTCCTTCTATGGACATTGGTACTCCTCTTAGTCGGGATCCTTTACAGAGGAGGGAATTCTTGGGTCGACCTAAGGTTGAACTCAAGCAGCGGCTCTTCAGCTTCAGATACCTTGTTCGTCAGTGCAAAGAGGGAAACGTCGGTGATCTTGACGTTCGTGTTTTCAAATCCTTGTCCAAATCGGATGATTCCATTGTCGGGCAGTCTCATCCTTATGGACAGCGAGGTCCGATCCATCGGTAAAAGAGAAAATCGGCTCGGGGCTTCCATTTCGCAGGGTAGATTCTCAGTTGTCGATCCCAAGTTATGCTTCTTTTCTTTAGGACGAAAAGAAAGGAATCGAAAAGAGTCCGAACTCATTCTTGTTCATGTATTTATAAGAAGGAATCACTTATTAAAAGAATCACTTATTAGAGGGTTTGTTTATTTAGAACGGAGTGTTCAAAGGTGTAGAGAAGGTAAGGAATCTTAATCGGAGTTGGAAAGGAAAGGAGAGTCTTAAGCAAGACTTCTCGACTCGAAGGATCACTCCTAAACTAACACCTATTGGGGGTCCACCCCACCTCGAAATGAGGTAAAAGGATCTCAGAACCTCTCTGTTTAGGGGTGTCTAAACAGTGGCTCCTAAATCTGAGAGAATGTTGGTTATACTTGTTCAAGGTAGAAATGAACATAGCATCCCAACGGAAAGAAGGGTAGTTTGATCTATAAGGGACATGGATGCACTACCGATTTTTGAAAGCAGAATTGTCTGATTAGAATGGAGAGAGGAATTTTCCTCGATGAGTCGCTTGAAGTTGTCGGCATATTTTTAGGTTGTGTGTTTTGAAAAGGGGTCGCCTACGTAGTTGTTGGCGAATTTTTATATTTTAAATTTAATTTAAATATATAGTTTAAAAGATAACATTTGATTTTGAAAATAATTTTAAGTTTAAAAGTTTTAAGATATGAAATCAAACCGATCTCACATCCCAAATAGTTTATATAAACGAGCACCGCACCACAAACCGTGTATCTATCCCGAAGAATAGACACACTCGCTCGATGACGGGGCTCGATTAAATAAACTAGGAGATTTGTGACATCCGTTTGGTCCGCGAACCAATTTTATAAGCCGACAAGTTCCCCTACTTAATATGAAAACATTAAACAGTGGTTTATATTACCTCGGGTTCTTTAAAATTCCCTATAAGGGCAAGCCCCTATAGTTAATTACATCTTAAGTGACGGGAATCACCTAAGAAAACTCTCGATAATAATCAATAATTCTCGCTCTCAAGAATTTCAAAGTTTAAGTTTTCGAAGAATTGAATTTTTGAATCTCAATAGGAATGGATCAAGTTTGGAACATTTTATTTTGGGAATTCAAAGGAAGAAAAGTAGGAGAAATTATGGATTCGAAGTGAACTTCGATAATCTCCCGACTATCCTATTGTTCGGCTTGGATTTAGGAAAGTCCTAATGTTCATTTAATGTTTTAATCTCGCCAATTTTAGTTAATTAGGGCTTATATTTATATGATAGAATCATACACATAGCTCGGAAGATATGAGGGTTTATGTCGTATCGGACGACTACCTCGGAATCCTAAGACCGGTTAGGGCTTAATTTGCAATGCAAATGCCTAACGAAGAGTCGAGGATTTATGTTGCACTAGTGCAAACTACCTCGAAGTCCTATGGCTTTGTTGTTTAATTCTAGGAAAGTTTTGCTGAAGTGGGTTCAAGTTTTGCTCGACGACGATGGCCGTGCCGCCCACCATGCTCCGAGCTCCTTGTTGTTGCAGAGGTTTAGTTTTAGAAATCATAAATCGTGGATGAGAAAAGTGTTTTGGTTTAGAGAAGTCTTAATTTCCAAGTGTTTTTTTGTGTTTTAATTAAAACAAATCTTAAAGTTGATTATAACAACACCGGTTAAGATCCCACGTGCTCCATCCTTCCGACATCGTTATTTTTATCGGATTCACTTAGTCCGTATGAATTTGCTAAACTCAACCGAATGAGTTCCACACTTTCATTTAGACCGTGGGAAATCCCGTTAGCAACACGTAGGTTACATCATCCGAGGTATTCCCGATCATCCAACAAGACGTTTTAATTTAGTCAGTAATTGTAGTTTTGTGTTCCGTTTGTGATTAAATTTTGAGTTGTCTTATATTTTGAAATGTCAGGAGGTGAATTTTATCTTGTAGTGTCTTTTAATTTAGTTATGGGTTTCAGCTTGTTTCTGTCCTAAAGGTGTAGGTTTTCATGCAACTGTTGTTTATCATGCAAGAAAAGTAAGTGCGATGCGATTAAATAAATTACCGTAAAGTAAATCGCAATAAAATAAAAGCGTACCCTGGAGGGTCTTCCCGTCATCCCAAGCCGCACTTAAAACACAATTAGAATATTTAAGCAAGTTCCTAGGTAAAGCTAAGGTAAGGGTTATGGTTTTCTACCAAATTCCTAATCCTATAGCCTAGTCATCTCCTATGACGTCTAGGTCTCTTATGTTTTTAGTCTCAAGACGATTTTCTTCATCAAAGAACAATTAAGTTCAATTGTTCTTATGAATATCCTATCATATCGAGGAAGTGCTTAAGAAGAATCTTAAACATCTTTTCAATATTTCTAGTGATTGTTTTAAGTCCAAATGAATTTAATCGTGTAAATGAATCGATCGTCCGAGGTTTTCAAGTTTTGTTAACTCGCTCAGCTGAACTGTGACATTCGAATGTCCTATAAGTGAAGTAACATTTCATTTAATACTCCATTTAGAGTTACAATAATAAAAGCTCCGAAGGGCAAATGATATTTAATGATTTATGATTCAAATTTAAGTTCAAATTAATGATTTAAGTTCGAATAAGGTTCAAGTTATCTTAGATTTATTTTTGAGTTCTTTATGTCTTAGGTGATGTTATTTAATTCAACTTAATTCAATTTAATTTTTTTTTAATTTAATTTTAATTCAATTTAATTCAATTTAGTTTGATGTTACATTGAATTAATTTGATTTAATTTAATTTTTAATTTAATTTGATTTAATTTAATTTAATTTAATTTAATTTATTTAATTTAATTTAATTTTTTTAATTTAATTTTATTTTATTTAATTCTTAATTTAATTTAATTTTTTAATTTAATTTTTAATTTAATTTAATTTAATTTTATTCATTTTAATTTTAATTAAAGAGTTCAATTATTTAATTTTAGTTTAATGATTAAGTCTTTTAACATTTTAAATCTTAAAGTTGGATTATCATTTTAATTAGGAATTAAATATTATTGGGATGATTAATTTAGGGATTTTTAAATTAAAGAACAAATCTCTTCCTAATAATATCCCTATTTTAATAATTCCAATTTTATTATTCTTCCAAATTTAATCAATTATTTAATTAAAGTTTATTCATTTTAAATTGCTTAATGGGTTTCTACCCTTCAATTATTAAATTTCAATCATCCAAATCAGATTAGGATCAAATATTTTACTTGTTAATTTTTTTATTAAACCTAAAGTTTTAATTAAGGGTTAAAATTTTAATTACCATTTTGCCCTTCAAGCCTAATAATTTCATAACTCACTAAATCGAACTCAAATGAACTCGAAATTTTTATGTGACTTCACTCATATGTCACTAAAGACACTAGAGGAGAAAATGTGATTTTTTTGTGTTTAATTTATTTATATAATTATTTTTGGTAGAAAATGTAGATTTCCAAGGAAAATTTAATAACACGACCAAGGAAAAGTTTCTGTCCTTAAGAAAATTAAGGGACATTCCTAATGACCAGAGGACCACTTGGACCAAATTTTGTGATTTTTTGAATTATATTTTATTTATTAGAATTATTTTAAGTTCTTGGAGTATTAATTAATTTAAAAATAAAATATAAGTTGAAAAATGAATTTTATAATTTTTAAAATTCTCTCTGATATCAAGGAATTCCAGAGAACCAAATTTTACAATTTTCTGATTTTTCTTTGATTTATTATAATTATTTTAGTGAAAATACTAGAAAATACATTTTTTTAATTTTAAAATTACCCTAGGGCTTTAAAATTTAATATCTCATTAAATAGGCCTAAGAAAATATGGGGTTTGTTCCTAAGTGATTAAAATTCAAAATGTGACATTTTGGTGAATTTTATTATTTTTGTGATTTTTATTATTTTTTAATTATTAAAAATATTAAAATAATATTAAAAATCAACTTTTTTTAAAAAATTGAAATTTTAATTTTCTTAAATTCCCCTGATATCAGAGAGGCTCTAAAACCAATTTGGTGAATTTTTGAAAGGTATTTTGAAAGTTATGAATTTTTAAAGTTTAAAATGACTAAATTGGCTTAATCAACCCAATTAATAGGGCTAACCAAGTCCAATCGACTTCAAACTTTTATGGTGGGTTCCTCTGATCCTAAAGGTCAGTGGAGAATTGATTTCAAGTCAATTTGATCTATGGTTAACTCTAATTAATTAGAGACCTATTTTGAGTGTTTAAGCCAATTAGTGGCTTGCCTAAAATGAACTAACTCAAAACCTATTTTTCCTAGTGGTTCTCTCGGTCATAAGGAACATCACCAAATTTTTCTAGAATTTATTTCGCAACATGCTATTTATTGGAATTAAAATACTCAAAACAGCAACATGCATTTGAAAAATAAATAACTTTTCACGTAGGTGGCCTCTGACCTTGGAAAATCTGTGGAATGTTCCCAAGTTCGGAGCTTCAAAAGCCCTATGGTCTCATGCCATGAGTGAATTGTATGAATGCATGGAGAATTAAAACAATGCAGGGAGTAAATAATTAATTAAAAATAAAATATTGGACAAAATTAATTAATTTCTTTTCCACATTATTCTCCTCTCGTTCACCGAGCAAGATGGTATTTTTATTTTATTTTTATGATTTTCCTACACAAAGTTATGAATTTTTGAAGTTTAGTGAATTAAATAAATAGAAAATACCCCTAATTTTCTACTTATCCACGCGGCGCCGCGTCATCCTTAACATCTCCAAAGGCACACGCGGTCGCGATCCCATTCGACGCCGCCATCCGCGTCGCCGCTCCCCGGACCCGCCGTATCGCTCCGTCTTCCGATCCGACGCGATCCCGGCCGTCCGTCCGCGCGTGTATTAAATGGACGGCATCCGTTCATCGTCCCCAAGTGTCCTCACCCGAGAGCCGTCCACACTAAATCCCTAATATCTCACTCGATACTCAATGGATTTTCATGATCTCATGCTTCCATGGATTCGTCTCAAGAGACGAACACATCTATACGGCTAATATGGGATGAAATTTACGCAATAAAAATGGAGAATGTTCGAAGCTCGGGAGGAAGAGTGAGGCCACACCTTAGCTCCGAGAGGTGAAGCCTCGATCGGAGATGCTCGGCACGTTCGTCGGAGCCGCAGGAGGCTAGTGGATGAAGCCCCGGGATGTGGTGAATTGCTCTAGTGTGATTTCCACCAAGGCCGATCACAACCTTGGAGTTTGGAACAACTCGGTGGCCCGGAGATGGGGCTTTTGCTGGTGGACACCTTCTCTGGTCTCGGTGAAGGTGTAGGACCAATCAATTCGAGTGATCGATCCACCGTGGAGAAGTGTCCCGGTTTTAGTGCCGGATTTCAACTCCGAAATCGAGCTTACAGAGCGAAATGGCAGGGGATTTCAGTGGGGATCAAGTGCTCGTGTATGGGGAGTAGTCTCGGAACAATTTGGCAGAGTTTCCTTAAGGTTTGTTTTAGCACTTTTCCATGGCCGAGAGGTGGGGAGTTTAAGTCAGCAGTGGCCGGAGGGCCTCCCTGTGGGGAGCCGAGGGCCGGGATCACCGCTCATGGCAAGTGAAGAACAACTCGCAATGGCCATCGGGCATGGGGCAGCTCAACAGGTGAGAATTCCAAGCTTGGATCGACTCGGACCTCTCGGCCATGGAGTTTTCCGGCGATCGGGGTGGCCGGCCTAGCAGTGCAAGGGTCACCCTCGTGGTCAGTGGGTCGTGGTCGTGTGTTTGTGCAAGCAATTGGCAAATGCCAAGTGTAAAGGCTTTGATCCAAAGTAGAATGGGGCATGGCTAGTTTTTGGGTCTAAATGGGTCAACTCACCCATTTCGGGCTTCGGTGCACCCTTCAAGGTGGCTTAGGTGTCGGGGATCAAAGGGATCACTGGTCTGGCATGGAGAAGTCTCCATCCAAATATATTTGGATTAAATTTAGGTTTAGGTGAATCATGATTAAGGCTAATGAGCTTTAGGGATTAAGGAAAGGGGCCCTCCTTCCTACCCAATATGGTATGGTGACATGTAAAGAGGCTCTCATGGCTCACCTTTGGCTTGGGAAAAGTCAAGTCAATTTCATGTAAATGGATTTAAGAAAAATTTTGATATTTTGATGTGAATTTGTATGGGGCTTGATTTGGAATTTTTTGATGATGGAATTATAACTTAGGGAATGGCTTTGATTAAATGGATGGCAAATGGAAATGTCATGTGGGCTTTATGGCCAAATTTGGGTTTTTGTATTTGGTGGAAATGGGCTTTTAGGAAGGTTTAGGGAAGTGGGCTTTTAGGTTTGAAAATGAATTTATGGATAGAAATTTTGTAAAGAGGTTGGGCCAAATAATTGTTGAGTTTGGTTTAGGGATGTTTCATGAGTGGTTTGGAGTCAATTTGGTGTGATTTGGACTTGAATTGGTTTGAATTTGGGTTTAATTGGTAAGTGGGCCTATGTAGGTCAAATTGGGCTAACTTGGGCCAATGTTGGGCTAGAGTTGAAATTGATGTAAAATTAATGTTGGGAAATGTTTATGGGAGTGTTTCAAAGAGGTTTTGGCTTTGGTTAGGTTTTGATTTTGGGATTTGGGCTCATTTGGGTTAGGTTTCGGGTTTAGGTCAAAAATGGGCCTTTTAGCTTTGGGTTGAATTTGAGTGGGGTTTGGATCAAAATCTTGGGCAAATCATGTTAGTGTTTTGTTTATGGGGATGTTAAGGAAGGTTTAGAAAAGATTTGGGGTTAATTGGAGTTGAATTGGGTGAGTTTGGGCTAAGTTCGGGTCATGGGTCCAAATCTGGGCTTTAAGGCCAAAAGTGAAATCGGATCCCAATGCCAATCAAATTGGGCTTGGATTTGGTCTAGATTGGTGTTGGGGATGTTAAATTGAAGTTTAGAATTGAATTGGACCAGAATTTGGGTCAATTGGGTAGGTTAGGTTTGACATTGGGTTCACTTTGGGTTAAAATGGGTCAAATTGGGGTTTTGACAAAAGTAGGGTAACTTGACAAAATTGGCCCATGGTGTAGTTGAACAAAATGAAATTGGGAATATTTGTGATTTTTTGGAATTTTTGGGAATTTTCTGAATTTTTGGATTTTTGGGTCAAGAGGGGTATTTTGGGTATTTGGAGGGTATTGGGGAGGTATTTTTGGAATTTTTGGTATTTTTGGGTATGGATGATCAATTTGAGTAATGTGGAAATGTTTGGGAATGATTTTTGAGAATTTTGGGTGATTTGGAAATTTTTGAGAAATTCGGGCTATTCGAGGCTTTGGGTAGGTTAGCGGGTGTAGGGTCCCGGGGGTCAAAAATTGAAAATTTGGAAAATTGAAGATTGGGTGTATGTAAGTGGAATAAAATCATTTTTGTTGAGCCATGAAGCCATATCAAGCCCACATGAGTCATGAAGGGACTCATTTGAGGGATTCACTATGTTGTTCCTAACCCTCTTAGCCAAGGGCTTAGGGGTTAAGGACCATCCATGTGAATCACCTACATGAGTCAGAGGTCAAGTCGGGTATGGGTGTGTTTTTAGGAAGTGTATGAAAGTGTAGTGTGTAGGTGTAGTGTGTGTGCAAGTCAACCCTTCACCGTACTCAGTGCCACCTGTGCGCGTCCTAAGTGCCAAAGAGTCCTATAGTGAACTCATCCTTTAAACTTCCACATTCGATTTCAACCCTCTAGGTGATTAGGGGTCTATAGTCAAGTTTGTGGAGTTTGCAGGGAGTTTAGAAGTGGTTTGAATTTCTAAAAGGTGAGTCCCAATTCTAATCCTCTAAGATAGTCAAAGGAAAAGCCTAAGGCTAGATCCTAAGCACTAAAAGAAGAAGAGAAGACCTCATAAAAATGAGGTCAACACTTCTTATCCTCCAGGTTTTAATAGTAACCCACAATTTAAGGAAAAGAAAATTTCTACTGTAGAATTAATTTTAAATATGAGTAATCATTTGCAAACTCATGGTGTTGCGATTAAGAACTTTGAGAATCAATTATGACAAATTTTCACTGCGCTTAATAATATACCTTCAGGAACTCTTAACATTGAGATCAATCCAAAAGATCAAATTAAAGAGGAAATTAAGGCTATTCAATTAGGGAGTGGAAAAGAATTAGAAACGAGAGTGCAAAAAGAAGTTGAAACCGAGAAAGAGAAGGTGGAAATTGAGAAAGGGACTAATAAAATATATCCAAACTTAGAATATCCGCTTGAACCAATGAAAATTAATGTAGAAAAACTACCACCTCCATTTCCCCAAGGATTGAAAAACAAAATAGGGATAACCTATTTACGAAATTTTTAGAAATCTTTAAGAAATTAACGGTAAATAGTCTCTTTGATGAAACATTAGAACATATGCCTGATTATGCGAAGTTTATGAAGGATATTCTTAAAAGGAAAAAAAAGTTTGAAGATCATGAGACTATTGCACTTAGTGTAGAGTGTAGTGCAATTATTCAGAAAATGCTTCCTGAAAAACTTAAAGACCCTGATAGTTTCATTATCCCTTGTAAATAAATGTTGGAAGAGAAAATAAAATGTGAAAATTTGAAATGTGAGGATGATAATGAAATTGAAGATGATTTTGATGATATGAAGAATGAAGATTTAGATTATGTTCAGGAAATATTTGAAATGTTGGATACTATGAAAAGTGATGATAAAAGTTTAATTCCATCTATCATAAAACCCCTTGAACTTGAAATGAAAATTCTTCTTAATCATTTGAAATATATGTTTTAGGAGAATCATCTACCTTACCAATTATTGTATCTTTGAATTTGAATAAATCAAGAAGAAAAACATAGAGTAAAGAATTAGTCATTCGCTTAATAATATACCCTAAACCCTAAACCCTAAACCCTAAAAAGATACAAAAAGGCTTTTGGTTGGACCTTAGCTGATATTAAAAGAATTAGTCAATCGATTTGTTTGCATAGAATTTTGTTAGATGAATAACATAAACCTAGAGCTGATAATTCTCAGCACTGTGATCTCCTCTAATCAGTTTGTCCATATATTGCTGATAATTCTCCTCATACTCATCATGTTTCTGAATGTATCTCTCAATATATTCCACCTTCCCATCTATATCCTTAACATGTTCACTGGTTAGACTTATTTTCTTCAAAATCTTCTGTAACAGTCTAGTCTGTGAACCAGAAAACTCACCTCAAGATGATGATGCCTGTGAAGTAGAAGCACGAAAAGTAGAAGCAACAGAACTAGAAGCTCTAACATATACTCCTTTCCAACCAAATTCTGAATGCACAGTGTAGGTGTTCACATCTATACTAGTAAAAGGTATAAGTGGCTGAAGGACCTCTTCCCAAGTTTAAAACTTAACACCAGACTGCTCACAATTCAAATGAATTAAGGAAGGAAATCCCATACCTGCAGTAGTAACAACTTTGGCACAGTTGATGATATAATAAAAAATAATAGCTACAATGTCTATTGGCCTTCCCTGTTGAATAAAATAATTCAGAACAACTCTCTGTCTCGTAACATCGCTAACATGATTTGACGGTAATAACTTAGATGAGATAAAATAATGTCAAGCCTTGGAGGTGGCATTTAACTTTGAGGCTTGGAAATTCACTCTCTTGTCAATAGTGATTTTCCAAATACCTCTTCAATCAGTAAGAAAAAACGTAATCTCATCCAATTCCCCTTCCATAGGATGATAATTTGCATAATAACAAAATCTGTCAGGAGGCAGTAAGTAAAATGTATTGATTACCTCAGGAAAAAATCAACTTGTTGTCCTCGAACTATCACCAAATTTTCTTCTGCTGCTGATAAGTTAGCATAGAACTCTCTTAACACAGAAATAACAGTAACAATGGAGAAGCAACAGTAATTTCTTCAATTTCTTCGAGTAATCATTTCATCAATATCTCTTCCCAGTTTACTAAAAACTCACTCAGGAATCAACTTACGTGATGACAGCGCATTAACCTAACGATCCTCACCTCTATAACTGATGAACTTGTCCCCTTCGAACACTTTAATTTTGGAGCCATTTCTAAAAATTGCAAAAAGTTTCACCATAAATTCCAATATTAAACTAAACTTCTAAACTTAACTTCTAATGGCACAATCTACATAATCCAAGCCATTCTCAAAATTTTCACCATGAATAGTGATTTTCAGAATTCTCAGGAATGTACTCAAAATAAATGGTGAAAATAAAAAATTTTTGCTTAGGAGAAGTGCTCATACCTTAAGGAGTTGAGATCTAACAAATTTCATTGAAATCAACTCTAAATTGATCAAATTAAGTGAAGCCCTAGGAAGCTTATCGCGACTTTGGGAGGTTTAAAGGTGATTGTGAGATAAAAAATGTCAGTTTTTGAGATTTTAAAGCCTGTAAACAGTTTTTCGTGAACCGGCGCCTATGCGCGAAAATTCGGTGCTTTGCCGCGAGTTCTAGCGTTTATGCACCGAGGGTTTGGCGCTTAGGCGCTAGTGCACATATTTTGTTAATTAATTAAATTACACTAATACGCCTAGTTAATCACCCTTAAATGATTTAAATAATTATTTCCACCCAATACACACTTAAAAATTCTAAAATCTCACTTAAATATCAATCGATTCACACAAATTTCACACACAAACATATATTTCATTAAAATCAAAACACTTAATACAACTAAAAATTTCGAACCAATATCCTTGGATGAAATTTTTCAAAATACAAATTTCTTTCACATATAATTAAACACAAATCTACATAATTAAGATGTGACACACTTAAAACACAAACACTAAACAAACATTACAACAATCACAAACATTAAACACCAAACTTCTATTTATTTCCATTCCCCATTAGGTGGAATATATCCAGAACCACCATTAGTTCCATTTGAACCATATGGAATGTAAATCTGATAAAACGGGTGATGGTTGAAAACTCTCACATCTTCTTCTAACCATTTTTTCTTCAGAAACAACATTTTATCCGCTTCTTCCACATTACTTGTATGACTGAATTGGATTTTGAGTTGCCATCCAATGTGTGCTAAATGTGAATTAGTTTCATTTACCTTTACTTTGATTGAAGCTATGTCAGCCTCGATCTTCAATATCCTTTCAGCGATTCCTTAGATATTAACGGCTAGAAACCCATTGTATAACTCTTGCGCATTCTCGCAAATGAAATTCTTCTTGTTAGCTTCCCCTTCTTCTTAATTTCTCCCTCCAAAGAAGACATTTTTGCTCTCAAAATACTATTTCTTAAGACTCAGAAGTGAAAATAAGAACTGGGGTAAGTATCTCTTAATTTTGAGGCTTATTATAGACTTGGGAAGTCTCCAAAATAGACCATAGACGTGTTTTAAATCCTAAATAACTCCTAAAACCACTTACCCACGATTTAGGCTTTTAGAACCACATTCATCACGATTTTTAACTGTAGCACCTATGTGCCAACATCTAGTGCATAAGCGCTAGTGCTCATTTTAGCACAGTTCCTCTAAATGTCCAAATTTTTATTCTGACTCCTCTAAGTCATCAATTAAGATACAATAAACACCACTATATCATAAAAACTTTAAAATACCACCACATTTTCTCAAATAAAACCAAACAAAAGCACTCAAAGCAAACTTAAAGCAAAGCACACCAATAAATATTGGTTGCCTCCCACAAAGCACTTGGTTTAACGTCTTCAGCCCGACTATTGACTTTGAATATTTTTTTAGCCTTAGGATATTTAATATCCATAGCTCCATAGGAATAAACTTTCATCACAATAAATAGACCCATCCACCTGGACTTAAGTTTCCCAACAAATATTTTCTATCTAGCATTATATAACAAAACATGTTTTCCTGGCTCAAGATTTTTAGTAAGAATCTTTCGATCATGCCATAAATTCATCTTTTCTTTATAAATCTTAGCATTTTCATAAGATTCATTCCTTATTTATTCAAGCTCATTTAATTACAATATTCTATTTTCACCAACATCTTTCAAATTATAATTGAACTCTTTAATATCCCAATATGCTTTATGCTCAAGTTCAACTGGTAAATGATAAGCTTTCCTAAAAATTAGCCTATATGGGGACATTCCTATAGGAGTTCTGTATGCAGTCCTATAGACCCACAAAGCATAATCCAGTTTGATTGAACAATCCTTCCTGTTTGGATTAATAGTTTTTTACAATATTATTTTAATTTCACGATTGGATAATTTAATCAAACCCCTAGTTTGTGGATGATAAGCAGTAGCAATGCGATGGTTAATATGATATTTCTTTACTAGATTTTCCATAATTGCATTTCTAAAATGACTTCCCCCATCAGTTATGATATCTCTTGGTATTCCAAATCTACAAAATATATTCTTTCTTAAAAATTTTGCAACACTTTGAGCATCACATCGAGGTAAAGCAACAACTTCTATCCATTTGGACACATAGTCTACTGCTATCAAACTATATATATTTCTAAAAGATGGTATAAATGTTCCCATGGAATCTAATCCCTAAATATTTCAACTTCCAACATATAATTGAGGGGCATCTCATTTTTTCTAGAAATATTTCCTACATGTTGACATCGATCACAATTTTTAATATAAGCATTAACATTCTTAAAAGTTGTAGGCCAATAAAATCCAAATTGTAAGATTTTATATGCACTTTTATCAACACCAAAATGTCCCCAATAATCAGAAATTATGACATTTTTAAATAGTTTCATAAGTTTCTTCTAAAGGCACACATCTTCGAATAATAAGATTATTTCCTTATTTATATAAAAATGTGTCATCCTAAAAATAAGTCTTAACTTCAAATAAAAATTTCTTACTCTCTTGGTATGTCAAACCATAAGGTAAGACATCACTGATAATGAAGTTTACAATGTCGGCATACCACGAAACACGCCACTCATTGATAGTGAATAAATGATCATTAATTTCCTTTTCAAAATAGAGAGATTTTTCAAATTCAAGCCTAGACAGATGATCAACAATTTGATTATCAGCACCCTTCATATCTACTATTTCAAAATCAAATTCTTGCAAAAGAAGAATCCATCTTATCAGTCATAGTTTTGCATCCTTTTTTTTCTTTAAATACTTAATATCAGAATGTTCAGTATGCAACACACATTTTGTTCCAATTTAAATATGATCTGAGTTTATCAAAGGTAAATACTATAGCGAGTAAGTCTTTCTTAGTTGTGGTATAATTAATTTGAGCTTCATTAAGAGTTCTACTAGCACGCTAGATCACTATGAAACTCTTATTATATCTTTGACCTAAAACAGCTCCAATAGCATAATCACTTGCACCACTCATTAATTCAAAAGGTTTTTCCCAGTTAGGTGAAACTATAATAGGTGCAGTGTTTAATTTCTATTTTAATTATTCAAAAGCTTTTAGGCATTCTTTATCAAAATAAAAAACCACATCTTTTTCGAATAAATGGTATAAAGGTTTCGAAATATTTGAAAAGTCTTTAATATAACACCTATAGAATCCAATATGTCCCAAAAAACTTCTAATTCCCCTTACATTAATTAGGCAAGGTAAATTAGCGATCACTTGAATTTTTGCAGGATTTACCTCCATACCTTTTTCTGATATAAAATATCTCAATATAATTCCTCGTGCTACCATAAATTGACATTTCTCAGTTAAGGACTAAATTAATTTCTTCACAGTGCCTAAGAACTTTTGATAAATGTTATAAACATGATTCAAATGAAATTCCGAACACTGAAAAGTCATTAATAAAAACATCAATTTGTTTTTTAATTAAATCACAGAAAATTGCCATCGTACATCTCTGAAATGTAGCAGGGGTATTACATAAACCAAAGGGCATTCTTCCAAAAGAAAATGTACCATAAGGACTGGTAAACATTTTTTTCTCTTGATCCTTAGGAGCAATTTGTATTTGGTGGAAACCAGTATATCCATCCAAAAAACAAAAGTATTTATGCCCAGCAAGTCTATCCAACATCTGATCTAGAAAAAGGTAGCGGAAAATGATCTTTCCTTGTGGAAAGGATTAATTTTCTATAATCAATGCATATTCACAACCTGTAACTTGTCTTGTTGGTATTAATTCATTCTTTTCATTAGCAGTTGTAGTAACTCCTCCTTTCTTAGGAACACAATAAATAAGACTAACCCATGCACTATCTGAAATAGGGTAAATAATCCTACCATCCAACCACTTTAAAATTTCTTTCTTATCAACATCTTTAATGATAGGCTTTAATCTCCATTGAGGTCAGCCCGAGGTTTGCAATTCTCTTCCAAAAGGATTCTATGCATACAAATTGAAGGACTGATTCCTTTAATATCAATTATTGTCCATCCAAAAGCTTTCTTATATTTCTTTAAAACTTCAAGCAAACTCTCTTCTTCTTCTTCTTTAGTTAATTGAGAGGAAATTACAACTGACAAAGTTGAGGAATCACCTAACAAGACATATTTTAAATGAGTAGGAAACATCTTTAATTCAAGTTCAGGAGGTTTTTTAATTGATGGACTAAAGATTCATCTTGTTCAGTCATGTCCAACAATTCAATATTTTCATAACATAATTTAAATCTTCCTCATGAAAATCTTCAGAATGTTGTAATTCCTATTCTTGCTCGTGTTCTAATTTTTCATTTTCAAATTTCTCTTCATATGTTTATTTGAAATGACACTCACTTAAATATCTGATAAACTCATCATCTTTACCTCTTGCAGGATATTTCATTGATTTTGAGATATTGAATGTAACAATTTGATCATTGACTCGCATAGTTAATTCCCATTTTTGCACACTATCATTACTCTGCATGTGGCTAGGAAAGGTCTCCCTAAAATTATGGTAATCTCTTTATCTTCCTCCATATCTAGCACAATGAAATCAACAGGAAAGATAAATTGATCCACCTTCACTAAAACATCTTCTATAACTCCTTTAGGATATATGATCAAATGATCCACTAATTGCAGAGTTACAGTAGTCGGGTTTATTTCTCATAATCCTAGTCTTTTGAATATAGATAACGGCATAAGGTTAATGCTTGCACCTAAATCACATAAAGCTTTCCCATGAAATTTATTTCCGATCACACATGGAATTGTAAAACTACCATGATCTTTAAGCTTTTCAAGAAGCTTTTTCTGAATTATTGCACCACACTCCTCATTAAGTACAACAGTTTCATTATCTTAAAACTTCCTTTTTCTGTTGAGAATATCCTTCATAAATTTCACATAGTGTGACATTAGTTTTAAGGCTTCAGCAAATGGAATGTTGATTGTAAGCTTCTTAGATATTTCCAAGAACTTTAAAAATTGCTTATCCAACTTTTATTGTTGAAGTCTCTGAGGAAATGGAGGTGGTGGCTTTTCTAAATCAATATTAGGTAGAGAAATAGGTCTTTCCAAACCTTTTGGAGCGTCCACTTTTGGTTCCTCAATCTCTTCTTTCTCTACTTCAATCTCTTTTCAAACTCTAGCTTCCAACTCTCTTCCACTTCTCATTTGAATAGCTTTTACTTGCTCTTTATTCTTGTCACTTGGATTTTCTTCTGTATTACTAGGTATTGTTCCTTGGGATCTATTACTTAATGAATTGGCAATCTGTCCCAATTGATTCTCAATATTTTTTATTATAGCTCCTTCACTTCTTCTATAGACAACTTCTTCTATAGACAACTTCTTCTCCTTAAATTGTGAAGCATTAAAAACCTGAAGAATAGGTTGTTTTATAATTATTATTCCCTTGGTTGTTCCAGTTCCACAATGGGTTTATTTGATTGTTCCTCTATTGTTGATTACTACCACCCTGATTATTGTTGTTCCAGTTAAAGTTTGGATGGTTCTTCCAACCTGGGTTATAATAACTTGAATATGGGTTATTAAGCTTATTTATGGAATTCAAAGTTTCTAATGAAGTTTGAGAATCAACCATTTGGCCTAATGTATTTTTTTCAATCATGGAAATTGGCTGAGAAAAATTCATTTCAAACTGGTCTATCTTCCTTGAAATTGCAGCAACTTGATTTGCTAGCATTGCAAAAGCATCATTTTCTTTAATATTGTCGGCATATTTTTAGGTTGAGTGTGTTGTATTTTGAAAAGGTTTCGCCTACAGAAATTGTCTGCGAATTTTGATATTTTTAAATTTAATTTAAATATATATATATATATATAATTTGGAAAGTAGCGTTTGATTTTTGAAAATGATTTTAAATTTGAAAATTTTAAGAAATGAAATCAAACCGATCTCACATCCCGAATAACTTATGTAAACGAGCACCGCATCACAAACCGTATATCTATTCCGAAGAATAGACACACTGCTTGATGATGGGGCTCGGTTAAATAAACTAGAAGATTTGTGACATACGTTTGGTCTGCGAACCAATTTTATAAGCCGAGAAATTCCCTGCTTAATATAAAGGAATTAAACAGGGTTTATATTACATGGGTTCTTAAAGTTCCCTATAAGGGCAAGCCCCTATAGTTAATTACATCTTAAATGACGGAAATCATTTAAGAAAACTCCCGATAATGATTAGTGGTTTTTCTCTCAAGAATTTCAAAGTTTAAGGTTTCAAAGGATTAAATTTTGGGATTTCAATAGGGAATGGATCAAGTTTGGAACAATTAATTTCGAGAGTCCAAAGGAAGAAAAGTAGAGAAGTCGAGGATCCAAGTAGAATCTTGAAACTTCCCAAACTATCCTATTGTTTGGCTTCAATTTGGGAGTTCATTTAATGTTTCATCTTGCTCGTTTTAATTAATTAGGACTTATATTCGTATGACACAATCATACAAATAATCTCGAAGATGTGAGGGTTTATGTCATACCAAACGATTACCTCGAGTCCTAAGACCGTTAGAGGCTTAATTTACATGACATGATCATGCAAATGCCTAACCAAGAGTTGAGGATTTATGTTGCACTCGGCAAACTACCTCGAAGTCCTATGGCTTCGGTTATTTAATTCTAAGAAAGTTTTGTCAAGTAGATCCGTGTTTTGCCGATGACGATGGCCGAGCCGCCCACCATGCTCCGATCTCCTTGTTGTTGCAGAGGTTTAGTTTTAGAAGTCATAAATCAGGAGATGAGAGAAGTGTTTTGGTTTAGAGAAAATCTTAAAATCCAAGTGTTTTTAATATTTTAATTAAAACAATTCTTAAAGTTGTTTAAACGAACCGATTAAGATCCCACTGTTCCGTCATCCCAGCACCGTTATTTTCATCGAATTCACTTAGTCCGGATGAATTTGCTAAACTCAACTCGAATGAGTTCCACACTTTCATTTAGACCGTGGAAATCCCGTTAGCAACACGTGGGTTACATCATCCGAGGTATTTCCGATCATTCAATGAGACGTTTTTATTTAGTTGTAATTGTAGTTTTGTTGTTCTGTTTGTGATTAAATTTTGAGTTATTTTATATTTTGGAATGTTGTGGCGGTGAATTTTATCTTGTAATGACTTTTAATTTTGTTTTGGTTTCAGTTCAGGGACTATCCTAAAGGTTTTGGTTTTCATGCAACAGTCTTATTTATCATGCAAGAAAAAGTAAAGCGCAATGCATGTAAGTAAATTGCGATAAAGTAAATTGCAATAAAATAAAAGCGTACCTGGAGGGTCTTCCCTTCATTCCAAGCTACAGTTAAAACACATGTTAAGGCATTTAAACATATTTTGCAAGAAATACTTAGGTAAAGCTAAGGGAAAGGGTTTTGGTTGTCTACCAAATACCTAATCCTATAACTAGTCATTTCCTATGACGTCTAGGTTGTTGATTTGGTTTAAGGATGATTTTCTTCATCAAAGAACAATTAGAATTAATTGTTCTTTTAAACATCCTGTCATATTGAGGAAGTGTTTAGGACGAGTCCTAAACATCTTTTAAAGACTTCTGGGATCATTTTGAGTCCAAGTAAATTTAGTTGCACATATGAATTAATCATCCAGAAGTTTAGTTAAACTTTGTCTCTTGCTTAGTTAACTTCGGTATTTGATTATCTGATGAATGAAGTGACATTTCACTTAATACTCTATTTAAGAGTTATAATAATTAAAGCTTTTAAGGGCAAGTTGGTTTATCGAGAATTTTAATCATCCTTAATTAAAAGTTTGAGTTAATGATTTAAAGTGATTTAATTTAATTATGAGGTTTTAATTAATAATTTTTTTAAGTTTGGAATAGTGTTCAAATTATTTTAGATTTAATTTAAATCTTTACACTTTCAATTATCTTAGTATATCAGATTGATGTTCATGTTTTAAATTTACTTAGGTAGAAAGAGGTATTTGAAATTATTGATATATTTTTATTTAACTCTTAATGATTCAATTTAGTTTTGTTGTTAAGTGATTTTAATTCAATTTAATTTAATTTAATTTGATTTTAATTTAATTTAATTTAATTTAATTTAATTTAATCTAATTTAATTTAATTTAATTTTAATTTTAGTTTCAATATTTTAAATTTAATTTAATTTAATTGTTAAGGTGTTAATTTAGTTTAATTTAAACTTTGACTTAACTTAATTTAATTTAATTTAACTTAATTCCAAGATTTTAAATTTGATTTTTAATTATTAGACCATTTAACATTTTAAGCTTTAATTCATTTAAAGGTTATCTTCTTTTAATTTTTTTATTTAATTTGGATTATTATTTTAATTTTTAATTAAGAACTAAATATTGTTAAAGTGACTCATTTAGGGATTTTTAAATTAAAGAATAAATATCCTCTTAATAATATCCCTATTTTAATAATCCAAAATTTTAAATATATTCTTTCCAAAATTTAAATTATTTAATTAATTATAGTTTCATTTTGATATTTTCAAAGTGTTTAATGGGTTTCTACCATTTTAATTTCCCTAAGTTTCAATCATCCAAGAGAAAGTTAAAATCAAATATTTTACCGCCCATTTTGATTAAACCTAAAGTTTTAATTAAGGGTTAAAATTTTTAATTACCTTTATGCCATTTTAGGCTTATTTATTTCATAACTCACTAAATTGAGCTCAAATGAATTTGAAATTTTTATTTCACCTCACTCACATGTCAATTAAGACATTAGAGGAGAAAATGTGATTTTTCTGAATTTAATTTATTTATATAATTATTTTTAGTAGAAAATAGGGATTTTAAAAGAAAATTCAACAACATGACCAAGGAAAGGTTTCTACTCTTAAAAACATTATGGAATGTTCCTAATAACCATAGGACCACTTGGACCAATTTTTGTAATTTTTTGAATTATATTTTATTTATTATAATTATTTTGATTTTTAGAGTATTAATTAATTTTAAAATAAAATAAAAGTTAAAAAATAGATTTTATATTTTTATTAAAGTTCTCTAACTCAAGGAGTCCAGAGAAACAAATTTTATAATTTTCTGATTTTTCTTTGATTTATTAGAATTATTTTAGTGAAGAGGTTAAAAATTCATTTTTTAATATTAAAAATTACATTAAGCCTTTAAAATTCAATATCTCATCCTAGGGACTTAGGAAAAATATTTGGTTTGTTCCTAAATGATTAGGAGTCAAAATGTGACATTTTTATGATTTTTAATATTTTTATGATTTTTATTATTTTTTAATTATTAAAATATTAAAATATTGTGAAAAATCAACTTTTTTTAGAAGATTCCAATTTTAATTTTCATGAACTCCCCTAATATCAGAGAAGCTCCAAAACTATTTTTGTGAATTTTTTATAAGTATTTTTGGAGTTATGAATTTTTAAAATTCTATTTTGCTTATGAGGCTTAATCAATCCATTTGGTTGGGTTAATCAAGTCCAATTGATTTCAAAATTTTACGTAAGGTTCCTCCAACCCTAAAGAGTAATGGAAAATTTTTTTCAAGTCAATTTGATGTGTGGTTAACCCTAATTAATTCAAATTCAATTTTAGGGGTTTAGGCAAATTAAGGTTATTATTAATGAATCAACTCAAAATATATTTTTCATAGGGTCCCCTAGGCTTAAGAAACATCACAAAATTTTCCTAGAATTAATTTTACAACATGCTAATTATTGAAATTAAAATACCTAAAATAGTGACATGAACTTGAAAAATCAATAACTTTTCACAGAGATGGCCTCTGACCTTGAAAAATTCAGGGGATGTTCCCAAGATCAAAGACTTCAAAAGCCCTATGGTCTCATACCATGGTGAATTGTCTATACAAATGGAGAATCAAAACATTGGAAATAGTAAATAAATTATTAAAAATAAAATACTAATCCAATTAACTTGATTTTTTTTCCACATTATTCTCCTCTGTTCACTGAGCAAGAGGATATTTTTATTTTATTTTTGTGATTTTTCTATGCAAAGATATGAATTTTTGAAGTTCTGGTATTTAAATAATTCAAAAATACCCTAATTTTCTACTTATCCGACTCGACACCACGTCAACCTACGGCGCATCGAAAGCCCATGCGTCGCTCTGTGATTCGGCGCTGCCATCTGACTCAGTGCTCTAGGGGCCCGTGGTTCAAGTAACATTCCGCTGTACGGCTTGATCTCGACCGTCTGCTCGATACACGCGCGATCCATCGGCTCCTAGTCATCATCTACGACTGGTGTGCACCCTTGACCGTCCACACTCAAATCCTAATATCTCTCTCGATTCTCAATGGATTTTCGAGTTCTTATACTCTATCGATTCGTCTTGAAGAGACGAACACATCCATACGGTCTATGGGCTATGAAATTAACCAAAACAAAATGGAGAGTTGTTGGAAGCTCGGGAGGAAGAATGAGTTCATACCTTTGCTCGCAGAAGTTAAGCTTCGATCCGAGGGTTGTGTCACCTTCGATCGAGTCCAAGCAAGCTCCGGATGAAGTCCCCGGCTCCGGGAATTGTCTAAGTATGAAAGTGACCAAGGCCGATCACAAAGCTTGGAGGCCGGAAGCAATGGTTGGCCTCGGTGAGGGGGCTTTTGCTGGGGAACTTCTCCTCTTGGTCTCGGTGAAGGTGTAGGGTCAATCAATTTGAAGATTGGCTCACCGTGGTGAAGTGTCCTATTTTTCGGGTGGATTTTCAACTCATAAATCGAGCTCGTTAATGGGGATTAGTGGCAAAGGAACACCGGGGATCAACCGCTCCAGGTTAGGAGAAGGTCCTAGAGCAATTTTGGCAGCAGTTTCCTTAAGGTCCGGTTCATCACCTTGTTTGGCCGAGAGGTGAGTGGGTTTAAATAGAGGTGGCCGGAGGGCCTCCTGTGGGGTTTAATGGCTTGGATCAACCGCCTCGGCCAAGGGAAGAATAACCACAGTGGCCATCTGGGCATGGGATGACTCAAGAAGTTCAAATTGAATTTTTGATTCAAATTAAGCCTCTCGACCTGATGGTTTCCGGCGGCCGTGGTGGCCGGCCGACCGTGACATGGGTCACCCTCGTGGTCGTGGAGGTCGTTGCTCGAGTTTTGTGAGTTCAATTGGCAAATGCCAAGTGTAAAGGAGTTGAATCAAAGTGGAAGGGGAAGGGATCATTTTGGGCTTGGTTTGGTTAAAGGCATGGATTTGGGTTTGGTGCACCCACCAAGGCCTCGATTTGGGCCGAAGGGAATCATATGGCTCACCGAATCGGAGTGGAGAAGTCTCCATCCATGGTGAGCTGGCTAAGCATGGTTTAGTGTGTATCATGGATGAGGTTAAAAAGGCTTAAGGAAGGCTTAAGAAAGGGGCCCCTTCATTTGCCATAAATGACATGGTGAGGTGTCAAGACTCTCATGGCTTCATATGGCTTGTAAATGGCTCACATTTGGCTTACATTTGGCTTGGAAAAGGTTGGCTTGTTTCATGAAAAAAAAGGTTTTAGAAATTTTTGGCATTTAGAGGTAATTTGGCATGTGGCTTGATTTGGAATGGCTTGATTATTGATTTAGGACTTAGGGATGATTTCAATTAAAGGTATGATGAGAAGAATTTGTCATGTGGGTTTTGGATTGATTTTGGGCTTTTTTTTTTAAATCATTTTGGATGAGCTTTTAAAGTGGTTTAAGGTAGTGGGCTTTTGGATTTAAAGTAAATTTAGGATGAAAATTTTTGTAAAGGATTGTGCGAAATAAATGTTGCAATTGGTTTAGGCATGTGTCATGAGTGGTTTGGAACAAGTTTAAAGTGATTTTGAATTATATTGGGTTGAATTTGGGTCTTTTAGTAAAGGGGCCAAAGTGGGCCAAATTGGGCTAACTTGGGCTAAGGTTGGGCTCAGGTTGGATTTGATGTAAAATTAATGTTGGGAAATGTTTATGGGAGTGTTACAAAGAGTTTTTAATTTTGGTTGGGCTCTAATGTTGGGATTTGGGCATGTTTGGGTTAGGTTTGGGCTTAGGTCAATTTAAGGAATTTTGGTTTTGGGTTAGGTTTGGGTGGAGTTTAGGTTCAAATTTTGGGCAAATCAAGCTAGATTTTTGTTTATGGGGATGTTAGGAAGGCTTTAGAAAAGATTTGGGGCCAATTGGAGTTGAATTAGGTTAGTTTGGGCTATGTTTAGGTCATGGGTCAAAATTGGGCCTTAGGCTTCAAATTAAAATTGGGCCCAAATGTCAATCAAATTGGAGTTTGATTTGATCTAAATTGATATTGGGGATATTGAATTGAAGTTTAGAATTGAATTGGACCAAAATTGAGGTCAATTGGGGTGGTTTGGTTTGACATTGGGTTCATTTTGGTTAAAAGTGGGTCAAATTGGGGGTTTTGGTAAAAGTGGGGTAAATTCGCAAAATTGGACCATGGTGTAGTTGAATAAAATGAAATTGGGAATATTTGGGATTTTTTGGAATTTTCTGGGAATTTTCTAAATTTTTTGGATTTTTGGGGTAGAAGGGTATTTTGGTAATTTTGGGTGGATTTAGGGGTATTTTTGGAAATTTTGTTATTTTTGGCCAAAGATGGTCAATTTGAATGGTGGGAAGTGTTTAGGATTGATTTTGAGGGAACTTGGGTAATTTAGGCAATTTTGCAAATTTTGGGTCATTTCGAGGGTATTTGGTAGTTTAGTGGTCCAGGGCCCCGGAGTCAAAAATTGAAATTTTGAAAAAAAGAAGATTGATCAAATGTGAGTAAAATGGGATCACTTTGGTTGAGCCATGAAGCCATATTAAGCCCATATGAGCCATGAGAGGACTCATTTGGAGCATTCACTATGTTGTTCCTAACCCTCTTAGCCAAGGGCTTAGGGGTTAAGGACCATCCATATGGATTACCTACATGAGTCAGGAAGTCAAGTTGGGTGAGAGTGTGGTTTTAGGACTTGGAATGTGTGTGATAGTGTAGTGTATGTGCAAGTCAACCCTCACCGCATCAAGCCACCTGGGTATTCCTAAGGCCAAAAAGTCTCATAGTGAACTCATCTTTAAACCTCCACATTTGATTTCAACCCTCTAGGTGATTAGGGGTCTACAATCAAGCTTGTGGGGTTTGCAGGGAGTTAATAAGTAGTTTGAATTTCTAAAGGGTGGGTTCCATTTCTAGTCCTCTAAGATTAGTCAAAGGAAAAGCCTAAGGCTAGATCCTAAGTACTAAAGAGAGAAGTAAAAGACCTCATAAAAAATGAGGTCAACAAATGGACCCCCAATAGGTGTGGTGTGCTAACCAAGCACACCGTACGTATTGGCGTTGACCGAAGAGATCAACAAAACCAACACAGATGTCCAAGTGACAAACTTAGGACGAAGTAGAAGAATTTCCGCTGGGGAGTATCAAGTATATTTCCAAGACTGGAGATTCCTGAACTCTCGCTTGGGGAATGGAAAAGGAGGTGAACTCCAAATCACAAGATCTTGCGAATTCAATTTAGATTTCAGTTTACTTTTAAATTTTAAGTTTCAATGTGTGAGTCTAGATTTCGATTTTTTCTGAGTCTCAATTTCGATTGAAGTTTAATTTAAAATCGATTTAAGGAAATTTTGAATTTGATATTTGGATTTGAAATGAGAATATAAACCTAGGTTTCAACCTCGGGATTGCGAAGAGAACTGGAATTTAGGTACCAGCCTCGGAGTGAGAATCAGAGTTTAAGTATCGACGAAAAAAAAGGACGAGAATCAGAATTTAGGTAATGATCTCGAGAGAGTGAGATTTGAAATTTAAGTATCAAACCTGAAAGAGAATCGAAATTTAGGTATCGATCTCAGATAAGAGTCGGAATTTAGGTACCGACCTCGAAGGAAGAGAACCGGAAATTAGTGTACCGCCTCGAATTTAGAATTGAAATTTAGGTATCAATTTGAAAGAGAATCAAAATTTTGGTATCGATCTCGAATGAGAGTCAGAATTTTGGTACCGACCTCGAAGGAATAGAACTGGAATTTAGGTACCAGTCTCGGAATTTAGAATTGAAATTTAGGTATCAATTTGAAAGAGAATCGAAATTTAGGTATCGATCTCGATTGAGAGTCAGAATTTAGTACCGACCTCGAAGGAAGAGAATTGGAATTTAGGTACCGGCCTTGAAATTTAGAATCGAAATTTAGGTATAAATTCGATAGAGAATCGAAATTTAGGTATCGATCTCGAATGAGAGTCGGAATTTAGGTACTGACCTCGAAGGAAGAGAATTGGAATTTAGGTACCAGTCTCAGAAATTTAGAATTAAAATTTAGGTATCAATTCGAAAGAGAATCGAAATTTAGGTATCGATCTCGAAAGATGGGAATCAAAATTTAGTATCGATCCCGTAACGAGAACCGGAATTTAGGTACCGCTCTCGAGAGTTTGAGAATTGAAATTTAGGTATCAATTCGAAATAGAATCAAAATTTATGTATCGATCTCGAAAGATGGGAATCAGAATTTAGGTACTGATCCCAGAATGAGAATTGGAATTTAGGTACCAGTCTCGAAAGTTTGAAAGAGGACTAGAAGTTAGGCTCTAGCCTCGAAGAGAACTGGAAGTTAGGCTCCAGTCTCAAAGATTTTTTTGTATGAAGAGGGACCCAGTCTCATGCCATCAGAACCAAATCGAACAAAGTTCGTGGCTCCGTGTGAATAGAACTAGTCGATCCTCTAAAACACAGAGGAAAGAGAATTGAAAGGAGCTGGTAAGTGTACCAAGCTGAAAAGACTTGACTTAGCAATAAGTCAAGGAAAATATTCATATTTCAAAAGAGTTTCAAACAGATTTCGATTAAGGAAAGAACTGAAAGGTTCGAATCTGAGGATTCAGATCGGAATTCAATTTGAGATTTAGATTCGTTTTGTTTGTCCTTCAACGATCCCATTTTTTTTGTTATTTATTTAGTGTTCATGTGAATTTGAAGTTCATTTTAATATTCAGATTTTTAGAAAAAATTCTCATTTATTTTCTTTTCTTTTCTGTTCTTTGTTCAAAGTTCATTTAACTCTAATGGCGTTTCCCAACTAATTTGCATAAAAAGAGGTGAAGGCAAAATATGACGTAGTCGTTTTCATTCCAACTCGCCGAAAATGCATCATACAACTCGATCTAATCATGATGACATTTTCCTCGGAAATTTTATGTCTCATACAATCCATGTAAATCCAAAACGGATCGTGTAAGCTTCTTGTTGATCCATCCAAAAGTGTCCGTCAAAAATCCATGTCCGAATAGTAAGAAACATGGGCAATAACATCACCTTACAAGCCACCCTCGCATGAATGCCGCATGGATGTGTATCGGAGGTGTGCTATTTCCCATGTAACTCACGAACTCGTAGGGTCGGAGGCTCTCCAATTATGGATCCGGCTCGAAAGTGGTAAGGCATTTTTCTCGTCGTCCATTCTTCTAAAAGTAACTGAGATCCACTCCACAGGCACTCCTGGAATGCAATGCTTCGCAACGTCTGCTCCGTTTCCTTTTAACACCAGGACGGAACCTACCGGTAGTGGTATCTCCACCGGCCCTCAGAACTCACCAGGGCCCGCAATCCGAAGGTTAGATCCGAACATGATGTTACGCTAGTTGACGAATGACACTGTGCAGAAGGGTCTAATAAAGTCATGATGGTCTATATGTGGAGGTATGCAGTCGCCTTCCTTGTAGATGTTAATAATGCAGCTGTTGGTGATGCAATCTGCAGGCAATACCCTCCATGTTATCATCCTTTTCACCATTCTCTTAATGATTCTTGGCATCGGATCCACCTCACTGCGGCAGAGTATCCCCGGTGGATTTCCTTTTCTGTCTATGGCAAAATTGTAGCAACATCTGCATTGGATTGTAACTCTTCCTTTTCCTGGCATCCACCTTCGGGGTTCTGAATATGTCTTTTCTCTCAGGCGGCTAGCTCGACCCATTTTCTGTAATTGGAGGATGCAGTCTATAATTTGTTGTTGCTCATAATCTGAGAACACATCTGTATGCATCTCGAGGCCCTCCAAGATGTTGACCCTCTTGTTTTCGATTCTTTCAAAGTATTCAAAAGTTTTCTTCTCAACTAGTTGCTTTTTCTTCAGCTCGTATTCCGGGATTATCTGAAGTCCTCGGTGTCTAGTAACATACTGCGGGATGTATGGCTCAACCCCAGCACGTTCTTCTACATGTCTCGGCTCCTCGGGGATAGTCTCCGTAGGGACATCCTCCGGGGTTGCTTTCGCAATAAGACTCTTCAGATCCGTTACATATGCTCGGCGTTGAGGTACCGACTCTATATTTATGCTTTTCTTGGTATTTCTTTTATCTGTTCCGACCTTCTTGGAGTTGACTTTCTTCTTTCTGGTTCCTGACGAACCGGTCTCCTCGGAGCATTTGCACTAACGGTATCCACTGTTTTTTTATGTTGATCTTCTGCTAACTTGGTCAACATTTTGCGAATGCGACGATTCTTATTTCTTCGCTGGGTAGCAGTGAGAGTAGCTCTCCTTACCCCTTGAATTTCTGCGGGTGCGGCGCTGACAAGCCTACCCTCTGCTGTGGAAACCAAGGACGTAACTTTCTTATCTTCTCCGGTTGCATGTGCGGTGTTTTCTTTTCTTTTCTTGTTGCTGGATTGGTGGCTCGGGCCACCCATTTTCATCACTATCTGGCTGTGAAGTTCTTCTCGATCAACTGGGATCCAATCATTTTCTTCGTATTGTAAGCCGGCTGGTGTGAAGTCTGAGTCAATCTCTATCACTGCTCCATCCCTCACCCTCTTTTCATCAAGTGCTAGACTCACGCCATTTCTAAAGTTTAGAACCAACCGCCCGTTCAACATTTTCCTGCGAAAACATAAGGAAAGGATCAGGGGCTGTACTAAGAACAAGAACAATAAGAAAAAAAACACTTAAAAAAAATCTTATTCACTTCTTTTAAATTTAAAGGAAGTAGGAAGAGATGAGAAAATATCGTGAATGAATGGATTTAAGAGGAAAGATCGACATTTTATTATTATGATTTCCTCGTTTTCTTTTTTAACATTTTCGTTGATGAGATTTTTTTATCATCCATTTTATTTTGTTTTGGGTTTGGACCCAATCACAAAGTGATTACTTTACCCGTGTTTCTAGGGATAAGATTCTACTTTAGAGGCCACCCTTCGAAACATCAGGTTGCATAATACTTCTTTAAATACCATCCATTGATTGGAAGCATGGGTCGTACTCCACGGTAATTCGCCAGTTGGTAGGAACCTCCTGAGTAGACTGTCTCGACCACGAACGGCCCTTCCCATGTTGGTTCAAATTTACCACCTATTTTGCGATGTGCAAGAATAGGTCTTCTGAGAACAACAACTAAGTCATCGACTTTGAAAGTTCTTGGGCGGACCAGTTTATCATAGGCCTGGATCATATTGGCTTGATACAGTTCCAAATTCTGCTGCGCTGAAAGTCTTTTCCCTTCCAAGCTTTCCAATTCTTCCAGAAGTAGCTTAGCATTTTCTTATGTAGTGATCTTTTCGGCAACTGCAATTCGGAGTTACAGAAGCTGAACTTCCAGGGGCAAGACGGCCACGGACCCGTACACTAAAGCGTAAGGCGTAGACTGAGTTGGAGTCGTAAAAGTCATCCTGTAGGCCCATAAGGCTTCTAACAACTTCTCGTGCCAATTTCTCTTTTTGTCGTCCAAAGTTTTCTTTAAAATTTGAATGAGAGTTTTATTAAAAGCATCGGCCAAGCCGTTTGCTCTTGGGTAGTAGATCGTTGAGTATCGCCAATCGATCCCGTGTCTTCTGACAAAATTGTTGATTTTTGTACTTTTGAATGCAGACCCATTATCTGAAATGATCCTGCGTGGTACCCCAAAATGGTAGACGACTTGGTTCTTGAAAAACTGTAGCACGTGGTGTGCCTTCACTTCTCTGAGTGGTATAGCTTCTTCCCATTTAGAAAAGTAGTTTGTAGCTGCAAGAATGAAGTGATGTCCTCTTGAAGAAGGCGGCTCTATCGGACCCACTATATCTGTACCCCAACACTCAAATGGCCACGATGTGATTGTCGGATGTAGCACATTTGGAGGTTGATGTAGAACCACTCCATGCACTTGGAACTGGTGACAACTTTTGGCAACTTTCATACAGCCGCTCATCATTGAGGGCCGTAGTACCCTAGTCTTTTAATCTTCATTTTCATTTTCTAACTCGTAATGATGAGTGCCACAAAGTCCCGAATGTACTTCTTTAACGATTTCACGAGCCTCGGACCCGCTCAGCATCTTAGCCACATCTTATCAAAAGACCTTTCGTATAATGTATTATTTATTAATGCGTAAGACAGTAGTTCTTTTCTTGATTTGATGGGCTATCGACTTATCGTCCAGTAGGTTTCCCTGTCCGCAAGTAGCCTATTAATGGCCGCCGCCAATCTTCCGTATTTTCCGTCACCGCCGCAATTGTTTCTTCTTCTCTTTCGATTTGTGTATCGTATTCATGTCGAGCCGTGATAGGACTCCGTCGTCCTTGAACTGACACTTCAACTGACTCATCCTACAAGCAGGCAAATTCCTTTGCAAGGCAGGCTAACGCATCGGCGAGAGCATTTTCTTTTCTGGGAATCTTGTAGATTGTTACATTTGGAATTTGCTCTAACAGTCTCATGGCATACTGAAAGTACTGCTCAAGTCTTGGTTTTAGAATTCTGTACTATCCGGCGACTTGTTGAATGATCAACTGAGAATCTTCGTAGATGTTGATGTCCGTTATTCCCATCTGAATGGTTAATTCCAATCCAGCTTATAAGGGTTTCATATTCTCGCCTCGTTGTTCGTACACCGGCTCGTTAAGTGGTAGGAGTATCTTAACATCCCCCGCTCCGGTGTTATAAAGATTAGTCTGATTCCTGCCTTACCGGGCACTATCGTTTGCAATTCTTTATTCTTCTGTGCTGAGGATGCACCGTCGAAGTACAGTTCCCAATGTCGATCATCATGGTCATCTAGTCTCATTATCTACTCGTCAGGCAAATCGTCATTGAGAGGCGAATCCGCCGGCAAAGGGTGTGCTGCGAGGAAGTCTGCTAGGACTTGTCCCTTTACGGCGTGAAGAGGAACGAAAGTTATGTCAAATTGCAATAGTATCATCGACCACCTGGCAAGTCTGCTAGAAAGCGTCTGGCCGGTCATCAAGTACCGCAACGGATTAACCCTCGAAATAAGGTCGACCTTATGAGAAAGCATGTAATGCCCGAGCTTTTGAGCGTGAAGATCAGGGCCAAACAATGCTTCTCAATCGGGGGATACTTTACTTCCGTCGGAATTAGACGACGACTTAAGAAGTAGAGAGCGTTTTCTTTCCCCTCGTCATTGACCTGGGCTAGCAGGGCTCCAAGGGAGTCGTCTAAAGTCGAGGTATAAAGTATCAACGGTCTACTTGAGACTGGGGCTGCTAAGACAGAAGGTGTCATTAAATATTGCTTAACGTCCTTGAAAGCCCGCTGGCATTTCTCATCCCAAACGAATTTGGCGTCCTTTTTAACTAATGTCGAGAAGGGCTGACACCTACCTGACAAGTTCGAGATAAAGCGTCAAAGATATGCCAACTTCCCTTGAAAGGATCGTAGTTGTTTCAAAGTTTTGGGAGGAGGCATTTCTAAAATAACTTTAATCTTTTCCGGATCGATTTCAATCCCGCGATGCTCGACAACAAATCCTAAGAATTTCCCGCAGGTGACGCCGAAGCGCATTTCAAGGATTCATCTTAAGGCTGTATTGTCTTAGTCGCTCGAAAACAATTCTCAAATCATACAGGTGATCTTCCTTCAGTTTGCTTTTGATGACCACATCATCCACGTGTCGGCATATTTTTAGGTTATGTGTTTTATTTTGAAAAGGGAGTCGCCTACAGAAATTGTCGGTGAATTTTAATTTAATTTAAATAAATAATTTGAAAAGTAGTATTTGATTTTGAAAATAATTTTAAATTTGAAAATTTTAAGATATGAAATCAAACCGATCTCACATCCCGAATAGTTTATATAAACGAGCGCCGCACCACAAACCGTGTATCTATCCCGAAGAATAGACACACCGCTCGATAATGGGGCTCGATTAAATAAACTAGAAAGGTTTGTGACATCCGTTTGGTCTCGCGAACCAATTTTATAAGCCGATAAATTCCCCGCTTAATATGAAACTATTAAACAAGGTTTATATTACCCGGTTCTTAAAGTTCCCTATAAGGGCAAGCCCCTATAGCTAATTACATCTTAAGTGACGGAATCACCTAAGAAAACTCTCGATAATAATCAATAATTCCGCTCTCAAGAATTTCAAAGTTTAAGTTTTCAAAGGATTGAATTTTGGAAATTTCAATAGGGAATGGATCAAATTTAGAACATTTTTATTTTGGGAATTCAAAGGAAGAAAAGTAGGAGAGATCACGGATTCGAAGCGGACTTCGGTAATCTCCCGACTATCCTATTGTTTGGCTTGGATTTAGGAAAGTCCTAATGTTTATTTAATGTTTTAATCTTACAAATTTAGTTAATTAGGGCTTATATTTATATGATAGAATCATACAAATTGCCTAGAAGATATGAGGGTTTATGTCGTATCGGACGACTACCTCGGAATCCTAAGACCGGTTAGGGCTTAATTTGCAATGCAAATGCCTAACGAAGAGTTGAGGATTTATGTTGCACTAGGCAAACTACCTCGAAGTCCTATGGCTTTGTTATTTAATTCTAAGAAAGTTTTGTCGAAGTAGGTTCAAGTTTTCGTCGACGACGATGGCCGTGTCGCCCACCATGCTCCGAGCTCCTTGTTGTCGCAGAGGTTTAGTTTTAGAAATCATAAATCAAGAGATGAGAGAAGTGTTCTGGTTTAGAGAAGTCTTAATTTCCAAGTGTTTTTTGTGTTTTAATTAAAACAAATCTTAAAGTTGATTATAACGACACCTGCTAAGATCCCACGGCTCCATCCTTCCGCATCGTTATTTTTATCGGATTCACTTAGTCCGTATGAATTTGCTAAACTCAACCGAATGAGTTCCACACTTTCATTTAGACCGTGGGAAATCCCGTTAGCAACACGTAGGTTACATCATCCGAGGTATTCCCGATCATCCAACAAGACGTTTTAATTTAGTTGTAATTGTAGTTTCGTGTTCCGTTTCGTGATTAAATTTTGAGTTGTCTTATATTTTGAAATGTTGTGGAGGTGAATTTTATCTTGTAGTGTCTTTTATTTTAGTTTTGGGTTTCAGCTTTGGTTTCCGTCCTAAAGGTGTCGGTTTTCATGCAACTCGTTGTTTATCATGCAAGAAAAACAAAGTGCATTCGCAATAAAATAAACCGCAATAAAATAAAAGCGTACCCGGAGGGTCCTCCCGTCATTCCGAGCCGCACTTAAAACACAGCTAGAGCATTTAAGCATTCATAGCAATTTCCTAGGTAAAGCTAAGGGAAAGGGTTATGGTTTTCTACCAAGTTCCTAATCCTATAGCTAGTCATTTCCTATGACGTCTGGTTCTTTGTGTTTGAGGACGATTTTCTTCATCAAAGAATAACTAATTTCAATTGTTCTTATAAATGTCCTATCATATTGAGGAAGTGCTTAGGAAGGATCCTAAACATCTTTTCAATATTTCTTAGGATTGTTTTAAGTCCAAGAGAATTTAATTATGTAGATGAATCGATTGTCCGAGGTTTTCAATTTTTGTTAACTTGCTCAGTGAACTAGGATATTTGAATGTCCTATAAGTGAAGTAACATTTCATTTTATATTCCATTTAGGAGTTATTAAAGCTTTTAAAGGGCAAAATGATATTTAATGATTTGTGATTCAAATTTAAGTCCAAATTAATGATTTAAGTTTGGAATAGTGTTCAAGTTATTTTAGATTTATTTTTTCATGTCTTAAGTGAGATTATTTAATTCGACTTAATTTAATTTAATCTAATTTAATTTAATTTGTTTCAGTTTAATTTAGTTTGATTTGATTTAATTTAATTCAATTCAATTTATTTGATTTAATTTCTTAATTTAATTTAATTTAATTTTAATTTAATTTAATTTAATTTAATTTATTTATTTAATTTAATTTAATTTAATTTAATTTATTTAATTCATTTAATTTAATTTAATTTGTTTATTTAATTTAATTTAATTTTAATTTAATTTAATTCAACTTTTAATCTTAATTTAATTTAATTTAATTGAAAATTTTTGAAAGAGTTTAATGATTTAATTTTAGTTTAATGATTAAGTCTTTTAATATTTTAAATTTGAGTTATCATTTTAATTAAGAGTTGAGTATTAATGAGATGATTAATTTAGGGATTTTTAAATTAAAGAATAAATCTCTTCCTAATAATATCCCTATTTTAATAATTCCAAATTTATTATTCTTCCAAATTCAATTAATTATTTAATTAAAGTTTAATCATTTTAAATTGCTTAATGGGTTTCTACCCTTTGATTATTTAATTTCAATCATCCAAATCAGATTAGGATCAAATATTTTACTTGTTAATTTTTTATTAAACCTAAAGTCTTAATTAAGGATTAAAATTTTAATTACCATTTTGCCCTTTAAGCCTAATAATTTCATAACTCACTAAATTGAACTCAAATGAACTTGAAATTTTTATGTTACTTCACTTATGTGTCAATGAAGACATGAGAGGAGAAAATGTGATTTTTCTGTATTTAATTTATTTATATAATTATTTTTAGTAGAAAATAGAGATTTTCAAGAAAAATTTGATAACATGACCAAGGATAAGTTTCTGTCTTTAAGAAAATTAGGGGACATTCCTAATGACTAGAGGACCACTTGGACCAAATTTCGTAATTTTTTGAATTATATTTTATTTATTAGAATTATTTTAAGTTCTGGAGTATTAATTAATTTAAAAATAAAATAAATGTTGAAAAACAAATTTTATAATTTTTAAAATTCTCTCTGATATCAAGGATTCCAGAGAATCAAACTTTACAATTTTCTGATTTTTCTTTGATTTATTATAATTATTTTGGTGAAAATGCTAGAAAATACATTTTTTTTAATTTTAAAATTACCCTAGAGCTTTAAAAATTAATATCTCACTAAATAGACCTAGGAAAAATATGGGACTTGTTCCTAAGTGATTAAAATTCAAAATATGACATTTTGGTGAATTTTATTATTTTTGTGATTTTTATTATTTTTTAATTATTAAAAATATTAAAATAATATTAAAAATCAACTTTTTTAGAAAATTGAAATTTTAATTTTCTTAAACTCCCCTGATATCAGAGAGACTCCAAAACCAATTTGGTGAATTTTTGAAAGATATTTTGAAAGTTATGAATTTTTAAAATTTAAAACGACTAAGTGGCTTAATCAACCCAATTAATAGGGCTAACCAAGTCCAATTGACTTCAAACTTTTATGGTGGGTTCCTCTGATCCTAAAGGTCAGTGGAGAATTGATTTCAAGTCGATTTGATGTATGGTTAGCTCTAATTAATTAGAGACCTATTTTGGGTGTTTAAGCCAATTAGGGTTATTTTAAGTGAATTAACTCAAGTCCTATTTTTCCTAGGGTTCTCTGGTCATAAAGAACATCACCAAATTTTCCTAGAATTTATTACACAACATGCTATTTATTGGAATTAAAATACTCTAAACAGTGACATGCATTTGAAAAATCAATAACTTTTCACAGAGATGGCCTCCCGACCTTGGAAAATTCGTGGAATGTCCCTAAGTTCGTAGGCTTCAAAAGCCCTATGGTCTCATGCCATAGTGAATTATATGAATGCATGGAGAATTAAAACAATGCAGTGGAGTAAATAATTAATTAAAAATAAGATACTCGGACAAAATTAATTAATTTCTTTTCCACATTATTCTCCTCTCGTTCACCGAGCAAGAGGGTATTTTTATTTTATTTTTATGATTTTCCTACACAAAGATATGAATTTTCAAAGTTTAGGGAATTTAAATAAATAGGAAAATACCCTATTTTTCTATTTATCCACGCGGCGCCGCGTCAACCTCGGCAGCTCCGAAGGGCCGCGTGGCGCGCTCCTATTCGACGCCGCCGCTTGAGTCAGCGCTCCCGGGACCCGCTGTATCGCTCCGTCTTCTGGTCCAACGTGATCCTGGCCGTCCGTCCGCGCGTGTATTAAATGGACGACATCCGTTCATCGTCCCCAAGTGTCCTCACCCGAGAGCCGTCCACACTAGATCCTTAATATCTCACTCGATACTCAATGGATTTTCATGTTCTTATGCTCTATGGATTCGTCTTGAAGAGACGAACACATCTATACGGAGTTATCATGCATCGAAATTAAAGCATTTGAAATGGAGAATCTCCGAAGCTCGGGATGAAGAATTAACTCATACCTTAGCTCGAGAGGTGAAGCCTCGATCGAGATGCTTGGCACGTTCGTTGGAGATGCAGGAGGCTAGTGGATGAAGCTCTGGGGATGCGGTGAATCGCCAGGTGTGATTTCCACCAAAGCCGATCACAACCTTCGGAGTCCGGAACAACCGGGTGACCCGGAGATGGGGCTTTTGCTGGTGGACACCTTCCCTCGGTCCGGTGCGGTGTAGGACCAATCAATTTGGGGATTGGTCCACCGTGGAGAAGTGTCCTCGGTTTTCGGTGAAATTTCAACTCGAAATCGAGCTCGCGCAGAAGAAATGGCAGGGGGATCTCACCTGGGATCAAGTGCTCGTGTGTGGGGAGGAGTCCGGAACAATTTTGCGCGAGTTTCAAGAAGGTTCGGTTCAAGCACCTCTCATGGCCGAGAAGGTGAGGGGTTTAAATAGGAGATGTCGGAGGGCCTCCCGTGGGGAGTCGAGGGCCGGGATCAGCCGCTCTCGGCATGTGAAGAACGGCCATGGTGGCCATTTGGAGTGGGGCAGCTCAGCGAGATGGAATTTCAAAGCTCGGCTTCTCCTAAGGTTTCGGGCATGGTGTTTTCCGACGATCGGGTGGCCGGCCGGCCTGTGCATTGGTCACCATCTTGTTCGAGTGGGTCGTGGCCGGGTTTAGTGCAGGCAATTGGCAAATGCCATGTGTAAAAGGCTTGGATTAGAATGGAATGGGAGAGAGCTTATTTTGGCTCAAATTGGTCAACTCCTCCACTCGGGCTAGGTGCACCACCCAAGGCTTGGTTTTGGTCGAGGGAAAAGTGATTCGGCTCAGCATAATCAGTAGGGTCAAGTCACCATCCAAGCACAATTAGGCATAAGCATGGTTAAGGGGAATCATGGGAGTGGTTAATCACCTTTAGGAATTAAGGAAAGAGCCTCCTCCTTTTGCCCAAAATGGCATGGTGACATGTAAAGAGGCTCTCATGGCTTGCATATGGCTTGTGCATGGCTCCATGGCTCCATTCGGCTTGGGAAAAGGTTGGTCAATTTCATAAAAATGGGTTTTAAGAATTTTGGATATTTTGGTGTGAATTTGTATGGGGCTTGATTTGGAATTGTTTGATGATGGAATTATAACTTAGGGAATGGCTTTGATTAAATGGATGGCAAATGGAAATGTCATGTGGGCTTTAGTGGCCAAATTTGGGCTTTTATATTTGGTGGAAATCGGCTTTTAGTGAGGTTTAGGGAAGTGGGCTTTTAAATTTAAAATGGATTTTGGGATGAGATTTTGGTAAAGGCTTGGGCCAAATAATTGTTGAGTTTGGTTTAGGGATGCTTCATGAGTGGTTTGAAACAAGTTCGAGGTGATTTGGGTTTGAATTGGCTCGAATTCGGGTTTAATCGGTAAGTGGGCTAAGGTGGGTCAAATTGGGCTAACTTGGGCCAATGTTGGGCTAGAGTTGAAATTGATGTAAAATTAATGTTGGGAAATGTTTATGGGAGTGTTTCAAAGAGGTTTTGGCTTTGGTTAGGTTTTGATTTTGGGGATTCTGGGCTCATTCTGGGCTAGGTTCGGGTTTAGGTCAAAAATGGGCCTTTTAGCTTTGGGGTTAAATTTGAGTGGGGTTTGGATCAAAGTTTTGGGCAAATCATGTTAGTGTTTTGTTTATGGGGATGTCAAGGAAGGTTTAGAAAAGATTTGGGGTTAATTGGAGTTGAATTGGGTGAGTTTGGGTTAGGTTTGGGTCATAGGTCCAAATCGGGCTTTAAGGCCAAAAGTGAAATTGATCCCAATGCCAATCAAATTGGGCTTGTATTTGGTCTAGATTGGTGTTGGGGATGTTGAATTGAAGTTTAGAATTGAATTGGACCAAATTTGGGGTCAATTGGGTAGATTTGGTTCGACATCGGGTTTACTTTGGGTTAAAATGGGTCAAATTGGGGGTTTTGATAAAAGTGAGGTAAATTGACAAAATTGGCCCATGGTGTAGTTGAATAAAATGAAATTGGGAATATTTGGGATTTTCTGGAATTTTCTGGGAATTTTCTGAATTTTTGGATTTTTGGGTCAAAAGGGGTATTTTGGGTATTTGGAAGGTATTGGGGGGTATTTTTGGAATTTTTGGTATTTTTGGATATGGATGATCAGTTTGAGTGATGTGGAAATGTTTGGGATTGATTTTGGAGAATTTTGGGTAATTTGGAAATTTTTGAGAAATTCGGCTATTCAGTGCTGGGCAGGTCAGCGGTGTCGGTCCTGGGTCAAAAATTGAAAATTTGGAAAATCGAAGATCGGGTGGATGTAAGTGAAATGAAATCATTTTTGTTGAGCCATGAAGCCATATCAAGCCCACATGAGCCATGAAGGGACTCATTCGAGGCATTCACCATGTTGTTCCTAACCCTCTTACCTAGGGCTTAGTGGGTTAAGGACCATCCATGTGAATCACCCACATGAGTCGTGAAGTTAAGTCGGGTAAGGGTGTGTTTTAGGAGGTGTGTGAAAGTGTAGTGCATAGGTGTAGTGTGTGTGCAAGTCAACCCTTTACTGCACCTGTGCCACCTGTGGGCGCTCCTAAGGCCAAAGAGTCCTATAGGAACTCATCCTTTAAACTTCCACATTTCGATTTCAACCCTCTAGGTGATTAGGGGTCTATAGTCAAGTTTGTGGAGTTTGCAGGAGTTTAGAAGTGGTTTGAATTTCTAAAAGGTGGGTCCCAATTCTAATCCTCTAAGATAGTCAAGGGAAAAGCCTAAGGCTAGATCCTAAGCACTAAAGAGAAGAAGAGAAGACCTCATCAAAAATGAGGTCAACACCACGTAGCACTCGACTTGGTTGTGAATGACATCATCAAAAATCTTCATCATCGCTCTTTGGTATGTTGCTCCTGCGTTCTTTAGTCCGAATGGCATTACTGTGTAGCAATACACACCGATCGGCGTTCTGAATGCTGTGAGCTTTTCGTCTTCTGGTGCCATCTTTATCTGGTTGTATCCCGACGATCCATCCATAAATGAGAAGATTTCATGCGTTGAAGCAATGTCGATCATAAGTTCTGGGATTGGTAGTGGAAATTCATCCTTTGGACATGCTTTATTCAAATCTCTGAAATCCACGCAGATTCGATTCGACCATTCTTCTTCTCGATCGGTACCACGTTGGCTAACCAAGTAGGTATTGTTCTTCACGTACAAATTTAGCGTCCATTAGCCTTCTTAACTTCGGCTATTACTTGTTGCTCAATATCTAGACGCATTCTTCCGGGAGCTTGTTCGATCGGAACGGAAGCAGGATCTACTCCTAACTCGTGAACCGCGACTTCGGAGCTAATCCCGGCATTTCATCGTAACTCCAAGCAAAACAGTCCTCGAATTCCATTAGTAGCTTCGATTATGTCTTCGGAGTCTTCTTTATTGAGTAAGGAGCTAACAAAGGTAGGCCTAGGCTCTTCGCTAGTACCTAAGTTAACTTCCTTTAACTCGTCTATTGTAGATTTGATTTCTTCCTCGAATTCTGGTGGAGCGTCGCCGATTGGTAGATCCTCAAGATCTTCTGAAGCTTCCAAGCACTCTTTATTAGGTTTGCAAGTGACAATCAAGCAAAATACCATATCATCAACTGATCCTACTGTGCCGAATCCGAGACCATGTTTTGAATTGGGAGGCCGACCGGCATTATTCCATAATTTTTCAAAGTGTTGTGATCGGCCTTTTGTCCATTGTAGAGGTAAGACACCACGTTGAATTAAATTTTGAACACAGGGAGAGTACCACTCAAAAGGTAGTTCCATTAATTTAGATGAGGTAACATCTTCAAATTGTACATCACTTTCAGTTTTGGAAGAAGAAGCACCACGGTAGAACTTGATCGGCTTAGCACCATCACCATGCACTTCCTTGACCACCATACTCTCGATCTTATTAGAATGGATCGGGGTCAGGGTATGTACATAATGGTTAATCTTCTCGTACATTGATTTATATTCTTCATTCTTTTCATCTTCGAGAGAAATCTTGAATTGTGGTTCCTTCTGACTTATTGTCGCTGCTTCTTTCTCAATTTCTTCTTCTTCTTCGGAACTGTTCTCCCAATCAACATTGATGACCGGTTTCTTTTGTCCAACTGTTCTAACGTTTCTTCCACGTCCTCATCCCCGGCCGCGACCTCGGGTGCGAGTTCTGGAGAAATCTTCACCATCTCGTCGTAAGGGAGTGGTGAGTAACTGTTGGACTAGAACTTCAGGTTCTTCATCATCTCGAATTTCTTTTTCTTCATTTGGTATGGTATTTCTGGAAAAGATTATTTTCTTCAGGGGCGCGTAGTAGGCCGCATCTTCATGAATTCCAATTTCGTGCACAGAGAACGGTTGCAAATCACCTTTGATGCACTGTTCCCCTCCTTCGTAATACTTTATGCACTGGTGCAGAGACGACGGTACCATCCAGTTTTCATGGATCCATGGCTGACCCAGTAGAGCGTTGAACGATGTTTTAGAATCAATTATGTAGAATTTTATGGTTGTCTTTGCTAAATCACCGGTCTTCATTAGTAGTGTTATCGATCCAAGAGCTCTTTTTCCTTTTTGATTGAAGCCTCTTAATAGCATCTTGTCTGCTTCAAGCTCGCGAGCATCAATTTCCAAATATACTAGCGTCCGAAGATTCATTATGTTGATTGATGCTCCCAGATCAACCAACACTATTGAGAGCGTAAACTTTCCAATAGTGACTGAAATGTATAACGGTCGGTTGTGATCAGCTGTTCCCAGTAATAGATCATTGTCCGTGAAGGTAACACCTTGCTGTTCTCTTAACGAGCAAACCTCGTCGAAGGAATTACCGGCCATTTGAGTTAAACAAATCTCTGGATCAAGTAAAGCCTTGATCAGGGCCTCTCTCATCTCCTTTGATTGGATCAGAGCGTCGTATATGCTTAGTTTGGCTTGTAGCTTCCTAAGATGGGCTAGCACGTTGTAGTCCACTTTATTACCATGTTCTTCATTCTCTTCCCGAATGGGCAGTTCCTCTGCTGGGGTTGGCTCTTTCTAAGCAACCACCTACTTTCCTTTATCCTTGTGACCCATTCTCGAGGGTAGAACTTTTCCGCTTCTTAGGTTGACTTCAGTTATCTCTTCTAAATTTATCGGTGTCTCCTCTTGAATCAGAACAACTGGCTCTTCTGAAGTTGCTTTGGTGTCTGATGGTTCTAATTCTATCGTGATCGGAGCTCCTCGGAACTCATAAATGGACTTGTTGCTTGTCGAGCTTTCGTAGCCTCCTTTGTGAACATCTTCTTCGTCGTGGTCATTGAGGTTGTGTATGATTTGAGAATAGTTATTTGTATTGGAATCGAGATTCTGATTAAGCCGGTTGTCGCTAGTTACGTAATCGTTAGAAACAGTCAAAACGTAGCCAACGCCATAACCCTTATCATTATAAGATCCCGCCGGGAGGGATTTCTCCCTCGAATCGGAAACAACCATCCTAGGATAAGCAGCCCCTAGTCTACCCTTCGGAGCCTCGGTCTTCTTTTCTTCTACGATCGTCTCCTCCTTCTGGGGCTGTTCTTCAATCGCAAGTGATAGTGCCGGCTCGACAGGTTTCAAACTCTGAGTTGAAGCGCGTACCAAAGCGGTCTGGATGTGATCCAAAATTTTCTTCGATGATCTTGTCCAGACAGTACTCCATCCATCATCAGTCGTGTACGGGTTTATCGGTACAATGAGATCCGTTGAAATAACATTGACGAAACCTCCTTTCTGGGGTTCCTTCATGTATTCCTTTGGGATCGTTATGTTCCCTCTCCGGAGATTGTCATCAAGCCAACTCTTGAAAGTGATGCAATCTCTATTTTGTGTCCGAGCATCTGGTGGTAAGGGCAATAGTTCGGATGATCTTTCTTATTGACTTCCTCCGGCTTCTTAGGCTCTGGCAGCTGAAAATCCGGTGTCTTCATTAAGCTGTGGAACATCTTCGCTACTGCTTCAGTTTTGAATGGTTATTCTCTATTTAGAAGTTCTCTTAAGGTACACGATGAACGAGGCGGTTGTTCGTAATGCTGAGGCGACTGATAGCTCGGACAAGGTTGCTGATAGCCCTGCTGAGGTTGCTGATAAGTCCGTTGCAGTGATTGATAACTAGGTTGTGGCCGCTGTGACTGTATCTGAACCGGCTGCTATCTACTGCCGCGACGATTCCAGATATCTTTTCGAATGTTTTCACAGGCTTCTGCTTATCGTTCTTGTCCACGAAACTTAGCTGCTTTGCTTCCTCTTGCAAGCTCCCGGCCTTGCAAAGCAACTTCTCGAAAGTCTTGATTGTAAATCCTTTAAGGAGAAGTGCTATCGGGCCATGGATACTTTTAAGCAAAATGCCGACTGCATGTTGTTCTTGAAGCTGTGGTTCACACTTCATGCTTAAGTTTCTCCATCGAAGTATGTAATCCACTAAAGTCTCATTCAGCTTTTGTTGCTCCACCACTAGATCACCGATAGTGATGTGGTGCTGAGCCCCGACAAACCGTTTAACGAAGAGATTCTCTAGTTCTGAAAAGGTCTTTACTGAATCGTTCAGCAATTCTGCGTACCAGTCGAAGGCAATCCCTAACAAACTACTGACGAACTGTTGGAAGAGTAAAGCGTCACTCCCACCGGCATTGCAGCAACTAGCACGAAAATGTGCAACGTGCTGCCGGGGGTTTCCCGTTCCATCAAAAGTCTTAAACAGAGGTGGTACGAAGCCTTTCAGGTATTGGACTCGCATCGAACTCTTCGGGTAAGGTCTACCCGTCCGAATAGATGCTCCACTCTTAGATTGGGCTAGGGCTTCTCACACTCCGCCGTTCTACCATGTTCTTAATGTCCTTTTCTGGAATCATGCTTTCAGGCAGGATCTTTCTTTGGTTGTTCGTCTCCGTTGACGAGATGTGATCTCTTTTCCTCCATCCGCAATATGGATAATTTCTGGGGGTGTCTCTTTCTGAGGTTGTACCTCACTCTGGAGAGTGGCTAAGGTAGCAGCCATCTCTTCCATCCTCTTTGTAATCTGGGAAATTGTGTCATCTCTTTCCCGAAGTTGTGCCCTCATTACTTCCGGTTCATCTCTTTCTGCAGCTGCTGGAGCACCTTGTGAAGCAGATGATGCTCGCGCCTCAACCATGTTGATCTCGGCATACTCCTCATCCATGAACACTGATGAGTCAACTTCATCCTCTAGTTTTTCTTCTCTTTCTTTTGCTAACCGTCGGATGTCGGTCCTTAACTTGTCCATGTCATCCTCTAGTGTCCTTTTCCGCACGGTCTCGCAGTGACGGTTGTTGAACTTCCTTTCCGGGAGTCACCTTTATTGCAGTAGCACTTTCTTCTGATTCAAGTCTCCTGACGAGACTTTTCTTCTCAGGACATTGTTTTGGTCTTAGCTCGCTAGTAGTAGGTCGCCGTACCATCCTTCTCACAGCCGGAAGCCTAGGACCAGATGATCTGTTGGCTATATGCTGGAAGGTGGTATCCTCCCTAATTTGTAGACCCGATACAACAACGGGTGAACTGGCTTTTATCTTCTTCTTTGGTTTCTCTCGTGGCAACGAATGTGCTCTATTCGAGGTCCGAGGCGGGATTTAGCCGGCACCCGTCCTATCCTTCTTAAGATTTCTGACACAGGGCATCTTTCTTTCTTTGCCAATCTTTCTATCACAGCTTGCAGTCGAGCCAATGGCGTAGTCTTATCCCTTTTCCTCTTGTAATTGCTGTAGTACGCAGTTTGGGGTAATGCAGGGGCGATCCTACGAACATTCTCTTCATTTAATGCGGCAGAGAGAGGGTGAAACCTGCTCCCTTCCAACAGAAGTATATACTCAGGCAGTTCTTCTCTTTCCTCAGGAATTTCTTCTAGAAAAGCAACTTCAGCAACTCTGGCTTTCTGATCTTGGCAATCATTCCGCTTCTATTTCTTCTTTCGAGTCCGAGTTAGGGGTGCAACTCTCGAACCGGACCCAATCTCAAAAACGAGATGGTATTGTAGCAAAATCTGTACCCTCCGCGGTGACGAGCTCATCACGGACTTGGATTTCCTTCCCCTTCGCCGTTTGGCGAAGTCGGGGTAATGCAGGCTAGACATCCTCCTACGAACAAGAAGATTTCTTTTAGCCGGAAACCTTTGCAGGGGAGGGAATTCTTGAGTCTATTTCAGGTTGAACTCAATCACGGGCTCTTCAGTTTCTGACACTTTGTCCATTAGTGTGAAGAGAGTGACGTCAGCGAACTTGACATCTATGTTGCGGAATCCTTGTCCGAAACGGATGATTCCATTGTCGGGCAGCTCATCCTTGTAAACAGCGAAGTCCATTCCATTGGTGAAGGAGAAGATTAACTTTGGGGTAGTCATTTTCTGCAGGGCAGATTCTGAATGTCAGTCCCGAATTATGCTTCCTTTCGTCGTAAAGTTTAAGACAAAAAAGAAAGAGTCCAAACACATTTTCGTTTATCTTAGTGTATTTGTGATTTTTAAAAGAGATTGTTTATTAGGAGGTTGTTTATTAGCCGGTTCGTTTGTTAGAAACAAAATGACTAAAGGAAAAAGGTTATAGAAAAGGTAAAGGGCCTAATTTAGAATTGGAAAGGAAAAGAAAGTCTTATGCAAGACTTCCCGACTCGAAGGACCGCTCCTAAACTAACACCTATTAGGGGTTCACCCCACCTCAGAAAAGTGGTAAAAGGATATCGGAACCTCTCCGTTTAGGGGTGTCTAAACAGTGGCTCCTAAATCCGAGAGGAGTTGGCTATACTCATTCAAGACCGAAATGAACGGGGTATTCCAACGGAAGAATGGTAGTTTTGGTCCACTAGGGATATGGACTCACTATCTATTTATGAAAGCAAAACCATCTAATCAAAAATGGAGAGAGGAACTATTCCCCAGCGGAGTCGCCAGAAATTGTCGGCATATTTTTAGGTTGAGTGTGTTGTATTTTGAAAAGGGGTCACCTACAGAAATTGACGGCGAATTTTCATATTTTTAAATTTAATTTAAATATATATATAATTTGGAAAGTAGCGTTTGATTTTTGAAAATGATTTTAAGTTTGAAAATTTTAAGATATGAAATCAAACCGATCTCACATCCCGAATAGCTTATGTAAACGAGCACCGCATCACAAACCGTATATTTATTCCGAAGAATAGACACACTGCTAGAAGATGGGGCTCGGTTAAATAAACTAGAAGATTTGTGACATCCGTTTGGTCTGCGAACCAATTTTATAAGCTGACAAATTCCCTTGCTTAATATAAAGGAATTAAACAGGGTTTATATTACCTGGGTTCTTAAAGTTCCCTATAAGGGCAAGCCCTTATAGTTAATTAAATCTTAAATGACGGGAATCATTTAAGAAAACTCTCGATAATGATTAGTGGTTTTGCTCTCAAGAATTTCAAAGTTTAAGGTTTCAAAGGATTGAATTTTTGGATTTCAATAGGAATGGATCAAGTTTGGAACAGTTAATTTCAGGAGTCCAAAGGAAGAAAAGTAGGAGAAGTTGAGGATCCAAGTAGAATCTTGGCAACTTCCCAAACTATCCTATTGTTTGGCTTCAATTTAGGAGTTCATTTAATGTTTCATCTTGCCTATTTTAATTAATTAGGACTTATATTCGTATGACACAATCATACAAACAACCTCGAAGATGTGAGGGTTTATGTCGTACCGAACGATTACCTCGGAGTCCTAAGACCGGTTAGGGCATAATTTACATGACATGATCATGCAAATACCTAACCAAGAGTTAAGGATTTATGTTGCACTAGGCAAACTACCTCGAAGTCCTATGGCTTGGTTATTTAATTCTCAGAAAGTTTTGCTGAAGTAGATCCGAGTTTTGCTGATGACGATGGCTGAGCTGCCGACCATGCTCCGAGCTCCTAGTTGTTGCAGAGTTTTAGTTTTATAAGTCATAAATCAGGAGATCAGAGAAGTGTTTTGGTTTAGAGAAAATCTTAAAACCCAAGTGTTTTTAATATTTTAATTAAAACAAATCTTAAAGTTGTTTAAACAGAACCGATTAAGATCCCACGGTTCTGTCATCCCGACACCGTTATTTTCATCGAATTCACTTAGTCCAGATGAATTCGCTAAACTCAACTGAATGAGTTCCACACTTTCATTTAGACCGTGGGAAATCCCGTTAGCAACACGTGGGTTACATCATCCGAGGTATTCCCGATCATTCAACGAGACGTTTTAATTTAGTTGTAATTGTAGTTTTGTTGTTCTGTTTGTGATTAAATTTTGAGTTGTTTTATATTTTGGAATGTTGTGGCGTTGAATTTTATCTTATAATGACTTTTAATTTTATTTTGGTTTCAGTTCAGGGACTATCCTAAAGGTTTTGGTTTTCATGCAACAGTCTTATTTATCATGCAAGAAAAAGTAAAGCGCAATGCATGTAAGTAAATTGTGATAAAGTAAATTGCAATAAAATAAAAGCGTACCTGGAGGGTCTTCCCGTCATTCCAAGCTACACTTAAAACACATGTTAAGGCATTTAAACATATTTTGCAAGAAATACCCAGGTAAAGCTAAGGGAAAGGGTTTTGGTTGTTTACCAAATTCCTAATCCTATAACTAGTCATTTCCTATGTTGTTGGTTTGGTTTAAGGATGATTTTCTTCATCAAAGAACAATTAGATTCAATTGTTCTTCTAAAACATCCCGTCATATTGAGGAAGTGTTTAGGACGAGTCCTAAACATCTTTTTAAGAGTTCTGGGATCATTTTGAGTCCAAGTAAATTTAGTTGCACATATGAATTAATCATCCAGGAGTTTAGTTAAACTTTGTCTCTTGCTAGTGAACTTGTGTATTTGATTACCTGATGAATGAAGTGACATTTCACTTAATACTCTATTTAAGAGTTATAATAATTAAAGCCTTTAAGGGTAAGTTGGTTTATCGAGAATTTTAATCATCCTTAATTAAAAGTTTGAGTTAATGATTTAAAGTGATTTAATTTAATTATGAGGTTTTAATTAATAATTTTTTCAAGTTTGGAATAGTGTTCAAATTATTTTAGATTTAATTTAAATCTTTACACTTTCAATTATCTTAGTATTTCAGATTGATGTTCAGGTTTTAAATTTACTTAGGTAGAAAGAGGTATTTGAAATTATTGATATATTTTGATTTAACTCTTAATGATTTCATTTAGGTTTGTTGTTAAGTGATTTTAATTTAATTTAATTTAATTTAATTTGATTTTAATTTAATTTAATTTAATTTAATTTAATCTAATCTAATTTTAATTTAATTTAATTATAATTTTAGTTTCAATATTTTAAATTTAATTTAATTTAATTGTTAAGGTGTTAATTTAGTTTAATTTAAACTTTGACTTAACTTAATTTAATTTAATTTAACTTAATTCCAAGATTTTAAATTTGATTTTTAATTATTAGACCATTTAACATTTTAAGCTTTAATTCGTTTAAAGGTTTTCTTCTTTTAATTTTTTATTTAATTTGGATTATTATTTTAATTTTTAATTAAGAACTAATTATTGTTAAAGAGACTTATTTAGGGATTTTTAAATTAAAGAATAAATATCCTCTTAATAATATCCCTATTTTAATAATCCAAATTTTAAATATATTCTTTCCAAAATTTAAATTATTTAATTAATTAGAGTTTCATTTTGATATTTTCAAAGTGTTTAATGGGTTTCTACCCTTTTAATTTCCGTAAGTTTCAATCATCCAAGAGAAAGTTAAAATCAAATATTTTACCCCCCATTTTGATTAAACCTAAAGTTTTAATTAAGGTTTAAAATTTTTAATTACCTTTATGCCCTTTTAGGCTTATTTATTTCATAACTCACTAAATTGAGCTCAAATGAATTTGAAATTTTTATGTCACCTCACTCACATGTCAATTAAGACATTAGAGGAGAAAATGTGTTTTTTCTGAATTTAATTTATTAATATAATTATTTCTAGTAGAAAATATGGATTTTAAAAGAAAATTCAACAACATGACAAATGAAAGGTTTCTGCTCTTAAGAAAATTATGGGAAGTTCCAAATGACCTGAGGACCACTTGGACCAATTTTTGTGATTTTTGAATTATATTTTATTTATTATAATTATTTTCTATTTTAGAGTATTAATTAATTTTAAAATAAAATAAAAATTGAAAAATAAATTTTATATTTTTCTTAAATTTCTCCGACCTCAAGGAGACCAGAGAAACAAATTTTATAATTTTTTGATTTTTATTTGATTTATTAGAATTATTTTAGTGAAAAGGTTAAAAATTCATTTTTTTAATATTAAAAATTACATTAAGCCTTTAAAATTCAATATCTCATGCTAGGGACTTAGGAAAAATATTTGGTTTGTTCCTAAATAATTAGGAGTCAAAATGTGACATTTTTATGATTTTTAATATTTTTATGATTTTTATTATTTTTTAATTATTAAAATATTAAAATATTGTAAAAAATCAACTTTTTTTAGAAAATTCCAATTTTAATTTTCCTGAACTCCCCTGATATCAGAGAAGCTCCAAAACCATTATTGTGAATTTTTGAAAAGTATTTTTGGAGTTATGAATTTTTAATGTTCCATTTTGCTTATGAGGCTTAATCAATCCATTTGGTGGGGTTAATCAAGTCAAATTGATTTCAAAATTTTATGTAAGGTTCCTCCGACCCTAAAGAGTAATGGAGAATTATTTTAAAGTCAATTTGATGTGTGGTTAACCCTAATTAATTCAAATTCAATTTTAGGGGTTTAGGCCAATTAAGGTTATTATGAATGAATCAACTCAAAATATATTTTTCATAGGGTCCCCTGGTCCTAAGAAACATCACCAAATTTTCTAGGAACTTATTTTACAACATGCTAATTATTGAAATTAAAATACCTAAAGCAGTGACATGAACTTGAAAAATCAATAACTTTTCACAGAGATGGCTTCTGACCTTGAAAAATTCAGGGGATGTTCCCAAAATCAGAGGCTTCAAAAGCTCTATGGTCTCATGTCATGGTGAATTGTCTATGCAAATGGAGAATCAAAACATTAGAAACAGTAAATAAATTATTAAAAATAAAATACTCATCCAATTAACTTGATTTCTTTTCCATATTATTCTCCTCTATTCACTGAGCAAGAAGGTATTTTTATTTTATTTTTGTGATTTTTCTATGCAAAGATATGAATTTTTGAAGTTCTGGTATTTAAATAATTCAAAAATACCCTAATTTTCTACTTATCCGACTCGACACCGCTTCAACCTACGGCGGATCGAAAACCCACACGTCGCTCTGTGATTCGGCGCAGCCATCTGACTCAGCGCTCCAGGGGCCCGCGGTTCAAGTAACATTCCGCTGTCCGGCTTGATCTCGACCGTCCGCTCGATACACGCGCGATCCGACGACTTCTGGTCATCGTCTACGACTGGTGTGCACCCGTGACCGTCCAAACTCAAACCCTAATATCTTTCTCGATTCTCAATGGATTTTCGAGTTCTTATACTCTATCGATTCGTCTTGAAGAGACAAACACATCCATAAGGTCTATAGGCTATGAAATTAACCCAAACAAATTGGAGAGTTGTTGGAAGCTCGGGAGGAAGAATGAGTTCATACCTTTGCTCAGAGAAGTGAAGCTTCGATCTGAGGGTTGTGTCACCTTTGATTGAGTCCAAGCAAGCTCCAGATGAAGTCCCTGGCTCTGGGGAATTGTCTAAGTATGAAAGTGACCAAGGCCGGTCATAAAGCTTGGAGGCTGGAAGCAATGGCTGGCCTGGTGAGGGGGCTTTTGCTGGGGAACTTCTCCTCTTGGTCTGGTGAAGGTGTAGGGTCAATCAATTTGAAGATTGGCTCACTGTGGTGAAGTGTCCTATTTTTTGGTGGATTTTTAACTCAGAAATTGAGCTCTGTTAATGGGGATTAGGGCAAAGGAACACTGGGGATCAATTGCTCTGGGTTAGGAGAAGGTTCTGGAGCAATTTTGGCAGAGTTTCCTTAAGGTCTGGTTCATCACCTTGTTTGGCCGAGAGGTGAGTGGGTTTAAATAGAGGTGGCTTGGAGGGCCTCCCGGGGGGTTTAATGGCTTGGATCAACTGCCTTGGCTAAGGGAAGAACGGCCACGGTGGCCATTGGGCATGGGACGGCCTCAGCAAGTTCAAATTGAATTTTGATTCAAATTAAGCCTCTCGGCTCGGTGGTTTCCGGCGGCTGTGGTGGCTGGCCGGCCAAGCATGGGTCACCCTCAGGGTCAGGGAGGTCAGTGCTTGAGTTTTGTGAGTTCAATTGGCAAATGCCAAGTGTAAAGGAGTTGAATCAAAGTGGAAGGGGGAAGGGATCATTTTGGGTTTGGTTTGGTCAAAGGCATGGATTTGGGTTTATTGCACCCACCAAGGCCTGATTTGGGTCGAAGGGAATCATATGGCTCAGCTGAATTGGAGTGGCGAAGTCTCCATCCATGGTGAGGTGGCTAAGCATGGTTTAGTGTGTATCATGGATGAGGTTAAAAAGGCTTAAGGAAGGCTTAAGAAAGGGACCCCTCCATTTTCCATAAATGACATGGTGAGGTGTCAAGACTCTCATGGCTTCATATGGCTTGTAAATGGCTCACATTTGGCTTACATTTGGCTTGGAAAAGGTTGGCTTGTTTCATGAAAAAGGGTTTTAGATATTTTTGGCATTTAGGGGTAATTTGGCATGTGGCTTGATTTGGAATGGCTTGATTATTGATTTAGGACTTAGGGATGATTTCAATTAAAGGTATGATGAGAAGAATTTGTCATGTGGGCTTTGGATTGATTTTGGGCTTTTTTTTTAAATCATTTTGGATGGGCTTTTAAAGTTGTTTAAGGAAGTGGGCTTTTGGATTTAAAGTAAATTTAGGATGAAAATTTTTGTAAAGGATTTTTCCAAATAAATGTTGCAATTGGTTTAGGCATGTGTCATGAGTGGTTTGGAACAAGTTTAAAGTGATTTTGAATTGTATTTGGTTGAATTTGGGCTTTTTTGGTAAAGGGGCCAAGGTGGGCCAAATTGGGCTAACTTGGGCTAAGGTTGGACTAAGGTGGATTTGATGTAAAATTAATGTTGGGAAATGTTTATGGGAGTGTTACAAAGAGTTTTCAATTTTGGTTGGGCTCTAATTTTGGGATTTGGGCCCATTTGGGTTAGGTTTGGGCTTAGATCAATTTAAGAGATTTTGGTTTTGGGTTAGGTTTGGGTGGAGTTTAGGTTCAAATTTTAGGCAATCAATCTATTGTTTTGTTTATGGGGATGTTAGGAAGGCTTTAGAAAAGATTTGAGGCCAATTGGAGTTGAATTGGGTTGGTTTAGGCTAGGTTTAGGTCATGGGTCAAAATTGGGCCTTAGGCTTCAAATTGAAATTGGGCCCAAATTTCAATCAAATTGGAGTTAGATTTGGTCTAAATATATATTGGGGATATTGAATTGAAGTTTAGAATTGAATTAGACCAAACTTGAGGTCAATTGGGGTGGTTTGGTTTGACATTGGGTTCACTTCGGTTAAAAATGGGTCAAATTGGGGGTTCTGGTAAAAGTGGGGTATATTGGCAAAATTGACCCATGGTGTAGTTGAGTAAAATGAAATTGAGAATATTTAGGATTTTTTGGAATTTTCTGGGAATTTTCTGAATTTTTTAGATTTTTGGGGTAGAAGGGTATTTTGGTAATTTTGGGGGGGGGGTTTAGGGGTATTTTTGGAAATTTTAGTATTTTTGGCCAAAGATGGTCAATTTGAATGGTGGGAAGTTTTTAGGATTGTTTTTGAGGGATCTTGGGTAATTTTGGCAATTTTGTAAATTTTGGGTCATTTCAAGGGTATTTGGTAGGTTTGGTGGGTCCGGGGCCCCGGGGGTCAAAAATTGAAATTTTGAAAAAAGGAAGATTGATCAAATGTAAGTGAAATGGGATCACTTTGGTTGAGCCATGAAGCCATATTAAGCCCATATGAGCCATGAGAGGACTCATTTGGGGCATTCACTATGTTGTTCCTAACCCTCTTAGCCAAGGGCTTAGGGGTTAAGGACCATCCATATGAATTACCTACATGAGTCTGAAAGTCAAGTTGGGTGAGAGTGTGGTTTTAGGACTTGGAATGTGTGTGATAGTGTAGTGTATGTGCAAGTCAACCCTCACCAGACCAGGCCACCCAAGTTATTCCTAAGGCCAAAAAGTTCTATAGGGAACTCATCTTTTAAACCTCCACATTTGATTTCAACCCTCTAGGTGATTAGGGGTCTACAATCAAGCTTGCGGGGTTTGTAGGGAGTTAAGAAATAGTTTTAATTTCTAAAGGGTGGGTTCCATTTCTAGTCCTCTAAGAAAAGTCAAAGGAAAAGCCTAAGGCTAGATCCTAAGTACTAAAGAGAGAAGCAAAAGACCTCATCAAAAATGAGGTCAACAAATATTGGCTACCTTTTTAACCTTTCAGAAGGCCATTGAAAATTATTAGTAGGCATTTCTTCAATTAAAGCATAAGTGACCCGACCGCAAATAACGCAGTAATATTCGCTTCCAAAAGATAGCCAAAAGCTTTGACTTAATTTATAAATAGCGGCTAGTGTATAAAATTAATATAATTTAGAAAATATTTTTACACACTAGGGGTACTACACAAGTATACGTATCGTTTCAAGTAATATAGGGTTTTTAAACGAAGACCCCAGTATCGATCCCACATGGAAGATTTATAGAAATAAATTTTCTATGAAGTGGAAGCGAAAAAAAAAGAATAAAATAGTAAAAATATTTTTATATTTATCTTTTAATTTGATTATAAATTACTATTTAATTACTAGATGCAAATAAAAAAAACAATAATAAGATAATGATTTTATGAATTCTATATAAAATAAACAACTTTATTTCCTTCAATTAATCTAAGATTTCTAAGATAATTTAATATTCGTTGGAGAATTTGATTTATGGTATTGTGCCAAATAGAAGCATTCCTATTCTTTACCCTTTGATCCAGGCGCAATGAACATTGACTAATCTACATAATAGGTCCGGATGTATTGCTAGTAGAATGGGTTAATCTAGGCTCACACTTCTAGATGTCCAAGGGTGGCTATGGTCGGCCCTATTAGTGACCCTTTCCTAGTCTATAAATCAAATTATAAGAATTTAGTCTGTCACTCTAAAAACTTATCAATTCTACGCCCTTTAATATTATCTTCCTATTTATTTGCACTTCACCATGAATAGCCCGCTCATGGCCTACGACTACCCAAGGATTCATGTGACATTTACAAGTTAAGAGTTCTTCTCCTTCAAGGTTTCAAAACTCTTTAACAGGCTTTAACAATTCAAACGACCAATTTAAAAATTAAAGTAAGATCAGGTATTAATGTCATCACAATGTTTTGAAAATATTTTGAATGTTAATTCTCCATCGAATCTTTATATTATCTTATCCATCTCTTCATAATTGAAGTAAGAAAGTAGCTAACTACTCAGAACACATTGAAAATAAATAACAAAACATGATAATTAAACTTTGAATCAAATATAAAAATATACTTATCTCGAATATTTCTTCTACGGATCTTCTGATTCCTACTGACTCCACAGTGTAATGAACTCCAGATGCAATAACTTGAAAATAAACTCACTAACTAAACAAAAGTGGCCCTAAATTTCTCTCTCTAATTCTCTCTCTAAGGATGAGAGATCCTAAAGTAGATAAGAGAAAGGGGTACAATGGGAGGGGCACGTTTTCTGAAGAAATGGACCTCTATTTATAGGCTTCAAGAGTTGCCTTGAGGCACCTCTTCAAAACATGTCCACATTCAATGAATCTTCTAGAAGGTCGGTCTGGCGCCTAGGCGCCGGACACCGCGTCCAGTTCTTCGCACCTCTTCACTTTGGCTCGCACCTCTTCGCGATTAAAACCGTTTTGGAGCGTCCAAATGCAATGTATCACATGTCCTATTATCAAAGAACAACTGCCAGCCTTCTAGAATGTCCAATAACCGCTCACTCCGTCAAAATATCTGATCAAACATTTTCAAAAACTTGACAGTTTTCATATCGAGTCTGGCGCTTAGGCGCCAGTTTCTGGCGCCTAGGCGCCAGGCCATATTTTTTAACACTTTTGGTATTTTGCTCCATTTTTGCTCCTTTTTGCTCCTTTTTCCTTCTTAGACCTTTTTACATTACCTACATCCAAAAACACAAAAAATACCTTTCATTAAAGCATAATATCCTTAGAAATTAATAATAATTAAGACATAAAGAAATAGGTATTTTTTTTATAGATCAATAAGCATCAGAAAAATGTTTAGACATCAATGAACCACCAGCAGCGGCATTGATAATAGATCTAAGCGATCCAGCTAATCCATTATCAAAGGTTTGAATTATTAACCAATCTAGTATCGAATGATGTGGACACTTTCTTAGGAGATCTTTAAAACGTTCCCATGTTTCATAAATAGATTCCCCTTCAAACTGACAAAAAATGTAATATCATTTCTAAGCTTCGCAGTATTTGATTATGGAAAATATTGATCAAGGAATTTTTTCTCTGAATCACCCCAAGTTTTGATAGATCCAGGTGCTAACAAATTTAACCATTCTTAACCTTATCCCTCAGTGAGAAAGGAAAAGTCTAAATCTAATAGCATCGTCTGAAACAACATCGTATTTAAAAGTAGCATACAATTCTAGAAAATTGGCAAGATGTAAATTAGGATCTTCAGTTGGTGCTCCCCCAAACTGATTATTATATATCATCGGGATAATAGTAGTTTTAAGTTCAAATGAATTAGCCACTACAGTAATGGGTTGAATACTACCATGAAGTTCATCTACTGTAGGGTTAGCATAATCTCTTAAAGGTCTGAATTCTTGATGGATTTCAACATTTTGATTCGCTATTTCTTGAATATTTTTGTCTTTTTTTGTATTTTTAATTTTTTTTATTTTTCTTATAGTTCTTTCTAATTCAAAATCGTAAGGCACAAGTTCTTCAGAACCTGAACTACGACTACACAATTATAAAGTAAAATAAAATAAAACACAACAACAAAAGCAAAGAAAAGTAAAAAATCTGATTTTTCTTAAATTTTTTTTAGAAAATATTTTAATTAATTTCCCCGGCAACGGCGCTAAAAACTTGATCCCCGAATATTTATGCTTACCTTTTAAACTTTATATTTCTTCTTAATGATAATATCTCTTTCTTTTCAAAAACACTAAAAACTTGATTCTGAAGTAAATAAGAAATCAACTTTAATTATTTTTAATATGAGATTCTATGCAATCATACGTATCGTTTATCAAGTAATATAAGATTTTCTGATTAAGCCCCAAGATACCGAACCCACAGGGAAATGTTTAAAAATTTAAAGAAAACAGAAAAACAACTTTTTACTTTTCAAAATGATTTTGCAAGTTATCTTTTATAATTAAAAAGTTTAAATTCTTTTTGCTAATTTTTTATAAAAAGTAAAGTAAGCAACTAAAATTAACAAAACTATTAAATGATATGAAAGCAAATGAGATTAAATAATATTTTTCCTCTTTTAATGAATCAGTAATAATTGTGGAATTTCATTGTGGAAGTATCTAAATGTATTGTGCCAAATAGGAGCAGTTATATTCTTTACCCTTACTTGTTTCTATAAAGAACATAAGTTAGATTGAAGTTTTGAAATCTTGTAGATGGTTTAGGCAGGGAAGATACTAGCTCCCACTCTAGAGTTCCCTCTTTTCCCTCCACCTGAGGGCTAACATCTCATAAAAAAACTTAAAACATCAAACCAAATTGGGGGCTTTAGCATGTCACTCTAATGTCCTCTAATTCTACACCCAATCAAAAGCATATCTCTATATTTATTTTCACTCAACTATATGGATTATAATTCTCACCCATACAATTTCATATGATTTTCTCTAATTGTTGATTGAGACAATACCACAATAGTTCTTACATGTTCTCACAAAAAACATTAACATTTCAATTGGCCAAGTGGAATCATCACAACTTCTTTCATCATTAAACATTTATACTTCACACAACTTCCTTCCATAAATTAATTACTTCATCATTTGAAAGGAAAAAGATAAAGAAAACTACTCATAACTCATGTAAAAAACACAAACACAATTTGATTTGAAAGTAAAAATCATAGTGAAAACACAATAAGTCTTACTTTAAAACCAAATTTAAATCCATAGATAAAAACTTATCTGAAAATCCTCTCCACAAGACTCCTGAAGTTCCACTGAAAATTTTTTTTCCACTAAAAAACTCCTTAGGGGTGGCACCCAACTTTAAGGATTCACTCTCCTAAATTCTAATACAAACTATGATAAAGTAAAGTGGAAAAGTAAAGAAAGTATGGTGAGAAGAAGACTCTCTTTCTTCCTATTCCCTTTAACCACTTCATGCTTTTCTCCAACTTCTCCGGCCAATACTTATTTTCAAAACTCTTCTCTTTTTTTGATCTTCAAGTAATCATTTTAATAATTTTCAAAAGGTGCTTTGGTGTCTCGTCGAATCATGTCCAGATTCAATCTCAAAAGATGCATCTCTTCATTCTAATTCGCCGCCCAAAAGAAGTTAAGGAAGTTTAAACCAAAAGTTGCTTCAAACACACCTTGGAAATGACACTAAATTTGACTTAATTAATTACTTTTAAATGTGGTGCCTATGCAACAGCCATCGGCGCTTAGGCGCCAAAGGCTAATTTTGCACACCTTTCATTTTTCTCCAAATTTGATCCATTTTTACTCCTTTCATCACAATCGCTCATTTTAATCATCCATGTAAGAAAAAAATGAAAATACCTTCCATTAAAGTGTAATATCGTCAAAAATAGGTGTACAAATGTGCATAAAAACACTATATAACTCCCAGGCCAAAGATGGAGATTACACCGAAGAGATCGCCACAACAGGAGATCAAAAAGAAGGATGCGTTTAACGAGATGAAGACCAAAGATGTGAAGACTAGGATAGGGGCTACCCCCGTAAGATTGGTTGTCTTGAATTTGAGGGAGAAATCCCTTGATCCGTGAACTCTGTATAATTTCCTTTTCACCCCTCTGGGGTCGTATAATTATATGAGACAATTTTAACTACGTTATTACTGTCTTTAGTGATGATGTAACTATTCACAACTTATCTAACCATAATTTTGATTCTCAAAATGATCCTCAAATTATACTAGTTTCCAATGAAAACGTTGACAAAAATGAAGAAGATATCGACAATGCTGGTTACGACAGTTTGAGAAAGGAGGAGCCAGCCCTCTAGTGCAGATGAACTCCGCTTACAATCAACTTGGACTTTTAGAATGTAGAAACAACACTAGAAGAATCAGATACAATGACAGGAGAACCTCTAGGTCTAGAGGAGGAAGTGATAATAGAAGTACATTTAAGTAGTGGAAAAATGCTACCTCCAAGGACAGCTGCAGTGTAGAAAGGAAAACCAATAATTATTCAAGAAAAAACTACCTCCAACAACGTAAGAAGTACAAATTAGAAACGATATTAAGAATTTAAATAAAGTGGATTACAATGTATTAGCTCATTTCATAAAGTTGTCGACAAAACTAAGTATTTACAACACTCTGATCCTATCAAAAAAGATGAGAGAAAATCTGGTCAAGGCTCTACTTGATCCAGAAATTTTCTTAGCTCAATTGGCTAGCTCGTCCTTAGATGGAGTTTGTACTTTGAAGGGACAACTTGGTGTAACCTTCACCAATGAAGACATGTTACTCGGTACTGCTGATCACAACATATGCTTTACATTTCCGTCATTATCAGTAGGCTCGTACTTTATAGAGTGTTAGTAGATCCTGAAGCATCGCTTAACATAATGAGTCTATGGACGTTAGCTTACTTGGATATCGACGCACAAGAGCTCACTATGGATAAGATGATGTTAAGAGGATTCAATCAGAAAGGAGAAAGATCCTTGGATCTATAACACTGCAGATGAAAGTTAGAGATCTAGTAACAATCACAAAGTTCCAGGTCATCGATGCAGATACTTTGGTCAAAACTCTGCTTTGTCGGTCGTGGATTCACGAGTACAAAATTTTCCCATCATCAGTTCAACAATGCATCAAGTATTACGAAGATGGAAAAGAACATTGTATTAAGGAAGACTTATATCCGTTCTCGATACATGAAGTGGGCATTCACAAAGACACTGCTTACTATGCTCCCCTGAAGAAAACAGTATTTTCAAGAGAAAGTGTGCCAAATTAGACTGATGATTCAGAAGAATCACGAGAATGGGAACTTTCACCTTCTCTTCAATGATCTCCCACCACTCCTTTGCGACGCGTTGGTGGAGGTTCTCATAGCCTACGTATCCGAGGTCGAGGCCGGGGACGCGGGTGAGGGAGAACTGATCAGATTGTTGAACTGATGAATCCAGCGATCAGCATCAACTTAGAAGGAAGCTTGGAGGAAGATGAATTCATAAAGGAAACTATGATGATAAGCTAGAAGAATCCTCAATTTGAGATTTCCTTGGAAGATAAAGAGAAAAGTGAATATGATTCAAGGTACAATTGGATTAACCATTATGTGCAAGCCATGACCTTAACTCTGATCCATCCTCAAAAGATCGAGAGTATGGAGATAAAAAAGGTACATAATGGTGGTGTTAAACCGATCAAGTTTTATTAAGCTTCTCCTTCTACCTCTGATCCTTATGTAATTCCTGAAGAAGATAATTCTAATGAATTAATGGAATTACCTTTTGGTTACTTTTCACCATTTGTAAAAAAATTAATTCAACAAGGATATGTGCCAAAGAAAATGCCAAAAGATAAGTTACAATTATTTGAAAAATTATGGAATGTAAAAAGAAAGAAACTCAATTCAAAAGAGGGTCTCGAGTTTGGAACGATTAGATTGTTCGATGACTCAGAATTTTTCATAGTTGTTACTAGCAAGTCAGATGAAGATTGCTTCGACATTTAAGAAGACTTCAAAGATGCTACAATAGGTGATGATCCACCAGAATTCAAAGAAGAATTCAAGCCTACAGTTGATGAATAAAAAGAAATCAACCTCGGAACTGAGGAGCAGCCCCAACCCACATTCATAAGTTTACTACACAAACAAAGAAGAGTCTACATATTTAATCAAGTTGTTATCAGAATTCAAGGATTACTTCGCTTGGAGCTGTGATGAAATGCCAGAACTATCCTAAGAGTTTGCAATACACTGCCTTGGAGTGGATCAAAATACAACACCAGTAAAGAAAGCTCTTAGAACAACGCACCTCGATATAAAACAACACATCATAGCCGAGGTGAAGAAGTTGATAGACACTAACTTTGTGCGAGAAGAGAAATAACCCACATGGTTAGCCAATATTTTACCTGTGAAAAAGAAAAATGGAAAGATTCGAGTGTGTGTCGACTTCAGGGATTTAAATAAAGCATGTTCAAAAGATGAATTCCAGTTATTAATAACAGAATTTTGATGGAAATTGCATCGACACACCAGATATTATAATTTATGCATGGATCTTCAGGTTATAATCAAATCTAGATGACTCGAAGACGCAACACTCACAACATTCATAACTCCGGTTGGGATTTACTGCTAAACCGTGATGCCATTTGGATTAAAGAATACCAGATCAACATATCAAAGAGCGATGAACAAGATCTTCGATGACCTCATCCACAATCAAGTTGAATGCTACATGGAAGATTTAGTCATCAAGAAAAAAGTGAAGAATAACCATTTGTATAATTTGAGGATTGTATTTGAACGATTACGACAATACAATCTCAAGATGAATCCCATAAAGTGTACCTTTGGCGTTACCTCTGGAAAATTTCTAGGATTTATTGTCCGTCATCAGGAAATGTAAAGCGACCCAGAGAAGAGTAAAGCTATCTTAGAAATTCCTCCTCCCAAAGCCTTGAAGCAATTTCGTTCTTTCTAGGGGTAATTGGCATACTTGAGATGCTTTATATCTAATATGTCAGGAATGTGTCAATCCTTTTTGATTACTTCGAAAGGATGCCAATTTTATCTGGGGAGTGTCGTGCCAATGGGCTTTCGAAGATATTAAGCAGTACCTGATGACACCTCTTTTAGCAGGCCCTATCCCGGGTAGACCGTTGATACTTTATACTGCGGCCTTAGACGACTTCCTCGGAGCCCCATGATACACCTAAAGTATATAGTATTTTTATGCACATTTTTATACCTATTTTTGATGATATTGCACTATAATGGAAAATATTTTGTGTTTTTCTTGCAGATATGATGAAAATGAGTGATTATGATGAAATGAATAAAATTGGATCAAATTTTGAGCAAAAAAATGAAAAGTTGGACTTTGGCGGCTAAGCACCGCATGGTCGGCGCTTAGCCGCCACAGTTAAAAATTGAATTTTCTTCATTTTTGACAACAATTTCAAGGGGTGTTTGAACCAACTTTTGGTAGTGACTTCTTTAACTTCCCATGGGCGGCAAATTTGAATGAAGAGATGCATCTTTTGGTGGATACGTTGAATCGAGACATAATTTGAAGAGACACTAAGGCACCTTTTGAATTATTATTAAAATTATGTCATGTAATGAGTCTAAGAGAGAGTTTTTAGAGAGCCTAGTTTTTAAGAGTCTTTTCTAATTTTCAGAGTCTTCTTCTAGTTTCAAAGATTTTTTACTTCTAGTCTTTTATTATTTATAGTTAATTAGTTTAATTTTAGAGGATAAAGGGTTGGTGTGAAACCTTCTTTCCACCAATTTTCTTTCATCCATTTATCTAGTTCTTTTTGAAGTTTAAAGTCAAAGTTGGAGTCAACAGAGTTGGGCTCCAACCTCAGTAGTGTTGTCCTGTGGAAAGTCAAGTTTCAAAGGAACTTCCAGAGTCTTGTGGAGAGGATTTTCATATAAGTGTTTATTTATGTTTTTATATTTAGTTTTTCTTGTTGTGTTTTCTTTATGATTTCTATTTTCAAATCAATGTGTGCATGTGTTTTCTCCATGAGATCTGAGTAGTTTTCTTTATCTTTTTCTTTCTTAAATGAAGAAGTAATTAAATTATGTAAGACTGTTGTGGAATGTATAAATGTTTAAAGTTGGAATAAGTTGTGAAGATATAACTCCATGAACTTAATTTACTTCTTAATTTGGCCAGTTAAGATGTTAAAAGTTGTTGTGAGATTATGTAAGATCCAATGCTGTATTTTCTCAAACAACAATTGGTAAAAATCACATGCAATTATATGGGTGAGAATTGTAGTCCATATAATTAAATGTAAATATATTAGGAGATATGTTTTTAATAGGGAGAAAATTAGAGGTCTTAAGAGTGATAGACTAAAGCCCCCTAATTTGGTTTGATATTTTAAATTTTGTTATGAGAAGTTAGCTCCCAGGTGGAGGGAATCGAGGGAACTCTAGAGTGAGAGCTGGTATCTTCCCTGCTTAACCATGTTCAAAATTTTAAAATTTTAAATTAACCAATGTTCTTTATAGAACCAAGTAAGGGTAAAGAATAAATTTGCTCATATTTGTCACAACACATTTAAATACTTCCACAATAATACTTTCATAATTATTACTACTTTATAAGAGAAAGAAAAAGATATTTTATTTCCTAGTGTTTATATCGTGTTTTAAAGTTTTGATAATTTTTATTTCCTACTTAGCTTTATATCAAAAATACCAAAAAAAAAACAATTTTCAAAGTTTACAAATCAAAACATACTTTAAAATATCATTTAAAAAGTAAAAATATAATTTTCTTATTTCTTTAAAAAGTTTTTACATTTCCCTGTAGGTTCAGTATCTCGGGGATTAATCAGAAAGTCCTATACTACTTGATAAACGATACGTATACTTGCGTAGTTTCCCATATTATAAAATCATAATTTTCATATCTAAATCATTAGCACACGTATATTTGTCGGGGATCAGGTTTTTGGTGCCACTGCCGGGGAAATTAATTAAAACTGCATTTTTAAAGAAAATTAAGAAAAATTTAAATTTTTTACTTTTCTTTGTTTTTGTTAGTGTGTTGTGTTTTGTTTTATTTTATTGTTGTATGTGTAGTTCAGGTTTTGAGGGACTTGTGCCTTACAATTCTGAATTAGAAAGAACTATCAGAAAAATAAAAAAAAATTAAATTTTCTAAAAAAGATAAAAAAATTCAAGAAATAGCAAATCATCAAAATCAAAATGTTGGCATCCATCAAGAATTCAGACCTTTAAGAGATTATGCTAACCCTACAGTGGATGAACTTCATGGTAGTATTTAACACCCTGCTGTAGCTGCTAATTCCTTTGAGCTTAAAGCTGCTATTATCTAAATGGTGTCTAATGATTAGTTTGGGGGAGCAACAACTGAAGATCCTAATTTGCATCTTACTAATTTTCTAGAGTTGTGTGCTACTTTTAAATATGATGGTGTTTTGGATGATGCTATTAGACTCAGAATTTTTCCTTTCTTACTAAGGGATGAAGCTAAGATATGGTTAAATTCGTTAGCACCTGGATCTATCAGAACTTTGGGTGATTTAGCACAAAAATTTCTTGCTAAATATTTTCCACCATCGAAGAATACAAAGTTGAGAAATGATATTACATCTTTTTGTCAGTTTGAAGGTGAATCAATATATGAAGCATGGGAAAGATTTAAAGATCTCCTCAAGAAATGCCCACATCATTCGATACCAGATTGGTTAATAATTCAAACCTTTTATAATGGATTAGTTGGATCTCTTAGATCAATTATCGATGCTGCTGCTGGTGGATCATTAATGTCTAAACATTTTTTTTATGCTTATGCTTTAATTGAAGAAATAGTTACTAATAATTTTCAATGATCTTCTGAAAGGTTAAATCGTAAAAAGGTAGCCAGTGTTCATGAAAATGATGCTTTTGCAATGTTAGCAAATCAAGTTGCTGCAATTTCAAGGAAGATGGACTAATTTGGGATGAATTTTTCTCAGCCAAATTGCATGATTGAAGAAAATTCATTAGGCCAAATGGTTGATTCTTATTCTTCACCAGAAACTTTGAATGTTATAAGCAAGTCTAATAACCCATATTCCAATTAATATAACCCAGGTTGGAAAAATCATCCAAACTTTAACTGGAAAACCAATAATCAGGGTGGTATTAATCAACAATGGGGGAACCACCAAGTAAACCCATTGGGGAATTGGAACAACCAAGGAAATAATAATTATAGACTAACTTATCCTCCAGGTTTTAACAATGCTTTACAATTAAAGGAGAAGAAGTTGTCTATTGAAGAAGTGGTGTCACATATGGGAAATCAAATGCAAATTCAAGAAGCAACCATCAGAAATATTGAAAATCAATTGGGGCAAATTGCAAATTCATTAAGTAATAGATCCCAGGGAACGCTTACAAGTAATACTGATGTGAATCCAAGAGATAAGAATAAAGAGCATGTGAAAGCAATTCAACTGAGAAGTGGAAGAGAGTTGGAAGGTAGAGTTCAGAAAGAAACTAAAGTAGAGAAAGAAGAGATTGAAGAACCAAAAGAGGTTGCTTCGAAAGGTTTGGAAAGACTAATTTCCCTACCTAAGGTTGATTTAGAAAAGCCACCACCTCCATTTCCTCAAAGACATCGTCAACAAAAGTTGGATAAGCAATTTTCAAAATTCTTGGAGATATTTAAGAAGCTTACCATTAATATTCCATTTACTGAAGCCTTAGAACAAATGCCGAGCTATGTGAAATTTATGAAGGATATTCTCAACAAAAAGAGGAAGTTTGAAGATAATGAGAGAGTTGCACTTAGTGAGGAGTGCAGTGCAATAATTTAGAAGAAGCTTCCTGAAAAGCTTAAAGATCCTGGTAGTTTCATAATTCCATGTGCAATCAGAGACAGATTCTATGGAAAATCTTTATGTGATTTGGGTGCAAGCATTAACCTTATGCCTCTATTAATATTCAAAAGACTGGGATTAGGAGAAATAACCCCAACTACTGTAACTCTAAAATTAGCAGATTGTTTGATCACATATCCAAAAAGAGTTATAGAAGATGATTTGGTTAAGGTGGATCAATTTATTTTTCTTGTTGATTTCATTGTGCTTGAAATGGAGGAAGATAAAAAGATACCCATAATTTTGGGAAGACCTTTCCTAACCACTATTAACTTTTAAAACAAAATTAACTAACAAACACACACTAAGCTATATATTTGAAAGGTATTTGATATATAGGAAAAGTATCTTTCCTCTTGCAATGAAAATATGATGTGTAGATGATATGGAAAGATTATCTATGGTATTGTGCCAAATAGGAGCATAAATTATTCTTTACCCTTAAAAGAGTACCCCCTCTTCCAAGCATGAAAAGAACATTGACATATCCTAAGTTTAGTCACTAAATCTAAGGCTAGGCTGGGAGGATACCTGCTCTCACTACGGAGCTCCCACTCACCCTTCACCTGAAGTCTAACCTTCGAGTTTAGTTACTAATCTTAGGACCAAATTGGGGATCTCAGCCTGTCACCCTGAAACCTCCAATTTGAAGTCCATCAAAACACATTTCCCTATTTATTTGCACTCAATTCCCATGAACTATGCAATTCATCCATGGAAAGTGAATGAATTCTTCATTATTGTTGTAGGACACTAAATCCCTTCAGAATTAATGTTCAACAACATATTTTAACAATTCAATTGGCCAGATCGAAAAGTAAATTAAGTTCGAAATGAAAAACCATCACAATTTCTTCAATACATTAAAAGCACTTCAAATCCACATCAATCCATCATCACATCTCTATGCAAGAAGAAAGAAAAATGAGACTGATCAGAATTCATGAAGAAGATACAATAAAACATGGATTTTATATAAAAGAAAAGATATACAAACCGCAAAAGAAAATACAACTTTTCTCTTTCTCTTCCCCAATGCAATTCTCTTGAAGTTCCTTTGAATCCTTTTATCTCATCTTTGCAACACTTAATTCCCTATTTAGAATGGAGAGGAAGAAGCAATCTCTCACTTTACTTCTTCTCCTTCACTCCTTAGAGAAGAATTTCTCTCAAATTCTAACTCCTACACACTTTTCTCCTAAGCCCTAACACTCAACACACACTCTTGCTCTCTAGAACCACACTAAAACTCAAGAACACACACTCTATTTTTATCAAAAAATAGTTACTTAGAAGTTAGAAACGAAATCCCAAGAGTTTCCATAAGCATCTATTCAAAAAGTCACAAAAAATCTTCAAATTTAAAGTCCACCGACATTGGGCGCCGGCGGCCCCAGATAGAGTGCCGGCGGTGCTCTATCGTCAAAATATTAACGATTTCTCTGGAAAATGGCGTCGGCGGCGCCAGAAGCTGTTTTCATCCTTTTTGCTCCTTTTTGCTTCAAATTCGTTCCTTTTCGCTTTTTTCCGCTCCAATCACCTAAAATCATCATACCTGCAACAAATTATGAAAAATACCTTTGTTTAAAGTGCAATATCACTAAAAATGGGTAAAATTATATAGCAAAAATAGTATATATTTTTGGTGCATCAAAATCCCCCCAAAATTAACTATTACTTGTCCACAAGTAATCCTTTTACTACATAAAAATATAACTCTAGGCAATGCACTTTTCACCTATAAGATGCTAAAATTTTTTATTCAAAAGAATACATTAGTTAGATCTTAAGAACAAAATTTAGTAACTCAGGTCAATACTACAGATATAAGAATATTCAGCAATCAAGTCTAAGAGTTCTAGTCTTCTATTTATTTCAAGATAAACTATAATTTGTCACATTAAGAGTGCCTTGAAAGATAATGTGAAAAAGGAGTTTATGCAAACTTTATCAGAATGTAGGCCAACACTTTAAATATAAATTTAGAAATGAAATCAAGTTTTCCCTTTAGGGTGACTCAAGTGAAGTCAATTTTTGATTAGGCATCTCCTAAAGCTACTCCTCATGATTACCCTTTTCTTTCTTTTTCTTCTTCTTTTCTTTTTGCGATTGTTTTTCAATCCTCCTTTTCTTTTCTTTCCCCTTTTTTTTTTCAATGAGGATTACTATATCTAGATAGCCTTTAATGATTTTGAACTTAACTCTCCTCTTTCTAAAGTTCAAACTTGAGATACCTCCTTACTTTATAATTAGGTACAAGCTTTATTATTCATCATAAAGTCACAATCTCTTCTTAACACACAATAATTTAAGTCTCTTAATATTTCAAAAATACAATTTTCTTTACTTTAAATAGTTAACTATAATCAAATCCTTTATACCAAATATCTTTTTTCTATAAAATTAACCTTTATTACTAAAACTTTCATCCAATCCTTCCATAATATTCAACTGAAATAAAAAATTTTAGTTACCTACAGTAAGATTCAACTGCCAGAATTTATGCTAATAATTTTTGAAAATATAATAATTGAGAACAAATAAGAGTTAATATTTCTCTACCCTCCCACAAACTTAAATTTTTCAATAAATTTTAAATAGTAGAGAGTAAAAGAAAACTAACCTTTTTGTGCTGGGATCTTGAAATCTTCAACAACTATCTGGTATTAGTTACAATTCACAACTAGCAGACATGAAACAATTAGTAACAGTGATATATAAATATTTAAAACTTTTGCAAGGTGAAGAGAAATTAACTTTAAACATTTAAACATCCAACAAAACATCACAATACTAAACAAACTATTACATCACTACACAGTTCATTTAACAATTTCAAAATTTTTCAATATAACGTAACAGTACACCAACAGGGTTAGACATCACATGAAAAGCAAATAACTACTACATCACAACACTACAACACAACACAACAAGAAAAACAGAAATAGAAACAAACAATCTACCAATCTTCATCACCAGGATCATCAGCAGGGTCAGCTAAATCAGGTCTATACGGTGTATAGCTGGGGCAAGTAGGAAATATCACATCAATCTCCCCCCTCATAAATCTGACATGAGCATCATAATAGGCAATAACGAACTCAACTCTCCTCTTCAAATAATCTTCATTCACATCACTTCTGGCCTCAAACACATCCATCCTACCATGAAGTCTATCCAAATTAGCACTTTGTAATCTCAGCTACGCCATAATATCAGATAATTTAGGCGGTTCAGATGTAGATGGAACGTCATAACTCGTAGTAGGAATATCAGTACTACTCTCATCTCAGGCTCCCACATGAGACTCATAAGTACGGATAATAGTCTTTGTAATTGGTCTCAGCGGTATAGTCATTTCTTCAGAACTGCTGAACTCCACTCTAGATCGAACACACGGAGCATGAACTAAGGCGGGATGTCCTAATCGACCAGTGGTCTCACCTCTAGCAATAGTCTGAATGTTCTTGAAGACAATAGTTCCAATATCAATCTTTTTCATCTTCTGAATACAATAGTTCAGAATTTCTCTATCCCTTGTAAATTCGCTGTGGTGATAAGGGTAATAGTCTTGTAGAGATGAAATAGTGCTAAACTTTTGATGCAAGTTTTAATTTAGAAGCGGGGAAGTTAATCATCTGTTTTTGAATTACTTTCCATTCCCCTCTTCCATCCGTCAGAAAAGCAATCACTTCTCTCATATTTGCCTCTCGCGTATCAAAGTTTTCATATTTACAAACAAATGGTTCCCAAGTCTGATAGAAGGCATTAATACGCTGAGGAGTAAACTCAACCATTTTTCCTCTAACTAACACATACTCAGTCTCAGTCCAGGGCACATTTGAATAGAACTCTCTAACAACTCCCATAACAGCATTCTCAGTAAAATAACAAAATCGTTCCCAGATTTGCTTTGCAATTAACTATTCGACAGATCCACCAGGGTTATCAAAAGCTCAATCCTGGATACACCTCTTATTGTAAAGGTAAGAGTTAAAGCGAAATTGCGCTTTAACATTAACAAATTTTTCATCATCAAAATCCAATTTTATCTTCCCTTTACTCATCCTTGGAGCCATGTGAATTTCTAAAATTTACAAGAAAAGTCCAATAAATTCCAAATTCACAATGTAACAAACTCCAAATACTATTCTAAATAAGTAAGAGCAAATTTCATCAGAGGAAATCTCAAGATTTCATTAAAAATCCAAAAAATTCCAACCTAACCAATGTGAGAGATTTCCCTGGTGAAAAATAAAAAATTTTAACTAAAGTGAGCTCTTACTAAGAGAAGTGTAGATCTAGTCTCGAAAAGCTTTGAAATCACTTCAAATCCGAGATCTAGCAAGCCTTAGGTCTTCAAAATCATGAAAATGGAGGAGGAAGACGAAAGCAATGGAAAAAACCACGGGTCCCAGGGTCAAAAATTTCATAATAAAGGGTTTTTAGAGCTTTTCGGTACTTGAGCGCCAGCGGCGCTTTAATTATTAAAAATGTCAAACTCTCTAGATTTGGGCACTGGCGGCGCCAGTCAAAAAATTTTCTGGGTCTGAAAATTTTTTCGTAATTTTGATCTTTTCGACCTCCACAATGATGTTTAACACTTCATTAAGCATCTACTTCATCTCACAAGCAATAATTAACACAATTCTTTACACAAACAATACATAACATACTTTTATATATAAAATCCACGTTACATTATAAACACAAAATATGTTCATTCAAACCAAACCAACAACTCTTAGATGTTTAGTGTTGCAAGTACGCTACGATAAACAAACACTAAAATTTAAGCACACAATGAAAGTAAGCATATCAAATCCAAATTCAAATTACAAAGCAAAGCAAAGTAAATACTACACACACCAAACAAAATTAAGCAAAGTAAACTAAACGCACAATAAACATAAGTAGAATCCAATAATCACTTCACATCGATTTCAGAACTATCTTCTCCTTTGATTTCTCTAATTGATTGCTGATGCATGAATAAATTGTAGAGTGGATGAAATAAGAATTCATTAGATGAATCCTCAACAATCACCGTGTTCTTCTTCATCAGATTAATCAGGCCCATCTCAATTCAACCAGTGTGATCAAATTGTTCCTTCATCCTCCAATCTATATGATCGAATTAATCAGAAATATTATTGATTACATTCATAATGTTCTGTACCTCTTTCTCCAACTGTTTGATCCTCTTCAATATCATTCTGGAACTTTCAGGAAAATAGGGTTGAATCGGTTGTGAAGTCTGTGTTAGTTGATCAGCACGTAAATTCATATCATCTTCATATCCCACTGTTTGGTAGTCAAAAAAATTAGTTGGATCAATAGGCCTCCATGGAAGAATAACTTTTTCCCAACTCTCATATGGAACTTGTGATTGACTACATAACAAAAATATGGTGGACGGGTGTCCAAGCCCATAGTTAGATCCATGAACAATTAATCCCAAAATGGATTTCACAATTATATTACCAATGTCAATCGACCTCCCAGTTTGAATAAACAAATTCAAAATGACACTTTCCTTGGTAATCCTCCTCTTCATCATTACTTTGTTGAACAATCGCTGTGCCTCGAAACTCATAAACTTCCTTCTGTTAAAAATGTGAGATCGAGGGGTTTCTATAGAGTATGAATCCATGGGATGCGAATTGGGAATGGTAGTTTTCATTTTTATGGAGTTTGGAAGTCTAAAATGGAGTTTAGAGAGTTATAAGGACAAAGATCCCACTCAAAACCTCCAAAACTTGTACTTTGAAAATCCAAAAACCGTCAACAGGTTTTGGGCGCCGGCGACGTTCAAACCTGTAAGTTCAGTAACTTCTTTGTAATTGGGCCCCGGCATTGCCCATTCTGGCGTCGGCGGCGCTAGTGGTAAAAAATTCTCACCGAACTTTGTTTGGCCCAAAATATTCCAATATCTTAATTCGATCCAATATTTATCAATTTTAAAAGTATTTAGGAGTGATTAAAATTTAAAAATAAATATATAAAAAGCACAATTACAACAAACAAGCAAACACACCACAAAGATACATATGGGTTGCATCTCATAATGCACTTGGTTTAACGTCGTCAGCCTGACAAACCATACAGTTAATCGAGATGGCTCAGCATTAAAACCTCATTGAAGTCAGGTTGAAACCCGTCAAAGTAAGGCTTCAATCGATGGCCATTAACTTTGAAAATCTTTCAAGTATCAGAATCTTTAATATCAACAGCTCCAAAAGAATGAACTTTTACAACTGTAAAAGGTCCTAACCATCTAGACTTGAGCTTTCCAGGAAATAATTTCAATCTTGTCTTGTATAACAAAACTTTTTATCCAAATTCAAATTTCTTTTTCAATATCTTCCAATCATGCCACAATTTCATTTTTTCTTTATAGATCCTGTCATTGTAATAAGATGCATTTCTAATATCTTCCAATTCATTCAATTAGATAAATCTCTTTTATCCAGCATTTTTTAAATTAAAATTCAACTCTTTTATCGCCCAATATGCTTTATGCTCCAACTTAACCTGTAAATGGCAAGTCTTACCAAACACTAGTCTAAAACGAGACATTCCAATAGGGGTTTTAAAAGCAGTCCTATAAGCCCATAAAACAGTATCTAATCGAGCAGACCAATCTAATTTATGATTATCCACAGTTTTCTCTAAAATTCTTTTAATTTCAGGATTAGACACTTATACTAAACCACTATTCTGGGGATGATAAGCAGCAGAGATTCTATGAATAATATTATATTTCTCAATCAATCTCTTAATTTGATTATTCCTGAAATAGGTTCCACCATCAGTTATAATCACTCTCGGCATTCCATATATTATAAATATAATTTTCTTTTAAAATTTTGAAACACTCCGAGCATCACATCTAGGTAAAGCAATAGCTTCAATCCATTTTAAGACATAATCAACGGCAACCAGTATATATAAATACCTAAATGAAGTAGTAAATGATCCCTAAAATCTAATCCCTATACATCAAAAATTTCAACTTCCAAATTATAGTTTAGAGGCATTTCATTTCTTCTAGAGATATTACCTACTCTCTGACGTTGATTACATGATTTAATATTTTTATAAACATCCTTAAAAAGAGTAGGCCAATAAAATCCAGATTTTAAAATCTTAAAAGCAGTTTCATTAACACTAAAATGACCTCCAAATTCAGAATCATGACATCGTTGAATAATCAAATTCGTTTCTTCTGGTGGCAAACATCTCCTAATAATCAGATCCTTACACTGTTTATATAAATAGGGCTCATCCAAAAAATAAAATCATGCATCATATTTAAACTTCTTTTGTTGTTGCCTTGTTAGATCAGATGGTATAGTATCACTTACAATATAATTCACAATATCAGCATACCAAGGCAAATTTCTTCCCATAATAGTATAAAGTTGTTCATCGAGGAAAGTTTCTGTAACTTTCTTCTAAAATCCAGATAATTTATCATACCTAAATCTTGACAGATGATCAACTATTTGGTTATCATCTCCCTTCCTATCAACTATCATAAAATCAAATTCTTACAGAAGAAGTATCCATCTAATTAGTCTAGGTTTCGTATCCTTCTTTTGCATTAAATATTTGATAGCCGAATGGTCTGTATGCACAATACTTTTAGCTCCAATTAAATAAGGTCTAAACTTTTTAAAAGTAAATACTATAGCTAATAACTCACTTTCAATAGTGGTATAATTAATTTGAGCCTCATTAAGAGTTTCACTAGCATAGTAAATGACTTTGAAAACTTTATCATGCCTTTGCCCCAATGCTACTCCGATCACATAATCACTAGCATCACACATAAGTTCAAATGGTTTCTCCCAATTTGGTGAAACAATTATAGTTGCAGTGATCAATTTCTCTTTCAATAATTTGAAAGCACTCAAACATTCATCATTAAAATCAAATTTTCTATTATTTTCTAGAAGTCTGTACAAAGGTTTAGTAATTTTAGAAAAAATCTTTAATATATCGCCTGTAAAATCCAGTGTTTCCTAAAAAACTCCTCACCTCTCTCACGGTTGTGGGTGGCGGCAATCTCTCAATCAGTCTTATTTTAGCAGGATCACCTCCATACCATACTCAGAAATTTTATGCCCAAGCACAATTCCTCCTGCAACCATAAATTGACATTTCTCCCAATTCAGAACTAAATTTGTTTTCTCACAAAGCTCCAAAACTTTTGTTATGTTTTCCAGGCAAATTTTAAATGAAGTCCCAAATACAGAGAAATCATCCACGAAAACTTCTATTCCATTATCTATCATATTACTGAAGATAGGCATCATACATCTTTGAAATGTTGCAGATGCATTACATAGTCCAAAAGGAATTTTTCAAAAATCAAAGGTTCCATAAGGGCTAGTAAATGCTGTCTTTTCTTGATCCTCAGGAGCAATAAGTGTTTAATGGTAACCAGTATATCCATCCAGAAAGTAGTAGTACTTATGCCCAGCAAGTACATCTAATATTTGATCGAGAAAAGGAAGAGAAAAGTGATCTTTTCTGGTGGCAGCATTTAATTTCCTATAGTCAATACAAATTCGTCATTAATTAATTTGTCTTGTGGGTATAATGTCATTACATTCATTCACTTCAACAGTCACTCCTCCCTTTTTTGGTACACAATGTACTGGACTCACCCAAGCACTATCCGAAATAGGATAAATAATTCCAGCATCAAGCCATATTAAAATCTCCTTCTTAACTACTTCTTTCATTTTTGGATTCAATCTCCTTTGCGGATCAACTCTCAGTTTATGTTCTTCATCTAATAAAATTCTGTGCATACAAATCAAAGGACTAGCTCCTTTAATATCTACCAAAGTCCATCAAAAAACTTTCTATGTATCTTTTTAAAATTTCCAACAACTTCTATTCTTGATAATCGTTTAACTCTGAAGATACAATAACTATAAGGGTAAATGATTCTCCTAAAAATATATACTTCAAATGATTAGGGAGAATTTTCATCTCAAGTTCAGAAGGTTTTATTATAGATGGAATTAAGCTTTTATTTTCACCTTCCATAGTGTCTAATACTTCGAATCTCTCCTGAACATACTCCAAATCTTCATTCTTCTTACTATATGAATTTTCTTCATTTTCAATTTCTTCTTCAAACATATTTTCATACTCTACTTCTTTTTCAAATATATTTTCTAAATGATCATTTCTCAAATATTCATAGACCTCCATCCTAAAACATTTATTATCTTTTTCCATTGAGGGATACTTCATAGATTTCAAAATATTAAAGGTCACATCTTGATCATTAACTCTCGTAGTTAATTCTCCTTTTTGAACATCAATCACTGCTCATCCAATAGCAAGGAATGGTCTTCCAAAAATGATTGGAATTTCTTTATATTCCTCTATATCAAGTACAATAAAATTCACAGAAAAGATACATTTATTCACTTTCACTAACACATCTTCCACCACTCCATTAGGGTAAGTAATGGAACGATCGACTTACTGAAGAGTCGCAGATGAAGGAGAAATTTCTCTTATTCCCAACCTTTTGAAAGTTGATAAAGGCATAAGATTAATACTAGCTCCCATATCACATAAGGCTCTTCCGAAAAATTTTTCACCTATAGCACAAGGAATAGTGAAACTACCATGATCTTTAATTTTTCCGAAAGCTTCTTCTGAATAATTGCACTACACTCTCCGCTAAGTGCAGCAGTTTCATGATCTATAAACTATCTTTTTTTTTTCAGAATAACCTTCATAAACTTTGCATAGTCAGGCATCTGTTCTAATGCTTCAGCAAAAGGAATATTTATCGTTAATTAGGTAAGGATCTCCAAAAATTTTCCAAATATGTTATCCTTGTTATGTTTCTTCAATCTTTTAGGAAATAGAGGTGGTGGTTTTTCAACAGTTATCTTCATTGTCTTAAGAGGATAATCAAAGTCTGGATAAATCTTGTTTGAATCTTTTTCGATTTCCACCTTCTCCTTTTCTATTTCAACTTCATTTTGCACTCTTGTTTCCAATTATTTTCCACTCCTTAATTGAATAGCCTTAAGTTGTTCCTTATTTTGATCTTTTGGATTGATCTCAACATTACTTGGAAGCGTTCCAGAAGGTCTATTATTAAGTGCAGTGAAAATATGCCCCAATTGATTTTCAATATTTTTCATAGCAACACCTTGAGCTTGTAATTGATTTCCCATATTCAGAACATTTCTTCAGTAGACAACTTCTTATCCTTAATTTGCGGGTTACTATTGAATCCAGGAGGTTAAGATGGTCTAAAATTGGTATTTCCTAGATTGTTCAAATTTCCAATTGGATTTATAGAATTGTTCCCTCAAAGTGGGTTAACATTGGCATTGTCATTATTCTAATTGAAATTTGGGTAATTCTTCCATCCGAGATTATAATAATTTGAATAAGAATTGATAGGTCTATTAATAACATTTAAAGTCTCATAAGGTGTTTGAGATTCTGTTATCTTTCCAAATAAATTTTCCTCTAACTCTTGAGGTGGTTGAGAATAATTCATTCCATATTGATCTATTTTCTTAGAAAGGGCTGCAATTTGAGAAACTATCATAGTCATCATATTTGAATCATGAACATTAACTAATCTCTTAGGATTTACACATTTAGAGGGCCATTGAAAATTATTAGTAGCCATTTCTTCAATTAATGTGTATGCTTCATAAAAAGGTTTTGACATTAATGATCCACCAGCAGCAACATTTATAATTGATCTCAATGATCCCACTAATCCATTATAAATGTTTGAATTATTAACCAATCTGGTAAAGCATGATGTGGGCACTTCCTAAGAAGATCTTTAAATCTCTCCCAAGATTCATATATTGATTCTCCTTCAAACTGACCAAAACATGTAATATCATTTCATAGCTTAGCAATCTTTAATGGAGGGAAATATTTTGATACAAACTTTTGAGATAATTCTCCGCAAGTTCTAATAGATCCAGGTGGTAACAAATTTAACCATGCCTTAGCTTTATCCCTTAATGAAAAAGGAAAATGTCTAAGTCTAACAGCGTCACTAGACACTCCGTCATAATTAAAAGTAGCACTTAGTTCTAGAAAACTAGCGAGATGTAAATTTGGATCCTCATTAGGTCTTCCTCCAAATTGATTATTTTGTACGATTTGGATAATATCAGGTTTAAGTTCAAATGAATTAGCAGCAACATCAGGATTTTGAATAGTTATGTGAATTTCATCTGCTGTTGGGTTAGCATAATCTTTTAAAGGACTTGGCAAATTTCCAATATCATTTCTCTGATTATCTTGATTATTCGCCATTTCACAAGGATTTTCAGTTTGTTTTTTTTTTCTAATTTTTCTAACAATACGCTCTAACTCTGAATCGTAAGGCACTAAACCTATAGATCCACTACGACACATATACAATCACACAAATACTTTTAAAAAGTAAACAAACACACACAATTACACGCTACAAAATAAAGGTTTTCAGTTACTATATTATCAATAAATATTGTTTATACTTTCTTCCTTACTTACTTAGTTACTTTGTTACCTTCCCCGGCAACGGCGCCAAAAACTTGACTGCGATTTACGGACTTTTATTTTGCAAGAATTTATGAACTCAATTTATATATATTTATAATGATTTTGTAAAGTCCAAGCATTCAACGCAAGTATATGTATCGTATCAAGTAATACAGGGCTCTAATGGAGTCCTGGTTATCAATCCCACAGGGGAAGTTACGAAGTAAAAGAAAGTGTTTCACGATAGGTAATATAGCACTGAAAACCGATACTCAAATTGCAATTAAAGTTTAATGTTTACTTCTACTACCACTATACAGAAAACAGTAACAATTAATCAAACTACAATTATTTCTAATAACTTTTAAAACAGAATTAACTAACAGACACACACTAAGCTATATATTTGAAAGTTTTTTGATATATAAGAAAAGTATATTTTCTCTTGCAACGAGAATATGATGTGTGGATGATATGGAACGATTATCTATGGTATTCTGCTAAATAGGAGCATAAATGTTTCTTTGCACTTTAAAGAGTACCCCCTCTTCCAAGCATGAAAAGAACATTGACATATCCTAAGTTTAGTCACTAAATTTAAGGTTAGGATGGGAGGATACTGGCTCTCACTACGGAGCTCCCACTCACCCTTCACCTAAAGGCTAACCTTCGAGTTTAGTTGCTAATCTTAGGACCAAATTGGGAATCTCAGTCTGTCACCCTGAAAACTCCAATTTGAAGTCCATCAAAACACATTTCCCAATTTATTTGCACTCAATTTTAATGAACTACGCAATTAATCCATGGAAATTGAATGGATTCTTCATTATTGTTGTAGGACACTAAACCCTTTCAGAATTAATGTTCAATAACATATTTTCGCAATTGAATTGGCTAGATCAAAAATTAAATTAAGTTCGAAATGAAAAACCATCACAATTTCTTCAATACATTAAAAGCACTTCAAATCCACATCAATCCATCATCACATCTCTATGCAAGAAGAAAGACAAAGGAGACTACTCAGAATTCATGAAGAAGATACAATAAAACATGAATTCTATATATAAAAGAAAAGTCATACAAACCACAAAAGAAAATACAACTTATCTATTTCTATTCTTCAATGCAGTTCCCTTAAAGTTTCTTTGAATCCTTTTCTCTCTTCTTTGCAACACTTAATTCCCTCTTTAGAATGGAAATGAAGAAGCAATCTCTAACTTTACTTCTTCTCTTTCACTCCTTAGAGAAGAATTCCTCTCAAATTCTAACTTCTACACACTTTTCTCCTAAGCCCTAACACTCAACACACACCCTCCCTCTCTAGAACCACACTAAAACTCTCGAACACACACTCTACATCTTAAAATAGTTACTTATAAATTAGAAACGAAATCCCAAGAGTTTCCATAGGCATCCCTTCAAAAAGTCACCAAAACTCTTCAAATTTGAAGTCCACCGATATTGAGCGCCGGCGGCGCCTGATAAGGCGCCGGCGATGCTCTATCATCAAAATATTGTCAAGTTCTCTGGAAAATGGCGCCGGCGGCGCCAGAAGCTGTTTTCTTCATTTTTTCTCCTTTTTTCTCAAAATTCATTCCTTTTCACTTCTTTCGCTCCAGTCACCTAAAATCATCATACCTGCAACAAATCATGAAAAATACCTTTATTTAAAGTGCAATATCACCAAAAATAGGTAAAATTATATAGCAAAAACAGTATATGTTTTTCGTGCATCACATCTCCTCAAGCTTCTCCTCACTTTTTTTTTCTTTTTCTTCTTTTTCTCTTTTCTTTTTTTTTTTACTTTTGCTTTCAGCTTTTTCAAGTGAGGATTACTATATCTGATTAGCCTTTAATAGTTTTGAACTTCACCCTTCTCACCCTAATTTTGAAACTTACCACAATCCTTTACCTTATAGGCATTTCTTTAGCTTATTTTTGATTCATCGAAGAGTCTCAATCCTTTCCTTTCACATAAAGTTTTTAGATTCTTAATATTTCAAACATACAGTTTGTCTTACTTTGAATAGTTGACTAAAGTTCTATTCTCTTATACCAAATATCTTAACCTACAAATTACTTTTCATTACCAAAAACTTTCATTCAAGTCCGCTAAAGTACTCAAATAAAATCAAAATACAGTTATCTGAAATTGAGCTCGATCACAAGAAATCATGTTAATCATTTTGAAACTACTTTTAAATGAGAACAACTAATAGTTAATTCTTTGCCTCCCCAAACTTAAATTTTAAAATATTTTGCAATTAATTCCATAAAATGTAGCAAGAAGAAAAAGTAAAGGTTGAATTTAATTACTACTACAACTTTCTATCAAATTCATATACATGCATAATCAGGATAGAATGACTGTAGGAGCAAGTAAATCTAGCCTAAAACATGCTTGTAATAATGTTACACTAAAAGGAAGTATTTTCACTTTAAACATTTATTATTCCTCCTACCCCCAAACTTAATTTTAACATATATTGCATTTATTACATAAAATATAAGCAGGAATAATAAAAGTTTAAAAATTCTATCTACCACAAATGTCTATAAAAAACATCTTCAATTATTCATCAGGACAGAACAATATGCAGCAGAAAGTAAATCTAAAGTAATCACGCAAGAATAAAATTCACTAAATAAAAGTTTAATTATCATGGCAGGTATTTGTAAGGAAATATAAAAATGTTATTTAAGTCTTATATAAAGTTGTAACACAAACACAAACACACATAATAAATGAAGTCAATTCTTTCATTAACTCATCACATCTCACTACTTACCTCCAATTTCTAACGGGATCATTACACTAATTAATTAGGTACATTTTAAATGATTTTATATATTACAATCCCATAGAAAAGATTATTCTGATAAGTTGGGTCACGTGCACCAACCTCAGGCATCATCTAGTTCCCCTAATTAAGCACCTCTAACAGTTATAAATTGTAGTGTATAATCATCCCCAAGTAATTAGTCAAATAGGTTCGCGACTCCTACCAAATGAAAACAAAGTTGGAGAAAGGAAGTAACAAAATTGAGATTGAACAATCATTGTTTAAGTTCATGATATCCCTTGTAAAACTAAGTCCGAGTAAGACCCGAGTCATAGTGGAATCATCAATCCAACTACTACAAGAGATCATAAACAAGTCTAACCATAATAAAAAAGTAAGGAATCACCTCCCTTATGACACACAAAGATCAAATCAAACCACTAACAATCCAAACATCTACTAACAACAATCAAAATTATCAATCCATAATGACACATAAAGATCAACTCAATCCACTAACAATCCAAACATTCACTGATCATTAATCAAGCTGATCAATCCACACTAAAGCAAACACAATAGAACACTAACAGTCATGACTCTCATGCGTACTAAATCAAAGCGCACTGATAACTATGGGTTGCCTCCCATAAAGCGCTTGGTTTTATCATTGCGAGCCCGACAAATGATTCCTCCTGGATCAAAATTGCATTTAAGTAATCCTCGATCAATTGCCCAATTTTTTTCAGATCTATGGATTCCTACAAAATCCTCAAATTTTAATTTTTCATTCAGCTCTTCCTTTTCAGATTGATTTATACCATTGTTTCTCATATTTCTTTCTAAATCCAATATTCTTCTATTGCTTTTCTGAATTTGCATATTGATATCATCCTTGAAATTTATAAGAAATAGATCTTTATATGAAAATTCAAGATCTCCTAAATTTTGGATCGGATTCTCTCTAGATAATTCAAATTTAGGATCAAATTCATCTATGTTACTCTTCTGTTTCAATTTTTCTTCCATTCTTCCCCTTGGTAATGATTAAATGATGGAGGCGGTCTTTCTATATCTATCATAGATGAGAAAAAATATTTTTCTAATTCCTTAGGAATTTCTTCCAATGGTCTTTCAATATCCTTATCATCTTTTCTCAACTCAAATTTCTAATGAAATATATCCTCAAATTTTATTCTAAGTCTTAGTTCAATACCTTTATCTTGTTCATCATTCAATTCAAGTTTTTCTTGTGATTGAGTCAAATCTAAGCTATAAAGACTGGTGGTGTGGATGAATTCCCTAACAAGGTAGGCTTTAAAATTGTATGGGGTACATCCATCTTAAGTTCACGAGATTTTTCAACAGATGGAATTAAAAGTTCACTATTTTTGTTAGCGTCCATTATTTCATACCTCTCCTGAACATACATACAGTCTTCTTTAGATAACGTTTTCAACTCATCATGAAAGTACATTTCGATCTCATATGTTAAGTTACTCTCAAAATTTTTTTTAAATGGTCTTCACTTAAATAATCAATTTCATTCATCCAAAAACAATCATCATCTTTTCTCTCAGCTGGATCATTAGTGCTCTCTTTAGGTTTGATCTCAGTGTTGCTAGGAAGTGTTCCTTGGGGTATATTTTTAAGTGAATTAGCAATTTCTCCCAGTTGATTCTCTATGTTTCTAATTACAACATTTTGACTTTGCAACTGATTTTCCATTTTTAATACCACTTCATTTATAAACATATTATTATCCATATATTGTTAATCATTGTTAGATTTCAGTGGATATTAAGGTTTATAGCTTGTGTTACCCTGACTATTCGAAATTCCATTAATATTTGCATGATTATTTTCCCATTGTTGGTTTCCACCCTTAGTTGTATGATTCCAGTAAAAAATAGGATGGTTCTTCCAACTTGGGTTGTAAAATTTAGAGTACGGGTTGTTTATGGTATTTAAAGTCTCAAATAATAAGTTGGAATCAATCATATGCCCTAATAAACTTTCCTCACTTACAGGAGTAAATTGAGGCTGGTTCATTCCAAATTGGTCCAACTTCTTTGATATTGCAGCAACCTGAGATGCAAGATTTACAATCGCATCTGTATCATGAACACTAGCTACATTTTTAGGATTTACCCTTCTAGAGGACCATTGAAATTCATTTGTAGCCATATCTTCAATTAATGCATATGCTTCATCAAATGATTTTGACAATAGTGAACCACTAGCAGCAACATTAATAATGGACCTAAGGGATCCTACTAACCCATTATAAAAAGTTTAAATGATTAACCAATCTGGGAGGACATGATGTGGACACTTTCTTAGGAATTCCTTAAATCTTTCCCAGGCTACGTATATTGATTCCCCTTCATATTGAAAAAATGAGATAATATCGTTTCTAAGTTTAGTAGTCCTTGAAGGTGAAAAATACTTAGCTAGGAATTTCTGATTTAACTCCTCCCAACTTTTAATAGAACCAGGTGCTAATGAGTATAACCACATTTTAGCCTTATCCCTTAGTGAGAAAGGAAAAATCTTTAGTCTAACAGCATCGTCTGACATGCCATTATAACGAAATGTAGCACAAAGTTCTAGAAAATTAGATAACTGTAAAAAAGGATTTTCAAAGGAGTTCCCCCAAACTGGTTGTTCTGCACAAGTTGGATAATCACAGGATTTAGTTCAAACGAGTCAGATTCTACGACAAGACTTTGTATACTTGAGTGAATTTCATCTGTCGTAGGATTTACATAATCCTCAATGATTTATGATGATTTTCCAACTTATTATTTTGAAGGTTTTCCATTTCCATTTCTAGTTTTTCAAGTCCTTTTTGTTTTTTGATTTTTTTCCATTTTTCTAATTCGGGCCATAAGGCACAAGTTCTACAGATCCTTTATTTTGCATATTTAACACAACAAACAATAAATTAACAACAAAACAAATAAATAAAAAAAATATATTCAACTAACAAAATATTTTCACAAATACCTTATTTTTCACACAAACAGTTTTTTCACAACACTTTTTCAAACAAAAAACATTTTCTACATAAAAACAATTTTATGACACTAAAGTTTTCCAATTCTAAACCTAATTACTTCAACTAAAATTCTCCTAAAATTCTTACCGATGCTTCCCCGACAACGACGGCAAAAACTTGATGCGACTTTTTTATATGCAAGAATTTATGAACCGAGATTTATATATTTACAATGATTTTTTAAAGTCACAATTTCAAATGCAAGTATACATATCGCTCAAGTAATACAAGGCTCTAGTGGAGTCCAGTTTATCGATTCCACAGGGAAGCGAGTTAAGAGGTCCTTAGTCAAATTCTAGTCTACTACAATTAGACTTTAGTTTGGAAGGTCGATATATGTGGTTTTTTAACAACTACTCTTAAAGGTAAATCTTAATTTTAAAATAACTAATAATTACTACTAAAAGAAAATATTAATACTAAAGATATCATTTTCTCTCAAGTAATGCATTGGATAATGTAAAGGAATGAGATGCACTAAATATTGTACGTGCCAAATAGGAACAATCCTATTATTTACCCTTTTCTGAGTGCATAAAGAACATTGGCTAATCCTAGGTTTAGTCTTTAAATCCGTGGTTAGGCTGGGAAGATACTGGCTCTCACTCCAGAGCTCCCACTTCCCTTCGCCTGAAGGCTAACTCTCGCTTTAGTTTCCAAACACTAGGACCGAATTGAGGATTTTAGTCTGTCACCCTAAAATTTTTAATTCTACACCCATCAAAGTATATTTCCCTATTTATTTGCACTCAACCCCCATGAACTTCACCATCCATGGAATTTGAATAAGGTTCCACTTTGTTGAGAATTACACCACCCTCTCAGGTCAATGCAATTATAACGAATTTTAATAATACGACGGGCCCTTATTGTAATGTAAATGAAGTTCAAGTAAAACCATCATATGTATAATTAGAACTTCTTCGTGCATGCATCTCAATATCCTAAACATGAATCCTACTCATTGCAAAAGAAAAGTAAAATGAAAATAATGACATAATCTTCTCATGACACTATTTCTTAAGAAGAAGAAAGAGTAAGAGAAAAACATCACAAAGCACGAAGAAACCACAACGGAAAACTTCACCTCAAAGAAAATCCACAAAAGAAGTGTTTACAAAATCATAAGATAATGAAGAACACAATACTTAGCTTTTTTCCCTTGAAAGAAAGATGAAGATTTCTTCCACAAAGTCTCCCGTTGATCCATGCAATGCTAGTACAAACCCTTACAGATTCTCTCAAAATCTCCTCACCAATCTACATTTCTACTCCTATTCTAAGATATCTCAACATTATCCATGTTATTCCTAACATTCCTATCACACACACATACACTTTTTCTAACTTATACTCGTTCTTTTAAAATGTAGGGATGAAGTTTGAAGAGTTACCATAAGAAACCTTTCAAAAAGTATCCAAATATGCTAAATCTTAGCCATAACCGCATTTGGCGCGGTCCGACGCTGTCAGGGTTCTGTCTGGCTCTATTTTCCATTGAATTTTCATGCTTTCTGGATGCTGGCATGGTCCAGTACTAGATAGGGCGTAGTCCGGCACCATACTCTGTGCAGCTCCACCATTTCACTCTGTTTTGCTCTGTTTCAGCTCCGATTCGGCCCATTTCAGTTGTGTTATGTTCCTAACAAACAGCCTTAAAAGATAATCATAAAATGATATTTCTTTAAAGTGTAATCTCATTCAAAAATATGCAAGAAGTGTAAAGAGATTAAGCAAAGAAAGACTTATCAAAATGTATCAGGCCAAAATTTGTTTTTTTGTTTGTTTTTGTTGCACCATTTTTGTTTCTTTTTCTCCAAAAGTCAGTTCTTGTACCTAAAACCAAAAAGACATATAAAATATCTTCCTTTATAGTGCAATATCATCAAAAATAGGTATGAAATAGACATTAAAAAGCTATTAAATTTTCAGTGGATTAGCCAACTTGTCAGCAGCTGAGAAAAATTTGGTAATGGTTAGAGGGCAACAAGTAAATTTTTCACCAGCGGTAATTAATACTTTGTATCGATTACCTATTAAGATGTTTTGTTTTTATGTGAATTATCATTCTTCTGAGGGAGAGTTAGATGAGATAATGGTCTTTCTTACTAATTGAAGAGGTTTATGGAAGATTACAAATGAAAGAAGAGTGAATTTTCAAGCCTCTAAGTTGAATGCCACTTTAAAGGAATGGCATTACATCATCTCATCTAAGCTTCTACCTTCAAGTCCTTTCAGTGAAGTTACAAGGGAGAGAGCTGTTCTGAACCATTGTACTCAGCAGGGAAAGCCTTTATAAATTAGGACTATTATTTTTAATTATATTATGAACTATGCTAGAGCTGCTACTACTATAGGTATGAGATTTCCTTCACTCATTCACTCAATTTGTGAGCAGTTTGGTGTTAAGTCTGAAATATGGGAAGAGGTTCTTCAGCCACTTAGACCTAGTACCAGTGTAAACATGAATAATTACATTGTACATTCAGTATTTGGCTGGAAAGGAGGATTTGTTAGAGCTTCTGGTGTTTTTGGTTTTGATGCATCTACTTCTCATGCTTCTACTTCACATGCATCATCCTCTAGAGATTTAAACTGGATTATTACTGAAGATTTTGAAGAAGGTGAGTTGATTCACTGAAAAGTTGATAGATTTTTAATGTCTATTTCATATCTATTTTTGATGATATTGCACTATAAAAGAAGGTATTTTATATGTTTTTCTGTTTTAGGTACAAGAAATGGCTTTTGGAGAAAAGGAAACAAAAATGGTGCAATTTGGAGCAAAAATGAGCAAAAAAACAAATTTTGGCCTGACATATTTTGATAAGACTTTCTTTTTTTAATCACTTTTACACTTCTTACATATTTTTTAATGAGATTACACTTTAAAGAAATATTGTTTTTATGCATATTTTTTAGGGCTATCAGTTAGGAATGCAATGCAACTGAAACAGGATGAATTGGAGCTTAAACGCAGTACCAGCGCCGGGCAGCACTAGAAAATGATGAATATAAGTGAAAAATAGCGTCGTACAATGCTCAAACAATTTATGCACGAGTTTTTACTGTTAGGGGCCTAGATTCAACGCATTTGGACACTTTTTGAAAGGTCTCTTGTGGCAACTCTTCAAACATCATCCCTACACTTTAAAAGAAAAATTTTAGGTCAGAAAAGAGTGAAGGAATGATAGGAAAAACTTGGAGAATGCTTACAGATTTTAGAATAGGAGTAGATATATAGATTTCTACCTTTTTGGAGAGATTGGTGAGGGGATTTTGAGAGAATTTTTAAGGGTTGGTACTAGCATTACATTGATCAGTGGGAGACTTTGTGGGAGAGATCTTCTTCTTTCTTTCAAGGGGAAAAAGCTAAGTATTGTGTTCTTCATTATCTTATGATTTTGTAAACACTTATTTTGTGAATTTTCTTTAAAATGAAGTTTTTTGTTGTGCTTTCTTTGTGCTTTATGATGTCTTTCTCTTACTCTTTCTTCTTATTTGGAAATAGTTACATGAGAAGATTATGTCATTATTATTCTTCTACTTTTCTTTTGTAATGAGTAGAATTCATGTTTAGAAAATTGGGATGCATGCTAGAAGAAGTTTTAATAATAAATGTGATGGTTTTTACTTGAGCTTCATTTACATTACAATAAGAGCTCATAGTAGTGTTAAAATTTGTTGTAATTACAATATGATCCGAGAGGGCAGTGTAATTCTCAACAAAGTGGAACCACATTCAAATTCCATGGATGGTGAAGTTCATGGGGGTTGAGTGCAAATAAATAGGGAAATATAGTTTGATGTGTGAAGAATTGGAGATTTTAGGGTGATAGACTAAAATCCCAAATTCGGTCCCAATTTTTCGAAACTAAAGCGAGAGTTAGCCTTCAGGCGAAGGGAAGTGGGAGCTCTGAAGTGAGAGCCAATATCCTCTCAGCCTAAATACAGAGTTAAGGACTAAACCTAGGATTAGCCAATGTTCCTTATGCACTCGGAAGAGGGTAAAGAATAGGATTGCTCCTATTTTGCACATACAATATTTAATGCATCTCATTCCTTTACATTATCCAATTCACTACATAAGAATAGTAGATTTTATTATCTCAAAATTCACCAAACCAACTCATCCAGAAATGTTATCTTTAGAAGTAATATTTGCATTTAGGAATAGTTATTATCCTTACATATAATCATCTTCATTTAGAAGTAGTTGCAAGATAAAATACCACTTATATTGACTCTCCAATCTAAAGTCTGATAATAGTATACTAGAATTTGACTAAGAACCTCTTACCTCGCTTCCCTGTGGGATCTATATATGGGACTCCATTAGAGTAATGTATTACTTGAGCAATACATATACTTGTGTTTGAAATTGTGACTTAACAAAATCATTATAAATATATAAATCTGGGTTCATAAACTATTGCATATAAAAATATAGCACCAAGTTTTTGGTGTCGTTGCCGGGGAAGCTTCGTTAAGAATTTTATGAGAATTTTAGTTGAAGTAATTAGGCTTAGAATTAGAAAACTTTAGTGTCGTAAAATTGTTTTTTTATGAAGTGTTTTGTTGTATGAAAAAGTGTTGTGAAAAAACTATTTTTGTGAAAAATAAGGTGTTTGTGAAAGTGTGTTGTTGTGTTGAATATATTTTTTGTTTTATTGTTAATGTATTATTTGTTGTGTTACGTATGCAAAATAAAGGATCTGTTGAACTAATACCTTATGGTTCTGAGTTAGCAAAATGAAAAAAAAACCAAAAAACTGAAAGGACTTGAAAAACTAGAATTTGAAATGGAAAACATTCAAAATCTTAACTTAGAAAATCAAAATAAATCATTGAGGGATTATGTAAATCCTACGACAGATGAAATTCACTCAAGTATACAAAACCCTATCATAGAAGCTGACTAGTTTGAACTAAATCCTGTGATTATCCAACTAGTGCAGAACAACCAGTTTGGGGGAATTTCTTTGGAGGATCCCTATTTACACTTATCCAGTTTTCTAGAACTTTGTGCTACATTTTGTTATAACGACATGTTAGACAATGTTGTTAGGCTAAGGCTTTTTCCTTTCTCACTAAGAGATAAAGCTAAAATGTGGATATACTCATTAGCAACTGACTCTATTAAAAATTAGGATGAGTTAACTCAGAAATTCCTAGCTAAGTATTTTCCACCTTCAAGGATTACTAAACTTAGAAATTATATTATCTCAATTTGTTGGTATGAAGGCGAATCAATATACAAAGCCTGGGAAAGATTTGAAAGATTTAAGGAACTCCTAAGAAAGTGTCCACATCATGCTCTGCCAGATTGGTTTATCATTCAAACTTTTTATAATGGGTTAGTAGGATGCCTTAGGATCATTATTGATGCTACTGCTGGTGGTTCATTAATGTCAAAATTATTTGATGAAGTGTATGCATTAATTAAAAAAATGGCTACAAATGTATTTCAATTGCCCTCTATAAGGGTAAATCCTAAAAAGGTAGCTAGTTTTCATGATACAGATGCGATTACAAATCTTGCATCTTAGGTTGTTGCATTATCAAGGAAGTTGAACCAATTTGGAATGAACCAGTCTCAATTTACTTCTGTAAGTGAAGAAGGTTCATTAGGCTGTATGATTGATTCCAACTTATTATATAAGACTTTAAATACCATAAACAATCCATATTCTAACTTGTACAACCCATATTTGAAGAACCATCCTAATTTTAACTGTAATCATACAACTGAGGGTGGAAACCAACAATGGGAAAACAATCATGCAAATCCTATTAAATGTTGTAATAATCTGGGGAACACAAGCTATAGACCTTCATATCTATTGGACTCTAACACTGATCAACAATTTCAGGATAAGAATATGTCTATAGAAGAAGTGGTATTGCAAATGAGAAACAGTTGCAAAGTCAAAATGCTGCTATTAGAAACATAGAGACTCAACTGGGACAAATTGCTAATTTAATTAGCAATAAATGTCAAAGAACACTTCCTAGCAACAATGAGATCAAACCTAAAGTGAACCAAAATGATCCAGCTGAGAGAAAAGATGATAATTGTTTTTGGATGGATGAAATTGATTATCTAAGTAAAGGCCATTTCCAAAAGAAAATTGAGAGTAAGTTAACATATGAGATCGAAATGGACTTTCATGATGAGTTGAAAACATTGTTTAAAGAAGACTGTATGTATGTTGAGGAGAGTTGTGAAATGACGGATGCTACCAAAAATAGTGAATTTTTAATTCCATTTATTGAAAAATCTCATGAACTTAAGATGGATGTACCCCACACAATTTTAAAACCTACCTATTTAGGGAATTCATCTACACCACCAATCTTTATATCTTTAGATTCGACTCAATCACAAGAAAAACCTGAATTGAATGATGAACACGATAATGTTATTCAACTAAGACTTGGAAGAGAATTTGAGGATATATTTCAAAAGAACTTTGAGTTGAGAAAAGAGGATAAATATATTGAGAGAACATTAGAGGAAATTCCTAAGGAATGAGAAAAACCTATTTCCTCAACTAAGATAAATATAAAAAGACTACCTCCATCATTTAATAATTATCAAGGGAAAAAAATGGAAGATAACTTGAATCAGAAGAGTGACATAGAAGATTTTGATCCTGAATCTGAATTATCTAGAGAGAATTCGATCTTAAATTTGGGAGATCCTGAATTATCTTATAAAGATCCATTTCTTATAAATTTCAAGGATGATATTAATATGCAAATTCAGAAAATCAATAGAAGAATTTTGGATCTAGAAAGAAATATGAGGAAAAATGATATAAATCAATCTGAAAAGGAAAAGCTGAATGAAAAATTAAAATTTGAGGATTTTGTAGGAATCCCTGGATCTAAAAAGGATTAGGAGATTGATTGAGGATTACTTAAATGGAATTTTAATCTAGGAGGAATCATTTGTTGGGCCAGCGACGTTAAAACCAAACACTTTATGGGAGGCAACACATAGTTATCAGTGTGCTTTGATTTAGTATACTTGAAAGTCATGATTGTTAATGGTGTATTGTGTTTGCTTTAGAGTGGATTGAATTGATCTTTATATGTCATTATGGATTGATCATTTTGATTGTTGAGTTGTAGATGTTTGGATTTTTAGTGGTTTGATTTGATCTTCGTGTGTAATGAGGGACGTGATTTGTATGCTCTCTTGTAGTAGTTGGATTGACGAGTTCATGTTGACCACATTTTTGATGAGGTCTTTTCTTTTCTCTCTCCTTAGTCTTTAGGATCTAGCCTTAGGCTTTTCCTTTGACTAATCTTAGAAGACTAGAAGTGGAACCCACCCTTTAGAAATTCAAACACCTCTTGACTCCCTGCAAACCCCACAAGCTTGATTATAAACCCCTAATCACATAGAGGGTTGAAATCAAATGTGGAGGTTTAAAGGATGAGTTCCCTATAGGACTCTTTGGCCTTAGGATCACCCTGGGTGGCTTAGTCTGGTGAGGGCTGACCTGCACATACATTACACTTTCACACACATTCCAAACCCTAAAACTATTCATGCCTAGCTTGACTTCCTGACTCATGTGGATAATTCATATGGATGATCCTTAACCCCTAAGCCCCTCGCTAAGAGGGTTAGGAACAACATAGTGAATGCCTCAAATGAGTCCCCTCATGGCTCCTATGGGCTTAATATGGCTTCATGGCTCAACCAAAGTGATTCCAATTTACTCAAATTTGATCAATCTTCATTTTTCCAAAATTTCAATTTTTGACCCCCGGGGCCTGGACCCACCAAACCTACTGAAAGCCCTAGAAATTACTCAAAACCACCAAAATTTTCAAATAATCCAGAATTTTCCAAAATTAACCTTGAACATTTCCCCACCAATCAAATTGATCATTTACAGCCAAAAATACCAAAATTTCCAAAAATACCACCAATACCCTCCAAATTACCAAAATGCCCCTCTTGACCCAAAAATTCAAAAATTCCAAAAGTTCCCAGAAAATTCAAGAAAATCCCAATATTCCTAATTTCATTTTGTTCAACTACACCATGGGCCAATTTTGTCAATTTACCCTACTTTTACTAAAACCCCCAATTTAGCCCATTTTAAACCCAAATGAACCCAATGTTAAACCAAATCACCCCGATTGACCTCGATTTTGGTCCAATTCAATTCTAAACTTCAATTCAATATCCCCAATATCAATCTAGACCAAATCCAAGCCCAATTTGATTGGCATTTAAATCCAATTTCACTTTTAAGCTTAAAGCCCAATTTTGACCCATGACCCAAACTTAGCCCAAACCAACCCAATTCAATCCCAATTTGACCCAAATCTTTTCTAAAACCTTCCTAACATCCCCACAAACAAAACACTAACATAATTTACCCAAAATTTGGACCCAAGCCCTACTCAAATTCAACCCAAACCCAAAATCCCTTAGATGGGCCTACACCCAAACCTAACCTAAATAGGACCAAAACCCAAAATCAAAAACCCAACCAAAGATGAAACCTCTTTGAAACACTCCCATAAACATTTTTCAACATTAATTTTACATCAATTTCAACATTAGCCCAACCTTAGCCCAAGTTAGTCCATTTTGACCTATTTTGACCCTATCACTAAAGAGACCCGATTTAGACTCAATTCAATTCCAAACCACCTCACGCTTGATCCAAATCACTCATGACACATCCTTAAATTAAACCCAACATTTATTTGGCATGGCCCTTTGCAAAATTTTCATCTAAAAGCCCACTTCCAAAAGACAATCAAAAGCCCATTCATAACCAAACTTAAAAGCCCAAACCCATCCTAAAGCCCACGCTACAATCTCATCTCATCCTCACTTAATTAAAATCATTCCTAAGTCCTAAATCAGCAATCAAACCTTTCTAAACAAATCCATGTGACAAATCATCCAAATTTTACACCAAAATACCAAAATTCCTTAAAACCATTTCCATGAAACCAAGCCAAGCCATCCTAAGCCATAGGCAAGCCATAAAGCCATGCACAAGCCACATGGGAGCCATGAAAGCCACTTTACACCTCACCATCCCATTAATGGTAAAAGGAGGGCCTTCTTTCTTAAACCTCCCTTAAACCTTTTTAACCTTATTTATGCTACACACTAAACCATGTTTAGCCACCTCACCATGGATAAGGACTTCACTACCCCAATTTAGCTGACCCAAATGATTCTCCCTCAGCCCAAGGTCAAGCCTTGGATGGTGAACCTAGCCTAAAACCAAGGGTTGACCCAAACCTAGCAAAAATCACCCCTTTCCCATTCCATTTCAATTCACCACCTTTACACATGGCCAACTCCAATTGACTTCACCATTGCCAAGCCTTGCCTCACTGGTCAAGATGGTGACCCATGCCTGGCCGGCCAGCCACCCTAGCCGCCAGAAAACCCCATGGCCGAGACCTTGGGAGGAGCCCAACATTGAAATTCTCCCTTGCTGAGCTGCCCCATGCCCAATGGCTGCCATGGATGTTCTTCCCTTGACCTAAGCAGCTGATCCAAACCATCAAACCCCCCTGGGAGGCCCTCCAGCCACTCCTATTTAAACACCACCTCCTCTCGGCTAAGGGGGCAATTGAAAATAAACCATACAGAAACTCTGCCAAAATCATTCCAGACTCTCCCTCACACCTGGAGAACTTGATCCCCACTGAAATCCCCTTACCATTTCCTCCCTGTGAGCTCAATTTCAGAGTTGAAATTCAAGCACAAAACCAGGACACTTCACCACAGTGAATCAATCCTCAAATTGATTGACCCTACACCTTCACCAGACCAAGAGGAGAAGTTTCCCAGTAAAAGCCCCCTCACCAGGCCAGCCATTGCTTCCAGCCTCCAAGCTTTGTGATCGGCTGTGGTCACTTTTGTACCTAGGCAATTCACCAGGCCAAGGGACTTCATCTGGAGCTCACTTGGACCCAATCGAACGTGACACAACTCTCAGATCGAAGCTTCACTTCTCTGAGCAAAGGTATGAGCTCTCTCTTCCTCCCGAGCTTCTGGAGATTATCCATTTGATATTAATCAATTTAAATGCATGTCTACCATATGGATGTGTTCGTCTCTTCAAGACGAATCCATAGAGCATAAGAACACAAAAATCTGTTGAGAATCGAGTGAGTTCTTAGGGTTTTAGTGTGGACGGTCACGGGTGCACACCAGTTGTAGACGATGACCAAGAGCCGTTGGATCGCGCGTGTATCGGATGGACGGCTCGGATCCCGTTGAACCGGAAGATGTTACGTGAAAGGCGGGCCCCAGGACGGCTGACTCAGATGGCGGCGCCCAATCACAGTGCGACACGCACCCCTTCGGAGCCGCCAAGGTTGACGCGGCGCCGCGTGGATAAGTAGAAAAATAGGGTAATTTTCTTATTTATTAAATACCCAAAACTTCAAAAATGCATAACTTTGTGTAGAAAAATCCTAAAAATAAAACAAAAATATCCTCTTGCTCAGTGAAGAGAGGAGAATAATGTGGAAAAGAAATCAAGTCATTTCATCATGTCTTTTATTTTTAATGATTTATTTACTCTCTGTGGTATTTTAATTCTCCATTTGCATAGTAAATCACCATGAAATGAGACCATAGGGCTTTTGAAGCCTCTAATCTAGGGAACTTTTCCAAGGTTAGAGGTCATCCCTATGAGAAATTATTGATTTTCCAAGTTCATGTTACTGTTTTGAGTATTTTAATTCCAATAATTAGCATGTTGAGAAATAAATTCTAGAAAAATTTGGTGATGTTTCTTATGACCAGAGGAACCAAGGAAAAATAGGTTTTGAGTTAATTCACTTGGAACAACTCTAATTGGCCTAAATACCCAAAATTGAACTTTGAATAATTAGGGTTAACCACACATTAAATTAACTTGAAAAAAATTCTCCACTGATCTTTAGGATCAGAGGAACATCACATAAAAATTTGAAATCAATTGGAAATGTTGAACCCCACTAAATGGATTAATTAAGTCATATAACCAAAATTAAACTTTAAAAATTCATAACTCACAAAATACTTTTCAAAAATCCACAAAAATAGTTTTGGAGCTTCTCTGATATCAGAGGAATTTAGGAAAATTAAAATTGTAATTTTCTAAAAAAGTTGATTTTTATCATTATTTTAATATTTTTTATAATTAAAAATAATAAAAATCACAAAAATATTAAAATTCATAAAAATGTCACATTTTAACTCCTAATCACTTAGGAACAAACCAAATATTTTTCCTAAGTCTCTAGGATAAGATATTGAATTTTAAAAACCTAAAACCATTTTTGAATTAAAAAATGTATTTTCTAACCTTTTCACTAAAATAATTCTAATAAATCAAAGAAAAATAAAAAAAATATAAAATTTATATCTCTGGACTCCTTGAGGTCAGAGAGATTTAAGAAAAATATAAAATCCATTTTTCAATTTAATTTTATTTTAAAATTAATTAATACTCCAAAATTCAAAATAATTATAATAAATAAAATATAATTCAAAAAATCACCAAAATTGGTCCAAATGGTCCTCTAGTAATTAGGTACATCCCATAATTTTCTTAAGGATAGAAACATTTTCTTGGTCATGTTATTGAATTTTCTTTGAAAACCCTTATTTTCCATTAAAAATAAATACATAAATAAATTAAATACAGAAAAATCACATTTTCTCCTCTAATTTCTTAATTGACATGTGAGTGAGGTTACATAAAAATTTCAAGTTCATTTGAGCTTAATTTAGTGAGTTATAGAATTATTAAGCTTGAAGGGCAAAAGGGTAATTAAGATTTCAACCCTTAATTAAAATTTTAGGATTAATCAAAAGGGGAGGGTAAAATATTTGATTTTAAACTGATTTTGGATGATTGAAACTTAAATGATTGAGGGTAGAAACCTACTAACCATTTCAAATATAATTAAAATAAAACTTTAATTAATTAATTAATTGAAATTTTGGAAGAATAATAGAAATTGGAATTATTAAAGTAGGGATATTATTAAGAGGATATTTATTCTTTAATTTAAAAATCCCTAAATAAATCACTTCAATAATACTTAATTCTTAATTAAAAAATTAAAATAATAATTAAATTAAATTAAATTAAAATTAAATTAAAATCTAAATTAAATTAAAATTAAATTAAAATTAAATTAGATTGAATTAAAATTAAATTGAATTAAATTAAATTAGAATCATTTAATAACAAACCTAAATGAAATCATTAAGAGTTAAACCAAACACTTAAAGTAAACTTAAAACATGAATACTATTCCAAACTTAAACTAATTTTTTATAATTAAGTCAAAATTAAAATTAAATCATTAAGTTTAAAATCATTAAAACACTTAATAAGTCGATTTGCCGTTTTAAAGCTCTTATTATTATTATAACTCTTAAATGAAGTATCAAGTGAAGTGTTACTTCACTTATAGGATATTCAAATGTCCTAGTTCACTGAGCAAGATACAATGTTTAACTAAACCCCTGGATGATTAATTCACCTGTGCAATTAAATTTACTTGGACTCGAAATAATCCCAGAAGTATTAAAAAGATGTTTAGGACTCGTCCTAAGCACTCTTCAATATAATGGGATGTTTTAGAAGAACAATTGAATTTAATTGTTCTTTGATGAAGAAAATCATCATTAAACCAAACCAACAACCTAGATGTCATAGGAGATGACTAGCTATAGGATTAGGAATTTGGTAGACAACCAAAACCCTCCCCTTAGCTTTACCTAGGTATCTGTTGAAATATTTAAATGTCTTAACATGTGTTTTGTGTGCAGCTTGGGATGACGGGAAGACCCTCCAGGTACGCTTTTATTTTATTGCAATTTACTTTATTGCAATTTACTTACATGCACTGTACTTTACTTTTTTTGCATGGTAAACAACTGTTGCATGAAAACCAAAACCTTTAGGATAGCCCCTAAACTGAAACCAAAACTAAATTAAAAGTAATTGCAAGATAAAATTCACCGCCACAACATTCCAAAATATAAAACAACTCAAAATTTAATCACAAACAGAACAACAAAACTACAATCACAACTAAATTAAAACGTCTCATTGAATGATCGGGAATACCTCGGATGATGTAACCCACGTGTTGCTAACGGGATTTCCCACGGTCTAAATGAAAGTGTGGAACTCATTCAGTTGAGTTTAGCAAATTCATCTGGACTAAGTGAATTCAATAAAAATAACGGTGCCGGGATGACGGAACGTGGGATCTTAATCGGTTCTGTTTAATTAACTTTAAAATTTGTTTTAATTAAAACACTAAAAACACTTGGATTTTAAGATTTTCTCTAAACCAGAACACTTCTCTCATCTCCCGATTTATGACTTCTAAAACTAAACCTCTGTAACAACAAGGAGCTCGGAGCATAGTGGGCAGCACGGCCATCGTCATCAGTAAAACTTGGATCTACTTCAGCAAAACTTTCATAGAATTAAATAACAAAGCCATAGGACTTCGAGGTAGTTTGCCTAGTGCAACATAAATCCTCAATTCTCTATTACGCATTTGCATGATCATGTCATGTAAATTAAGCCCTAACCGGTCTTAGGATTCCGAGGTAGTTGTTTGGTACGACATAAACCCTCAAATCTTCAAGGCTATTTGTATGATCATGTCATACAAATATAAGTCCTAATTAATTAAAATTGGCAAGATTGAAACATTAAGTAAATTCCGAAATCTAAGAGAAACAATAGGATAGTTTGGGAAGTTGCCAAGATTCCTCTTGGATCCTCAGCTTCTCCTACTTCTCTTTCTTTGGATTCTTGAAATAACTGTTCCAAATTTGATCCATTCCCAATTGAAATTTCCTAAAATCCAATCATTTAAAAACCTTAAACTTTGAAATTCTTGAGAGCAAAACCACTGATCATTATCGAGAGTTTTCTTAATTGACTCCCGTCATTTAAGATGTAATTAACTATAGGGGCTTGCCCTTATAGGGAACTTTAAGAACCCAGGTAATATAAACCCTGCTTAATTCATTTATATTAAGCAGGGGAACTTGTCGGCTTAAAAAATTGGTTCGTAGACCAAACGGATGTCACAAATCTTCTAGTTTATTTAACCGAGCCCCATCATCAAGCAGTATGTCTATTCTTCTGGATAGATACATGGTTTGTGATGCGGTGCTCGTTTATATAAATTATTTGGGATGTGAGATCGGTTTTATTTCATATCTTAAAATTTTCAAACTTAAAGTTATTTTAAAAATCAAATGTTTCTTTCTAAAATTATATATATATTTAAATAAAATTTAAAATTTAAAATTCGCCGACAACTTCTGTAGGCGACCCCTTTTTAAAATACAACACACAACCTAAAAATATGCCGACAACTTCTGGCGACTCCGTTGGGGACTAGTTCCTCTCTCCATTTTGATTAGATGGTTTTGCTTTCATAAATCGGTGGTGAGTCCATATCCCTAGTGGATCAAAACTATCATTCTTCCGTTGGAATACCCCGTTCATTTCTGTCTTGAACAAGTATAGCCAACTCCGCTCGGATTTAGGAGCCACTGTTTAGACACCCCTAAACAGAGAGGTTCCGAGATCCTTTTACCTCTTTTCCGAGGTGGGGTGGACCCCCAATAGGTGTTAGTTTAGGAGCGATCCTTCGAGTCGAGAAGTCTTGCATAAGACTTTCTCTTCCTTTCCAATTCTAAATCGCGTCCTTTACTTTTTTTTCTATAACCTTTTTCCTTTAATCGTTTTATTTCTAACAAACGAACCTTCTAACAAACAATCTCTTTTGAAAATCACAAATACACTAAGATAAACAAAAAGGTGTTCGGACTCTTTCTTTTTCGTCCTAAACTTTACGATGAAAAGAAGTATAATTCGGGACTGACATTCAGAATTTGCCCTGCAGAAAGTGACTGCCCCAAAGCTAATCTTCTCCTTCACCAATGGAATGGACTTCGCCGTTTACAAGGATGAGCTGCCCGACAATGGAATCATCCATTTCGGACAAGGATTTGGCAATACAGATGTTAAGTTCGCTGATGTCACTCTCTTCACACTAATGGACAATGTGTCAGAAACTGAAGAGCCTGTGATTGTGTTCAACCTGAAGTCGGCTCAAGAATTCCATCTCCTGCAAAGGGTTCCAGCTGAAAGGAGTACCACTGTTCGTAGGAGGACTCTTGTCTCTACCCCCACCGGTCTAGTCATCTCGGCACCTACCCCGACTTACGCCAGGCCGAAGGGGAAGGAAATCCAAGTACGTGATGGGCCCGCCACCGTGGAGGGTGCGGACTTTGCTACAATACCATCTATTTTTTAGATTGGGTCCGAGTTCGAGAGTTGCACCCTAACTCGGACTCAAAGGAGAAATAGAAGCGGGAAGATCGCCAAGAAAGCTAGAGCTGCTGAAGTTGCTTTTCTAGAAGAAATTCTCGAAGAAAGAGAAGAACCGCTCGAGTATATACCTCTGTTGGAAGGGAGCAGGTTTCACCCCCTCTCTGCCGCATCAGATGAAGAGGATGTTCGTAAGATCGCCACCGTATTACCCCGACCTGCATACTACAACAATTACAAGAGGAAAAGGGATAAGACTACGCCATTGGCTCGGCTGCAAGCTATTATAGAAAGATTGGCAAAGAAAGAAAGATGCCCTGTATCGGAAATCTTAAGAAGGATAAGACGGGTGCCAGCTAAATCCCGTCTCGGACCGCGAACAGAGCCTGTTGCTTCCACAGAGAAACTAAAGAAGAAGATAAAAGCCAGTCCACCCGTTGTTGTATCGGGTTTACAAATTAGGGAGGATACCACCTTCCAGTATATAGCTGACAGACCATCCGGTCCTAGGCTTCTGGCTGTAAGAAGGATGGTGTGGCGACCTACGACCGGCCAGCTAAGACCAAAACAATGTCCTGAGAAGAAAAGTCTCACCAGGAAACTTGAATCAGAAGAAAGTGCTACTACAATAAAGGGGACTCCCGGGAAGGAAGTTCAACAACCGTCACGAGACAACTGCGAGACCGTGCGAAAAGGGCCGATGAGGGATGCCATGGACAAGTTAAGGACCGACATCCGATGGTTAGCAAAGGAAAGAGAAGAAGAATTAGGAGATGAAATTGACTCATCAGAGTTCATGGATCAGGATTATGCCGAGATCATCATGGTTGAGACACGAGCATCGTCAGCTTCATAAGGTGCTCCGGCAGCTGCGGAAAGAGATGAACCGGAAGTGTTGAGAGTACAACTTCAGGAAAGAGATGATACGATTTCCCAGATGGCAAAGAGGATGGAAGAGTTGGCTGCTGCCTTAGGTACTCTCCAGAGTCAGGCCAAGCCACAGAAAGGACACCCCCAGAGATTATCCATATTACAGATGGAGGAAAAGAGATCACATCCATCAATGGAGACGAACTACCAAAGAAGGATTCTACACAAAGCATGATTCCAGAAAAGGATATTAAAAATACGGTAGAACCACAGGTGAAAGAGGCCCTAGCACAATCCAAGAATGGAGCATCTATTCAGACGGGTAGACCTTACCCCATGGAGTTCGATGCAGTCCAATACCCGAAAGGCTTCATACCACCTCTGTTTAAGACTTTTGATGGAACAGGAAACCACCGGCAACATTTTGCACATTTTCGTGCTAGTTGCTGCAATGCCGGTGGGAGCGACGCTTTACTCTTCCGACAGTTCGTCAGCAGCTTATCAGGGATTGCCTTCGACTGGTACGCAGAATTGCCGAACGGTTCAGTAAAGACCTTTTCAGAACTAGAAAATCTCTTCGTGAAAAGATTTGTCCGGGCTTAGCACCACATCACTATCGGTGATCTAGTGGTGGAGCAGCAAAAGCTGAACGAGACTTTAGTGGATTACATACTTTGATGGAGAAACTTAAGCATGAAGTGTGAACCACAGCTTCAAGAACAACATGAAGTCAGTATCCTGCTTAAAAGTATCCATAGCACGATAGTACTTCTCCTTAAAGGATTTACAATCAAGACTTTCGAGAAGTTGCTTAGCAAGGCCGGGAGCTTGCAAGAAAAGGCAAAACAGTTAAGTTTCGCGGACAATAACGATAAGCAGAAGCCTGTGAAAACATTCAAAAAGAAATCTGGAATCATCACGGCAGTAGATAAGGGCAAGCAGCCAGTGTAAATACAGTCAGAGCGGCCACAGCCTAGTTATAAACCACCACAACAGACTTATCAGCAACCTCAGCAGGGTTATCAGCAACCTCGTCCGAGCTATCAGTCGCCTCAGCATTATGAACAACCACCTCGTCCATCACGTACTTTAAGAGAACTTCTAAACAAAGAATACCCATTCAAAACTGAAGCAGTAGCGAAGATGTTCCGCAGCTTAATGAATACACCGGATTTTCAGCTGCCAGAGCCCAAGAAGCTGGAGGAAGTCAATAAGAAAGATCATCCAAACTATTGCCCTTACCACCAGATGCTTGAACACAAGATAGAGGATTGCATCACTTTCAAGAGTTGGCATGATGACAATCTCCGGAAAGGGAACATAACGATCCCAAAGGAATACATGAAGGAACCCCGAAGGGAGGTTCAGTCGATGTTATTTCAACGGATCCCATTGTTCCGATAGACCCTTACACAACTGATGATGGATGGAGTACTGTCTGGACAAAATCATCGAAGAAAATTTTGGATCACATCCAGGCCGCTTCGGTACGCGCTTCAACTCAGAGTTTGAAACCTGTCGCGCCGGCACTATCACTTGCGATTGAAGAACCGCCCCAGAAGGAGGAGAAGATCGTGGAAAAAAAGAAGACCGAGGCTCCGAAGGGTAGACTAGGGCCTGCTTATCCTAGGATGGTTGTTTCCGATTCGGGGGAGAAATCCCTCGAACACCTGACTCTATATGATTATTTGCTCGTCCCGACGGGATCTTATAATGATAAGGGTTATGGCGTTGGCTACGTTTTGACTGTTTCTAACGATCACGTAACTAACAACAACTGGCTTAATCTGGATCTCGATTCCAGTACAAATAACGATTCTCAAATCATACGCAACCTTGATGACGATGACGAAGAAGGTGTTCACAAAGGAGGCTACCAAAGCTCAACAAGCAACGAGTCCATTTGTGAATTTCGAGGGGCTCCGATCACGATAGAATTAGAACCATCAGACACCGAGGCAACTTCAGAAAAGCCAGTTGTTCCAATTCAGGAGGATACACCGGCAGATTCAATACTGAATTCAGAAGAAATAACTGAAGTAAATTTAAGAAGTGGAAAATTTTTACCTCCGAGAATGGGTCCGAAGTATAAAGGAAAGCAGGTGGTTGCTCAGGAAGAACCAACCCCGGCAGAGGAATTGCCCATTAGGGAAGAAACCGAGGAACATGGTAATAAAGTGGACTACAACGTGCTAGCCCATCTTAGGAAGCTACCAGCCAAACTAAGCATATACGACGCTTTGATCTTGTCAAAGGAGATGAGAGAGGCTACGATCAAGGCTTTACTTGATCCAGAGATTTGTTTAGCTCAAATAGCCGGTGATTCCTTCGACGAGGTTTGCTCGTTAAAAGAACAACGAGGTGTTACCTTCACGGACAATGATCTATTACTAGGAACTGCAGATCACAACCGACCGTTATACATTTCAGTCACTATTGGAAAGTTTACGCTCTCCAGAGTGTTGGTTGATCCGGGAGCATCAATCAATATAATGAATCTTCGGACGCTAGCATATTTGGTAATTGATGCTCGTGAGCTTGAAGCAGACAAGATGCTATTAAGAGGCTTCAATCAAAAAGGAGAAAGAGCTCTTGGATCGATAACACTACTAATGAAGACCGGTGATTTAGCAAAGACAACCGCAAAATTCCAAATAATTGATTCTGAGACATCGTTCAACGCTCTACTGGGTCGGCCATGGATCCATGAAAACTGGATGGTACCGTCATCTCTGCACAAGTGCATAAAGTATTACGAAGGAGGGGAACAGTGCATCGAAGGTGACTTACAACCATTCTCCGTACACGAGATTGGAATTCATGAAGATGCGGCCTACTACGCGCCTCCGAAAAAAAAAATCTTTTCCAGAGACGCCACACCCAACGAAGCAAAAGAAATTCGAGACGTTGAAGAACCTGAAGTTCTAGTCCAACATTCACTCACCACTCCCTTACGGCGAGATGGTGAAGGTTGCTCCAGAACTCGCATCCGAGGTCGAGGCCGGGGACGAGGACGTGGAAGAAATGTTGGAACAGTTGGACAGAAGAAACCGGTCATCGACGTTGATTGGGAGAACACTTCCGAAGAAGGAGAAGAAATCAAGAAAGAAGCAGCGACAATAAGTCAAAAGAAACCCCAGTTCAAGATCTCTCTCGAAGATGAAAAGAATGAAGAATATAAATCAATGTACGAGAAGATTAACCATCATGTTCATACTATGGCCCTGACCCCGATCCATTCTAATAAGATTGAGGGTATGGTGGTCAAGGAAGTACATGGTGGTGGTACCAAGCCAATCAAGTTTTACCGTGGTGCTTCTTCTTCCAATACTGAAAAAGATGTACAATTTGAAGATGTTACTTTTTCCGAATTAATGGAACTGCCATTTGAGTGGTACTCTCCCTGTGTTCAAAATTTAATTCAACGTGGTGTCTTACCACGATAATGGACAAAAGGCTGATCACAACACTTTGAAAAATTATGGAATAATGTTGGTCGGCCTCCCAATTCAAAACATGGTCTCGGATTCGGCACAGTAGGATCAGTTGACGATACGGGATTTTGCTTGGTTGTCACTTGCGAACCTATTAAAGACTGCTTGGAAGCTTCGGAAGATCCCGAAGATCTACCGATCGGAGATGCCCCACCGAATTCGAAGAAGAAATCAAATCTACGATAGAAGAGTTAATGGAAGTTAACTTAGGTACCGGCGAAGAGCCTAGGCCAACCTTTGTTAGCTCCTTACTCAATAAAAAAGACTCCGAAGACATAATCAAGCTACTAATGGAATTCAAGGACTATTTTGCTTGGAGTTACGATGAAATGCCAGGATTAGCTCCAGAAGTCGCAGTTCACAAGTTAGGAATAGACCCTACTTCTGTTCCAGTCAGACAAGCTCCTAGAAGAATGCGTCTAGAAATTGAGCAACAAGTAATAGCCGATGTTACGAAGCTAAAAGAAGCTAAATTTGTCCATGAAGAACAATACCCTACTTGGTTAGCCAACGTGGTACCAGTCAGAAAGAAGAATGGTCAGATCAGAATCTGCGTGGATTTCAGAGATTTAAATAAAGCATGTCCAAAGGATGAATTTCCATTACCAATCCCAGAACTGATGATCGACATTGCTTCAACACATGAAATATTTTCATTCATGGATGGATCATCAGGATACAACCGAGATAAAGATGGCACCGGAAGACGAAAAGCTCACGGCATTCGAACGCCGATCGGAGTATATTGCTTACACAGTAATGCCATTCGGACTAAAGAACGCAGGAGCAACATACCGAAGAGCGATGAAGAAGATTTTTGATGATCTCATTCACAACCAAGTTGAGTGCTACGTGGATGATGTGGTCATCAAAAGCAAACTGAAAAAAGATCACCTGTATGATTTGAGAATTATTTTCGAACGACTAAGACAATACAACCTTAAGATGAATCCCTTAAAATACGCCTTCGGCGTCACCTCCGGGAAATTCTTACGATTTGTTGTCTGAAATCGTGGGATTGAAATTGATCTGGAAAAGATTAAAGCTATCTTAGAAATGCCACCTCCTAAAACCTTGAAACAACTACGATCCTTTCAAGGGAAGTTGGCATATCTTCGACGCTTTATATCAAATTTGTCAGGAAGGTGTCGGCCTTTTTCTGCTTTGGTTAAGAAGGATGCCAAGTTTACTTGGGACTCCAAATGTCAACATGCCCTCGATGACATCAAACGATACTTAATGACACCTCCTGTCTTAGCAGCTCCAGTTTCAGGTAGACCGTTGATACATTATACCGCGGCTTTAGATGACTCCCTTGGAGCCCTGCTAGCCCAGGTCAATGATGAGGGAAGAGAAAATGCTCTCTACTACTTAAGCCGTCGTCTAATCCCGACGGAAGTAAAGTATCCTCCTATTGAGAAGCATTGTTTGGCCCTGATCTTCGCCGCACAGAAGCTCAGGCATTACATGCTTTCTCATAAGGTCAACCTTATTTCGAGAGTTAATCCGTTGCAATATTTGATGACCCGACCGACACTTTCTGGCAGACTTGCCAGGTGGTCGATGATACTAATGCAATTTGACATAACTTTTGTTCCTCTTCGTGCCGTAAAGGGACAAGTACTAGCTGACTTCCTTGCAGTACACCCTATACCGGCAGATTCGCCTCTCGATGAAGACTTACCTGACGAGCAGATAATGAACCTAGAAGACCACGATGATTGACGTTGGGAACTATACTTCGACGGAGCGTCCTCGGCACGAGAAGAACAAAGAGTTGCGAACGATAGTGCCGGTAAGGCGGGAATCGAGACTAATCTTTATAACACCGGAGCGGGGGATGTTAAGATACTCCTACCACTTAACAGAGTCGTGCACAAACAATGAGGCAGAATATGAAGCCCTCATAATAGGACTAGAACTAACCATTCAAATGGGAATAACAGACATCAACGTCTACGGAGATTCTCAGTTGGTCATTCAACAGGTTGCAGGACAGTACAGGATTTTAAAGCCAAGAATCGAGCTGTACTTTCAGTATGTCATGAAACTGTTGGAACAAATTCCAAATGTAACAATCTACAAGATCCCCAAAAAAGAAAATGCTCTTGCAGATGCGCTAGCTCTCCTTGCAAAGGAATGTGCCTGCTTGCAAGATGAGTCAGTTGAAGTGTCAGTTCAAGGACGACAGGTCCTATCCCAGCTTGACATGAATACGATACACAAATCAACAAAGAAAACAGAAGAAACAATTGCAGCAGTGGCAGAAAATGCAGAAGATTGGCAACAGCCGCTAATAGACTACTTGCAAACAGGAAACCTACCAGACGATAAGTCTTTAGCCCATCAGATCAAGAAAAGAACTCTGTCTTACGCATTAATAAATGATACATTATACAAAAGGTCTTTTGATCAGATGTGGCTAAGATGCCTGAGCGGGTCCGAGGCTCGTGAAATTGTCAAAGAGGTACATTCAGGACTTTGTGGCGCTCATCAGTCGGGTCCGAAAATCAAAATGAAGATTAAAAGACTATGGTACTACTGGCCCTCAATGATGACCGACTGTATGAATATTGCCAAAAGTTGTCACCAGTGCCAAGTGCACGGAGTGGTTCTACATCAACCTCCAAATGTGCTACATCCGACAATCGCGTCGTGGCCATTTGAGTGTTGGGGCATAGATACAGTGGGTCCGATAGAACCACCTTCTTCAAGAGGACATCGCTTCATCCTTGCAGCTACAGACTACTTTTCTAAATGGACAGAGGCTATACCACTCAGGGAAGTGAAGGCACATCATGTGCTACAGTTTTTTAAGAACCAAGTTGTCTACCGTTTTGGGGTACCGCGCAGAATCATTTCAGATAATGGGTCAGCATTTAAAAGTACAAAGGTCAACAATTTTGTCAGAAGACATGGAATCGATTGGCGATACTCAACAATCTACTATCCAAGAGCAAACGGCTTGGCCGAGGCTTTTAATAAAACTCTCGTTCAAATTTTAAAGAAAACTTTGGACGACAACAAGAGAAATTGGCACGAGAAGTTGTTAGAAGCCTTATGGGCCTACAGAATGACTTTTAGGACTCCTACTCATTCTACACCTTACGCTTTAGTGTACGGTCCGAGGCAGTTTTACCTTTGGAGGTTCAGCTTCCATCACTCAGGATTGCAGTTGCAAATAAAATTACTACAGAAGGAAATGCCAGATTACGACTGGAAGAACTGGAAAGCTTGGAAGGGAAAAGACTTGCAGACGCAGCAAAATTTGGAGCCGTACCAAGCTAAGATGATCCGGGCCCATGGTAAGCTGGTCCGCCCGAGAACTTTCAAAGTTGGTGACTTAGTTCTTGTTCTCAGAAGACCTATTCTTGCACATCGCAAGATAGGAGGTAAATTTGAACCAACATGGGAAGGGCCGTTCGTGGTCGAGACAGTCTACTCAGGAGGTTCCTACCAGCTTGTGAATTGCCAAGGAGAACGACAAATGCTTCCAATCAATGGACGGTATTTAAAGAAGTATTATGCAACCTGATGTTTCGAAGGGTGGCCTCTAAAATAGAATCTCATCCCTAGAAACACGGGTGAAGTAACCACTTGTGACTGGGTCTGAACCCAAAAACATAAGAAGATGAATGACAAAAAAAAAATCATTAACAAAAAAAATATGTGCTAAAAATAAAATATGTGAAATCATAATAATAAAATTTTACCCTTCCTTTCAAATCAAATCTTGTTCCTAATCTGTCCTCATCTTTTCCTACTTTCCTTAAAGTTAAAATAAGTGAATAAGAATCTTCAGAGATAAATATTTTCTTAATGTTCTTGTTCTTAGTACGACTACGATCCTTTCCTTGTCTTTTCGCAGGGAAATGTCGAACGGGCGATTGGTCCTAAACTTTAAAAATGGCGTGAGTCTCGCACTCGATGAAAAGAGGGTGAAGGATGGAGCAGTGATAGAAATTGATTCTGACTTCACACCAGCCAGCCTACAGTACAAAGAAAATGATTGGGTCCTAGTTGACCGAGAAGAGCTTCACAACCAGACAGTGATGAAGATGGGTGGCCTAAGCCACCAATCCAACAACAAAAAGAGAAGGATAAACACTGAGGAGAACAAGATAATCAAGTCAGTAGTTGCCACGGCAGAGGGCAGGCTCGTCGGCGCCGCGCCGCGCGAAGTTCGAGGGGTAAGGAGAGCTACTCTCACTCGCTACCCGAAGAAGGAATAAGAATCGCCGTATCCGCAAGATGTTGACTAAACTAGCGACAGATCAACATGAGGAAACAGCCGCTTTTGCCGGCACACACATTTCAAAGATACCGGTTCGTCAGGAACCAGAAAGAAGAAATTCAATGCCAAGAAAATCAGAACAAATCAAAGAAGTGCCAAGAAGAACAGAATAAGAGTCAGTACCTCGACGCCGGACAGAGAGACCAGATCTGAAGAACCTTGTTGTGGAAGCAACCCCGGAGGATGTCCCGACAGAGACAATCCCCGAGGAGCCAAGGTATGGAGGAGAACGTGACGGGATTGAGCCATACATCCCGCAGTACTTTACTAGGCCTCGTCACTTGCAGATCATCCCAGAATATGAATTAGAAAGAATGCAAAATGTTGAGAAGATGACTTTTGAATACTTCGAAAGAATTAAAGGAAAAAGAATCAACATTTTGGGAGGCCTCGAGTTACACACAGATGTATTCTCAGAGTACGAGCGACGAGCAGTTGTGGGCTGCATCTTAGAGCTTCGGAAGATGGGTCGAGCGAGTCATGCGAGGGAAAAGACTTATTCGGAACCCCGGAAATGGATGCCGGGGAAAGGAAGAGTCACAATACAATGCGGATGTTGCTATAACTCGCGAGAGGACGGAAAAGTAAATCCACCGGGGATACTACGTCACGGTGAGGTGGATCCGATGCCGAGGATAATTAAAAGAATGGTGAAAAGAATGGTAACGTGGAGGGTGCGCCGGCGGATCGCATACCCAACGGTTGCATCATCGACATTTACCGAAAAGGCGACTGCATACCTCCACACATAGACCACCACGACTTTGTCGGACCTTTACGCACGGTTTCATTCGTCAACCAATGCAATATCATGTTCGGATCTGACCTCCGGATAGCAGGCCCGGGTAAGTTCCGAGGGCCGGTGGAGATACCACTTCCGGTAGGTTCCGTCATCATATTAAAAGGAAATGGAGCAGAAATCGCAAAACATTGTATATCGGGAGTGCCAGTGGAGCGGATCTCCGTTACATTTAGAAGGATGGACGACAGAAAGACGCCTTACCACTTCCAGCTAGATCCAGAATTGGAGAGTCTCCGGCCCTACAAGCTGTGAGTTACATGGGAAATAGCACACCTCCAATGCACATCCATGTGGCATTCCTGCCAAGGGTGGCTTGGAAGGTGATGTTATTACCCTTATTTCTTACTATTCAGACATGGATTTTTGAAAAACGCTTTTGGATGTATCAACAAGAAGTCTATACAGTCCGTTTTGGATTTACATGGATTGTACGAGACATTAAATTTCTGAGGAAAATGTCATCATGACTAGATCAAGTTGTATGATGTACTTTCAACAAGTTGGAATGAAAATGACTACGTCATGTTTTGCCTTCACCTCTTTTTGTGCAAATTGACTGGGAAACGCCATTAGAGTTAAATGAACTTTGAACGAAGAACAGAAGAGAAAAGAAAATAAATGAAAACTTTTCCTAAAAATCTAAATAGTAAAATGAACTCCAAATTCACATGAACACTAAATGAACAGCAAAAATAAAATCAGATCGCTAAAGGACAAATGAAATGAACCTAAATCTCAAATTGAATTCCACTCTAAATCCATCTTTTCAAACCCTCAAATTCTTCTTCAAATCAAGATCTACTTCAGACTTCCTTTGAAACCCTCTTTCGGGATGATTTCAGAACCACGAAAAATTTTTGATTTGGTTATGATGGCATAGATTCATACCGTTCGCCAAATAACCAAACTTCGATTGATTATCGTGGGATGTGGAACACTTTCACATCTCATCTCAATCTCTCGCTAAATCCAAATCTCCACGGTACATTTCAATTCAAAATTTCCGAGACTGGTACCTACATTCCAGTTCTCATTTCGAGATCGATACCTACATTTCGATTCTTATCGGAATTGATACCTACATTTCGGTTCAAAATTTACGAGGCTGGTACCTACATTCCGGTTCTCATTTCGAGAATCGATACCTACATTTCGATTCTCATCCGAATTGATACCTACATTTCAATTCAAAATTTCCGAGACCGGTACCTACATTCCAGTTCTCATCTTGAGATCGATACCTACATTTCGATTCTCATCCGAATTGATACCTACATTTCAATTCAAAATTTTCTAGATCGGTACCTACATTCCAGTTCTCATTTCGAGATCGATACCTACATTTCGATTCTCATCTGAATTGATACCTACATTTCAGTTCAAAATTTCTGAGACTGGTACCTACATTCCAGTTCTCATCTTGAGATCGATACCTACATTTCAATTCTCATCTGAATTGATACCTACATTTCAGTTCAAAATTTTCGAGATTGGTACCTACATTTCAGTTCTCATTTCGAGATCGATACCTACATTTCGATTCTCATCTGAATTGATACCTACATTTCAATTCAAAATTTCCGAGACTCATACCTACATTCCAGTTCTCATCCCGAGGTCAGTACCTAAATCTTGATTCTCATCCTCTTCGAGGTCGATACCTAAATTTCGACTCTCTTTCGAGATTGATACTTAAATTTCAATTCTCATCCCTTTCGAGATCAGTACCTAAATTCTGATTCTCATCATTTTCTCGTCGATGATCAAACTCTGATTCTCACTCCGAGGCTGGTACCTAAATTCCAGTTCTCTTCGCAATCCCGAGGTTGAAACTCGGGTTTCAATTCTCATTCCAAATCCAAATTTCCTCAAATTGATTTTAAATCAGACTTCAATCTAAATTAAAACTCAAAATCTAAACTTACACATCAAAACTTGAACATAAAATGGAACGAAATCTAAATCAAAATTCCCCAGATCTGGTGGTTTGGAATTCACCTCCTTTTCTTTTCCCCAGCGAGAGTTCAGGGATCTCCAGTCTTGGAAACATACTTGATACTCCCCAGCGGAAATTTTTCTACTCTGTCCTAAGTTTGTCACTTGGACATCTGTGTTGGTTTTGTTGATCTCTTCGGTCAACGCCAATACGCGCGGTGTGCTTGGTTAGCACACCACACCTATTGGGGGTCCATTTGTTGACCTCATTTTTTATGAGGTATTTTCTTTTCTCTCTCCTTAGTCTTTAGGATCTAGCCTTAGGCTTTTCCTTTGACTAATCTTAGAAGACTAGAAGTGGAACCCACCCTTTAGAAATTCAAACAACTCTTGACTCCCTGCAAACCCCACAAGCTTGATTATAAACCCCTAATCACCTAGAGGGTTGAAATCAAATGTGGAGGTTTAAAGGATGAGTTCCCTATAGGACTCTTTGGCCTTAGGATCACCCTGTGTGGCTTGGTCTGGTGAGGGCTGACCTGCACATACATTACACTTTCACACACATTCCAAACCCTAAAACTATTCATGCCTAGCTTGACTTCGTGACTCATGTGGATAATTCATATGGATGATCCTTAACCCCTAAGCCCCTCGCTAAGAGGGTTAGGAACAACATAGTGAATGCCTCAAATGAGTCCCCTCATGGCTCCTATGGGCTTAATATGGCTTTATGGCTCGACCAAAGCGATTCCACTTTACTCAAATTTGATCAATCTTTATTTTTCCAAAATTTCAATTTTTGACCCCCGAGGCCCCGGACCCACCAAACCTACTAAAAGGCCTTGAAATTACTCAAAACAACCAAAATTTTCAAATAACCCAGAATTTTCCAAAATTAACCTTAAACATTTCCCCACCAATCAAATTGATCATTTACAGCCAAAAATACCAAAATTTCCAAAAATACCCCCAATACCCTCCAAATTACCAAAATGCCCCTCTTGACCCAAAAATTCCAAAAATTCCCAGAAAATTCCAAAAAATCCCAAATATTCCCAATTTCATTTTGTTCAACTATACTATGGGCCAATTTTGTCAATTTACCCTACTTTTATCAAAACCCCCAATTTAGCCCATTTTAAACCCAAATGAACCCAATGTTAAACCAAATCACCCCAATTGACCTCAATTTTGGTCCAATTCAATTCTAAAATTCAATTTAATATCCCCAATATCAATCTATACCAAATCCAAGACCAATTTGATTGTCATTTAAATCCAATTTCATTTTTAAGCTTAAAGCCCAATTTTGACCCATGACCCAAACTTAGCCCAAACCAACCCAATTCAATCCCAATTTGACCCAAATCTTTTCTAAAACCTTCCTAACATCCCCACAAACAAAACACTAACATAATTTGCCCAAAATTTGGACCCAAGCCCTACTCAAATTCAACCCAAACCCAAAATCCCTTAAATGGGCCTACACCCAAACCTAACCCCAATAGGCCCAAATCCTAAAATCAAAAACCCAACCAAAGATGAAACCTCTTTGAAACACTCCCATAAACATTTCTCAACATTAATTTTACATCAATTTCAACATTACCCCAACCTTAGCCCAATTTAGTCCATTTTGACCTATTTTGACCCTATCACTAAAGAGACCCGATTTAGACTCAATTCAATTCCAAACCACCTCAAGCTTGATCCAAATCACTCATGACACATCCTTAAACTAAACCCAACATTTATTTGGCATGGCCCTTTGCAAAATTTTCATCTAAAAGCCCACATCCAAAAGACATTCAAAAGCCCATTCATAACCAAACTCAAAAGCCCAAGCCCATCCTAAAGCCCACACTACAATCTCATCTCATCCTCACTTAATTAAAATCATTCCTAAGTCCTAAATCAGCAATCAAACCTTTCTAAACAAAGACATATGACAAATCATCCAAATTTTACACCAAAATACCAAAATTCCTTAAACCCATTTCCATGAAACCAAGCCAAGCCATCTAAGCCATAGAGCAAGCCATAAAGCCATGCACAAGCCACATGGGAGCCATGAAAGCCACATTACACCTCACCATCCCATTAATGGTAAAAGGAGGGCCTTCTTTCTTAAACCTCCCTTAAACCTTTTTAACCTTATTTATGCTACACACTAAACCATGTTTAGCCACCTCACCATGGATAAGGACTTCACTACCCCAATTCAGTTGACCCAAATGATTCTCCCTCAGCCCAAGGTCAAGCCTTAGATGGTGAACCTAGCCCAAAACCAAGGGTTGACCCAAACCTAGCAAAAAATCACCCCTTTCCCATTCCATTTCAATTCACCACCTTTACACATGGCCAACTCCAATTGACTTCACCATTGCCAAGCCACTGCCCTCAGCTGGTCAAGATGGTGACCCATGCCTGGCCGGCCAGCCACCCCAGCCGCCAGAAAACCCCATGGCCGAGACCTTGGGAGGAGCCCAACATTGAAATTCTCCCTTGCTGAGCTGCCCCATGCCCAATGGCTGCCATGGCTGTTCTTCCCTTGACCTAAGCAGCTGATCCAAACCATCAAACCCCCCGGAGGCCCTCCAGCCACTCCTATTTAAACACCACCTCCTCTCGGCCAAGGGGGCAATTGAAAATAAACCATACAGAAACTCTGCCAAAATCATTCCAGACTCTCCCTCACACCTGGAGAACTTGATCCCCACTGAAATCTCCCTGCCATTTCCTCCCTGTGAGCTCAATTTCAGAGTTGAAATTCAAGCCAAAAACCAGGACACTTCACCACTGAGTCAATCCTTAAATTGATTGACCCTACACCTTCACTAGACCAAGAGGAGAAGTTTCCCAGTAAAAGCCCCCTCACCAGGCCAGCCATTGCTTCCAGCCTCCAACCTTTGTGATCGGCTGTGGCCACTTTTGTACCTAGGCAATTCACCAGGCCAAGGGACTTCATCTTGAGCTTGCTTGGACCCAATCGAACGTGACACAACTCTCAGATCGAAGCTTCACTTCTATGAGCAAAGGTATGAGCTCTCTCTTCCTCCCGAGCTTCTGGAGATTCTCCATTTGATATGAATCGATTTCAATGCATGTTTACTATATGGATGTGTTCGTCTCTTCAAGACAAATCCATAGAGCATAAGAACACAAAAATATGTTGAGAATCGAGTGAGTTCTTAGGGTTTTAGTGTGGACGGTCACGGGTGCACACCAGTTGTAGACGATGACCAGGAGCCGTTGGATCGCGCGTGTATCGGATGGATGGCTCGGATCGCGTCGGACCGGAAGATGTTATGTGAAAGGCGGGCCCCGGGACGGCTGACTCAGATGGCGGCGTCCAATCACAGCGCGACACGCACCCCTTCGGAGCCGCCGAGGTTGACGCGGCGCTGCGTGGATAAGTAGAAAAATAGGGTAATTTTCTTATTTATTAAATACCTAGAACTTCAAAAATGAATAACTTTGTGTAGAAAAATCCTAAAAATAAAATAAAAATACCCTCTTGCTCAGTGAACAGAGGAGAATAATGTGGAAATCAAGTCATTTCATCAAGTATTTTATTTTTAATGATTTATTTACTCTCTGTGGTATTTTAATTCTCCATTTGCATAGATAATTCACCATGGCATGAGACCATAGGGCTTTTGAAGCCTCTGATCTAGGGAACATTCCCTGAATTTTCCAAGGTCGGAGGCCATCCATATGAGAAGTTATTGATTTTTCAAGTTCATGTTACTTGTTTTGAGTATTTTAATTACAATAATTAGCATGTTGAGAAATAAATTCTAGGAAAATTTGGTGATGTTTCTTATGACCAGAGGAACCTAGGAAAAATAGGTTTTGAGTTAATTCAATTGGAACAACTCTAATTGGCCTAAATACCTAAAACTGAACTTTAATTAATTAGGGTTGACCACACATTAAATTAACTTGAAAATAATTCTCCACTTATCTTTAGGATCAGAGGAACATCACATAAAAATTTGAAATCAATTGGAAATGTTTAACCCCACTAAATGGATTAATTAAGTCATATAACCAAAATTAAACATTAAAAATTCATAACTCACAAAATACTTTTCAAAAATTTACAAAAATGTTTTTGGAGCTTCTCTGATATCAGAGGAACTTAGTAAAATTAAAATTATAATTTTCTAAAAAAGTTGATTTTTATCATTATTTTAATATTTTTAATAATTTAAAAATAATTAAAATCACAAAAATATTAAAATTAATAAAAATGTCACATTTTAACTCCTATTCACTTAGGAACAAACCAAATATTTTTCCTAAGTCTACAGGATAAGATATTGAATTTTAAAAGCCTAAAACAATTTTTGAATTAAAAAATGTATTTTCCAACCTTTTCACTAAAATAATTCTAATAAATCAAAATAAAAATAAAAAAAATATAAAATTTTTTTATATGGACTCCTTGAGGTCAGAGAGATTTAAGAAAAATATAAAATCTATTTTTCAACTTTAATTTTATTTTAAAATTAATTAATACTCCAAAAATCAAAATAATTCTAATAAATAAAATATAATTCATAAAATCACCAAACTTGGTCTAAATGGTCCTCTAGTGATTAGGAACATCCCATGATTTTCTTAAGGACAGAAACATTTCCTTGGTCATGTTATTGAATTTTCTTTGAAAACCCCTATTTTCCATTAAAAATAATTACATAAATAAATTAAATACAGAAAAATCACATTTTCTCCTCTAATGTCTTAATTGACATGTGAGTAGGGTTACATAAAAATTTCAAGTTCATTTGAGCTTAATTTAGTGAGTTATAGAATTATTAAGCTTGAAGGGCAAAAGGGTAATTAAGATTTCAACCGTTAATTAAAATTTTAGGATTAATCAAAAAGGGGAGGGTAAAATATTTGATTTTAAACTGATTTTGGATGATTGAAACTTAAATGATTGAGGGTAGAAACCTACTAACAATTTCAAATATAATTAAAATAAAACTTTAGTTAATTAATTAATTGAAATTTTGGAAGAATAATAGAAATTGGAATTATTAAAGTAGGGATATTATTAAGAGGATATTTATTCTTTAATTTAAAAATCCTTAAATAAATCACTTCAATAATACTTAATTCTTAATTAAAAAATTAAAATAATAATTCAATTAAATTAAATTAAAATTAAATTAAAATTAAAATTAAATTAAAATTAAATTAAAATTAAATTAGATTGAATTAAAATTAAATTGAATTAAATTAAATTAAAATCATTTAATAACAAACCTAAATGAAATCATTAAGAGTTAAACCAAACACTTAAAGTAAACTTAAAACATGAATACTATTCCAAACTTAAACTAATTTTTTATAATTAAGTCAAAGTTAAAATTAAATCATTAAGTTTAAAATCATTAAAACACTTAATAAGTCGATTTGCCCTTTTAAAGCTCTTATTATTATTATAACTCTTAAATGAAGTATCAAGTGAAGTGTTACTTCACTTATAGGATATTCAAATGTCCTAGTTCACTGAGCAAGATACAATGTTTAACTAAACCCCTGGATGATTAATTCACCTGTGCAATTAAATTTACTTGGACTCGAAATAATCCCAGAAGTATTAAAAAGATGTTTAGGACTCGTCCTAAGCACTTCTTCAATATAATGGGATGTTTTAGAAGAACAATTGAATTTAATTGTTCTTTGATGAAGAAAATCATCCTTAAACCAAACCAACAACCTAGATGTCATAGGAGATGACTATCTATAGGATTAGGAATTTGGTAGACAACCAAAACCCTCCCCTTAGCTTTACCTAGGTATCTGTTGAAATATTTAAATGTCTTAACATGTGTTTTGTGTGCAGCTTGGGATGACGGGAAGACCCTCCAGGTACGCTTTTATTTTATTGCAATTTACTTTATTGCAATTTACTTACATGCACTGTACTTTACTTTTCTTGCATGATAAACAACTATTGCATGAAAACCAAAACCTTTAGGATAGCCCCTAAACTGAAACCGAAACTAAATTAAAAGTCATTGCAAGATAAAATTCACTGCCACAACATTCCAAAATATAAAACAACTCAAAATTTAATCACAAACAGAACAACAAAACTACAATCACAACTAAATTAAAACATCTCATTGAATGATCAGGAATACCTCGGATGATGTAACCCACGTGTTGCTAACGGGATTTCCCACGGTATAAATGAAAGTGTGGAACTCTTTCAGTCGAGTTTAGCAAATTCATCTGGACTAAGTGAATTCAATGAAATAACGGTGCCGGGATGACGGAACGTGGGATCTTAATCGGTTCTGTTTAATTAACTTTAAAATTTTTTTTAATTAAAACACTAAAAACACTTGGATTTTAAGATTTTCTCTAAACCAGAACACTTCTCTCATCTCCTGATTTATGACTTCTAAAACTAAACCTCTGCAACAACAAGGAGCTCAGAGCATAGTGGGTAGCACGGCCATCGTCATCAGTAAAACTTGGATCTACTTCAGCAAAACTTTTGTAGAATTAAATAACAAAGCCATAGGACTTCGAGGTAGTTTGCTTAGTGCAACATAAATCCTCAATTCTCTGTTAGGCATTTGCATGATCATGTCATGTAAATTAAGCCCTAACTGATCTTAGGATTCCGAGGTAGTTGTTTGGTACGACATAAACCCTCATATCTTCAAGGCTATTTGTATGATCATGTCATACAAATATAAGTCTTAATTAATTAAAATTGGCAAAATTGAAACATTAAGTAAATTCTCAAATCTAAGCCAAACAATAGAATAGTTTAGGAAGTTGCCAAGATTCCTCTTGGATCCTCAGCTTCTCCTACTTCTCTTCCTTTGGATTCTTGAAATAACTGTTCCAAATTTGATCCATTCCCAATTGAAATTTCCTAAAATCCAATCATTTAAAAACCTTAAACTTTGAAATTCTTGAGAGCAAAACTACTGATCATTATCGAGAGTTTTCTTAAATGATTCCCGTCATTTAAGATGTAATTAACTATAGGGGCTTGCCCTTATAGGGAACTTTAAGAACCCAGGTAATATAAACCTCGCTTAATTCATTTATATTAAGCAGGGGAACTTGTCGGATTATAAAATTTGTTCGTAGACCAAACAGATGTCACAAATCTTCTAGTTTATTTAACCGAGCCCCATCATCAAGCAGTATGTCTATTCTTCGGGATAGATACATGGTTTGTGATGCGGTGCTCGTTTATATAAACTATTTGGGATGTGAGATCGGTTTTATTTCATATTTTAAAATTTTCAAACTTAAAGTTACTTTCAAAATCAAATGTTTCTTTCTAAAACTATATATATATATTTATATTAAATTTAAATTTTAAAATTCACCGACAACTTCTGTAGGCGACCCCTTTTTTAAAATACAACACACAACCTAAAAATATGCTGACAGTTCACTATGACTCGGATATCATGAATTTGAACAGTGATAGATCCATCTTAATTTTGTTACTTCTTTTCTCTAACTTTGCTTTCATTTGGTAGTCATGAACCTATTTGATGAATAATATTAGGATGATCTTACACTACGATTTATAATTGTTGGAGGTGCATACTTAGTGGGATAAGGTGATGCCTGAGGTTGGTGTTTGCGACCCAACTTATCAAGGATAATCTTTTCTATGGGATTATAATTTATTAAATAATTTAAAGTATCTAATCTATTAGTGTAGTGATTTCGTTAGAAATTGGAGGTAAGTAGTGAGATGTGATGACTTAATGGAAGAATTGACCTAATTTATTATGTGTGTTTGTGTTTGTGTTACAACTTTATATAAGACTTAAAGAACATTTTTATATTCCCTTACTGATACCTGCTATGCTAATTATACTTTTATTTAGTGAATTTCATTCTGGCATGATTAGTTTAGATTTACTTTCTACTGCATATTGTTCTGTCTTGATGAATAATTGAAGATGTTTTTGATAGACATTTGTGGTAGATAGAATTTCTAAACTTTTTTCTTCCTGCTTATATTTTTTGTACTAAATACTATATATGTTAAAAATTAAGTTTGGGGGTAGGAAGAAAAATAAAGTTTTAAAGTGAGAACAATTCCTTTTAGTGTAACATTATTGCAAGTATGTTTTAGGCTAGATTTACTTTCTCCTACAGTTATTCTATCTTGATTATGCATGTATATGAATTTGATAGGATATTTTCGTAGTAAGTAGATTCAACCTTTACTTTTTCTTCCTGCTAGATTTAATTGCAAAATGTTTTAAAATTTAAGTTTGGGGAGAGAAAGAATTAACTATTAGTTGTTCTCATTTAAAAGTATTTTTAAAATTATTAACATAATTTCCTGTGATAGAGCTCAATTTCAAGTAACTGTATTTTGATTTTATTTGAGTACTTTAATGGACTTGCATGAAATTTTTTGGTAATGAAAAGTAATTTTGTAAGATAAGATATTTTGTATAAGAGATTAGAACTATAGTCAACTATTCAAAGTAAGAAAAACTATATGTTTGAGATATTAAGAATTTTAAAACTTTATGTGAAAGGAAATGATTGGGACTCTATCATGAATCAATAATAAGCTAAAGAAATGCGTATAAGGTAAAGGATCGTGGTAAGTTTCAAATTAGGGTGAGAAGGGTGAAGTTCAAAATTATTAAAGGCTATCCAGATATAGTAATCCTCACATAAAAAAAAGAAAAGAAGAAAAAAAAGTGAAAAAAAGGGGATTGAAAATGATCCCTAAGAAAGAGAAAAGAGAAAAAGAAGAAAAAGAAATGAAAAAGTGAGGAGAAGCTTGAGGAGATGCCTAATCAAAAATTGGCTTCACTTCGATCTACCTAAAGGGAAGAATATAATTACTTTTCTGAACTTATATGTAAGGATTAGCATCTTTACTAGCAGTGTTCTCATAAACTCCTTTTCATGTAATTCTCTTAAGTCCCTCGATAGGACAATCTACAGTCATTTTTTAAATGAATAAAAGGCTAGAACTCTTAGACTTAATGACTAGACAGCCTTATACTTTCAGAATGTACTTGAATTATTCAAAGATCTTTCTGAAAATTTTACTACTATATTATCTAAGTCAAAGTCATGTTATTCTATAAAGAAAGTTCATTGCAGTGGATCATTATTTTATATATTAACTAAATTACTTGAGGACAAGTAATAGTCAAGTTTGCAGGATCTTGATCCATTGAAAGTTTGATATCTTTTTAATGTTTATTTAATATCTATTTTTGATGATATTGTATTATAAAGGAAGGCATTTTGTATGTTTTTGGTTTTTGGGGCAAGAAATGGGTTTTGGAGAAAATGAAACAAATATGGTGCAATTTGGAGCAAAAATGAGCAAAAAAAGAAAATTTTGGCATGGCCCATTTTGATAAGTTTTTCATTGCTTAATCTCTTTTACAATTCTTACATATTTTGAATGAGATTACACTTTAAAGAAATGTTGTTTTTATGCTTATTTTATAGGGCTATATGTTAGGAACACAATGAAACTAAAACGGGGCAAATCGGAGCTGAAACGGAGCCAAACAGAGCAAAATGGTGGAGCTGCATAATACCAGCGCCCTATTTGGCACTGGACCACGCCATAAGACAAAAAAAATGACGAATATAAGTGGAAAGTAATGTTGGAAAGTGCCTGATATGGCACTGGACTACGCCCAAACAATTTGGGGGTGAATTTTTTACGGTTAGGGGCCGAGATTCAACGTATTTAGATGCTTTTTGAAAGGTTTCTTGTGGCAACTCTTCAATCTTCATCCCTACATTTTAAAAGAACAATTTTAGGCTAGAAAACAGTGAAGGAATGTTAGGAAAAATGTGGAGAATGCTTAGAGATCTTAGAATAGGAGTAGATATGTAGATTTCTACCTTTTTGGAGAGATTGGTGAGAGGATTTTGAGAGAATTTGTAAATGTTGGTACTAGCATTGCATGTATCAGCGAGAGACTTTGTGGGAGACATCTTCTTCTTTCTTTCAAGGGGAAAAAGCTAAGTATTGTGTTCTTCAGTATTTTATGATTTTGTTAACACTTATTTTGTGAATTTTCTTTGAAATAAAGTTATCTGTTGTGCTTTCTTCGTGCTTTGTGATGTCTTCTCTTACTCTTTATTCTTATTTGAAAATAGTGGCATGAGAAAATTATGTCGTTATTTTCCTTCTACTTTTATTTTACAATGAGTTGAATTCATGTTTAGGATATTGGAATGCATGCTAGAAGAAGTTTTAATTATAAATGTGATGGTTTTTACTTGCGCTTCATTTACATTACAATAAGAACTCATTGTAGAGTTAAAATTTTTTGTTATTATGCTATGATTCGAGTGGGGGTGTAATCCTCGACAAAGTTGAACCAGATTTAAATTCTGTTGATGGTGAAGTTCATGGGTGTTGAGTGCAAATAAATAGGGAAATATATTTTAATGTGTGTAGAATTAGAGATTTTAGGGTGACAAACTAAAATCCTCAATTCAGTCCTAGTGTTTGGAAACTAAATCGAGAGTTGGCCTTCAGGCGAAGGGAAGTTGGAGCTCTAGAGTGAGAGCCAGTATCCTCCCAGCCTAACCACGGATTTAGGGACTAAACCTCGGATTAGCCAATGTTCTTTATGCACTCGGAAGAGGTTAAAGGATATGATTGCTTCTATTTGACACATACAATATTTAATGCATCTCATTCCTTTACATTATTCAATTCACTACATAAGAATAGTGTTGACCTCATTTTTGATGAGGTCTTCTCTTCTTCTCTTTAGTACTTAGGATCTAGCCTTAGGCTTTTCCTTTGACTATCCTAGAGGATTAGAATTGGGACCCACCACTTAGAAATTCAAATCACTTCTTAACTCCCTGCAAACTCCACAAACTTGATTGTAGACCCCAAATCACCTAGAGGGTTGAGATCAAATGTGGAAGTTTAAAGGATGAGTTTCTATAGGACTCTTTGGCCTCGGAGCCATGCTGGGTGGCTCGGTGCAGTGAAGGGTTGACTTACACACACACTACACCTATACACTACACTTTCACACACCTCCTAAAAACACACCCATACCCAATTTGACCTCCTGACTCATGCAGGTGATTCACATGGATGGTCCTTAACCCCTAAGCCCTTGGCTAAGAGGGTTAGGAACAACATAGTGGGTGCCTCAAATGAGTCCCTTCATGGCTCATGTGGGTTTGATATGGCTTCATGGCTCAACCAAAATGATTTCATTCCACTTACATTCACCCAATCTTCAATTTTCCAAAATTTCAATTTTTGACCCCCGGGACCCTACACACTTCTAACTTACCCAAAACCCTTGAAATTACCCAAATTTTCCAAAAATCTCCAAATCACCCAAAATTCCTCAAAACCAATCCCAAACATTTCCACATCACTCAAATTGATCATCCATAACCAAAAATACCAAAAATTCCAAAAATACCTCCCAATACCCTCCAAATACCCAAAATACCCCTCTTAGCCAAAAAATCCAAAAATTCAAAAAATTCCCAGAAAATTCCAGAAAATCCCAAATATTCCCAATTTCATTTTGTTCAACTACACCATGGGCCAATTTTGTCAATTTACCCCACTTTTATCAAAACCCCCAATTTGACCCATTTTAACCCAAAGTGAACCCAATGTCAAACCTAACCTACCCAATTGACTCAAATTCTGGTCCAATTCAATTCTAAACTTCAATTTAGCATCCCCAACACCAATCTAGACCAAATCCAAGCCCAATTTGATTGGCATTGGGATCCAATTTCACTTTTGGCCTTAAAGCCCAATTTGGACCCATGACCCAAATTTAGCCCAAACTCACCCAATTCAACTCCAATTAACCCCAAATCTTTTCTAAACCCTCCTTAACATCCCCATAAACAAAACACTAACATGATTTGCCCAAAATTTAGACCCAAACCCCACTCAAATTCAACCCAAGCTAAAAGGCCCAATTTTGACCTAAACCCGAACTTAACCCCAGAATGAGCCCAAATCCCAAAATCAAAACCTAACCAAAGCCAAAACCTCTTTGAAACACTCCCATAAACATTTCCAAACATTAATTTTACATCAATTTCAATTCTAGCCCAACTTTGGCCCATGGTAGCCCATTTTGGCCCACCTTAGCCTCTTTACCAAAAGGCGCATATCAACCCAATTCAAACCCAAATCACCTCAAATTTGTTTCAAACCACTCATGACACATCCCTAAACCAAACTCAACAATTATTTGGCCCAAGCCTTTACCAAAATTTCATCCCAAAATCCATTTTAAAATTCAAAAGCCCACTTTCCTAAACCATTTTAAAAGCCCATCTAAAACCATTTCAATGAGCCCAAAATCTACCACTAAAGCCCACATGACATTTCCATTTGCCATCCACTTAATCAAAGCCATTCCCTAAGTTCTAATCACATCATCAAATAATTCCAAATTAAGCCTCATGCCAAATCACCCCTAAAATACCAAAATTTTTCTTAAATCCATTTCCATGAAATTGACTCGGCTTTCCCACGAACGAAGGTGAGCCATGAAGCCATGCATGAGCCACATGTGAGCCATGAGGGCCTTGGACACTCCACCATGCCATATTGGGTAAGAAGAGGGGGCTTTCCTTAATCCCTAAAGCTCATTAGCCTTAATCATGATTCACACTAAACTTAGATTTAATCCGAATATATTTGGATGGAGACCTCTCCATGCCAGACCAGTGATCCCTTTGATCCCCCACGGCACCCAAAGCCACCTTGAAGGGTGCACCAAGCCCAAATGGGTGAATTGACCCATTTAGACTCAAAACTAGCCATGCCCCATTCTACTTTGGATCAAAGCCTTTACACATGGCAATTGCCGATTGCTTGCACCAAGTCCAGTCACGACCCACTTGACCTTGAGAGTGACCCATGCACAGTCGGCCGGCCACCTGATCGCCGGAAAACACCATGCCCGAAACCTTGGGAGAGACGAGCTTTGAAATTCCATCTGTTGAGCTGCCTCATGCCCGATGGCCACCATGGGCTGTTCTTCGCATGCTTAGAGCAGGTGATCCCGGCCCTCGACTCCCCACAGGAGAGCCTCCGACCATGCCTATTTAAACCCCTCACCCTCACGGCCATAGAGGAGAGTTGCATAAACCTTGCCGAAACTGCGCCAAAATTGTTCCAAACCCTACTCCACACTTAGAGCGGTTGATCCCAGGTGTCGATTTGCCCTAATCCCCGTGACGGAATCCGATTTCTCAGCTGAAATTTCACCCGAAAACCAGGACATCTCCTCGCGGTGAGCCGATTCCCGAATTGATTGGTCCTACACCTTCACTGGACCAAGGGAAGAATTTTCCCACTGAAAGCCCCATCTCCGGAGCCACCCGGTTGCTCACAGCCTCCGAAGCTTTGTGATCGGCTGTGGTCACTTTCATAGCTAGACGATTCACCAAGCCGAGGGACTTCATCCGGAGCTTACTTGGACCCGATCGAAGGTGACACAACTCTCGGATCGAAGCTTCACTTCTCCGAGCAAAGGTATGGACTCCCTCTTCTTCCCGAGCTTCCGGAGATTCTCATTTTAATTTGAGTCGATTTAAATGCATGTTTACCAGTATGGATTTGTTCGTCTCTTGAGACGAATCCATAGAAGCATAAGAACACGAAAATCCATTGAGAATCGAGTGAGTTCTTAGGGTTAGAGTGTGGACGGTCACGGGATCGCACCCGGTCGTAGACGATGACCGAGAACCGTCGGATTGCGCGTGTATCGGATGGACGGCTTGGATTGCGTCGGACCGGCGGATGGTGCGTGAACCGCGGGGCCCGGGCGGCCGAGTCGGATGGCGGCGTCGAATGGGAGGCGCGCCGCGTGGTCGTTCGGAGATGCCGAGGATGACGAGGCGCCGCGTGGATAAGTAGGAAATTAGGGATTTTTCGATTTATTTAAATACCGAACTTTAAAAATCCATATCTTTGTGTAGAAAAATCACAAAAATAAAATAAAAATACCCTCTTGCTCGGTGAACGAGAGGAGAATAATGTGGAAAAGAAATTAATTAATTTTGTCCAATATTTTATTTTTAATTAATTATTTACTCCCTGCATTGTTTTAATTCTCCATGCATTCATACAATTCACCATGGCATGAGGCTATAGGGCTTTTGAAGCCTGCTGAACTTGGGAACATTCCACTGAATTTTCCAAGGTCGGAGGCCATCTCTGTGAAAAGTTATTGATTTTTCAAATGCATGTGGCTGTTTTGAGTATTTTAATTCCAAAAATTAGCATGTTGGGAAATAAATTCTAGAAAAATTTGGTGATGTTCCTTATGACCAGAGAACCCTAGGAAAAATAGGACTTGAGTTAATTCACTTAAGATAACCCTAATTGGCTTAAACATCCAAAATAGACCCCTAATTAATTAGAGCTAACCATACATCAAATTGACTTGAAATCAATTCTCCACTGACCATTATGATCAGAGGAACCCACCATAAAAATTTCAAGTCAATTGGACTTGGTTAGCCCTACTAAATAGGTTGATTAGGCCATTTAGTCATTTTAAACTTTAAAAATTCATAACTTTCAAAATACCTTTAAAAAATTCACCAAATTGGTTTTGGAGCCTCTCTGATATCAAGGGAATTTAAGAAAATTAAAATTTCAATTTTCTAAAAAAGTTAATTTTTTAGTATTATTTTAATATTTTAATAACTAAAAAATAATAAAAATCACAAAAATAATAAAATTCACCAAAATGTCATATTTTGAAATTTAATCACTTAGGAATAAACCCCATATTTTTCTTAGGTCTATTTAATGAGATATTAAATTTTAAAGCCCTAGGGTAATTTTAAAATTAAAAAATGTATTTTCTAGCATTTTCACTAAAATAATTATAATAAATCAAAGAAAAATCAGAAAATTGTAAAATTTGGTTCTCTGGAATCCTTGATATTAGAGAGAATTTTAAAAATTATAAAATTCATTTTTCAACTTATATTCTATTTTTAAATTAATTAATACTCCAGAACTTAAAATAATTTTAATAAATAAAATATAATTAAAAAAAATCACAAAAATTGGTCCAAGTGGTCCTCTGGTCATTAGAAATGTCCCATAATTTTCTTAAGGACAGAAATTTTCCCTTGGTCATATTATTAAATTTTCCTTGGAAATCCTTATTTTCCACCAAAAATAATTATATAAATAAATTAAATGCAGAAAAATCACATTTTCTCCTCTAAAGTCTTTATTGACATATGAGTGAAGTAACATAAAAATTTCAAGTTCATTTGAGCTCGATTTAGTGAGTTATGAAATTATTAGGCTTGAAGGGCAAAATGGTAATTAAAATCTTAACCCTTTAATTAAGACTTTAGGCTTAATGAAATTAATAGGCAAAATATTTGATTTTAACTTGATTTGGATGATTGAAATTTAGATAATTAAAGGGTAGAAACCTACTAAACAATTTAAAATAATTGAAATAAACCTTAATTAATAATTATTTAAATTTGGAAGAATAATAAAATTGGAATTATTAAAACAGGGATATTTTTAGGAGGAGATTTATTCTTTAATTTAAAAATCCCTAAATTAATCATCCCAATAATATTTAATTCCTAATTAAAATGATAATCCAAGTTTAAGATTTAAAATGCTTAAAAGACTTAATCATTAAATTAAAATAAAGTTAAATCATTTAAAACAAATTCCTTTAAAATTAAAAATTAAATTAAAAATTAAGAATTAAATTAAACTAAATTAAACTAAATTAAATTAAATTAAATGAAATTAAATTAACTTAAATTAAATTATATTATATAAAATTAAATTAAATTAAATTAAATTAAATTAAATTAAATTAAATTAAATTAGATTAAATTAAATTATATTAAATTAAATTAAATTAAATTAAATTAAATTAAATTATATTATATTAAATTAAATTAAATTAAATTAAATTAAATTAAATTAAATTAAATTAAAAGTAAATTAAATTAAATTAAATTAAATTAAATTAAATTAAAACTAAATCATATTACATTAAATTAACTTAAGTTAAATTAATTTAAATTAAACCACATTAAATTAAATTAAGTTAAATTAAATTAAATTAAGTTAAACATAAAGACATGAAGAATTCAAAAATAAATCTAAAATAACTTGAACAACTATTCCGAACTTAAATCATTAATTTGAACTCGAATTTGAATCACAAATCATTAAATATCATTTTGCCCTTAGGAGCTCTTCTTAGCATAACCCCCAAACGGAGCGTTAAGTGAAATGACACTTCACTTATAGGATATTCGAAATGTCTCAGTTCAGCTGAGCAAGACAACAAAACTTAAACTCTCGGACGATTAATTCATTTGTGTAATTAAATTCATTTGGACTTAAAAGCAATCATAGAAATATTGAAAAGATGTTTAAGATTCGTCTTAAGCACTTCCTCGATATGATAGGATATTTATAAGAACAATTTGACTTAGTTGTTCTTTGATGAAGAAAATCGTCCTCGAACTAAAACACAAGAACCTAGACGTCATAGGAGATGACTAGGCTATAGGATTAGGAACTTGGTAGAAAACCATAACCTTTCCCTTAGCTTTACCTAGGAACTTACTTTAAATGCTTAAATATTCTAGCGTGTTTTAAGTGCGGCTTGGGATGACGGGAAGTCCCTCAGGGTACGCTTTTATTTTATTGCGATTTACTCTATTGCAACTTATTTAATCGCATCGCACTTACTTTTCTTGCATGATAAACAACAGTTGCATGAAAACCTACACCTTTAGGACAGAAACCAAAGCTGGAACCCATAAGCTAAATTAAAAGACACTACAAGATAAAATTCACCTCCACGACATTTTAAAATATAAAACAACTCAAAATTTAATCACAAACGAGAACAACAAAACTACAAATACAACTAAATTAAAACGTCTCATTGAATGATCGGGAATACCTCGGATGATGTAACCCACGTGTTGCTAACGGGATTTCCACGGTCTAAATGAAAGTGCGGAACTCATTTAGTTGAGTTTAGCAAATTCATACGGACTAAGTGAATTCGATGAAAATAACGGTGCGGGATGACGGAGCCGTGGGATCTTAATCGGTTACGTTTAATCAACTTTAAAACCTGTTTTAATTAAAATATTAAAGACACATGGAAATGAAGACTTTCTCGAAAACCGAAACACTTCTCTCATCTCCTGATTTATGACTTCTAAAACTAAACATACGCAACAACGAGGAGCTCGGAGCATGGTGGGCGGCACGGCCATCGTCGTCGGCAAAGGCGAAATCTACATCGGCAAAACTTTCTTAGAATTAAATAACCGAGCCATAGGACTTCGAGGTAGTTTGCTAGGGCGACATAAATCCTCGACTCTTCGTTAGGCATTTGCATGATCATATCATGTAAATTAAGCCCTAACAGGTCTTAGGATTTACGAGGTAGTCGTCCGATACGATATAAACCCTCACATCTTCGAGGCTATTTGTATGATTTTATCATACGAATATAAGTCCTAACTAATTAAAGCTGGCGAGGATCGAATCACTAAATAAACATTATGACCTTCCTAAATTCGAAGCGAAACAATAGGATAGTCGGGAAATTACCGAGTTCGCTTTGGATGCGTGATTTCTCCTACCCTTCTTCCTTTGGACTCCTAAAATAAAATGTTCCAAATTTGATCCATTCCACTATTGAAATTCAAAATTCAATCCCTTGAAAACTTAAACTTTGAAATTCTTGAGAGCGGAACTGCTGATTATTATCGAGAGTTTTCTTAGGTGATTTCCGTCACTTAAGTTGTAATTAAGCTATAGGGGCTTGCCCTTATAGGGAACTTTAAGAACCCGAGTAATATAAACCACTGTTTAATGTTTTCATATTAAACGGGGGAACTTGTCGGCTTATAAAATTGGTTCGCGAGACCAAACGGATGTCACGAATCTCCTAATTTATTTAATCGAGCCCCATCATCGAGCGGTGTGTCTATTCTTGGGAATAGATACACGGTTTGTGGTGCGGTGCTCGTTTATATAAACTTTTTGGGATGTGAGATCGGTTTGATTTCATATCTTAAAACTTTTAAACTTAAAATTACTTTCAAAATCAAATGTTATCTTTTAAACTATATATTTAAATTAAATTTAAAATATAAAAAATTCGCCGAGCAATTTACGTAGGCGACTCCTTTCAAAATAAAACACATAACTCTAAAAATATGCCGACAATTTACGGCGACTCACGTGGGAATAGTTCCTCTCTCCATTTTAATCGAAATAGTTACGCTTTCAAAAATCGGTAGTGTATCCATGTCCACTAATGGATCAAACTACCCTTCTTCCGTTGGAATACTATGTTCATTTAAGTCTTGAACGAGTATAGCCGACATTCTCTCGGATTTAGGAGCCAGCTGTTTAGACACCCCTAAACGGAGAGGTTCGAGATCCTTTACCTCATTTACGAGGTGGGGTGGACCCCGATAGGTGTTAGTTTAGGAGTGATCCTTCGAGTCGAGAAGTCTTGCATAAGACTTTCTTTTCCTTTCCAACTACGAATCGGATTCATTACCTTCTCTACACCTTTGAACATTGCGTTCTAAATAAACAAACCTCTAATGAACGACTCTTTTAATAAATATACATGAACAAGAATGTGTTCGGACTCTTTTCGATTCATTTCTTTTCGTCCTGATGAGAAGGAGCACAACTTGGGACCGACGATCGAGAATCTACCTTGCGAAATGGAAGCCCAAGACTGATTTTCTCCTTCACCAACGGATTGGACTTCGTTGTTTACAAGGATGAGGCTGCCGACGATGGGATCATCCGGTTTGGACAAGGATTCGAGAATACAAATGTCGAGATCGTTGACGTTACCCTTTTCGCAGCGATGGACGAAGTGTCGGAGCGAGAAACCCATGATTGAATTCGACCTTAAATCAAATCGAAATTTCCCCCTGCGAAAGGGTTCCAGTGAGAGGAGTACCGCTGTCCATAGAAGGACCGTTATCTCTACCCCATCTGGTCTAGTCGTCTGCGCACCTACCCGGCTCCGCCGAGCGAAGGGGAAAGAAGTCCGAATTTGTAACGAGCATGTTACCGTGGAGGGTACGGATTTCCGTGCAAGACCTTACGTTTTTGAAATTGGGTCCGGCTCGAGGGTTCCACCCCTAACACGGACTCGGAGGAGAAACGAGAGGCGGGGAAGATTGCCGAGAAAGGCCGGAGGCTGCTGAAGTCGCTTTTCTAGAAGAAATTCCGAGTACACACCACTACTGAATACATACCATTGTACGAGTATACACCCCTTTTGGAAGGGAGCGGATTCCATCCCTTTCCGCCGCGGTGACGAGGAAAATGTCCGCGAGATTGCTTCTACATTACCTCGGCCCGCATACTATAACGACAACGGAAAGAAGAGGGCTAGGGTTACACCACTTGCCGTTACGAGCTGTGATTGAAAAGTTAGCGAAGAAGGAAAGATGCCACTGTGTCGGAAATTTTAAGAAGGATAGGGCGGGTGCCGGCCAAATCTCGTCTTGGGCCGCGAGTAGAATCTGCTATCGGCTGCGAGAAGAACCAAATAAGAAAATGAAGGCTAGCCCACTTTGTTGTTGTTTCGGGTTTACGGATCGGGGAGGATACCACCTTCCGGCATTCGGTGATAGACCATCCGGTCCTGAGGCCTTCTGTTGCTAGAAGGATGGTATGGCGTCCACGCTTACCGGCCGATTAAGGCCGAAACAACGACCGAGAAAAGGAAAGTCTCGTTAGGAGACTTGAGTCGAGGAAGGTGCTACTTGCGATAAAGGGAACTCATGAGAAAGAAGCTCGACGATTATCACATGACAACTACGAGGAGGTACGAGAAAAGACCTGCAGAAGATGCTTATGGAAAAGTTAAGAGCGATATTCGGCGACTAGCGAGGGAAAGAGAGGAGAAATTCGGAGATGAAGTTGACTCATCGGAGTTCATGGATGATGAGTATGTAGAAATTAACATGGTAGAAACACGAGCTTCGTCGGCTTCACAAGGTGCTCCTGCGGTTGCAGAAAGAGAGGAGCGGAAGTAATGAGGAGCGGCTTCGAGAAAGATGATACGATCGCCGGATGGCGAAAAGGATGGAAGAGATGGGCGCCAGCCCTAGCCGCTCTCCGAGTCGAGTTCGACCCCGAAGAGAAACACCCCGGAAGTTATTCACATTGTAGACGGAGGAAAGGAGATTACATCCGTCAACGGGGATGATCGATTAAAGAAGGATGCAACACGAAGTATGATTCCGAAAAGGATATCAAGAGCTTGGTAGAACGGCGAGTGCGAGAAGCCTTAGCACAATCGAAGAGCGGGACATCCATTCGGGCGGGTAGACCTTAACCCGAAGAATTCGACGACGTCCGATATCCAGAAAGGCTTTATACCACCTCTGTTCGAAGACCTTTGATGGAGCCGAAACCCTCGGCAACATGTTGCACATTTCGTGCCGGTTGTTGCAACGCGGTGGAAGTGATGCTTTACTCTTCCGACAATTTGTCGGCCGACTGTCGGGGATCGCCTTTGATTGGTATGCGGAATTACCAAACGGTTCGGTAAAGACATTTTCGGAATTAGAGAACCTCTTCATTAAGCGATTTGCGGAGCTCGGCACCACATCACTATAGGTGATTTAGTGGTAGAGAAGCGAGCCGAATGAAACCTTGGTGGACTACATACTTCGATGGAGGAACCTAAGTATGAAGTGTGAGCCACGATTACAAGAACGACATGCGGTCGGCATTTTACTAAAAAGCATTCATGGCCCGATAGCACTTCTCCTCGAGGATTTACTATTAAGACTTTCGAGAAGTTGTTAAGCAAGGCGGAAGCTTGCAAGAGGAGGCGAAGCAATTAAGTTTCACCGATAAAGCGGACAAACGGAAGCCGTGAAAACTTTTGAAAAGAAGTCCGGGATCGTCGCGGCGATCGATAAAGGCAAGCAGCCGATACAAATATCGTCGAACGGCCGCGACGGCCTCGAGCAAAATTACCGACGGCCGAGCCCGGCTATCGGTCATCTCGACGATATGAACAACCGCCTCGTCCACAACGGACGTTTAGGGAGTTCACGAGCGAGGAGTATCCGTTCGAGAATGAGGCGGTGCCGAAAATGTTCCGCGACTGATGAAGACTCCGGATTTCCAGCTGCCGGAGCCTAAAAGACCGGAAGAAGTCGACGAAAGGTGATCCCGACTTTTGTCCTTACCACCGGATGCTTGGGCACAAGATAGAAGATTGTATTACCTTCAAAAGTTGGCTCGATGACAATCTTCGGAAAGGGAATATAACGATCCGAAAAAATACATGAAGGAACCCCGAAAGGAGGTTCCGTCGATGTTATCTCGACGGATTTCATTGTTCGATAGATCCCTATGCGGCTGATGATGGATGGACTACCGCTTGGACAAAGTCTTGAAGAAGTTTTTAGATCACATCCGAGCCGCTTCGGTGCGAGCTTCAATTCAAAGTTCGAAAACTGTCAAGTCGGCGCTATCACTTGCGATAGAAGAACCACCTCAACAAGAGACAATTGAAGAAAAGAAGAAAATTGACGAAGAAGAGAAGACCAAGGCACCTAAGGCTAGACTAGGGGCTGCTTATCCTAGGATAGTTGTTTCTGATTCGGGGGAGAAATCCCTCGAACCTCTGACTCTGTATGATTATTTGCTCACTCGATGGGATCTTATAATGACGAGGGTTATGGCGTTGGCTACGTTTTGATCTGTTTCTAACGATTACGTAACTAGCGACAATCGACCTAATCACGATGTCGATTCCGATACAAATAACAATTCTCGAATCATACACAATCTCGACGATCACAATGATGAAGAAGGCATCCACCGGGAAGGCTACGAGAGTTCGACGAAGCAACGAATCTATTTGCGAGTTTCGAGGAGCTCCGATCACAATAGAGTTAGAGCCTTCGGACTCCGAAGCCAATCTGAAGAATGCGTCATTCCAATTCGGAAGGAGACATCGGCAAACTCGATGCTTAAACTTAGAAGAAATCACGAAGTCGACTTAAGAAGTGGAAGAGTTCTACCTCCGAGGATGGGTCCGAAAGACGAAAGGAAAGCGGTGGTTGTTCGGGAAGAACCAACCCGGCGGAAGAAATACCCATTCGAGAAGAAAATGAGGCACATGAAAACAAAGTGGATTACAACGTGCTAGCCCATCTTAGGAAACTACCGACCAAGGCGAGCATCTACGACGCTCTCATCTTATCGAAAGAAATGAGAGAAGCTCGATCGAGGCCTTACTTGATCCGGAAATTTGCTTAGCTCGAATGGCGGAGAGTCCTTAGATGAGGTTTGCTCGTTAAAGGAACGGCGAGGTGTTACCTTCACGGACGACGACCTATTACTTGGGACGGCGAGACCACAACCGAGCCATTGTACATTTCGATTACTGATTGGGAAGTTTACACTCTCCGAGTATTGGTGGATCCGGGAGCATCGATCGACATAATGAATCTTCGAACGCTAGCATACTTGGAAATTGATGCTCGCGAGCTCGAAGTGGACGAGATGTTATTAAGAGGATTCGACCGAGAAAGGAGAAAGAGCCCTCGGCTCGATAACACTTGCTAATGAAGACCGGTGACTTAGCAAAGACAACCGCGAAATTTCACATAATTGATTCGAAACGTCGTTCGACGCTCTCTTGGGCCGACCATGGATACATGAAAACGGGATGGTACCATCATCTCTACATCGATGCATTAAATACTACGACGGAGGGGAACGAGTGTATTAAAGGTGACTTACAACCGTTCTCCGTACATGAAATCGGAATCCATGAAGATGCGGCTTATTATGCACCTCCGAAGAAAACAATCTTCTCAGGAGATACCATAACAAATGAAGCAAAAGAAATTTGGGACGACGAAGAACACTGAAGTTCTAGTCCGACAGATCACTCACCACTCCCTTACGGCGAGATGGTGAAGGTTTCTCCACAACTCGCATCCGAGGACGAGGCCGGGGACGAGGTCGTGGTAGAGACGTTAGGACGATTGGACGGAGGAAACCGACCATCAATGTCGATTGGGAAGATAGTTACGAAGAAGAAAAAGAAATCAAACAAGAAGCGACGACAATAAGTCGAAAGAAGCCGCAATTCAAAATCCCTATTGAAGATGAAAGAAACGAAGAATATAAATCGATGTACGAGAAGATTAACCACTATGTACATCTTATGACCACGACCCCGATCCATTCTAGTAAGATCGAGGGTATGGAGGTCGAGGAGGTACGTAGCGGTGGTGCAAAGCCCATCAAATTCTACCGTGGTGCTCCTTCCTCCAAAGCGAAAATAATGTACAACTTGAAGATGCTACTTCATCGAATTAATGGAATTGCCTTTTGAGTGGTACTCTCCATGTGTTCGAAATTTAATTCGGCGTGGTTTCTTACCTCGACAATGGACAAAAGGTCGATCACAACATTTTGAAAAATTATGGAATAACTCCGGTCGTCCACCCAACTCAAAACATGGTCTCGGATTCGGCACGGTAGGATCGGTTGACGATGCTGAATTTTGCTTGGTTGTCGCTGCGAGTCCAATAAGCTGCATGGAAGCTGAGAAGAACTCGAAGATTTGCAAATTGGAAACGCTCCACGGAATTCGAAGAAGAGATCGAATCTACGATAGATGAGTTAACGGAAGTTAACTTAGGTACTAGCGAAGAACCTAGACCTACCTTTGTTAGCTCCTTACTCGATAAAAAAGACTCGAAGAAATAATCGAGTTATTAATGGAATTCGAAACTCATTTTGCTTGGAGCTACGATGAGATGCCGAGTTTAGCTCCGGAGGTCGCGATCCATAAGCTAGGGGTGGATCTCGCTACTGTTCCGGTCGGACGAGGTCCCGGAAGAATGCGTCTAGAAATCGAACAACAAGTCATAGCGAAGTTAAAAAGCTAATAGACGCTAAATTTGTCCGTGAAGAACAATACCCGACTTGGTTAGCCAACGTGGTACCGGTCGGGAAGAAGAATGGTCGGATCGAGAATTTGTGTGGATTTCGAGAGATTTAAACGAGGCATGTCCGAAAAGATGAATTCCCTCTACCGATCCCGGAATTAATGATTGACATTGCTTCGACGCATGAAATATTCTCATTCATGGATGGATCTTCGAGGATACAACCGAGATAAAAATGGCTCCGAGAAGATGAAAAACTTACGGCATTCGGAACGCCGATCGGGGTATATTGCTTTACACGGTGATGCCATTCGGACTGAAGAACGCGGGAGCGACCTACCGAAGAGCAATGACAAGAATTTTTGATGATCTCATCCACGATCAATTCGAATGCTACGTGGACGATGTGGTCATCAAAAGTAAAGTAAAGGAAAACCACTGTATGATTTGAGAATTGTTTTCGAACGATTAAGACAATTTAACCTTAAGATGAATCCCTTAAAATGCGCCTTCGGCGTCACCTCCGGGAAATTCTTAGGATTCGTTGTCCGAGCATCGTGGAATCGAAATCGACCGGAAAAGATTAAAGCCATCTTAGAAATGCCACCTCCTAGAACCTTAAAACAACTACGATCTTTTCGAGGGAAGCTGGCATATCTTCGACGCTTTATCTCGAAGCTTGTCGAGTAGGTGTCGGCCTTTCTCGGCACTAGTTAAAAGGACGCCAAATTTATTTGGGAAGAGAAATGCCGAGAGGGCCTTCGAGGACATTAAACAATACTTAATGACACCTCCTGTCTTAGCGGCCCCGGTCTCGGGTAGACCGCTAATACTTTATCTTGCGGCTTTAGACGACTCTCTCGGAGCCATGTTGGCAGGGTCGATGATGAGGGTAAAGAAAATGTTCTTTATTACCTAAGCCGTCGTTCTTGCCGACGGAAATAAGGTATCCCGCAATTGAAAAGCATTGTTTGGCCACGATCTTCGGCGCTCAAAGCTCGGGCATTACATGCTTTCTCATAAGGTCGACTGATTTCGAAATTTAATCCGTTGCGATACTTGATGACCCGTCCAACGCTTTCGGCGGACTTGCCGGATGGTCGATGATATTATTGCAATTTGATATAACTTTCGTGCCTCTTCGTGCCGTAAAGGGACAAGTCTTAGCGGACTTCCTCGCGGCACACCCTTCTGCGGCGAATCGCCTCTCGATGACGACTTGCCGGATGAACAAATAATGAACCTAGAAGACCATGATGATCGACGTTGGGAATTATATTTCAACGGAGCATCTTCGGCACATAAAGACGAAGAATCGCAAGTGATAGTGCCGGTAAGGCGGGGATCGGACTAATCTTTATAACACGGAGCGGGGGATGTTAAGATACTCCTACCACTTGACGAGCCGGTGTACGAACAACGAAGCGAGAATACGAAGCCCTCATAACGGGATTGGAATTAACTATTCGAATGGGTATAACGGACATCGACATCTACGGGGATTCGCGGCTAATCATCCAACGGATCGTCGGACGATACGGAATTTTAAAACCAAGACTCGAGCAATACTTCCGAGTATGCCATACGGTGTTGGAACGGATTCGAATGTGACGATCTACAAAATTCCCGAAAAGAAAATGCTTTAGCGGATGCGCTAGCCCGTCTCGCAAAAGAATTTGCTGTTTGCAAGATGAATCGGTGGAAGTGTCGGTTCACGGACGTCGGGTCCTATCACGGCTCGACATAGACACGATACACAAATCGAGAAAAGAAAAAGGATCGATTGCGACGATGACGGAAAACACGAGAAGATTGGCGACAACCATTAATAGATTACTACGAGCGGGAAAACTACCGGACGATAGGTCGTTAGCCCATCGGATCGAAAAGAACTGCGTCCTACGCATTAGTAAACAATACGTTATACGAAGGTCTTTGGATCGAATGTGGCTAAGGTGCCTAAGCGGGTCCGAGGCCGTGAAATTGTTAAAGAGGTGCATTCGGGACTCTGTGGCGCTCACCGATCGGGTCCGAAGATGAAAATGAAAATTTAAAGACTAGGGTACTACGGCCCTCGATGATGACCGATTGCATGAAAATCGCCAAGAGCGTCATCGGTGCCGAGTGCGCGGAGTGGTTCTACACCGACCTCCGAATGTGCTACATCCGAGCAATTGCATCGTGGCCATTTGAATGTTGGGGCACGGATATAGTGGGTCCGATAGAACCACCATCGTCGAAAGGACATCGCTTCATTCTTGCGGCTACGGATTACTTTTCCGAGTGGGCGAGAGGCGGTTCCACTCAAAGAAGTGAAGGCGAGACCACGTGCTTACGGTTTTTAAGAACCAAGTTGTCTACCGGTTTCGGGGTGCCGCGCGGGGATCATCTCGGATAATGGGTCGGCATTCGGAAGAACGCAAATCAACAATTTTGTCGGGAGACACGGAATCGGCGGCGATATTCGACAATTTACTACCCGAGAGCAAACGGCCTTGCTGAGGCTTTTAATAAAACTCTCGTTCGAATTTTAAAGAAAACCTTGGACGATAATAAGAGAAATTGGCACGAGAAGTTGTTAGAAGCCTTATGGGCCTGCGGACAACCTTCGAACTCCTACTCGAAGCTACACCTTACGCTGCGGTGTATGGGTGCGAGGAAGTATTACCCTTAGAAGTCCGGCTTCCTTCACTCGGAATTGCGAGTTGCAAACAAGATCACGACGAAAGAGAATGCCGGATTACGACTAGAAGAATTGGAAAGCACTGGAAGGGAAGAGACTTGCGGCGCGACGGAATTTAGAACTATACCGAGCTAAGATGGTTCGAGCCCATGACGGAGCGGGTCCGCCCGAGAACCTTTAAGGTTGGTGACTTAGTTCTCGTTCTCGAAAAGACTATTCTTGCACACCGCGAGATAGGAGGAAAATTTGAACCCACTTGGGAAGGACCGTTTGTGGTTGAGACGATCTACTCGAAGGCTCCTACCGGCTAGTGAAGCTGCCGAGGAGAACGACATATGCTTCCGATCGATGGACGATACTTGAAAAAGTATTACGCTACTGATGTTTCGAAGGAATGAACTTTCCATCCCTAGAAGCACGGGTGAAGTAATTACTTATGACTGGGTCCGAACCCAAAAATAACAAAAATGTGCTAAAATAAATAAAATCATGATAATAAAGTTTTCTTTGTTTTCTCTCTTCCAAATCGAAATCTCTTTCCTGATCTTATCCCATTTCATTCTGTTGAATTGAAAATACAAAAGTAATAAAAATTTTTGTCTTTAATAAACGGTTTCTTAATGTTCTTGTTCTTAGTACGGCCCCGATCCTTTCCCTTGTCTTTTCGCGGGGAAATGTCGAGCGGGCGGTTGGTCTGAACTTTAGAAATGGAGTAAGCCTTGCACTCGATGAAAAGAGGGTGAAAGATGAAGCGATAATAGAGATTGACTCGGACTTCGCACCGGCGGGCTGCGATACGAGGAAAGTGGTCGGGTCCCGATTGACGAGAGGAGCGCCCGGTCGGACGATAATGAAAGTGGGTGGCCCGAGCCACCGATCCGGCGACGGGAAAAGAAAAACGGACACTTGAAGAAGACAAGAGAATCAAATGCGCGTAGTCGCTACGGCGGAGGGCGGACTTGTCGGCGCCGCGCCCGCGAAACTCGGGAAGTACGAAGAGCTGCTCTCACGGCAACTCGATGGAGAAACAAGAATCGTCGTATCCGCAAGATGCTAACTAAATTAGCGGCGGACCGGCGCGACGAGGAAGTTGCTCTTGCCGGTACATATGCTTCGAGGATGCGGTTCGCCGGGAACTCGAAAAAGGAGACCGGCTCCGGGATGACGAAGAAACCGGAGAAATCTCGAGAAGAACGAGAAGAAAGAAGGCTACTACGCCAACGAGATGGAGCCACCGGTAATGCATGACCTTGTTGCGAAGCAACCCCGGAGGATGTCCCGATGGACATCATCCCCGAGGAGCCGAGGTATGCAGGAGAACGTGAAGGGATTGAGCCATATATCCCACAGTACGTCACCAGGCTTCGACATTTGCAAATTATACCAGAATACGAGCTAGAAAGAATACAGAATGTCCAGAAGAAAACTTTTGAATACTTCGAGAGAATCAGAGGCAGGAGGATCAATATACTTGAAGGCCTCGAGCTACATACGAACGTGTTCTCGGAATATGAACAACAACAAATCGTGGACTGCATACAGGATTTGAAAAAGATGGGCGGGCGAGGTCGCTTAAGAGAAAACACTTACTCGAGAACCCGGAGATGGATGCCGGGGAAAGGAAGAATTACAATACAATGTGGATGCTTGCTATAACTTCGCGAGAGGACGGGAAAGGTAATCCACGGGGATACTCCGTCATGGCCGAGTGGATCCGATGCCATTAGTCATTAAAAAGATGGTAAAAAGAATGATAACATGGAGGGTATTGCCGGCGGATTGCATACCCAGCGGTTGCATCATCAACATTTACAAGAAGGGTGATTGTATACCCCGCACATAGATCACCACGACTTTGTCGGACCTTTACGCACGGTTTCTTTTCGAATGAGTGTAATATCATGTTCGGATCGACCTCCGGATAGCGAGCCCGGGTGAGTTCCGAGGACCGGTAAAGATACCATTACCGGTAGGTTCCGTCATGATGCGAAGGGCAACGGAGCGAGATATCGCTAAGCATTGCATACCGGGAGTACCGGTGAAGCGGATCTCGGTTACTTTCGGAAGGATGGACGACGGGAAAGCACCTTACCACTTCCGGCCCGGACCGGAGTTAGAGAGCCTCCGGCCTTACGAGTTGTGAGCTACATGGAAAATATCACACCTCCGACGTACATCCATACGGCATCCTTGCCGAGGATGGCTTGGAAGGTGATGTTATCGACCATGTACCTCACTTATTCGGACATGGATTTTTGACGGATACCCTTTTGGATGAATCGACAAAGATCATACATAGTCCGTTTTGAGTACTATATGGATTGTATGAGATGTATTCCGGATCGAGTTGTACGATGTATCTTCGACATGATTGGAATGGAAGTGACCATGTCACAATTTTGGCCTTCACCTCTTTTGTGCAAATTGATTTAGGAAACACCATTAAAAGTTAAATGAACTTCGAACAAAGAACGAGAAAAGAAACAAAAAGAATAAAAGAAAACTTTCCTTAAAATCTAAAAAATGATAAACTCCAAATTCACGATAAAATAAAATTTGAATCGATAAAAGACAAACAAAATGACCACAAAATCTCGATCAAATTTCAAATTCAATCTTTCCAAATTTCAAATCAAAATCTCGATCAAATTTCAAATTCAATCTTTCCAAATTTCAAATCGAATCTCGATCGAATTTCAAATTCGATCTTTCCAATTTCGAATCAAATCTCGATCGAATTTCAAATTCGATCTTTTCGGATCTCACATCGAACCTCGGTCGAATTCAAACTTACCCTTCCAAATCCGAAGTCCAACACTGTTACTACTCTCTCCCTTGTACGGGAAGGAAGCGGTTGATTCCATTGACACGGATCGAATCTGATGGCGAGGAATCACATTCAATCCAAACCAGCACTACATATTCTGAATGGGATATGCAACATCTACATATTCCCTCCTAATCTATTTCCTTCCATGAAAGTCTTTTACAACTTTCATGAAATTCCCAAAACACCAAAATTCCACACTTTTCAAATCAACATTACAAATCGTTGCAAAGTCAATTACCCATCAAAATCAACTCTTTGAGGTTGAGGATTTTACATCCGAGACTGCATTGCTTAGGATTCTTTCCCTGTTGCCTTTGAAATACATCAAAATCAACTTTTTGAGGTTGAGGATTTTACATCAGAGACTGCTTTGCTTTAGGATTCTTTCCCTATTGCCTTTGAAATACATCAAAATCAACTTTTTGAGGTTGAGGATTTTACATCCGATACCGCACTGCTTTAGGATTCTTTCCCTATTGCACTGAAATACATCCGAATCAAACTCTTTGAGGTTGAGGATTTTACATCCGAAACTGCACTGCTTTAGGATTCTTTCCCTATTGCCTTTGAAATACATCAAAATCGACTTTTTGAGGTTGAGGATTTTACATCCGAGGCTGCCTTTGCTTTAGGATTCTTTCCTATTACCTTTGAAATACATCAAAATCAACTTTTTGAGGTTGAGGATTTTACATCCGAGACTGCACTGAATACATCAAAATCAACTTTTTGAGGTTGAGGATTTTACATCCGATACCGCACTGCTTTAGGATTCTTTCCCTATTGCACTAAAATGCATCAAAAATCAAATTCTTGAGGTTGAGGATTTTACATCCGATACCGCACTGCTTTAGGATTCTTTCCCTATTGCCTTTGAAATACATCAAAATCAAATTCTTGAAGTTGAGGATTTTACATCCGAGGCTACTATTGCTTTAGGATTCTTTCCCTATTGCCTCTGAAATACATCAAAATCAACTTTTTGAGGTTGAGGATTTTACATCCGATACCGCACTTGCTTTAGGATTCTTTCTATTGCCTTTGAAATACATCAAAATCAAATTCTTGAGGTTGAGGATTTTACATACGAGACCTGCTTGCTTTAGGATTCTTTCCCTATTGCCTTTGAAATACATCGAAATCAAACTTTTGGGGTTGAGGATTTTACATCCGAGGCTGCATTGCTTTAGGATTCTTTCCCTATCGCAATGAAATACATCGAAAATCAAATTCTTGGGGTCGAGGATTTTACATCCGAGAGCTGCATTGCTTTAGGATTCTCTCCCTATTGCGATGAAATACATCAAAGTCGAACTCTTGAGGTTAAGGATTTTACATCCAATACCGCATTGCTACGAGATCTCTCCTCATTGTAATGATTCGATCCGATCAATTCAATTTTCTTTTGAGGTTGAGGATGTTACATCTAAAACCGCAAAATTTCAATTTTCATTTCAAATCAAATCCCTTGAAAATTAATCTTAACAAAACTTCGATCTAAATGAAAACTCAAAATCTAAACTTACACATCAAAACTTAAATTAAAACAAAACGAAAATCTAAATCGAAATTCCCCCAGATCATGTGATTTGGGATTCACCTCCTTTTCCTTTCCCCAGCGAGAGTTCAGGAATCTCCAGTCTCAGAGATATACTTGACACTCCCCAGTGGAAATTCTTCTACTTCGTCCTAAGTTTGTCACTTGGACATCTGTGTTGGTTTTGTTGATCTTTTCGGTCAACGCCAATACGCGCGGTGTGCTTGGTTAGCACACCACACCTATTGGGGGTTCATTTGTTGACCTCATTTTTGATGAGGTCTTCTCTTCTTCTCTTTAGTACTTAGGATCTAGCCTTAGGCTTTTCCTTTGACTATCCTAGAGGATTAGAATTGGGACACACCACTTAGAAATTCAAATCACTTCTTAACTCCCTGCAAACTCCACAAACTTGATTGTAGACCCCTAATCACCTAGAGGGTTGAGATCGAATGTGGAAGTTTAAAGGATGAGTTCTATAGGACTCTTTGGCCTTAGAGCGCCTACTGGGTGGCTCAGTGCAGTGAAGGGTTGACTTACACACACACTACACCTATACACTACACTTTCACACACCTCCTAAAAACACACCCATACCCGATTTGACCTCCGACTCATGCGGGTGATTCGCATGGATGGTCCTTAACCCCTAAGCCCTTGGCAAGAGGGTTAGGAACAACATAGTGGGTGCCTCAAATGAGTCCCTTCATGGCTCATGTGGGTTTGATATGGCTTCATGGCTCAACCAAAATGATTTCATTCCACTTACATTCACCCGATCTTCAATTTTCCAAAATTTCAATTTTTGACCCCGGGACCCTACACACTTCTAACTACCGAAAACCTTGAAATTACCCAAATTTTCCAAAAATCTCCAAATCACCCAAAATTCCTCAAAACCAATCCCAAACATTTCCACATCACTCAAATTGATCATCCATAACCAAAAATACCAAAAATTCCAAAAATACCTCCCAATACCCTCCAAATACCCAAAATACCCCTCTTAGCCAAAAAAATCCAAAAATTCAAAAAATTCCCAGAAAATTCCAGAAAATCCCAAATATTCCCAATTTCATTTTGTTCAACTACACCATGGGCCAATTTTGTCAATTTACCCCACTTTTATCAAAACCCCCAATTTGACCCATTTTAACCCAAAGTGAACCCAATGTCAAACCTAACCTACCCAATTGACCCAAATTCTGGTCCAATTCAATTCTAAACTTCAATTTAACATCCCCAACACCAATCTAGACCAAATCCAAGCCCAATTTGATTGGCATTGGGATCCGATTTCACTTTTGGCCTTAAAGCCCGATTTGGACCCATGACCCAAATTTAGCCCAAACTCACCCAATTCAACTCCAATTAACCCCAAATCTTTTCTAAACCCTCCTTAACATCCCCATAAACAAAACACTAACATGATTTGCCCAAAATTTAGACCCAAACCCCACTCAAATTCAACCCAAAGCTAAAAGGCCCAATTTTGACCTAAACCCAGAACTTAACCCGAATGAGCCCAAATCCCAAAATCAAAACCTAACCAAAGCCAAAACCTCTTTGAAACACTCCCATAAACATTTCAAAACATTAATTTTACATCAATTTCAATTCTAGACCAACTTTGGCCATGGTAGCCCATTTTGGCCCACCTTAGCCTCTTTGCAAAAAGGCCGTATCCGACCCAATTCAAACCCAAATCACCTCGAATTTGTTTCAAACCACTCATGACACATCCCTAAACCAAACTCAACAATTATTTGGCCCAAGCCTTTACCAAAATTTCATCCCAAAATCCATTTTAAAATTCAAAAGCCCACTTTCCTAAACCATTTTAAAAGCCCATCTAAAACCATTTCAATGAGCCCAAAATCTACCCTAAAGCCCACATGACATTTCCATTTGCCATCCACTTAATCAAAGCCATTCCCTAAGTTCTAATCACATCATCAAATAATTCCAAATTAAGCCTCATGCCAAATCACCCCTAAAATACCAAAATTTTTCTTAAATCCATTTCCATGAAATTGACTCGACTTTCCCCGAAGCCGAAAGGTGAGTCATGAAGCCATGCATGAGCCACATGTGAGCCATGAGGGCCTTGGACACTCCACCATGCCATATTGGGTAAGAAGAGGGGGGCTTTCCTTAATCCCTAAAGCTCATTAGCCTTAATCATGATTCACACTAAACTTAGATTTAATCCAGAATATATTTGGATGGAGACCTCTCCATGCCAAACCAAGCTGATCCCTTCGATCCCCCACGGCACCCAAAGCCACCTTGAAGGGTGCACCAAGCTCAAATGGGTGAATTGACCCATTTAGATTCAAAACTAGCCATGCCCCATTCTACTTTGGATCAAAGCCTTTACACATGGCAATTGCCGATTGCTTGCACCAAGTCCAGCCACGACCCACCTGACCTTGAGGGTGACCCATGCACAGTCGGTCGGCCACCCGATCGTCGGAAAACACCATGCCCGAAACCTTGGGAGAGGCCGAGCTTTGAAATTCCATCCTGTCGAGCTGCCTCATGCCCGATGGCCACCATGGTCGTTCTTCACATGCTTAGAGCGGTGATCCGCGCCCTCGACTCCCCTGCGAGAGCCTCGGCCATGCTTATTTAAACCCCTCACCCTCGCGGCCATAGAGGAGAGTTGCATAAACCTTGCCGAAACTCCGCAAAATTGTTCCAAACCCTACTCCACACTTAGAGCGAGTTGATCCCCAGGTGTCGATTTGCCCTAATCCCCAGCGACGGAATCCGATTTCTCGGCTGAAATTTCACCCAAAACCGGGACATCTCCTCGCGGTGAGCCAATTCCCAAATTGATTGGTCCTACACCTTCATTGGACCAAGGGAAGAAGTTTCCCACTGAAAGCCCCATCTCCGGGCCACCCGGTTGCTCTAGCCTCCAAGCTTTGTGATCGGGCGTGGTCACTTTCATAGCTGAGACGATTCACCGAGCCGAGGGACTTCATCCGGAGCTTACTTGGACCCGATCGAAGGTGACACAACTCTCGGATCGAAGCTTCACTTCTGCGAGCAAAGGTATGGACTCCCTCTTCTTCCCGAGCTTCCGGAGATTCTCATTTTAATTTGAGTCGATTTAAATGCATGTTTACCGTATGGATGTGTTCGTCTCTTGAAGACGAATCCATAGAGCATAAGAACACGAAAATCCATTGAGAATCGAGTGAGTTCTTAGGGTTAGAGTGTGGACGGTCACGGGATCGCACCGGTCGTAGACGATGACCGAGAACCGTCGGATCGCGCGTGCATCGGATGGACGGCTTGGATTGCGTCGGACCGGCGAGATGGTGCGTGAACCGCGGGGCCCGGGCAGCCGAGTCGGATGGCGGCGTCGAATGGGAGCGCGCCGCGTGGTCGTTTGGAGATGCCGAGGATGACAGGGCGCCGCGTGGATAAGTAGGAAATTAGTGATTTTTCTGATTTATTTAAATACCAGAACTTTAAAAATTCATATCTTTGTGTAGAAAAATCACAAAAATAAAATAAAAATACCCTCTTGCTCAGTGAACAGAGGAGAATAATGTGGAAAAGAAATTAATTAATTTTGTCCAGTATTTTATTTTTAATTAATTATTTACTCCTTGCATTGTTTTAATTCTCCATGCATTCATACAATTCACCATGGCATGAGACTATAGGGCTTTTGAAGCCTCTGAACTTGGGAACATTCCCTGAATTTTCCAAGGTCAGAGGCCATCTCTGTGAAAAGTTATTGATTTTTCAAATGCATGTGGCTGATTTTGAGTATTTTAATTCCAAAAATTAGCATGTTATGAAATAAATTCTAGAAAAATTTGGTGATGTTCCTTATGACCAGAGAACCCTAGGAAAAATAGGACTTGAGTTAATTCACTTAAGATAACCCTAATTGGCTTAAACATCCAAAATAGACCCCTAATTAATTAGAGCTAACCATACATCAAATTTACTTGAAATCAATTCTCCACTGACCATTATGATCAGAGGAACCCACCATAAAAATTTCAAGTCAATTGGACTTGGTTAGCCCTACTAAATAGGTTGATTAGGCCATTTAGTCATTTTAAACTTTAAAAATTCATAACTTTCAAAATACCTTTCAAAAATTCACCAAATTGGTTTTGGAGAATCTCTGATATCAGGGGAATTTAAGAAAATTAAAATTTCAATTTTCTAAAAAAGTTAATTTTTTAGTATTATTTTAATATTTTAATAATTAAAAAATAATAAAAATCACAAAAATAATAAATTTCACCAAAATGTCATATTTTGAAATTTAATCACTTAGGAACAAACCCCATATTTTTATTAGGTCTATTTAATGAGATATTAAATTTTAAAGCCCTAGGGTAATTTTAAAATTAAAAAATGTATTTTCTAGCATTTTCACTAAAATAATTATAATAAATCAAAGAAAAATCAGAAAATTATAAAATTTGGTTCTCTGGAATCCTTGATATCAGAGAGAATTTTTAAAATTATAAAATTCATTTTAAACTTATATTCTATTTTTAAATTAATTAATACTCCAGAACTTAAAATAATTCTAATAAATAAAATATAATTAAAAAAATCACAAAAATTGGTCCAAGTGGTCCTCTGGTCATTAGGAATGTCCCATAATTTTCTTAAGGACAGAAATTTTCCCTTGGTCATATTATTAAATTTTCCTTGGAAATCCTTATTTTCCACCAAAAATAATTATATAAATAAATTAAATGCAGAAAAATCACATTTTCTCCTCTAAAGTCTTTATTGATATATGAGTGAAGTAACATAAAAATTTCAAGTTCATTTGAGCTCAATTTAGTGAGTTATGAAATTATTAGGCTTGAAGGGCAAAATGGTAATTAAAATCTTAACCCTTTAATTAAGACTTTAGGCTTAATGAAATTAATAGGCAAAATATTTGATTTTAACTTGATTTGGATGATTGAAATTTAAATAATTAAAGGGTAGAAACCTACTAAACAATTTAAAATAATTGAAATAAACCTTAATTAATAATTGTTTAAATTTGGAAGAATAATAAAATTGGAATTATTAAAATAGGGATATTATTAGGAGGAGATTTATTCTTTAATTTAAAAATCCCTAAATTAATCATCCCAATAATATTTAATTCCTAATTAAAATGATAATCCAAGTTTAAGATTTAAAATGCTAAAAGACTTAATCATTAAATTAAAATAAAGTTAAATCATTTAAAACAAATTCCTTTAAAATTAAAAATTAAATTAAAAATTAAGAATTAAATTAAACTAAATTAAACTAAATTAAATTAAATTAAATTAAATTAAATTAACTTAAATTAAATTATATTATATTAAATTAAATTAAATTAAATTAAATTAAATTGAATTAAATTAGATTAAATTAAATTATATTAAATTAAATTAAATTAATTTAAATTAAATTAAATTAAATTATATTATATTAAATTAAATTAAATTAAAAGTAAATTAAATTAAATTAAATTAAATTAAACTAAATCATATTACATTAAATTAACTTAAGTTAAATTAATTTAAATTAAACCACATTAAATTAAATTAAGTTAAATTAAATTAAATTAAGTTAAACATAAAGACATGAAGAATTCAAAAATAAATCTAAAATAACTTGAACACTATTCCAAACTTAAATCATTAATTTGAACTCAAATTTGAATCACAAATCATTAAATATCATTTTGCCCTTAGGAGCTCTTACTAGCATAACCCCTAAACGGAGCGTTAAGTGAAATGACACTTCACTTATAGGATATTCAAATGTCCTAGTTCACCGAGCGAAGACAACAAAACTTAAACTCTCGGACGATTAATTCATTTGTGTAATTAAATTCATTTGGACTTAAAAACAATCCTAGAAATATTGAAAAGATGTTTAAGATTCGTCTTAAGCACTTCCTCGATATGATAGGATATTTATAAGAACAATTTGACTTAGTTGTTCTTTGATGAAGAAAATCGTCCTCGAAACTAAAACACAAGAACCTAGACGTCATAGGAGATGACTAGGCTATAGGATTAGGAACTTGGTAGAAAACCATAACCTTTCCCTTAGCTTTACTCAGGAACTTACTTTAAATGCTTAAATATTCTAGCTGTGTTTTAAGTGCGGCTTGGGATGACGGGAAGTCCCTCCAGGTACGCTTTTATTTTATTGCGATTTACTCTATTGCAACTTATTTAATCGCATCGCACTTACTTTTCTTGCATGATAAACAACGGTTGCATGAAAACCTACACCTTTAGGACGAAACCAAAGCCTGGAACCCATAACTAAATTAAAAGACACTACAAGATAAAATTCACCTCCACAACATTTCAAAATATAAAACAACTCAAAATTTAATCACAAACAGAACAACAAAACTACAAATACAACTAAATTAAAACGTCTCATTGAATGATCGGGAATACCTCGGATGATGTAACCCACGTGTTGCTAACGGGATTTCCCACGGTCTAAATGAAAGTGCGGAACTCATTTAGTTGAGTTTAGCAAATTCATATGGACTAAGTGAATTCGATGAAAATAACGGTGCCGGGATGACGGAACCGTGGGATCTTAATCGGTTCCGTTTAATCAACTTTAAAACTCGTTTTAATTAAAATATTAAAGACACGTGGAAATGAAGACTTTCTCTAAAACCAAACACTTCTCTCATCTCCGATTTATGACTTCTAAAACTAAACCTCCGCAACAACAAGGAGCTCGGAGCATGGTGGGCGGCACGGCCATCGTCGTCGATAAAGCTGAAATCTACATCGACAAAACTTTCTTAGAATTAAATAACCAAGCCATAGGACTTCGAGGTAGTTTGCTAGAGGCAACATAAATCCTCAACTCTTCGTTAGGCATTTGCATGATCATATCATGTAAATTAAGCCCTAACCAGGTCTTAGGATTTACGAGGTAGTCGTCCGATACGATATAAACCCTCACATCTTCGAGGCTATTTGTATGATTTTATCATACGAATATAAGTCCTAACTAATTAAAGCCGACGGGATCAAAATACTAAATAAACATTATGACCTTCCTAAATTCAAGCGCAAACAATAGGATAGTCGGGAAATTACCGAGTTCGCTTTGGATCCGTGATTTCTCCTACCCTTCTTCCTTTGGACTCCTAAAATAAAATGTTCCAAATTTGATCCATTCCTATTGAAATTCCAAAATTCAATCCCTTGAAAACTTAAACTTTGAAATTCTTGAGAGCGGAACTACGATTATTATCGAGAGTTTTCTTAGGTGATTTCCGTCACTTAAGATGTGATTAACTATAGGGGCTTGCCCTTATAGGGAACTTTAAGAACCCAGGTAATATAAACCCTGTTTAATGTTTTCATATTAAACAGGGGAACTTGTCGGCTTATAAAATTGGTTCGCAGACCAAACGGATGTCACGAATCTCCTAGTTTATTTAATCGAACCCCATCATCGAGCGAGTGTGTACTATTCTTGGGAATAGATGCACGGTTTGTGGTGCGGTGCTCGTTTATATAAACTTTTTGGGATGTGAGATCGGTTTGATTTCATATCTTAAAACTTTTAAACTTAAAATTACTTTCAAAATCAAATGTTATCTTTTAAACTATATATTTAAATTAAATTTAAAATATAAAAAATTCGCCGACAATTTCTGTAGGCGACTCCCTTTTCAAAATAAAACACATAACCTAAAAATATGCCGACAAATAGTAGATTTTATTATCTAAAAATTCACTAAACCAACTCATCCAGAAAGGTTATCATTAGAAGTAATATTTGCATTTAGGAATAGTTATTATCCTTACATATAATCATCTACATTTAAGAGAAGTTGCTAGATAAAACACCACTTATATTGAGTCTCCAATCTAAAGTCTGATAATAGTATTCTGAAATTTGACTAAGAACCTCATACCTCGCTTCCCTGTGGGATCGATAAATGGAACTCCACTAGAGCCCTGTATTAAATGAGTGATACATATACTTGCGTTTGAAATTGTGACTTTTTAATATCATTATAAACATATAAATCTGGGTTCATAAATTCTTGCATATAAAAAGTTGCATCGTGAGTCTTACTAGAGAGCATATTAGAGATATGGATGGAAAGGTAGAGAATATTGAGAAGTATATTCAGAAACATGATGATTATGAGGAGAAATATCATCAGTACATGGATAGATTGATTAGAGGAGATCATAGTGTTGAGATGCCTCCACATCCTTATTTTATACCTTATGTGCCATCTAGAGATTGGAATGAGAGAGATGATGATGATGAGGATGATGAGTAGGATTTGATTTTTTTTTATGTGTTGTTGAGTATGTTATGTTTGTATTTATGTTGTAATGTATGAATTTTTATTTATTGTTGTGTTTTGATATGAACTCTAATGTTGTGTAGATTATAGTTAGACTATTTCTTTTATGCACATTCAGATGTTTTATGTTGTAATATTTGATATGTTTGTGGTAGTAAATGTTTTTATGTGTTTCTAGTGTTTGAGTTTTTAGTAGTGTCTAATTTAATTCTTATAAATATTAGAAAAATTTAGAACACTATTAGAAATCACTATTCATATAGCATGTTTAAACTTTTCAAAATTTGCTTCCATTTATTTTCTAGTACGTTGTTATTTGTGTTATGTTAAGTTGGTGTGTATTTACTTTGAAAACCTCCACTATTGTAGAAGTCCTTTAAAATTTTGAAATTTCTATTTTATGAAAAATTGAATTTGATCTACTATTTAATTTTGTTTTTAAACTGTTATACTTGCATATTTAGAATATTAAAATTCCTGCAAGCATGTTATTCTAGTTTTTTAATTCTTACCCATGTATCATTTTTATGCTTAAACGTTTTATCCCAATTAAAAATTAAAGTTTGGGTGGAATTTAAAAATAAATTTTTAAAAACTAAAATTTATTTGTTCTAAAAAATACTTGAATAAAGTTTCATTTTTGATTGAAAATAATTATGTATATGAAGTTATATTAGGGAAGAAAAATTTTGAATATAGAAATGAGTAAGAGAATTTAGTTAAAATTTATAGTAATGATGAAAATTTTAAAGTTAAAATTTTCTTAGTAAAGAAATGTTAAATATAGTTAAACTATCTTTAGTAAGAAGTGTTGTATTTTTGGATAAATAGAAAATTTGACTTTTATTTTTCAAAGCTTAAATTTCTTTTATTAAGAAATAATTCTCAACACTATTATTATGATTTTTAGGTGAAGGATATATATCAAACATTTGTTGTAAATGAAAAGATGGAATTCAAAATCATTAAAAACCTATCCAGATACAGTAATCCTTGCCTTATAAAAAAAGAAAAATAAAAAAAGAAAAGAAAAAAAAAAGAAAAAGAAAAAAAAGGAAAAAGAGAGAAAAATATTATGTAAAAGGATGGAGAAGCTTGAGGATTTAAGGGCCTAATCAAAAATTGGTTCCATCCTAAAGTTTAAAATATACATTTTGAGAAAATCTAAAGCTTAAGGTTATAGTATAGTAAATAAAATTATTTCCAAATGAAAATTTTTAAGTGAGGAAGATGAAATGTTTGAATCCTATATTTTGAAAAATCTACAAGTATTTCTAAATTAGATAGAAACTAATATTTCTCATTATCCTTTACTTAAGAACCTTCTAAACTTTAAGTTGGTCTCAGTTACTTAAATTTATTCTAAATTGGACTATTTCATTTCTAGAATAAAATTTTGAAACCTTCCTAAAGAAACTCTTTTACATAATTTGCATGTTAAGATTTTCTATGTGATTAAGTGTCACTTAAGGACAAGTAACATTTTAAGTTTGGTGAATTTTGATACACCTAAAATATAATGAGTTTTTAAATATATTTTTATACCTATTTTTGATGACGTTACACTTTAATGGAAGGTATATTTGTGTTTTTCTTGTAGGTATGATTAAAATGACTCACTATGATGAAAGGAGCAAAAGAGGATCAAATTTGGAGAAAAATTTCAAGAATGAAAAATTTGACCTGTGGCGGCTAAGCGTCGGACCCTTGGCGCATAGGCGCAGCAATTAAAAAATACGAATTAAATCAAATTTGGTGCAATTTTCAAGGGCTGTTTGAAGCAACTTTTAAAGGTAACTTCCTTAACTTCTTTTGGGCAGCAGATTTGAATGAAGAGATGCATTCTTTGGTGGATACATTGAATCTAGACATGATTTGAAGAGAAACCAAGGCACCTTTTGGAAAATTTTAAAAAGAAGACTTGAAGATCAGAAAAATGATTATTGTTGGAGGGTGAGATTACTGTTAAGAGAAAAGTTTATGTTAAAGAGTTATTGAGAGCACACTTTTTCACTTCACCACTTTAATTATCAATTGTATCTAGTTTTTATTAAGAGTAGAATAGAGATTCGGAGTTAACGAAGTTGGGTGCCAACCTCTATTGTATCTTGTAAAGGGAAAGCAAAGTTTCAAAGGAACTTCAAGAGTCTTGTGGAGAGGATTTTCAGATAAGTGTTTATCTTGTTTTACATTTAGTTTTAAACTACAACTTGTTGTGTTTATACTATGATTTTTACTTTCAAATCAAGATGTGATTGTGTTTTCTCTATGAATTCTGAGTAGTTTTCTTTATCTTTTTTCCTTTTAAATGATGAAGTAATTAAATTATGGAAGGAAGTTGTGTGAAGTATATGATTTCAATGTTGGAAGAAGTTGTGATGATTCACTACCTTGCACTTCATTTACCTCTTGATTTGGACAATTAATATGTTAAAATTTGTTGTGAGAACATGTAAGAACCAATGCTGTGTTGTCTCAATCAACAATTGGAAAGATTCTCATGCAATTTTATGGGTGAGTATTGTAGTCCATATGGTTGGGTGCAAAAAAATAGGAAGATATGTTTTTAATGGGGAGTAAAATTAGAGGACTTTAGAGTGACAGGCTAAAGCTCCCCTAATTGGTTTGATGTTCTAAATTTTGCTATGTGATTCTAGCCCCCAGGTGGAGGGAATAAATGGAACTCTAGAGTGAGAGCTAGTATCTTTCATACCTAACCCATCTACATGATTTCAAAACTTCGATTTAACCTGATGTTCTTTATAGAACCAAGTAAAGATAAAGAATATAATTGCTTCTATTTGTCACAACACACTTAGATACTTCAACAATGAAATTCCATAATTATTACTAATTCATTGAAAGAGGAAAAAGATATTTTATTCTCATTTGCTTTCATAGTATTTTATAGTTTTGTTAACTTTAGTTTTTTACTTTACTTTTTATTCAAAAAATACCAAAAATAAATTTGAAAAGCTTTATATCTTAAAACATACTATACAAAATCATTTTAAAAAGTAAAAAGTTATTTTTCTTATTTCTTTAAAATTTTATACATTTCCCTGTGGGTTCAATATCTCGAGGCATAATCAAAAAGTCCTATATTACTTGATAAACGATACGTATACCTGTGTAGTATCCTATATTATAAAATAATTAAAATATATTTCTTATTTGCTTCAGAATCAAGTTTTTGGCACTGTTGCAAAGAAAGAGATAATATCATTGGAAAGAAATATAAATTGAAAAATGTATGGGTAAATATTCGGGGATCAGATACCCATCTTGGAGACCGGCAATCCAACCAAACCTTTTGATCCACTAAAAAATACTCATTTTTATGCCTTATTTATGATTCAATTCTTAAGAATATTATGCTTTAATGAAAGATATTTTTATGGTTTTGGATGTAGGTGATAAAAAAAGAGTTCAAGAAGGAAAAAGGAGCAAAAAGAAGCAAAAATGGAGCTTAAAAAGAAAAGTTGTCAAAATTGTAGGCTTGGTGCCTAGGCACCAGAATCCGGCGCCTAAGTGCCAGTTCGATACAGACGTAGACAAGATTTTTGATGACTTCGGGCAGTTATTTTGACGGTGTTAAGCAGTTATCAAAGCTTTCAGAAGACTGGATGTTACTCCTAATATATAGGACATGTGATACAATGCATCCGGACACAGGGAAACGGTTTTAATTGTGAAGAGGTGTGATCCAAAGTGAAGAGATGCGAAGACCTGCTCACGGAGCCTGGCGCCTAGGCGCCAAATCCCGGCGCCTAGGTGCGAAAGTTACCTTCTAGAATATACATTGTATTTGGATGAATTTTGAAGAGATGCTTTAAGCCACCCCCGGTCAAATTTAGAGCTCTATAAATAGGAGCCCATTCTATAGAGAAAATCTCCTCTTTCACCCCTTCTAGCATCCTATAGTCTCCAAGCCCCATTTAGCCATCCAATCATTTTAGGGAGCCACCTTCTTTATTATTTAGTAAGTTTACTTTTAGTTTATTTTGAGTGTTAAGTGTGAGATTATTAGTGTTGTTGCTGTTGAAGTCTTTCGTCATTGCATTGGAGTAAGTAGGAGTCAGCGGATCACTTGAAGGAACATTCCAGATAAGTATTTGTAACTTGGTTCAAAGTTTTATAAATATGTTTTGTTGTTTGAATTCAATGTGTTATGATTAGTTAGTTTTCTTTCTCCTTTCAACTATGAAAAGATAATAATATAATTAAATTTTATTAGAGAATTTAATTTAAAATATTTAAAAAAATTGTGATGATATTAATGCATGATCTTAGTTTACTTTTTAAACTGACCATTTAAATTGTTAAAACCTTTTGAAGAATTTTGAGACCTATCCGGAGATGAGTTCTTAACTAGTAGATATCACATGAATCCTTGGGTAATCGAAGGCTTTATGCGGGTTATTCAAGGTAAAGTGCAAATAAATAAAAAGATATGATTTATTAGGTGTAGAACTAATTAGTTTTTAGAGTGACAGACTAAATTCTAATAATTTGGTTTATAGAAAGGGAACGGGTCACTAGTAGGGCCGACCATAGCCACCCTTGGACATCTAGTAGTGTGAGCCTAGATCAACCCATTCTACTAATAAAACATCCTGAACCGATCTATAGATTAGTCAATGTTCTTTATGCCTGGACCAAAGGGTAAAGAATAGGATTGCTTCTTATTGGCGCAATACCATAATCTAAATTCTCCATAAATGATAATTATTCTAAAAATCTTGGATTAGTTGAAAAGGAGAAAGTTGTTTTATTTATACCTGCATTAATCTTTATTTTAATATTGCTTACTTACATTTAGTATAAATTTTATTAAATCTAAAATCTAAACTTTGAAAAGAAATAAAAATAATAATTACTTTTAATTTGAAAAATCTAAAAATATTACTTAATATTCTCAAAATCTTCCCTGTGGGATCGATAACCAGGACTCCACTAGAGCCCTGTATTACTTGATACGATACATATACTTGCGTTTGAAATTGTGACTTTTACAATAATTATTATAAAAATCTAAATATAAATTTATAAATTATTTCATAAGTAAAAGTTGAGTCACATCAACTTTATGAAATCGTTGTCAGGGATTAAATCTTCTAGTAGTGGTATCAAATTATTGCATTTGAAAGTATATATAAAGCCCTGTTAGGCTGAGTCACACCAAGTTTTTGGCGCCTAGGCGCCGGTTCAGCCTAAACCCGAAACTTCATCTTCTTAAACACCCCCATGCCATTTTTGACACCTAAGCTTCCCTTTCCTCTGGTGTTCACGAAAATAGACCCTAAAGATCCCATTTGAGGCCGGATTTTCAAGTTTTTGTGCTTGAAATAACTCGATTTCTTCATCCTAAGGTCCGATCTACATTCTAAACCAATTATTTTCGATTTTCACCATGGATTTTTCTCTCATTGAAGAAAACCAAAATTTTGAGAAAATTTTTTGATTTTAGAGTTAAATCCATGGATTTTTAAGCTCTTTCAAGTTTGAAAAGCTTAAATTAGTTTATTTTCTTTGATCCTATGAATTTATTTTCTGTTTTTATTTCACTTTTAGATGCCACCCAAATCTAAGCGAGGAAGGGAACGAGAAAATTTTGATTGTAGCAAGTTTGTCACTACTGATGCACATTTCCAGTATAATGATTATGCTACGACTCGGAAGTTTATCTCGGAACAAAGTTTTTACAATCCGGGAGGAAGAATTGAAGATACGATTGTTGCACTCAACTAGCAACGATTCTGTTATTTTACTGTTGTTGCTGTTATCCCTATCGTTAGGGATTTTTATGCCAATTTTGTCGATGCTGAAGAGTACGAGATTTTCGTTAGAAGAGTTGGAGTAGGATTCAATCCCGAGCGTATCAACATTTTCTACGGCCTGCCGCCGAACATCAAGTGTTATTACTCCAGATTATCTCCATCTGAGGGAGATTTAGATATGATTATTACTTACCTGACTGATGGTATTGGAGCTTGGAAGATCCGGAATGGAAAAAGGGTAAATTTTTCATCTTCTAAGCTTAATGGTGTTTCAAAGGCATGGCACTACTTTATTTCTTCTCATCTCCTTCCATCAAATCATTTGAGCAACGTTACCCACGATAGAGCTATCCTCAACTACTGCATTTAAGAGAAGAAGCCGATTGATGTAGGGAGTATCATTTATGATTCTGTAAAGGCCACTGCTCATTCTAGCATTTCTGTTGGACTTGGATTTCCATCTTTGATATACTCTCTGTGAGAAAGTGCTGGAGTAGTTGCTGAGCTTTCTAAGGAAAAGCTCAACTCTATTAAGCCCATAGGAAGAGAAAGCGTCAGTATCTATGATCGACTTTGAGGTAAGAGTTCTACTGCACCTTCTAGTTCATTACCTGCTTCTGGTAGAGCTTCTACTTCTAGACCTTCTACTTCTCTTGCTTGAGCCACCATCTAGTTTATGGGATTCCATGCATGATCGAGTTTATGGAGCGACGAGAATGAGTTATTTCTAACTCATTGTAGAGTAGATACGATCGATAATCTTTACGAGTATACCCGAAAGGAAGAGTGATTATGATGCTTAAGTATTGTGAGTACGTAGTTAGATTCCTGAAGGGTGAGCATGATGTTCGGTTTCCTACACGTGCTAGATTTTCACCGTATGTTGATCCGAAGGATATGGAATTTTCTTTTGGTGATGACGATGACGAGGCTACGGACGGTGATTCACGTAGCAGTTTACCTCTTGAGATGTGTGATTACGTTTTTAGTTTATTTCTTGTTTGTTGAGTACTGATTAGTCGATTTTATTGTTATTTGTTAGTGTTGATTTGTTTAATTAACTTTGTGTGGACTTTTGATGTTGAGGCTTGTTTTAGATCATCCGATGTGTTATGTATTAAAGGCTGAAATATGGATGAATTTTTATTTTCTAAGATAAATGTTTATTTACGTTTCGACCTACTATTTAGTATTCAAGAATAGTTAGTAATTTTGCATTTTTTAATATATATAAAAAAATAAGAAAAAGAGAGAATAATTATAATATAAAAAGTGTAAAAAATTTTTTTAGAAATTAACACCTGCTCTGCAAACTTTTCTATATATGCTTAATCATTTATGTTATATACCTATTAAAGCATGTGTAGAAATAGAAATGAGTTTTTCCTTACTACATCATCATTGTACCTAGATAAATTTCTGTTTATTTCTTTCTCTCATGCTTTAGAAAATTTTATGATTCATTTTTATACTAAAGCTGAAATTCGGGGGAAAGGAAAACATTTTTCAAATTTAAATATTATTTATATGAACTAATATTTTCTTTAAAAAAATATTAACATAACATAAGGAATGAAAAATCTATTTAAGATTACTTTAATTTTTGGAATTTATAAATAATTTAGTAAACTTAACTAAAATCTCAATAATTTTGATTGATTTTAAGAATTGAATCATTTAACTTAAAGAATAATAAGACTAAGAATTTTTCTATTTTTAGTAAATAGAATTGTATTTTAGAAATACTAAGGAATCAAGATTATTACTTGAAAAAGAAAAGATTGAAATAATTTAAAAAACATACTTATTAAGAATGTCATATTTATTAAGTAAAAAAATGTATAAGTTTTTAAATATAAGTTAAGGATAGTGAAGTTCAAAATCATTAACAGGCTATCCAAAAATAGTAATCCTCTCTAGAAAAAGAGAAAGAAAAAGAAAAAGAAAAGGATTGAAAAACAATCCAAAAGAAAAGAAAAGAAAAAATAAGAAATGTGAGGAAAAGCTTGAGGAAATGCCTAATCAAAAGTTGGCTTCACTTGAATTATCTTATAGGAAGAAAACCAATTACATTTTTTAACTTAATTTTTATGTACAATTATTTTTACTAGAAAAATGTTTCATGAAAATCTTTTACGGGTAAATATTATATGTGACCTTAATATGATAAATTACAATTATTATTGAAATAAATGAAAATTTTGAAGTCTTATGATTTGGTAGTTAAATATTTTTTAAATTCTTAAAATTAAACTTAATTAGTGAAATTTAGTTAATGATTTGCTAAAACTTTTTTAAAACCAAAAATTAAAAGAAATCTTAAATATTTAAACTTCATTCCAAATGTTATACATTTTATATAATTAAAAGGGTTACTTGAGTACAAGTAACGTTTAAGTTTGGGGGAATTTGATCCACTAAAAAAATACCCATTTTTTTTCCTTATCTATGATTCAATTCTTAAGGATATTATGCTTTAATGAAAGATAATTTTATGTTTTTGGATGTAGGTGATAAAAAAAGAGTTCAAGAAGGAAAAAGGAGCAAAAATGGAGCTTAAAAAGCAAAGTTGTCGATATTGTAGGCCTGGTGCCTAGGTGCCAGAATCCGGCGCCTAAGCGCTAGTTCGATACAGATGTAGAAAAGATTTTTGACAACTTTGGGCAGTTATTTTGACAGTGTTAAGCGGTTATCAGAGCTTCTAGAAGACTGGAAGTTACTCCTAATATATAGGATATGTGATACAATGCATCTGAAAGTAGGGAAACAGTTTTAATCGCGAAGAGGTGCGATCCAAAGTGAAGAGGAGCGAAGACCTGGTCACGGAGTCCGGCGCTTAGGCGCCGATCCTGGCACCTAGGTGCAACAGTTACCTTATAGAAGATACATTGTATTTGGACGAATTTTGAAGAGATTCCTTAAGCAACCCCCGGTCAAATTTAGAGCTCTATAAATAGGAGCCCATTCTACAGAGAAAATCTCCCCTTTCACCCCTTCTAGCATCCTATAGTCTCCAAGCCCCATTTAGCCATCCAATCATTTTAGGGAGCCACCTTCATTATTATTTAGTAAGTTTATTTTTAGTTTATTTCGAGTGTTAAGTGTGGATTATTAGTGTTGTTGTTGTTGAAGTCTTTCATCATTGCATTGGAGTCAGTAGGAGTCAGCAGATCACTTGAACGAACATTCCAGATAAGTATTTGTAACTTGGTTCAAAGTTTTATAAATATGTTTTGTTGTGTGAATTCAATGTGTTACGAGTAGTTAGTTTTCTTTCTCCTTTGAACTATGAAAAGATAATAAGATAATTAAATTTTGTTGGAGAATTTAATTTAAAATATTTATAAAAATTGTGATGATATTAATACTTGATCTTAGTTTACTTTTTAAACTGGCCATTTAAATTTTTAAAACCTATTGAAGAATTTTGAGACCTATCTGGAGATGAGTTCTTAACTAGTAGATATCACATGAATCCTTGGGTAATCGAAGGCTTTATGCGGGTTATTCAAGGTGAAGTGCAAATAAATAGAAAGATATGATTTATTGGGTGCATAATTAATTAGTTTTTAGAGTGACAGACTAAATTCTAATAATTTGGTTTATAGAAAGGGAACGGGTCACTGGTACGGCCGACCATAGCCACCCTTCGACATCTAGTAGTGTGAGCCTAGATTAAACCATTCTACTAATAAACATCCTGAACCGATCTATAGATTAGTCAATGTTCTTTATGCCTGGACTAAAGGGTAAAGAATATGAATGCTTCTATTTGGCACAATACCATAATATAAATTCTCCACAAATTATAATTATTCTAAAAATCTTGGTTAGTTGAAAAGGAGAAAGTTATTTTATTTATACCAGCATTAATCTTTATTTTAATATTGCTTACTTACATTTAGTATAAATTTTATTAAATCTAAAATCTAAACTTTGAAAAGAAATAAAAATCATAATTACTTTTAATTTGAAAAATCTAAAAATATTACTTAATGTTCTCAAAATCTTCCCTGTGCGATCGATAACCAGGACTCCACTAGAGTCCTGTATTACTTGATATAATACGTATACTTGCGTTTGAAATTGTGACTTTTACAATAATTTTTATAAAAATCTAAATATAAATTCATAAATTATTCCATAAGTAAAAGTTGAGTCACATCAATTTTTTGTAACCGTTGTCAGGGATTAAATCTTCTAGCATTGGTATCAAATTCTTGCATTTGAAAGTATATATAAAGCCCTGTTAGGCTGAGTCACACCACCTTTCCACGACCGACGGTGATATCGATAATTGTTATTCTCCCTTCATTTTTTCTATTTATACAAATGCATTATCTAATATAATTGAACTTCTTACTCTTGGGAGAGGAATGTGGAAAATGAGGGATGAGATGAGGGTTAATTTCTCTTTCATAGATTTTAATGTCATTTAAAATGTGTGGCATTACTTTATCTGTAATGGAATTTTCTATACTACAGATCTTAGTGAGGTTACTTGAGAGAAATGCTCTAAATTATTGCATTCATATTTTAAAACCTATTAATATAGGAGAGCTCCTTTACCTTTCTTTATGTAATACCCTCAAGGGGGTTCTACGATAGAACTGGGGCATCCTGCACTTATATTTTTATTGTGTATGAAGGTCAAAGTTAATTATACAAATTAAAAGGAGTAGTTTCTTACTCATAAGGAAATTTCTAGAAAATCCATTCATGTGTATGATAAGGCTGCTTTTAATAGATTCTTAGATAACGATGAGACTGATCACTCCCAACCTAGTACTTCTCATCCCTATCCTACTCAACTCAGTTCCTCTCAGCCTCGACCCATAGGATCCTCTCGACTCACTGAAGTACTTGAGCGGTTTAATACACTGACTCGTGATTCACAATTCATGATGCGGCGACTGAAGCAGGTTGAGAAAATAATGTAACAATTAGAGGTTCAACAATGTTGGATATTTGAGCATATTAGATAGTTCCATGCTGCTCAAGTAGAGTTATACATCCACCAAGGATCAAATGGTCAAGTTGAGTAAATTTAGTTCCTTGTCAGCAATGCATATGAGCCATATCAGGATGTGGATTCTCTGACATAGTAGGAGTGATCCTTGTTTGAGTGCCTTGTTATGCTTATACCTGTGTTTGTGTTTGTATTTTTTTTTATTAGTGTTGTGATTATCCTTTGTTTCAGTTGTTAGTTATAAATGTAGTCTATTTTCTTCATCTTCATAAATCTTATGGGTATTTGTTTTGTTTTGTCTATAATAAAATGTAACTGTTGTATTTCATGTTATAACTGTGTATTTTGTGTTTAGTAAGTTTGGGAGATGGGAGTTAACATTAACCTTGCCTTCAAGTACATTCACTTAAGGTCTACTTAAATTTTAGTTTGACATTGATACGATTAAGTTTGAATTTTAAGAATCAGCAAAGGGCTTAAAACTTAAATTTATTATTTACTTCAATAAATATGAACATGTTTAGTAATTCACTAGGACCTATATTATAATTTTATTAGCCATTGGTTTATATCAATTAGTCCTAATTTTTAAAATAGGCTTTGATTATTCACAAAATTAATATTTCCACACTTAGAATTTAGTTAATACAAATGTAAATAATTTAATTCAGAGTTAGTAGCAAATTGACTTACAAAAATTTCTAAAAGGTTTGGAAGTAATTAAGAATTTAACTTATGATGGTGTTAGTGTTGAAAAAGAAGGATTTGAAAAAATCTTAACTAGACATAGTAATCCTCCTCAAAAGAAAAGAAAATTTTAAAAACTGGCTTTCATGCTTAAAAGATAAAAAGTTGAGAACCTTGGAGGTGAAGCTTGAGGTTAAGCTCTTATTAAAATATATACCAATAAACCTATCTAATAAGATAATGCACTAAATTTGTTCTTGACTTAATTTTATAATTTTATGGGTAAATTACTGCTAACCAAATTATGAAATGAGTAGTTAAATAAAATTAAGGTTTGATGTTTTAATTTCATTAAATTCAAACCTCGTTTGAGAAGATTAATATAAATTATTTACAACTAGGTTTAATAGTAATTATATTAGGTTATAGAGGGTTGTTTTAACATTTCTATTTGAATATTATATTTATTTGTTTAAGACGAAGTATTTTCTATATTATAAATTTCTTATTATTCTTATTCATGGTTCTTAATTTTTATTTAGCTCTAAATTAAGTTTTTGAAATTACTTGAGGGCAAGTGATGTGTATGTTTATGGGGTTTTTGACCAATGCAAATTATGTGAAGTAAAATTTCTTAGTTCCTATTAATATTATCTGTTATTTGTTCATTTTTATGTGTTTTCAGGTATGTTTTATGTGATTTTATAGGTAACGTGTGAAATCATAGTGAAAGAACTTGTGCCAAATTTGCTAAGCTCGTGTTGTATTTGAAAGTTTCAACCAGTTTCAATCCAAGAACTTGACGCTAAAGAACCAAAATTCAAGCGCATAAGCACCTAATCTATAGGTTACAACCCAACAGCCTGGCACTAAAGGGTGCATATGTGCCCCTCTACACAATTCAACTAGAGAACCCAGTGCTTATGTGCCAGGGAAATGAGCGCAAAAGCCCCCATTTATTAGGTGTCTCAACTTGAGAGCCTAGAGTTTAGGTATCAGGCAATGAGTGCCTCAGTACCTGGGCACCTATGTGCCAATAAAGGGGCACCTTTACACCCCTATTCGTTCTTGCACGCGCTTTGAGAAATTGCTTTGAAACTTCAACTCCCAATTCAGTTCTAAAGCAATTTGGGTGATGTGGAGATATAGGAACCAGACAACATAGTGCCATGGTCATTTGATTGATCATCAACCAATGGAATCTAGTGGTATAGAAAGGTTGACAATGAAGGAGACGAGGCTTAGTTCATATTTTCTCAACTTCCAATGCCAAATGCAGGAATTTTCCTATTTAGAGGTTTGTTCTAAGATAGGGAGAGGAAGCAATCTTTTGAGAGATTGAGAGGTTTCTGTGTGTGAATTTGTGCGAGATATCGAAAAGAAACAAGAGCACATCAGAGAGGAGACTTTTCGATCATCTATGGTTGTTTCCATCTGACCACAATTTTTTATATACTTAAAAATATAATAATTTGACACCACTTCTAGAAGATCTAAATCCTCAGCAATAACGCCAAATTGACTTGGAGTGTAATTTTAATTTATGTAACCAATAGATAATATAATCTCTAATCGCATAGTTACTCTTAAACTCAAGTATACGTATCGCTCAAGTAATATAGGGCTCTAGTAGATTCCTGGATATCGATCCCACAGGGAATATTTTAGAGGCTACAGACTAGGATTAAAGAAATCAATTCAGAATCACAACTAAATTGAAATTTTCTATTTGTCACTAATACACAATCGACAATAATATGAAATTTTAATTAAACTAGTTCTACTAACAGATAACTAATACTACTAAAGTGAAGTTCAAATATATAGGCAAGAATCCTTCTCCTTCGTTAAGATATTTAAGTGAATAGATAATTAGAATTATTTTAAAATGGTGTTGTGCCAAATAGGAGCATATCTATTCTTTACCCTTTGGTACAGGCATAAAGAACATTGACTAATCCTATGCTTGGTTACTAAATCTGCAGCTAGGCTGGGAGAATACTGGCTCTCACTTTGGAGCTCCCACGTTCCTCTCGCCTGAGGGCTAATCTACACTTCAGCACCCAAACGATAGGACTGAATTGAGGATTTTAGCTTGTCACGCTAAAATCTCCAATTCTACGCCCGATAAATATTATTTACCTATTTATTTTCACCCTCCTTCAAAGGATTTTGACCTCCCTGAATCTCGGATGTAATCTTTGCTATAGTTGTTAAACTCAACAGATTTTAACTATTCAATTGGCCAGATTGAAAGTAAATTAAGATCTAAGTAAAACATTATCACAACTTTTTAAAATTTTTATGGCACGCTAATTCTATTTATCATTCCACAAAAATATCAAAACTAGGAGAAAGACAGAACAACTACTCAGAATTCATAGAGATGATGCAATAAAACTTGGATTTCATATATAAGAGTAAAATTCTACAAACTAAAGTAAATAAAAACGACTTATCTTAAATTCCTCCCCAAGCAAACTCCTTGAAGTTCCTCTGAATCTCTTCCTTTCTTTACAGTACGCGAAATTCTCCTTCGAAATAGCAATGCAGAAGAGATCTCTCACTTCCCTTCCACTCTTACAATCCTTTGAAGAATTCCTCACAATATCTCTATTGAACTCACTATTTAGCACTCACTAATAACAATGGACACTAGTGGACTCTCTATTGGACACTAAGTAACAATTAGAAGAATCTAATATAACTTTTTACAGACTCTTAGTGACCTTTAGAGAACTCCAAAAGGACATTTTTTCGGCCTAAAATGGTTCTTTTTAAAGTTGTTGAAGAGTCTCCAAGAGTTTTCCAAGCATCCCTTAGAAAATCATCCACATTGGACGTATTTTGTGAAAGAAACGTCGATCCTGCCATCGGTGGCCTCGAGCTCCGCCGTCGGTGGCCTTCTAGAAAAAGTGCCTTGAACTGACCCCGCTGTCGGCAGCCTCGACCTCCGCCGTCGGCGGCCTCCCTTAAAATATATTCTGAACTCTCGGGAAAATCATGTCGTCGGTGCAATCGACCTTGCCGTCGGCGCCTAGGTCAATTTTTCATATTTTAGTCCTTTTTGCTCCAAATTCGATCTTTTTTGCATATTTTTTCTCCATTATCCTTAAATCTTCATACCTGTAGAAAAACACCAAAAATACCCTTCTTTAAAGTGAAATATTATCAAAATAAGTATAAAATAAGTATGAAAATCTTAACATTTTTTCCTTGGGTCAAAATACCCCAAACTTAACTATTACTTGTCCTCAAGTAATCTTTAGTACTATATAAAAGTTATGATTCATTGTGGTAAAGTTTTAATTCAAAAATACTATAATTTTGATTTAAATAAATATTATAGCAAGAATTCTTAGAAAAATTTTCAAGTAATTAGATTAATTATGTAGGTATAAGGCTATCTAGTCATCAAGTCTAAGAGTTCTAGTCTTCTATTCATTTCAAGAATGATTATATGTTGCAATATCAATTCACTTAGAATATTCAGAAGATAGAAATTTCATGAGGATACTATTAAGTAAAAAAATTAGTCATAAATATAAGTTCAGAAATGCTTTTAGTTTTCCCCTTTGGTTAATCCAAGTGAAGCCAATTTTTGATAAGGCATCTCCTCAAGCTTCACCTCACTTGCTTTTTTCTTTTGGATTGTTTTTCAATCCTGTATATTTTTCTTTTCTTCTTAGGGATTATTTTTCAATTTTTTATATTTTTCTTTTCTTTTTCTTTTTTAAGTGAGGATTACTATATCTGGATAGCCTGTTAATAATTTAGAACTTCTCTCTTCTTTTCCTAAATTTGAAACTTTCAAACATTCTTTACCTTATATGTAATTCATGGTTTTTACATCATTGAATCCCAATCTTTTCTTTCAACTAAATTCCTAAGATTCTTAATATTTCAAAATATAGTTTTCTTTACTTTAAATAGTTAACTATAGTCTTATCCTCTTATACTAAATATCTTAACAACAACAACAACAACAAAGCCTTAATCCCATTAAGTGGAGTCGGCAACATGAATCCTTTTTCTCCATTGCATCCTATAATTAAACAAATTAAGATCACTTTTTATGCAATAAGCCCAAGTTTTCCTAGGTCTACCTCTGCCTTTCTTAACATAAGGTGTATTTAAAACATCTACTCTCCTAATCGGATCATCAGGTGGTCCACGTTTAATGTGACCAAACTATCTAAGGCGACTCTTTCTAATTTTATTCGTCACTGGTGCAACACCAACCTTATTACGGATATTTTCATTTCACATTTTGTCTCCAAGTGTAAAGCCACTCATCCACCTAATCATTCTCATCTCGGCAACACTTAACTTTACATTATGCTTCTCTTTTAAAGGCCAACATTCAGCACCATAGAGCATTGAAGGTCTCACCACCATCTTATAAAATTTTCCTTTCGATCTAAGCGGATCTTTTCTATCACACAATAGGCCGGATGCATTCCTCCACTTCAACCAACTAACCTGAATTCTACTATTAACATCCCCATCATATCACCGTCGCTTTGAACAATGGACCTGAGATATCTAAATCATTCACACCTTTTAATAATTTGATCACCTAAAGTTACACTTCTGTCACTAGACCTACTATTACTAAAATTACATTCCATGTATTCAGTTTTAGTTCTACTCAAACGAAGACCTTTAGACTCCAATGTAGACCTCCATAATTCAAGTTTTCCTGGGTTTTTCTCTTGTCTTATCCACAAGGAGGATATCATCAGCAAAAAGCATACACCAAGGTGCATCCTCTTATAAATGCCCAGTAAGACCATCCATAAATAAAGCAAAAAGATATGGGCTTAAAGCCGATCCTTGATGTAAACCAACAGAAATAGTAAAATATTTGGTCAATCCTCCTTCAGTTCGAACACATGAAACAGCTCTAGCATACATATCTTTAATGACTTGAATATAAGTCATATCAACACCTTTCTTCTCAAAGACTCTCCAAAGAACAACTCTAGGAACCTTATCCTAAGCTTTTTTCAAATCAATAAAAATCAAATGTAGATCCTCCTTATTATCTTTGTACTTCTCCATCAAACCTCTCAATAAATGTATAGCTTCCATGGTAGACCTGCCTGACATAAATCCAAATTGATTATGAGAAACCTTCATAATACGTCTTAACCTATGATCAATTACCCTCTCCCATAATTTTAAAGTATGACACATCAATTTAATTCCTCTATAATTTGCACACTCCTGTGCATCTCCTTTATTCTTAAAAATGGGGACCAAAATGCTCTTTCTCCACTCCTTAGGCATCTTTTTAGTTTTTAATATAATATTAAAAAGTTTAGTTAGCCAAGAAACCCACAAATCACCTAAACATTTCAACACTTCAATTGGGATATTATCAGGTCCTACAGACTTTCCCCCCTTGGTTTTCTTTAAAGCCTCATCAACTTCTTTTTTTTACTAATGCGACGGTAAAAACGAAAAGTTTTATTATTATTAACGATATTAAGATCACTAAGGTCGATCATAATTTCAGCATCTTCATTAAAAAGTTTATCAAAATAACTCACCTACCTATGTTGAATATTTTTTTATAATAAAAACACTTTTTGATTTTCATCTTTAATACACTTTACTTGAGTTAAATCTTTACTTTTCTTTTATCTTTGTTTGGCTAGTTTATACATATATTTTTCACCGTCCTTAGTATCTAAAATGTTATAAAGATCACTAAAAGCAGAGTTGTTAGCGTCACAGATTATTCTTAAGGACTCCCTGCAGACCTTTTTATATTTTTCCCATTTCTCTACGCTTTTACATTACCAAAGATTGTTGTTAAGATATTTGTATACTAAATATATTAACATACAAAATTAATTTTCATTACCAAAAATATTTCTTTGAATTTTCTATAATATTTAGGTAAAATCTAAATATAGTTATTTGAATTAAATTTTATCACAAAAATCATGTTATAATTTTTGAAAATATGTTATTTGAGAACATATAATTGTTAATATTTTTCTCCCCTCTCCCAAACTTAAAGTTTTCTATAATAGAAATAAAACATGGTGGAAAGAAAAATTCTAAATATAAAATTCATACCTTTGCACTTTAGGTATTTATGTCTTTTTGAAATTTGCAGGTGTCGGCACTATTTTTAGGTTGTGTGATATTTTAAAAAGGGGTCGCCTAACAGAAGTTGTCGGCGAATTTTAAATTTAGTTTAGATAAATAATTTGAAAAAGTAGTATTTGATTTTGAAAATAATTTTAAATTTGAAGATTTTTAAGATATGAAATCAAACTGATCCCACATCCCGAATAGTTTACATAAACGAGCACCGCACCACAAACCGTGTATCTATCCCTAAGGATAGACACACTGCTTGATGGTGGGGCTCGGTTAAATAAACTAGAAGATTTGTGACATCCGTTTGGTACTGCGAACCAATTTTATAAGCCGACAAATTCCCCTGCTTAATAGGAAAATATTAAACGGGGTTTATATTACTCGGGTTCTTTAAAATTCCACTATAAGGGCAAGCCCCTATAGTTAATTACATCTTAAGTGACGGGAATCACCTAAGAAAACTCTCGATAATAATCAATAATTCCGCTCTCAAGAATTTCAAAGTTTAAGTTTTCGAAGAATTGAATTTTTGAATCTCGATAGGGAATGGATCAAGTTTGGAACATTTTGTTTTGGAAATTCGAAAGGAAGAAAAGTAGGAGAAATTACGGATTCGAAGCGGACTTCGGTAATTTCCCGACTATCCTATTGTTTGGCTTGAATTTAGAAAAGTCCTAATGTTTATTTAATGTTTTAATCTTGCCAATTTTAATTAATTAGGGCTTATATTTATATGATAGAATCATACAAATTGCCCGGAAGATATGAGGGTTTATGTCGTATCGGACAACTACCTCGGAATCCTAAGACCGGTTAGGGCTTAATTTGCAATGCAAATGCCCAACGAAGAGTTGAGGATTTATGTTGCACTAGGCAAACTACCTCGAAGTCCTATGGCTTTGTTGTTTAATTCTAGGAAAGTTTTGCTTGAAGTAGGTTCGAGTTTTGCTGACGACGATGGTCGTCTTGCCCACCATGCTCCGAGCTCCTTGTTGTTGCAGAGGTTTAGTTTTAGAAATCATAAATCAGGAGATGAGAAAAGTGTTTTGGTTTAGAGAAGACTTAATTTCCAAGTGTTTTTTTGTGTTTTAATTAAAACAAATCTTAAAGTTGATTATAACAACACCGGTTAAGATCCCACGGTTCCATCCTTCCGGCATCATTATTTTTATCGGATTCACTTAGTCCGGATGAATTTGCTAAACTCAACTCGAATGAGTTCCACACTTTCATTTAGACCGTGGGAAATCCCGTTAGCAACACGTAGGTTACATCATCCGAGGTATTCCCGATCATCCAACAAGACGTTTTAATTTAGTTGTAATTGTAGTTTTGTGTTCACGTTTGTGATTAAATTTTGAGTTGTCTTATATTTTGAAATGTTGTGGCGGTGAATTTTATCTTGTAGTGTCTTTTAATTTAGTTATGGGTTTCGAGTTTTGGTTTACGTCCTAAAGGTGTAGGTTTTCATGCAATCTGTTGTTTATCATGCAAGAAAAATAAGTGCGATTTAAATAAATTGCCGTAAAGTAAATCGCAATAAAATAAAAGCGTACCTGGAGGGTCTTCCCGTCATCCCAAGCTGCACTTAAAACACAATTAGAATATTTAAGCAAGTTCTTGGTAAAGCTAAGGGAAAGGGTTATGGTTTTCTACCAAATTCCTAATCCTATAGCTAGTCATTTCCTATGACGTCTAAGTTCCTTGTGTTTTTGGTTTGAAGACGATTTTCTTCATCAAAGAACAACTAAATTCAATTGTTCTTATAAATATCCTATCATATTGAGGAAGTGCTTAAGAAGAATCTTAAACATCTTTTCAATATTTCTAGGATTGTTTTAAGTCCAAAAGAATTTAATTATATAAATGAATCGATCGTCCGAGGTTTTCAAGTTTTGTTAACTTGCTCAGTGAACTAGGACATTTGAATGTCCTATAAGTGAAGTAACATTTCATTTAATATTCTGTTTAGGAGTTATAATAACTAAAAGCTCCTAAGGGCAAAATGATACTTAGTGATTTGCGATTCAAATTTAAGTTCAAATTAATGATTTAAGTTTGGAATAGTGTTCAAGTTATCTTAGATTTATTTTTGAGTTCTTTATGTCTTAGGTGATGTCATTTAATTCAACTTAATTCAATTTAATTTAATTTAATTTAATTTAATTCAATTTAATTCAATTTAGTTTGATTTGGTTTAATTTTTAATTTAATTTAGTTTGATTTGATTTAATTTTTAATTTAATTTAATTTAATTTAATTTAATTTAATTTAATTTAATTTAATTTAATTTATTTAATTTATTTATTTTTTAATTAATTTAATTTAATTTAATTTAATTTTATTTATTTAATTTAATTTAATTTAATTTAATTCAACTTTTAATCTTAATTTAATTTAATTTAATTTTAATTTAATTTACTTAATTTAATTTAATTTTTAATTTAATTTAATTTAATTTTAATTGAAATTTTTGAAAGAGTTTAATGATTTAATTTTAGTTTAATGATTAAGTCTTTTAATATTTTAAATTTGAGTTATCATTTTAATTAAGAGTTGAATATTAATGAGATGATTAATTTAGGGATTTTTAAATTAAAGAATAAATCTCTTCCTAATAATATCCCTATTTTAATAATTCCAATTTTATTATTCTTCCAAATTTAATCAATTATTTAATTAAGGTTTAATCATCTTAAATTGCTCAATGGGTTTCTACCCTTTAATTATTTAAATTTCAATCATCCAAATCAGATTAGGATCAAATATTTTACTTGTTAATTTTTTATTAAACCTAAAGTTTTAATTAAGGGTTAAAATTTAACTACCATTTTACCCATCAAGCCTAATAATTTCATAACTCACTAAATTGAACTCAAATGAACTTGAAATTTTTATGTGACTTCACTCATATGTCAATAAAGACATGAGAGGAGAAAATGTGAATTTTCTGTATTTAATTTATTTATATAATTATTTTTAGTAGAAAATAGAGATTTTCAAGGAAAATTTGATAACATGACCAAGGGAAAGTTTCTGTCCTTAAGAAAATTAGGGGACATTCCTAATGACCAGAGGACCACTTGGACTAATTTTGGTGATTTTTTGAATTATATTATTTTTATTATAATTATTTTAAGTTTTAGAGTGTTAATTAATTTAAAAATAAAATAAATGTTGAAAAATGAATTTTATATTTTTTAAAATTCTCCCTGATATCAAGGATTCCAGAGAACTAAATTTTACAATTTTCTGATTTTTCTTTGATTTATTATAATTATTTTAGTGAAAATGCTAGAAAATATATTTTTTTAATTTTAAAATTACCCTAGGGCTTTAAAAATTAATATCTCACTAAATAGACCTAGGAAAAATATGGGATTTGTTCCTAAGTGATTAAAATTCAAAATGTGACATTTTGGTGAATTTTATTATTTTTGTGATTTTTATTATTTTTTAATTATTAAAAATATTAAAATAATATTAAAAATCAACTTTTTTAGAAAATTGAAATTTTAATTTTCTTAAACTCCCCTGATATCAGAGAGACTCCAAAACCAATTTGGTGAATTTTTGAAAGATATTTTGAAAGTTATGAATTTTTGAAGTTTAAAATGACTAAGTGGCTTAATCAACCCAATTAGTGGGGCTAAACAAGTCCAATTGACCTCAAATTTTTATGGTGGGTTCCTCTGATCCTAAAGGTCAGTGGAGGATTGATTTCAAGTCAATTTGATCTATGGTTAACTCTAATTAATTAGAGACCTATTTTGAGTGTTTAAGCCAATTAGGGTTATCTTAAGTGAATTAATCCAAGTCCTATTTTTCCTAGGGTTCTGCTGGTCATAAGGAACATCACCAAATTTTCCTAGAATTTATTTCACAACATGCTAATTTTTGGAATTAAAATACTCAAAACAGATGACATGAATTTGAAAAATAAATAACTTTTCACGAGAGATGGCGTCTGACCTTGGAAAATTCAGGGAATGTTCCCAAGTTCAGAGGCTTCAAAAGCCCTATGGTCTCATGCCATGGTGAATTGTATGAATGCATGGAGAATTAAATGTATGCAGAGAGTAAATAAATTACTAAAAATAAAATACTTAATGAAATTAAATGATTTCTTTTCCACATTATTCTCCTCCGTTCACCGAGCAAGAGGGTATTTTTCTTTTATTTTTCTGATTTTCCTACACAAAGTTATGAATTTTCCAAGTTTAGGGAATTAAATAAATAGAAAAATACCCTATATTTCTATTTATCCACGCGGCGCCAGCGCATCCTCGACATCTCCGAACTCACACGCGTCGCGCTCCCATTCGACGCCGCCATCTGAGTCAGCAGCCCGGGCCCCGCGGTTCTCGTACCGTCTCCTGGTCCGACGCCATCTGAGCCGTCCGTCCGCGCGTGTATTAAATGGACGGCATCCGTTCATCGTCCCCGAGCGTCCTCACCGAGAGCCATCCACACTAAATCCACTAAGATCTCGCTAGATACTCGACGGATTTTTATGTTCTTATGCTCCATGGATTCGTCTTGAAGAGACGAACATATCTATACGGTTATCATGTATTGAAATTAAGGCATTTGAAATGGAGAATCTCCAGAAGCTCGGGATGAAGAATTAGTTCATACCTTTGCTCAGAGAAGTGTGGCTTCGATCTGAGAGTTGTTGCACCTTCGATTGGATCCCGGCAAGCTCCGGATGAAGTCTCTCGGTGCAGTGAATTGTCTAGATGTGATTTCGACCAAGCCCGATCACAAAGCTTGGAGGCTCGGAGCAAGCTGGGTGGCCCGGAGATGGGGCTTTTGCTTGGTGGACACCTTCCCTTGGTCCGGTGAAGGTGTAGAACCAATCAATTTGGGGATTGGCTCATCTGTGGAGAAGTGTCCTGGTTTTGGGTGGAATTTCAACTACGAAATTGAGCTCGCGAGAGAAGAAATGGCAGGGGGATCTCACTGGGGATCAAGTGCTCTGTGGGTGGAGAAGGGTTTGGAACAATTTTGGCAGAGTTTCGGCAAGGTTTGTGCAACTCTTCTTCATGGCCGTGAGGGGGTGGAGTTTAAATAGGAGAGGGTGGAGGGCCTCCCAGGGGGAGTTAGGGCTTTGGATCAGCTGCTTAGGTCAAGGGAAGAACAGCCATGCTATCCATTTGGGTTGAGACAAGTCAGCAATGGAGAATTTCAATGTTGGCTCACATGTGAGCTTTCGGCCATGGTGTTTTCCGGCGGCCTGGTGGCTGGCCGGCCAGGCATGGGTCACCCTCAGGTTCAGGTGGGTCAGGGCTTGATGTTTGTGAAGGCAATTGGTGGCTGCCATGTGTAAAGGGTTTGAATCAAAGTGGAATGGGGTAAGGGTGTATTTTGGCTCAAATTGGTCAACCCCTCTATTTGGGCTAGGTGCACCACCCAAGGCTTGGTTTTGGTGAGGGAAAAGTGATTTGGCTCGAGCATAATCGGTAGGGTCAAGTCACCATCCAAGCACGATTAGGCATAAGCATGGTTAAGGGGAATCATGGGAGTGGTTAATCACCTTTAGGAATTAAGGAAAGAGTCTCCTCCTTTTTCCCAAAATGGCATGGTGACATGTAAAGAGGCTCTCATGGCTTGCATATGGCTTGTGCATGGCTCCATGGCTCCATTTGGCTTGGGAAAAGGTTGGGTCGATTTCATAAAAATGGGTTTTAAGAATTTTGGATATTTTGGTGAAAATTTGCATGAAGCTTGATTTGGAATGGTTTAATTGATGATTTTGAAACTTAGGGGTGATTTTGATTAAATGGATGATGAAAGGAAGTGTCATGTGGGCTTTGGATGAATTTGGGCTTTTGAATTTGAAGGGAGTGGGCTTTTAGGAAAGTTTAAGGGAAATGGGCTTTTTGATTTTAGGATGGGCATTTGGGTAAAGATTTTGTGAAAGGATTTGTCAAATAAATGTCATAACTGGTTTTATGGATGTTCTATGAAGGGCTTGGAGTCAATTTGGTGTGATTTGGAGTTGAATTGGTTTGAATTTGGGTTTATTTGGTAAGTGGGCCTATATGGGTCCAAGTGGGCCAAGTTGGGCCAATGTTGGGCTAGAGTTGAAATTGATGTAAAAGTAATGTTGGGAAATGTTTATGGGAGTGTTTCAAAGAGGTTTTGACTTTGGTTGGGTTTTGATTTTGGGGTTTGGGCTCATTTGGGTTAGGTTTGGGTTTAGGTCAAAATTGGGCTTTTTGATTTTGGGTTGAATTTGAGTGGGGTTTGGGTCAAAATCTTGGGCAAATCATGTTAGTGTTTTGTTTGTGGGAATGTTAAGGAAGATTTAGAAAAGTTTTGGGGTTAATTGGAGTTGAATTGGGTGAGTTTTGGGTTAAGTTTGGGTCATGGGTCCAAATTGGGCTTTAAGGCCAAAAGTGAAATTGGATCCAAATTTCAATCAAATTGGGCTTGGATTAGGTCTAAATTGGTATTGGGGATGTTGAATTGAAGTTTAGAATTGAATTGGACCAGAATTTAGGTCAATTGGGTAGGTTAGGTTTGACATTGGGTTTACTTTAGGTTAAAATGGGTCAAATTGGGGGTTTTGATAAAAGTGGGGTAAATTGACAAAATTGGCCCATGGTGTAGTTGGACAAAATGAAATTGGGAATATTTGGGATTTTCTGGAATTTTCTGGGAATTTTCTGAATTTTTGGATTTTTGGGTTAAGAGGGGTATTTTGAGTATTTGGAGGGTATTGGGAGGTTTTCTTGGAATTTTTGGTATTTTTGGGTATGGATGATCAATTTAAGTGATGTGGAAATGTTTGGGATTGATTTTGGAGAATTTTGGGTAATTTGGAAATTTTTGAGAAATTTGGGTAGTTTCAAGGGTTTTGGTAGGTTAGGCGGGTGTAGGGTCCCGGGGGTCAGAAATTGAAAATTTGGGAAATTGAAGATTGGGTGGATGTAAGTGGAATGAAATCATTTTTGCTGAGCCATGAAGCCATATCAAGCCCACATGAGCCATGAAGGGACTCATTTGAGGCATCCACTATGTTGTTCCTAACCCTCTTGCGCGAGGGCTTAGGGGTTAAGGACCATCCATGTGAATCACCCGCATGAGTCGGGAGGTCAAGTCGGGTATGGGTGTGTTTTTAGGAAGTGTGTGAAAGTGTAGTGTGTAGGTGTAGTGTGTGTGCAAGTCGACCCTTCACCGGACCAGGCCACCGTGGGCGGTCCTAAGGCCGAAGAGTCCTATGGGAACTCATCCTTTAAACTTCCACATTTGATTTCGACCCTCTAGGTGATTAGGGGTCTACGATCGAGTTTGTGGAGTTTGCGGGGAGTTTAGAAGTGGTTTGAATTTCTAAAAGGTGGGTCCCAATTCTAATCCTCTAAGATAGTCAAAGGAAAAGCCTAAGGCTAGATCCTAAGCACTAAAAGAAGAAGAGAAGACCTCATCAAAAATGAGATCAACAGCAGGTTCTTTTCAAAATTTTTTAACTTCAACTGACCTGTAATATTAAAAACCTTTCCACACACATAACAGTTTAGAAAATTTACCGGGGTAATGAAATATTGAAACAAGTTTATAAAACTAAACATTAAACAACAACAACTAACTACACAGGATATATGCATTTCACAACACAGAACAAACAGTTTACTATTTTAAACTATTCAGTTCACAATTACAATTACTATCACAAATCATCACAAATATCCAAAAATGAAAATGCAAAATACAAACTAAACACATATCCCTGAAACAATCATATTCCACAGAATACAATAAAAATAAAAGTACTACAACAAAAACTAAAATAAATACATACATAACATCACATCATCAAGCATTAAAAATAAATCATCAAAATCCCATGTAATGTCTTCATCACCCTTGTAAGTAGGAGGATTAGGCTGATACTGAGTATACCGGGGGCATTCTGGAAAAGTGACATCAGGCTCTCTACCTAGCCTGAGCATCATAATATGTCATCTCAATATCAGAGTGCCTCTAAAAATACTCACTATCGTGATCATGTCTTCTCTCCAATCCTTCAATTCTGTGATCAATTCTTTCTAATTTTTCATCTAACTGCTAAAAAATTTTCTGCTGCAGGATCATGGTATTCATCAAATCATATAAGGTAGGGGGACTAGAGGCAGGAGGGTCATAGCTAGTAGAAGAAATGTCTCTACTAGTAGAAGGTGCCTTGATCCTACTCCCTGTTCTTCATTCCTCGTGAGATTCATAAGTCTTTATATTTGCTTTACTAATGGGTTTCATCAGATACACACATTCCTCATCATCTCTTGCTTCAACTCCAGATAATTGACAAAGTGCATAAATTAGGCCAGGATGCCCTAAATATCCACTTTTCTCAATCTTCGTAGTGGCCATAATGTTCTTATAAATTATTCTCCCAATATTAATGCTTCTATTATTCTAAAATCAGAAATTCAGAACAGCTCTATCTCTCGAGACTTCACTATGATGATAAGTGGGTAGCGGTGTCGAACAAATGAAATAATGCCATGCCTTAGCAGTGGCATTCATCATGGACAATGGAAATTTAATCCGTTCACGATTTTTAATTTTCCAAATTCCTTTCCCATCAGTGAGAAAGTCAATAACATCATTCAACAGACCTTCCTTTGTTCAAAATGTTTCATACTAGCTAGAAAAATAGTCGTGAAGCTCGTAAAAAGAGTTAATGTGATTAGCATTAAAGTCGAGAGAAAATCCTCTTACTTGGACAGGCTCGTCCTCAAGTTGAGTCAGATTATAGTAGAACTCTCTCACAACTTCTATAACAGCTTTATTTGTTGTGTAGCAGAAGTTCTCCCATCCTCTCTCTCTGATAACTCGTTCCACCTCTCCTCCAGGATATTTGAAAACTCGATCTTAAATGCTCTTCATACATTAAAAGATTGAAGTGTACCTCGATTGCGCTTTCGCATTAATAAATCGAGTCTCGTCGTATTCGAGTCTTCACTTTTTTTGTTGAGCCATTGTTTGATCTATCAAAATCACAAAAATCAAAACTAATCTCCAAAATAATAATACAATGGCTTCTAAAGGAGGTTTAAAGCAATCTAAATCAAGTTCCATGAATTCCTTCCAAGTCTTTTTTCCACAATTTCAAATTTCCCAAATTTTTTTAATGTGGAAGAAATTCATGGTGAAAATAAAACATTTTTACATAGGAGTGAAGCTCTTACTAAGGGAAGATGAAATCCGGTGTTAGAATTTGTTGAAATTGCTCCAAATCAAATATCTATCAAGCCCTAGGTTGAATTTTTGGGTAAAAAGGGGAAGAAGATGATGAATAGTGGCATTTGACCGGTCAAATCGCGGTTAAAAGATAATTTTCACGATCTCGCTGTCGGCGAGGTCGTTCTCTCCGTCGGCGGGCTCTATTGAATTAAATTCTAATACCCTTAAGAAAATCGCGTCGTCGACGGTCTTGAGCGCACCATCTACGAGATTTTAAAAAATTGATCATTTTTCAAATTTTTGAGATTTCGATCAATTTTAAGCCTCGTCGTCATCCGTTCGATCATTTTAATCATATATATTAAGTGATTAAGTGATGTATTAACACAAATAAACATACACACAACAAAACTTCACAATTATATATTAAGTCCAAGTGTTTACAACACACATTACATAACACACATAAACAGGTATTTTCTTAACCTAAATTCATCTAATCGCGTCGCATTCCAAACCACAACACTCAAAACGCGGAGAACAAACATTTCAATCATTATCTCATCTATACTAAGATTAAGAAGCAAACTACGAAAGCAAACACACAAAAAAAGTTCAAATCAAACAAACATAATGAAACAAATAAGCAATTCAATTCTACTACTCTTTAGATTCTGTACTTGTTTCTCCTCTTATATCACCCATTGCTTGAACATGGATGAACAGGTTATAAAAAAGTTGAAATGGGAATTCATCAGTTGAATCTTCATCAATCCATCCCATCTTCTTCATTAAGTGTATCAGACTCGCTTCAAATTGCCCAGTATGATCAAAATGTTCTTTCATCCTCCAATCGATATGATTAAAGAAATCAGACATATAGTTAATTGTACTCATTAAATTTGGTACCTGCTTCTCCAGACTTTTGATTTGGTGTAAGATCATTGGTGTCTTGTCCGCTACTAGAGGTTGAATAGGAACAAAATTATGCGATGCTTGATCCATGATCATGCCCGTGTCATTCTCCTCATCATTAGCAGGGAACATAAGAGTTGGGTCTAAAGGTTTCCAGGGTAACAATATTTTCTCCCAAATTTTGTATGAAACTTGAAAAAAACTGCATATTGAGAAAATTGTTGAAGGATGTCCAAGCCCTTGAGATGATCCTTAAACGATCAGGCCAAACACAAACTTCACAATAATTGATCCAATATCAATGGGCCATCCCATTTGAATGCAGTAATTCAAAATTGCACTTTCTTTCATAACTTTACCGATTTTCATTGTCAGCAATAAATTCACAGATATGAAAAAGTGAATATTTTTTGAAACGGGATTTAAAAGAGTTGCAGAAAAACTAACTTACCCGTTTTCTCTAATATCCCAGTCTTCGGTCTCGTCCGTCAAATATTGGTATATTTCATTCATCTTGTCTTTCGTCGGCACGAAATTCGAATAATGGCAGGTAGGAACATTTTCAAGCATATATAACTCATTAATCCTTCCAAAAATGAATGTTATCCACCTACCTCGATGTTGACCTCATTTTTTTTAAATAGAAAAATAGTCACTCCTAACCTAATAACCAACCCTACTGACGTAACAGGTTAATCATTGATCCAAAAGTCAACTTTGGTCCAACTGATCAATTATTGACACAACAAGCTAATTTTTTATCCAGAAAATAACTTTGGACAAATTAATCAAAATTAACTTAGAAATCAGTACATTGATCAAACCAAACCCTAAAATTAATCAACATGACAAAATTAGACCTAAAGTTCAAAATCTTTGAACTTTGTGACTATACCAAACCCTGACAAAGATAAACAAATCAGGATTAATCATACTTGGACAAAAATAGGTTAAGTCAGAATAGTCTAGGTCAGCCTGGGTCAATATTGATCAATCAAAGTCAACATTTATTAAATTTGGTCAAAATACATAATTTTGAACAAGATAAAATAATAAAGATTATAAAAATTAATAAAATAATTAATCAAATTATTTTGGTTAATTAATAAAATATTAATATTTTAATTAATTTCTAAATTAATTAAAATATAAAGGTTTAAAGACATGACAAAATTAAACCTTTAAATTAAAAAGACATAAAATAATTAATCAAATTATTTTGGTTAATTAATAAAATATTTAATATTTTAAATAATTTCTAAATTAATTAAAATATAAAAGTTTAAAGACATGACAAATTTAAACCTTTAAATTAAAAAGACAAAAAATAATTAATCAAATTACTTTGGTTAATTAAATAATACTTTAATTAATTAAAACATAAAGGTTTAAAAACATGACAAAATTAAACCTTTAAGTTAAAAAGACATAAAATAATTAATCAAATTATTTTGGATAATTAATAAAATATTTAATATTTTAATTAATTTCTAAATTAATTAAAATATAAAGGTTTAAAGACATGACAAAATTAAACCTTTAAATTAAAAAGACATAAAATAATTAATCAAATTATTTTTGTTAATTAAATAATACTTTAATTAATTAAAATATAAAGGTTTAAAAACATGACAAAATTAAACCTTTAAATTAAAAAGACATAAAATAATTAATTAAATTATTTTGGTTAATTAATAAAATATTTAATATTTTCAATAAAATATAAAAGTTTAAAGACATGATTAATTAATATATTTAAAGACATGACAAATCTAAATTAAAAAGACATAAAATGACATTTTCCTAAAATTCATTTTATTCCATACATTTCTAATTAATTTTTAATTAGAAATGGAATTATATAAAAAACAATGCTAAATTAAATTTGAATTTATCACACATGATGTCATATGCCCTTTTTTTATTTTAAAACTTAAGAAGATCATTAATGGGAAATCTAAAACTCATTAAGACCATCATGATATGATTAACACATTACTTAATCCATAACTCATCACCTTTAACCTAGGTTAAGAGTTATCATGGTGGTTAGGTTAAGGGTTACGCTTATGTGTCAATCCCTCCATACATTAGGTATGGCATCGCTCCATAGGTGGCAAGCACCTCTCCCTTAATCCAATAGGAATAAAGCAAAACAAAAGGTTAAATCTAACTAAGGTTAAAGAGCCATCATGAACTAAAAGCATAAATAATGAAAAGAGGAGAGTATGTGTCACATTTCCTTCAATACACCTATTTGCATGGTCGGCCACCTTAGGGATGATTTTGGTCATCATCTTAAACACCCAATGAAAAGAGAAATTGGCTTGAATCAAACCTTAACCATGGAAAAATTAAATGTTAAGAAATTTATGCATGAAATGAGTCACCTTCCCTATGTGTCATGCCATGGTAAATAAAAAGCATATGTGTCTTCATCTCCTTATTTCATTTGAATTATCTAAGGGAGATTAATCTAGCTAAATATAGCCGACCATATCCACCTCATAAGGGAACCAATGGAAGCAAGACAAAATCAAGGGTTAAACCTTACCATGGTTAACCTCAATGATGAAAATTCAAATTCATCATTACCATGGCTGAGATCTATCCTCAAAGCATTAATGTGAAGGATGGCAACTTCCCTAGATGAACCCACTTCAACCTAAGCCCATTCAATTCCCTCCCATGGTTATAAATAGAGCCTAACATAAGCCTAAAAAAAGAGAGAAAAGAGAGGAGAAAAGTGGCGTAAGCTCTACCCAATTCCCTTAACTCCCAACAGCAAACTTGCTCTATAGGACCTTAGGAGTGAATCCCAATCAAAATCCAGCCATTAGCTAGCCTCAAAACTCAATGAAACCAGCTTAAGTAGGCTAACCCGAGAGCTTAAAACTAAGTGAGGAAGAGGAAATTCCAAGGCCCTATATACTGCTCAAATCCAGAAACTTTCAACATCAAAATTGCTCCCTAGGACCTAAGCAATTGAGCCCCACCAAAATCAGGCCCTCAAATCCACTTAAATTCCTCAATTTAGGTCAACCCGAGAGCTTAAAATAAGCCCAAACCAGGAATAATTTGAAGTCTCAAATCAAACTCCACAAACCTTCAAATTAACCATCCTAAACTCATTTAGGGACTGAACGCCTTCCCGATCAAAAATAGGCTTCCCCATAACCTCTAACATAGCTTTCCATAAACTCCCTCAAGCCGAGTCATCCTTTGATAGAAGTCATACAAGAACTCGATTTTGTTCCAAATTGGAGTTAGATCAAGCTTACTAAGGTCCAGACGAAGCTTTCGGACTGATCAAATAAAATTCAAATCGACTCAGACTAGGGTATGGATTTTCTATTTTAATGGCGATTCGGGTTTGACTCTTTGTGAAATAAGGTCTTTCAAAACCCCCACATATCCATATGGATATATTTGTCTGCTCGAGACGATGGTGTAGGAACAAACCTCTCTTGATTTCATAAAAAATTGAGCGAGATATTGTCCCTAGAACGTGGACGGCCTACGGGTTGAGACGGGAGGAAGACGATGACGCACAGCCGTCTGATCTTCTGTTTAAATGATGGACGGCTGAGATTATTCCCTGCCCGATCCGCAGTTTGGACCCCCACAGCGGATCGAGCGCATTTTCGACGCTGCTGAGGACACGCGACACTCCCTCAAAATTTCTGATGGATTTTAGGTTTAAATAAAACAGTTAAATTAAACAAATCAAAAATTTATATCTTTTTTAAATAAAAATCACAAAAATGAAAGAAAAATATCCCACGAACTCGGGACGAGTAAGCACTATAATGTGGAATTCAAAATTTTAATTTTTAATTTATATTTAATTTTTAATTAATTAAATACTCTATGGAGTATTTTAATTATTAAGAATTAATTATAAATCAGAAAAATATGAAATTTTCAAGGATTAATCTTTAGGTCTTTAGGGACATTCTGTGATTTTTCCTAGGCTGGGAAAATTGTTTAATATAAGATTTCCTAATTTTTTGAAATTTTGTAATTATTTGTAATAATAATTATAAAATTAAAATTTAAGGAAATAAAAATTTGAAATTGGTTAAATAACTTAGTAAGACAGAATAAAACCTTAAAATATTAAAATTTAACATTTGGAAAATTTAAAATGACATCTCAAAATCTTTAAGGGTGAATAAATATAAACTTACATTTAATTAACCCTATAAAGAATTTTCTTAAAAAAAAAAAAGAAGAAAACTTAATTAGGTCTAATCATTTTAGACTTAGTTATATATTTATATCTTAATCATATTGGACTTAAGACAAAATAAATTAAGTCTAAAATATCATTAGGTTTAATAAATACACATTAATTAGGTTTAAAACAATTTTAAACCTAATTAATCATAATTAAACCTTAAAAGACATTAGGTTTAATAAATACACATTAATTAGGTTTAAAACATCTTTAAACTTAATTAATCATAATTAAACCTTAAAAGACATTAGGTTTAATAAATACACGTTAATTAAGTTTAAAACATCTTTAAAATTAATTAATCATAATTAAACCTTAAAAGACATTAAGTTTAATAATAAACAAATTAGGCTTAACCCTCATTAAACCTAATTAATCAATCCTTAAGCTTTACTTAAATTAGGCTTAATTAACCTTTAAACCGTAATTAAGTCTAACCTAATTAGACTTAATCAATCCTTAAGCTTTATTTAAATTAAGCTTAAGTAACCTTTAAACCTCGATTAAGTCTAACCCGATTAGACTTAATCAATCCTTAAGCTTTACTTAAATTAGGCTTAAGTAACCTTTAAACCCACTTAAGTCTAACCCGATTAGACTTAATCAATCCTTAAGCTTTACTTAAATTAGGCTTAAGTAACCTTTAAACCCTAATTAAGTCTAACCCAATTAGACTTAATCAATCCTTAAGCTTTACTTAAATTAGGCTTAAGTAACATTTAAACCCTAATTAAGTCTAACCCAATTAGACTTAATCAATACTTAAGCTTTACTTAAATTAGTCTTAAGTAACCTTTAAACCCTAATTAAGTCTAACGCAATTAGACTTAATCAATCCTTAAGTTTTACTTAAATTAGGCTTAAATAACCCTTAAACCCTAATTAAGTCTAACCCAATTAGACTTAATTAATTCTTAAGCTTTACTTATATTAGGCATAAGTAACCCTTTAACCATAATCAACTTAACTTAAACCTAACTTGAGTTCGACCTAGCTTGAACCCGAGTTAACCTAAACTTTAGGTTCGACGCATATTGAACCTAACTTAACTAAACCTAGCTTGAGTTCGAACTAACTTGAACCCAACTTAACCTAAACTTTAGGTTCAACCCATATTGAACCTAACTTAACTTAAACCTAACTTGAGTTCAAACTAACTTGAACCCATATTAACCTAAATTTTAGGTTCGACCCATATTGAACCTAAGTTAACTTAAATCTAACTTGAGTTCAACATAAGTTGAACCCAAGTTAACTCAAACCTTAAGTTCAACACAAGAATTTAAATCTAAATCAAATATTAAGTCTTTTTATAAGATCGACCTCAACATAAACTCAAATTAAACCTCAAATTTAATTTAAGCTCGATCCATATCGAACTTGAATTTAGCACAACCTGAATTAAATCAAGTTTAATTTCAATTAACCTGAACATTAAGTTTGACTTAAATTGAACTTATGCAAAATTTGACATAAATTAAGTTTTATTTAATATTGAGTTCAAATCAAACCCATAAGTTTAATTGAAATTCAATAAATTTGTCTAAATCAAATTTATTAAATTTCAAGTAGCATTAAAATTAAACTTGATATTTAAATCTAATATTAATTTTTGTATGCATATTATAAAATGTGCTAACTGTGTTTTGCAGGATAACTAAAATGACGACATTGACTCCGTTTAGATTTCCTTTATATGTTATAGGATGTGCTAACTTTGTTTTGCAGGACGAAATGGAACCAGAAAACAAAATCAAAACTTTTAGGATAGCCACAAAACCTAAAATTCAACAAAACAAAACTAGATAAAGCAACGACATTAAAAACAAAATCAAAATTTTTAGGATAGCCACAAAACCAAAAACAAAAACATAATGACATTGAAATTTTATAACAATATTGACAAAATAAAAATGACAAACAGCAAAAAAAAAAGTATCAAAATGAAATGACAATATATGATTTGATATCTTAGTTGACAAAATAACAAAAATATGGTTGCATAATATTTAGGATTGATAGTGGGTACATCTTTCCTTAAAAACAAAATTTTAGAAAAGAAGTGATTAACATTAATCAGGAGTTTTCTTAGACAATTGAAAATTGTTTAAGATGTAATTAACTATAGAAGTTTGCTTCTATATGAAATTTAAAAGAACCCACGATAGATGTCACATCTCGAAATCTCTGGTAAAGACTTTATGATTTTCCTTATATAGAAATTTTAGGAAATGATATTTTAGAATCTTCTTTTAGGAAGATTATCACAAACATCCTTTTTCTACTGCTTTCTATTAGCCCTAAATTTCTTAATTCCTTTATAGGATTTATAGAAATAAGATTAGGGAAATTATAAATAGAGTGGCGACTCCATGACATTGACATGATATGGGAATTGATAGCGATGCCAGTCGACCCTTAAAAAGATTTTCACCACCATCAAAGAGGGCGACTCCGCTGAGGATTTGATTTTTCTTCTCATCTTTTGTTATCACTTGTTTTCATTTGACATTTTGATCCTTGAACTACATATTTTTAATTTTAAAAGATAAATTCCTAGTTTATAAATAAGTCAATAATATTCATTTTTCCTGAAATTTCAGAAGAAAAAAATTTGCAATGAATTCTCCGAATTCAATCTTTTCTTATTTTCAAGACTTCAACACGCCAGTGGAGAAAGATCTTTCCTTCTATTAGAATGATTATGGATTATTTGATCAAACAAAATTTACATCATATAATCCATATCAAACTGATGTAAATTCTTTTGAAGAATTTAACTTGCAACCTTATGAAGACTTTCTGAATTTTACAGAAGACTTGCCTGAGTATACACCTGAAAAACCTCATACACTTGAAGAAATGAAGAGGATGATATTCCACTACTATCTATATACGAAGTCGGGTCTTGTTCCAAAAATATTCACAAAACTTCATCGTTTAAAAGGAAGAAAAGATGGAATGAAAATGATAATTTTGAAACACCTGAATTTCAACAAAATGTTTTTGGAAATCCTTCCTTTTTAGAAGAGAATCGGTGTATTCCAATTCATGTTGAATACACCGATAATTTCTCTCAACCTAAAAGTTCTCCTTCAATTAAAGCTATATATTCAGTGTTTAAGAGATTAGCACGAAAAGATAAATGTTCAATTTCTTGATTATTGAACAAAATGGGTTGTGCAGTCTCTAACACTATGAAAAGGAGATTTTGGCAATGAAAAATCTTAACTATCAAGAAATGGGTTATTAATCTCCAACTAATGAACATTGTGTTCGAGAACCAGTAAAATTTCGACTGGGCCCTGGAATAAAAGATGTGGTAATCATAAACGACAAAGCTAAAAATGATGAACTGATGTCAGAAGCAGAAAACACAACTGCTAAAATGTCAGATCTAGTCCATATGTTACAAAAACCAAACTGTCCTTACACATAATACGATACACCACCTAGAAGTTCTCGTCCTATACTTAGAAATAACGTATGGAAACGAAGATCGTCTGAAAGAAATTAAGATGCTACAAGCACTCCTGTAGATAGTTCACAAGAAAGAACTTGTAAAGAACATTCTGCAAAATCATTCAAACAAAGATTAAAAAAATTAAAAAATGATATTAAACAATTTTCAGTGCAAGGGAAGAAAGACACTTCCGATAGTTCTAATGAAAATGTTGCTAGTGTTAATATGGTAGAAACTCGATCTACTTCCTTAGCACGAGAATCAATTGAAGAAGAGGCAACAAATGAATTAAAAGCAATTATACGACAACGAGATGAACAAATTAGTCGTCTTGAGCAAAAAATGGAAGAATTGGTAGCAACTTTGCAAAATCCACCAACAAATCCTTCTCCAGCCATTGAAATCATCAGACTAGAGGCTATCCATATTCTAGAAAACAAAGAAGAGCCGATAGATGTTGAGGAAAGCACCCAAAAGAAAACAAATTCCCCTCATAGTTGAATTCTGGAAAAGGATATTACTCAACTTGTAGAACAAAAGATAAAAGAAACAATGCCTCAGATAAAGGCTGGATCTTTAATCCCGAAGGGTAGACCATAACCAGAAGAATTTGATTCTTTCCAGTACCCTAAAGGCTTTGTTCCTCCTATCTTAAAGATGTTTGATGGAACGGGTAATCCCCGACAGCATTTAGCACATTTCAGAGCAAGTTGTTGTAATGCCGGGGGGAATGATGCCCTTTTATTTCGACAGTTTGTTAACAGTCTCATAGGAGTAGCCTTTGATTGGTATACAGAACTTCCTAATGGATCTATTAAATCTTTTATAGAGCTTGAAAGCCTCTTTATCCAACTCTTTGCTGGAGCACAACATCACACCACAGTTGGTGATCTAGTAGTGGAAAAATAGAAAACCTGAGAAAGCTTAGTGAACTACATTTTACGCTGGAGAAATCTCAGCATGAAATGTGAACCACAACTTCAAGAGCAACACGCTGTTGAAATTCTACTTAAGAATATTCATGGTCCTATAGCATTCATGCATAAAGGATTTACAATAAAGACATTTGAAAAATTGCTCAGTAAAGCTGCCAACCTTCAAGAAGAAGCAAAGCAAATGAGCATAACGGAAAAGACTGAAAAGACAAAAACTGTCAAAACATTTTAAAAGAAGCCGGGAAATGTAGTAGAAAAAGGTAAACAAGTGATACAGGTTCAAACAGAATAGAAGAAACAACAACGACAAAACCAATCATCATCACTATCTTCCTCTTCTCAACTTCAACTTCAACAACCAATTCTAGTACCAGCAGAAAATGATGGCTGAAAAAATGAAAAAAGAATATCCATTTAAAACTGAGGCTATCAGCAAAATATTTCGAAGCCTACTTAAAGAACCAGAATTTAAGCTACCAGAACCTAAAAGACCAGCGGAAATCGACATGAAGGACAATCCCAATTACTGTCCATTTCATAGAATGCTTGGACATAAAATTGAAGAATGTTTTCTCTTCAAAGACTGGTTAGAGCACAAATTTAAAGAAGGAAATATAGTAATTTCAAAAGAATATTTGAAAGAACCTGACAAAGGTTAAGTTAATATGATTTCAGCGGAAAAGTTTAATTCCAAAAGCAAGAACAAAGACAGCATTGTTCGAAGTAAATCTTCTGAGGAGATCCTTACTAAATATCAGGTTACAAAGCCTCCCAAGAAAGAAAAGAAAAAGAAAAATAAAGAACTGAAAAGGATTAGAGGTCTTCCAGATGTAGGGACTGTAGTCCTTTTGTACCCTCTCGTTCTTATGTTTCCTCATCTTCTATTAGGATAGTTATATCGGATGAAGGACGAAAAATCCTCAAACCGATAACTTTGTATGACTTTCTTTTTGCTCCTACTGTGAATAATAATAATTCCAGTTTTGCTTACATTTTGTTCACTTTGGGTGATGCTTCTGAAAATGATCATTCAAATTTTAATTCTATGGACAATACTCAAATCGTATATGACCCTGATCAATCGAACGACAATCAAGATGACAGAAACATTGATGAAAAGTTTGACAATGATAAAGATGAGAATGATGTTGCTACATTACAACTACAACGAACTCCAATTTCCATAGAATTATAATCTTCGGATTTGGAGATAGAAGAATCCAATAGTCAACTTGAAGAAATAGTTGAAATTAATTTGAGAAGTGGAAAAATTCTACCTCCTAGAATGGCTCCACAAGGAAAAGAAAGACAAACAATTAAATCGGAGAAAATCATTTATCCAATACATCCTCAACTCCCTGAAAAAGATAAGGATGATCTTCATAACAGAGTAGATTATAACATACTAGCTCATTTAAGGAAGCTACTAGCAAAACTGAGCATCTATGATGCTCTTATGCTTTCCAAAGAAATGAGAAAATCTTTAATAAAAGCCCATCTAGATCCAGACATTTGCTTAGCTCAGCTTGCTAGTATTACTCAAAATGAAATCTATCCATTGGAAGAATCAATGAAAATTACCTTCTACGATAATGACTTGTTGCTCGGAACAACTGAACATAATCGTCCACTATATATCACAGTAAACATAAATGATATGATACTTTCAAGGGTTCTTATTGACCCAGGTGCCTCGATTAACATTATGAATTTGAGAACTCTTGCATATCTGGATATTGAGGCATCCTAATTATCAAGTGATACGATGATGTTATGAGGATTCAATCGACAAGGGGATCGAGCTCTTGGATCCATAACATTGCTTCTAAAGATAGTCGACTTAACAACAACGGAAAAATTTCACATCATTGATTCTGATACCTCTTTTAATGCCTTACTTGGCAGACCATGACTTCATGAACATAAAATGGTCCCTTCTTCGTTGCATCAATGGATAAAATATCTACGAAAAGGACAAGAATGTCGTATTGTAGGAGATTTACAACATTTTTGAATTCATGAAATCGGTATACATGAAGATGCAGCATATTATGCTCCTATGAAGAAAACAATATTCTCCAGAGAGACAGTAGTGGATGTGAAAGAAAAAGACAAAGGGAGGAAAATAAATGAAAAAGAACATTTATCTTCAAAGACAAAAGGAACTAATTCCCGTCAGACTTATACTCGAGGTCGAGGCCGAGGACGAGGACGAGGGAAAGAAGATTCGCCTGTTACAATGAAGAAACCATTGAAATTCAAAATCAACCTGGACTCTGAAGAAGAAATGACATCAATGGTTTTAAAGGAAGCTCAATTCAAAATATCTCTAGAAGAAGAAAATAAAGAAAAACAATTTGAATCTATGTATGACAAAATCAATCATTATATACATTATATGACTCTAACTCCAATCTCTACTGCTAAGATTGAGAATGTAGTAGTAAAAGAAGTATATAGTGATGACAAAAAGCCAATTAAGTTTAGGCTTGGCTCTACTTCTTCTAATACTGAGAATGATGTAAAAATAGAAGATGGAAATCTTCAAAAATCAATGAAAATTCTTTTTTAACTGTATTCTCCTTGGGCACAAAAATTTATTCAAAATAGTTTAATGCTTAAATAATTGTCTATAAAGAAACCACATTTTATCGAACAAATGTGGAATAATAACAAACGAAATACCAATTCCAAAGAAGGAGTTGGATTTGGTACTTTGGAACCATTAGATGTACAGAATTTTGTCTGGTCATCACAAAAGAACATAATTCTGAATTAATATCTGAGCTTCCAATCGAAGATGCTCCCCCAGAATTGGAAGAAGAAATTAAATCAACAATTGATGAACTAAAAGAAATAAATTTAGGAACTGATGAAAACCCGAAACTAACTTTCATTAGTTCATTCCTTAATAGTGAGGAAGCAAAAGACATAATTCAATTATTAGCAGAATACAAAGACTGCTTTGCTTGGACTTATGATGAGATGCTTGATTTATCTCCAGAAATCGCAGTCCATAAGCTTGGGATAAATCAGATTGCAGTCCCTGTTAAACAAGCTCCAAGAAGGATGCGTGTCGAGATAAAGCAACAATTCATTACAGAAGTTAAGAAATTAATAGAAGCTAACTTCATACGAGAAGAAAATTATCCAACATGGTTAGCCAATGTGGTGCCAGTTAAAAAAAAATGGACAAATAAGAGTCTGCATATATTTCAGGGATCTGAAAAAAGCATGTCCAAAAGATGAATTCCCTTTACCAATTCCTGAGTTAATGGTGGATATAGCATTGAAACAAGCAATATTTTCCTTTATAGATGGATCATCAGGATACAATCAGATAAAAATGTTCTCGGAAGATGAAGCTAATACAGCCTTTCGGACACCCGTAGGAATATATTGTTATAAGGTTATGCCATTTAGACTAAAGAATGCTAGTACAACCTATCAAAGAGCCATGACACGGATCTTTGATGAATTAATACACAATCAAGTCGAATGTTATGTGGACGACCTGGTTGTCAACAGTAAGCAAAAAGATGATCATATATATGATTTGAGAATTGTCTTTGAATGACTACGATAATACAATCTTAAAATGAATCCCTTAAAGTGCGCTTTCGGTGTCATTTCAGGAAAATTTTTAGGATTTGTAGTTCGACATCGTGGGATAGAAATTAACCCCCTCAAAATTGAAGCTATCCTAAATATGCCTCCTCCCAAAAATTTAACTCAATTGAGATCATTTCAAGGAAAATTAGCATATATACGATGTTTTATTTCCAATTTGTCAGGTAAGTGTCAGCCTCTTACTGCTCTAACCAGAAAAGATACCAAATTTATCTGGGATGAAAAATGCCAACACGCTTTCAAAAATATCAAACAATACCTGACAATCCCTCCTGTTTTAGCAGCCCATGTAGTAGGAAGACCTCTAATTCTTTACACCGCAGCATTGGGCAATTCTCTAGGATCATTATTGGCACAAATAAATGATGAAGGAAAAAAAAATGTGTTATACTATTTAAGCCGTTGTCTGATTCCAACAAAAATAAAATACCCGACCATTGAGAAACATTGTTTAGCCTTGATTTTTGCAGTTAAAAAACTGAGGCACTATATGTTATCTCATAAAGTAACCCTTATTTCAAGAATTAACCCACTCCAATATTTAATTACATAGCCGAAACTTTCTAGGAGATTAGCAAGATAGACAATGATCCTACTTCAATTCGACATAACATTTGTACCAATACGTGCTGTCAAAGGACAAATTTTGGCAGACTTTTTAGCAGCACATCCAATTCCAACAGAATCACCTCTTAATAATGATTTACCTGATGAACAAATATCAGAAGTAAATGATTCCAATATACAATGATGGGAACTTTACTTTGATGGAGCATCATCTGCACAAAAAGATAAAGACAAACAGATAATTATACCAGGAAAAACTGGGGTAGGATTGATTTTCATTACTCCAGATAAAATAATGTTGCCGTTTTCCTATCATCTGACTGAACCATGTGCAAATAATGAAGCCGAATATGAAGCGCTCATAACTGGTCTAGAATTGAAAATACTAATAGAAATTAAAAACATTGAAATTTATGGAGATTCCCAGTTGATTATTAATCAAATCGCTAGCAAATACAAAACTTTGAAACCACGACTTGAACAGTATTCTTGCTATACTCTGAAGTTACTTCAGCAAATTCCTGATGTAACATTTTTTTTAGTTGCGAGATGAGATAATTCTTTAGCAGATGCACTTGCGAAACTTGCAAAAGAATTTGCTTGTCCAGAAGAAGATAACATACCAATTTTTATAAAAGGATGACAAGTTCTTTCTCAAATTAACATGGATAATTTACATAAAAACGGAGAAAACATAGTAATGACGACGAATGATGAAGGAGATGATTGGCGACAACCAATTGTTCAATATTTACAAACTGGAAGATTACCCGAAAATACTTCTATTGTCGCCCAAATTTAACAAAGAGCACTATCATATGCTCTAATAAATGATGTCCTTTATAAACGATCTTTTGACCAAATGTGGTTAAGATGCTTGAACCAAGTTGAAGCCCAAGAGATTGTTAAGGAGGTCCATTCAGGTTTATGTGGTGCACATCAATCTGGACCTAAAATGAAGATGAAAATAAAAAGAATGGGTTATTATTGGCCGACAATTATAATTGATTGTCTTGATATTGCAAAGAAATGTCATCAATGTCAGGTACACGGGGTAGTTCTACATCAGCCCCCAAATGTCTTACACCCAACTATTGCATATTGGTCATTTGAATGTTGGGGTATGCGACATAGTGGGACCTATAGATCCTCTGTCATCTAAAGGTCATCGATTTATTCTAACAGCCACTAACTATTTCTCTAAATGGGCAGAAGCGACACCGCTTAGAGAAGTCAAGGCAGAACAGGTCCTTTATTTCTTTATAATGCATATCGTTTATAGATTTGGAATCCCTCGAAGGGTCATATCAGATAATGGTTTGGCCTTTAAAAATACAAAAAAGAACAACTTTATCCAAAGACATAGAATAGACTGGAGATACTCAACAATCTATTATCCTAAAGCCAATGGTTTAGCTGAAGCCTTCAATAAAACGTTGGTTCAAATTTTGAAAAAGACATTAATCAATAGCCCAAGACAGTGGCATGAATGACTAATAGAAGCTTTATGGGCTTATAGAACTACATATCGAACGCCAACACGGTCAACACCGTTTTCTTTATTATATGGTTCTGAAGCATTTTACCACTTGAAGTCCAAATTCCTTCTCTCAGAGTTGCAATAGCAAATAAGATAACTGAAGAAGAAAATTTCAAATTAGGACTTGAAGAGCTCGAGAGTTTAGAAGGCAAACGTCTACAAGCTCAACAAAATCTTGAACTGTATCAAGCAAAAATGATACGGGCCCATGATAAGTTAGTTCGCCCACGAACCTTTCGAATTGGTGAATTAGTTTTAGTTCTTCGAAGACTATACTAGCTCTTCGAAAGATAGGTGGAAAATTTGAACCGATATGGGAGGGCCCATATGTAATTGAAAAGACATATTCGGGAGGATCTTACCAGTTGGTAGATTGTCATGGAGATAGAATTTTGCCCCCAATTAATGGGCACTTTTTAAAAAAATACTATGCGTCATGAATTGTTTATGAACTAAAAAAAATGATTTTCTCTTTTATTTTCCATACGAATCTAAATATTATTCTCTTTCGCTTATAAGCATAATTTATCATTGAAAATGAAATTTAGTCTGACGTATCACCCTGTTATTTACAGGAAGAATGTCTAAAGATAGACTATTTTTCTCATTCCAAAATAATATGACTTTTGCCTTGGACCACCGACACATGGAAGAGGGGACTAGAATTCATTTCAATTTTGATCTATTGCAAGTTGAATCCATATATCACGGATCATTACTCTATCTAGTGAACCATAAGGAAATTAACATGCAAATGCCTTTGATAGAATTCAAACTCCGGCAGCCCGAAGAGTATGACTTCACAATTAGTAACAGCTCGGATGAACGAGAATTTATGACTACTTCAGTACAAGGTCCATCTATAACTGGTATAAAAAATATGAAAACATGGCTCACCAGATCACAGAGACAGAATCGTAATAAACGACTGAAACGTCAAAAACAATTGCAAGAAAAACAAAATATGGAGGACATTAGTCAGTTAAAATTTTAGACTATTAATACCCCCATTTGAGGAAATACATTCTGCATTGGAAATGACAAATCTAGATCCTTTAAAGAGAAATCTAGATGAAAAAGCAGCTATCACTTCATCCTCACTCATATCTGCCTAAGACCTGAAGATGTCAGGTAAGAAAATTGACAAAAAAAAATCATTCAAGGGAAGAAATACGACGGATTCGTGCTATTGAATGGAGGACCTTTGAACAATACAAGCATATGAACAAAAGAACAATAAATATTCTGGATGGACTTAAATTATTTACCAGAATATTTGATAAGGATGAGCAAGCCGCTCTTATTGATCATATAATGGAAGCTCGAAATCAGGGTAGTGCTGGACATCTTTGAAGGAAAACCTATTCTGAACCAAATAAATGGATTCGTGGCAAAGGCAGACAGACCATCCAATACGGGTGTTGTTACAATTATGCAAAAGACAAAGAGGGGAATCTTCCCGGAATTTTGTGATATGAACAAGTCGATCCCTTACCCACTATAATAATTCAAATTATAAGACGTCTTGTCACTTGGGGAATCATCCCCACAGATTGTATTCCTGATAGCTGCATTATCAACATGTATGATGAAGGAGATTGTATCCCTCCCCATATTGACAGTCACGAATTTGAGAGACCATTTTGTACAGTGTCCTTAATGAATAGTTGTTTCATCATATTTGGAAGAGAAATACAGATTTTGGGACCTGGAGAATTTGAAGGAATGTGTCGTATCCTTTTTAACTTGAGGATCAGTTCTCTTATTCCAGGGAAATGGTGCAGATTTCATGAAACACTGTTACCCAGTGTTAATAGGCCACACATTTCGATCACTCTGTGGCGAATGAAGCCAAATAAATGACCTATTGGATATCAAGTTATCCGAGAACTTAAAGGGCAGAAGCCTTTAGAACTACCATGACCCTATGAATGTCCAAACACCTGAGACATGCTTGACAAATAATGTTTTGGAGTGTAGGACGTTTAAGGATGGTCTGATAATATCCAAGGCTATGATATAATGAATGCGAAGATATAGAAGATTTGATATGTGATATATCAGTGTTTTGTATCATGCGTGCTATATGATATGTACATATATGTACTGTTAACTTTTACTTGCAATGATATGTACTAGTGACCTTTTGTACATTATCTATGGAAATAAAATGAAATGTTGAAAAGATACCTTCCCTATTATCTGTGATATGTCGGCAGGTCCTAAAAACGCTAAAATAAATTTTTAATGACAAAATGAATAACTTGTGATAATTAGCATGAGAATTATTATTTGACCTATATAGGTCAAATCCCCAGCAGTTATCTTAGTGAGTCTGCCACTTTCTATTTTCAGTTATTAGATGTAAGTCATTTTCCCGATACAGAAATTATGGCATTCCTCTAACTTGACATCGACATCTGATATTTCGAGAAATGGAATATGACAACCATTTTCTCTTTCCAGTTATTGGATATAAGTCCTTTTCCCAATACGGAAATTATGGCATTCCACTAACTTGACATCGACATCTGATCTTTTGAAAAATGGAATATGACATCCAATTTCGCTTTTCAGTTATTAGATGTAAGTCCTTTTCCCGATACGAAAATTATGGCATCCCACTAACTTGACATCGACATCTGATATTTTGAGAAATGGAATATGACATCCATTTTCTCTTTTCAGTTATTGGATGTAAGTCCTTTTCCCGATACGGAAATTATGGCATTCCTCTAACTTGACATCGACATTTGACATTTTGAGAAATGGAATATGGCATCCATTTTCTCTTTTTAGTTATTGGATGTAAGTCATTTTCCCGATATGGAAATTAAGGCATTCCTCTAACTTGACATCGACATCTGATATTTCGAGAAATGGAATATGACATCCATTTTCTCTTTTCCTTAATTGGATGTAAGTCCTTTTTCTGATACGGAAATTATTGCATTCCTCTAACTTGACATCGACTTTTAACATTTTGAGAAATGGAATATGACATCCATTTTCTCTTTTCAATTATTTGATGTAAGTCCTTTTCCTGATACGGAAATTATAGCATTCCTCTAACTTGACATCGACATTTGACATTTTGAAAAATGGAATATGACATTCATTCTCTATTTCATATTTGACATCCGATATTTCGAGAAATTTAACATAACATTCAGATTCTCTTTCTAAAATATTTTTCTCATATAAAGATCATAATCAACATGTTGACATTTTATCACAAACCCCGAACATTGATATGAGACACTGATAATTATGACATTCAGACTATTTCGGTCAACACTAATATATGCGACATACTTATACAATATTCCACACATATTGGGGGCCCTTTTATTGACCTCATTTTTTTTAAATCGAAAAATGGTCACTCCTGACCTAATAACCAACCCTACTGACCTAACAGGTTAATCATTGATCCAAAAGTCAACTTTGGTCAAACTGATCAATTATTAACACAATAGGCCATTTTTTGATCCAGAAAATAACTTTGGACAAATTAATCAAAATTAACTTAGAAATCACTACATTGATTAAACCAAACCCTAAAATTAATCAACATGACCAAATTAGACCTAAAGTTCAAAATCTTTGAACTTTAAGACTATACCAAACCCTGACAAAGATAAACAAATCAGGATTAATCATACTTGGAAAAAAAATAGGTTAAGTCAGAATAGTCTAGGTCAACCTGGGTCAATATTAATCAACCAAAGTCAACATTTATTAAATTTGGTTAAAATACATAATTTTGAATAAGATAAAATAATAAAGATTATAAAAACTAATAAAATAATTAATCAAATTATTTTGGTTAATTAATAAAATATTTAATATTTTAATTAATTTCTAAATTAATTAAAATATAAAGGTTTAAAGACATGACAAAATTAAACCTTTAAATTAAAAAGACATAAAATAATTAATCAAATTATTTTGGTTAATTAATAAAATATTTAATATTTTAATTAATTTCTAAATTAATTAAAATATAAAGGTTTAAAGACATGACAAAATTAAACCTTTAAATTAAAAAGACATAAAATAATTAATCAAATTATTTTGGTTAATTAAATAATACTTTAATTAATTAAAATATAAAGGTTTAAAACATGACAAAATTAAACCTTTAAATTAAAAAGACATAAAATAATTAATCAAATTATTTTGGTTAATTAATAAAATATTTAATATTTTAATTAATTTCTAAATTAATTAAAATATAAAGGTTTAAAGACATGACAAAATTAAACCTTTAAATTAAAAAGACATAAAATAATTAATCAATTTATTTTGGTTAATTAAATAATACTTTAATTAATTAAAATATAAAGGTTTAAAAACATGACAAAATTAAACCTTTAAATTAAAAAGACAAAAAATAATTAATTAAATTATTTTGGTTAATTAATAAAATATTTAATATTTTAATTAAAATATTAAAGTTTAAAGACATGATTAATTAATATATTTAAAGACATGACAAATCTAAATTAAAAAGACATAAAATGACATTTTACTAAAAATCATTTTATTCCATACATTTCTAATTAATTTTTAATTAGAAATGAAATTATATAAAAAACAATGCTAAATTAAATTTGAATTTATCACACATGATGTCATAAGCCCCTTTTTTTTATTTTAAAACTTAAGGAGATCATTAATGGGTAATCTAAAACTCATTAAGACCATCATGAAATGATTAACACATTACTGAATCCATAGATCATCACCTTTAACCTAGGTTAAGAGTTATCATGGTGGTTAGGTTAAGGGTTAAGCTTATGTGTCAATCCCTCCATACATTAGGTATGACATCGCTCCATAGGTGGCAAGCACCTCTCCCTTAATCCAATAGGAAGAAAGCAAAACATAAGGTTAAATCTAACTAAGGTTAAAGAGCCATCATGAACTAAAAGCATAAATAATGAAAAGAGGAGAGTATGTGTCACACTTCCTTCAATACACCTATTTGCATGGCCGGCCACCTTAGGGATGATTTTGGTCGTCATCTTAAAAACCCAATGAAAAGAGAAATTGGCTTGAATCAAACCTTAACCATGGCAAAATTAAATGGTAAAAAGTTTATGCATGAAATGAGTCACCTTCCCTATGTGTCATGCAATGGTAAATAAAAGGCATATGTGTCTTCATCTCCTTATTTCACTTGAATTAACTAAGGGAGATTAATCTAGCTAAATATAGCCAGCCATATCCACCTCATAAGGGATCCAATGGAAGCAAGACAAAATCAAGGGTTAATCCTTACTATGGTTAACCTCAATGATGAAAATTCAAATTCATCATTACCATGTCTGAGATCTATCCTCAAAGCATTAATGTAAAGTATGGCAACTTCCCTAGATGAACCCACTTCAGCCTAAGCCCATCCAATTCCCTCCCATGGTTATAAATAGAGCCTAACATAAGCCTAAAAAAAGAGAGAAAAGAGAGGAGAAAAGTGGCCTAATCTCTACCCAATTCCCCTAACTCCCAACATCAAACTTGCTCCCTAGGACCATAGGAGTGAATCCCAATCAAAATCCAGCCATTAGCTAGCCTCAAAACTCCATGAAACCAGCTTAAGTAGGCTAACCCGAGAGCTTAGAACTAAGTAAGGAAGAGGAAATTCCAAGGCCCTATATACTGCTCAAATCCAGAAACCTTCGACATCAAAATTGCTCCACTAGGACCTAAGCAATTGAACCCCACCAAAATCGAGGCCCTCAAATCCACTTAAACTCCTCAATTTAGGTCAACCTGAGAGCTTAAAATAAGCCCAAATCAGGACAAATTTGAAGTCTCAAATCAAACTCCACAAACCTTCAAATTAACCATCCTAAACTCAATTAGGGACTGAACGAAGGTTTGCCCAATCAAAATCAGGCTTCCCCATAACCTCTAACATAGCTTTCCATCAACTCCCTCAAGCCGAGTCATCCTTTGATAGAAGTCATACCAGAACTTGATTTCGTTCCAAATTGGAGTTAGATCAAGCTTACTGAGGTCCAGACAAAGCTTCCGGACCGAACAAATCAAATTCAAATAGACTCAGACTAAGGTATGGATTTTCTATTTTAATGGTGATTCGGGTTTGACGCTTTGTGAAATAAAGTCTTTCAAAACCCCCACAAATCCGTATGGATATATTCGTCTGCTCGAGACGATGGAGTAGGAACAAACCTTGCTTGATTTCATCAAGAATCGAGCAAGATATTGTCCCTAGAACGTGGCGTACGGGTTGAGACGGGAGGAAGACAATGACGCACAGCTGTCTGATCTTCTGTTTAAAAGATGGACGGCTGAGATTATTCCCTGTCCAATCTGCTGTTTGGACCCCCGCAGTGGATAGAGCGCGTTTTCGACGCCGCCGAGGACACGCGGCACTCCCTTAAAATTTCTGATGGATTTTAGGTTTAAATAAAACAGTTAAACCTTAAACAAATAAAAAATTCATATCTTTTTAAATAAAAATCACAAAAATGAAAGAAAAATATCCCTGAACTCAGGACAGTAAGCACTATAATGTGGAATTGAAAATTTTAATTTTTAATTTATATTTAATTTTTAATTAATAAAATTCTCTCTGGAGTATTTTAATTATTAAAAATTAATTAAAAATCAGAAAAATATGAAATTTTCAGGGATCAATCTTTAGGTCTTTAGGGACATTCTGTGATTTTTTTCTAGGCTGGGAAAATTGTTTAATATAAGATTTCCTTATTTTGTGAAATTTTGTAATTATTTGTAATAATAATTATAAAATTAAATTTTAAGGAAATAAAAATTTGAAATTGGTTAAATAACTTAGTAAGACAGACATAAAACCTTAAAATATTAAAATTAAACTTTTGGAAAATTTAAAATGACATCTCAAAATCTTAAAGGGTGAATAAATATAAACTTACATTTAATTAACCCTATAAAGAATTTTCTAAAAAAAAAAAAAAAACTTAATTAGGTCTAATCATTTTAGACATAGTTATATATTTAGACCTTAATCATATTGGACTTAAGACAAAATAAACTAATACTAAAATATCATTAGGTTTAATAAATACACATTAATTAGGTTTAAAAAATTTTTTAACTTAATTAATCATAATTAAACCTTAAAGGACATTAGGTTTAATAAATACACATTAATTTGGTTTAAAACTTCTTTAAGCTTAATTAATCATAATTAAACCTTAAAAGACATTAGGTTTAATAAATAAACATTAATTAGGTTTTAAACATCTTTAAACTTAATTAATCATAATTAAACCTTAAAAGACATTAGGTTTAATAAATACACGTTAATTAGGTTTAAAACTTCTTTAAACTTAGTTAATCATAATTAAACCTTAAAAGACATTAAGTTTAATAATAAACAAATTAGGCTTAACCCTCATTAAACCTAATTAATCAATCCTTAAGCTTTACTTAAATTAGGCTTAATTAACCTTTAAAACATAATTAAGTCTAACCTAATTAGACTTAATCAATCCTTAAGCTTTACTTAAATTAAGCTTAAGAAACCTTGAAACCCCAATTAAGTCTAACCCAATTAGACTTCATCAATCCTTAAGTTTTACTTAAATTAGGCTTAAGTAACCTTTAAACCCTAGTTAAGTCTAACCCAATTAGACTTAATCAATCCTTAAGCTTTACTTAAATTAGGCTTAAGTAACCTTTAAACCCCAATTAAGTCTAACCTAATTAGACTTAATCAATCCTTATGTTTTACTTAAATTAGGCTTAAGTAACCTTTAAACCCTAATTAAGTCTAACCTAATTAGACTTAATCAGTCCTTAAGCTTTACTTAAATTAGGCTTAAGTAACCTTTAAACCCCAATTAAGTCTAACCCAATTATAATTAATCAATCTTTAAGCTTTACTTAAATTAGAGCTTAAGAAACCTTTTAACCACTAATTAAGTCCAACTCGATTAGACTTAATCAATCCTTAAGTTTTACTTAAATTAGGCTTAAGTAACCTTTAAACCCTAATTAAGTCTAACCCAATTAGACTTAATCAATCCTTAAGCTTTACTTAAAGTAGGCTTAAGTAACCTTTAAACCCTAATTAAGTCTAACCCAATTAGACTTAATCAATCCTTAAGCTTTACTTAAATTTGTCTTAAGTAACCCTTAAACCCTAATTTTGTATAACCCAATTAGACTTAATTAATTCTTAAGCTTTACTTATATTAGGCATAAGTAACTGTTTAACCATAATCAACTTAACTTAAACCTAGCTTGAGTTCAACGTAACTTGAACCTAACTTAACCTATACTTTAGGTTCAACCCATATTGAACCTAACTTAACTTAAACCTAACTTGAGTTCAAACTAACTTGAACCCAACATAACCTAAACCTTATGTTCAACCCATATTGAACCTAACTTAACTTAAACCTAACTTGAGTTCAAACTAACTTGAACCTAAGTTAGCCTAAATTTTAGGTTAAACCCATAATGAACGTAACTTAACTTAAATCTAACTTGAGTTCAACATAACTTGAACCCAAGTTAACTCAAACCTTAAGTTCAACACAAGAATTTAAATCTAAATCAAATTCTATGTCTTTTTATAAGATCGACCTCAACTTAAACTCGAATTAAACCTCAAATTTAATTTAAGCTCAATCCATACTAAACTTAAATTTAGAACAACCTGAATTAAATCAAGTTTAATTTCAATTAACCTAAACATTAAGTTTGACTTACATTGAACTTATGCAAAATTTGACATAAATTAAGTTTTATTTAATATTGAGTTCAAATCAAACCCATAAGTTTAATTTAAATTCAATAAATTTGACTAAATCAAATTTATTAAATTTCAAGTGGAACTAAAATTAAACTTGATATTTAAATCTAATATTAATTTTTTTTTCTGCATATTATAAAATGTGCTAACTGTGTTTTGCAGGATAACTAAAATGACAACATTAACTCCATTTAGATTTCCTTTACATGTTATAGGATGTGCTAACATTGTTTTCCAGGATGAAATGGAACAGGAAAACAAAATCAAAACTTTTAGGATAGCCACAAAATCTAAAATTCAACAAAACAAAACTAGATAAAACAACGACATTAAAAACAAAATCAAAACTATTAGGATATCCACAAAACCTAAAAAAAACATAATTACATTGAAATTTTTATAACAATATTGACAAAATAAAAATGACAAACATCGAAACAAAAATGAAAGTATGAAATGAAATGACAAGATATGATTTGATATCTTAGTTGACAAAATAACAAAAATAGGTTACATAATATTTAGGATTGATAGTGGGTACATCTTTCCTTAAAAACAAAATTTTAGAAAAGAAGTGATTAACATTAATCAGAAGTTTTCTTAGACAATTAAAAATTGTTTAAGATGTAATTAACTATAGAAGTTTGCTTCTATAGGAAATTTAAAAGAACCCACGATAGATGTCACATCTCGAAATCTCTGGTTAAGACTTTATGATTTTCCTTATATAGAAATTTTAAGAAATGATATTCTAGAATCTTCTTTTAGGAAGATTATCACAAACATCCTTTTCCTACTGCTTTCTATTAGCCCTAAATTTCTTAATTCCTTTATAGGATTTATAGAAATAAGATTAGGGCAATATTAAACAGAGTGGCGACTCCATGACATTGACATGATACGGGAATTGATAACGATGCAAGTCGACCCTTAAAAAGATTTTCACCGCCATCAAAGAGTGGCGACTCCGCTGGGGATTTGATTTTTCTTCTCATCTTTTGTTATCACTTGTTTTCATTTGACATTTTGATCCTTGAACTACATATTTTTAATTTTAAAAGATAAATTCCTAGTTTATAAATAAGTCAATAATATTCATTTTTCCTGAAATTTCAGAAGAAAAAAATTTGCAATGGATTCTCCGAATTCAATCTTTTCTTATTATCAAGACTTCAACACACCAGTGGAGGAAGATCTTTCCTTCTATCAGAATGATTATGGATTACTTGATGAAACAGAATTTACATTAGATAATCCATATCAAACTGATGTAAATTATTTTGAAGAATTTGACTTGCAACCTTATGAAGACTTTCTGAATTTTACACAAGACATGCCTGGGTATACATCTGAAGAACCTTATACACTTGATGAAATGAAAAGGCAAATTGATAAAAAAGGCAAACAAATCTTTGAAGAGGATGATATTCCACTACCATCTATATACGAAGTCGGGTCTTGTTCTAAAAATATTCACAAAACTTCATCGTTTAAAAGGAAGAAAAGATGGAACGAAAATGATAATTTCGAAACACCTGCATTTCAACAAAATGTTTTTGGAAATCCTTCCTTTTTAGAAGAGAATCGGTATATTCCAATTCCTGTTGAATACACTGATAATTTCTCTCAACCTAGTTCTCCTTCAATTAAAGCTATATATTCAGTGTTTAAGAGATTAGCACGAAAAGATGAATGTTCAATTTCTTGATTATTGAACAAAATGGGTTGTGCAGTCTCTAACACTATGAAAAGGAGAATTTTAGCAATGGAAAATCTTGACTATCAAGAAATGGGTTATCAATTTCCAACTAATGAACATTGTGTTCGAGTACCAATAAAATTTCGACTGGGCCCAAGAATAAAAGATGTGGTAATCACAAACGACAAAGCTAAATATGATGAACTAATGTCCGAAGCAGAAAACACAACTACTAAAATGTCAGATCTAGTCCAAATGATTCAAAAAGCAAACTGTCCTTACACACAATACGATACACCACCTAGATGTTCTCGTCCTATACTTAGAAATAACGTATGAAAACGAAGATCGTATGAAAGAAATTCAGATGCTACAAGCACTCCTGCAGATAGTTCACAAGAAAGAACTTGTAAACAACATTCTGCAAAATCATTCGAAGAAAGATTAAAAAAATTAAAAAATGATATTAAACAATTTTCGGTGCAAGGGAAGAAAGATACTTCTGATAGCTCAAATGAAAATGTTGCTAGTGTTAATATGGTAGAAACTCGATCTACTTCCTTAGCACGAGAATCAATTGAATAAGAGGCAACAAATGAATTAAGAGCAATTATACGACAACGAGATGAACAAATTAGTCGTCTTGAGCAAAAAATGGAAGAATTGGTAGAAACTTTGCAAAATCCACCGACAAACCCTTCTCCATCCATTGAAATCATCAGACCAGAGGCTATCCATATTCTAGAAAACAAAGAAGAGCCAATAGATGTTAAGGAAAGCACCCAAAAGAAAAAAGATTCCCCTCATAGTGGAATTCTGGAAAAGGATATTACTCAACTTTTAGAACAAAAGATAAAAGAAACAATGGCTCAGGTAAAGGCTGGATCTTTAATACCGAAGGGTACACCCTATCCAGAAGAATTTGATTCTGTCCAGTAGCCTAAAGGCTTTGTTCCTCCTATCTTTAAGATGTTTGATGGAACGGGTGATCCTCGACACATTTAGCACATTTCAGAGCAAGTTGTTGTAATATCGGGGGGAATGATGCCCTTTTATTTCGATAGTTTGTTAACAGTCTCACAGGTGTAGCCTTTGATTGGTATGCAGAACTTCCTAATGGATCTGTTAAAACTTTTATAGAGCTTGAAAGCCTCTTTATCCAACGCTTTGCTGGAGCTCAACATCACACCACAGTTGGTGATCTAGTAGTGGAAAAACAGAAAACCGGAGAAAGCTTAGTGGACTACATTTTACGCTGGAGAAATCTTAGCATGAAATGTGAACCACGACTTCAAGAGCAACACGCTGTTGAAATTCTACTTAAGAATATTCCTGGTCCTATAGCATTCGTGCTTAAAGGATTTACAATAAAGACATTTGAAAAATTGCTCAGTAAAGCTGCCAAACTTCAAGAAGAAGCAAAGCAAATGAGCATAACGGAAAAGACTGAAAAGATAAAAACTGTCAAAACATTTGAAAATAAGCCAAAAAATGTTGTTGAAAAAGGCAAACAAATGATGCAGGTTCAATCAGAACAAAAGAAACAAAAACGACAAAACCAATCATCATCTCAATCTTCCTCTTCTCAACTTCAACTTCAACAACCAATTCAAGTACCCGCAGATAAGAAAATGATGGCTGAAAGAATGAATAAAGAATATCCATTTAAAACTGAGACTGTCAGTAAAATATTTCGTAGCCTGCTTAAAGAACCAGAATTTAAGCTACCAGAACCTAAAAGACCGACGGAAATCGACATGAAAGACAATCCCAATTATTGTCCATATCATAGAATGCTTGGACATAAAATTGAAGAATGTTTTGTCTTCAAAGACTGGTTAGAGCGCAACTTTAAAGAAGGAAATATAGTAATTTTGAAAGAATATTTGAAAGAACCTGACAAAGGTTAAGTTAATACGATTTCAGCGGAAAAATTTAATTCCAAAAGCAAGAACAAAGACAACATTGTTCGAAGTAAATCTTCTGAGGAGATCCTTACTAAATATCAGGTTACAAAGCCTCCCAAGAAAGAAAAGAAAAAGAAAAATAAAGAACTGAAAAGGATTAGAGGTCTTCTAGATGTAGGGACTGTAGTTCCTTTTGTACCCTCTCATTCTTATGTTTCCTCATCTTCTATTAAGATAGTTATATCGGATGAAGGACGAAAAATCCTCAAACCGATGACTTTGTATGACTTTCTTTTTGCTCCTATTGTGAATAATAATAATTCCATTTTTGCTTACATTTTGTCCATTTTGGGTGATGCTTCTGAAAATGATCATTCAAATTTTAATTCTATGGACAATACTCAAATCGTATATGACCCTAATCAATCGAACGACAATCAAGATGACAGAAACATTGATGAAAAGTTTGACAATGATAAAGATGAGAATGATGTTGCTACATTACAACTACAACAAACTATAATTTCCATAGAATTAGAATCTTCGGATTTGGAGATAGAAGAATCCAATAGTCAACTTGAAGAAATAGTTGAAATTAATTTGAGAAGTGAAAAAATTCTTCCTCCTAGAATGGTTCCACAAGGAAAAGAAAGACAAACAATTACATCAGAGAAGATCATTCCTCAAATACATCCTCAACTCCCTGAAAAAGATAAGGATGATCTTCATAACAAAGTAGATTATAACATACTAGCTCATTTAAGGAAGCTACCAGCAAAACTGAGTATCTATGACGCTCTTATACTTTCCAGAGAAATGAGAGAATCATTGATAAAAGCCCTTCTAGATCGAGACATTTGCTTAGCTCAGCTTGCTAGTATTACACAAAATGTAATCTATCCATTGGAAGAATCAATGAAAATTACCTTCTCTGATAATGAATTGTTGCTCGGAACAACTGAACATAATCGTCCACTATATATCACAGTAAACATAAATGATACGATACTTTCAAGGGTTCTTATTGACCTAGGTGTCGCGATTAACATTATGAATTTGAGAACTCTTGCATATCTGGATGTTGACACATCCCAATTATCAAGAGAAATGATGATGTTACGAGGATTCAATCAACAAGGGGAACGAGCTCTTGGATCCATAACATTGCTTCTAAAGGTAGCCGACTTAACAACAACGGCAAAATTTCACATCATTGATTCTCATTTAATGCCTTACTTGGCAGACCGTGGCTTCATGAACATAAAATGGTCCCTTCTTCGTTGCATCAATGCATAAAATATCTGCGAAAAGGACAAGAATGCTGTATTGTAGGAGATTTACAACCATGTTCAATCCATGAAATCAGTATACATGAAGATGTAGTGTATTATGCACCTATGAAGAAAACTATATTCTCCAGAGAGACAGTAGTGGATGTGAAAGAAAAAGACAAAGGGAAGAAAATGAACAAAAAAGAACATTTTTCTTCAAAGACAAAAGGAACTAATTCCCGTCAAACTTATACTCGAGGTCGAGGCCGAGGACGAGGACGAGGGAAAGAAGATTCGCTTGTTATAGTGAAGAAACCATTGAAATTCAAAATCCACCTGAACTCCGAAGAAGAAACGACATCAATGGTTTTAAAGGAACCTCAATTCAAAATATATCTAGAAGAAGAAAATAAAGAAAAACAATTTGAATCTATGTATGACAAAATCAATCATTATATACATTCTATGACTCTAACTCCAATCTCTACTGCTAAGATTGAGAATCTAGTACTCACAGAAGTATATAGTGATGACAAAAAGCCAATTAAGTTTAGACTTGACTCTACTTCTTCTAATACTGAGAATGATGTAAAAATAGAAGATGGAAATCTTCAAAAATCAATGAAAATTCCTTTTGAGCTGTATTCTCCTTAGGCACAAAAAATTATTCAAAATAGTTTAATGCTTAAACAATGGTCTCTAAAGCAACCACATTTTATAAAAAAAATGTGGAATAATAACAAACAAAATACCAATTCCAAAGAAGCAGTTGGATTTGGTACTTTGGAACATAATTCTGAAATAATATATGTGCTTCAAATCAAAGATGCTCCCCCAGAATTGGAAGAAGAAATTAAATCAACAATTGATGAACTAAAAGAAATAAATTTAGGAACTGATGAAAATCTGAAACCAACTTTCATTAGTTCATTCCTTAATAGTGAGGAAGCAAAAGACATAATTCAATTGTTAACAGAATACAAAGACTGCTTTGCTTGGACTTATGATGAGATGCTTGGTTTGTCTCCAGAAGTCACAGTCTATAAGCTTGGGATAAATCAGATTCCAGTCCCTGTTAAACAAGCTCCAAGAAGAATGCGTGTCGAAATAGAGCAACAAGTCATTACGGAAGTTAAGAAATTAATAGAAGCTAACTTCATACGAGAAGAAAATTATCCAACATTGTTAGCCAATGTGGTGCCAGTTAAAAAGAAAAATGGACAAATAAGAGTCTGCATAGAATTCAGGGATCTGAACAAAGCATGTCCAAAAGATGAATTCCCTTTACCAATTCCTGAGTTAATGGTGGATATAGCATTGAAACACGCAATATTTTCCTTTATGGATGGATCATCAGGATATAATCAGATAAAAATGTTCTCAGAAGATGAAGCTAATACAGCCTTCCTGACACCCGTAGGAATATATTGTTATAAGGTTATGCCATTTGGACTAAAGAATGCTGGTGCACCCTATCAAAGAGCCATGACACGGATCTTTGATGAATTAATACACAATCAAGTCGAATGTTATGTGGACGACCTGGTTGTCAACAGTAAGCAAAATGATGATCATATATATGATTTGAGAATTTTCTTTGAATGACTACGACAATACAATATTAAAATGAATCCCTTAAAGTGCGCTTTTGGTGTCACTTTAGGAAAATTTTTAGGATTTGTAGTTCGACATTGTGGGATAGAAATTGACCCCCTCAAAATTGAAGCTATCCTAAATATGCCTCCTTCCAAAAATCAAACTCAATTGAGATCATTTCAAGGAAAGTTAGCATATATACGATGTTTTATTTCCAATTTGTCAGGTAGGTGTCAGCCTCTTACTGCTCTAACAAGAAAATATACCAAATTTATCTGGGATGAAAAATGCCAACACGCTTTCGAAAATGTCAAACAATACCTGACAATCCCTCCTATTTTAGCAGCCCCTGTAGTAGGAAGACCTCTAATTATTTACATCGCAGCATTGGAGAATTCTCTAGGAGCATTATTGGCACAAATAAATGACGAAGGAAAAGAAAATGCGTTATACTATTTAAGCCGTTTTCTGATTCCAACAGAAATAAAATACCCAACCATTGAGAAACATTGTTTAGCCTTAATTTTTGTAGTTCAAAAACTGAGGCACTATTTGTTATCTCATAAAGTAACCCTTATTTCAAGAATTAACCCACTCCAATATTTAATGACACAGCTGACACTTTCTGGGAGATTAGCAAGATGGGCAATGATCCTACTTCAATTCGACATAACATTTGTACCATTACGTGTTGTCAAAGGACAAATCTTGGCAGACTTTTTAACAGCACATCCAATTCCAACTGAATCACCTCTTAATGATGATTTACCTAATGAACAAATATCAGAAGTAAATGATTCCAACATACAATGATGGGAACTTTACTTCGATGGAACATCATCTGCACGGAAAGATAAAGACAAACTGACAATTATACCAGGAAAAGCTGGGGTAGGATTGATTTTCATTACTACAGATAAAACAATGTTGCCCTTTTCCTATCATCTGAGTGAACCATGTACAAATAATGAAGCCGAATATGAAGCGCTCATAACTGGTCTAGAATTAACTATACTAATGAAAATTAAAAACACTGAAAATTATGGAGATTCCTAGTTGATTGTCAAATAAATCGCTAGCAAATACAAAACTTTGAAACCACAACTTGAACAGTATTCTCGTTATACTCTGAAGTTACTTCAGCAAATTCCTAATGTAACATTTTTCTTAGTCCCAAGACGAGATAATTCTTTAGCAGATGCACTTGCGAAACTTGCAAAAGAATTTGCTTGTCCAGAAGAAGATAACATACCAATTTTTATAAAAGGATGACAAGTTCTTTCTCAAATTGACATGGATAATTTACATAAAAATGGTGAAAACATAGTACTGATGATGAATGACGAAGGACATGATTGGCGACAACCAATTGTTCGATATTTACAAACTGGAAGATTACCAGAAAATACTTCTATTGCCACCCAAATTAAACAAAGAGCACTATCATGTGCTCTAATAAATGATGTCCTTTATAAACGATCTTTCGACCAATGTGGTTAAGATGCTTGAACCAAGTTGAATCCCAAGAGATTGTTAAGGAGGTCCATTCAGGTTTATGTGGTGCACATCAATCTGGACCTAAAATGAAGATGAAAATAAAAAGAATGGGTTATTATTGACCGACAATGATAATTGATTGTCTTGATGTTGCAAAGAAATGTCATCAATGTCAGGTACATGGGGTAGTTCTACATCAGCCCCCAAATGTCTTACACCCAACTATTGCATTATAGCCAATTTAATGTTGGGTACTGACATAGTGGGCCCTATAGATCATCCGTCATCTAAAGGTCATTGATTTATTCTAGCAGCCACTGACTATTTCTCCAAATGGGCAGAAGAGATACCGCTTAGAGAAGTCAAGGCAGAACATGTCCTTTATTTCTTTAAAACGCATATCGTTTATAGATTTGGAATCCCTCGAAGGGTCATATCAGACAATGGTTTGGCCTTTAAAAATACAAAAATGAACAACTTTATCCAAAGACATAGAATAGACTGGAGATACTCTACAATCTATTATCCTAAAGCCAATGGTTTAGCTAAATCCTTCAATAAAAAATTGGTTCCAATTTTGAAAAAGACATTAATCAATAGCCCAAGATAGTGGCATGAACGACTAATAGAAGCTTTATGGGCTTATAGAACTACATATCGAACGCCAACACCATCAACACCATTTACTTTGGTATATGGTTCTAAAGCAATTTTACCACTTGAAGTCCAAATTCCTTCTCTCAGAGTTGCAATAGCAAATAAGATAACTGAAGAAGAAAATGTCAGATTACGACTTGAAGAGCATGAGAGTTTAGAAGGCAAACGTCTACAAGCTCAACAAAATCTTGAAACAAGAAAAAATGATACGAGCCCATGATAAGTTAGTTCGCCCACGAACCTTTCAAATTGGTGAATTAGTTTTAGTTCTTCGAAGACCTATACTAGCTCATCGAAAGATAGGTGGCAAATTTGAACCGATATGGGAGGGCCCATATGTAATTGAAAAGACATATTCGGGAGGATCTTACCAGTTGGTAGATTGTCACAGAGATAGAATTTTGCCCCCAATTAATGGTCGCTTTTTAAAAAAATACTATGTGTCATGACTTATTTATGAACTAAAAGAAAAAAAATGATTTTCTCTTTTATTTTCCATACGAATCTAAATATTATTCTCTTTCGCTTATAAGCATAAGTTATCATTGAAAATGAAATTTAGTCTGACGTATCACCCTATTATTTACAGGAAGAATGTCTGAAGATAGACTATTTTTCTCATTCTAAAATAATATGACATTTGCCTTGGACCACCAACACATGGACGAGGGGACTAGAATTCATTTCAATTTTGATATGTTGCAAGTTGAATCCATATATCACGGATCATTACTCTATCTAGTGAACCATAATGAAATTAACATGCAAACGCCTTTGATAGAATTCAAACTCCGACAGCCCGAAGAGTATGACTTCACAATCAGTGATAGCTCGGATGAACGAGAATTTATGACTACTTCAGTACAAGGAGCATCTACATCTGGTATAAAAAATATGACAACAGGGCTCACCCGATCACAGAGACGGAATCAAAATAAACGACTGAAACGTAAAAAATAATTGCAAGAAAAACAAAATATGGAGGACATTAGTCAGTTAAAATCTCAGACTATTAATACCCCATTTGAGGAAACACATTCTGCATTCGAAAATGACAAATCTAGATCCTACAAAGAGAAATCAAGATATTAAAGCAGCTATCACTTCATCCTCACTCATATCTGCCCAAGACCTGAAGATGACAGGTAAGAAAATTGACAAAAAAAAATCATTCAAGGGATGAAATACGACAGATTTGTGTTATTGAATGGACGACCTTTGAACAGTGCAAGCATATGAACAAAAGAACAATAAATATTCTGGATGGTCTTAAATTATTTACCAGAATATTTGATGAGGATGAGCAAGCTGCTATTATTGATCATATAATGAAGCCCGAAATCAGGGTAGGGCTGGACATCTTCGAAGGAAAACTTATTCTGAACCCAATAAATGGATTCGTGGCAAAGGAAGACAGACCATCCAATACGGGTGTTGTTACAATTATGCAAAAGACAAAGAGGGGAATCTTCCCGGAATTTTGTGATATGAACAAGTCGATCCCTTACCCACTATAATAATTCAAATTATCAGACGTCTTGTCACTTGGGGAATCATGCCCACAGATTGTATTCCTGATAGCTGCATTATCAACATGTATGATGAAGGAGATTGTATCCCTCCCCATATTGACAGTCACGACTTTGAGAGACCATTTTATACAGTGTCCTTAATGAATCGTTGTTCCATCATATTTGGATGAGAAATACAGATTTTGGGACCTGGAGAATTTGAAGGAACGTGTCGTATCCTTTTAACTCGAGGATCAGTTCTCTTATTCTAGGGAAATGGTGCAGATTTCGTGAAACACTGTATACCCAGTGTTAATAGGCCACGCATTTCGATCACTCTGTGGCGGATGAAGCCAGATAAGCTACCTATTGGATATCAAGTTATCGCAGAACTTGAAGGGCTGAAGCCTTTAGAACTACCATGACCCTATGAATTTCCAAACACCTGCGACATGCTTGACAAATAATGTTTTAGAGTGAAGGGCGTTTATGGATGGTCTGATAATATCCAAGGCTATGCTTAAATGAATGCGAAGATATAGAAGCTTTGATATGTGATATATCAGTGTTTTGTAGCATGTGTGCTATATGATATATACATATATGTACTGTTAACTTTTACTTGCAATGATATGTACTAGTGACCTTTTGTACATTATCTATGGAAATAAAATGAAATGTTGAAAAAAACCCTTCCCTATTTTTTATGATATGCCGGCAGGTCCTAAAAATGCTAAAATAAATTTTTAATGAAAAAATGAATAACTTGTGATAGCTAGCATGAGAATTTTTATTTGACCCATATAGGTCAAATCCCCAACAGTTATCTTAGTGAGTCTGTCACTCTCTCTTTTCAGTTATTGGATGTAAGTCCTTTTCCCGATACAGAAATTATGGCATTCCTCTAACTTGACATCGACATCTGATATTTTGAGAAATGGAATATGACATCCATTTTCTCTTTTCAGTTATTGGATATAAGTCCTTTTCTTGATACGAAAATTATGGCATTCCTCTAACTTGACATCGACATATGATATTTCAAAAAAATGGAATATGACATCCATTGTTGTTTTTCAGTTATTGGATGTAAGTCCTTTTCCCATTACAGAAATTGTGGCATTCCTTTAACTTGACATTGAAATCTGATATTTAAAGAAATGGAATATGACATCCAATTTATCTTTTCAGTTATTGGATGTAAGTCCTTTTCCCGATATGGAAATTATAGCATTCCTTTAACTTGACATCGACATTTGACATTTTGAGAAATAGAATATGACATCCATTTTCTCTTTTCAGTTATTGGATGTTAGTCCTTTTCCCGAAATGAAAATTAAGGCATTCATCTAACTTGACATCGACATCTGATATTTCGAGAAATGGAATATGACATCCATTTTCTCTTTTCAGTTATTGGATGTAAATCCTTTTCCCGATATGAAAATTATGGCATTCCTCTAACTTGACATCAACATTTGACATTTTGAGAAATGGAATATCACATCCATTTTCTCTTTTTAGTTATTAGATGTAAGTCCTTTTTATGATACGGAAATTATAGCATTCCTCTAACTTGACATCGACATTTGACATTTTGAGAAATGGAATATGACATCCATTCTCTATTTCATATTTGACATCTGATATTTCAAGAAATTGAACATAACATTCAGATTCTCTTTCTAAAATATTTTTCTCATATAAAGATCATAATCAACATGTTGGCATTTTATCACAAACCCCGAACATTGATATGAGACACTGACAATTATAACATTGAGACTATTTCAGTCAACGCCAATATGTGCGACATACTTATACAGTATTTCTCACATATTGGGGGTCCTTTTGTTGACCTCATTTTTTTAAAATTGAAAAATGGTCACTCCTGACCTAATAACCAACCCTACTGACCTAACAGGTTAATCTTTGGTCCAAAAGTCAACTTTGGTCAAACTGGTCAATTATTGACACAACAGGCCAATTTTTTATCCAGAAAATAACTTTGGACAAATTAATCAAAATTAACTTAGAAATCACCACATTAATCAAACCAAACCCAAAAATTAATCAACATGCCCAAATTAGACCTAAAGTTCAAAATCTTTGAACCTTATGACTATACCAAACCCTGACAAAGATAAACAAATCAGGATTAATCATACTTGGACAAGAATAGATTAAGTCACAATAGTCTAGGTCAACCTGGGTCAATATTGATCAACCAAAGTCAACATTTATTAAATTTGGTCAAAATACATAATTTTGAACAAGATAAAATAATAAAGATTATAAAAATTAATAAAATAATTAATCAAATTATTTTTGTTAATTAATAAAATATTTAATGTTTTAATTAATTTCTAAATTAATTAAATTATAAAGGTTTAAAGACATGACAAAAATAAACCTTTAAATTAAAAAAGACATAAAATAATTAATCAAATTATTTTGGTTAATTAATAAAATATTTATTATATTACTTAATTTCTAAATTAATTAAAATATAAAGGTTTAAAGACATGAAAAAATTAAACCTTTAAATTAAAAAGACATAAAATAATTAATCAAGTTATTTTGGTTAATTAAATAATACTTTAATTAATTAAAATATAAAGGTTTATAAACATGATAAATTTAAACCTTCAAATTAAAAAGACATAAAATAATTAATCAAATTATTTTGGTTAATTAATAAAATATTTAATATTTTAATTAATTTCTAAATTAATTAAAATATAAAGGTTTAAAGACATGACAAAAACAAACCTTTAAATTAAAAAGACATAAAATAATTAATCAAATTATTTTGTTTAATTAAATAATAATTTAATTAATTAAAATATAAAGGTTTAAAACATGACAAAATTAAACCTTTAAATTAAAAAGACATAAAATAATTAATTAAATTATTTTGGTTAATTAATAAAATATTTAATATTTTAATTAAAATATAAAAGTTTAAAGACATGATTAATTATTATATTTAAAGACATGACAAATCTAAATTAAAAAGACATAAAATGACATTTTCCTAAAAATCATTTTATTCCATACATTTCTAATTAATTTTTAATTCGAAATGGAATTATATAAAAAAAACAATGCTAAATTAAATTTGAATTTATCACACATGATGTCATAAGCCCCTTTTTTATTTTAAAACTTAAGGAGATCATTAATGGGTAATCCAAAACTCATTAAGACCATCATGATATGATTAACACATTACTTAATCTATAAATCATCACCTTTAACCTAGGTTAAGAGTTATCATGGTGGTTAGGTTAAGGGTTAAGCTTATGTGTCAATCCCTCCATACATTAGGTATGACAAGGCTCCATAGGTGGCAAGCACCTCTCCCTTAATCCAATAGGAAGAAAGCAAAACATAAGGTTAAATCTAACTAAGGTTAAAGAGCCATCATGAACTAAAAGCATAAATAATGAAAAGAGGAGAGTATGTGTCACACTTCCTTCAATACACCTATTTGCATGGTCGGCCACCTTAGGGATGATTTTGGTCATCATCTTAAACACCCAATGAAAAGAGAAATTGGCTTGAATCAAACCTTAACCATGGCAAAATTAAATGGTAAGAAGTTTATGCATGAAATGTGTCACCTTCCCTATGTGTCATGCAATGGTAAATAAAAGGCATATGTGTCTTCATCTCCTTATTTCACTTGAATTATCTAAGGGAGATTAATCTAGCTAAATATAGCCAGCCATATCCACCTCATAAGGGAACCAATGGAAGCAAGACAAAATCAAGGGTTAATCCTAACTATGGTTAACCTCAATGATGAAAATTCAAATTCATCATTACCATGGCTGAGATCTATCCTCAAAGCATTAATGTGAAGGACGGCAACTTCCCTAGATGAACCCACTTCAGCCTAAGCCCATCCAATTCCCTCCCATGGTTATAAATAGAGCCTAACATAAGCCTAAAAAAAGAGAGAAAAGAGAGGAGAAAAGTGGCCTAAGCTCTACCCAATTCTCCTAACTCCCAACAGCAAACTTGCTCCCTAGGACCTTAGGAGTGAATCCCAATCAAAATCCAGCCATTAGCTAGCTTCAAAACTCCATGACACCAGCTTAAGTAGGCTAACCCGAGAGCTTAAAACTAAGTGAGGAAGAGGAAATTCCAAGGCCCTATATACTGCTCTAATACAGAAACCTTCAACATCAAAATTTCTCCCTAGGACCTAAGCAATTGAACCCCACCAAAATCAGGCCCTCAAATCCACTTAAATTCCTCAATTTAGGTCAACCCGAGAGCTTAAAATAAGCCCAAACTAGGACAAATTTGAAGTCTCAAATCAAACTCCAAAAACCTTCAAATTAACCATCCTAAACTCATTTAGGGACTGAACAAAGGTTTGCCCAATCAAAATTAGGCTTCACCATAACCTCTAACATAGCTTTCCATCAACTCCCTCAAGCCGAGTCATCCTTTGATAGAAGTCATACAAGAATTCGATTTCGTTCCAAATTGGAGTTCGATCAAGCTTATTGAGGTCCAGACAAAGCTTCCGGGCCGATCAAATCAAATTCAAATCGACTCAGACTAAGGTATGGATTTTCTATTTTAATGGAAATTCGGGTTTGACGCTTTGTGAAATAAAGTCTTTCAAAACCCGCAAATATAAGTATGGATATATTCGTCTGCTCGAGATGATGGTGTAGGAACAAAACTCGCTCGATTTCATCAAGAATCGAGCAAGATATTGTCCCAAGAACGTGGATGGCCTACGGGTTGAGACGGGAGGAAGACGATGACGCACAGCCGTCTGATCTTCTGTTTAAAAGATGTACGGCTGAGATTATTCTCTGTCGATCTGCTGTTTGGACCCCCGCAGCGGATCGAGTGCTTTTTCAACGCTGCCGAGGAAACGCGACACTCCCTTAAAAATTCTGATGGATTTTAGGTTTAAATAAAATAGTTAAACCTTAAACAAATCAAAAAGTCATATCTTTTTAAATAAAAATTACAAAAATGAAAGAAAAATATCCCTCAACTCAGGACAGTAAGCACTATAATGTGGAATTGAAAATTTTAATTTTTAATTTATATTTAATTTTTAATTAATTAAATACTCTTTGGAGTATTTTAATTATTAAAAATTAATTATAAATCAGAAGAATATGAAACTTTCAGGGATCAATCTTTAGGTCTTTAGGGACATTCTGTGATTTTTCCTATGCTGGGAAAATTGTTTAATATAAGATTTCCTAATTTGTGAAATTTTGTAATTAATTGTAATAATAATTATAAAATTAAATTTTAAGGAAATAAAAATTTGAAATTGGTTAAATAACTTAATAAGACAGACATAAAAACTTAAAATATTAAAATTCAACTTTCGGAAAATTTAAAATGACATCTTAAAATCTTTAAGGGTGAATAAATATAAATATACATTTAATTAACCCTATAAAGAATTTTCTAAAAAAAAAAGACTTAATTAGGTCTAATCATTTTAGACTTAGTTATATATTTAGACCTTAATCATATTAGACTTAAGACAAAGTAAACTAAGTCTAAAATATCATTAGGTTTAATAAATACACATTAATTAGATTTAAAACATTTTTTTAACTTAATTAATCATTATTAAATCTTAAAAGACATTAGGTTTAATAAATACACATTAATTAGGTTTAAAACATCTTTATACTTAATTAATCATAATTAAACCTTAAAAGACATTAGGTCTAATAAATACACATTAATTAGGTTTAAAACATCTTTAAATTTAATTAATGATAATTAAACCTTAAAAGACATTAGGTTTAATAAATACAGGTTAATTAGGTTTAAAACATCTTTAACTTAATTAATCAAAATTAAACCTTAAATGACATTAAGTTTAATAATAAAAAAATTAGGCTTAACCCTCATTAAACCTAATTAATCAATCCTCAAGCTTTACTTAAATTAGGCTTAATTAACCTTTAAACCCTAATTAAGTCTAACCTAATTAGACTTAATCAATCCTTAAGCTTTACTTAAATTAAGCTTAAGTAACCTTTAAACCCCAATTAAGTCTAACCCAATTAGACTTAATCAATCCTTAAGCTTTACTTAAATTAGGTTTAAGTAACATTTAAACCTTAATTAAGTCTAACCCAATTAGACTTAATCAATCCTTAAGCTTTACATAAATTAGGCTTAAGTAACCTTTACCCCAATTAAGTCTAACCCAATTAGACTTAATCAATCCATAAGCTTTACTTAAATTAGGCTTAAGTAACTGTTGACCTCATTTTTGATGAGGTCTTCTCTTCCCTCTTTAGTGTTTAGGATCTAGCCTTAGGCTTTTCCTTTGACTATCTTAGAGGACTAGAATTGGGACCCATCCCTTAGAAATTTGAACCACTTCTTGCCTCCCTGCAAACCCCACAAGCTTGATTTTAGACCCTTAATCACCTAGAGGGTTGAGATCAAAAGTGAAGGTTTAAAGGATGAGTTCCCTATAGGACTCTTTGGCCTTAGGACCACCCTGGGTGGCTTGGTCCAGTGAGGGTTGACTTACACACTCACTACACTCATACTCTACACTCTCACACACACAATCCAAATCCTAAAACCACACCCATACCCAACTTGACTCCTTGACTCATGTAGGTAATTCATATGGATGGACCTTAACCCCTAAGCCACTGATTAAGAGGGTTATGAACAACATAGTGAATGCCTCAAATGAGTCCTCTCATGGCTCATATAGGCTTAATATGGCTTCATGGCTCAATAAAAATGATTCCATTTCACCCATATTTGATCAATCTTCATTCTTCCAAAATTTTAATTTTTGACCCCGGGAACCCTACACCTATCAAACCTACCAAAAGCCCTTAAAATTGCCCAAATCCTCCAAAATTTCCAAATCACCCAAAATTCCCCAAAATTAACGTTGAACATTTACTCCCAATCAAATTGATCATCCATAGCCAAAAATACCAAAAATTCCAAAAGTATCCCCCAATACCCTCCAAATTACCAAAATGCCCCTCTTGACCCAAAAATGCAAAAATTCAGAAAATTTCTAGAAAATTCCAGAAAATCCCAAATATTCCCAATTTTATTTTGTCCAACTACACCATGGGCCAATTTTGTCAATTTACCCCACTTTTACCAAAACCCCCAATTTAGCCCATTCTTAACCCAAGTGAACCCAATGTCAAACCAAATCTACCCAATTGACCCCAATTTTGGTCCAATTCAATTCTAAACTTCAAATTAACATCCACAATATCAATCTAGACCAAATCCAAGTCCAATTTGATTAACATTTGAATCCAATTTCACTTTTGACCTTAAAGCCCAATTTGGACTCATGACCCAAACTTAGCCCAAACCAAACCTATTCAACTCCAATTGGCCCCAAACCTCTTCTAAACCTTCCCTAACATCCCCACAAACAAAACACTAACATAATTTGCCCAAAATTTGGACCCAAACCCCACTCAAATTCAACCCAAAACCAAAAAGCCCAATTTTGACCTAAACCCAAACCTAACCCAAATAAGCCCAAGTCCCAAAACCCAAAACCCAACCAAAGTTAAAACCTCTTTGAAACACTCCCATAAACATTTCCCAACATTAATTTTACATCAATTTCAACCCTAGCCCAACATTGGCCCAAATTAGCCCAAAACGACCCACATTGGCCCATTTACCAAATGAACCCAAATTCAACCCAATTCAATTCCAAACTACCCCAAAATTTGCTTCAAATCATTCAAGACACATCCTTAAACTAAACTCAACATTTATTTGGCATGGCCCTTTGCAAAATTTTTCATCTAAAAGCCCATTGCTAAACATAAAGGCCCACTCCATTAAACCTTCCTAAAAGCCCACTTCTACCAAATTCATAAGCCCAAACCCATCCTAAAGCCCACATTACAATCACATCTCATCCTCACTTAATTGATATCATTCCCTAAGTGCTAAACCCATCATGAAAATCAAACCAAAATGGTATTATGCCAAATCCCATCAAATAACCCCAAAATTTCCAAAAATTCCTAAAGCCCTTTTCCATGAAAGTTGACCAAGCTCTTGCCAAGCCATATGCGAGCCAAAGACAAGCCATGTACAAGCCATATGAAGCCATGGGATGTTTGACATGTGACCATACCCAAAGTAGCAAAAGGAGGGCCCCCTTTCTTAAACCTTCATTAAGCTTTTTAACCCCTTCCATGTTACACACTAAACCAAGATTAGCCACATCACTTTAGATGGGGACTTCACCACCCCTTTCTAGCTGATGCAAATGATCCTCCCTCAGGCCAAATCAGCCATGGGGAGGTGGACCTAACCCAAAACCATGGCTTGGACCAAATCAAGCCAAAATGGCCTCTCCCCCATGCCATTTTAATCCAAGATCTTTACACATGGCATTGACCGATTGCTTGCACAAACCTCCGACCACGACTCACTCGAACCCGAGGGTGACCCATGCCTGCTAGGCCGACCACCCGGATCGCCGGAAAACACCATGGCCGAGACCTTGGGAGGAGCCAAAATTTTGGAATTCCACCTTGCTGAGCTGCCTCACTCCAAATGGCCATTGCAGTTGTTCTTCTCCTCACCAGAGCAGCTGATCCCAACCCTTAAACCCCCCTGGGAGGCCCTCCAGCCTCTCCTATTTAAACACCCCCTCCTCTCGGCCAAGAGAGGTGCTGAACCAAACCTTACTGAAACCCTGCCAAAATCATCCCAGACCACTCTCTACACATAGAGAACTTGATCCCCACTGAAATACCCCTGCCATTTCCTCTCCGCGAGCTCGATTTCGGAGTTGAAATCCAAGCCCAAAACCGGGACACTTCACCACGGTGAGTCAATCCTCAAATTGATTGACTCTAAACCTTCACCGGACCAAGAGGAGAAGTTTCCCGGCAAAAGCCCCCTCACCGGGCCAGCCATTGCTTCCCGGCCTCCAAGCTTTGAGATCGACTCGTGGTCACTTTTGTACCTAGGCAATTCACCGGGCCAAGGGACTTCATCTGGAGCTTGCTTGGACCCGATCGAACGTGACACAACCCTCGGATCGAAGCTTCTCTTCTGCGAGCAAAGGTATGGACTCACTCTTCCTCCCGAGCTTCCGGAGATTCTCCATTTAGTTTGAGTCGGTTTAATGCATGTTTACCGTATGGATGTGTTCGTCTCTTCAAGATGAATCCATAGAGCATAAGAACACAAAAATCCGTTGAGAATCGAGTGAGAAATTAGGGTTAGAAGGTCGACGGTCACGGGTTCACACCAGTCGTAGACGATGACTGGGAACCGTTGGATCGCGCGTGTATCGGATGGACGACTCGGATCACGTCGGACCAGAAGATGTTACGTGAAAGGCGGGTCCCGGGACGGCTGACTCAGATGGCGGCGCCCAATCACAGCGTAACACGAACCCCTTCGGAGCTGCCAAGGTTGACGCGGCGCCGCGTAGATAAGTAGGAAAAAAGGCTATTTTTTTATTTATTTAATTACCAGAACTTCAAAAATTCATAACTTTGTGTAGAAAAATCCTAAAAATAAAATAAAAATACATTCTTGCTCAGTGAACAGAGGAGAATAATGTGGAAAAGAAATCAAGTAATTTCATTAAGTATTTTATTTTTAATGATTTATTTACTCTCTGCATTATTTTAATTCTTCATTTGCATAGGCAATTCATCATGGCATGAGACCATAGGGCTTTTGAAGCCTCTGAACTTGGGAACATTCCTGAATTTTCCAAGGTCAGAGGCCATCCCTATGAGAAGTTATTGATTTTCCAAGTTCATGTTACTGTTTTGAGTATTTTAATTCCAGTAATTAGCATGTTGAGAAATAAATTCTAGAAAAATTTGGTGATATTTCTTGTGACCAGAGGAACCTAGGAAAAATAAGTTTTGAGATAATTCACTTGGAACAACCCTAAATGGCCTAAATACCCAAAATTGAACTTTAATTAATTAGAGTAAACCACACATCAAATTAACTTAAAAACAATTCTCCACTGTCCTCTAGGGATAGGAGAACACCACATAAAAAATTGAAACCAATTGGACTTGATTAACCCCACCAAATGGGTTGATTAAGCCTCTTAATCAAAAATGGGTAAAATTAAACTTTAAAAATTCATAACTCACAAAATACTTTTCAAAAATTCACAAAAATGGTTTGGAGCTTCTCTGATATCAGAGGAACTTAGGAAAATTAAATTTATAATTTTCTAAAAAAGTTGATTTTTATCATTATTTTAATATTTTTAATAATTAAAAAATAATAAAAATCATAAAAATATTAAAAATCCCCAAAATGTCACATTTTGAATTCTAATTACTTAGGAACAAACCAAATATTTTTCTTAAGTCCCTAGGGTAAGATATTGAATTTTAAAGGCTTAATGTAATTTTTAATACTAAAAATGAATTTTCCAACCTTTTCACTAAAATAATTCTAATAAATCAAAGAAAAATCAAAAAAATATAAGATTTATTTCTCTGAACTCCCTGAGGTCAGACAGATTTAAGAAAAATATAAAATCCATTTTTCAACTTTAATTTTATTTTAAAATTAATTAATTCTCCAAAACTCAAAATAATTCTAATAAATAAAATATAATTCAAAAAATCACTAAAATTGGTCCAAATGGTCCTCTGGTCATTAGGAATATGTCATAATTTGTTTAAGGATAGAAACATTTACTTGGTCATGTTATTGAATTTTCCTTGAAAACCCCTATTTCTCATTAAAAATAATTACATAAATAAATTAAATACAGAAAAATCACATTTTCTCCTCTAATGTCTTAATTGACATGTAAGTGAGGTTACATAAAAATTTCAAGTTCATTTGAGCTTAATTTAGTGAGTTATAGAATTATTAAGCTTGAAGGGCAAAATGGTAATTAAAATTTTCAACCTTTAATTAAAATTTTAGGATTAATAAAAAAAGGGAGGGTACAATATTTGATTTTAAACTGATTTTGGATGATTGAAACTTAAATGATTCAAGGTAGAAACCTATTAACCATTTCAAATATAATTAAAATAAAACTTTAATTAATTAATTAATTGAAATTTTGGAAGAATAATAGAAATTGGAATTATTAAAGTAGGGATATTATTTAAGAGGATATTTATTCTTTAATTTAAAAATCCCTAAATAAATCACTTCAATAATACTTAAGTCTTAATAAAAAAAATTTAAAAGAATAATCTCAACTAAATTAAAATTGAAATTAAATTAAAATCAAATTAAATTAAATTAACAGAAAAATAACTTGATATCAAATTAAGTTAAATTAAGCTAAATTAAATTAAAATTAAATCAAATTAAAATTAAATTAAATTTAAATTTAAATTGAAATTAAATTAAATTAAAATTTAAATTTAAATTAAATTAAATTAAATTAAATTTAAATTTAAATTAAATTTAAATTAATATTAAAATTAAATTAAAATTAAATTTATATTAAAATTAAAATTAAATTGAAATTAAATTAAATTAAAATAAATCAAAATTAAATTAAATTGAATTAAATTAAATTAAAATCATTTAATAACAAACTAAATGAAATCATTAAGAATTAAATCTAAAATAACTTGAACACTATTCCAAACTTAAACTAATTTTCTATAATTAAGTCAAAATTAAAATTAAATCATTAAGTTTAAATCATTAAAATACCTAATAAGTTGATTTGCCCTTTTAAAGCTCTTGTTATTATAACTCTTAAATGAGGTATCAAGTGAAGTGTTATCTCACTTATTGGATATTCAAATGTCCTAGTTCACCGAAGCAAAAGAACAAAACTTAAACTCCGGGATGATTAATTCACTTGTATAATTAAATTCTCTTGGACTTAAAACAATCCTAGAGGTATTGAAAAGATGTTTAAGACTCGTCTTAAGCACTTCCTCAATATGATAGGATGTTTATATGAACAATTGAATTTGATTGTTCTTTGATGAAGAAAATCGTCCTTAAACCAAAACACAAGAACCTAGACGTCATAGGAGATGACTAGCAATAGGATTAGGACTTTGGTAGACAACCAAAATCTTTCCCTTAGCTTTACCTAGGTACTTTTTGAAATATTTAAATGCCTTAACATGTGTTTTAAGTGCAGCTTGGGATGACGGGAAGACCCTCCAGGTACGCTTTTATTTTATTGCAATTTACTTTATTGCAATTTATTGTACTTTTCTTGCATGATAAACAACTGTTGCATGAGAACCAAAACCTTTAGGATAGTCCCTGAACTGAAACCAAAACTAAATTAAAAGTCATTACAAGATAAAAATTACCGCCACAACATTTAAAAATATAAAACAACACAAAATTTAATCACAAACAGAACAACAAAACTACAATTGCAACTAAATTAAAACGTCTCGTTGAATGATCGGGAATACCTCGGATGATGTAACCCACGTGTTGCTAACGGGATTTCCCACGGTCTTAATGAAAGTGTGGAACTCATTCAGTTGAGTTTAGTAAATTCATCTGGACTAAGTGAATTTGATGAAAATAACGGTGTCGGGATGACGGAACCGTAGGATATTAATCGGTTCTGTTTAAACAACTTTAAGATTTGTTTTAATTAAAATATTAAAAAACACCTGGATTTTAAGATTTTCTCTAAACCAAAAAACTTCTCTCATCTCCTGATTTATGACTTCTAAAACTAAACCTCTGCAACAACAAAGAGCTCGGAGCATGGTGGGCAGCAAGGCCATCGTCATCAGCAAAACTCGGATCTACATCAACTAAACATTCCTAGAATTTAAACAACAAAGTTATAGGATTTCGAGGTAGTTTGCTTAGTGCAACATAAATCCTCAACTCTTCGTTAGACATTTGCATAATCATGTCATGTAAATTAAGCCTGCATAGGTCTTAGGACTCGAGGTAGTCGTTCGGTATGACATAAACCCTCACATCTTCTAGGCTGATTGTATGATTATGTCATACGAATATAAGTCCTAATTAACTAAAATTGGCAAGATTGAAATATCAGATAATATTAGGATTCTCCCTAAATTGAAGCTAACCAATAGGATAGTTTGGGAAGTTGCCAAGATTCTTCTTGGATCCTCAGCTTCTCCTACTTCTCTCCCTTTTTACTCCTAAAATAAACTGTTCCTATTTTGAGTCATTCCCTTTTGAATTTCCAAAATCCAATCCTTTGAAAACCTAAAACTTTGAAATTCTTGAGAGCAAAACTACTAATCATTATCGAGAGTTTTCTTAAATGATTCCCGTCATTTAAGATGTAATTAACTATAGGGGCTTGCCTTTATAGGGAACTTTAAGAACCCGAGTAATATAAACCACCGCTTAATTCATTTATATTAAGCGGGGGAACTTGTCGGCTTATAAAATTGGTTCGCGGACCAAACGGATGTCACAAATCTTCTAGTTTATTTAATCGAGCCCCATCATCAAGCAGTGTGTCTATTCTCCGGGATAGATATACAGTTTGTGGTGCGGTGCTAGTTTATATAAACTATTTCAGATGTGAGATCGGTTTGATTTCATATCTTAAAACTTTTAAACTTAAAATTACTTTCAAAATCAAATATTATCTTTTAAACTATATATATATTTAAATTAAATTTAAAATATGAAAATTTGCCGACAATTTCTGTTTGGCGACCCCTTTTCAAAATTACAACACATAACCTAAAAATATGCCGATAGTAACCTTTAAACCCTAATTAAGTCTAACCCAATTAGACTTAATCAATCCTTAAGCTTTACTTAAATTAGGCTTAAGTAACCTTTAAAACCTAATTAAGTCTAACCCAATTAGACTTTATCAATCCTTAAGCTTTACTTAAATTAGGCTTAAGTAACCCTTAAACCCTAATTAAGTCTAACCCAATTAGACTTAATTAATTCTTAAGCTTTACTTATATTAGGCATAATTAACCCTTTAACCATAATCAACTTAACTTAAACCTAACTTGAGTTCAACCTAATTTGAACCCAAGTTAACCTAAACTTTAGGTTCAACCCATATTAAACCTAACTTAACTTAAACGTAACTCGAGTTCAAACTAACTTGAACCCAACTTAACCTAAACTTTAGGTTTAACTCATATTGAACCTAATTTAACTTAAACCTAACTTGAGTTCAAACTTACTTGAACCCAAGTTAACCTAAATTTAGGTTCAACCCATATTGAACCTAACTTAACTTAAATCTAACTTGAGTTCAACGTAACTTGAACCCAAGTTAACTCAAACCTTAAGTTCAACACTAGAATTTAAATCTAAATCAAATATTAAGTCTTTTTATAAGATCGACCTCAACTTAAACTCGAATTAAACCTCAAATTTAATTTATGCTCAATCCATACTGAACTTGAATTTAGCACAACCTGAATTAAATCAAGTTTTGTTTTAATTAACTTGAACATTAAGTTTGACTTAAATTGAACTTATGCAAAATTTGACATAAATTAAGTTTTATTTATTATTGAGTTCAAATCAAACCCATAAGTTTAATTTAAATTCAATAAATTTGACTAAATCAAATTTATTAAATTTCAAGTGGCATTAAAATTAAACTTGATATTTAAATCTAATATTAAATTCTTTTTTCTGCATATTATAAAGTGTGCTAACTGTGTTTTGCAGGATAACTAAAATGACGACATTAACTCCGTTTATATTTCCTTTACATGTTATAGGATGTGATAATTTTGTTTTGCAGGACGAAATGGAACCGGAAAACAAAATCAAAACTTTTAGGATAGCCACAAAACCTAAAATTCAACAAAACAAAACTCGATAAAACAACGACATTAAAAACAAAGTCAAAACTTTTAGGATAGCCACAAAACCTAAAACAAAAACATAATGACATTGAAATTTTTATAACAATATTCACAAAATAAAAATGGCAAACAACGAAACAAAAATAAAAGTATGAAATGAAATGACAAGATATGATTTGATATCTTAGTTGACAAAATAACAAAAATATGGTTACATAATATTTAGGATTGATAGTAGGTACATCTTTCCTTAAAAACAAAATTTTAGAAAAGAAGTGATTAACATTAATCAGAAGTTTTCTTAGACAATTAAAATTTATTTAAGATGTAATTAACTATAGAAGTTTGCATCTATAGGAAATTTAAAAGAACCCACGATAGATGTCACATCTCGAAATCTCTGGTTAAGACTTTATGATTTTCCTTATATAGAAATGTTAGGAAATGATATTCTAGAATCTTCTTTTAGGAAGATTATCACAAACATCCTTTTTCTACTGCTTTATATTAGCCTTAAATTTCTTAATTCCTTTATAGGATTTATAAAAATAAGATTAGGGCAATATTAAACAGCGTGGTAACTCCATGACATTGACTTGATACAGGAATTGATAGCGATGCAAGTTGACCCTTAAAAAGATTTTTAACGTCATCACTCGCACATAAACGCTTCCTTGGTTGATTCCATGTAAAATGGCGTAGAATTCCTTAACCACTAGAACGACAACTACTGTAGTAGTATAGCAAAACACTTCCCATCTTCTCTGCACAATCATTTATTCAATTGGTGATAAAGAATTACTTAATCCTTCATTAAAGAATCCTCTTTCCTTGATTAGCCTTCTCTTGAACATCACCTTGTTCAAAAGTCGCTGCGCCTCAGCAATGAAAAACTTTCTCTGATTGTAAACTTGAAATCTAAGGTAATCTACTGAATTGGAGGCTGATACACCTAAAATATATAGTATTTTTATGCACATTTTTATACTTTTTTTTAATGATATTACACTTTAATGAAAGGTATTTTGTGTTTTTCTTGCAGATATGATGAAAATGGATGGTCATGATGAAAGGAGCAAAATTGGATCAAATTTGGAGCAAAAAAAGATGAAAAATGAAAATTTGAGCGCTGGCGACTAAGCGCCGCTGGGCCGGTGCTTAGCCGCCACAGTTAAAAATCGAAATTCAAATGAATTTGGCACCAATTTCAAAGGGAATGGGATGCAACTTTTGGTGGTAACTTCCATAACTTCCTTTGGGCGGCGAGTTTGAATGAAGGGGTGCATTCTTTGGTGGATACATTGAATCTGGACACATTTTGAAGAGACACCAAGGCACCTTTTGGTTTACTATTTAAAGAGAGTCTTAGGAAAGATTAGAGCTCTTCCTTTGCCTTTTGAAGAGCTCTTCCTTTGCCTTTTGAAGGGTTCTTTTACTTGCAAGTTTTTACATTATTTTACTTTTATTTTACGAGAGTTTTTTATTAAGAATAGGAGTAGAGAGTAGAAAGGAGAAATGGGTCGGAGTGAAGTCTTCTTCTTCCCACTTCTTTTCTTTCTTTTAAGTTTAGTTTTTATTAAAGTCTAAAGTTATTCTGAGTCATCAGAGTTGGGAGATCTGCTCTGAGGAGTAGTTTAGTGAAGAGTTAAAGTTTTAGAGGAACTTTCTGAGACTTGTGGAGAGAATTTTCAGATAAGTGTTTACTTTTATTCTTACATTTAGTTTTTTTAATTAATACTTTTTTTTTGTTTTTCATATGGTTTTTAATTTTGAATCAATGTGTTTTTGTATTTTTTCAATTCATTATGAGTAGTTTACTTTATCTTTTTCTTTTTTAAATGGAGAAGTAATTAATTTATAGAGAATTGTTGTGGAAAGTATAAGTGTTTAAAAGTTGGAAGAAGTTGTGAAGATTGATTGAGAAAACTTTGTTTGCTTCTTAATTTAGCCTGTTAAGTTGTAGAATTTCTTGAGATTATGTAAGATCCAATGTGGTATTGTCTCATAAAAGTTAGTTAGAATCACATGCAATTATATGGGTGAGAATTGTAGTCCATATAATTGAATGTAATATTAGAAGATATTTTTATGAAAGGGAGTAAAGTTAGAGGATTTTAAAGTGACAGGCTAAAACCCCCCTAATTTGGTTTGAAGTTTTGAGTTTTGTTATGAGAAGTTAGCCCTCAGTTGGTGGGAATCGAGAGAACTCTAGAGTGAGAGACTGGTATCTTCCCTGCCTAACCATGTTCAAAATAATAAAAATTTCAAATTCACCAATGTTCTTTATAGAACCAAGTAAGGGTAAAGAACACATTTACTTCTATCTATCACAACTAATTTAAATACTTCCACAACAATACTTTAATAATTATTACTACTTCATAAAAGGAAAGAAAAAGACATTCTAGTTAATAGTATTTTACATACAGTGTTATTAGTGATTATAATTTTAATTTCTTGCTTAACATTTTATTAAGGAAATTTCAAAAGACATATCAACTTTCAAAACTTTTCAAAACTTTTCAAAAGCAAGACATAATTTCAAAAGCCATAAAAAGAAGTAAAAAAGTTAATTTTTCTAATTCCTTTAAAGATTTTCAAATTTTCCCTGTGGGTTTGATATCTCGGGGCTTAATCAGAAAGTCCTATATTACTTGATAAACGATATGTATACTTGCTTAGTATCTCATATTATAAAATCATATTTTTCATATCTAAATCATCAGCACATATATTTGGTGTGGAGTCAAGGTTTTGGTGCACATACATTTATCCGTCGGGATAAAGTTTTGGCATCGTTGCCGGGGAAAATAAATAAATTGCATTTTAAAGAGAATTAAGAAATTTTAAATTTTTACTTTTCTTTGTTTTTGTTAGTGTGTTGTGTTTTGTTTTGTTTTATTGTTGTATTCGAAGTTCAGGTTCTGAGGGACCTATGCCTTACGATTCTGAATTAGAAAGAACTATCAAAAAAATCAAAAAAATTAAAAATACAGAACAAGATAAAAATATTCAAGAAATGACAAATCATCAAAATCAAAATTTAGGCATCCATCAAGAATTAAGACCTTTAAGAGATTATGTTAACCCTACACTAGATGAATTTCATCGTAGTATTCAAAACCCTGTTGTAGCTGCTAATTCTTTTGAGCTTAAACCTGTTATTATCCAAATGGTGTCTAATAATCAGTTTGGGGGAGCAACAACTGAAGATCCTAATTTGCATCTTGCTAATTTTCTAGAGTTGTGTACAACTTTTAAATATGATGGTGTTTCGGATGATGCTATTAGACTTAGACTTTTTCCTATCTCACTAAGGGATAAAGCTAAAATATGGTTACATTCATTACCACTTGGAACAATAAAAACTTGGGGTGAACTGTCACAAAAGTTCCTTGCTAAATATTTTCCACCATCTAACTGCTAAGTTGAGAAATGATATAACTTCTTTTTATCAGTTTGAAATGGAATCAATATATGAAGCATGGGAAATATTTAAAGATCTCCTCAGGAAATGTGCACATCAAGCGATACCGGATTGGTTAATAATTCAAACTTTTTATAATGGATTAGTTGGATCTCTTAGATCAATCATCGATGTTGCTGTTGGTGGATCATTAATGTCTAAACCATTTTCTGATGCTTATGCTTTAATTGAAGATATGGCTACTAATAATTTTTGATGGCCTTCTAAAAGGTTAAATCCTAAAAAGGTAGCCAGTGTTTATGAAAATGATGCTTTTACAATGTTAGCAAATCTAGTTGCTGCTGTATCAAGGAAGATAGACCAATTTGGGATGAATTTTTCTCAGTCAAATCTCATGATTGAAGAAAATTCATTAAGCCAAATGGTTGATTCTTATTCTTCACCAGAAACTGTGAATGCCATAAGTAAACCTAACAACCCATATTCCAATTAGTATAACCCAGGTTGGAAGAATCATCCAAATTTTAACTGGAATAACAATAATCAGGGTGGTGTTAATCAACAATGGGGGAACCATCAAGTAAACCCATTGGGGAATTGGAACAACCAATGTAATAATAATAATAGAATAACTTATCCTTCAGGTTATAACAATGCTTTACAAAATAAAGAGAAGAAGTTGTCTATGGAAGAAGTAGTATCACATATGAGAAATCAATTACAAATTCAAGGAGAAACCATCAGAAATATTGAAAATCAATTGGGAAAAAGTGCAAATGCCTTAAGTAATAGATCCCAAGGAATGCTTCCAAGTAATACTGAAGTGAATCCAAGAGAAAAGAATAAATAACAAGTAAAAGCAATTCAACTGAGAAGTGAAAAAAATTGGAAGGTAGAGTTCAAAAAGAAACTGAAGTAAAGAAAGAAGAGATTGACAGACTTAAAGAGGACGCTCCAAAAGGTTTTGAAATACCTATTTCTACATTAAGGTTGATTTAGAAAAACCACCACCTCCATTTCCTCAGAGTCTTCGTCAACAGAAGTTGGATAAGCAATTTTCAAAATTCTTGGAGATATTAAAGAAGCTTACCATTATTATTCCATTTGCTGAAGCCCTAGAACAAATGCCAAGCTATGCAAAATTTATGAAGGATATTCTTAATAAAAAGAGGAAGTTTGAAGAAAATGAGACTGTTGCACTTAGTGAGTAGTGCACTGCAATAATTCAGAAAAATTTTCCTGAAAAACTTAAAGATCCTGGTAGTTTCACAATTCCATGTGCAATCGGAGAAAGATTCTGTAGAAAAGCTTTATGTGATTTGGGTGCAAGCATAACCTTATGCCTCTATCAATATTCAAAAGACCGGTATTAGGAGAAATAACTCCAACTACTGTAACTCTGCAATTAGCAGATCGTTCGATCACATATTCTAAAAGAGTTATAGAAGATGTTTTGGTAAAGGTGGATCAATTTATTTTTCCTGTGGATTTCATTGTATTAGATATGGAGGAAGATAAAGAGATACCCATAATTTTGGGGAGACCTTTTCTAGCTACAGGCAGAGCTATGATAGATGTGCAAAAAGAGAAATTAACAATGAGGGTTAATCATCAGAATGTTACATTTAATATTTCAAAATCGATGAAATATCCTGCTAGAGGTAAAGAAGATGAGTGTTATAGGATGGATGTTATTGAATATTTAAGTGAATGTCATTTCAAATAAACTTATGAAGAGAAAGCTGAAAGAGAAGAATTTGAATATAAGCAAGAAGAGGAGTTATTTGATTCTGAAGATTTTCAAGAGGAAGATTTAAAGTATGTTCGTGAAAATTTTGAATTGTTGGATATGACTGAGAAAGATGAATCTGATGATCCATCAATTGAAAAACCTCCTGAACTTGAGCTAAAAATGCTTCATGATCATTTGAAGTATGTTTTTCTAGGTGAATCCTCAACCTTTCCTGTTATAATTGCTTCTCAATTAACTTTTGACTCTTGAATTCGCGTTAAACACTCACTAAAATAAAAGAAGAAGAAACTAACACTCTTAATTAATCCTCCCTCACACTACACACTCTGCTCTCGCACAGCACACCTTTAGCACACCCTTTCTTTGGCAAAGAAATGGTCCTCTATTTATCGATCTCTAGAAATGACCAAGAGTTACTTAAGACACCTCTTGAAATTCTTGCATTCATTGAATGTTCTAGAAATTAAAGGTGGCGCCTAGGCGTCGGGATCCTTTGTGCGAATGGACGCACCCCTTAGCATTTGGTCGCACCTCTTCGTTTAATAAGCGCTTTCTTTTGTGTCTATATTCATTACATTTTGGTTTATAACATGTGAGAAAATGTTCGAAAACTACAGATCGGTTTGAAAGCGCCGATAACCATCCGGTAACGATCGAAATCTGCAAAATCAATTTGTTGGGTCTAGCACCTGGCGCCGGATTTGGCGCCTGAGGCGCCAGCTCCGACCTCGTTGTACTTTTTAGCTCATTTGGCTCCTTTTTAACTCTTTTTCTTCATAAACTCATTTTGTTGTACCTCTGACCAAAACATAAGAAATGCCTTTCATTAGCGTGATATCCTTAAAATATTAATAAAAATTTGATATAAAATTCTAAGTAATTTTAAGGCGGATCACCTACCTAACCGTCTTCAAAACTATTCAAATTTTAAACTATACGATATTCTTTATAGAATCTACAGTAAGGGTAAATAATATTATTGCTCATATTTGGCAAAACACGATTTTGAATACTTCTACAACGGAGACTCCTTGTATTTATTACTTATTCGTGATAAGACAAAATATATCTTCATTTATATTTCTTTAATCTTACAAAAAGCTCGTTATAGTTAGTAATTGTTCACTATCTTTCATAATATAAAAACATAAGAAAAGGAATCGCATTTTACGAACATTATCTTAAACTATTTAAGTAAATGTCTTTTGAAAATAGATTTTTATGATATAAATTCTTTTTATTTTTAAACAATCCATTTAAAACATTTTCCACAGTAGGATCGATATTTGGGGCTTAATCGGAGAAAATCTTATGTTACTTGCTAACGATACATATACTTGCGTAAGAATCCCTAAATTTAAATATAACTATTGAATTCTTATTTACATTGGAATCGAGTTTTAGTGTCATTGTAAAGAATTATATTTTATTGAAATATATAAAATACTATATCATAAATATAATTATAAATCGTATTACCTGGCGTATAAATATCACCGGGGATCGGTCACCCCACCCCCCCCAGTCTTCACGAATTGAGGATGTTGATACGTAATGCTTCGGGGGGATTCGATCGTCCTTTAGCCTTGTCATCATTAGCTTTTGCGATCAGTGGTCGAATGGTCCTGATTTTTGTTTCCAAGGACTCCATGAGGCCTTCTTCAGTAACAATGTGGTAATATTCTAATTCAGAGACCTCGAGAAGGTCCTTTGCACTGAATCGGTCGGGGTCGTACAGATCGATTTAAATGAATCTGGCGGCTCTTCGGGGTGGTTCATGCAATGAGAGGCCCTAGGTTCTGGCCCTCAGCATTTCCTTTTGGATATGAGTGATCTAAGCTTGCAGACTTTCATTCTCCTTACGCTCGATCTAAATCGATCTCACCTTAGCCTTCCTCTGATTTTGCACATCGACGAAGTGTGTTAGGAAGAGCTTGAAAAGTCGAAGAAGGACGAGATGATCTCATCCGATAGGTTGTTAAACCATCGGAGCACGAATTCTTTCAATATGGTCAGACTACTGGCACTTCATGGCATCATCGAATTTAGAAGATGTCGACATTTGATTAAGAAACACACTAGGTGGTTGGTCTTCCTTTATAAGAATCGAAGTGAGGGATCTGGCTATGTTTTGAGGTATGGGTTCTAGGATTCTTTGGGAGAATGTGCTACCTTGCCCGTGGTGCAAGCATTCCACTCGGTCACACGATACGTGAGTTGTTGGTGTAGATGTGGCACGGTTTGCGGGTGGAATCTCATGGCGATTCGATGGGCCAATCACCGAAGCTAACACGAGTGTGGCGGATCATCGAGGGAGCCTTCTAAGGAAAGGGTTCCCTAAGACTCTCCATCCATAGATAGTGGTCGGGCATTTAACTAGATCATGGCCACCCGAAGACCCTCAAAATGATCCATTATTTGCATTTGCAATGCTTGGATCTCTTCTGGGTCTTCCGACACACTTCTCTCTTGTTGAATTCCATGGTTACTATTTCTCTCTCTGAAAGATTCTCCTTTATGGATTGCTACGCTTCTCATGCAGGGTATGTCACATTCACCACACCACTTTCGGGATGTTGAATCCCAAATTGTCCTTTGGAAATGCACGCCTTCAGAGTTAGAGAAGGGAGGAGTGTAGAGAGAGAGAGAGAGAGAGAGATATATAGGAAAAACGCTAGTGAATTACTAGTAGAGAGGCCGGAAAAAGACCTTGGACCGGAATTCGGCTTTTGTCGACGTCGAACCTCACATTAGAAGATCTTTATGTACAAGCTATGGGGAAGGCAATTACGGAAATAAGCCTCGGTGCCTTTGAATGAAGGGAACATTGTCAAGATTAGCCCTCGAAGAAATACAATCAATGTCTTGTCTAGTACTAAATTTTATTACAACATGAATTTGGATAAGACGGTAATCGGTCGATCGACATTTCTGTTGACGAAAACATTAGGCCTCGTGGGGCTTATTTTTGTTGATACATCGATGACCGGTACGCGGATTGCGTTCGGTCGGCCTTTAGGGTGTTTTGGTGTAGAGTAGTAGATAAACTCGCTGGCCAAATTTTCCAGGAGTAAACTTGATAAATTTGTTGACCTTTCATATGATAGAGTTAAAATCATGTTTCTTGAATTTAATATTTCAATCGTTGTGTTAATATCATGGAAACATTCGATTGCTTTGTGAATTATGCGAAACTGATGATGATGCGTACAATTTCATGTCTTTATTGAGTCACATTCTCATCAATATGTTGGGCTCTGAGATAACTCACATTCTTGGGCGTCTGACCTTGGAGCGAATTAAATTTTCCTTTGTTGTGTTGATCCAAAGATCTCGAAATAGGCAGAGTGTCCCATCAAAGAAGAAAATATTACATCAGGACTATGTGCGTAGAGCTATGTGCGGAGTTCAATGAAATCACGCCACGTGGCACGTGACAAAAAAATCACCCGATAACACATAATATTCCACTTGTGTTATTCAGCGTTATTCAGGTGTTATTGTGTGTTATTCAGGTATTATTGTGTGTTATTCGGTGTTATTTTGTTAAAAAATATTCGGTGTTATAATAACACATAAACACATCAAGAACACATGAATAATATACATTAACACACGAATAACGCGGAATAACACGAATTGAAATATTAATGTGTTATCGGACGATTTTTTTTTTCATGCGCCATGTTGCGTGATTCATTGGACTTCGCACATGCTTGATATGTAAGAGTCACGATGTAATATTTTCTCCATCAAAATGGATGACATTCGCTCCATGGATGGCTTGTGCTGCATTTGAAGCTCATTAATACGAGCTTAGTGTACGGCGAGGAATATGGATTTCTCTTAAGAAGATCATCCGAAATTTAGTCCTCAGTTTGGAGAAAAATTTGTGTCCGGACGCAGCTCTGCGATGGGACAATAATTCACAGTATCTGCAGTATGTGGCTACTCTCTTGTAAGTTGGTGTACGTAAGTCTCATGACGGATGCAGCTGCGTAGATGCCGAGCCTTAATTTTTTCCCCAGTTTATTTGATATGATTTAATAATACTTTCGTTTTAGAAAACAAAATACTTTCCTAAGAAATAAAAGAGATTGGACCATATTTTCATGCATGCGAAGAGTTGATGGTCAATGCCCCCAAAGCGTTGCATTTACTCTTAACGTTGAATTGTACCGCAGGAACATTTATAATTCGCTGTCAAAGTCGAAGAAATCTATTAATGGGATGATCTGTGATTCGACGGTTTCCTAAGAGAGTTAGCTTGGGATGAGATTATACAAATGCATCCGGAGGCACAGTATAATACAAGCCGCCACCCGAATCGATGGTGCGTTGAGTGATGATGCCTGTCAGGCCGGCATTTGACTTTTAAAAATTTTGATCACCGGAACAATCAGTCACCACAAAATACGACCGCCTACTACCGGTCACTGTCTCCTTCCCAACCGCTCAAGCATCTGCTATCATTGTCCCCTCCAACGATCAACTCCCCCGCATTCATCCAAACCTAACATTCGTGGTCACAGGCAATACTACCGCCATTAATAAATTATATTAAAAGAAAAACATTTTTCTGTGTATAATTAATTAACTCACGCTCCAAGTCCCGATAGTCAAAGCCAAACTCCTCGTATCAAGATTTCCTCTTCTTCTTCGATTCATTCGATTCATCTCCCTTAATGGCGAAAATCTCACGGGAACCTCCAATAGTTTTCTTCGTCCTTCCATTCCGACTTTAAAAACTACTTTTTTATCCATCTCAAAGCTTTTCTGCGTACAAAATACCGACTAAAAGATGAGCAGGGCATCACTTTGGATGTACGCAATGTGTTGGTTTCTTTCCACACAGTCCGATCCCAGAGCCTGATCTGCGATTCGGGCGACGTAGCCGCCCTCATTGACTTTGCCAGCGCTCTCGGCTGGCCGTTGCCTCTGTCATCCTGGAAAGCGAGCAATTCCTTGAACTGTTGCAACTGGACTGGAGTCGAATGCGGCCCTCTATTGAATTCCGGCAGACGGGTCACACAGCTGAATCTCTCAAATAAGAACCTTTCGGGCTCTATATCGAATTCAATCGGTGCTTTGGATCAGCTTATATCCTTTGATTTTTCGCAGAGAATATATCAAAGGTGTTGTTCCTTCAGCTATCTTCCAGCTACAGAACCTGAAGATATTCGACCTCAGCATGAATGACCTCTCTGGCCCGGGAAACATCACTCTCGCTTCCATGCAACTTTTCAATGTCTCCGGAAACATGTTTAATGGCCAGCCGCCCAATTCTTGATTCTAAAAGTCTCACTTTATTCGATATCAGTAATAATTTGTTCTCCAGCGATGTCGATGCGGAAATCTGCGTGCATCCCCTGGTGTTCAGTTTCTTTACTTCTCCATGAATTTTTCTCTGGTGAATTTCCTGTGGGGTTTGGGAACTGCACCTCGCTCCGTGAGCTCTCTATTGGCATGAATGACATTTCTGGTAACTTGCCGGAGGATTTTATTCAAGCTGAAATTTTTATCAAAATTGAACCTTGAGGAAATCAGCTGCTCGGTAGGTTAAGCAATAGGATCAATAATCTCTCAAACATTATTCAATTGGATCTTTCTTTTAACAGATTTTATGGTAATATACCTAATGTTATCGGAGATTTGAACAAGTTAATGCTTCTGTGCTCAATCCAATCGTTTCTCGGGTGCAATTCCTGCTTCCTTATCAAATTTGTCCGGACTTAGAGTTTTGAATCTGAGAAATAATTCTTTAAGTGGCGAGATCAATCTCAACTTTACCGGAATGGATTTGCTGACATCTCTTGATCTTGGGTCAAATTTTTTTTCGGGCGCGATCCCTTCCAATCTGTCTGGCTGTTTAAAATTACAGACGCTGAATCTTGCTAGTAATTTACTTACTGGACAAATCCCGGACAGCTTTAAGAACCTTATTTCATTGACATACCTTTCGCTCTCCAGGAACTTGCTGTCCAATCTAAATGACGCATTGAATGTCCTGCAACAATGCCCAAAACTCACCAATCTTGTTCTCACGAAAAACTTCAAAGCCGGTGAGGAGATTCCGGTCGACCAAATTCAAGGTTTTCCAAATCTAGAAGTTCTAGCAATTCCAAACTGTGGCCTTTCAGGATGGATTCCCACTTGGCTGCAGAACTGTACAAAGTTGAAGGTATTAGATCTGTCTTGGAATAACTTGTCTGGCGTCATTCCTCCGTGGTTGGGAGATTTGAATGATCTTTTCTATCTGGATCTATCAAACAATTCACTTGGGGGAGAAATACCTGATGGCTTGACACAGATGAAGGGACTGAGGGCCAAATCTAATTTGCAGCTACCAAGTTCACTGAATGATTTCCCTTTCTACATTAAAAAGAACACAACAGGTAAAGGGCTTCAATATAATCAGGTCAACAGCTTCCCACCTTCCTTGATTCTTAGCCATAACTTGCTTATCGGATCAATCCTGAAAGGCTTCGGAGACTTAAACACTGCATCAACTTGATCTGAGCCAAAATCGACTCTCTGGGACAATACCAGATCAGCTATCAGGCATGTCAAGCTTAGAGCTATTGGATTTATCCCACAACAATCTTACTGGAAACATTCCTATATCCCTAACGAAGCTCACATTTCTCTCACGCTTTATCGTAGCTTTCAATAATTTGGTTGAGTTCAGTTCCAACTGGAGGCCAATTCTCCACCTTCTCCGCCGCAGACTTTGAAGGTAACCCTGGTCTTTTGCTACTTCCATTCCCCATCTTGTAATCGTGTTGAACCTACACAATCAATAAGCCGGCGAGGAAGAACAAAGCCGTGATAGTTGGAATGACATTTGGAATTGGTCTTGGCACTGCTTTACTTCTTGCAATTGTGTACTTGTTTGTGTCAGAAATCATTCCAAAAAAGGGAAGAGAGATCCAAACAAGTTGCCGATTCCGGCCATTTGAAACTGCTGGCTCAAAACTTGTGATTCTGTTTAAAAACATGGATAAACAAGAACTAAGCATCAACGACATCTTGAAAGCCACTGGTAATTTTGATCAATTCAACATTATTGGCTGTGGAGGATTCGGTCTGGTTTATAAGGCGATGTTACCGGACGGAAACAAGGTCGCAATCCAAGCGGCTCTCGAGGGCGATTATGGCCAGATGGATAGGGAATTTCAAGCTGAGGTTGAAACTCTTTCCAGAGCTCAACATGAAAATCTTGTTCTTCTTCAGGGCTACTGTATGATTGGGAACGATAGATTGTTAATCTACTCATACATGGAGAATGGAAGCTTAGACTACTGGCTTCATGAGAAGTTTGATGGAGGATCAACACTGCATTGGAGCCAAGGCTTCGGATTGCACAGGGAGCTGCGAGAGGTTTGTCATACTTACATCCGTCTTGCCGGCCGCATGTTCTGCGTGAGACATCAAATCGAGTAGTATTTCTTCTTGACGGAAAATTTGAAGCTCATTTGGCAGATTTTGGGCTGGCAAGACTTATTCTTCTTACAACACTCATGTCACCACTGATCTGGTTGGAACATTAGGCTACATTCCACCAGAATATGGCCAGTCATCAGTTGCTACTTACAAGGGTGATGTGTACAGTTTTGGCGTTGTTCTTCTGGAGTTGCTTACTGGCAAGAGGCCAGTGGACATGGCCAAGCCAAAAAGCTGCAGGGATTTGATTTCTTGGGTGCTTCAGATGAGAAAGGAGGGGGAAAAGAAGCCAATGTTTTAGATCGACACATCTACAATAAGGAAAATGAAGAACAAATGTTGGAGATGCTTGAAATTGCATCCATATGCTTGAGCGAGTCTCCTAGGAATAGACCTCTAGCTGAGCAGTTGGTTGCATGGCTGACTGCAATTCCCAGCGACAAACTGCCTGTGGAAAACCATACTAGCTCATGAAAAGCTATATGTAAATAATAACTACAAATTTTGGAATACAAGTTACATCTGATGCAATTACTTCCAGTCTCGTTATGAATATAACATGCCATACTTTTGATCAGATATACTTGTTGATCTGCCAATTAATGAGCATGTAAGCTAGATGTTTATATGCTATGAAAGAATGCTAACTGTCAGATAGGCCACACAGTTTGTCAGAAAATTCAGTCTTTTAAACATGCCATTTTCGTCTGTTCATGTCCAAAAAAGTCACATATGCTTTTAAGTATTCGAATATGTTGGTTAAACCCATCTTAAACAGTATCAACTCTAGTCACATATCATATAGTGTATAAAGTTGATAGAGTATCCTAATAATATGTTAAATTTAAAACTAGCAACATTTTGCTCAAAATGCTAAATCTATTCGTCAAAGTTAACCAATATAATATAATTTTAGATTCATTTTTCTGCTCCATTCTCCCTCCTCGTCTTGAATTTCGTTAATATACATCCACTTATCTCTGCAACTAGTTTTCAAAATAAAAGACAAATCTTGAGTATTGCTTATAGAGGATGAATTGGTTGTGACAAAAGGGGTGGTGCATAGGCACAATTATAAGCTTGAGTTGGGTGCTAGGAATGAAATTAATAGTTATTTTGGCTGCAACGGTGTTGTTTAAAGTTAATATTGATGGTAGTTTCAGAACTTCCTCTGCTGGTTTTGGGGAGTGAGTTTAGTAATCATTTTGATCACTGTTTAGCCTCGTTTGCTGCTCCAACCTGTTCTATCTTTCGCTTTACTATTGGCTAATTGTTTCCATGGAAGAGTTTGCTTGTGGAAATGGATTCAATCTCCTTATGGAGAGTCTGTATTACCAAACTGAGGGATCTTGGTTCATTCAATCGTAGCTAGAGATGATTTGTAAAAAGCAAGTTCCAGGTGGTCTCTATTTAATTTTCCTGATGAATAACAAAGAGCTCTTAATTAGGTTACTAAACTTTGGAGACTAAGCAATTTCAAATACCTATTAATATACCAAGGAAAATTTAAAATATTATCTAAAGTCAAATTAGAGAGCCACTTATAATCAATCACTAACAAGAGTTTTGTGTAGTGATAAGAAACTACTAAGAAGTTTTGTGTAGATGCTACAACAATAGTTCTCTTATATGATAAATTACCAAACCAGAAATTGAGAGGCAACCATCCATTTATCTCTTAGTATGATAATAAACCTTGTCTCAAATTTCAAAAACTATTTAATGATTTATTAAAAAGTGCTTTCTTCAAGTTTTACATCTCAAATATAGCAAAAATTTTAAGGCAAAATAATGCATTTTATTGGCTAAAATCCCTATTCTAAGGCCGACAAAATGTAACAACATTAAGACTAAAAGTTATTTATTGTGCTTTCAATAAAACAAATAAGTAAAATTAAGAAGAATTAAAATTTATTTACTAATTGAATGTCTTTTCAATTTTTCTTATCAAACAATAGAAATATTAAGAGATGGCCTTCCAATTCATGGAATAACATTGTTAAATAATATCTATTGATGGCGTAATCAAATAATTTGTGAGCTTTTTGTTATGAAGATGTTAGTAAATATGATAAATGGAATATGGCATCAATGGAGAATTTTTTACTGATAGAAAAATAAAGAGTTTGGTAGATAGTTGATTGACCAAAGGATATAGATGTAATTCAGGTGAAATCATTTAGATGAAAAACTAAACGATTGAGATGAGTATTTAGAATAATGGCTCATTATATGTCCATAAGAAAATGATGAGTCATTTTGTCATCAATGGACAAGGTAATTTTTTTTTAGTCAGCTACATAGATACATTTTTCCAATAGTAAGATTAGAGATAACTTAATTAGTGTTAGTAATAACTACTCAAAAAAATTTCAAAGTGCTTCTTAGAAGTTAAATCCATTTTTATAAAAGATTTATTGTTATAAGAGATCTTTTTTAGCAACCAAAATTTTCATTGAAAGAGTGCTAACAAGATAAAGTCTACCTACTAAGAAAGGGTCTTTATGGTTTAAAATATGGTCATAAAGTCTAGTATAGCAAGTCCAATGATCGTCATTTTGAGTCTAGGTTTTATTAAAAAGCATATAAGAATTCGCTCTCCATGTGAAGAAAAAGGGATATAGTTTTCTATGTATGTCATGGTATATGGATGACTTGTTGGTGATTTTCAACAATGCAAATGCAGTAAATTCTAGCAAAATATTATACAAAATTTAAAATGGTCCATGTTGATTTAATGAAATATTTCTATGGCATGGACACTAATTGAGATAATGTAGAAGTTTGCCTTTGTCAAAAAGAAAATAAAAATCAGGAAAACACTTTACAAAATTCTGTGGGAATGCAAAATAATGGTTACACTAATGACTCAAAAAGCATTTTTTTTTTAACTAAAAGAAATGTAACATATAAAATCTAGCAAGACTATTTTTAAAGCATGATTTGATTTATAATTTATTTAATCTCATTCAGGATAAATATTTTTTATGTAAATATTATTTCTTATTCTATACATTGTGCTTGTGTAATATATCTAAAAGTAGTATGGGTGTCGGTTGCAGAGGGTTGGGTATTATCATTTTAATTTAGATTTAACTTAATATATATATATATATATATATATATATATATATATATATATTTGAAAAAATATCATTTTTAATTTTTGAAAATATGAAATCAAATCGATCTCATACACGCGATAGTTTAAATAATCAAGATGTATCTATCCAAAAAATGGGCGCATTGCTTAGTGGCGAGGCTTAATCAAATAAACTAAAGAATCTGTGACTTTCGTTTGGTCTTGTGAACCATTTATGTTGACCGACAACTTCCCTTATCTAATATGAAGGAATTAAATAAGGTTTATATTAATGCGGGGTCTTTAAGTTTCCTATAAGGGCAAGCCCCTATAGTTAATTACATCTTAGATAACCAAAGTTACATAAGAAAACTTTTGATAATGATCACGAAATATTGTATTCAAGACTTCCAAAAGGTAGGGATCTTCGAAAATGTGATAATAGGAAATCGAATAGGTGAGTGGCTCGAGTTTCGGGACGGTTATTATGGGAATCCAAAGGAGGAGAAAGCTAGGGGAAGAACATAGATCCAAGAAGAATCTTAGTGTTCTTTCCCAATTATCATATGGTGTGGCTTGATTAGAGATAGTTATTTAATTTTTCATCCTGCCAATTTTATTTAAATATGGCTTACATTTACTTAATATCGATCATGTGAATAACTTGGAAGATAAGAGAATTATGTCCTATCAAATGACAACCTCGGAACCTAAGACGAGTTAAGACTTATATTACCTGAGGAGCAATGGCCTAAAGATATAATGTAGAGGATTTATGTTGCACTATGCAAGCTACGGCTTCACAAAGAAAATATATTGCAAATTTTATACCGATTTCATATGAAATTACACTTTATAGAAATGAATTTTCGTATTTTATTGCGGGAATGAAAAGATTTATAGGTGTTGAAAGTAAAAAGAGCAAAAGGCGCGAATGCTGGAGCAAAAGGACTAAAAATGATGAAAATTGAAGCTGTCTCGGCCGACGGCGAATTTTCTGAGTTTTTAATATATTATAATAGAGCCTTGACAGTAAGATTGAAGCCAGCCGACGACTAGCACGAACGGCTAGCCTTGCTTCTAGAAGCCCGCCGAAGGCGAATCAGGCTCCCTTTACGGCGAGACGGTTGATTCAAGCGAAATACGATGAATGCGGGCGCGTTTGAAGAGGTGTTTATGCGGCCTTTGAAAATTTGACTCCTTCTATAAATATAAGAACGATTTTATCTATTAGTGTGTGTCGGTTAGTGTCAAATTAGTGTTTCCTTTTGTAGTAAGAGTTAGTGTTTAGTGTCTTGGTGAGTTAAGAGTGTTGTACAAGAAGGAAGAGTCAAAGGAACTTGAGGAATTTGCTTGGGGAGAAGAATTGAGATAAGTATATTGTTTATTGTTTTATAACTTTAAATGAAATCCAAAATATGTGTTATTATTCCCATGCGTTCTAAGTAGTTTTCTTTGTATTTCTCCTTGTTGAGATTTTGTGAAATGAAGAATTAAAATGAGTTGTGCTATTATTAAATAGAGATTGTGATAATCTTTTACTTTAAATCTTAATTTACTTTCAGTTGCTTGATTGAATTGTTAACATATGTTAATTTATCAACTATATTAAAGATTATATCAAAGAGATTTAGGGGAATTAAAAGCCTTGGAAGGATGGTGCAAATAAATAGAGAAATATTAATTATCGAGGCGAAGAATTGAATATTTTAGTGTGTGACCAAATCTTCAATTCGGTTCTGTGTTTGGGGCGGAAATTCATAGATGTTAGCCCTCGGGCGAGGGGAACGTGGGAGCTGCAAGTGGCAGTGATATCCTCGGCCCCAACCGCGGTCCCGGTAACCAAACATAGGATTAGTCGATATTCTTTGCACTGGACCAAAGGGTAAAGAATATGAATATACAGTGACACAATATAATTCTAAACTCATTTAATTATTTATTCACTAATCCTCTTAACAAGGAGAAAGATATGTTTCTAAATTGACTTATATAATCTGTCTTTTAAGTATTAGTTTTAAGTTTAAGCGTTCTTGATTTTCGTATATTATACTAAAATAGATTAGTAATGTATTACTAAGTATTCTTTAATTCTCTAACTTCCATGTGGGATCGATATCTAAGACTCGATAGAGCCGCTGTGCGAGCGATATGTATGCGCACGCTTGATTAAAGGGGAGGGAGTACGGTGTTATTTTGCTTTGAAAAACATTTACAAATTATTAAGCTTAACAATTATATACATCCTTCTAATTATTACCACTACTCTACAGTGAATTATTATATTTGTTGTGTGGTAGGTCGAGTTTTTTGACGCGAATTTGCGAGAGTAAAGTAATTATTCAATTAAAAATATATATAAATATATAAATATAATTATTAGAGTAACGGTATTTTATTATTATTGTTAGTTGTGTATGCGTAAATTTGGAACCGAAAGTTTAATACCTTATGATTTAGAATTAGAGCGCACTATTAAAAGAATTAGAATACAAAAAAAGAGAAATCATAAAATTAAATCAAATAGCGAATAATCCCGGAAATTGAAAATATAAACCAACCGAGACCTTTGAAAGATTACGGTAACCTACATTAGATAAAATTCACTTAACTATTCACAACTACGATGTAGCGGCTAACTCGTTTGAGCTTAAACCTATAATTATCAGGTAATTGAGAATAATCAATTTAGTGGTTCACAGAATGAAGATCCTAATTTACATCTTGCGAGTTTTTTAGAGTTATGTCTTTACTTTTAGATATGATGGAGTATCTGACAAGCGTCGTTAGACTTAAGGCTATTTCAGCTTTTCTTGAGGATAAAGGTAAGATGTAGTTAAATTCATTGCTTTGGATCAATTAAAACTTGGGGAGAATTATTACCAAAATTTATATCAGAATATTTTCCTCTCCAAAAACTGCAAAACTTAGAAATGATATAACTTCTTTTAGTCGGTTTGACGGAGAATCAATATATGAAGCTTGGGAGAGATTTAAAGATCTTCTTAGGAAATGCTCGCACCATGCATTACCGGATTGGTTAATTATACAAACTTTTTATAATGGTTTAGTAGGATCTTTTAGATCGATCATTGATCTTCTTGCTCGAGGTTCATTAATGCCAAAACCTTTTGATGAAGCTTATTCATTAATTGAAGAAATGACTACAAAGAATTTACAATGGCCTTACGAAAGGTTAAATCCTAAAAAAATAGCCGGTATACGCGATTACGTCTGTGCTCATGTTAGCTTCTCAAATTAACAACTATGTATACGAAATTAGATCGTTTTGGAATGAATTACTCTCCTAATATAACATAGAAAAATTTAAGTTTGGACAACTTATAGATGCTCAATCTTCATATGAAACTATAAATGCGTATGATAGACCCACGATAATTCATATGCAAATTATTATAACCACAGGTGGAAAAATCATCCAAATTTTAATTGGAATAACAATTCGTTGCTAATCAGCAATGGATGAACAATTTAGTAAACCCGGTAGGAAATCCTTAACCAAGGAAATTCTAATTTTAAACCTTCTTATCCACCTAAGATTTAACAATAACTCTCAATACAAGGATAAGAGATTATGCATGGAAGAATTAATATTAAATATGGGTCGGCTTGTTCTGAGAATCGAGGTAGTCGGTTATAAATTCATGGAAACCAATTACAAACTCGAACAACAATTAAAAATATTGAAATTCAACTTGGACATATCGCTCTGCACTTAATAATAGAAGCCTGAAACTTTTAAAGGTAATGTGGAAATAAATCCTAAAGATTAAGGAAAAGAACAAATTAAAAACGTCTGATTATGAAGTGGAAAAGAATTAGAAACAAGAATACGGAAAGACGGAAAGTAGTAAAGAAACTAATCATAAATATAAGTTCAGAAATGTTTTTAGTTTTCTCTATAGGTCAATGCAAGTGAAGCCAATTTTTGATAAGACATCTCCTCAAGCTTCTTTTCACTTACTTTTTCTTTTTCTTTTCATTTGGATTGCTTTTCAATCCTATATTTTTTTTTCTTTTTTTTTATTTTCTTTTTTTTTCAAGTGAGGATTACTATATCTGGATAGCTTGTTAATGATTTTGAACTTCACTCTTCTTTTCCTAAATTTGAAACTTTTAAAACATTTTTTACCTTATATGTAGTTTATAGTTTTTACATCATTGAGTCCCAATCTTTCCTTTCTCAACTAAATTCCTCATATTCTTAATATTTCAAAATATAGTTTTCTTTACTTTAAATAGTTAATTATATTCTTATCCTCTTATACAAAATATCTTAACCTACAAAATTAATTTTCATTACCAAAAATATTTCTTTGAATATTCTATAATATTTAGATAAAATCTAAATATAGTTATCTGAATTAAATTTTATCACAAAAATGATATTATAAATTTTTGAAAATATGTTAATTGAGAAAACATAATAGTTAATACTTTTCTCTCCACAAACTTAATGTTTTTCATAACAAAAATAATACAGGGTGGAAATAAAAAATTATAAATATAAAAGAAATCATACATTTGCACTTTAGGCATTTTGTCTTTTTGAAATTTTGCAGGTTCTTCTAAAAAATTTTAACTTCAACTGACATGTAATATTAAAAACCTTTCTACACATATGACAGTTTAGAAAATTTGATGGGGTAATAAAATTTTAAAACAAGTATATTAAACTAAACATTAACAACAATAATTAACTACACTATACAGGACATATGCATTTCACAACACAGAACAAATAGTCTACTATTTTTAACTTAAAAGTTCACAATTACAATTACAATCACAATCCAAACATAAATGAAAATACAAACTACAAATCTAAACACATATCTCAAAAACAAAACATAATCCCATGAATACAAACAATAAAAAAATGAAAGTACTACAACAAGACACACACATACATCACATCACATCATAAAGATCAGTCTTCAAAATCCCATACTATGTCCTTATCACCCTGGTCAGCAAGTGAATTAGGCTGATAATGAGTATAAGGGGGGCATTCTGGAAAAATTACATCAGAGTCCCCTCTGTAGTACCTAGCCTGAGCATCATAATAAATCATCTCAAAATCAGAATGCTGCTGATGATAGTCACTATCATGATCATGTCTTCGTTCTAAACCTTCAATCCTTTGATCAATTTTTTCTAGTTTTTCATCTAACTTCTCAAAACTTTTTCATTGCAAGTTCATGACATTCATCAAATCATATAGAGTAGGGGAACTAGATGCTGGAGGGTCATAACTAGTAGAAGGGATATCTTCACTAGTGGAAGGTGCCTTGCTCCTACTCCCAGTTCTCCATTCCTCATGGGATTCATAAGTCTTCAAATTTGTTTTACTAATGGGTTTCATCAAATATACCTATTCTTCATCATCTCTTGTTTCCACTCCAGATAGTTGGCAAAGTGCATAAATTTGGCCAAGATGCCCTAAATATTCGCTTGATTCACTCTTTGTCGTAGCCATAATATTCTGATAAATAATTCTCCCCGCATTTATACTTTTGTTGTTCTGAATACAGAAATTCAGAACAGCTTTGTCTCTCAAAACTTCACTATGGTGATAGGTGGGTAGCAGAGTAGAACAAATGAAGTAAAGTCATGTCTTAGCAGTGGCATTCATCATGGAAATTGAGAAGTTGATCCGTTCACGATTTTTAATTTTCTAAACATCTTTCCCATCAGTGAGAAAGTCAATAACATCGTTTAACGGACCTTTCATAGTCCCAAAAGTTTCATACTTGCTAGAAAAGTAATCGTGAAGCTCATAAAAAGAATTAATGCGAGCAGCATTAAAATCGACAGAAAATCCTCTTACTTGGACAGGTTCGTCCTCAAGTTGAGTCAGATTTGAATAGAACTCTCTTACAACTTCAATAACAGCTTTATTTGTTGTGTAACAAAAGTTCTCCCATCTCCTTTCTCTAATGACTCGTTCCACCTCTCCTCCGGGATTATCAAAAACTCGATCTTGAATGCACTTCTTTCCTCGAAAAATTGAAGTGTATTTCGATTGGGCCATTACATTTATAAATGGATTTTCGTCAATTCAAGTCTTCTCTTTTAACATGGAGCCATTGTTTGATCTATCAAAATCACAAAAATCCAAACTAATCTTCAAAATAATAATACAATGGCTTCTAAAGGTGGTTTAAAGCAATCTAAATCATGTTCCATGAATTCCTTCCAAGTCTTTTCTTTACATTTTCAAATTTTCCAAAATTTCTTAATGTGGAAGAAATTCATGGTGAAAATAAAAAATTTTTACATAGGAGTGAAGCTCTTAGCAAGGGAAGATGAAATTCAGTGTTAGAAGGTGTTGAAATCGCTCAAAATCTGAGATCTATCAAGCCCTAGGTCAAACTTTTTAGTAAAATGAGGAAGAAGACGATGAATAGTAGCGGTTGACCGGTTAAAATCGCAATTAAAAGGTAAATTTTGGGATCTCGTCTTCGGCGGGGTCGTTCGCACCGTCGGCGGGCTCAATTGAATTAAATTCCAATAGCCTCGAGAAAAATCACGCCGTCGGCGTCCACCAGCGCGTCGTCGGCGAGATTCTCAAATATTGATTATTTTTTAAATTTTTGCTATTTCGATTACAAAATTTTGCAATCTGAATTTTATTGGCCTACTCTTTTTAGAGATGTTTATAGATATATCAAAACTTACGATAAATGCCAACGAGTAGGTAATATATCTAGAAGAAATGAAATGCCTCTAAATTTTATATTAGAAGTTGAAATTTTTGATATTTGGGGATTAGATTTTATGGGACCATTTATACCTTTATTTGGAAACTCATATATATTAGTTGTTGTTGATTATGTTTCTGAATGGATTGAAGCACAAGCCTTACCTCGAGGTGATGCTAAGAGTGTTTCAAAATTTTTAATGAAAAATATTTTTACAAGATACGGAATGCCGAGAGTGATTATCACTGACGGAGGATCCCATTTTAAGAACAAATATATTCACAAATTAGTAGAAAAATTCAATATTATTCATAAAATTTCAACTGCTTATCATCCACAAACAAGTGGATTAGCTGAAGTTTCTAATCGAGAAATTGAACAAATTTTAGAAAAAACTGTAAACCCTAATCGATTAGATTGGTCTACAAGACTAGATACTGCATTATGGGTATACAGGACTGCATATAAAACTCTGATTGGAATGACTTCTTACAGACTTATATATGGAAAAACTGTCACTTACCAGTTGAATTAGAGCACAAAGTGTATTAGGTGATTAAAGAATTTAATTATAATTTAAGAGAAGCTGAGAAGAGATTATTACAGATGAATGAATTAGAAGAATTAAGAAATGAATCTTACAATAACGATAGAATCTATAATGAGAAAATGAAATTATGGCATGATCGAAAGATTAAACAGAAAAATTTTGAGCTAGGGCAAGAAGTTTTGCTCTATATTACAAGATTAAAACTATTTTCTGGAAAATTGAAATCTCGATGGTTAGGACCTTTCACTATAACTCAAATATTTACCTACGGAACTATAGAAATTGAAGATCCAAAGACTAGACACAAAGTTAAAGTGAATGGACATAGATTAAAACCTTATTTTAAAGGAAGAAGACCAAATTTTAAAGATGTTTTAATGTTCAGTCAACCTGATTAACAACCAGAATAGGTAGGGCTGATGACGTTAAACGAAGCGCTTTATGGGAGGCAACCCATAGTAGTCTTAAATTATAGTTTAATTACTTGGTTTATTGATAATTATAGTATAAATGAATTCTACTACTCATATTTGTTTTTATTAATCATCACAATATTAAGATTAACAAAAGAAATTAAAAATTTTTTGGAACAAAAGCAAAAATGGGTAATTTTGCCTTAGCCCGCCGACAGCGAGATTTGCGCATGTTTATTCAGTTTAAAATTATAACTATCCCGCCGACGGCAAGATCGTTACCACCGACGGCGAGACTGGTACAAGAGCGGTTTTAGAAAGTTATCTTGGCGGTTTCGGGAGATTCTAAGTTTTTTTTCTATATAAGACGTTTAGAACTCGAATTTTTCACATTTTACTTCCTAGAAACGATTAGAAACTCCACCAAAATAAGAAATTATGACATCCAATCCATTTAAAATCAAGAAATCCCAAGTGTTCAATAGGAGAAAGTTCGTCAGTTATGAAGCACAGCGGATATTCAATAAGGTTATGACGAAAAAGCGATTGATTAAAGAAAAAAGATTCGTTAATAGAGGAGCGTAGAATTCGACAACATCTATTGAAGAGATGAATATTCAACGACGTTGGGAGGTATTATGCTATACAACTTCTGCGGTAGTTATCCCTGTAGTCAAAGAATTTTATTCCAATTTTCATGGAATCAACAACGGAAGCGTATTTGTACGAGGCAGATGGGTAACATTCACTCCTTCAAGAATTAATGAGTTGTATTAAATTGAGAATACACCTGTTTACCACTATTCAAATTTCGTCCCTACAAGATACAATATGAATGAGATTTACCGATATTTGACTGATGAACCATAAGATTGGGAAATGCGAGAAGACGGGTACGTTAGTTTTTCTGCATCACTTCTTAACCCCGTCTCTAAGCACTGACACTTCTTTATTTCCTCAAAATTATTACCCACTATGAGGGTAAATAAAGTCTCTAAGGAATGTGCGATTTTGAATTATTGTATTTAAACTGGATTACCCATCGACATTGGAACTATTATTGTGAAGTCTGCCTTAGGCCTAATTTTACATGGATCTATTCACGGGCTCGGACATCCTTCAACAATTTTCGCATTATGTAGTCAATACCAAGTTTCCTACGAAGCTTAGTAAAAGGTACTATTGCCTTGGAAACCATTAGATCCGACTGATATGTTTCCTACTTTGGATAACGATAATGAGACAACCATTATTACGGATCAAGCATCTCAAAACAATCCTTCAATCGTGCCCTCGATCGATAGAACTAACATGATCTTACAGAAACTTAAAGGATTGAAGAATGAAATACAAAATGTGATGACTTCCATTGACAATATCTTTGATTTATTTGATCATATTGACTGGAGATTGAAAGAGCACATTAATCATGCAGGACATCTGCAGGCTAGTTTTATACAACTTTTCAGAAGGAAGGGATGGATTGAAGAAGATTCTACCAAAGAATTCCCTTTCAGGCCTTTCTATAATCTGTTCGTGCATTTACGTTCTATTGGAAATATCCAGAGAAGAATTAAGTTCAGATCTTGATGAGTAGAAGATATTCATTCGTACTTATTTGTGTGTGATTGCTTGAATTTAGTTTTTATTTAAACTTTTTATAGTTAATCTCAATTTAGATATGATTATGTGTTATTTGTTTAGTCTCAGCATTTTGAGTATTGTAGTGTGGATTGTGATGCTGAATTGTGTGTGTGTTAAGATTTTTCAAAGCAATTTGTTAGTAATGTAAAGTGTGTAATTTGTAATCACATGGATTTCATATATATAAAGTTGTAATATTTGTGTTGTGTAAATTTATGTGTTAAAATAGTATATAATCATAATAAAGTATATTTTAGAGTGACCGGACATAAAACAAGGCTTAAAATGAATTGAGAGTATTATAAATCTTAAAAATTTTAAAAATTCAAATACCTCGCCGACAGTGAGATCGATCCCGCCGATGGCGAGATTTTCCAGAAACTTTAGGCCTATTTGATTAATTAGCTCGCCGACGGTGAGAAATTTCTCGCCGATAGCGAGATTCCGTAAAATACTATATTTTGACCGGTCAACCGTCACTATTCATCATCCCCTTCCTCAAAACTTTGAAAAACCGACCTAGGGCTTGATAGATCGAGGATTTGGATCAGTTTTAACACATTTTGACACCGAATTTCATCTTCCCTTGGTAAGAGCTTCCCTCTTATGTAAAAATTTTTTATTTTCACCATGAATTTCTCCCACATTAAGGAATTTTGGAAAATTTGAAAATGTGGAGAAAAGAATTGGAAGAAGTTCATGGAACTTGATTTAGAGTGATTTTAGTCATCTTTGGAAGCCATTTTAGTAATATTTTAGAGATTAGTTAAGATTTTTGTAAATTTGATAGATCGAAAAAATGGCTCCACGACAAAAGAGGCGAATGGATTATGACGAGACACGATTTGTAAGTGCTCGAGCGCAGTCAAGATACTTCCACAATATTCAAGCAAGGAAGTGCATTCAAGATCGAGTATTTAAGAATCCAGGAGGAGAAGTGAAACGAATTATAAAAGAAAGGAGGTGGGAAATTTTCTGTTACACCACAAATAAAGCTGCAGTGGAAGTAGTGAATGAATTTTATGCCAACTTAACTGAAATAGAAGATGTACCAATAAAGGTTAGAGGATTTTTAGTTGATTTCAATGCTGCAAGAATCAATTCTTTCTATGAAGTACGTGACTTACACATCAGCGAGTATGATACTTTTGGAACAATGGAAGGACCGCTGGAAGAAGTAATCAACTTTTTAACTGATGGGAATGGAGTTTAGAAAATTAAGCAGCGTGAACGGGTAAACTTCCCTCTTTCTATGTTAAATGCAATATCTAAAGCTTTACACTATTTTATTTGTTCTACCTTGTTACCCACATATCACCATAGTGAAGTAACAAGAGATAGAGCAGTTCTGAATTTCTGTATTAAGAACCAAAGAAGTATTAATGTGGAAAATATTATTCACAAGAATGTATTAGCCACTGCAAGAAGTGAGAGTGGAGGAGGACTAGGTCATCCTGGTCTAATTTATGCACTCTGCCAATTATCTGGGGTAGAGGCAAGAGATGATAAGGAATGGGTGGAGCCTATGAAACCCATTACCCAGGGTAATATAAAGACTTATGAATCCCACGAATGATGGAGATCTGGAACTAGGAGTTACGTACCTGCAACTAGTAGGGATATTCCCTCTACCAGTTATGATCCTCCTACTTATAGTTCTCCTACCCTTCATGATTTGATGAATGAAATGACCCTGCAACGGAAGAGTTTTGAAAAGATTGAGGAAAAATTGGAGTATATTGATCAGAGAATTGGAGGATTAGAGCGAAGGCATGATTATGTCAGTAAGTATCTCCAGAGACATTTGGAGTTTGAGATAGCTTATTATGATGGTGAGAATCGTTACAGGAGAGGAGAGCTTGATGTTATATTTCTGGAGTGCCCCCGCTACAGTCATTACCAGCCTAGTCCACCCGCTGATCAAGGAAACGATGATGTAGTTTGGGACTTTGATGCGGAAGATTAGATTCTATGTTTATTTGTTTAGTTATTTGACTTATAAACTTTGATTATTATGATGTTATGATTGATTGTATGTTTTTCTTAAAACTTTAGTATTAATGTTTTTTATTGTCATGTGGTGTAGACCTTTTTAAATATTGTTGTTAAAGTTATATAGTTTGTAAATTTTGATATTTCAGACTGTTATTGTAACCTTAAATTGAAATAGTCAATTGTGTGTGTTTAGAATTAAACTAAATATAAGTTGTGATAGTGTTTTGTACTTATTTTGAAACTTCTTTACCCAGCAATTTCTTTAATATTATATATGTGTAGAAAGTTATTAACAGTACAAGTAATTAAGTGATAAAAAGAACTCACGAACTTCAAAAAAGAAATACCTAAAGCACGAAGGTATGAATTAAATTTACAGATTATTTTCTTTTCACCCCATATAGATAGATAGAAAAATTTAAGTTTGGGGGAGGGAAAAATACAAATTTAATTATTAAATTGTTCTCAAATTATATTTTCAAAAATTATTATAAAATTATTTTTTGTAGTAATTTTAATTTAGTAAACTAGAATTAATTTATTTAATTTTTATAGAAAGTTAAAGAGAAATACTTTTAATGATTAACTAATTTTGTAGATTAAGAATATTTAGTATAAGAGAATAAGAATATAGTTAACTATTTAAAGTAAGAAAAACTATATTTACAAATATAAAATTCTTAGTTATTTAGTTGAGAAAGAAAATATTGAAACTCAATGAAGTAAAAACTTTGAAATACATATAAGAGAAGTAAATGTTTCCAGTTTCAAATTTAGGAAGAGGAAAATGAAGTTCAAAATTATTAACAGGCTAACCAAAAATAGTGATCCTTACTTGAAAAAGGAAAGAAAAAGGGGATTGAAAATCAATCCAGAAAAAAAAAAGAGAAGAGATATATATATATATATATATATAAGTGAGGAGAAGCTTGAGGAAATGCCTTATCAAAAATCGGTTTCATTCGAATTAACCTTAAAGGGTAAACTTCGATTACATTTCTAAACTTATATATATGGATTAGTATTTTACTAAGTAGTGCTTTCATGAAATTCCTATCATCTAAATATCTTAAGTAATTTAATATTAAAAAATATAGTCATTCTTGAAATAAATAGGAAACTAGAAATCTTAAAATTGATGACTAAATAAGCTTATCTCTACAAACTTGATTTAATTATTTAAAAATATTTCTAGAAAACTTTACTATAATATTTATTTGAATCAAATTCATAGTAATTCTGAACTAAAGCTTTACTATAAATAATCATTACTTTTATGTAGTATCTAGATTACTTGAGGACAAGTAATAGTTAAGTTTGAGGGATTTTGACCACAAGAAAATATATTGAGAAATTCATTCCAATTTCATATGAAATTACACTTTAAAGAAAGATATTTTCTGTGTTTTTTTGCATGAATGAAGATTTATAGGTGTTAAAAGCAAAAAGAGCAAAAAGGCGCAAATCTGGAGCAAAAAGGACTAAAAATGATAAAAATTGAACTGTCCCACCGACGATGAGATTTAAGCCGCCGACGATCAGATTTTCCCAAATATTTTTAATATATTATAATAGAGCCCGCCAACGGCGAGATCGAGCCCGCCGACAGCAAGCCTGAACGGTTAGCCTTGTTTCTAGAAGCCCTTCGACGACGAGACAGTTGATTCACGCCAAATACGATGAATCTGGACACGTTTTGAAGAGGTGCTTAAGCAACCTTTAAAAATTTGACTCTTTCTATAAATATAGACGATTTTATGTACTAGTGTGTGTCAGTTAGTGTCAAATTAGTGTTTCCTTTTGTAGTAAGAGTTAATGTTTAGTGTCTTGGTGAGTTCTAAGAGTGTTGTACAAGAAGGAAGAGTCAAAGAAACTTGAGGAATGCAGTCAGAGAAGAATTGAGATAAGTATATTTGTTTATTATTTTATAACTTTAAATGAAATCCAAAATCTGTGTTATTATTCCCATGTGTTCTGAGTAGTTTTTTTTGTCTTTCTCCTTGTTGTTGAAATTTTGTGAAATGAAGAATTAAAATGAGTTGTGCCTAATAATATTAAATAGAGATTGTGATAATCTTTTACTTAAATCTAAATTTACTTTCAATTTGGCCAATTGAATTGTTAACATATGTTGAATTATCAACTATAGTAAAGATTACATCCAAGATTCAAAGAATTCAAAAGCCTTGGAAGGAGGGTGCAAATAAATAAGGAAATATTAATTATCGGGCGAAGAATTGAATATTTTAGTGTGACAGACTAAAATCTTCAATTCGATCTATTGTTTGGGAGCTCGAAGTGTAGATGTTAGCCCTCGGGCGAGGGGAACGTGGGAGCTCTGAAGTGGCAGCCAGTATCCTCCCAGCCTAGCCACAGATTCAATAACCAAACTTAGGATTAGTCAATGTTCTTTGCACCTGGACCAAAGGGTAAATAATAGGAATGCTCCTATTTGACACAATATAATTCTAAACTCATTTAATTATTTATTCACCTAATCCTCTTAACAAAGAGAAAGATATTTTTCTAAATTTGACTTATATAATCTGTCTTTTAAGTATTAGTTTTAAGTTTAAGCAATCTTCAATTTTCGTATATTATACTAAAATAGATTAGTAATCTGCTGTTACTAAAAATTAGTTTTTAAATCTCTAACTTCCTTGTGGGATCGATATCTAGGACTCCAATAGAGCTGTTTATTACTTGAGCTATACGTATACTTGCGTTGATTAAAGGGGAGGGAGTACAATTGCTATTTTACTTTGAAAAACATTTACAACTTTATTAAGCTTAACAATTATATACATCCTTCTAATTATTACCCTACTCTCCCCCCAGGCTAAATTATTATTTGCAGCCGGAGGTCAGCTCCAGTACTATCAGTTAGGTAGGCAATGATCATATCCAAATCTCCCTCAGATAGAGATAATCCTGAGTAATAACACTCTATGTTTGGTGGCAGGCCATAGAAAATATTGATTCGTCCAAGAGTGAATCCTACTCCAACTCCTCGAACAAAAATCTTGTATTCTTCCGCATCCACGAAATTAACATAAAACTCTCTAACAACCGGGATAACGGTAATAGCAGTGAAATAACAGAATCATTGCCAGTTGAGTGCAATGATTGTCTCCTCAATTCTTCCTCCAGGATTATAAAAACTTTACTCCGAGGTAAATTTCTGAGTCATAAAAAAATCATTGTATCGGAGGTGTGCAGCAGCAGTGACAAACTTGCTACGATCAAAAATTTCTCATTCCTTTCCTCGCTTAGATTTGGGTGTCATCTAAACGTGAAAATAAAAACGCAAAATAAATTCAACGGATCTAGGAAAATAAACTAATTTAAGCTTTTTAAACTTGAAAAAGCTTAAATATTCATGGATTTAACCATAAAAAATCAAAATTTTTCTCAAAATTTCAGTTTTTCATAGTGAGAGCAAATCCATGGTGAAAATAAAAAATAATGAGTTTAGAATGTAGATCTGACCTCGAGATGAAGAAATCGGGTGATTTCAATCTCAAAAAGTTGAAAATCCTGCTTTAAATGGGATCTTTAGGTGGTATTTTCATGAATAACAGTGGAGAAGGAAGCTTAGGCTTCAAAAATGGCGTGGGGGGTATAAGAAGATGTGTTTTCGGGTTCAGGCCGAACTGGCGCCTAGGCGCCGAATTCTGGCGCCTAGGCGCCAGACTCACCTTTCCAAAAATTGATTTAAATTAAATATTTTCCACCAAATCTTATCAAATTTGACTCCTAATTAAGCTTATGAGATTATTAATCCATTTTATATCCTCCAAATATTTTCACAATCAAATTAAAATGATAGTATAGATCCACAAAAAATGTATCCAAATTCTTCAATTCCAAATCCTAACATCCATTCCAAATTCAATAACTTTCAGTACAAGACTGTATCATGGTTCATCATTTTATAAATAACATAAACAACAACATATTCAAAACAAACATTCAATTCCAACAAGACACAATGAACAATTAAGCAAACACACAAATTCTATATTCAACATATTAACACAAGACTCGATCACACCTATGTACGGCTTATTTTTAGGTTGTGTGTTTTATTTTGAAAAGGGGTCGCCTACAGAAATTGTCGGCAAATTTTTAATTTAATTTAAATAAATAATTTGAAAAGTTGTATTTGATTTTTGAAAATAATTTTAAATTTAAAAATTTTAAGATATGAAATCAAACCGATCTCACATCCCGAATAGTTTATATAAACGAGCACCGCATCACAAACTGTGTATTTATCTCGAAGAATAGACATACTGTTTGGTAATGGAGCTCGATTAAATAAACTAGAAGATTTGTGACATCTGTTTGGTCTGCGAACCAATTTTATAAGCCGACAAATTCCCCTGCTTAATATGAAAGCATTAAACGGGGTTTATATTACTCGGGTTCTTAAAATTCCCTATAAGGGCAAGCCCCTATAGTTAATTACATCTTAAGTGACGGGAATCACCTAAGAAAACTCTCGATAATAATCAATAATTCTGCTCTCAAGAATCTCAAAGTTTAAGTTTTCAAGGGATTGAATTTTGGAATTTCAATAGGGAATAGATCTAATTTGGAACATTTTGTTTTGGGAATTCAAAGGAAGAAAAATAGGAGAAATTACAGATTCGAAGCGAACTTCGGTAATTTCCCGACTATCCTATTGTTTGGCTTGGATTTAGGAAAGTCCTAATGTTTATCTGATATTTCAATCTTGTCAATTTTGATTAATTTGGACTTATATTTCGCATGATAAAATCATACAAATAACCTCGGAAGATGTGAGGGTTTATGTCGTACCGAACGACTACCTCTGAATCCTAAGACCTAGGCTAGGGCTTAATTTGCAATGCAAATGCCTAACAAAAGGTCGAGGATTTATGTCGCACTAGACAAACTACCTCGAAGTCCTATGACTTAGTTATTTAATTCTTAAGAAAGTTTTGTCAAGTAGATTCGAGTTTTGCCGATGACGATGGTCGTGCCGCCCATCATGCTCCGAGCTCCTCGTTGTTCCAAAGGTTTAGTTTTAGAAGTCATAAATCAGGAGATGAGAAAAGTGTTTTGGTTTAGAGAAATTCTTAATTTCTAAGTGTTTTTCATGTTTTAATTACAACAAATCTTAAAGTTGATTATAACAACACCTAGCTAAGATCCCACGGTTCCATCCTTCCGCATCGTTATTTTTATCGGATTCACTTAGTCCGGATGAGTTTGCTAAACTCAACTAAATGAGTTCCACACTTTCATTTAGACCGTGGAAATCCCGTTAAGCAACACGTAGGTTACATCGCCCGAGGTATTCCCGATCATCCAACAAGACATTTTAATTTAGTTGTAATTGTAGTTTTGTGTTCGTTTATGATTAAATTTTGAGTTGTTTTATATTTTGAAACGTCGTGGCGGTGAATTTTATCTTGTAATGACTTTTAATTTAGTTTTGATTTCAGCTTTAGGGACTATCCTAAGAGTGTGGGTTTTCATGCAACAATTGTTTATCATGCAAGAAAAGTAAGTGCGATGCGATTAAGTAAATTGCAATAAAGTAAATTGCAACAAAATAAAAGCGTACTCGGAGGGTCTTCCCGTCATCCCAAGCCGCACTCAAACACAATTTAGAATATTTAAGCATTTAGAACAAGTTCCTAGGTAAAACTAAGGGAAGGGTTATGGTTTTCTACCAAGTTCTTAATCCTGCAGCTAGTCATCTCCTATGACGTCTGTGTTCTTGTGTTTTGGTTTAAGGACGATTTTCTTCATCAAAGAACAATTAAGTTCAGTTGTTTTCATAAACATCCTATCATATCGAGAAAGTGTTTAAGAAGAATCTTAAACATCTTTTCAATATTGCTAGAATTGTTTTAAGTCCAAATGAATTTAATCATACAAATGAATTAATCGTTCGGGAATTCAAGTTTTGTTGTTACCTTACTCAATGAATCTAGGACATTCGAATATCCTATGAGGAAATAACATTTCACTTAACGTTCTATTTAGGAGTTATGACAACAAAAGCTTTTGAGGGCAAATTGATATTCAAATGGTTTGTGATTTAATTTAATTTCGCTTAACGGGTTTAAATTTGGAATAGTGTTCAAGTTGCTTTATATTTATTTTTGAATTTCTTTATGTCTTAGGTGATGTTATTTTTAATTCAATTTAATTTAACTTTAATTTAATTTAATTTGGTTTAGTTTTAATTTTAATTTAATTTAATCTAATTTTAATTTTAACTTGATTCTATTATTTAATTTAATTTAATTCAATTTAATTTGATTTGATATGATTTAATTTAATTTAATTTAATTTAATTTAATTTAATTTAATTTAATTTAATTTAATTTAATTTAATTTAATTTAATTTTATTTTATTTTATTTTTAATTTTAATTTAATATTTTATTATTTTTTTTATGTTTTAAAGATGATTTAATTTTAATTATTAAAGTATTAATTTAATTGAAATTTTAAAAGGATTTAATTTAAATAATTTAACTTAAATTTAATTTAATGATTAAGTCTTTTAAGCATTTTAAATCTTAAATTTGGATTATCATTTTAATTAGGAATTAAATATTATTGAGATGATTAATTTAGGGATTCTTAAATTAAAGAACAAATCTCTTCACTAATAATATCCCTATTTTAATAATTCCAATTTTATTATTCTTCCAAATTTAATCAATTATTTAATTAAGGTTTATTTCAATTATTTTTAAATTGTTTAATAGGTTTCCAACCTTATTATTCAAATTTCAATCATCCAAATCAGATTAGGATCAAATACTTTACTCTTTAATTTTATTAAGCCTAAAGTTTTAATTAAAGGTTAAAATTTTAATTACCATTTTGCCCTTCAAGCTTAATAATTTCATAACTCACTAAATTGAGCTTAAATAAACTTGAAATTTTTATGTGACTTCACTCATATGTCAATGAAGGCATGAGAGGAGAAAATGTGATTTTTTTGTATTTAATTTATTTATGTAATTATTTTTGGTGGAAAATAGGGATTTCCAAGGAAAATTTAATAATATGACCAAGGGAAAGTTTCTGTCCTTAAGAATATTATGGGACATTCCTAATGACTAGAGGATCACTTGGACCAATTTTGGTGATTTTTTGAATTATATTCTTTTTATTATAATTATTTTGAGTTTTGGAGTATTAATTAATTTAAAAATAAAATAAAGGTTGAAAAAAATGAATTTTATATTTTTCAAAAATCTCCCTGATATCAAGGAAATCAGAGAATCAATTTTTATAATTTTCTGATTTCTCTTTGATTTATTAGAATTATTTTAGTGGAAATACTAAAAATATACATTTTTTTAATTTTAAAATTACCTTAGGGCTTTAAAATTTAATATCTCATTATAGAGACTTAAGAAAAATACGGGGTTTGTTTCTAAGTGATTAAATTTCAAAATGTGATATTTTGATGAATTTTATTATTTTTGTGATTTTTATTATTTTTTAATTATTAAAATATTAAAATAATGCAAAAAATTAACTTTTTTAGAAAATTACAATTTTAATTTTCTTAAATTCCCCTGATATCAGAGAGGCTCCAAAACAAATTTGGTGAATTTTTGAAAAGTATTTTGAAAGTTATGAATTTTTAAAGTTTAAATTGGCTAAATGGTTTAATCAACCCATTTGGTGGGGCTAACCAAGTCCAATTGACTTCAAATTTTTATGGTGGGTTCCTCTGATCCTAAAGGTCAGTGGAGAATTGATTTGAAGTCAATTTGATGTATGATTAGCTCTAATTAATTAAGGACCTATTTTGGGTGTTTAAGCCAATTAGGGTTATTCCAAGTGGATTAATTCAAAACCTATTTTTCCTAGGTTCCTCTGGTCATAATAAACATCACCAAATTTTCCTAGAATTTATTTCACAATATGCTAATTATTGGAATTAAAATACTCAAACTAGCAACCTAGAGTTGAAAATTCAATAACTCTTCATAGGGATGACCTCTGACTTTTAAAAATTCAGGGAATGTTCCCAAATTCAGAGGCTTCAAAAGCCCTATGGTCTCATGTCATGGTGAATTGTATACATGTATGGAGAATTGAAAATGTGCAGAGAGTAAATAAATTATTAAAAATCAAATACTCAATGAAATTAAATGATTTCTTTTTCACATTATTCTCCTCTGTTCACTGAGCAAGAGGGTATTTTTATTTTATTTTTACGATTTTTCTACACAAAGTTATGCATTTTTCAAGTTCTGGTAATTAAATAAATAGGAAAATAACCTAATTTCCTACTTATCCACGCGGCGCCCTGTCATCCTCGGCATCTCCGAACGGCCACGCGACGCGCTCTCATTCGACGCCGCCTTCCAACTCAGCGCCACGCGGCCCGCGGTTCACGTATCATCTCCTGGTCCGACGCCATCTGAGCCGTCCGTCCGCGCGTGATTTGAATGAACGGCATCCGTTCATCGTCCCCAAGCCTCCTAGCCCGAGAACCGTCCGTCTTCTGAGCCCAAGATCTCACTCGATACTCGACCAAATCGAACGTTCTTATGCTCTATGGATTCGTCTCGAGAAGACGAATACATCCATACTGGTTTATGTGGCATGAAATCGACTCAATAAAAATGGAGAATGTTCGAAGCTCGGGAAGAAGAGTGAGGCTATACCTTTCGCTCGCAGAAGTGTGGCTTCGATCCGAGGGTCGTGTCACCTTCGATCGCGTCCCGCGAAGCTCCGCATGAAGTCTCCCGGTCCGAGTGAATTGTCCAGGTAGGATTTCGACCACGACCGATTATAAAGCTTGGAGTCCGGAACGGATGGGTGGCCTAGAGAGGGGGCTTTTGTCGGTGGACTTCTTCCTCGGTCCGGTGAAGGTGTAGGATCAATCAATTTGGGGATTGGTCCAACGCGAAGAAGTGTCCTAGTTTTGTCGTCGAAGTTCGAACTCAAAATCGAGCTCGCCAGAGGGAATTGGGGCCGGAATCCAGTGGGAATCAAGTGCTCTATGTGTAGAGAGTGGTCCGGAATGATTTTGGCAGAGTTTCCTTAAGGTTAGTTCAAGCACCTCTCCCATGGCCGAGAGAGGGGGTGTTTAAATAGGAGAGGCTGAGAGGGCGTCCTGGGGGAGTTAGGGGATCGGGATCACTTGCTCTTGGCAAGAGAAGAACAGTCCGCAATGGCCACCGGGGATGGGGCAGCTCAGCAGGTGGGAATTCCAAAGTTTGGCTCCTCCGAAGGTCTCGCCATGGTGTTTTCCGGCGACCGTGCGCCGCACAGCATGGGTCACCCTCGTGTCCGGTGGGTCGTGGCTGGAGGTTTGTGCGATCAATTGGCCATGGACATGTGTAAAGGGTTTGAATCAAAGTGGAATGGGAAAGGGCTAGTCTTGGGTCTAAATGGGTCAACCCTTGGTTTTGGGTTAGGTCCACCATCCAAGGCCAATTTGGGTCGAAGGGAAAGTCACTTGGATCAGCTTGATTAGTGGGGTCAAGTCACAATCCAAGTACAATTAAGCTTAAGCAAGAGTTATGGGAGACATGGGAGTGGTTAATCAATCTTAAGAGAATCATTAAAGGGTCCCCTCTTCTTACCATTTTGGGTATGGTGAAGTGTCCAAGGCTTTCATGGCTCACATGTGGCTCATGCATGACTTCATGGCTCACCTTTGGCTTGGAAAAAGCTAAGTCAACTTTCATGAAAGAGTTTTTTAGGAATTTTGGTAATTTAGGGCTGATTTGATAGGATTTGGCATATGGCTTAGTTTAGAAAAATTTGATGGCTAATTTAGAACTTAGGGATGATTTTAATTGAGTGAGGATGAGATGAGATTGTAATGTGGGCCTTAGGATGGGTTTGGACTTTTGAAATTATTTTAGGAATGGGCTTTTGGATTTCAAAACAAATTTTAGGTTGATAATTTTGTAAAGTATTGGATCCAATAAGTGTTGAATTTAATTTAGGAAGGTTTCATGAATGATTTGGAATAAATTTGAAGTGGTTTGGGCTTGAATTGGGTTGAATTTGGACCTCTTTGGTAAATGGGCCAATGTAGGTCAAATTGGGCTAACTTGGGCCGATGTTGGGCTAGGGTTCAAATTGATGTAAAATTAATGTTGGGAAATGTTTATGGGAGTGTTTCAAAGAGGTTTTGACTTTGATTGGGTTTTGATTTTGGGGTTTGGGCTTATTTGGGTTAGGTTTGGGTTTAGGTCGAAATTGGGCTTTTTGGCTTTGGGTTGAATTTGAGTGGGGTTTGGGTCTAAATTTTGGGTAAATCATGTTAGTGTTTTGTTTGTGGGGATGTTGAGGAAGGTTTAGAAAAGGTTTGGGGTTAATTGGAGTTGAATTGGGTTAGTTTGGGTTAGGTTTGAGTCTTGGGTCCAAATTGGGCTTTAAGGCCAAAAGTGAAATTGGATTCAAATGTCAATCAAATTGGACTTGGATCTGGTCTAGATTGGTGTTAGGAATGTTAAATTGAAGTTTAGAATTGAATTGGGCCAGAATTTGTGTCAATTGGGTAGGTTTGGTTTGACATTGGGTTCACTTTGGGTTAAAATGGGTCAAATTGGGGGTTTTGACAAAAGTGGGTTAAATTGACAAATTTGGCACATAGTGTAGTTGAACAAAATGAAATTGGGAATATTTGGGATTTTTTGGAATTTTCTGGGAATTTTCTGAATTTTTGGATTTTTGGGTCAAGAGGGGTATTTTGGGTATTTGGAGGGTATTGGGAGGTATTTTTGGAATTTTTGGTATTTTTGGCTATGTATGATCAACTTGATTGGTGAGGAAATGTTCAAGGTTAATTTTGGGGAATTTTGGGTGATTTGGAAATTTTGAAAAATTTGGGTAATTTCGAGGCTTTAGGCAGTTAGGCGGGTGTAGGGTCCCGAGGTCAAAAATTGAAAATTTGCAAAATTGAAGATTGAGTAATTGTAAGTGGAATGAAATCATTTTGGTTGAGCCATGAAGCCATATCAAGCCCACATGAGTCATGAAGGGACTCATTTGAGGCATCCACTATGTTGTTCCTAACCCTCTTAGCCAAGGGCTTAGGGGTTAAGGACCATCCAAGTGAATCACCTTCATGAGTCAGGAGGTCAAGTTAGGTATGAGTGTATTTTAGGAGGTGTGTGAAAGTGTAGTGTATAAGTGTAGTGTGTGTGTAGGTCAGCCCTTCACCGCACTGTGCCACCTGTGGCGATCCTAAGGCGCAAAGAGTCCTATAGGAACTCATCCTTTAAACTTCCACATTTGATTTCAACCCTCTAGGTGATTAGGGGTCTACAGTCAAGTTTGTGGATTTTGCAGGGAGTTAAGAAGTGGTTTGAATTTCTAGGTGGTGGGTCCCAATTCTAATCCTCTAAGACAGTCAAAGGAAAAGCTTAAGGCTAGATCCTAAGTACTAAAAAGAAGAAGAGAAGACCTCATCAAAAATGAGGTCAACAACCTAAAACACACATAGGATCTATTTAACACTGATCTTCAATTAGCATTTCTATAGTAATGAAGTTCGCTAGGACCGAAGGGATAGAAAACTAACACCCTTGGAAATTCCAAAGCCGTCTTTTCATCGATCCACTTATTCTTCGCGTACATTTCTACTTGAGCGTTGTCGGCATATTTTTAGGTTGTGTGTTTTCTATTTTTGAAAAGAGGTCGCCTACAGAGATTGTGCGGCAAATTTTAAGATTTTAAATTTAGTTTAAATATATATATAATTTAGAAAGTAGTATTTGATTTTGAAAATAATTTTAAATTTGAAAATTTTAAGATATGAAATCAAACTGATCTCACATCCCGAATAGTTTATATAAATGAGCGCCACATCACAAGTTATGTATATATCCCGAAGAATAGACACACTACTTGATGATGGGGCTCGATTAAATAAACTAGAAGATTTTGTGACATCCGTTTGGTCTGCGAACCAATTTTATAAGCCGACAAATTCCCCTGCTTAATATAAATGAATTAAGCAGGGTTTATATTACCTGGGTTCTTTAAAATTCCCTATAAGGGCAAGCCCCATAGTTAATTACATCTTAAGTGACGGGAATCACCTAAGAAAACTCTCGATAATAATCGATAATTCGCTCTCAAGAATTTCAAAGTTTAAGGTTTTCAAAGGATTGAATTTTGGAATTTCAATAGGGAATGGATCAAATTTGGAGCATTTTGTTTTGGGAATTCAAAGGAAGAAAGGTAGGAGAAATCACAGATTCGAAGCGAACTTCGATAATTCCCCGACTATCCTATTGTTTGGCTTGGATTTAGGAAAGTCCTAATATTTATTTAATGTTTTGATCTTGCCAATTTTAATTAAATAGGACTTATATTTGTATGTTAGAATCACACAAATAGCCTCAAAGATGTGAGGGTTTATATCGTATCGGACGACTACCTCGGAGTCCTAAGACCGATTAGGGCTTAATTTGCTATGCAAATGCCTAACGAAGAGTTGAGGATTTATGTTGCACTAGGCAAACTACCTCGAAATCCTATGGCTTGGTTGTTTAATTCTAAGAAAGTTTTGCTGAATTAGGCTCAGGTTTTGCTGATGACGATGGTCGTGCTGCCCACCATGCTCCGAGCTCCTTGTTGTTGCAGAGTTTTAGTTATAGAAGTCATAAATCAGAAGATGAGAAAAGTGTTTTGTTTTAGAGAAAATCTTAATTTCCAAGTGTCTTTTTTTATATTTTATTTAAAACAAATCTTAAAGTTGATTATAACGACACCGGTTAAGATCCCACTGGCTCCATCCTTCCGCATCGTTATTTTTATCGGATTCACTTAGTCCGGATGAATTTGCTAAACTCAACTGAATGAGTTCCACACTTTCATTTAGACCGTGGGAAATCCCGTTAGCAACACGTAGGTTACATCATCCGAGGTATTCCCGATCATCCAACAAGACGTTTTAATTTAGTTGTAATTGTAGTTTTGTGTTATGTTTGTGATTAAATTTTGAGTTGTTTTATATTTTGAAATGTTGTGGCGGTGAATTTTATCTTGTAATGACTTTTAATTTAGTTTTGGTTTCAGTTTTAGGGACTATCCTAAAGGTGTGGGTTTTCATGCAATGCAGTTGTTTATCATGCAAGAAAAAGTAAGTGCGATGCGATTAAAGAAATTGCAATAATGTAAATTGCAATAAAATAAAAGCGTACCTGGAGGGTCTTCCCGTCATCCCAAGCCGCACTTAAAATACAATTAGAATATTTAAGCAAGTTCCTAGGTAAAGCTAAGGGAAGGGTTATGGTTTTCTACCAAATTTCTAATCCTATAGCTAGTTATTTCCTATGACGTCTAGGTTCTTGTGTTTTGGTTTGAGGACGATTTTCTTCATCAAAGAATAATTAAGTTCAATTGTTCTTATAAGTATCCTATCATATTGAGAAAGTGCTTAAGAAGAATCTTAAACATCTTTTCAATATTGCTAGGATTATTTTAAGTCCAAATGAATTTAATTAATCGAGTGAAGTAATCTTCCGAGAATTCAAGTTTTGTTATCTTGCTCGATGAACTAGGACATTCGAATATCCTATAAGTGGAGTAACATTTCATTTAATGTTCTATTTAGGAGTTATGATAACCAAAGCTTTCGAGGCAAATTGATGTTCAAATGATTTGTGATTTAATTTAATTTCAATTAACGGGTTTAAATTTGGAATAGTGTTCAAGTTGTTTTATATTTAATTTCTTTATGTCTTAGGTGATATTATTTTTAATTCAGTTTAATTTAACTTTGATTTAATTTAATTTAGTTTAGTTTTAATTTTAATTTAATCTAATTAATTTAAATTAATTTTAATTTTAACTTGATTTTGTTATTTTATTTTATTTTAATTTAATTTAATTTGATTTAATTTAATTTAATATGATTTACTATAATTTAATTTAATTTAATTTGATTTAATTTAATATGTTTTAATTTAATTTAATTAAATTTAATTAATTAATTAATTATTTATTTTAATTTAATTTATTTTATTTTATTTTATTTAATTTAATTTAATTTATTTAATTTGTTTGATTTAATTTTATTTAATCTTTAATATAATTTTATTTTAAATTTTAGTTTAATTGAAAATTTAAAAAGAGTTTAATAATTTAATTTTAATTTAATTTAATGATTAAGTCCTTTAACATTTTAAAACTTAAATTTGAATTATCATTTTAATTAGGAATTAAATATTATTGAGATGATTAATTTAGGGATTTTTAAATTAAAGAATAAATTTCTTCCTAATAACATCCCTATTTTAATAATTCCAATTTTATTATTCTTCCAAATTTAATCAATTATTTAATTAAAGTTTATTTCAATTATTTTAAATTATTTAGTAGTTTCTACCCTTTAATTATTTAAATTTCAATCATCCAAATCCGATTAAGATCAAATATTTTACATGTTAATTTTATTAAGCCTAAAGTTTTAATTAAGGGTTAAAATTTTAATTACCATTTTGCCCTTCAAGCTTAATAATTTCATAACTTACTAAAATGAGCTTAAATGAACTTGAAATTTTTATGTGACTTCACTCATATGCCAATAAAGACATGAGAGGAGAAAATGTGATTTTTCTGTATTTAATTTATTTATATAATTATTTTTGGTAGAAAATAGAGATTTCCAAGGAAAATTTAATAATATGACCAAGGGAAAATTTTTGTCCTTAAGAAAATTATGGGACATTCCTAATGACCAGAGGACCACTTGGACCAATTTTGGTGATTTTTTGAATTATATTATTTTTATTATAATTATTTTAAGTTTTGGAGTATTAATTAATTTAAAAATAAAATAAAGGTTGAAAAATTAAATTTATATTTTTAAAAAATCTCTCTAATATCAAGGAAATCAGAGAATCAATTTTTGCAATTTTTTGATTTTTCTTTGATTTATTATAATTATTTTAGTGAAAATGCTAGAAAATACATTTTTTTAATTTTAAAATAACCCTATGGCTTTAAAATTTAATATCTCATTAAATAGAACTAAGAAAAATATGGGATTTGTTCCTAAGTGATTAAAATTCAAAATGTGACATTTTGGTGAATTTTATTATTTTTATGATTTTTATTATTTTTTAATTATTAAAATATTAAAATAATGCAAAAAATTAAATTTTTTAGAAAATTGAAATTTTAATTTCCTTAAATTCCCTGATATCGAGAGGCTTCAAAATCAATTTGGTGAATTTTTGAAAGGTATTTTGAAAGTTATGAATTTTTAAAGTTTAAAATGGCTAAATGGCTTAATCGACCCATTTAGTAGGGCTAACCAAGTCCAATTGACTTCAACTTTTTATGGTGGATTCCTCTCGATCCTAAAGGTCGGTGGAGAATTGATTTCAAGTCAATTTGACGTATGGTTAGCTCTAATTAATTAAGGAGCTATTTTGGGTGTTTAAGCTAATTAGGGTTATTTTCAATAAACTAATCCAAAATCTATTTTTCCTAGTGTCCTCTCAGTCATAAGAGACATCATCAAATTTTCCTAGAATTTATTTCACAACATGCTAATTATTGGAATTAAAATACTCAAAACAAGAACATGAATTTGAAAAATCAATAACTTCTCATAGGATGGCCTCGACTTTGGAAAATTCAGGAATGTTCCCAAATTCAGAGGCTTCAAAAGCCCTATGGTCTCATGCCATGGTGAATTTCTTGTATGCATGGAGAGTTAAAACAATGCAGAAGGGAAATAAATCATTAAAAATAAAATACTTGATGAAATTAAATGATTTCTTTTCCACATTATTCTCCTCTGTTCACCGAGCAAGAGGGTATTTTTATTTTATTTTTCTGATTTTCCTACACAAAGTTATGGATTTTTGAAGTTTAGGGAATTAAATAAATCAGAAAATACCCTAATTTTCTATTTATCCACGCATCAACCTCGGCAGCTCCGAAACGCCGCATGGCGCTCTCCGATTCGACGCCACCATCTGACTCAGCGCTCCGGGGGCCCGCTGTGTCGTTCCATCTCATGATCCAGCGCGATCCTGGCCGTCCGTCCGCGCGTGTATTAAATGAACGGTATCCGTTCATCGTCCCTGCGTGTCCTTACCCGAGAGCCGTCCGTCTTCTGGGCCTAAGATCTCACTCGATACTCGACCAAATTTAACGTTCTTATGCTCTATGGATTCGTCTCGAGAAGACGAACATATCCATACGGTTTATGTGGCATAAAATCGACTCAATGAAAATGGAGAATGTTCGAAGCTCTGGAAGAAGAGTGAGGCCATACCTTTGCTCGCGAGAAGTGTGGCTTCGATCCGAGGGTTGTGTCACCTTCGATCGGATCCCGCAAGCTCCAGCATGAGGTCCTCGGCTCCAGTGAATTGTCTCGGTAGAATTTCGACCACGACTCGATCACAAAGCTTCGGAGGCCGGAGCAACTCGGGTGGCCTCGGAGATGGGGCTTTCAGTGGGGAACTTCTCCTCTTGGTCCAAAGAAGGTGTAAGACCAGTCAATTCTGAGGATTAGCTCACCGTGGCAAAGTGTCCCGGTTTCTGGTGAAATTTCAGCCGAGAAATCGGATTATGTTGTGCGGATTGAGGCAAATCGACACCTGGGATCAACCGCTCTAAGGATGGAGAAGGGTTTGGAACAATTTTGGCGCAGTTTCGGCAAGGTTTGTGCAACTCTCCTCTCATGGCCGCGAGGGGGCTCGGGTTTAAATGAGGTGGTCGGAGAGCCTCACAGGATGGCTGAGGGTCGGGATCACCGCTTCGGTCACGGGAAGGACAACCATGGTGGCCATCGGGGCATGGGGCAGCTCAACGAAGGTGGAATTCCAAAGCTCGGCTCACATGCGAGCTCTCGAGTGTGGTGCTTTCCGGCGACCCAGGTGGCCGGGCTGGCAGCATGGGTCACCATCTCGACTGTGGAGGTCGTGGCTCGACGAATGGTGAAGTCAATCGGGCTTGGACATGTGTAAAGGAGTTGGATCAAAGTGGCATGGGGGTGTGGCTATTTTGGCTCTAAATGGGTCAACCCATCCTTTTGGGCTTGGTTCACCCTCCAAGGTGGCTTTAGGTGTCGAAAGGAATCAGCTGGTTACTGGCATGGAGAAGTCCCTATCCAAATATATTTGGATTAAATTTGGGTTAAGGTGAAACATGTTTAAGGTTAATGACTTTTAGGAGGTGCTTAAAGGACCTCCTCCTTTTGCCATTTAAGAAGGGTTGACAAATTAGAAATTCTCATGGCTTGCCACATGGCTTACATGTGGCTTCATGGCTTCATATGGCTCGTGAAAAGATTCGGTCAATTTCATGAAAAAAGATTTTTGTGAATTTTGGCATTTTGATGGGAATTGTTATGAGGCTTGATTTGGAATCATTTAATGATAAATTAGAACTTTAGGAATGATTTTAAATTGAATGTGTGATGAGGGAAAGTGTCATGTGGGCTTTGTCATGAACTTTGGGTTTCTGAATTTGTCTTGGATGGGCTTTTAGGAAGGTTTAAGGGAAGTGGGCTTTAGGCTTGAAAATAAATTGGTGGATGGGAAATTTGTAAAAGTTTGGACCAAATAATTGTTGGGTTTGGTTTAGGAATGTGCCATGAGTAATTTGAAACAAGTTTGGAGTGATTTGGGTTCGAATTGGGTTGAATTCGGGCTTTTTGTAAAGTGGCCAATGTAGGTCAAATTGGGCTAATTTGGGACAATGTTGAACTAATGTTGAAATTGATGTAAAATAAATGTTGGGAAATGTTTATGGGAGTGTTTCAAAGAAGTTTTGGCTTTGGTTTGGTTTTGATTTTGGGGTTTGGGCTTATTTGGGTTAGGTTTGAGTTTAGGTCAAAATTGGGCTTATTGGTTTTGGGTTGAATTTAAGTGGAGTTTGGGTATAAATGTTGGGCAAATCATGTTAGTGTTTTGTTTGTAGGGATGTTAAGGAAGGTTTAAAAAAGATTTGGGGTCAATTGAAGCTGAGTTGGGTGAGTTTGGGTTAGGTTTGGGTCATGGGTCCAAATTGGGCTTTAAGGCCAAAAGTGGAATTGGATCCAAATTTCAATCAAATTGAACTTGGATTTGGTCTAGATTGGTGTTGGGAATGTTTAATTGAAGTTTAGAATTGAATTGGACCAGATTTTGGGTCAATTGGGTAGGCTTGGTTTGACATTGGGTTCACTTTGGGTTGAAATGGGTCAAATTGGGGGTTTTTATAAAAGTGGGGTAAATTGACAAAATTGGCCCATGGTGTAGTTTAACAAAATGAAATTGGGAATATTTGGGATTTTCTGGAATTTTCTGGGAATTTTCTGAATTTTTAGATTTTTGGGTCAAGAGAGGTATTTTAGGTATTGGGAGGGTATTGGGAGGTATTTTTGGAATTTTTAGTATTTTTGGCTATGAATGACCAATTTGAGTAATGTGGGAATGTTTGAGATTAATTTTGAGGAATTTTGGGTAATTTAGGTGATTTTTGCAAATTTTGGGCAGTTTCAAGGGTTTTGGGTAAAGTGCGGTATAGGGTCCCGGGGTCAAAAATTGAAAATTTGGAAAATTGAAGATTGGGTAAATGTAAGTGGAATGAAATCATTTTGGTTGAGCTATGAAGCCATATCAAGCCCACATGAGCTATGAAGGGACTCATTCGAGACATTCACTATGTTGTTCCCAACCCTCTTAGCCAAGGGCTTAGGGGTTAAGGACCATCCATGTGAATCACCTACATAAGTCAGGAGGTCAAGTTGGGTATGGGTGTGGTTTTAGGAGGTGTGTGCAAGTTTAGTGTATGAGTGTAGTGTGTGTGTAAGTCAGCCCTTCACAAGACCAAGCCACCTGTAGGCAGTCCTAAGGCCAAAGAGTCCTATAGGAACCCATCCTTTAAACTTCCACATTTGATTTCAACCCTCTAGGTGATTAGGGGTCTATAGTCAAGTTTGTGGAGTTTGCAGGGAGTTAAGAAGTGGTTTGAATTTCTAAGTGGTGGGTCCCAATTCTAATCCTCTAAGATAGTCAAAGGAAAAGCCTAAGGCTAGATCCTAAGTACTAAAGAGAAGAAGAGAAGACCTCATCAAAAATGAGGTCAACAAATGGACTCCCAATAGGTGTGGTGAGCTGACGGAGCACACCGCGCGTATTGGTGTTGACCGAAGCGATCAACAAAACCAACACAAACGTCCAAGTGACAAACTTAGGACAAAGTAGAAGAGTTTCCACTGGGGAGTGTCAAGTATATCTTCGAGACTGGAGATTCCTGAACTCTCGTTGGGGAAAGGAAAAGGAGGTGAATCCCAAATCACATGACCTGGGGGAATTTCGATTTAGATTTTATTTTGTTTCAGTTTAAATTTCGATGTGTGAGCTTATATTTCGATTTGAGTTTCAATTTAGATGGATGTTTTGTTAGGATTAATTTGAAGGGATTCGATTTGAAATGAGAATTGGAATTTTGTGGTTTTAGATGTAACATCTTCAACCTCAAAAGAAAATTGAATTGATTGGATTGAATCATTACAATGAGGAGAGATCTCGCAGCAATGCGGTATTGGATGTAAAATCCTTAACCTCAAGAGTTTCGATTTTGATGTATTTCATCGCGATAGGGAAAGAATCCTAAAGCAATGCGAGCCTCGGATGTAAAATCCTCAACCCCAAGAAATTTAATTTGATGTATTTCATTGCGATAGGGAAAGGATCCTAAAGCAATGCAGTCTCGAATGTAAAATCCTCAACCCCAAGAATTTGATTTTGATGTATTTCATTGCAATAGGGAAAGAATCCTAAAGCAATGCAGTCTCGGATGTAAAATCCTCAACCCCGAGAATTTGATTTTGATGTATTTCATTGCGATAGGGAAAGAATCATAAAGCAATGCAGTCTCGGATGTAAAATCCTCAACCCCAAAAGTTTGATTTTGATGTTGATGTATTTCATTGCGATAGGGAAAGAATCCTAAAGCAATGCAAGTCTCGGATGTAAAATCCTCAACTCCAAGAAGTTTGATTTTGATGTATTTCATTGCGATAGGGAAATAATCCTAAAGCAATGCAAGTCTCGGATGTAAAATCCTCAACCCAAAAGTTTGAATTTGATGTATTTCATTGCGATAGGAAAGAATCCTAAAGCAATGCAGTCTCGGATGTAAAATCCTCAACCCCAAAAGTTTGAATTTGATGTATTTCATTGCGATAGGGAAAGAATCCTAAAGCAATGCAGTCTCGGATGTAAAATCCTCAACTCCAAAAGTTTGAATTTGATGTATTTCATTGCGATAGGGAAAGGATCCTAAAGAAATGCAGTTTCGGATGTAAAATCCTCAACTCCAAAAGTTTGAATTTGATGTATTTCATTGCGATAGGGAAAGAATCCTAAAGCAATGCAGTCTCGGATGTAAAATCCTCAACCCAAAAGTTTGAATTTGATGTATTTCATTGCGATAGGGAAAGAATCCTAAAGCAATGCAGTCTCGGATGTAAAATCCTCAACCCTAAAAATTTGAATTCGATGTAGTCATTGACTTTGCAAAGATTTGTAGTGTTGATTTGAAAAGTGTGGAATTTTGGTGTTTCGAAAATTTCATGAAAGTTGTAAAAGATTTTTTTTTTGTGGAAAGAAACAAATTATGAGGGAATATGTAGATGCTACATATCCCATTCAAAAGAGTTAATTGAAAGTTGCTGGTTTGGATTGGGTATAATTCCTCGCCATCAGATTTGATCCGTGTCAGTGGAATCAACCACTTCCATCCCAGACAAGGGAAAGAGTAGAACGGATTGGATTTCAGATTTGGGAGATTGAATTTGAATTTTCGATTGAGATTTGATTTGAGATCTGGAAGGTTGAATTTGAATTTTTGATTGAGATTTGATTTGAAATTTATGTTCTTTTTGTTTGTCTTTTAACGATTCACATTTATTTTATCATTCATTTAATGTTCATGTGAATTTGGTGTTCATCATTTTTTTTTAGATTTTTACGAAAAGTTTTTCTTTTATTCTTTTTTTTTAATTTCTTTTCTGTTCTTTGTTCGAAGTTCATTTAACTTTAATGGCGCTTCCCAATCAATTTGCACAAAAGAGGTGAAGGCCAAAAATGTGACATGGTCACTTTCATTCCAATCATGTCGAAGATACATCATACAACTCGATCCGGAATACATCTCATACAATCCATGTAGACTCAAAACGGACTATGTATGATCTTTGTCGATCCATCCAAAAAGGTATCCGTCGAAAATCCATGTCCGAATAGTGGGGTACATGGTCAATAACATCACCTTCCAAGCCATCCTCGGCAAGGATGCCGTATGGATGTACGTCGGAGGTGTGATATTTTCCATGTAACTCACAAGCTCGTAAGGCCGGAGGCTCTCTAGCTCCGGGTCCGGTCGGAAGTGGTAAGGTGTCTTCCCGTCGTCCATCCTTCGAAAGTAATCGAGATCCGCTTCACCGGTACTCCCGGTATGCAATGTTTGGCGACATCCGCTCCGTTGCCCTTCGAGCATCATGACGGAACCTACCGGTAATGGTATCTTCACCGGCCCTCGGAACTCACCTCGGGCCTCGCTATCCGGAGGTCGGATCCGAACATGATGTTTCACTCGTTCGGAAAGAAACCGTGCGTAAAGGTCTTACAAAGTCGTGGTGATCTATGTGCGGGGGTATGCAGCTACCCCGCTTGTAAATGTTAATGATGCAACTCGTTGGGTATGCAATCTGCCGGCAGTACCCTCCATGTTATCAATCTTTTTACCATTCTTTTGATGACCAATGGCATCGGATCCACTGGCCATGACGGAGTATTCCCGGTGGGTTTCCCTTCCTGTCTTCTGCGAAGTTGTAGCAGCATCCACATTGTATTGTAATTCTTCCTTTCCCGGCATCCATCTCCGGGTTCCGAGCAGTGTTTTCTCTTAGGCGGCCCGCTCGACCCATTCTTTTCAAATCCCGGATGCAATCCACGATTTGTTGTTGTTCATATTCTGAGAATACGTCTGTATGTAGCTCGAGGCCTTCTAGTATATTGATCCTTCTGCCTCTGATTCTCTCGAAGTATTCAAAAGTTTTCTTTTCGACATTCTGCATTCTTTCCAGCTCGTACTCCGGAATAATCTGCAAATGGCGGGGCCTGGTGACGTATTGTGGGATATACGGCTCAATCCCTTCACGTTCTCCTCGCATACCTCGGCTCCTCGGGGATGATATCCGTCGGGACATCCTCCGGGTTGCTTCGCAACAAGGTTATGCATTACCGGTGGTTCTATCCGGTGGCGTAGTAGCCTTCTTTCTTCGATCTTCGTGAGATTTCCCCCGGTCCCTTCGTTATCCTAGGAGCCGGCCTCCTTTCTTCCGGTACTCGGTGAACCGGCATCCTCGAAATGTATGTACTGGCAGTAGCAATCGCCTCGTCGCGCCGGTCCGCCGCTAGTTTGGTTAACATCTTACGTGATACGGAGATTCTTATTTCTTCGCCGGGTTGCCGTGAGAGTAGCTCTTCGTACTTCCCGAATCTCTCGTGGGCGCGGCGCCGACAAGCTCGCCCTCTCGCCGTAGCGACTACGTACTTGATTCTCTTGTCTTCTTCGGTGTTTGTTTTCTCTTTTCGTCGTCTGGATCGGTGGCTTGGGCCACCCACTTTCATCACCGTCTAACTCGGGCAGTTCCTCTCCCGTCAACCGGGACCCGGCCACTTTCCTCGTATCGCAGCCCGCTGGTGCGAAGTCTGAGTCAATCTCTATTATCGCTCCATCTTTCACCCTCTTTTTATCGAGTGCAAGGCTTACGTCATTTCTAAAGTTCAGGACCAACCACCCGTTCGACATTTCCCTGCGAAAAAATAAGGAAAAGGATCAGGGGCTGTACTAAGAACAAGAACATTAAGAAAAGGTTTATTAAAGACAGTTTTTTTTATATTACTTCTTGTATTTTTAAATTTAACAGGAATGAAGTAGGATAAGATCAGGAAAGAGATTTTGATATGGAAGAGAAAACAAGGAAAACTTTATTATCATCATTTTATTTATTTTAGCACATTTTTTTTATTATTATTGAGTTCGGACCCAGTCATAAGTAATTACTTCGCCCGTGCTTCTAAGGATGAAGAATTCATTCTTTCGAAACATCAGGTAGCGTAATACTTTTTCAAGTATCGTCCGTTGATCGGAAGCATATGTCGTTCTCCTTGGCAGGTCACCAGCTGGTAGGAGCCTCCCGAGTAGACTGCCTCAACCACAAACGGCCCTTCCCAAGTGGGTTCAAATTTTCCTCCTATCTTGCGGTGTGCAAGAATAGGTCTCTCGAGAACGAGAACTAAGTCACCAACTTTCAAGGTTCTCGGCGGACCGACCTGTCATGGGCTTCGAACCATCTTAGCTTGGTATAGTTCTAAATTCTGTCGCGCCGCAAGTCTTTTCCTTCCGAGCTTTCTAATTCCTCTAGTCGTAACTTGGCATTCTCTTCTGTCGTGATTTTGTTTGCAACCGCAATTCTGAGTGAAGGAAGCCGAACCTCTAAGGGTAACACTCGCCTCGGACCCATACACCGCAGCGTAAGGTGTAGCTCGAGTAGGAGTTCGAAGGTTGTCTGGTAGGCCCATAAGGCTTCCAATAACTTCTCGTGCCAATTTCTCTTATTATCGTCCAAAGTTTTCTTTAAGATTTGAACAAGATTTTTATTAAAAGCCTCAGCCAGGCCGTTTGCTCTTGGGTAGTAAATTGTTGAATATCGCTAATCGATTCCGTGTCTCCTGACAAAATTGTTGATTTGTGTGCTTCTGAATGCTGACCCATTATCCGAGATGATCCTGCGCGGCACTCCGAAACGATGAGACAACTCGGTTCTTGAAAACCGTAGCACGTGGTGTGCTTTCACTTCTCCGAGTGGAACCGCCTCGCCCACTCGGAAAAGTAATCCGTAGCCGCAAGAATGAAGCGATGACCTTTTGAAGATGGTGGTTCTATCGGACCCACTATATCCGTACCCCAACATTCAAATGGCCACGACGCAATTGCTCGGATGTAACACATTCGGAGGTTGGTGTAGAACCACTCCATGCACTCGGCATCGGTGACGCCTCTCGGCGATTTTCATGCAGTCGGTCATCATCGAGGGCCAGCAGTACCCTAGTCTTTTAATCTTCATTTTCATCTTCGGACTCGACTGGTGAGCACTATAGAGTCCTGAATGCACCACTTTAACAATTTCACGGGCCTCGGACCCGCTTAGGCACCTTAGCCACATTTGATCGAAAGACCTTCTGTATAACGCGTTGTTTATTAATGCGTAAGACAAAGTTCTTTTCTTGATCTGATGGGCTAGCGACCTATCGTCCGGCAGTTTTCCTGTTTCGCGGGTAGTCTATTAATGGTCGTCGCCAATCTTCCGTGTTTTCTATCACTCGTTGCAATCGATTCTTCTTCTTTTTCCGATTTGTGTATCGTGTCTATGTCGAGCCGTGATAGGACCCGACGTCCGTGAACCGACACTTCCATCGATTCATCTCCGCAAGCGTGCAAATTCTTTTGCGAGACGAGCTAACGCATCCGCTAAAGCATTTTCTTTTCGGGAATTTTATAGATTGTCACATTCGGAATTTGTTCCAACAACTCGTATGACATACCGGAAGTATTGCTCGAGTCTCGGTTTTAAAATTTCGTATCGTCCGGCGATCCGTTGAATGATTAACTCGCGAATCCCCGTAGATGTCGATGTCTCGTTATCCCCATTCGAATAGTTAATTCCAATCCCGTTATGAGGGCTTCGTATTCTCGCTTCGTTGTTCGTACACGGTTCCGTCAAGTGGTAGGAGTATCTTAACATCCCCCGCTCCGTGTTATAAAGATTAATTCGATCCCCGCCTTACCGGGCACTATCACTTGCGATCCTTCGTCTTTGTGTCTGAAGATGCTCCGTCGAAATATAATTCCCAACGTCGATCATCGTGGTCTTCTAGGCTCATTATTTGTTCATTTGGCGGATCGTCATTGAGAGGAGATTCTGCCGGCAAAGGGTGTCGCCGCGAGGAAGTCTGCTAAGACTTGTCCCTTTACGGCACGAAGAGGCACGAAAGTTATATCGAATTGCAATAATATCATCGACCATCCGGCAAGTCTGCTCGGAAAGTGTTGGATGAGTCATCAAGTATTGCAATGGATTAAATTTCGAGATCGGTTGACCTTATGAGAAACCATGTAGTGCCCGAGCTTTCGAGCGGCGAAGATCGTGGCCAAACAATGCTTTTCAATTGCGGGATACCTTATTTCCGTCGGAAGTAAACGACGGCTTAAGTAATAAAGAGAATTTTCTTTACCCTCATCATTGACTCAGTCAACAGGGCTCCGAGAGAGTCGTCTAAAGCCGCGGTATAAAGTATCGCCGGTCTACTCGAGACCGGGGTCGCTAAGACAGGAGGTGTCATTAAATATTGTTTAATGTCCTCGAAGGCCTTCCGGCATTTCTCTTCCCAAATAAATTTGGCGTCCTTCTTAACTAGTGCCGAGAAAGGCCGACACCTACCCGACAAGTTCGAGATAAAGCGTCGAAGATATGTCGCCTTCCCTCGAAAGGATCGTAGTTGTTTTAAGGTTTCTGGGAGGCGGCATTTCTAAGATAGCTTTAATCTTTTCCAGGTCGATTTCAATTCCACGATGTCGGACAACGAATCCTAAGAATTTCCTGGAGGTGACACCGAAGGCGCATTTTAAGGGATTCATCTTAAGGTTAAATTGCCTTAATCGTTCGAAAACAATTCTCAAATCATACAAGTGGTTGTCCTTTACTTTTCTTTTGATGACCACATCGTCCACGTAGCATTCGACTTGATTGTGGATGAGATCATCAAAAATTCTTGTCATTGCTCTCTGGTAGGTTGCTCCTGCGTTCTTCAGTCCGAACGGCATCACTGTGTAACAATATACTCCGATCGGCGTTCTGAATGCTGTAAGTTTTTCATCTTCTTGAGTCATTCTTATCTGGTTGTATCCTAAAGATCCATCCATGAATGAGAATATCTCATGTGTCGAAGCAATGTCGATCATTAATTCTGGGATCGGTAGAGGGAATTCATCTTTTGGACATGCCTTGTTTAAATCTCTGAAATCCACACAAATTCCGATCCGACCATTCTTTTTCCGACCGGCACCACGTTGGCTAACCAAGTCGGGTATTGTTCTTCACGGACAAATTTAGCGTCTATTAGCTTTTTAACTTCGAGCTATGTCTTGTTGTTCGATTTCTAGACGCATTCTTCCGGGACCTCGTCCGACCGGACGAAGTAGGATCCACTCCTAGCTTATGGATCGCGATCTCCGGAGCTAATCCCGGCATCTCATCGTAGCTCCAAGCAAAACGGTCTTTAAATTCCATTAATAACTTGATTATTTCTTCGGAGTCTTCTTTATTGAGTAAGGAGCTAACAAAGGTAGGTCTAGCTCTTCGCTAAGTACCTAAGTTAACTTCCGTTAACTCATCTATTGTAGATTTAATTTCTTCTTCGAATTCCGGTGGAGCATCTCCAATTTGTAAATCTTCGAGTTCGTCCGTAGTTTCCATGCAGTTTTCATTAGACTCGCAAGTGACAACCAAGCAAAATTCGACATCGTCAACTAATCCTACCGTGCCGAATCCGAGACCATGCTTTGAATTGGGTGGACGACCGGAGTTATTCCATAATTTTTCAAAATGTTGTGATTGACCTTTTGTCCATTTTCGAGGTAAGAAACCACGCCGAATTAAATTTTGAACACAGGGAGAGTACCACTCAAAAGGTAATTCCATTAATTCCGATGAAGTGACATCTTCAAATTGTACATTATTTTCGGCTTTGGAGGAAGGAGCACCACGGTAGAATTCGATCGGCTTTGCACCGCCGCTATGTACCTCTTTGACCACCATACCCTCGACCTTATTAGAATGGATCGGGATTAGTGGTCATAGTATGTACATAGTGGTTAATCTTCTCGTACATCGATTTATATTCTTCATTCTTCTCATCTTCGAGAGAGATCTTGAATTGCGGCTTCTTCCGACTTATTGTCGCCGCTTCTTGCTCGATTTCTTTTTCTTCTTCGGAACTCGTCTTCCCAATCAACATTGATGGTCGGCTTCCTCCGTCCAACTCGTCCTAACGTCTCTACCACGACCTCGTCCCCGGCCTCGACCTCGGATGCGAGTCGTGGAGAAACCTTCACCATCTCGCCGTAAGGGAGTGGTGAGTGACTCGTTGGACTAGAACTTCAGTGTTCTTCGTTGTCCCGAACTTTCTTTGCTTCATTTGTTATGGTATCTCTGGAGAAGATTGTTTTCTTCGGAGGTGCATAATAAGCTGCATCTTCATGGATTCCAATTTCGTGTACGGAGAATGGTTGTAAGTCACCTTTGATGCATTGTTCCCCTCCATCGTAGTATTTGATGCATTGATGTAGAGATGATGGTACCATCCTATTTTCATGTATCCATGGTCGGCCCAGTAGAGCGTTGAACGACGTTTCTGAATCCATTATGTGAAATTTTGCGGTTATCTTTGCTAAGTCACCGGTCTTCATTAGTAGTGTTATTGATCTGAGGGCTCTTTCTCCTTTCTGGTTGAATCCTCTTAATAACATTTTGTCTGCTTCGAGCTCGCGAGCATCAATTTCTAAATATGCTAGTGTTCGAAGACTCATTATATTGATTGATGCTCCTGGATCCACCAATACTCTGGAAAGTGTAAATTTTCCGATTGTAACTGAAATGTACAACGGTCGGTTGTGGTCTCGTCGTCCCAAGTAAGTAGATCATTGTCCGTAAAGGTAACACGTCGTCGTTCCTTTAACGAGCAAACCTCATCTAAGGAATCTCCGAGCCATTTGAGCCGAGCAAATTTCCGGATCAAGTAAGGCCTCGATCAGAGCTTCTCTCATCTCCTTCGATAAGATGAGAGCGTCGTAGATGCTCGACTTGGTCGGTAGTTTCCTAAGATGGGCTAGCACGTTGTAGTCCACTTTATTTTCATGTGTCTCGGCTTCTTCCCGAATGGGTATTTCTTCTGTCGGGATTGGTTCTTCTCGAACAACCACTCGCTTTCCTTTGTCCTTCGGACCCATTCTCGGAGGTAGAACTATTCCACTTCTTAAGTTAACTTCCGTAATTTCTTCCGACTCTAGTGTCGAGCTTGCGGTGTTTCTTCTCGAATCGGAATGACGAGTTCTTCGCGATTAGCTTCGGAGTCCGAAGGCTCTAACTCTATTATGACTCGGAGCTCCTCGAAACTCGCAAATAGATTCATTGCTCGTTGAACTCTCGTAGCCTCCTCGATGGATGTCTTCTTCGTCATCGTGATCGTCGAGATTGTGTATGATTCGAGAATTGTCGTTGGTATCGAAATCGATGTCCGGATTGTCGCTAGTTACGTAATCGTTAGAAACAGATCAAAACGTAGCCAACGCCATAACCCTTATCATTATAAGATCCCACCGAAGTGAGCAAATAATCATACGGAGTCGAGGTTCGAGGGATTTCTCCCCTGAATCAGAAACAACTATCCTAGGATAAGCAGCCCCTAGTCTAGCCTTAGGAGCCTCGGTCTTCTCCTCTTCGTCGATTTTCTTCTTCTCTTCAATCGTCTCCTGTTGAGGTGGTTCTTCTATCGCAAGTGATAGTGCCGGCTCGACGGGTTTCGAACTCGAATCGAAGCTCGCACCGAAGCGGCTTGGATGCTGTCTAAAATCTTTTTTGAAGACCTTGTCCAAGCGGTAGTCCATCCATCATCAGTTGTATAGGGATCTATTGGAACGATGAGATCAGTCGAGACAACATTGATGAAACCTCCTTTCTGGGGTTCCTTCATGTACTCCTTCGGGATTGTTGTACTCCCTTTCCGAAGGTTGTCGTTGAGCCAACTTTTGAAGGTAATGCAATCTTCTATTTTGTGCCCAAGCATCCGGTGATAAGGGCAAAAGTTGGGATCACCTTTCTTGTTGACTTCTTCTGGTCTCTTAGGCTCTGGCAGCTGGAAATCTGAAGTCTTCATCAGACTACGGAACATTTTTGGCACTGCCTCATTCTTGAATGGATATATCCTGCTCAGAAGCTCCCTTAATGTACGTTGCGGACGAGGCGGTTGTTCATATTGTGGAGATGACTGATAGCTAGGTCGGGGTTGCTGGTAATCTCGTCGAGGTTGTTGCGGCCGTTCGGACGATATTTGTATCGGTTGTTTGCCTTTGTCGACTCGCCGCAACAATCCCGGATTTCTTTTCAAAAGTCTTCACAGGCTTTTGCTTGTCTGTCTTGTCGGCGAAACTTAATTGCTTCACCTCCTCTTGCAAGCTTCCGGCCTTGCTTAACAACTTCTCGAAAGTTTTAATGGTAAATCCCTTGAGGAGAAGTGCTATCGGGCCATGAATGCTTTTAAGTAAGATGCCGACTGCATGCTGTTCTTGTAATTGTGGTTCACACTTCATACTTAGATTTCTCCATCGAAGTATGTAATCCACCAAAGTTTCATTCGGCTTTCGCTTCTCTACCACTAAATCACCTATAGTGATGTGGTGCTCGAGCTCGGCGAATCGCTCGATGAAGAGGTTTTCTAGTCTCGAGAATGTCTTCACCGAACCATTCGGTAATTCCGCATACCAATCAAAGGCGATCCCCGACGAGTCATCGACGAATTATCGGAAGAGTAATGTATAGCTCCCGCCGGCATTGCAACAACTGGCACGAAAGTGTGCAACATGCTGTCGGGGGTTCCCGGTTCCATCAAAGGTCTTCAACAGAGGTGGTACGAAGCCTTTTGGGTATTGGACAACGTCGAATTCTTCCGGGTAAGGTCTACCCGTCCGAATGGATGTCCCGCTCTTCGATTGTGCTAAGGCTTCTCGCACCTGCTGTTCCACCAAGCTCTTGATATCTTTTTCTGGAATCATACTTTGTGTTGTATCTTTCTTTAGCTGATCATCCCCGTTGACGGATGTAATCTCCTTTCCTCCGTCTACAATGTGAATGACCTCTGGGGGTGTCTCTCTTTGGGGTTGCACTTGACTTTGGAGAGTGGCTAGGGCTACGCCCATCTCTTCCATCCTCTTCGCCATTCGGGCGATCGTATCGTCTTTCTCTTGAAGCTGCCTCCTCATTACTTCCGACTCCTCTCTTCTGCGGGCCGCAGGAGCACCTTGCGAAGCTGACGAAGCTCGCGTTTCGACCATGTTGATTTCTGCATACTCATCGTCCATGAATTCCGATGAATCAATCTCGTCTCCTAATTTCTCTTCTCTTTCTTTTGCTAATCGTCGAATATCAGTCCTCAACTTTTCCATAGCATCCTCTAGCGGCCTTTTCTGTGCATCCTCGCAGCTTGTCGTGTGATAGCCGCCGGTTCCCTTCTCACGAGTCCCCTTTATCGCGGTAGCACTTTCTTCGGATTCAAGTCTCCTGACGAGACTTTCCTTTTCGAGCTGTTGTTTCAATCTTAATTGTCCAAGAAGTGGGATGCCACACCATCCTTCTAGCGGCGGAAGGTCTAAGACCGGATGGTCCGTCGCCCAAATGCTCGGAAGGTGGTATTCTCCCTAATATGTAACCCTGAAACAACGACAGGCGGACTAGCCTTCATCCTTTTATTTGGCTTTTCTATAACGATGGCAGGTTCTACTCGAGGCCCAAGATGGGATTTGACTGGCACCCGCCCTACCCTTCTTAGAATCTCCGATACGGGGCATTTCTCTTTCTTCGCTAGCTTCTCGATCACAGTCTGTAGTCGGGCAAATGGTGTGATCTTAGCCCTTTTCTTTCTGCTGTCGTTGTAGTATGCTGGTCGAGGTAATGTAGAAACAATTCTGCGGACATTTTCCTCGTCAGCTGCGACGGAAAGGGGTGGAATCTACTTCCTTCCAAAAAGGGTGTATCTTCGAGCAATGGTATGTATTCGAGTAGTGGTGTGTACTCGAGGATTTACGGATTTCCTCCAGGAAAGCAACTTCGGCAGCTCTGGCCTTCCTGGCAATCTTCCTACTTCTGTTCCTTCTTTGGGTCCATGTTAGTGATGGAATCCTTAAGCTGGACCCGATTTCAAAAACTGAAGGTCTCACAGGAAGGTCTGTACCCTCCACGGTAACAGGTTCACCATAGTTTTGGATTTCCTTCCCCTTTAATTTGGCAGAAGCCGGGGTAGGTGCAGAGACAACCAGACCAGTGGGGGTAGCAACAACAGTCCTCCTACGGACAGCAGTACTCCTCTCAGTTGGAATCTTTTGCAAGGGAGAAAACTCTTGAGTTGACTTAAGGTTGAACTCGATCAAAGGTCTCTCAGTTTCAGATACTTTGTTTGTCAACGCGAAAAGGGTAACGTCGGTGATCTTGACATTTGTGTTCTCAATCCTTGTCCAAACTAGATGATCCCATTGTCGGGCAGCTCATCCTTGTAAACAGTGAAGTCGAGTCCATTGGTGAAGGAGAAAATCAGCTTCGGGGCTTCCATTTCTACAGGGTAGATTCTGATTGTCAGTCCCAAGTTATGCTTCTTCTCATCAGGACGAAAGAAAGGAATCGAAAGAGTCCGAACACATTCTTGTTCATATATTTATAAGGAGAAGTTATTTGTTAAAGGAGTCATTCATTAGAGGGTTTGTTTATTTAGAACGGAATGTTCAAAGGTGTATAGAAGGTAATGAATCCGATTCAGAGTTGGAAAGGAAAAGAAAGTCTTATGCAAGACTTCTCGACTCAAAGGATCACTCCTAAACTAACACCTATCGGGGGTCCGCCCACCTCGGAAATGAGGTAGAAGGATCTCAGAACCTCTCTGTTTAAGGGTGTCTAAACAGTGGCTCCTAAATCCAAGAGAATGTTGGCTATACTTGTTCAAGGTAGAAATGAACATAGTATTCCAACAGAAAGAAGGGTAGCTTGATCCACAAGGGTCATGGATACACTATCAATTTTTGAAAGCAGAATTATTTGATTAAAAATGGAGAGAGGAATTTTCCCCAGCGGAGTCCCCAGAAGTTGTCGGCATATTTTTAGGTTGTGTGTTTTGTATTTTTGAAAAGAGGTCGCCTACAGAAATTGTGCGGCGAATTTTAAGATTTTAAATTTAGTTTAAATATATATATAATTTAGAAAGTAGTATTTGATTTTGAAAATAATTTTAAATTTGAAAATTTTAAGATATGAAATCAAACTGATCTCACATCCCGAATAGTTTATATAAATGAGCGCCACATCACAAGTTATATATCTATCCCGAAGAATAGACACACTACTTGATGATGGGGCTCGATTAAATAAACTAGAAGATTTTGTGACATCCATTTGGTCCGCGAACCAATTTTATAAGTCGACAGATTCCCAGCTTAATATAAATGAATTAAGCAGGGTTTATATTACTCAGGTTCTTTAAAATTCCCTATAAGGGCAAGCCCCTATAGTTAATTACATCTTCAGTGACGGGAATCACCTAAGAAAACTCTCGATAATAATCAGTAATTCTGCTCTCAAGAATTTCAAAGTTTAAGATTTTCAAAGGATTGAATTTTGGAATTGCAATAGGGAATGGATCAAATTTGGAGCATTTTGTTTTGGGAATTCAAAGGAAGAAAGGTAGGAGAAATCACAGATTCAAAGCGAACTTCGGTAATACCCCGACTATCCTATTGTTTGGCTTGGATTTAGGAAAGTCCTAATATTTATTTAATATTTTGATCTTGCCAATTTTAATTAATTAGGACTTATATTTGTATGTTAGAATCACACAAATAGCCTCGAAGATGTGAGGGCTTATATCGTATTGGACGACTACCTCGGAGTCCTAAGACCGGTTAGGGCTTAATTTGCTATGCAAATGCCTAACAAAGAGTTGAGGATTTATGTTGCATTAGGCAAACTACCTCGAAATCCTATGGCTTGGTTATTTAATTCTAAGAAAGTTTTGTTGAAGTAGGCTCGAGTTTCTGCGATGACGATGTTCGTGCTGCCCACCATGCTCCGAGCTCCTTATTGTTGCAGAGGTTTAGTTATAGAAGTCATAAATCAGAAGATGAGAAAAGTGTTTTCGTTTAGAGAAAATCTTAATTTCCAAGTGTCTTTTTTATATTTTATTTAAAACAAATCTTAAAGTTGATTATAACGACACCGGTTAAGATCCCACGGTTCCATCCTTCCGGCATCGTTATTTTTATCGGATTCACTTAGTCCAGATGAATTTGCTAAACTCAACTGAATGAGTTCCACACTTTCATTTAGACCGTGGGAAATCCCGTTAGCAACACGTAGGTTACATCATCCGAGGTATTCCCGATCATCCAACAAGACGTTTTAATTTAGTTGTAATTGTAGTTTTGTGTTCGTTTGTGATTAAATTTTGAGTTGTTTTATATTTTGAAATGTTGTGGCGGTGAATTTTATCTTGTAATGACTTTTAATTTAGTTTTGGTTTCGAGTTTTAGGGACTATCCTAAAGGTGTGGGTTTTCATGCAACGATTGTTTATCATGCAAGAAAAAGTAAGTGCGATGCGATTAAAGAAATTGCAATAATGTAAATTGCAATAAAATAAAAGCGTACTCGGAGGGTCTTCCCGTCATCCCAAGCCGCACTTAAAACACAATTAGAATATTTAAGCAAGTTCCTAGGTAAAGCTAAGGGAAGGGTTATGGTTTTCTACCAAATTCCTAATCCTATAGCTAGTCATTTCCTATGACGTCTAGGTTCTTGTGTTTTGGTTTGAGGACGATTTTCTTCATCAAAGAATAATTAAGTTCAATTGTTCTTATAAGTATCCTATCATATTGAGAAAGTGCTTAAGAAGAATCTTAAACATCTTTTCAATACTGCTAGGATTATTTTAAGTCCAAATGAATTTAATTAATCAGGTGAAGTAATCTTCCGAGAATTCAAGTTTTGTTATCTTGCTCGAGTGAACTAGGACATTTGAATATCCTATAAGTGGAGTAACATTTCATTTAATGTTCTATTTAGGAGTTATGATAACCAAAGCTTTCGAGGGCAAATTGATGTTCAAATGATTTGTGATTTAATTTAATTTCAATTAACGGGTTTAAATTTGGAAAAGTGTTCAAGTTGTTTTATATTTAATTTCTTTATGTCTTAGGTGATATTATTTTTAATTCAGTTTAATTTAACTTTGATTTAATTTAATTTAGTTTAGTTTTAATTTTAATTTAATCTAATTAATTTAAATTAATTTTAATTTTAACTTGATTTTGTTATTTTATTTTATTTTAATTTAATTTAATTTGATTTAATTTAATTTAATATGATTTAATTTAATTTAATTTAATTTAATTTGATTTAATTTAATATGTTTTAATTTAATTTAATTAAATTTAATTAATTATTTATTTATTTATTTTAATTTAATTTATTTTATTTTATTTAATTTAATTTATTTAATTTGTTTGATTTAATTTTATTTAATCTTTAATTTAATTTTATTTTTAATTTTAGTTTAATTGAAAATTTAAAAAGAGTTTAATAATTTAATTTTAATTTAATTTAATGATTAAGTCCTTTAACATTTTAAAACTTAAATTTGAATTATCATTTTAATTAGGAATTAAATATTATTGAGATGATTAATTTAGGGATTTTTAAATTAAAGAATAAATTTCTTCCTAATAACATCCCTATTTTAATAATTCCAATTTTATTATTCTTCCAAATTTAATCAATTATTTAATTAAAGTTTATTTCAATTATTTTAAATTGTTTAGTAGGTTTCTACCCTTTAATTATTTAAATTTCAATCATCCAAATCAGATTAAGATCAAATATTTTACATGTTAATTTTATTAAGCCTAAAGTTTTAATTAAGGGTTAAAATTTTAATTACCATTTTGCCCTTCAAGCTTAATAATTTCATAACTCACTAAATTGAGCTTAAATAAACTTGAAATTTTTATGTGACTTCACTCATATGCCAATAAAGACATGAGAGGAGAAAATGTGATTTTTCTGTATTTAATTTATTTATATAATTATTTTTGGTAGAAAATAGAGATTTCCAAGGAAAATTTAATAATATGACCAAGGGAAAATTTCTGTCCTTAAGAAAATTATGGGACATTTCTAATGACCAGAGGACCACTTGGATCAATTTTGGTGTATTTAATTTATTTATATTATTTTTATTATAATTATTTTGAGTTTTGGAGTATTAATTAATTTAAAAATAAAATAAAGGTTGAAAAATGAAATTTATATTTTTCAAAAATCTCTCTGATATCAGGGAAATCAGAGAATTAATTTTTGTAATTTTCTGATTTTTCTTTGATTTATTATAATTATTTTAGTGAAAATGCTAGAAAATACATTTTTTTTAATTTTAAAATTACCCTATGGCTTTAAAATTTAATATCTCATTAAATAGACCAAAGAAAAATATGGGATTTGTTTCTAAGTGATTAAAATTCAAAATTTGACATTTTGGTGAATTTTATTATTTTTATGATTTTTATTATTTTTTAATTATTAAAATATTAAAATAATGCAAAAAATTAAATTTTTTAGAAAATTGAAATTTTAATTTCCTTAAATTCCCCGATATCGAGAGGCTCCAAAATCAATTTGGTGAATTTTTGAAAAGTATTTTGAAAGTTATGAATTTTTAAAGTTTAAAATGGCTAAATGGCTTAATCGACCCATTTAGTAGGGCTAACCAAGTCCAATTGACTTCAACTTTTTATGGTGGATTCCTCTGATCCTAAAGGTCAGCGGAGAATTGATTTCAAGTCAATTTGACGCATGGTTAGCTCTAATTAATTAAGGAGCTATTTTTGGTGTTTAAGCCAATTAGGGTTATTTTCAATAAACTAATCCAAAATCTATTTTTCCTAGGGTCCTCTGGTCATAAGAGACATCACCAAATTTTTCTAGAATTTATTTCACAACATGCTAATTATTGGAATTAAAATACTCAAAAGAGTAACATGAATTTGAAAAATCAATAACTTCTCATAGGGATGACCTCTGACTTTGGAAAATTCAGAGGCTTCAAAAGCCCTATGGTCTCATGCCATGGTGAATTTCATGTATGCATGGAGAATTAAAACAATGCAGAAGGGAAATAAATCATTAAAAATAAAATACTTGATGAAACTAAATGATTTCTTTTCCACATTATTCTCCTCTCGTTCGATCGAGCGAGAGGGTATTTTTATTTTATTTTTGTGATTTTCCTACACAAAGTTATGGATTTTTGAAGTTTAGAGAATTAAATAAATCGAGAAAATACCCTAATTTTCTATTTATCCACGCGGCGCCGCGTCGACCCTCGGCGGCTCCGAAACGCCGCGTGGCGCTCTCCGATTCGACGCCGCCATCTGACTCAGCGCTCCGGGGGCCGCTGTGTCGTTCCATCTCCTGATCCGGCGCGATCCTGGCCGTCCGTCCGCGCGTGTATTAAATGAACGGTATCCGTTCATCGTCCCCAGGCGTCCTTACCCGAGAACCGTCCGTCTTCTAGACCTAAGATCTCACTCGATACTTGACCAAATTTAACGTTCTTATGCTCTATGGATTCGTCTCGAGAAGACGAACATATCCATACAGTTTATGTGGCATAAAATTGACTCAATGAAAATGGAGAATGTTCAGAAGCTCGGGAAGAAGAGTGAGCCATACCTTTGCTCAGAGAAGTGTGGCTTCGATCTGAGGGTTGTGTCACCTTCGATTGGATCCCAGCAAGCTCCAGATGAGGTCCCTTGGCCTGGTGAATTGTCTGGGTAGGATTTCGACCACAACCGATCACAAAGCTTGGAGGCCGGAGCAACCGGGTGGCTCTGGAGATGGGGCTTTCGGTGGGGAACTTCTCCTCTTGGTCCAATGAAGGTGTAGGACCGGTCAATTTGAGGATTAGCTCACTCTGTGGCAAAGTGTCCCGGTTTTGGGTGAAATTTCGGTTGAGAAATTGGATTCGTTGGTGGGGATTAAGGCAAATTGACACCGGGGATCAATCGCTCTAAGGATGGAGAAGGGTTTGGAACAATTTTAGCGAGAGTTTCGGCAAGGTTTTTGCAACTCTCCTCTCATGGCCGTGAGGGGGTCGGGTTTAAATAGGGGTGGCCGGAGAGCCTCACGGGGGATGGCCAAGGGCATGGATCACTGCTCCGGTCATGGGAAGGACAACCATGGTGGCCATTGGGCATGGGGCGGCTCGGCAAGGTGGAATTCCAAAGTTGGCTCACATGTGAGCTCTCGGGTGTGGTGTTTTCCGGCGACCTGGGCGGGCGGCGGCAGGGCATGAGTCACCATCTCGACCGGGGAGGTCGGGGCTTGGCAATGGTGAAGTCGATGGGTTTGGATATGTGTAAAGGAGTTGGATCGAAGTGGCATGGGGGGTGTGGATATTTTGGCTCTAAATGGGTCAACCCATCCTTTTGGGCTTGGTTCACCCTCCAAGGTGGCTTTAGGTGTCAAAGGAATCAGCTTGGTTTGGCATGGAGAAGTCCCTATCCAAATATATTTGGATTAAATTTGGGTTAAGGTGAAACATGTTTAAGGTTAATGACTTTTAGGAGGTGCTTAAAGGACCTCCTCCTTTTTCCATTTAAGAAGGGTTGACAAATTAGAAATTCTCATGGCTTGCCAATCAATGGCTTACATGTGGCTTCATGGCTTCATATGGCTTGGGAAAAGATTTGGTCAATTTCATGAAAAAAAGATTTTGTGAATTTTGGCATTTTGATGGGAATTGTTATGAGGCTTGATTTGGAATCATTTAATGATAAATTAGGACTTTAGGAATGATTTTAAATTGAATGTGTGATGAGGGAAAGTGTCATGTGGGCTTTGTCATGAACTTTGGGCTTTTGAATTTGTCTTGGATGCGGCTTTTAGGAAGGTTTAAGGGAAGTGGGCTTTAGGCTTGAAAATAAATTGGTGGATGGGAAATTTGTAAAAGTTTGGACCAAATAATTGTTGGGTTTGGTTTAGGAATGTGCCATGAGTAATTTGAAACAAGTTTGGAGTGATTTGGGTTTGAATTGAGTTGAATTTGGGCTTTTTGGTAAAGTGGCCAATGTAGGTCAAATTGGGCTAATTTGGGCCAATGTTGAACTAATGTTGAAATTGATGTAAAATAAATGTTGGGAAATGTTTATGGGAGTGTTTCAAAGAAGTTTTGGCTTTGGTTTGGTTTTGATTTTGGGGTTTGGGCTTATTTGGGTTAGGTTTGGGTTTAGGTCAAAATTGGGCTTATTGGTTTTGGGTTGAATTTAAGTGGGTTTTGGGTATAAATGTTGGGCAAATCATGTTAGTGTTTTGTTTGTAGGGATGTTAAGGAAGGTTTAGAAAAGATTTGGGGTCAATTGGAGCTGAATTGGGTGAGTTTGGGTTAGGTTTGGGTCATGGGTCCAAATTGGGCTTTAAGGCCAAAAGTGGAATTAGATCCAAATGCCAATCAAATTGAACTTGGATTTGGTCTAGATTGGTGTTGGGAATGTTGAATTGAAGTTTAGAATTGAATTGGACCAGAATTTGGGTCAATTGGGTTGGTTTGGTTTGACATTGGGTTCGCTTTGGGTTAAAATGGGTCAAATTGGGGGTTTTGATAAAAGTGGGGTAAATTGACAAAATTGGCCCATGGTGTAGTTGAACAAAATGAAATTGGGAATATTTGGGATTTTCTGGAGTTTTCTAGGAATTGTTTGAATTTTTGGATTTTTGGGTCAAGAGGGGTATTTTGGGTATTTGGAGGGTATTGGGAGATATTTTTGGAATTTTTGGTATTTTTGGCTATGAATGATCAATTTGAGTAATGTGGGAATGTTTGAGAATAATTTTTAGGAATTTTGGGTAATTTAGGTGATTTTGCAAATTTTGGGCAGTTTCAAGGGTTTTGGGTAGGCTAGGCGGGTGTAGGGTCCCGGGGGTCAAAAATTGAAAATTTGGAAAATTAAAGATTGGGTAAATGTAAGTGGAATGAAATCATTTTGGTTGAGTTATAAAGCCATATCAAGCCCACATGAGCCATGAAGGGACTCATTCGAGGCATTCACTATGTTGTTCCCAACCCTCTTAGCCAAGGGCTTAGGGGTTAAGGACCATCCATATGAATCACCTACATGAGTCAGGAGGTCAAGTTGGGTATGGGTGTGGTTTTAGGAGGTGTGTGCAAGTGTAGTGTATGAGTGTAGTGTGTGTGTAAGTCAGCCCTTCACTGCACCAGGGCCACCGAGGCGATCCTAAGGCCAAAGAGTCCTATAGAACCCATCCTTTAAACTTCCACATTTGATTTCAACCCTCTGCAGGTGATTAGGGGTCTATAGTCAAGTTTGTGGAGTTTGCAGGGAGTTAAGAAGTGGTTTGAATTTCTAAGTGGTGGGTCCCAATTCTAATCCTCTAAGATAGTCAAAGGAAAAGCCTAAGGCTAGATCCTAAGTACTAAAGAGAAGAAGAGAAGACCTCATCAAAAATGAGGTCAACAAGCGTCATGATAGGCAGCCATATGATCAGATTGAAGTTTGGTTTGCCATTCCAAGTGTTCGTATTGGTGGTACATCTCATGGAGATGATTACCAATACTTTGAAGTTCCGCTTCAATCTTATCCATTCGACTAAACATTTTCTCCAAACTAACAACAATAAAACTATTAAAATAAGGCTAAGGATCTTTAGGAGATTTGTCCCTTACCTCATTTCCATGATTTCCTCTGTCTATTGCCTCCAAATCCTTTGTAACTCTTCCAAAATGGATTGCTCTAGTCGAAATTAGAGTTTCTATGGGATTGGGGACGAAAAATAGGCTATATATAAAGAAATTTCGTGTGAAAAACTGAAGAATTATAGTTTTTTCCACGATATGTAACTGCGGAGCTTTGGCGCAGGAATCTGGCACCTATACGCCGGATCAAAGATTTGCAGGCCACTCTGGCGCTTAGGCACCAACTTTTGGCGCCTAAGCGCCGGAACCTCGATAGACTCCGATTCGCCTATCGTCAAATTTGTAAAGTTTTGGTCGTAAAAATAGGTCTAATAAACGTGTATGATCAACACATGAACACAATTACGAAAAATTCAAATCACAAAAAATCACAAACGAAGGTTAACTTGATCTCCTTTTTACTCACATTTGACATGGAGTGGTCCAAGTCCAATTTCTATATACTTCAAGAAAATGTTTTGCTTAAGCCAATACAGACTCGTTAGCCTTCTATTTCTAGAAGTTATATATAAATTTAGTCTAGACCAAGGCATAACCTTATAAAAATAATTAAACTCAAACTAATAAATATAGGTTGCCTCCCACAAAGCGCTTGGTTTAACGTCGTCAGCCCGACCTAATAAATTGAATTAATCGGGTAGACTCAGCTCATAAGCCTCTTCGTAATTTAATTTCATTTCTCCCACATAAGGTTTCAGTCTTAATCCGTTAACTTTAAATACTTTTCCAGTTTTGGGATCTTTAATATCCACAGCTCCATAAGGGTATACTTTCTTAATTATAAATGGTCCCATCCATTTAGATTTTAATTTTCCAGGGAAATGTTTTAAACAAGCATTAAATAATAATACTTCTCGCAAGGCTCGAATATTTTCCTTGAAATCATTTTGTCATGCAATTTCTTCATTCTTTCGTTATAAATTATTGCATTTTCATAAGACTCATTTCTTATCTCTTCTATTTCATTCAATTGTAATAATCGTTTTTCTGCTGTGGTATTTAAATTATAGTTGAACTCCTTTATCGCCCAATAAGCTTTATGCTCAAGTTCAACAGGTAAGTGACAATGTTTACCATAAATTAACCGAAAAGGTGACATTCCGATAGGTGTCTTATAAGCTGTTCTATAAGCCCATAATGTAGAATCAAGTCTATCAACCCAGTCAGTTCTTTTAGGATTAACAGTCTTTTCCAATATTTTCTTAATTTCTCTATTTTACACTTCAGCCATTCCACTTGTTTGAGGATGATAAGCAGTTGCAACTCTATGTTTAATTCTGAACTTTTCCAGTAATGATTGAATTCTTATATTTCTGAAATGACTTTCCTCATCTGTGATAATTATCCAGGGCATTCCAAATCTTGTAAAAATCATTTTCTTTAAAAATTTCGAAACACTTTTGGAATCATAATTAGGTAAAGCTACAGCTTCGATCCACTTTGAAACATAATTAACTGCTAATAAAATATAAATCTTTCCAAGTGATGGTACAAAAGGTCCCATAAAGTCTAAACCCCATACATCGAAAATTTCGATTTCTAATATAAAGTTTAGAGGCATTTCATTTTTGCTGGATATATTTCCCATTCTTTGACATCAATCACAAGTTTTCACATAATGTCCAACATCTTTAAATAAAGTAGACCAATAAAATCTTAAAATTTTAAATGCAGTTTTATCCACTCCAAAGTGTCCTCCAAATTCAGAATCGTGACATTTTTGAATAATAGCAAAAGTTTCTTCATAAGGTATACATCTTCGAATCACAGAATCTCTTCCTAATTTAAATAAATGAGGATCTTCCCAAATATATGATTTACAATCATTGTTGAATTTCTTAATTTATTTACTATTCATCCCATATGGTAAAATATTGCTAAGTAGTTAACTATATCTGCTTACCAAGACATTCGTAATCCTTGAATGACATATAATTGCTCATCCGAAAATTTCTCATTTATATTTTCTTCATAAATCTTCTCATTATTATTTTTTATTTTTGATAAATGATCAGCAATTTGGTTGTTAGTCCCTTTTCTGTTCACAGTTTCAAAATCAAATTCTTGTAAAAGTAAAACCCATCTGATCAATCTAGGTTTAGCATCCTTTTTAGATATTAAATACTTAATGGCAGAATGATCAGTGTGCAAGATACATTTTGTTCCAAGAAGATATGACCTAAATTTATCAAAGGCATATGTTATTGCTAAAAGCTCTTTTTCAGTAGTAGTGTAATTTATTTGATTTTCATTAAGAGTTTTGCTAGCATAGTATATAACTTTGAGAATCTTTTCATATTTTTGTCCTAATACAGCTTCGATTGCATAATCACTTGCATCACACATTAATTCAAAAGGTTTATTCCAATCAGGTGCAACAATGACAGGTGCAATGATTAATTTTTCTTTCAGAATATTGAACGCATTCAGACAATCTTCATTAAATTCAAATTTTGCTTCTTTTTCCAATAAATGGCAAAGAGGTTTAGCAATTTTAGAAAAATCCTTTATATATCTCTTATAAAATCCAGCATGACCCAAAAAACTTCTTACATCAGTAATGGTAGTAAGTGGTTGCAGCTCAACAATTATTTTCACTTTTGCTTGATCAACTTCCATTCCTATTTGTGAAACTTTATTTTCAAGTACAATGCCTTCTGTGACCATAAATTGACATTTTTCCCAGTTTAGAACTAAATTTGTATCTTCACATCTCTTCAAAATTTACGTTATATTTTCCAAGCAAGATTCAAAAAAGTTCCAAAAACTAAATAATCGTCAGTAAATACTCCAATTCCTTTATCAATCAAATCACAAAATATTGACATCATACATCTTTGAAAAGTTGCAGGTGCATTACATAAACTGAAAGACATTCTTCTAAAGGCAAATGTTCCATAAGAACTTGTAAATGTTGTCTTTTCTTGATCCTCAGGAGCAACGGGTAATTGATGATAACCAGAATATCTATCCAGAAAACAGAAATATGAGTGTCCAGCAAGTTTATCCAGCATTTGATCCAAGAAAGGTAATGAAAAATGATTCTTTCTAGTGGCGTTGTTTAATTTTCGATAGTCAATGCAAATTCGCCATCCAGTAACTTGTCTTGTTGGATTAATTCATTTTTTTCATTAACAATGACATTTACTCCTCCTTTCTTCGGAACACAATGAATAAGACTTACTCATTGGCTATCCGAAATAGAATAAATAATTCCAGCATCTAACCATTTCAAACTCTCTTTTTTGACAGCCTCTTTCATAATTGGATTTAATCTTCTTTGAGGTTCAATAGTGGGTTTACAATTTTCTTTCATTAAAATTCTATGCATACAGATTGAAGGGCTTATTCCTTTTATATCTGCAATAGTCCAACCAAAAGCTTTCTTATTATTCTTCAGAACTCCTATTAAGTTTTCTTCTTGATCTTTGCTTAATTTTGAAGATATAATTACAAGTAAAGTTAATGATTTTTCTTCTTGATCTTTGCTTAATTTTGAAGATATAATTACAAGTAAAGTTAATGAATCTCCAAGAAATGCATACTTTAAATGTGCATGTAACATTTTTAATTCCAGTTCAGGGGCTTTTTCAATTGAGAGTAAAAGTATATCATTTTTAGTTGTGTATTTCCCAATTTTCATGAATATAATAAGTTTCTTCAGATAAATTTTCTTCATTTAATGACTCATTATATAACATAGATTCTTTTTCTTTATCATCAGAAATGACTTTACATTTTTCTTGATAATGCTTTTCAATTATATAATCAAAAATATCCATTTGATAACAGTTTCCTTTATCAGGATACCTCATTGATTTCAGAACATTGAATGTTATCTCTTGATCATTAACTCTCATCGTTAATTCTCCTTTTTGCACATCAATCATAGCTCGACAGGCAGCTAGAAAAGGTCTCCCTAAAATGAAAGGTATTTCTTTATTTTTTTTCATATCTAGAACAATGAAATCCACAGGAATGATAAATTTATCTACCTTAACAAGAACATTCTTTATAACTCATTTAGGATAAGTGATCAATCGATCAGCTAACTGAAGAGTTACATTGGTCGGAACAATCTCTCCTAAATCTAACCTTCGAAAGATTGAAAATGACATGAGATTAATACTAGCTCCTAAATCCATAAGGCTTTTCAACATAATTTTTCTCCAATAGCACATGGTATAGTGAAACTTCTAGGATCTTTAAGTTTCTGAGGTAATTTCTTCTAAATTATTGCACTACATTCTTCACTTAGTGCAACAGTTTCATAAGCTTCAAATTTTCTCTTATTGCTTAAAATATCCTTCATAAATTTTGCATAGCTTGGCATTTGCTCCAAAGCTTCAGCAAAAGGAATGTTGATGCTAAGTTTCTTAAAAATTTCAAAGAACTTAGAAAATTGATGGTTAAGCTTCTGTTGTTTAAGCCTTTGAGGAAAAGGTGGTGGTGGTCTTTCAACTTCCACTTTAATAGGTACAACAGTCTGATCTTTATTTGGAGAAATGGTATCTTTAGGTTTTTCAATCTCTTTATTTGGAGAAATTAGTGATTTGACCCATCTGACCAGGAGGATAAGTTGGTCTGACCAGTGTTTTGACTTTATAGCTAATTGCTTAGTTGCAAGATCAATTCTTCTACAGACAACTTTTTCTGCTTAATGTTATAACCAGGAGGATAAGTTGGTCTATAGTTTGAATTTCCTTGATTGTTCCAATTTGGATTCGCTTGATGTCCATTACTCCAATTAAAATTAGGATGATTTTTCCAACTAGAATTATAATAATTGGAATAAGGGTTGTTAGTTTTACTAGCAATAGCTTGCAAATTTTCCATTGTTTGAGAATCATCAGAATTTGCAGAATTATCATTACTTACATGCGATATATTAATAGCAAAATTATATAATTTCTTAGATATCGCAGGCACTTGTGAAGCTAAAATAGAAAAGGCTTCATTATCATGAATACTGGTCATTCTTTTAGGATTAACCCTTTCAAAAGGCCATTGAAAATTGTTATTAGTTATTTCTTCAATTAAGGTGTAGGCTTCTTCAAGTGTCTTAGCCATTAAAGAACCACCAGTAGCAACATCAATAATATATCTAAGTGATCCAATAAGTCCATTATAAAATGTTTGAATAATTAACCAATCTGGTAAAACATGATGATGACATTTTCTTAATAGTTCCTTAAATCTTTCCCAAGCTTCATAAATTGTTTCTCCATCAAATTGCGTAAATGAAGTAATATCATTTCTCAATTTAGTAGTTTTAGAAGGAGGAAAATATTTAGCAAGGAATTTTTGGGTCATATCTGCCCATGTTTTAATAAAACAAGTTGCTAATGAATTAAGCCAGATCTTTGATTTATCATTTAAGAAAAAAAGAAAGAGTCTAAGACTAATAACATCATCAGAAACATTATTATATTTAAAGGTAGCACAAAGTTCTAAAGAACTAGCAAGTTGTAAATTTGGATCCTCATTAGGTGTTTCTCCAAATTGATTGTTTTGAACCATTTGAATAATAGAAGGTTTAAGCTCAAAAGAATTAGCATCTACAAATTGGAATTTGAATACTAACATGAAGTTCATCAGCTGTAGGGTCTGCATATTCCCTTAATGGTTTATAAATATTTTATTCATTAATTTCGATTGGATTTTGATTATTATGTAAGTTAGCCATTTCTTGATGTTTTGAATTTTTTTTTCTTTTTTTAATTCTTTTAATTGTTATTTCTAATTCAGAATCAAAAGGTAGTAATCTTTCAGATCCAGAACTACGCATAAAAATTTAAAATATTTTTGTTTTTGTTTTTGTTTTTTGTAATTTATATTCTTTACTTTTTACTTTTTATAATATTTTGTTCTATTCTATCCTATCCCCTGCAATGGTGTCAAAAACTTGATGCGATGAGACTTTATATATGCTTTAAAATACAAGAATTTGATACCACTTTTTAGAATATTTAATTCCTAGTAAACGCTTCAAAAACTTGATGTGCGAGGTTTACTTTTATAATTTTATATTTAGATTTTATTTTTGTAAAAGTCACAATTTTAAACACAAGTATACGTATCATTCAAGTAATACATGGCTCTAGTGGAGTCCTGGTTATCGATCCCACAGTGATAGTGAATTTATAAAAAGTAAGAAATATAAGTAATATTTTGGAATTTTCAAAAGTAATTTATATATACTTTATATATATATATATTCAAATTTAATTTGCTAAAGATTTTTACTAAAAGAAAGTAAGCGATAGTAGAGTAAAGTAAAGTAAGCAGTAATTAAAATTTAATGCAAGTATAAAAACGACTTTCTCCTTTTTCAACTAATCCAAGAATTATAGAGTAATTATCTTTTGTAGGGAATTAAGATTATGGTATTGTGCCAAATAGAATCATTCTTATTCTTTACCCTTTAGTCCAGGTGCAAAGAACATTGACTAATCTATAGATAGGCTCAGGATGTTTTATTAGTAGAATGAATTAACATGGCTCACACTAATAGATGTCCAAGGGTAGCTATGGTCGGCCCTACCAGTGACCCGCTACCTTTCTATAAACCAAATTATTAAAATTTAGTCTCTCACTCTAAAAACTAATTAATTTTACGCCTAATAAATATTATCTTCCTATTTATTTGCACTTCACCTTAAATAATTCACGCATAGCCTGCGATTACTTAAGGATTTATGTGATATCTACTAGTTAAGAATTTATCTCCGGATAGGTCTCAAAATTCTTCAACAGGTTTTAACAAATTAAATGGCCAATTTAAAAGGTAAACTAAGATCAGGTATTAATATCATCACAATGTTTTAAAATATTTTATATTTAATTCTCCTACAAAATTTAATTAATTTATAATCTTTTCATAGTTGAAAGGAGAAAGATAACTAACTACTTAGAACACATTGAAATAACACAACACAACATATTTATAAAATTTTGAACTAAAGTCCAAATACTTATCTGAAGTGTTCCTTCAAGTGATCTGCTCACGTCTACTGACTCCAAAGCAATGATGAGAGACTCCAACAGCAATAACACATAATAAACATTCAAAATAAACTCACTAGATACAAAATAAAGTGGCACCCTAAGTATGGAAGAGACTAAATAAAACTAGAGATGAGAGAGAAGATGCTAAAATGGGTATGTGTACTAAGAGGGGGGTTTTGGTGCGATTTTCTCTGTAGAATGAGCTCTTATTTATAGAGCTCTGAATTTGACTAGGGGTTGCTTAAGGCACCTCTTTAAAATTCGTCGAAATTCAATGTATCTTCTAGAAGGTAACTGTCGCGCCTAGGCGCCGGGTTCTGGCGCCTAAGCGCCGGACTCCGTGACCAGGTCTTTTGCACCTCTTCACTTTGGGTCGCACCTCTTTGTGATGCAGACCGTTTCCTTGTGTCCAAATACATTGTATCACATGTCCTGTATATTAGGAGTAACTTCCAGTCTTCTAGAAGCTCCAATAATCTCTTAACACCGTTAAAATAACTGCCCAAAGTCATCAAAAAAACTTGACAGCGTCTGTATCAAACTGGCGCTTATGCGCCGGATTCTGGTGCCTAGGCGTCAGGCTAATAATTCTAAAATTTTGCTCCGTAAGCTCCATTTTTGCTCCTTTTTCCTTCTTTTTCTTTCTTGGACTCTTTTTAAATCATCTACATCCAAAAACATAAAAATATCTTTCATTAAAGCATAATATCCTTAAGAATTGAATCATAAATAAGACATAAAAATGTGTATTTTTTTAGGTAGATCATAGAGGCCGAGAAAGGTGGAGATGTTTAGACAATAGGAGGAGTTGTATGTGAAACTACTGAAGGAGATGAGGAAGTTGATGCTGGAGTGGTTGATAAATTGGGTTTATAGTGTTAATGAATCATGATGGAGAGGACATTTTGTGGTGCTATGGAAGCGATAGAAGAAACAATTTTAGATGCATAAGGTAGTTGCTTATAAGGAAAAAAATGCTTCATTGAGAATACATAACTTGAAATGATAGTTTTGCCCATGAGAGGGTTGAATCATTTTAAGCCTTAGGTTTTAACAAGATAGCCAATGATAACGTAAAGCATGGATTGTTGAGCAAATTTATGTCGGTGTGTTAGTGTTAGTAAAGGTAAACATGCACAATCAATCGTTTTAAGACATATATAGCCGGTAGATCACCGTAGAGATTGTGGTTGAAATTATGTGTTTTTTATGGTAACCTATTAATAATATAGAATATTGTCAGCATAGTGTTTCACCAAAGAGATAAAATATAATTGAAGTTGGCTATAAGATCATAAGGAATATCTAAAATGTGACAATGCTTAAGTTCAACAATGTCGTTCTATTCATGTGTATAGAGACAAGTTATTTGGTGAATTACGCCATGACTTTGTAAGAAATTGATAAATAGAGAATTTTTTATATCCATCTCCACCATCAGTTCAGAGAGTTTTAATGGATATATTGAATTGTAATTTTACAAGAATTCCATAAAGTGGGGATATACTTCGTTTTTAGTGATTATATGATATAAACAAGTAAAACATGAGAAATCATCAATGAATAGAACATATTAATAGTATCCTTGTATGGAAGGACGAGGAATCGATCCCCAAATATTAGAGTTTATAAATTATAGAGGTGTACAAGTATGACTCTTAGAATTTAAAAGTGGTAAATGATGACACTATGTTATAATACATGAAGTTCAAAAATGTTTTTGTAGGAAATATGTAGAGAAAAAAGCTATTTGGCAATGATATCCATTATTTACTGAGTAGTATGACCCAAACAATGATATCATACCTCACAATTGATCTTGAAGGAGTGTAATGCACATTTGGAAGAGGAAATGAGATAAAGCCCATTACGATAGTTCTAGGAGAAGTACCTGGTGCGTTATATGATCCTTGACGACATACCCAAAAAAGTCAAATAAAAGAATACAATGATTTACAAAAACAAGTCGAGAGATGGATATAATATTTTGGGTCTGAGAAATGAGGTGTGTGTAAAAGAAAAGAGAGGTGAAACTTATGTATTAATGTTGGCAGCAAGCCTTGTTCGGAGTGTCAGATGCGAACAAAGGTCTCTGCTCCCATGAAGACTTGTTCATTTCCATAATAGATTTGTGGTTGTCGAAGATTGCCTATGTTGGCCATTAAATGAGAGAAAGCTCCTGTATGAAGATTTCAACCACTGTTTAAAGGAGTGGATGAGAAGAGAAATGCAATATTTTGACCTCTGAGCTGCGACTTACTGGTTTGGTAGTTGGGATTAAGCCTATGACAACATTGAATGACAATGTGGTCGTGTTTGATACAAATATGGCATTGGATAATGATGTTGGTATTGAATTGAAGAGATGAGGAAGTGTCGGTTGGTCGTCAGGAGCCGGTGCTCGTAAATCAACTACAACTCATGTTGAACTAAGGTTTATCGCATGTAGGATTGGAATATAGAGCAGTTTAAAAATTTGTATTGTTAGATTTAATAGAGGATCCTTGGGATATATGGATTACTTCACTGTGAAGTAGAGAATACAACTCCTCAAGGTTGATGGGAGTAGATCTGTTCCAAATGACGATTTTAAATGTCATAGAACTTCGAGATTACAAGATGATATAATCTATATCTATGGAAGATTCGAAAGTAGATATATTATCAACAAATGTTTTAATTTTAGAGAGAAATTGTGCCTTATTTTTAAACTTAATTGAAACACTATGAAGCATGTTCTTGAGTTGAATCACATTTGATGTGTCGGTGCCTTTAGATCTTCTTTCAGTGAAACCCAGATCTCAGAGCAAGTGCCAATATTAAGAACGCGTGGAAGATTTCTAGCAGATATTGTAGATAACAATGCAGTGTCAAGATTCTGATTGATCAAATTCAAATTAGCATAGGCAAGATTATAGCTAAACGGTTGCATCCATAATAGTTCTTGCAGGTTCAAGAATAGATCCATCCAAGAAACATTAAAAACTGTTAACCCTAATTAGTTTGGAGATCGAAGAGTGACATAGAGGAAAGTCATTTACGGTGTGAGAAACGTTAATGGTAGGTTCCTTAAAGCTAAGGGAGGCTAGAGCAGCATTAAGAGAGGAGGTAGCTCGTTCGTCCATCAAGAAGAACTGTAGGGTCAAGATTAGCTGAATTTGAAAAGATGATGGTTGTAGGTGCAAATGGCCGAGGTAGAACAAGAGGAGGGACGGATGGAAAGAACACAGAAGAAGAGGCACAAGCAATGCTGAATAGACATGAAACCGAAGAGCACTAAGAACTAAGTCGAGTGCCAGTATTTAGTTATCCATCAGCCACAATAAGTGTTTAATATCGATATAATAATATTATAATGTCATGTATTTTCATGCACCACAATTAAAATACAATATATAACTACAACATGTCAATATTGATACATAATTATGAATTTGCAGCAATGAAGTTTAACACATTAACCTATAAAAGAAATAATAAATATTAAAAATGCGATATGCAAGCAAGAGTCCACACAACAATAAATAAGACTAATTGCTAATAAAATTTGTTACCAACATGAAACAAATGTACTTTAATTAGAGTAACATAATTTAAAATGTTAGACTAAAACCCTGGAAAGTAGTACAAGTAACACGAAGAACATCCTTTTAACGATGATTGCATGTTTATTTATAATAAATAATAACTACTTACATGGGTGGCGAGGTTCAAACCTCTTTATACTATAGATCTACAAAACTTTGCCAATTCGGTGTTCTACAAATAAAAAATACGTTAGTTATGCTTGTTAATAATTATATATCTATAGATTAGTGTAAAACTATGGTTATAACTAAAACCAATCCTTAAGTAATATCTAACCCAATTCTTTTAACCTAATATTAAGTTAGCAGAATAATATATAAAATCACACATACAAACCTATTTATTATAAGTATAGAAGGAGAACAAGAGAAAAAAACAAACTAATATAAAAGAGCAAAATAATACAAACCTTATGGTCGTAAGTGCTATAAAACAAAGGAGGAAAGAGGAAGGTGGATGGAGAAGGGCATGAAAAAAGCTAATATTAGGCTCTCGAAGGGACAAAAGCTGAGTCTGGTGGGTTAAGCCACTACAAAGGGAAGGCAACCAATGCCCTAAGCTTTGGCGGAAGGAAGATGGTGATGAAGTGAGCGTGGGATAGATTAGAGTAAATTGGGAAGATGGTTCGTAAACGAATCACTGAAAGAGGAAAAAAAGAAGTTTCATAAAAGTTGGGTACCCATGCTTAATATATAAATAAAATTATATAGTATTAATTTAATTATAGTATTCCTTGTTTTAGAATTATTTATAATACCATTTTCTGATATAAGTATATCTTACTACATTATACTGCAAAGAAAATTCTCTCATGGAATAAAGTGCTATAAGCTTAGGGTCCGTCTACACTTTCAAAATGCGGCCATACCGTTTAGAAAATACGTTTCGATAACTTATCCAAAAATACGAATCCCACAATTGACATAAGGCCACATTTCATAATAATATATTTATTATAAAACACAATAAAACGCAAGCTGCCCAAACACACGTTACACACCCTTAACAGTGCCGCGATAATGGAAAACCCTGAGCAATGCTCGTAATTCATAAAGCATCTGCATTCTCTAGCTCTAAAGCGTAGAGATGCTCAAGGCATACCCCTCTCTAATGCTGAACCATTAATGGCGATGGAATGACCTTCCTATTTAGGAATACAGATACTTCCTCCGGTCTCCGCCGCTTTGCCTCCGCCGCCGCCGCCTCGCATATCCATGGCATCGCCACTCCGTTCCCTCCAGATGTCCTCCGATCCCTCAGACAAAGTCCGCCACTTCTTGCCACCGATAGAACGGGAGGAACCTTCCACCTGCGTTGTTCTCCTTTGTCCCTGCCTCGCTTTCCTGTCCCTTGTCCTCATCGTCGCTTCCATCGTTCTTACACTCAAGCTCCAACTATACTGCCACCTCCCTATCTCTCATCTCATCTCCCGCCATCGTTGCCACTCCTCCTGAAACCAACTAGGGTTTTCTCCTCCTCTTCAGAATCAGATTCGGAATCGGATAACTCGATATCTTTGCCGCCGCCGCCGAACTCCAACGATGTGGATAGGATCTGCAAAGTGATTGACGAGCTCTTCTCGTCCGACCGCAACATGGAGGTGGTGCTCGACGAGATCGGAGTCCAGATTGAATCATCCCTTGTTGTCGCTGTTCTGGACCGCTTCCGCCATGCCCATCGTCCCGCATATCGCTTCTTCCGGTGGGCTGCCGCCCGGCCAGGCTTCTTGCACGACTCAACCACTTGCAATAAGATGCTCGGCGTCCTCGGCAAGACGCGGCAGTTCGAGACCATGGTGGCCCTACTCGAGGAGATGGGGAAGGACGCCCTTCTATCCATGGACGCCTTTAAGATATCGGTTAAGGCCTTTGCTGCGGCCCGCGAGATGAAGAAGTGTATAGGCATTTTCAAATTGATAAAGAAGTATGATTTCCATGTCGGATTGGACACTTTCAACTGCTTGATTGATGCTCTTTCAAAGGCCAAGCTCGCAAAGGAAGCACAGCAACTGTTAGACAAAATGAAGGATCAGTATCATCCTGATATCCGTACTTACACAGCCCTGCTTTATGGTTTCTGCAAGATTAAGGACTTGGTTGAGGCTGGGAGAGTATGGAATGAGATTCTTGATAGTGGATTCAAGCCAGACATTGTCTCCCACAACACTATGCTTGAAGGCTTGATTCGAGGGCATCGTATGTCTGAGGCGATCAAGCTGTTAGAACTCATGAAGGCCAAAGGCCCTAAGCCAAATACCCGAACTTATACTATTTTAATTCAGCATCTTTGTAAGGCGGGAAAGATGGAACAAGCTGTTAGCTGTTTTGATGAAATGTTGGCTGCTTGTTGCTCACCAGATGTTGCGACCTACACATGTTTAATAGTTGGTTTTGGAAATGCTCGGCATATGAATAAAGTTTCAAGCTTGCTCTCAGAGATGAGTCAGAAGGGATGCCCGCCAGATGCTCGAACTTATAATGCTCTGATAAAACTGTTGACGAACCGGAACATGCCAGATGATGCCGTAAGAATATACAAGAAGATGATAAAAAATGGGTTCGAGCCTACGATTCACACTTACAATATGTTGATGAAGTCTTACTTCCATGGGAATAACTACAAGATGGGTTGTGCTGTTTGGGAGGAAATGTTAGGCAAGGGGATTTGTCCTGATGTTAATTCTTTTACGGTCTTTATTGGTGGACATATACGCCATGGAAGGCCTGAAGAGGCATACAAATACATAGAGGAGATGATTAACAAAGGGATGAGTGTCCCCCAGGTGGACTATAATAAGTTAGCCGCTGATTTCTCTAAGGCTGGGAGGCCTGATGTTCTAAGCGAGCTTGCACAAAAGATGAGTTTTACAGGGAAGTTCGATGCATCAAAATCATTGAACTATTGGTCTGAGAGAATGAAGAAGAGAGTTAAAAGGAGAGGGCCTTGTCAATCTGGGCGTGGACTTTTCTGAATTATTTTTCAATCATTCTTTATTATGTTTGAAAGCATCACTTCCAGGTTTTGTGTCTGCTGAGATGCTTATTACCTATCTTGTCGGTTTGGAGGTCATTTATGTATGTAACGGTGCATGCTTTGAAAATCTAACCTTTTAGATGTTAATCAACATTTGAGCCTTATTTGGGCCAGTTTCTCCCCAACACATCCACTTTTCTATTATGGTCACAGCATCTGTCTTGCTACCGGTTGCAATCAGTTTGTTAGTTGAAAGTTTGCATCTTTAGCAAGGGCCATTGCATTTTACATTGTCCTACAATTGATATGAATGTGCTTGAAGAGTTCAGATGCACTTTATGGGCTACTGGTACCTCAATAATGAGGAGAAGAAAAACCAAATTTATGTGTGTGGGAGAGAAGCATTAGCCTCTTACTTTCATTCTATTAACCTAAGTGAGAGTAAAAGAACTTGCATGTCTTTTTCTTTGTGAGTATATGCGAGGGAAATGAAGCTACATGCTTTGGATATAAGCCGAGTGCAAGGATCATTCCAAGCTTTGTGTATGGATACCTTGTGCAACTAATTTTTGAACAAAGGTGCTTATTCTTTTCTTCTGTTTTTTTATCGTGGTTCACGCCATTTCTTTGCTATGTTTTGTTCTTCTTTTATATTCTCTCTTACTTTATATTTTATGATGCCAATTGGTGTCAAGGCTTATAAACTATTCTTTTATAGGTGTTGAAATATTTATCATTTTCCCCGTTTAGATTTTCATCTACTTTAAATTACATTTTTTTTGAATAATTTTATTTCTTGGATTTTTCTTCTCTTTGTGACTATTTAGCACCGATACTTTCTAAAAATGCATCCTACCCATATCAGATATGTATTGGACACTGACATCTGTCCGACGCACCCCGACACTTATTTGACATGCCCGACGCTTGTCTAACACTATAAAATACGTGTCTAAAATTTTTTGGGGCCCGAACACATTCAAGACACGCCTCGATATCACATCGGACATGAAATCAAATTGATTTGGGGAAAAACAAGACACATGAAGTAGGAAATTGTGAATATACATATAACCCTAATTATATTTTACAGTCGAAGTTGCTTCTTCTCTTGTCGTGTCAAACCTCTCTAATATTCGTCAAAAGCTAATATTCGTCAAAGTTGAACATCGAAGGTGCATTTAATCTTTGTCAAAGCTGAGCATCAGTAATTCCCTCTATGTTTGTCGAAGTCGGCCATTAAAGGTCCATCTGACATTCTTCGAAGTTGAGCATTGTAGTTCTCTTATGTTTATTGAAGTCGAACCTGCACCGACTAAAATGGAAGCCATTAGCTTCTTTCTCACAACTTTAGCAGGATTCAAAATTGTTCGTTGGAGCTGCTGCAAATACCAATGAACATTGCGATGCTTGCGTTGAAGCTTCTAAAAGTTAAAATTTAAATTAATCAATTAAACAAAGTGTAACCGTAGAATATTTTAAATTTTAGTAGATAAGTTGGAGAATTTCTTTGAAATATATTATATATCTAATTTTCTAAATTAATTTTTATTAGCATAAGGATTCATCGTACAATTTAAATTCATAAAAGTTAAATTTTATTCTCGCATGTTTTATTTCATGATGTCTTTAATAAATAATAGGGAAAAAATATATATTACATATAAAAATGTGTACATGACATGTCGTGTCTTAATTTTTTCAATTATGCTGCTTCACCGAGTTCGTGTCCGTGATACATAGCTTTATGAGCGAGTATTTGGAAAATTTTCATTATACTTGAAAACTAGTTTGGATGTTCAAAAATATTGTCAAAGTTCATTTTTGTAATTTCTGCTATTCTCTTTTTTGTGATTTCATTACCTGACCATTTTTTCATCGATGCTAGTTTGGTTGCCATGATTTGGTTTGATTGTTATCTCTCTTCACCCAACATTATTGAAGGTATCCACCCATAATCTGCACTCCTCAAAACTCCAGATTACTTCAAAATCGAGTCCCACCCAAAAACCCAAACTGAATTTACTTTAGTGAGAAGTTAATTAAGGCTAAAGGCTAAGTAAAGGTACTGTTTCTGATAAAACCCTAAAATATGTAAATATTTAAATGATGTTAAGTAATAATAGACATGCCTTGTAAATTGAACCCTCAAGGTTTTATTTTTCTCTTGAATAATACAACTTGTGTTTAAAATAGACCAACAAATGCATTATCTTACGTTTTTTTAATTTTAGCCTCTATCTACATTTATGTGCATGGTTATAGCAAAAAACATCATGATTTGTATTTTTCCTAACTTTCACTTAATTTTTTTACGATCACAAGGATGTGTCATATTTTCCTTTGCTACTTATATGTTGTAGGATGGTACATGTATATAGATAATAGGCTTTTCACCATTCTTCATGATCCTGTTGTTTGAAAAACACATGGTGGCATGGCAGACAATGTTGGTTGGAATAAAACCATACATTGGCATGAATTTAGGTTTTACTAGCCTTCTTTATGAAATATTACTGTTAGTATTGATGGCTAATGTGGCCCATGCCAAATGGGAAAATTGTTAAATAATGCGTTTTTATATACCATTCTGATTCTGTCCTATCAACTCCTTGGGTTGATTTATCTATGGAGTTTTTATTGAGATTCTTAGGACTATCTGTGTCTATAATAATATACCATTAGTATTAATATTTGTCAAAATGGTTCATTTTATTAATTGCTATATGACTTCAAATGCATCTTATGTAGCAAAACTTACATATTAAAATAGTTAATTTACAATTGTCTAAGAATATAGTTTTTGATAGAGATACTAGATTTATTTCTTATTTTTGAAATGCCGTAAAAAGATTATTAGGTACTGCACTTACATGCAAATATATTGGCAATTCATCATTTGAAATTGTTTAGGGACTGTACCCTAAAAATGTATGGATTTTATCCTATGCCATCATATTCTATTTTTATTTTATTACAGCATTTGCACATCATATATATGATTTACATACAACAACAACAATAACAATAACAACAACAACAACAAGCCTTTATCCCGCTAAGTGGGGTTGACTACATGAATCCTTTTTCTCCATTGCGTTCTATTGAGTGCCTTAGTTTCATTAAATTCTAATAAATTAAGATAATTTTTTATTCAATATGCCCAAGTCTTTCTAGGTATACATTTGCCTTTCTTAACATAAGTCGAATCTAAAACATTTACTCTCCTAACCAGATCATCAAATGGCTGAAATTTAATATGACCAAGCCATCTAAGACGACTCTTTCTAATTTTGTCTGCTATTGGAGTTATGTTAACCCTATCACAGATATATTAATTTCACATTTTGTCTCTATGTGTAAAGCCACTCATCTGCCTAAGCATTCTCATCTTGGGAACACTTAGTTTTATGCTTCTATTAAGACCAACATTGTGCGCCATATAGAGCATTGCAGGTCTCACGACCATCTTATAAAATTTTCCTTTTAGTATAAGAGGTACTTTTCTATCAAACAATTGGCCCGAAGCATTCCTTCACTTCAACCAACCAACTTTATTCTACTAATAACATCCCATCTATATCACCATCACTTTGAACAATTGACCTGAGATATCTAAAGCATCTCACCTTTTAATAATTGATCACCCATAGTTACAACTCTGTTGCTAGAGCTATTATTACTAAAATTACATTTCATGTATTTAGTTTTTAGTTCTACTCAAAAGAAGGCCTTTAGACTCCAAGGTAGACCTCCATAATTCAAGTTTCTCCCGCGCTCTTTCCTAGTCTTATCCAGAACAAGGATATCATCAGTGAAAAGCATACATCAAGGTACACCCTCTTGTAAATGTCTAGTAAGAGCATCCATAACTATAGCTAAACCATATGGGATTAAAGCCAATCCCTCATGTAATCCAACTGAAATATGAAAACATTGGTCAATCACCCTTCCATTCGAACATAAGTAACAACTCTAATATACATATCTTTAATAACTTGAATATAAGCCATATCAACAACTTTCTTCTCTAGAACTCTCCCAAGGATATCTCTTGAAACTTTATCGTAAGTATTTTCTAAATCAATAAAAATCATAAGCAGATTCTTTTTATTCTCTGTGTACTTCTCCATCAAACCTCCCAATAAATGTATAACTTCAATAGTAGACCTACCTGGCATAAATTCAAACTGATTATGAGAAATCTATATAATGTCTTAACCATGTTCAATTACCCTCTCCCATAATTTTAAAGTAAGACACATCAACTTAATTCCTCTATAATTTGCACAATCTTGTGCATCCCCTTTCTTGTTAAATATGGGGATCAAAATACTCTTCCGCCACTCTTTAGGCATCTTTTTAGTTTTCAAAATAATATTAAAGAGTTTAGTAAGCCAAAAAACTCCCAAATCTTTTGAATATTTTTACACTTCAATTGAGATATCATCAGGTTCTATAGATTTTTCACTCTTAGTTTTCTTTAAAGCCTTCTCAATTTTTTTTACTAATCTGGTAAAAATGAAACATTTTATTTTTATTAATGATATTAAGTTCGCTTAAGGTCGATTGTATTTTCAGAAAATTCATTGAAAGATTTATCAAAATAACTCACCCGCATATATTGAATATCTTTTTCTAAGAAAAATACTTTTTGATTTTTCTCTTTAATACACTCTACTTGAGTTAAATCTTGAATTTTTTTTTCTTTGTTTGGCTAGTTTGTATATATATTTCATCCACTTTTATATCTAAACTATTATAAAAATCACCATAAATAGAATTTTTAGCGTGTTTTGAGGCTCTCTACGGGTCATTTTATATTATTCCCAATTCTTTAAGCTTTTACATTTAAGCCAATTTTTATAACATAACTTTTTATATTTTATTTTTTCTTGCACATTATTATTTCACCACAAACTATTTTTACTTGTAGAAAATTTTTTTTGATCATTCAAGTACATCTTTTGTAACTTGTTTAATAGTGTTTATTATTTTATTCAACATAAAATTTGTTTCTTCATTAACATCTCAAATATTGAAATCTTGAAGTTTACTCATAAAAATAATTTTATTTGTGTCTTTTAGGTGCCCTCATCTAATACTTTGAGAATAATTCTTAGTATTCTTTATTTTACAACTCATCATTTTAAAATTTAGAACTAATAATTGTTGTTGAGTACTCAACTTCTCACTTGAAATGACCTTACAATTTTTACATTCTCGACGACCTCTTCTTCTCATAAGAAAATTGTTAGTTTGTGTTTTATTAGATATATTCTTATAAGTAGTAATATGATCATCACTTTTCTTGAATAAAGTATTAGTAATAACAAAATCACAAGCTAAAGTAAATTTTAACATGACTCTACTTTCTTGATTAATCACTTGAAAATCGTAGCCACCACGAATATTTATAAAATCTTCTACCTCTCTACCGACATGTCCATTTAAATTTTCTCTAAAAAAAAATTATTCAGGAGGTATTATTTGTACTAATTCTTCTAGGTTATCACAGAATTTTTCTTTAGAAGATAAACCTACTTGAGGAGTATAAACATTTATAATATTAAAAACCTTAGCATCAACAACAATCTTAAGGACAATAATTCTATCTCAAGTTCCATTTATTTTTACAACATTTTCTTTCAAACTCTTATCTATAATTACACTTACACTATTTCTAGTGCGACTCTTATTTAACTACCAAAGTTTAAAACCTAAGCTATCAATATTCTTAGCCTTTTTTCCAACCCAATTAATTTTTTGAATACATAAAATTTTTTTCTTTCTATAAATCATAATATCAACTAATTCCATTAATTTACCTGTGAGAGTACCTATATTCCAAGCTCCTATCATAATAGTAGATTTATAGACTAACTTCTTTACTCTCATCCATCTACAATGTGAGAACACTTGCTTGTTTGATACTACATCCAGGCGCTGGTGTAGCGGCCCCTGCACACTTTTCGTTATATTCAAGTCATACAGTGCATCGCTTTTAGTGGACACCCTTGCATTTAGACAATGATAAAAAGATTCACGTCATGACTTTTCGACAAATTTTATGTTGGCTGTCGACTACCTAACACAACCCTCCACTTTTCACATCCAGGTATTGGACTCGGTTATGGCAATGCTAATATATATATAATTTACATGATCAAGTTAAAAGTTAGTTAAAATTGCGTAAAATATTTTGACATATACAAATGACCAAGAGTATAACGGATATGTTTTTTTCATGATTCAAATATCTCCTAAACACTTTATGCAAACCAAGTACAACAAATTGTGTACAAGAGACTGATCTTTTTGAAAGTAGTAGGAAGATCAATTATAATTTGTATATTTTAGATTTGCCTCCTAATGCGTTTATTAATTTATTTTTAACATAAGTTAATATATTTTTAACTTATGTTAAGAAAGGCAGAGGTAGACCTAGAAAAACTTGGGCTTATTGCATAAAAATGATCTTAATTTATTAGAATTAAATGAAAATTTGACGCTAAATAGGACGCAATGGAGAGAAAGGATTCATGTAGCCGACCCCACTTAGTGGGATTAAGGCTTTGTTGTTGTTGCTGTTAACATTTGAAAATATATTTTTATTGCTTATTAATTCTTCTACACGAGGGATTTATAATTCAGTTGTTACTTTCACATATTGCATCAATCTAGTTTTGTCTACTTGAATGTTGAAAGCATCATTTTCAATGCAATACAAAAAAATTGTCGAGCATAGGTTTTTGATTAATTAGAAAGGCAATGCTCCGTCAAATGATACCCGGAAAATCAAGAAGGTACTGCAAAAGTTAGCCTATGAACTCTTGGATAACTGTATAAGGGAGCTGATGCATATTCTTTAAACCGACCCAATCAGTTAACAAAAGCCCAGATGCCCATAGGCCTGAAATCAAAGTTGGCCGTAATAGATTCGAAATGGGCCATTTTCAACCTTTTTTATGCCTAATTCTATTTATGATAAAATTTCTTCTAGTTTTTAGAACTTTTAATTATTTCATCGTTCTAATCTTTTTTGATAATAGTATGTTTAATTGAACATTTTTTAGTATTGGATATAATTATATTTTTCATCAAATATTTTTTGTTATAAGTGTAACTTTCTTTTTATTAATGGAATCTATAATGTGTAATTAATTATTATTGATTGATGATAATTGATGTAAGATTCTTGTGTGACTAGTTGAGTGCTTTTATGATATATATTGTGTCGTTGATCTCTCCAAGTTGTATACATGGAGTTTTTCTTTCCCCCTTCACAGAGAATAAACTGTAATATGTAAGACGGTATCAAAGGTATGATGAGGTAATGAAGAGCATGATTCGGGGAGTTAATGTTCAGGACAATCATATGTAAAATTATCCCAAGAGATAGATTGTATGATATGTATGATTTGTCATTTATTTGTAATGCTAAAAAATAGCATGCATGATCATGCAATGTTAACAAAAATGTTTTTAATCAAATGTAATTAGGAAATAATCAATCATTTAAGCAAATGGTTCTAATTTTACAAAAGGTTTCAGAAAAATTTTTGAAAGTTAATTGTCTGTGTCTTATAAATTCAATATTCACAGCAATGATACATGATCCTGAATTAATGAGACCTAATCTTTATGATTTGTCTGTGTCATGAATATGATTTTCAGCATGTTTATTGCCCTTACACAATCACAAATGTGGTGGATGTGTTCTAAATGCATTCCACAGCCTAATAGCTATTGTGTATGTACACTTTTAGCTGCAATAGATTTCATTTTTGTTGTATATAGGGCCACCGTGGTTTTCTTTTTACTAGATCATAAAATGAGTGAGTGCCATAAGAATTAGGTTGTCTCTGATTTATTCCTTCAAGCAACTTTGCACCCAACAAAATCTACCTTGGAGAATCCAATGTAATAACAAGAAATGATACTTACGATAACGAAGCCAAAGTTTAATGTACTACTTAAAATGTGTTTTATTGCGATGAGATATGATTATTTTGGTTTTTCTTAAAATTTGTACACATTCAAACACCAAACGTGATTGCTGGGTCTGCTTGTAGTAAGGTATAGTACAGAACTCATCATGCCTCTATAAAGGTCAACTTCTATGACTTTTTTATTAGATCCTTGTCTAATTTGGTAGATGGGCTCATGAGGGTTCCTATATACTTAAGTCTCTCCATGTAAACTTCGGATAAGTTCTTTATCGTAACTAGTTTGACTAGTAAAGTCTCATTCTCCTCTTGCTTCATTTGAAGCCTTGAGAAGAAGTTGAGTTCGTCTATTATGCTTATCTCAAGTTCATTTGTCATTCAATTGAAGAACTCGTGGAACAAAGTTCATTGCTTGCACCAAAGATAATGTCATTCATATAGATTTGTGCGACAAGGAAATCCTTTTCAATTTTTTTCTAAAGAATAAGGTGGTTCATACTTTCTCCTTGGTAAATCCAAAATCTAAAGGAAATGTACTATGGTAGTCATTTTATACTCTGGGTGCTTGCTTGAGCCCATGAAGATCCTTTAGTTTAGTTCTTCCATGAGCATATATTCCTTAATGATGCCATTGAGGCTAATACTCCTTTATTTTGTATGGAGTTCTGAGGGCTTCAAGTCTAGCTACTTAGGTAGACGTCTCAACAAAATCTATCCTGTTATTTGGTTAAACCTCCTAGCTATTATTTTTGTATTATTTCTAAAAATATATCTTGAGTCATTGAATTTTGGATGTAAGAAATAATTCCAAATCATCTTTTTTAACAAATTGATTGAGTTTATCGTGCATAACAAACGTCTAATATACATCCAATAGCACTTCTATTATGTCTTTAGGATTAACGTTTGGGATAAAGGGGATATGATTTATTCACTTCAAAGAGGGCTTCTAGTCCTACCCACCCTGTGATGGATCTCCCAAAAATCTATTCTTTAGGTTTGACTTCTAGAGTATTTCAAAGCTTCACATAAATCTTGAATAATTTTTATTCTATTAATTTTAAGTTGTTGAAATCTTTTTAGATTTTTAAGTTAGTATTTTCATTATTCAACAAAACAGTTACACTTAAACATATAAAAATGTGAAAGATTTGGTTTTCCAAATTTTAATAATTCATATGGAGTTTCTTGCTAATAGACCAACTATTAACCATATTTATTATTTAACATATTGTATTAACGATCTCGATTTAGAAAAAAATATGTAAATTATTTTCATTCTTCATCGAACATACCATTTCAGTAAGAGTTTTATTGTTTCTTTCAAAAATTCCATTCTATTTAGGAACTTTAGCTGTCAAAAAGTTGTATTTAATCACATTTTTATTACAAATTTATTTAATTTAACCATTTTTCTACTTTTTATTTTCACTGTGAGTAGTAAAAATCATATATTCTTTCTTTTTTAATCATGTTTGCAAAATTTTAAAATTCTCTAAATCTGTCGTTTTTATAGGCTAAGAAATGACTCGTGTCAGTCTAGCATAAGCATAACCATCTACACTTATCATATCATATTGCTTCTCCTAAGCTTCTGCTATAAACATTCAATCTTAGGTGGTTGAATGAATATTTGTTTTCCTGCTCATTTGACAGGCATCACAAAAATGATGATTGTGCTAGTAAAGTTTGGGTAGATAGCAATTCATGCCAATATAGTGATCATTCTAAGTTTGAGTAAGTTGGTTTGACATAATGTTCTATTTTACAACCAATAATCATTTAGAGTGGGTTTCCATCGTAAATCATTCACTACAAAGTAAATAAATAAATGAATAAATATACTATCAAAATCGGCTGCGTTACTTGCAAGAAATTTTCGATGGATTCTATGGCTAAATTTTCCGGATAATTTCTGGTTGTAAAACCAATGAAAAATCAACCTGTTCTTCACTTTTATTTGGCAGCTTTTTTGACCGAAATTTAATTGGTAAATTTTTTTCGTTAGGCTAAAATATTGGTTATTCTACCGGTTGCCTGTTATAAATCAAATCCGATGAGGGAAACCCACATTTCTCATTTTTTTGTCTCATGCATCTCCCTCTCAGTCACAGATGTATCTCCTCCCCTAGAGACTCGATTCTTGATTTTTGGCATCCTCCTCATATTATTTGCGTAATCAAAAGCAAAAATCATTCTCTACCCTGTATAACTATTTATTTGATATTTCGTCTGTGAACTTCTATGTTTTGTCAATTTAAATTTTTTAAGAAAATGTTTAAACTACCCTTAAATTTGTTAAATATATGATTTTATTTCGTTTATATGATATCATATTTGCTTTTGAGAGTTGGATCTTGCAGTTTTTGTTTAAATTTGTTAATTTGGATTAGGGTTTGTTCCATATTAAAATATGGTTCCCGATAATTTTGGGTAGATCTAGTTGAGAGTATATTAACTCATTAATGAGAGATTTTATTGATATTTGAAGCTTTACGATACCTTTATTTGAAAAAAAAATTATAACTAGCCAAAAAGTTTAGATTCAAAATATTATATTTTATACGAGGTTCAATTTTAAGTTGTTGTAAGTATTCATAAAAAATTATTATATCAGAGTTAAGTATGACTAAGTGGGTTAATTGTGGACAAGAAAAAGTTAGCCAGACTATCCCTTAAGACTCAATTTTGAATTGATGTTCAAACGTGATCTTACAATTAATTGTACTTATGAGTATTCAAGCTTGTAGCATAAGACCTCATTTTGAAGGTTATGCTCAACCATATAATAAATTCTCATGTCACATATTCTTAACTTATGTAATTGTACTCGAGAAATTGATATTTAACTTTATAATCATATATATATATATATTTCATGCGTATGTAAAATTGCTAATTCACTTTGTGATTTATCTTAGCACAACGTTCTAATTACATAAGCTTAGCATTGACTCGATTGAGTGATTTATTATTCATCTTAGTACAAGACATTTCTATTTTCACACTTCTTATTAATTGTAATCAGTTTTAGGCTTTTATTCTTATATCCAAGGTTGCTTATGAACATTCAGAGTGAAAAATTATGGATATATGATAGTTTGCATGTGGGCAGAAAAGGATTAGCCGATGAGTTTTTTGAATGATGTCGAGTAGCTCGTGCTTCCGACATCTCAACTTATTTATTTTTTAGTAAAAAAAATTCTGATTTTCGTGTGCAAGGCGGGAGATTCATGCATGCTTAACACCAGATGAAGTTGTCGGCCGCTGAAGCGCGTGTGTGGATGGGGTGTTGAGGATTTTGATTTAATTTAATACATATATATGGATTTATGAAAATAATTTTTTTTTGAATTTGAAAAATGAGAATGGACGAATCTCATTCATTTAGTAGTTTGAATGAACGAGCGCCATATTGCAAGTAACGCATCCATTTCGAAGAATAGTGACCCTACTTGACGATATCGCTCGATCAAATAAACTACAGAATTCATGACATCCGTTCTGGTCTGCGAACCTTTATGTGGACCGACAAGTTCCCCTATTTAATACAAAAAAAATTAAATAAGGTTTATATTACCTGGGTTCTTAAAGCTCCCTATAGCGGCAAGCCCCCATAGCCAATTACCCCTCAAATGACCGAAGTCACCTGAGAGAACTCTCGATTTAGATTGGGGTTATCTATCTTCATAAATTCAAAGGTAGGGTTTTCAAAGAGGTGGAGTAATAGGAAATTCAATAGGTGAGTGGCTCAAGGTTGGAACAGTTTATAGGAATCCAGATGAAAGAAAAGTAGGAGATGTCACGGATCTCGAGAAGGAACTCGATGGCTTCCCAGACTATGCTGTTGTTGGGCTTTAAATTTTGGAAATGAAATTATTTACCTATCCCATTTTTTTTGTTTTTTTAAAGAAGTGCAAGCTTCTCATATATGCCATGATACAACAGTAAAATAAACTAAACATGGACCATAATAGATAATTCTCAGATGAGCATTCCAACACAAAGTTCCGGTGCTAAACCAATACAGCAAGGAAAACTCCAGCCTAGAGGACTAAAACAGCTCCAACATTTCAATATACCAGTATAAATGTGATAAGAACATAGGGAAGCAGCTAGCACAGGCACAACAAATGAACCATGCCTTTCTTATAAGGCCTACACTTCCAACTAAGTGTCCAATGACATTTAAGACAGGCCCAATAGCATGCATCATTCAAACTAAAGCCAATAGAAATCCATAGCCACTCCTACACAGCTAAAATCCAACAACTAACAATGATTTCAGCATTAAATACCAACCAAAACAAGTAAAATCCAATAGCTAACAATCATTCCAGCATTAGATATTATTAGCCAAGATAAATGAACCACCTTATGCATGCATCCATTTCTTAAAGAAGTAAACTACCACGTTTCAAGCAGGATATCACGAAGCACATGTTTCACAACCAATAAGCATAACAAATTAAGGAGCTAAGCTAGCTCATAACTTAGTGAGCAGGTAAGCAACCAAACACCAAACCGAGCAGCTCACAAGAGGGTAACAAGAGAAGTAACCCAAAGAAAACTGAGCAGCTCAAAGGTCCGGGTAAGCCCAGAACACAGATAACAATTCTCCAAACCACCCACCCACTTAAACAGTGAACAGAAGAGAAAGAGAGGAGAGCACACACATACACACAGAAACTGAGAACCGGGTGGAGTGAGAGAGAGAGAGGGGAATTCGAGCTCAGGGCATCCAACCATAAGCACTCCCCAGAATGGGGTTTAAATAATAAGGAGAAACCAGAAAAGCCAAGCCAGCTCCGCCCAATTCATCCAAAAACCGCCCAAAAACTCATCAGTGCCAACAGATGTAAGGGACAGGTGAAATCCATCGCAAGAAGCCACGCACAGAGGGAAGCATCGAGAGAAGAGGGAGGGAGAAGCTTTGGGAAGGAGAGAAGACTTCCCCATTTATGCCAAGGGGGCAGGTGTTGCAGCCGCTCGAGCACCAAAGAGGAAAGCACAAAGCTTCGAGAGAAAGGAGCTCGGGCAGAGGTGCATGGGACGTCACCGTCTCTTGCGTGAAGAGGGGAAGCCACAGTACAACCAGACGAGACGGGGTGAGGGAAAGAAGCCTAGTCAAACCAACAAGGGCAGAGGAGCATGACCTTGCGGGAGAAAGAAGAAGAAAGGCGTGAGACGGGCTCGAGCGGGTGCGTGGAAGGGTGAAACAGGTAGGGATTTAATAGGAATAAAATAAAAAGGTTTAAGTTAATTTAATTTATTCAAAACACGCTGAATTTCGTGCCGCTTGCTCGTGCTCAGAACCCTAACAAAGTGCATGTCCTTCCCTAGCAAATTCGATGTTCCGGACGCATCGGCGCGCATCCGTTTCGCGATCTGAGGTCTTTCGGGCAACTTCGTCGTCGGTCGGGCCGAAAGCGCGTCAAATTTGACCCTTCCTGAAAATTTGACTTTAATGTCGATCGTCTTGACATTCTGACTTCAGCTTCGATCCGTTGCGGAGTAATTTGAGGCGTCGAGGCCGTAAACCGAGAATTGTGCGTCCAGTGGTGCAAAAACGTGCACGAGCCTGCCCTAAGGTCCGGTGGTCCTATGGGGACTCCATTTGAATTCCTGACGTCAAACTGCTATAAGCTAGAGGTACAGAATCTCGTGCGGGACTTCAAAAGAGTGACGAAGCGGCTTCGAACATTCTAAAATGAGGTGAGTCCCACTGCTAGGAGTCTAAGAACGTCGGTGAAGCTCCTAAGGCTAGAACCCTAAATTCTAAAAGGAAAACTAGACCTCGGCAAAAGCGAGGTCAACAGAAGTCAAGATAAATTTTTATCAATGGGGATTTCAATCAAATTATTGGTTTAGTACTTCACATGGTGGGCGTGAACCATATTGATTCTCAGGTTGGTGCTTCATCGCGTTTTGCTTTTTTCGATGAATATAAATTAGCAGATTTAAAGAAATTGTGTTTGATACAATAATAACTCAATTTTTTAGTAGAGGATGAGCCACCCATTATAGAAGCTCACAAGTTCTATGAACTATTGAAATACCGAATAATAACCATTATGATAAGGTTTCACGAATCATTTTGAGTTATATCTAAATATTAGAATGTTGAGCATTAAAATAAAATATAATATATCTCAAGTATGTTTCAATCAATTTGCAGGATTATTAAATGAGACTAACCCAAACGAAAATTAAATTTTGAAGTATTTATGCATAAAAAAAATTTGGTTTGAAATTAGATTGAGATCATAGAAAATAAATTATTGTCAATGGTTGTTTGTTATACTATCAGGATAATACAATAGAGACAATGTAAATTTTGTGGAGCTCCAACATTTAATTCATAGAGAATAAAAGATCATAAATAGAAGGAAGTTCCATACATGCATTTTTGCTATTTGTCCCTCATGCTATGTCGTCAAAGTTTACACTTTTATCCGTACTGTTAAGTCATGTAACCGTAGATTTGATTTATGTGCTGATGATTTTATTTTATATAGTTAGATTATTTTTGTCTTACTCATGCTGACCTGCTATAGTTACGCAATAGAAACATATCACATAAGATGTGTATAATTATATCTTTTATGTTTCTTACATTGATTATGCCATATTTACTAACCCGAAAAAATGATGTATATTTTTAGCATTTGATAAAAGTCTTATAAATCTTGTAGTATGATGGTGTGGTCACTCATACTATCATTACAGAGTAAAACTTTTAAATAAAGACATCCCTTATATGGACAATATGTGATTTTTCTCCATATGGAATGCTATCATGGTAGAACACTGCTAAATATTTAGTTTGTCTCTATTACAAATCTTTCAAAGGCATTTCTCTAAGAAATGGTAGAAGAAAATTTATGGTTTTACTATCATTTGGTATTTGTTCATCCCTGATTACACAATCAGAAGAAATAATAATGATTTCATAAAAGTAGAGTAGAGAAATTAAAGTATTCGTTAAGTTTAACTAAGGATGAGTTATGACAAATTATAGTGCAATTTTAAAGATTTCTGATTTTCTAATGTTATTTTCACATTCTCTCTCTAAAATTTGTATAAATCATAATTGGATAAGGTAAAGTATTTTATGGGATATATCCTATTAGAAATGAATTCAATTAGACATAACTTTGATTTCATGCATATACAATTTTTTTTTAATAATATATTTTACAATACGATGAATGTAAGAGGTAAATTTAAGGTTACAGATTGGACTTAAATGAGTGCTGCATAAAAAGAGAGTTAGAGCTCCAAAATCATTTGGTGGTAAATTTATAAAGCCTAAAAAAGTCAAGTATTATCTAAATTTAAATTTATGCGGAACAAATTATGATTGATTGTAATCTCTGGATTTCCCTAACGGGTATATAAGGACTTCCAAAGATGACATGCTTTCCCAGACTCCTCCTGAGCAAAAAATCCAGGATTTGCTTAATGCAGATCTCTTCCAAAAGATCCATACAGAAAAGCAATCTTCACATCCAACTGGTGGAAGGGCCAATCATTCATTGCAACTAAGGACAGGAGTAGATGAACTGGCTTCAACTTAGCTACCAAAGAGAATATGCCGATGTAGTCGATCCCAAAAGTTTGTGACGCGGGGCTCGGGAGAAGACCGGCCGGTCCTCAAGAAAGGGGGGTTGCCACCCCCTCCTTCCTCTCCCCTCCTTTCATTTTTTCTCCTTTTCCTTTTTCCTTCCTTCCCTTCTTTTCTTATTTTTCTTCCCAACACTTTCCTATTTTAAAATCTTTCCTATGTGTTGACTTGGGACAAGAAATAAAGGCCATGCGTGTGATGTTTTTTAATAATGCTTGCTGTTACCTACATTTAATTCCTTGCTATTTAGGTATTTAATCTTTTAATTGAAACCAGGGTATTTTTTAAAGAATTGTGTGCAACTCATTTAAATGATGATGATATAAGAAAACTTGAAGTGATCAAAATATGGTGCAAGTTTGAATGAACATTTTCATTTAAATTTTTTTGACTTGTGGGAGTATCTGGCTAGAGTTGGAGGTCTAGCATAATATCGATTGATCTATCCATTTGAGAAGTTGTTATATGTAATTCTTAATAATATGCTTCGTGTCATCGCCGTATTGCAATAATGTTCTGATGCTATTTTAGATTTTTGAATAAACTTTAGAGAATTGTGAAGAATAAAATATGACCTGAAGGTTTAATAAGCATATTTATTACATGAGAGACTATTAATTTTTGTTTTTACGACGTTGAGTCATCATAATACATACGAGGATGTTATATGTGTTAGACCTTCGCCACCTGTAATTTTATTTTTTGACAATTAGATGGAACATTAATGAGATACATTTCACGATACCTGAACGATAATGATCATATTACATTGACTATTTACCAATCTTCTTATCAACTGCAATGAAATTTAATATTTTTTAAAGACGGTTCATCTAAATTATGCGGTAAAAATAAAATATTCATTTGATTTTGAAATTTTTAATTACAAGGCTAAATTACTTTTGAGCTCATTGAATTTGGATGATAAGCTAATATGAGCAAGAAGATTGAAGAAGAGTTCTCAACCTTATTTAAATTGCATGTGAGTTATCTAGATTACTTGTGTAATTTTTAGGTTAAATTCAATAACTACACTTTTTTGTTGATGTGTGTTGACCTCACTTTTGTTGAGGTTTAGCTTTTCTCCTAGGATTTAGGGTTCTAGCTTTAGGAGCTTCCCCGACGATCTTAGATTCTTAGCAATGGGCTTACCTCGTTTTAGAATGCTCGAAACCACTTCGACACTCTTTTGGAGTCCCGGACGGAATTCCTGACCTCTAGCTCACAGCAGGTAGGTTGGAATTAGCGTTAGGACTCAGATCGAGTTCCTATGGGACCACCGGACCTGTAGGATGGCCTCGTGCACATTTTCTGCACTACCGAGCACAAATTCCTCGAGCCACGGCCTCGACTTCTTCAAATTCTCCTCGACGGATCAAGATCAGGGTCAGAATGCCAGGACGAGCGACGTCGAGTCAGAATTTCAGAAAATGTCGGATTTGGCGCACTTTCGACTCGACCGGTGACGAGGTTCTCCGAACGACCTCGGATGACGAAACGGACTGCGCCGTTGCGTCCGGAACGTCATTTCCACCTAAAATTGATATTTAATTTGCGAGGATCGCATGCCAGAGCGGAAATTGATATTTTGGGCTTGATTTTAATAAAATTAATAATATTCATTTATTTTCTTAAAAACCTATTTAATCTATTCCTCATTCGACTTCCTACTCACGATTTCGTCCGACCCGCGCCTTCTTCTCCTTCCCGCGGGTTCGTGCGTCTCTGCCCTAGCCTGCTTCGACTGGGCTTCTTCTCCTCGCCTAGTCTCGTCCCGCTGTACGAACCCTTCTCCCCTTCACGCCATGGGAGGGGACGTTCCACGCGCCTCTGCCCGAGCTACTCCTTCTCGACGCGTTGAACTTTCCTCTTCGGTGCTTAGGGGGCTGCGGCACCTGTGGCTTGACACAACTTTGGGAAAACTTCTTCCCTTCCCAACGGCTCCTTCTCTTCTCTACTCTCTCGAGGCTTCTCCTGCGTGCGTGGGTTGTGGCGCCAGGTAGGGTTCGTCCCTTGTAGCCGTTGGCTCTGGGTGAGCGTGTGGGTGAGTTTTGGTTGGCTTTGGGTGATTCCAGCTGGCTCCCCCCTGTTTCTGCTATTTAAAGCCCCGTTTGGGGAGGGCCTGAGGTTGGATACCCTGGTTTTGAAGGCTCCATTTCTCTCCTTCTCTTTTCTTCTTCCCTGCTGCTCACGGTTCTTCTTGAGCTTGTGTGTGAGTGAGGTGAGGGGCGCTGTTGTCTTGCTCTCTGAAGCCCGTGGAGCTCGGCTGCTCGGTTTTGAGTCTGGGTTTGTTTACTGTTGTTGAGCCGTGGTGTGGGTTTGCTTGAGTTCTCACTGAGGTATGAATTCCCTTAGCTCTAGCTTTTATATTTGAGGCTATATACATGTCGTTTTCCTTAAAAATGGACATGGCTTCATGATTAAAGTGGCATGCTATTGCTCCTCTCTCTTCTTTACTCACTCTAACTTGATGTGGAGCATGGAATGATTTATTTAGTTGTACATGCATGTGGAGCTTGTCTTTTGCTCCTTTTGATTCTTCTTTATTAGGAGCATGCTAAGGAAAGTTTGAGTTGATCTAATGGAGCTTTATGCTTACTTTTGTTCGAAATATACCTATGCTCTACACTTTGATATGTTGGATGAATGGAAATGCTTGTTCAAGCTTTATGTTTAGCTGAATTTTAAACTCTATCTTGGCTCATTATACTCTTAAGCAAATTTGTTTTGTTCTAAAGGAGGCTTGGGGTGGTTGTTCCTGTTGGCTTCTGTTTTCTGGGTTTGAGAGCTGTTTTGGTTGGCTTTGTTCCTTAATTTGGGCTCCTGCTGCCTCTCGGTTTTGCCTCTATGACGGTTGCTTTCCTGTTTTTGCGGTTTTCTCGATTTTGGATCGTTTGAGCCCTACTTTGGCTCGGTTTTGGTTGAATCCTGCTGTACTTTCGATTCTAAACTCGATTTGGGATTTGGTTGTAGCCTCATATGGCTCAGTCCTCTGTTAGTCTTGCTGTTTTTTCCTGTTTAATTCGAAGCTGGATTTGCCCCTAACTTAGCTATGGTTCGAGTTGGCTACTTTAGCTTTCTCTAGCTTTGGCTTCACGTTGGAGTCATTGTGACTTAGAGCTTGGGTTTGTTTCGGCCTCACTGTGGCAGGGTTTTGGCTCTTTTGGCACTTTCGGTTTTAATCTTGCGCTGAGACTGTTTTAATTTAAATTTGGGCTGGTTTGAGCCCTGCTGTTGCTCGTTTTTTTTGGTCCCTGGAGTTTTCTGAGTTGGTCTGATATTGGGGTTGTTTTGCCTTGAGGCTGGGATGATTCCTTCAGCCATGTAGTGGCTCGGGTTTGGCTTTGTGTGAGCTGGATTCGGTTCCTGTGGTAGATGGTCATTTAGGCCTTGGAGTTGGGCTATGTTCTTAGCCATAGTGGCCCGGGCTTGAGTTATGCTTTGGGTGCGGTTGAGGCTTGTTGAAGTTGTATGTTGGGCTCAATTTAGAATGCATTTGGGCTTGAGCTTGGGTCATGTGGGGCTCGGGTTTGTGCTTCTCGTGGGCTGAGAGAGGTCGAATTATTTGGTTACCTAGTGAATTTAATCTTATGTATTTGTGGTGAGCTTGGAATTGAATTGATTTGGTGGGACTTGTTCTCTTGTTGGGGCGTGGCCGTGAGCCTCATCGTGATGATTTAGATTGTCGGGGCTTTTACTTCTTGCTGCCCCTTTATTGTGACTTAGGCCGTGAGCCTTTGCTCTTTTTTCTTAGCCCTGTCCGAGAGCCTTATTGGGATAATTGGTGTGCTGTTGGCTTTGCTCCTTGCTACATTCGCTTATGAAATTGATTTAATAAAATTTGGAAGAGCTCCCTGGCTTACTTGTGGGAAATAAATCGGGCACGTTACTTGAGACACTTTTTGGAGGATTTATTCGGTGAAATTGATGCTAGTTTGGTGGCGTATGGCTTGTCCATTCTCTTTCTTATGTATTAAAAGATTCTTGATTCTCCTATTACTATAGCTTGAGTCCCGAGCCCGTGGAAGAACGTACCGGGGAAGTTTGTGTTTCAGGAATTGAAAATCAATGTGGGTACTTGGAGGAATCCCGAGCAGTGGTCCAGAGTCCAGGACTTGGTCAGTATCTTTTGGTCATGATTTTACAAGTTATTTGGGAAAAGGGAGTGCGTTCTTAGGGGTCTAATCTTCATCTTCTCCGAGAGCGTCGAGGTGCCTTTAGTCCTTTTCTCAGGACATGTGAGGTCGGTCGGGAGTCCAGGGTGACTTACGTGTTTTCTGATTATTGGAAATCGACTCACTTCTTTTCGAAATTGTGTTAAGTGAGCCGCTTTCCGTCCTCCTTTCTCGACCTCTCGTCCCTAGTTTTCACCTCGTTTCTTGGCTCAAAGCACACACCTACGGGGGATGTGTAGGTGTGCATATATAACCTCCTTGGGTTATATATGAGGCTATCAGCAGTGTCGTAAGTGCGGTGGGGACATTGATGAGACTGCAAAACGAGAAAAATTACGAGAGCCATAAAATGGGGCCGCCTGTCTCAGAGACTCTGTAGAGAGTAGAGTAGGAACCACGGAACCGTTCGACCAGTCCTTGGGGTTTCTACTACCGACGATCTAATGTTCGTAGACCTAGTCCTATTAGAGTAGTCGACCCGTGATTGAAATGTTTTAAAACAAAAAAATACATATATTTGAAAAATACAAAATTACCTCCACTACTACACAGCCTACTTACCTACAGTCTTGCTTGCATGAAAACCAAAAAAATGAAATGTGTGAAAATTTATAAAGGTCCACGGTTGGCTATTCGAGTCGGATTAGGACTGCCTTCTGCAGAAAGTCGGTCTAGTAGTCAGCACTCAAGTCCGGATATTAGCACAGCTCTGAGTCCGAAACACCACCGTGCTTACTGGTCTTTCTTTCAAGAGGCCTATGACTTTCTTATGGTTCGCCATGAGTTTAGCGGGTCGTCATGTGGGTTTCTCGCGGTGCTTTTTGCGGTTTCTACGGTTTTGTTTTGTTTTCGTTTGTGGCTTTTCTCGGAGTTTTCAACGGACGTTTCTTTTCTTTCTTTCCCGACTTTCTTGGTTTTCTTCGTGATTTTCTCGCTTTCTCGGCGTTTTCCTTCGTTTTCATTTGTTGAGTTTTCGGACTTTACTTTCTTTGTACACATAGTAGTACTCTCGTTTAGTTAGGATTCTTTTCACTTACTACTTCTACTCCTGCTCTTTTAGTGATCGACAAATCTCGTTGCGGAAATAAGAAAAAAATATAGTAATAAACGGATAACTGACGGTTGATGATAAAGCAAACATACTGATGCTTCCTGTGATGAGTCTTTACTTTCCTTCTTGTTATATCTGCTTCAGCATATTTTACTTTTCGAAGATATACTTCATGCGGTCCAGGTTGTTCGACTTTCGGTCATATATCTTGCTAAGCATGTCTTACATTTCGTATCTTTCTCCTGCTCAGCATGTTTATACTATTTAGCATGTTCATCGTTTAGTTCTTGTATAGCATGCTCCTCGTTCATTGCTTCTGTCGTTACTCTCCGTCATTGTTGCACACACTCACTTGCATTAAAAAAATAATAAACGACTTGCATGCTCATTTTAACTTAAGACTTTAAACCTAAACTGCGATTCCTGCTACGACGTGGAGCTTGGAGCACGGTGGGCAGCACGACCATCTTCTTCAAGAAACTCGATGTCGACATCAACAAAACCATTCTTTGGTTTAAATAACGAGCCTTAGGATTTCGATGTAGTCGCCCAGCGTGACATAAACCCTCACCTTTTCTTTTAGGCCTGCACGACCACTTTGTGCGATATAGTTCTAACTCGCTTGGGTTTCCGAGGTTGTCGTCCGATACGACGTAAGCTCTCCTGTCTTTCGAGTAGTTTGCGATAATCGGGACGTTATCGCAAACGTAATTCCTATAATTAATTTGCGGGATTGAAATTAAAATAAATCTCTTTCCAAAATTTAAAGCCTCAACCATAGGATAGTCGCGGGACGTCCTCGAGGTTCTCCCGAGATCCGCGACATCCCCTACCCTTCTTCTTCGACTCCGAAATAACCGTTCCTCCTTGCGTCTTTCACACTATCGGATTTCCTACTACCAAATTTCGTTGAAAACCCTACCTTTTGAATTCGTGAAGATAGAAACCCTCGATCTAAATCGAGAGTTCTCTCAAGTGGACTTCGGTCGTTTGAGGAGTAATTAACTATAGGGGCTCGCATCTATAGGGAGTTTTAAAGACTCGAGATAATATAAACCCTATTTAATTCTTTTGTATTAAATAGAGGAATTTGTCGGTCCACATAAAGGTTCGCAGTACGAACGGATGTCGTGAATTTTGTGGTTTATTTGATCGAGCGATATTGTCGAGTAGGGTGTACTATTCTTCGGAATAGATGCGTTACTCGCGATATTACGCTCGTTCATCCAACTGCTAAACGAATGAGATCCGTCCTTTCTCATTCTAATATTTTAAAATTTAAAAATCTTATTTTCAAAACTAATATACATATATCCATTAAATTAAATCTAAAAAAAAAAGACGCAGCTCTTAAGCGGCCGACAATGTGCTTAATGTGTTCATGATCGAAGTAATGAAATTAAGAATAAGGACATACTAGATTTTTTCTGGGGACCTATGCATATTGTGAATACATGATCAATTTTTTTAATTTGAATGGCTATATATTTCACACAAGCTCTTGGTCCAAAGGAGAAAAAAAAAAAGCTCCACTATTGCGTTACAGGTAACATAAATTAAAATGAACAAAGATTATTATGAAATTATTTATGAAATTATGTAGTTGCAGTATCCTAGTTCTGTGAAGAGAAGTGTATTTTTATTCAATTGCAATTGCTTTGATCCCACTTTTAACTGCAAAAGAACACATAAGCCATATGATGTCGCTGAAGTTAAAATCAATAAACGATACACTAAATTTGATTTCATCATTATAGCACATCAAGCCAGTCAGTTTTATTATTTAGATATCTTGGAAGTATAAAGCAGAAAACGGATTTGATAGTAGTCATTAAGAACTAATTTTGAACAACAATTGAGGTTCTAAATATTATTAAATTTGCTCATGAAGAATAGATATACGACTTCAAAATTCAAACTGATGATGTTGAACTAGTGATAAACTTAGAAGATGCTAGTGGCGATAATGAGAAAGTCAGACAGTCAACCGATGAGTTCGATGATGATATTAATGAGAAAATTTTAAATTTAACCTCTAATCATTTGTCTGAGGAGTCATAATAACATATGTGTACATAGTAACACAATTTTTTTTTTAACTCTTTTTTTTATCATGTATTTAATTGTGTACATTTTCTTTTATTTAGCAAATTGATGAGTTTTACTTGATTTAATCAATTTATTTGTTTCTTTTTCAAAACATCAGGTGGTAGTGACGATCTCCCTTACAGATCGGTCACCAGTATTTTTATGAAGAAGAAGACTGTTTCCCAACTACCAGATGAATACTAATGTTACAGTATCCACTACGACCTCAACGCTCATCTCAGTACAAAATACTACACCCACACAGTCACTGACCTATCACTCCCCATCCTCTACCCAAACCACTCCCATCTACTCTTATTAGCCTCATCATGCAACAACACCACTACCACACTCATGTCAGCCAAGTCCATCCACTATTGCTGAGATTGGTATGTCAAATACTACGAGACACTCCTACATCGAGCCAAGTGAAGATATGTAAGTAATTTATAGCATAAAATATGCACTTATTTCTTATTTTAATATATAATTATTATTTTTAATTCTTTTATAATGTCTATTCATAATAACAAGGATATTATCCAGAGCAAATATGATGTTTCTTATTTATCCTGGGACGTGTTTAGATATTTTGTTGTATTGCATAAACAATATTGAGTTAAAATGATCTTGATATTATATTATTAACTAATTTAACTGATATGTTTTGCCATACAAAAATAATTTTGGTGGCTGCTGGAGCATAATCAACAGATCAGACAGAATTTTGAGATTAGCGGTGCCACTCGCTTGTGTGATATATTCATGAACATAGGCAAGTGAGGATGGAGATGCCTCTGGAATAGGGAGGAGGTTAGGCTGAGTTATGCAAAGTCTTTGTCCCCTCTATTTATGTTTGTAAGAGGGAGCAAACCGAGCAGAATCAGACATTAGACTGTGGGGACATGGGTAGTTTTTTTACACATTTGAGGCTCGGTTCTACATACTCAATATCAGTGGAGATTGGTAAGGTGTAATCAATGTATAACAAAATGTAAGTATTGTTTAATAATTTTTAGATGAGAACTCACGCTTTTGAGTTATATGGTAGGATGTATTAGTATTAGGCGGACCAACGATAGATCAACCTCGAGTCATAGAGAACTTATGTGCATAATATTTATTCTTAGATTATTATAATTCATCTGCAAATATACTTTGCTTTTGATCCCAATACAATTTCCTGTGTGGTTGAAGGATATTGATAGTCATATATTAGGAGGTGCTGAAAGTTCAAATGGCTAGTCTGAGCATTCAGAGCTTGACATCCGGAGAGAAGCCAAGGGAAAATATACTGTTTAGGATCTAAGGGTTTAGCATATGATACATGACATTCATTTTCTGGTGGGAGCTCTGCATTTATTGATAAACTGGTAAGAAGACGTGTCGTGGCTTTGTTCAGGACATTAAAGCTCGAGTAATTGCTTTGATGGATGCTCGACTAGCTAACATGGAAGCTAGGATGGAGCAGATACAACACAACGCACATCACGAGGAGAAACAATCAATATTGCTGCAGTAGTAAGATTATGATGATGAGATTGATCTTGAATATTCTTTTTGTTCTTTTCTCCAGTTTGTTGTTGTTGTTTTATTGGACAATTACATCTATTGATATATTTTTTGGAGAGAGATGCATTGTTCTTTATTTGGTTGTATCTTTTACTGTTTTGATTTGTAGTTATATTTGAAGTGATTATCCTTGTTGCGGTTGTGACTAATTTGTAGTACAGAACCGTGAGATGTGCTCAAGATAATTGCGGTATATTTTTTGTTTATATTGGTGTTGTAGAAATACCATTGTTTAAGGTTTTTGATATTTATTTTTCTTTAATTACAGGTTTCCGGCATATAGTCTGCTGGTAATAACCATGTATAATTTTGCGACGTTTTTTCTTACATATTGAACCGGCGGATATTCCAGCCGGTTTAGTTCCAGAAACATATTTGATGCTTTTGTGTCTTTTTTTATCCTAAATTGCCGATTGGCAAATGTGGTAATGTTGGTGTGTTTAGTGTAGACTCTTTTAGCGAAAATTTTTGGATGGATTATTTGTCGAAAATTCATCAAAAATATTTACAACAGATGTTACGATCATTGGAATAGATTTCAACCAATGATATTATGCCTGATTAGAATCCATGGCTACTTTGTTATATTTCCACTGGAAATGACTACTTTTCCTATAGTGATTATCCAATTTATCGATGTAATGCAAATATTGCCCAAATGTTATCATTCATCTCTTGGCTTTAATGTTGCAAATATGATTGGATGTTCCTTCATTTGCTTTGAGAAACTGCTATTATAGTGCCACATATCTCAATTAGTTTTACTATATATACAAGCCAACAAAAATGATCGTGTTTTGATTTTTGGTATCTACATTAAATTGGGTCCATTTATATCAGAAAATGTGCATGCTCCATGCAATCTTGGTATGTTTTTTGGTAAACAAATAAAACCATGATCATGATATTTTTTTCAAATTGCACAGAGCTGGAATATTTCCAATTTTATGATAGTAATAACCTTGAACATCGACATGATATTTTTTTATTGTGTAGCGCTCTTCAATGAGTGGTTTTTTGTAACGGCCTTCTTTGGTGTTGTATAAAGATTTTGTTTGTGAATTTTGGAATGTCTAATTCTCTTCTAATTTAAAATATTCACTAGCTTTCATATCTAACTTTTCATGCATATGATTAAAATCAGCACTGGCATTAATAAAACATTCTTCTAATTTAACATACACTTTCTTGAGATTTGACTTTTTTTAAAGTTTGGTAAAACTATCATGCATTTCTTCTAACATGTTTTCTAATTAAATTCTTTATGACATACATTTTTGAGGATTTCAATTTCATATTTAGACAAGAATTCATTAGCCTCTTCTTTTTCTAATTTACTTGTGGATTGCTCTCGAGTCCAAGTTGGCCCAAAAGACATTTTTAAGTTTTCCTTCTTTTCTTTTCTCTCGTTTTTACCTTCTTTGAAGTTTAGACAGTACTATTACTCTTAACTGTTTGCAATCACAACAAATAATATTATTCTTTCGTTTATCAATATTAAAACTTCTCTTATCTTTGTCACATGATTGTTTTTTCTTATCGTGCCACTTTGGTTTTTTCATTGGGATAAGAATTGAATCTTTTGTTATTGATGTTGTCATCGTATCCTTCATTTTCTTTTACTTTTTTTCTCCGAATTTTTAACATTTTTGTGTAAGAGTCTGTCTGCTTTCTTTTGGGAATTCTTGTCTATATTTCTCATCTAAATTCTGTTCATTAGTGTCAAGAAGAGTTGATGGTTGTGAATAAGTGGAGAGGTCTTTAGCTTTCACGATAGCGATGGTCCAAGCCTCCCATATTTAGGAATGTTCCTTAGGACTTTGTTTGCCTTCTCTTTGTCAGAATACTCTTTCCTAAAGGTTTTAAATCAATAGAGTTTTTAATATGCCTAGTTTATATATTCAAGATCGACTCTTCATGTTTCTTATGGAGTAGTTTATATTCATGAATTAACATGTTAACATGATATCATAGAACTTCATTAGTTCTTTCATATGTGTCAATCAAACTATTATCCCTTGTCTCCTTATAATATGTTGAGCATTGATACCTTAGATGATCGTCAAACTGAAGTGCATGAAAGAAAGAAGTATTGGATTGTGTTATCGAAGGATCTAATGAGATGATGTGAAGCCTTTGTTGAAGAATTCGCAAGTAGCAAATCAAGTGAAAAATGCAAGAATTAAAGTAAACTATGCAAATTGGTATATTGTTGTTCGAACTCAATCGGCATATGTCCAATCCTTGAGATCCTGCCCAACAATTCTATGGCTCTCAAAATGGTCTTGCTGAATCAGCGATTTAGGTATTTGGGACTAACAAGGCTCTCAAAATGGTCTCGCTGAATCACGATTGAAGTATTTGGGACTTAAAAGGCTTTCAAAAAGAATTTGCAAGAGAATTCCTGCAATTTAGTATGAAAATGAAAGTTTGATGTTGAGTGTAGTTTTCTGTAAGGTAAATTTTTGATGAATTATTGTGTTCTTCTCCTGGAAATGAGTGGGTGCATACCAAAATACAATGTGGCCACCACCAAATCCAAAGGTAGCGGCTACCAATATTTGGAACTACTAGTTTTACTTATGTTAGTTTTTGAAATCTAACAACTATTTTAACCATGTTTATATGTATGACTATTCATCATACATGTGAAAAACAATCATTTTTTATGATCTTGGATTGTATAAACGATCAATTCAATTCCTCAATTTTCAAAATATAAATTGAATTTGCATAAGCCAATATTCAGATTTGAAAAATTTTGTGAAAACATGCAATTAAAACTAAAAAAACACCTGTCAATTTTTCTTTTTATAATTTTTGACATGACGCTCATTCTCGACATTCTTGATACTCATCTCACAGGCGTGTATACGTGGGCAACCCAACAGTTCCTTAAAAGAGGACTCAATGTTGATCATGTGAAATTTGACATCCATCTTCAAATCCCCAAAATGAAGAGGAATAATTATGGAGCCAAAAGTGGCCCGACTTTTTCATTAAAGCATGTCATTATCAACTTATTGAATCCTAGCCATTTTGAGTCAAGAGTCAATAATTCAAGGGTGGGGATGCTGCTAATGTTTACTAATACACCAGGATCTAGCATTATGTAGTTCGATAGAAAGCCATCTACTGAGGCTGTCACATGTAATGGGTTATTATGCTTCGTGGTACCCAACATAGGTCGTCATTGATGAAGAAAATACCAAGCATGTACTATGAGAGGCTCAATTCTTTGAACTTCTCAACAAAAATGATTTGAAAAACTTCGGTCTCTAAAAGATCCTTAATTAAAGTCTCAGAGCCTAGGAGACAATATTACCGCATCAAATATGCTCAAAAATACTAGAAGCTTCTTAAGGTGAGACAAGATGCTATGGTCCACCATGCCAAACTGGCTATCATGGTTCGTATCTTGAGCTAGAGGCATAGGGATGCTGTCGATATCTTCTCTTATCCTAAGTGGTGGCATTCTTTACTTTAGGCGGGAGCATCCCGCCACTTATCAATCAGATGCTAGATATCCTCTATAAGGAAACCATAGAGATCAAACCTACTAAGGAAGTTGCTAGCCTGGTCTACAAAATAAAACTCAGGTTGAGATAAGGGACCCTCATTTTCATTAAGATCCCCTGCATCATATACTTATAAAGCACCATCTAAGGTAAGAATGAGAAGGAACTCATCATCATCATGATCCGAACTGTCACAATGAAAATTATAAAAGCTTGAAAAATAACCAACAAAAGGAGCTTTCATTGTACTAGAATAAGTATAAATTACATGGTCATCATCAGGAACAACACCTAACAGTACATACTCATCTATAGTGTCTAATAAAATTCAGTTGTCAACAACATGAGGTACATCAATAATTATTGAAATATGGGACAAAGCCTCTGAGATGAAGTTGATCGACGTCTAACTCATGGTATTCTCCAAGAAGTGCTTGAGGATCTTGATCTGTCAAGCTCTATACTGAGTTTCCAACCAATCATTGAAGGGATAACACTCCTCGAGGGTATTCCCCAAGCGCATGTGTTATAGGCAATAATTAGGTAATAAGGTCTTATTCAACTCCTTTGGTCTAGCGAGTGCATGTAACTTCATCCCCACTTTAACAAGTTCTGAAGGAATTTTCAAACACAATCTTACAATAAAAAATAGTCACTATGCTTCCTTTCTTTAGAGGGAGGAGTAGCCTGCTTCCTCGGAAGGGAAGGTTGGGCTAGTTTGATAGTGGCGATCGTCTTACCATCATACAATGCCAAAGCCAGGTTCTTTCGTGTCCTTAAAAAAGGACCAGTGCCATGAGCTATTTTTCTCCCTATCCCCTTATTAACCTCGTCAATGAAAAAATCAAGGATCCTGAAGTGTCCTATAGACCGTATACATTTGAAAGTAAATTTTTAAAAGTTTTAATAGAGTGCAATGGTGGTCCTCTCAACTTACTAAGAATAAAAAGAGAACAAATGTTTCTCCTAGAGCATGAGCTCATATTGCTTGTTGAGATTTTACCAATCAGTGATGAAAGTAACAGTGAACTCATATGGCTTATGTTGGGCAGTCATTAGCTCACTCATGGTTGCACGCTAGAGTAACTTTAGACAAAAGTGTCCTCCAGCTCAGAGAAATTCTTAAATGTTCCATTTGATAATTCGACATACAAATCAAAGGTAAATTAGCTATACTAGTCACAGATAGACACGTCAATAAGATATCATTGTTGTCAATATTGTAACAAAGTGATTCATATTACACAATGTTGCCTAGGGTTCTCATCCCCTTTGAATTTCTTAAAATACAGGGTAACGAAACCCTTAGGATAAGAGACAGACTCGTACTCCTCTGGGTATGCCCTCCCTCTCCTTATAACAAAACTCTTCTGTTGGGCAGCAAGAGCTACCTTAATCTTCTCGTCAATTAGATACTACAGTTGGCTATTGAAAGAAATAAGAGGGTGATGGTGAAGCCTCCATCGACACATATACAAGTACATGTGCTAATGGGCCATCGTCGGCCGTAGGACACATCATGGTCGGCACAACCAGTGAGGTCATTGGGGATCCAATTTACTCCGTAGTATGGTGCTCTGAGAAGAGTTGAGGCTCATGCTGGCCATCATCTACAATATATGTTCCTACAACTGTGTAAAGAGAATATCTCGACTACCCTCTATATAACTAATCATGATAATGTCTTGAGTTCCAAAGGACTCAAGAGGATCAACCAAATCTGAACCTAAAGGGAAATCATTTGGATTAGGTCTTCCTCTGGTACTGGTCACTCTAATGTGACATACTGCATACCCTCTTTAAGGGGAGTAGTTTCAGCTGCAAGCTCTTCATCGATCAGGCCATCCTCCTCTAAGTCATCCAATTAACCGTTAAGAAGTTCATCTGGGTAAACAAAAGAATTATCCTTGAGCGCCTTGCCGACGCAATCATCATGTGCGTCTTGAGACAATATCGAAACATAGATGCTACTGATGACAACTATGCTATGTCGTCCTCCCATAAAAAATAGAGATCAGAGAAGAAAGAGGTAAATCAACAGGAGCTGACTCATTAGGAGCATAATATCAACTATCTCCTTTAGAACTCATTATCTTTTATCCTAGACAGGGAGGTATGGAGGCTTCCTCTGATCGTGGTAAGAGTGCCTCCAAAGCAAGAATAAAATTAAAAAAATAACCATAATCTTTCTTTGATTTATTCTTAAAATTTATAATTGACACAACTTTAGCTATAAATACACCAGTAAACATATACTTAAGAGGTATTGCAGAAATAACATATGTAATATTAACTAACATGATTAGAGATTTCAATTCGGGTAAGTGGGTCGGACTCTATAAATAACCCAACTAGAATCAAATCAACCTGAATCTGTCACAAATAATAAATGAGTCAAAAAACTCAACCTGAACCTGACTCAACCCAGACACAGTTAACCCGAACTCAACCCATCCATCTCAATTTTTTATTTAAATTATACTTGTAACATTTAATAAGTAACAATAGATAAATTAAAAAAAATTATCTTTTTTTATATGACAAGCGATGACATACATACATACATACATCCATATGCATGCATGCATGTATGTCATTGTTTGTCATATAAAAAAAAAGATAATACATACATACATACATACCTACATACATACGTATGTACGTACCTACATACATACATACATACAAACATACATATATGAGTAGAACCAATTTTTTCATGTTTATTATCATGTTCAGGTTTTCAGGTTCAACTCTGACCCTACCCGAAATTTTAACGTGTAAAATTTTTAGACTTGAACCCGACTCAAAAAATATTTGGGTCAACCCAAACCTGGATTTTTCGCATTGAGTTCGAGTCTTGTTGATGTGTCAGGTCAATTTTTGCACCCCTAATTTGACTTGTGGAAAATAGGGGCAAGATTTAGAGATGTAGATCCAATGAGGGACATGGTCAGAATAATCAACTAACACCTTGAACTTATTACGGCGGGTACTGTAATACTCTCACAGAGGGAAGACCTATGTTGAACTCCCAATCATGTATTTAACTTCTAGTTTTCCTGCTCAATCTCTGAGTAGGAGTAACATAAAGCGTCTAAACAACAACTGACAGCTCAGTAGGGTCCACAACCATGGGGGTATCAGGTGGCATCAAATGTCACCTAAATAAAAGTACAGGGGCGGACTAGATAGACTAGTTTGGAGAAGACATGAGACATGTCAGAAAAACGACTCAAAATACAACTTGCCATGATACCTTGGAGTCGAACATCGACTTCTTCTTGGAAAGAAGAAAGAGTCCCACGCCTACAGAAATGAAGAGGATATCCATATGGGAATTGCTCCCCTACCTCTGAGAAGGGCATAGAGCTAGCACCTCTGTAGGTGTGAGTTTCCTTATCACTATACTAATGGGATGGTCAAAATGACAAAAAATAATTGTGCCCACATCAGTACGAGAAAAAGAGACATGGAGATGATATCAACAAACTCGATCGTAATCATTCTCTTAGTTGTCATATCTATGTAGTAGAGGAATAAGGAGTTAAGGTTGTTTGTAGGTGAAATGACACCGAGAAATTAAAACACCTGTATCCGGGATCTCGAAAGAAGAGATGCCAAGACAATTAAAATAAAGGTAACATGGGTAAAACAGTGCAGGACACTAAGAGTATACTACCGATCTCCCTGAGAGGTGAAGCTCAATCAATAACCAGTATATTAATCACATGATTGAGCGTTCAACATAGGTCATCCTAAGTATCCCTTGTCAAGGGACATGTCCATGAGGTTATTAGTAGGAGCAGGATAAAGTGCCTAAACGACAATTGACAACTCAGTAGGGTCAACAACCATTGGGGTATCAGCGGTGACATCAAATGTCACCTAAACAAGAATACACACAATGCCTTAAAGGGCAGACTAGATAGACCATGACTGTTTTGAGAAGATGGGCGACCTATTAGAAAAATGATTGAAAAATACAAACTTGTCATGCTACCTTAGAGTCAGTCATCGACTTCTTCTTGGAAAGAGAAACGGGCCCCACACACACACAAAAGAAGAGGATGTCCATATGGGTATAATATCCCTTCCATTGGGAAGGGCATAGAGCTAGCACCTATGTAGTTGTGAGTTTCCCGATCACTATACTGATGGGGTGGTCAACATGACTAAGTAATCATGCCCACATCAGTACGAAAAATAAGAGACAAGGAGATGATGTGCCCCTCAACAAACTCGATCATAATCATTCTCTTAGTTGTCATATCTATGTAGTAGAGGAATAATGAGTTAAGAAGGTCTGTAGGTGAAATGACACCGAGAAATATAACACTTGAATCTGAGATCTTGAAAAAAGAGATGCCATGACAACTAAAGTACATGTAAAATGGGTACAAAGGTGCTAGGACACTAAGAGTATACTACCGGTATCCCTGAAAGGTGAACCTAAATCAATACCCAATATAGTAAATGCATGATTGAGCGTTCAACATAGGTCTTCCCAGATATCCCTTGTCGAGGAACATGTCCATGAGGTTATTAGTAGGAGTAGCATAAAGTGCTTAAATGGCAACCGAGAGCTTAGTATGGTCCACAACCATAGAGGTATCTGTGGTGACATCAAATGTCACTTGAACAAGAGTAAAAAAAATGCTCAAGGGGCGGACTAGATAGACTATGAAAATCTGGAGAAGACGGGCATCTTGTTAGGAAAAAGACTAAAATGTACAAACTTGCCATGCTACCTTAGAGTCGGGCATTGAATTCTACTTGGAAAGAGGAGCACGCCCCACACACACAAAAATGAAGAGGATGCCTATTTGGGCATGACCCCATTCCTCTGGGGAGGGCGTAGAGCTAGCACCTCTGTAGGTTTAAGATTCCCTAGCACTATACTAATGGAAGATCAAAATGACAAAAAGTAATCATGTGCACATCGGTACAAAAAATAAGAGGCAAGGACAGGATGCCTCCTCAACAAACTCGGTTGTAATCATTCTCTTAGTTTCCGTATCTACGTAGTAGAGGAACAAGGAGTTAAGAAGGTTTGTAGGCGAAATGACACCGAGAAAATAACACTTGCATCTGGGATCTCTAAAGAAGGGATGCCACAACAACCAAAGTATAGGTAAAATGGGTACAACAGTGCTAGGACACTAAGAGTATACTACATGTCTCCCTAAAAGGCGAAGCTTAATCAGTACCCAGTATACTCGAAGCATACAATTAGCTTGTTGAGGGCATAAAAGGGACATTAATGGTGTTGAAAGCAAATTGTAGAAGGCACATTACTCAAATTCAATCAAGATTTAAATCAAATATGTTGAAAGTGAAAGACTACCAAAAAAGGACCGCTCAAAGCCATCACAACGCCCAATATGTTGAGTTAATCCTCATCCCTAATGGATTTATCAGATTTTTTTTATGTTCATTTTTTATTTTAATTGGAAATATTCTTCTAAGTATCCGACCTCTTTTCTAAATCCCCCTTTTTAGGTTATCCTCACTTAGAAAAGTGTCATACATCAATTTTACGTGATTTCACATGCATTTTATCTTATATTTAACACATTATTTTCACTTATTTATCATTGATTTACACTTGACAAAGATTTTTCTTGATGTTGTGTAGGTTTATAGGTGTCAAGCATGCAAAATGGGTTCAATACGTGCTATATAGTGTTGTCTAGCGTAACCACGCCTGATCTGGGCGTGGCCATGCTTGAACTGGCGTGGCCATGCCAGAGTTGGGCAAGACCATGATGGGGTCTGACACGAACATGCCATTGAAAGCCCAGAACGTGTATTTTGCGGGATTTCTTGCAGATTTTGGACCTATTGACAGATTTGGAGTGCTTGGATGTCTATTTTGGATCTCTAATGTAAACCTAACTATAAGAATATATTTTTTTTCATGAGAAATGGGGATCTTGGCCTCTTCTTGGATTTTGGATCAGAGAAGGAAGTTTAGGCACCAAAGTTGAGGGTGTTTTCCATCATTTTCCTTTGCATTTTCGTATATGTTTTGATAGCATACTGTATAAGAGAGGAGTTGACTGTTGTGGAAGAGGAAACAAATTATTTTGTAAATGATTACTTTTTAGTTTTACTTGTAATAATGGTTTTGTTGGGATGTTTTTTTGGTGTTCTTTCTATCATGTGTAGCTAAACTTTCTTTCGCGCCTCTGTTGTTATGAGATATGGTTTTGTGATTTTCTTGGATAATTTCTTTCCCTGTACCGTTTTCTTGAGACATCAGGACTTTTTTTATGTTATGCTAACCATATAGTTTTATTTACTTCTGATCTGATTAATTGAGATGTTAATGTTGACATATTTTTTAGGTTAAGTGTTGTATTTTTTAAAAAAAAGGGTCGCCTACAGAAGGTTGTCGGCGAATTTTAAATTTTAAATTTAATTTAAATATATATATATATATAATTTAGAAAGTAGCATTTGATTTTGAAAATAATTTTAAGTTTGAAAAATTTAAGATATGAAATCAAACCAGTCTCACATCCCAAATAGTTTATATAAACGAGCATCACACTACAAACCGTGTATCTATCTCAAAGAATAGACACCTGCTTGATGATGGGGCTCAATTAAATAAACTGGAATATTTGTGACATCCATTTGGTTTGCGAACCAATTTTATAAGCCGACAAATTCCCTTGCTTAATATAAAAGAATTAAGCAGGGTTTATATTACTTGAGTTCATAAAGTTCCCTATAAGGGCAAGCCCTATAGTTAATTACATCTTAAATGACAGGAATCATTTAAGGAAACTCTCAATAATGACCAGTGATTTTGCTCTCAAGAATTTCAAAGTTTGAGGTTTCAAATGATTGAATTTGGAATTTCAAAAGGAAATAGCTCAAATTTGGAACAGTTTATTTTTACGATCCAAAGGAAGAGAAGTAGGGGATGTCATGGACGCGAAGTAAACTTTGGTGACTTCCCGATTATCCTATGGTTTGGCTTCAATTTAAGAGTAAATTTAATGTTTCAATCCTGCCGATTTTAGTTAATTATGACTTATATTTGTATAATATAATCTCACAACTAGCCTCGAAGATGTGAGGGCTTATGTCGTACCAAACGACTACCTCAGAGTCCTAAGGCCGGTTAGGGCTTAATTTGCATAATATAATTATGCAAATGCCTAATAAAAAGTTGAGGATTTATAGTGCACTAAACAAACTACCTCGAAATCCTATGGCTTGGTTATTTAATTCTAAGAAAGATTTTACTGAAGTAGACACAAGTTTTGCTGATGAAGATAGCTGTGCTGCCCACTGTGCTCCAATCTCCTTGTTGTTGCAGAGGTTTGGTTTTAGAAGGTGACAATCAAGGATGAGAGAAGTGTTTTGGTTTAGAGAGGTTAAAAATTGAGATGACTTAATGTTTTAATTAAAATAAATCTTAAAGTTGATTAAGCAGAACCGATTAAGATCCTACGGTTCCGTCATTCCGGCACCGCTATTTTCATCGGATTCACTTAGTCCAAATGAATTTGGTAACCCCAACTTAATGAGTTTCATACATTCATTTAGACCATGAGAAATCTCATTAGCAACACGTGGGTTACATCATCCGAGGGATTCCCGATCATCCAATGAGACATTTTAATTTTAGTTGTAATTATAGTTTTATTTTTGTTGGTGATTAAATTTTGAGTTGTTTAAACATGTTGGGTTCGATCATTTTCATGCATTTATAAGTACAAGAAAATAAGACATTTAATAAATCGCTGAATATAAATTGTAATAAACTTAAACGCATACCTGGTGGGCACTCCCGTCATTTTCACCTGTACTTAAAACACATGTTAAAGCATTTATATATTTGCAGTAAATACCTAGGTAAAGCTAAGAGAAGGTTCTGGTTGTCTACCAAAATCCTAATCCTATTGCTAGTCAATTCCTATGACGTCTAGGTTCTTGTGTTTTGTTAAGGATGATTTTCTTCATCAAAGAATAATGAAGTCTCACTGTTCTTTTAAAACATCTCATCATGTTAGGGAAGTGCTCAGAATTGACTTCTGAACATCTTCTTAAACATTTTAGAGATTATTTCGAGTTCACTTAGTTTCATTGTGGTGATGAATCACTCACCCAGGTTACTTTAAGGTTCTGATTTTTATTTGACTCTTGCTCAGTGAGTTAGGATGTTTGATTATCCTATGAATAAAGTGACATTTCATTTGATGTTTCATTTAAGAGTTATAGAGGTGAAAGCCTTTAGGGGCAAATTAATTTATTAAGGAATTTAACCATTCTTAGTTAAAGTTGGAATTAATGGTTTAACGTGATTTAGTTATAAAGTTGTGATTAATCTGTTTCAAATGTTTTAAATTATTTTAAGTTTGGAATAATGTTCAAGTTGTTTAATTCAATTAAGTTTTGATATTTTAAATAATCTTAACACTTTATATTGATTTTTAATGTTTTAAATTTATTTTTAATTTAAGTTTCAAACAACTTCAGATTAGTTTTAATGTCTTAAAGTATTCCAATTTAACCTTAATATTTTGAACTTATTTTAATTTAAGTTTTAGACAATTTCAAATTAATTTCTTTTAATGTCTTTAGTTTAATCATAAGATTTTCAAAAATTGTTCTTTTCTTAAAATATTAATTTCAATCATCATTTTAGAGTTCCATTAATTGATATTTAATAATGTTTGATCAAATTATTGTTTAGGGGTTCAATTTAAAGAATTAGAATTCTCTATATTACATCCCTTAATCTCAATCATTCAAGCTTTAATTAATCTTCCAAATTTTATGTGATTTGATTAATGTTTCTTCTTTAATGTTTAAGGTGGTTTATTGAGTTTTTACCACTTAAATTCCCTATGTTTCAATCATCCAAAATAAAGTTAGGATCAAAGATTTACCCTTTCCCTTTGGTTTAGCTTAAATTTTAATTAAGGTTAAAATTCCTTAATTACCATTACGCCCATTTAAATTTGTTCATCTTATAACTCATCAAATTAAGCTCAAATGAACTTGAAATTTCTTATGTCACCTCACTCACATGTCAATTAAGACATTAGAGGATAAAATGTGACTTTTCTATTTTAATTTAATTTATATAATTATTTTGATGAAAAATAGAGATTTTCAATGAAAGTTTCATGACATGATCAAGAGGAAGTTTCTGTCCTTAAGAAAATTATGAGAGGTTTCTATTGACCAGAGGATCACTTGGAATAATTTTGGTGATTTTTTGAATTTTAATTTATTTATTATAATTATTTTAAATTTTGAGGTATTAATTAATTATAAAATAAAATTAGAGTGGAAAAATGAGTTTTATATTTTTCTTAATTCTCTCTAATCCCAATGAGCTCAGAGAAACAAATTTTATATTTTTCTGATTTTTCTTTAAGTTTTTAGAATTAATTTAGTGAAAATGTTGAAAAATCCATTTTTAATATTAAAAATTGTCTTAAGCCTTTAAAATTCAATATCTTTGTTTTGGGGCTTAAGAAAAATATTTGTTTGATTCCTAAGATATTAGGGGACCGAATATGATATTTTTATGAATTTTAATATTTTTGTGATTTTTATAATTGTTTAATTATTAAAATATTAAAAGTTAGGTTAAAAATGAAGTTTTTTTAGAAAAATCCAATTTTTAATTTTCTTAGACTCTTCTGATATCAGAGTCTCCAAAATCAATTTGGTGAGGTTTTGAAATGTATTTTGTGTTTTATGAATATTTTAAGTTTGAATTTGGCTATGTTACTTAGAAAATCCATTTAATGGGTTAAACCATTTTCAATTAATTTCAAACTTTTTATGGGGATTCCTATTATCCTATGTGACAGTGGAGAATTGATTTCAAATTATTTTGATTTTTAATTTGCCTTAATTAATTCAATGTTGATTTTTGGTCAAGTGAACCATTATGGTTATTTATAATGTTTTGGTTCATAAGAGAATTTCCTTGAGTTCCTCTGGTCATAGGGAACCTGCCTTAATTTTCTTAGAATTTTCCAAACAGTATGCTAATTATTAGAATTAAAATACTTAAACAGACATAAAAACTTGGAAAATAGATAACTTATCATGGACATAGCCTCTGGCCTTGGAAAATTCAGTGAATATTCCCAAGATCAGACGCTAGAAAAATCTTATGGTCTCATGCCATGGTGAATTGTGTGTGTAAGTGGAGAATTAAAATACTCAGATAGGTATCAAAATCATTAAAAATTAAATATTCAACCAAATAACTTGATTTTTTTCTACATTATTCTCTCCTGTTCACTGAGCAAGAGGGTAATTTTCTTTTAATTTTGTGATTTTTCTACACAAAGATATGAATTTTTAAAGTTCTGGGTATTTAATTAAATCAGAAAATTGGTAATTTCATACTTAAGTGACGCGACGCCACGACAACCTATGTCGGCTCCGAACTCCTACACGTCATCTCCTGATTCGGCGCCGCCATCCACCTCAGCGCCACGCGGCTCCGCGGTCTCGTCCCATCCCTGGTCCGACGTGATCTGAGCCGTCCATCCGGTACACGCGCCATCCAACGGTCCCGCGTCATTGTCCCGACAGGTGTGAGCCGAGAACCGTCCACCTTCTAGCCCTAATATCTCGCTCGATACTTAACCAAATCGAGTGCTGTTTCTTCCTACATGCTCGTCTAGCCTAGGGGAGTCTATCCATACGGATAACATGCATTGAAATCAAGCATAACAAAATGGAGAATCCATGGAAGCTCGGGAAGAAGGAGAGCTCAATACCTTTGCTCTGAGAAGTGAAGCTTCGATCAGAGGTACTCGACACGTTCGTTGGAGTCTCAGGAGGCTACGGATTGAGGCTCTTGATCTGGTGAAATGCCTAGGTATGAAAGTGCTGAAACCAGATTTGGTGTTTTCACCTCTGGAGCAAATGGCTGGCCTGGTGAGGGGGCTTTCACTAGGGAATTTCCTTTCCACCTCTGGTGAAGGTGTGGGAGAAGTTAATTTGATTTCTGTGGAGTTTCTGAGGTTGTCCTGTTTTTTGGCCTGAGATTGAACTCCAAAATTGAGCTCACTCAGTGGAGATTAGGGCAGGAGGACAGTGGAGTTCTTCTTCTCTAGATTGGGAGAGGGTTTGGGAGTGATCTGGGGAGGTTTTGTGAGAAAAATTTCCAATACCTTATTCATGGATGAGAGGTGTGGATTATATGGCCAGGGCCAAAGGGCTGAGTCAGGGCTCAATTGAGGGGTGGATTCCACTGCTTAGGTGGAGGGCAGTGGAGCTTCAAAGTCAATTTTGGCTGAGGTGGCCAATTGGGGGAGTTTGGGTGTGCATAGGCTAGTGGTGTCTCTCGGTTTTGACCCCCTCCGGCGACTAGGCCGGTTGGCAAGGACAGGGTAGCTGGCCTTAGGTTAGGTGAGTCAGGTGGTAGGGTTTAAATGTGATTAACCAGCTATGGGGGGATTTGGGGTGAGGCAAAAAAAGGATTTATCCACTTAAGGGAAGGGATCCCTTAAATTGGAGGATCCTTGGTCCATGGCTCCCTTAGCTTGGGCTAGGTGGATCTAGGGTGGTTCCTAGAGTTCAAATGGTGGCTGTTGAAAGGTTGGTTTAGCCACATTTAGTTTAAATTGGTTAGGTTAGGTCATGGGTTCAAATTGGCTCACTTGGGTTTATGTTGGGCTAACTTGGATTTGAGTTTGATTTGGGTTCAAGTGTCTTGAGCAACATTGTGTAAATGATTGCCATGAAGAACTTTCATGAAAACATGGAGAGATTTTGAGTTCAATTGATAGGTCAATTAGGTGGATTTTGGGATTTTGGTTAATTTGGGCAAGGTTGGATCAACTTGGGTCCAAGTTGGGTTAAGATGAGGTTTAGATCCAATTGAAAGTTTCAAATGGTTTAGGGGATTGTATTGAAGAGTTCCCAACATCAATTGGGAGAAAAGCTTAGGATTAGGCCAATCAATTTGGTAGATTTAAGGCATGTGTTTAATTTAAGTTAAAATTGGGTATTTTGGATTTCAAGTGGATTTAAACTAAGCTTGAGTTCAAATTGGGGTAATTGAATGTTGCATGGGTTTCATGGGAGTGCCATGGAAGGTTTAGGATTGAAATTGGGGGGGGGGGAGGGGAAGTTGACATTAGGTTAATTGGGGAGTTTGGATTAATTAAGCAAATTTGGGGATTTGAATTTCAAGTGAAATTGAACTCAAATGTTAATCAATTTGGACTTGGATTTGGTTTAGATTGGTATTGAGGATGTTGAATTAAAGTTTAGAATTGAAATGGATGAAAATTGAGGTCAAATGGGTTGGTTTGGTTCGATATTGGGTCCATTTTGGTTAAAAATGGGTCAAATTGGGGATTTTAATAAAATTAGGCAACATTGACAAAATTGGCCTATGGTGTAGTTGAACAAAATGAAATTGGGAATATTTGGGATTTTTAGGAATTTTCTAGAAATTTTTGGATTTTTTGGCAAAAAAGGGTGTTTAGGGTATTTGGAGGTTATTTGGAGAGTATTGGGGTATTTTGGTGGATTTAAGAGGTGGGAATTGTTTTAAACTGATTTTTAGGAATTTTGAAAATTTTGGATAGTTTTTGAAAAATTTTGGAGAGTTTTGTGGTTGTAGGGGCAATTTGGGTAATTTTAGGTAGGTTTGAGGACCCAATGTCAAAACCAGGAATTTTGGCAAAAATGAAATTTGATTATGGTTGGGAGGGTGGAAAAGCTTAGAGTGAGCCATGGACCAAGAAATGTCCATTTTGAACATCTCATATGTATTGTTCCTAACCCTCTTAGCCAAGAGCTAGGGGTTTGGACTCATCCACATGAGTGCTCCAATGAACCAGGAGTCAAGATTGGGTAGGGATGGTTTAGGGTTTAGGATGGGTGTGGGAGTGCAGTGTGTGCAAGCCAGACCTCATCAAGACCAGGTCACCCGGGTTGTCCTAAGGCTTGAACATGCTATAGGAATTCATCTTTGTCTTCCCACACATTGGTCCCAACCTTCCAAGTGATTTGGAGGTTGATGACCATCTATGTAAGATCCCAAAGAGAACTAAGATTTGGTTTGAATTTCTGAATGGTGTGTTCCATCTCTAGTCTTCTAGGATACCCAAGGAGAAGTCCTATGCCTAGATCCTAAGCACTAAGAGAAAAAAAAAAGACCTCACAAAAAATGAGGTAAACAGTTAACATATTTCATGATATGTGATTCATACCCGTTGCATAGAGAAACAAAATGGTTAACCACAAAATCTAGGTAACAATAAACATATTTCATCTAGGTTTGCAACCTAGAAATGGGATCATAACAAATTTACGAGATGCCATGTGGATTGAGGAAACCTCAACTTCATGATTCCAGCCTTCTTTCGACCTAGACATAGGCATAAAAGTGGACTTTCTATCCCAGGTGACAAAAATCACATGGGAGAAAGTCGAGGAAAATTACGAATCACCACATTACTTAAATCACAAGGACGCGAGCCTCACATAAATTGAAGAACAATAAGAATCATTTGCAACTGTTTTATGTCTTTACCGAGCACATTATTTTTTTTCTTTTTAAAGTAGAATTGTAGGAAATCATCTCCTATTATTGATCGTGCTAAAGAAGGTTTAGAAGTTTAGTGAACTAGAGATTCAAACATCCGAATAGTTCTTAGTCCTTTCCCTATGGGACCGATATGTGGTACTCGTTAACCACATTACTACCTCACACGTGCACTTGCATTGTACGACCAACTTACTTGATGATATGTTTTGACACATTAAGTTTTTGTCGTTATTGTCGGGGAAAGACGTTAAGAATTGTGATTTCAGAACTTTAGTTGAATCGCTGAGAATCTAGGTTTAACAATTTTGCTTTTTCTTTTTCTATTTATTTCATATTTGTTTGCATCTGTATTATTGCTGTGTTTCTTTACATGTGTTGAAAAAATTTTAAAAACTGAAAGAGAAAAAATATAAAGCCAAAAAGCAAAAGATTCTTTGTTATTTTTATCTTTATTTTGTTTTTTATTTTATTTTATTATTGTGTTTCTTTATTTTTTGAAGCAAAAAAAAATATTTCGACACTCTGAAATGACAAATCATTGGGAAAGTTATTTTTGATCTTTTTAAGAGTATAACAACATATTGATGGCTAGCCTTCACGATCTTTACCCCTCAGACATAGGAGCTACGTTGGATCAACCATCTCTCAATACTACAACCCAAACTCTAGTTGGAATAGTAGTGACATTAGTATAGAAAACCAAGTTTGTTGGAGAGCTCAACGAACCCTATAGAAAATTAGAATTATTGGGGCATGGACCACATTTGCCAAACTCAACCTTGGGAAGTCACCTCACATTAGGAAGGATAACCCGTAGTTAAAAAATTGTTAGTAAAATTTAATAATGAACCCAACACCAACACCCAAAGTTGGTTGACTTACCCAAGTTTCAATTGAAACAATAATAACCCCATGTAGACAACCAGCAATGGGAGAGCACCCAACTCGATCCTGCAGGAAGTAGGAATAACTAGGAAAGTGAGTATCCCAAAGAAAATGAGCATTTGAATGAATTGGCAGTGAAATACTGAACAAATTACAATGACTAACTGCCGCATTACAAAACTTAGAAATCTAATGGAGTAGTTAGTTAGCTTAGAAACCCAAAAGATGTCAAGTGTAGTGGAGAGGCATAACTTTGAATATGAAGTAGACCCTGAAGACAAAGCTGAATTGGAAGATTTTGGTGAGACAATGACAGAGGAAGAACCTGATTTTCTTTTCAAGACTCCCATTTGCATCGTGAGGGAGATAATTGAGCATATAGTATCACCCATAGAAGTGTCCCAAGAGAAGGAAGTTGAAGAGAGCCCTAGGCAGGAGAGTAACCTAGTGGAGCTAAACACCAAATCTGAGAAACGAGGACCTATTTCTTGTAACTATTGGAGAAAATACTGATATACAAAAAGGAAAATTAACAGGGAGAATTCTAGATTTGGAAAGAACCCTCAGGATTGATAATCTGAACCAATCCCCTACATACCCTTGGTATGACTGTTATAGAACTGAGAATGAAAAGTTGCAAGATCAAAAACTAAAATACGAGGATTTAGCAAAAACTCTAGGATCAACAAAAGATTGGATGATTGATCGATGATTACTAAGTTAGAATTTCTATCCTAGAGGAAGTATTTATCGTTAGGCCGATGACATTAAATCATCGCTAGCTTGAGAGAAAGCCTAAGTGTTATTTGATGTGTTGAACATATTGTGTTTTTACTTTCTGCATTTGCTTTGAATTTTGATCTGAGATTTGCTTTAAAATTTGCTGTGAGATTTTATTTAAATCTTCATTTGGATTAGTTTTGAGTCTTGTTTCTCCACAGAGTAGTTTGCCCCTGATTAGAGGATAGTAATCGAGAACCCCATAAAATTTTGAATTGTTTTCTGATTCATACATTATTACACTAGTTTTTCTGAGACTCATGTGACAATGCATTTACTCATTTCCGACACTTGTTTTTTATTTCTACTGCTACTTCATGTTATATATGTGATGGAAACAAACAATTTTGGGAGGGAGAAAAATGTACCTTGTTATGAACCTGAAAGATAGATCACATAACTTAGTATAATACTAAAATTAAAATTGTCAACTCCTATTAACAATGTTGATTTATTTCAAACTGTTTATCATAGTATAGTAAAAGTAGATAAATGTCATTTAGAAAGATTAACTTTAATGAGTTAATAATGTGATTCAGAACTTAACAACTTTAGACTTAAATGAACCCCTAAATTATTAAAAAGGTGTGATTAAGTGTTAAGTAGCAGTGCGCGAGCTCGGGCTCCTTGGTAGCGGCCTTTGACGTAAGACATCGGTTCGGGGGTTTGAATCCCACCCATTTGAGAGGATTTGAATAGCACATAGGACTGAAAGGGGTCCCGCCCCTCAGTCAGTTCAATCTATAGGGGTTGATCGGCGGTCTCCAATTGTCGATCAATCTTTAGAAAAAAAATGTTAAGTAGCAAGAATGTTCAATTTTTTTTAATTCCTTTTAATCATGTTAACATTTTATTAAGCTTTAACTGAAAAGATAGCCTAAAAAGTGTGACAGTGAAATATCAAGTGATCAGTTTTACCACTTGAGAAATACTACCATTTACATTAGTTAAAATTAAAAAGAAGTTGCCAACCATATATATTAATTCTTAGGAGAAAAAGAAAAACAGAAAAAAAAAATAATAAAAAGTGAAAAATCTCTGAGGAGAAGCTTCAGGTTGGCATAACAATTATTTAAGGAAAAATATGCAAGGGTGTATGGTGGGACTTAAGTAATAAAAATTTTCCATGATTCTTTAATAAAATCCCTTTTTAGTTATCTTTAAAGGAAAGAGTTAAGTAATGTTAAGTTGACTTAAATCCACTAAAATTGCATTAGAAACATTTGAGGTTAGTGAAGAGGCTTAAAATACATCAATTTAATGATCTATAGGATTTTCTTAAAAATAAGAATGAAGGGAATTAATGAAAGGTCAAGTTATTAACCATTAAATATAATTGATCGACAATGACATTTAAACACCTTTATTTAGCCTTGATAAACATATGGAAGAAATATAAACCTATAAAAGCTCCTATCATCTTCATTAAATCCAAACCGAGTTATATAATTACTTGAGGGCGAGTAATGGAGTAAGTTTGGGGTATGATATGCATCAATTTTACGTGATTTCTCCAGCATTTTTCCCCATATTTTACATAATATAAATTTTCACTTATTTATCATAAATTTACACTTGAAAAATATTTTTCTTGATGTTGTGTAGGTTATAGGTGTTGAGTTGTCAACAGTTAATTTTTAAAAAGGTGATTTTTAAAATATAGTTTATGTTTAAAATTGTTTAATTTAAAATAACAAGGTATGTCTCTTTTGAAAATAGTAATATTTTAATTTTAGAAAAGTAAGACAAGATACCATACATTCAATAATTCCTAAATTAAACGACACCTCAAAACACGGTCGACAAACTTATGAGTAATTAAAAGTAAATATATAACCCGGGCCACACAGACATGAATCATGGTAGCAAGTCGATAAAAAACAGGTAACATGGACAAAATTAAATTCAAACCATCATTCTCCAAAAGAACCATAGTATGAGAAACTTGGAGTTGGCAGGACTTCATTTCATCTTGTTATATAAGTATAAAAATTTTGGGTCAAGAGAACCATAGATCTCAAGGCGTCGGGAAGGGTTAAAGAAAAGACATTGATAAGTTTTGCGTCAACTTTTCTAGGGAGGCAATACTTCCTGCTGGCAATAAGCACTTCCTAAGAGAAGCCAAAGTAATAAATATCCCCAAATAAGTTCTAAATTGGGTCTACAAAACTGTGGACATTTTAAAGTAAACATATAGGATTGCCAAACACATGAATGTTTGGGCCAATAATTTTTATGTGCATTTCATTCGCATAAGAACAGCTCAAACATGAATCCACACCTCACTGTAACCGGAACTCGCTAATTTTTTTCTCAGCTTTGATCCCCATTAAACAATCAGCCTTAAAGATAAAAAAAATCATTCGGAATGACTGAACATCTGACTTGTAATTCAAACCAGTCCACCATTATATATTTGAGATCCAACGCCTTTAATAAAATCTAATAAGACTTGGGAACAACAAGTAAAAGAAAGAACTTCAAATTCCTGAAAAACAAGAAAAGCATTTTTTGCTGTATAAGATCTCCACCATTTAAACCATAAAAGTAATTAGAATTCTAAAAGGATCTTTTCTCCAGGAGCTCTCTTGACCAAAAAAAGAGAGAAGTAAGAAATCTTAGAGCAGAAATCCAGCCAGAAGTAGATGTCACAAAATTTTGGCAGCACCTCCCCTCTCCAAAATTTCGGCATACCAAAACCCTAACCCAAATGGGGTTATTTATAGCCAAGGGGAAGGAGGAGTGCCCTCTACTTACAGAGGTGAATCAAACGCAACCAACTGGAAGAGGCGATGAGTAGAAGGCAGAGAGAGAAGCCTCGGGAAGAAAAAGGGAATTACCATCTTAATGCTTGGTGGGACAAAGTCACGGCGACAACCTTTACCCGAGCAGGTAACTCGCAGCCTGTCAAGGGAAGAATGGAGTAGGCGTCGGCTTCGAGAACAAGGTCCTCGGGCAGGGACTGTCGAGCAAGGACGAGGAGGTCAAGTCTCCCTCCTCACGTGAAGAGGAAGGTGCGGCTAGGGCTTCACCCGGCCTGAAGAGAAGGACCGGGAGAGGGTTCGGTCATGTAGCTCCTGATTTCGGGAAGAAGAGGGAGGGACCGAGGGTTTTAGTCACGAACAGGAGAAGGATGGATCGAGCAGACCGAACGAAAGATCAGGGATTTAGGGATTTTTCTTTTTTTTTTTTTTTATTTCGCTTCTTTTTCTTTTAAATTAATATTTTACATAAATCTCACCGATTCAGACATAATTCGACCCAGCACAAAATCACATCAAAATGGATGTCCTTTACAGGTAATTTCGATGTTACAGATGCACCGGTGCGGTTGGTTTCTTCATCCGTGGTCGTATGGACAACCTCGTCGATGATTGGGTAAAAAATGCGTTGAATTCAATTTTCGTCAAAATATCAGCTCGCGATCGATCGTTTCAAAATTTAATTTTAATTCTAATTAAATTTGAAGCAAATAAATGCTCGAGTGATGAGAATTTCAATGTTTAAATGTGTCGACTGTCCGAATTGTGATATTCGTGCGCGCGAAAGTGCGAAATTGTGCACAGGGCATTCCTAGGGCTTAATAGTTCTATAGGGACTCATTTTAAGTTTCGTCATATTAGTTTCAACATTGTAAATGCTAGAGGTCGGCAACCATTCATATAGAACTTCAAAACAAGTAAAGAGTCAGTTTGAGTTTCTAAAACAATGTGGGTCTCATCTCTAGTCTTCTAGGATAGTCGGAGAGGAATCATATGACTAGACCCAAAGTACTAAGAAGAGAGAAAGACCTCACCAAATGAGGTCAACATGAGCATGCAAAATAAGGTTAAAACGCATCATATAGTGTTGTTTGGCGCGGCCACGTCTGATTTGGGCACAACCATGTCAGAACTGGATTACCACCCCAAATTCGAGCGTGACCACTCTGGTGATTAGAGTGTCCATGCCACCGAATGTCCAGAACTTGTATTTTGCAGGATTTCTTGTCGATTTTGGACCTATTAACGGGTTTAGAGGGCTTGGATGCCTATTTAGGATCCTTACTGCAAACCTATCTATAAAAATATGTTTTTGTCATGAGAAAATGGGATCCTTGCCTCTTCTTGGATTTTGGATGAGAGAAGCTAGCTTGGGCATGAAAGTTGAGGGTGTTTTCCACCTTTCTTTCTTTGTATTTCTTATATGTTTTGAGAGATTATCATATGAGAGAGGAGTTGGCTGCTGTGGAAGAGGGAACAAATCATTTAATAAGTGTTTAATTTTCAGTTTTACTTGCAATAAAGGTTTTTTTGGGATGTTTTTCCAGTGTTCTTTCTATCATGTGTAGCTAAATTTTATTTCGCGCCTCTGTGGTTTATGAGTTGTAGTTTTATGGTTTTCTCCGATAATTTCTTTCCCTGTATCATTTTTCTGAGACATCAGGGATTTTTTGTTGTTGTGTTAACCATAGAGTTTCATTTACATCTAATCTGATCGATTGGGATAACATATTTCATGATTTATGACTCTTATTTGTTAAGTAGAGGAACGAAATAGTTAACTACAATATTCGAGAAACAATAGACATTTTATCCTAGTTTTACAACCTAGAAATGGGATCATAAAAAATTTGCTGATGCCATGGGGATTGATGAGGTCTAAAGTTCATGCATTTTACTCTTTTTTTGACCTAGATATAGGCATGAGAAGGACTTTCTGTCCCAGTAGATAGCAATCATGTTGGGGAAAGTCTAGGAAAATCATGAATCACCACATTACCAAAATCAGGGGGAGCGAGCCTCATATAACTTGAAGAATAGTAAGATTTATATGCCGCTATTTTCCGTCGTTACCGAACATGTTATCTTTTATCTTCTCTTTTATGAAGAGTTTTAAGAAACTATATCTTATTCGCGATCGTGCTAAAATAGATTTAAAAGTTTAGTAAACTAGAGATTCATCCATTAAAATAGTTCTTAGCCATTTCCATGTAGGATTGATACCCGGTACTCTTTAACCGCATTACTACTTGACACACACACCAGCGTTGAACGACCAACTTACTTTGAGATAAGTTTTGGCGCATCAAAAAACAAAGTAAAAAAAAAAGAAAAGGCTAAGAAAATGGACAAAAACTGAAATAAAAAAAAAGAGTAGCTATGAGATATTTGTATAGAATAGTTTTCATGACATAGTACAATGTAATTATAGGTACATTATTATTGTACATCTATGATTATCAGTTTTTTAATTTCATCTTATTTAATTCAAGAGAACAATGTACTTATGTAATTATAATTAATTTGCGAATTACTTTGACTGGGCTAGGCATGGTTATTTTTTTCTTTCTAAGGTTTTCCCAAGTAAAAAATCTTGGACTTCCTTTTATTATTTGTTTTTTATCTGTGTCTGTATTGGATTACAACGCTAAGGCGCTAAAATATCTCTCAACGATCATGAAATTTCCGACACGCAATAATAATGTTGAATTATAAACCCAATCTATATTATAAGTAAAAATATAATTTAATTTTATAAAAAAATATGATTAAAATTTAATTTTATTTAATTAACTTTTTATAGTATCAACAAAAAAAATTTTAAAATTAATTTAAATATTTCTATTGCAAGCTTATGAATAATTAAAGTTTAATATTAACTTAAAACTTAATATAAATTATAATTAAAAAAATAATTTAATTTAAATAAAATTAAATTAAAAGCTTATTTAAAATTGAAATAGTTTTTACATTATAAACTTAAAAATAATTAGATTTGTTCAAAATTCTCTAAAATATATAGTATTTCTATTAAATACATGCAATTTTAAGAGAAAGCAAAACTAAATTATAAGAAAATGAAAAATCATAAAAATACAAAAGCAATGATCTAGCTGGTTCTCTGTTCCTTGTTGTTTACTTAGGACAATTTACATACATGCCATCAATTTCTATGTATTTACATATCTAAAATTGAAACTTCAATTTTAACATATATATCACCCAGCCTATGGATGAAAATATGTATTTCAAATTTAAGAAAACAAAATAGTATTGATTTTATGTGATACGAAATATTTAGGTGGTATAAATATAAAAAATAGAATTTATGTGCTAGATATGTAAATACATAGGAATTGTGTGATATGTATGTAAATGTCTTTTTTTTTTTGTTTATTGTAACTTTTACACGTGAGAACTTCTCTCTCTTAGAGTTACCTTTTAATTGAAAAGGATGACATCGCATTTAGCTTGCGACACGACTTCTCCTGCTGAAATTGTCCTATTACAGTAAGAGGTCAGTTTTCTAATAATATATATATATATATATATATATATATATATATATATATATATATATATATATATATATATATATATATATATATATATATTATATCAATTATATTATTTCGATTTATTAAAGCCTAATAAATCACTATTAATTGCAACCTTAGTAGCTGTCTAGGAGTGGTTTAATTAATTAAACTTATTGGGCTGCTTCCTAATTTTATAGAGGTTATAAAATAAACTGAAAATTTTAAAGTTTGTCACATGACTCATAGGAAAGTAGCTTTAGTAAACTTATTAGTACAAAATATGTATCAATATTATTTTAGTAGTTTAGACTGTGTCCAAAATTTTATTTTAGTTTTAGTGTGTTTAAATATTAAGTTATAGTTATTTTACATGAGATATTTGTTGTGACACATCAAGTCCTAAATTTTATATAAGTTCAATAATGATAGAAATCCTATTTTTATAAGGGTGCGTTTTGGGCATTTTGTGTTTATCCAGAACAGCCGCTTATATGAAAATGTAGTGTAAAAAATCAACTACGTTTTCTAATAAGTTGCTCAAACGCAATTTCTATATGGTTGGGCGGTGTTTTCAAAACACAACCGCAAAGCGGATAAACTGCTCCAAATAAAGCCTAAATAGCGCATCTGACAATCAATGAAACTACTCTCACTCTCTCTCTCTCTCTCTCTCTCTCACAGTCTTCTTTGCTATATGATGCCATTTGTCTTACTTCTTTCTAACTTTCTATTGCACTGCAAAATGTGTGGGATATTCAAGGTGGCATGATGCCTAAGGAAATCATAATATCTCCCTTTCTTTCTGACAGTCTCCTAAGCAGTTTGGAAGACCTTCCTGAAAGCACAAATAAATAATCACTTATTGCTTTGGTGATAAATAAGAGAAAATAAGTACCTTTGGACATCAGCTTCAAGGGCCCTCCCTCCATCAAATTGATGATAACATTTATTTATATTTTTATTCATTTTTTATATGTATTCTTTGGTTTAGATGTAGTAAATAAATAAAATATGGGTGGTATTCATGTAAATGTTAATAAATTAGCCCATATTCTCTTAGGGGTGAGATATGGAAATAAATAAGAGTTGGGTGGTATGTATGTAAATGTTCCTAGCAATTTTCAAATGGAAATCCTACCATATGTCTTATCCCACGTCGGAAGCTTGGAAAAAAAGTCTTTTCTCTTTGCTTTATAAATATATAAAGAAAGCTCTCACATTTTACAGCTTGGAATCGCCACGTCACCGCCTAACAAGGTTGAAATAAGAACAGTAAAAGCACCAAAAAAATGTTTTTCTAACGCGGCTCGAACACGAGATGAGCAGAATGTGAATAAAATATTAATGTAATTTTTTTTTTAAACAAAAGTAATAACATCAATGTCATTGGGGGAGAGATGTTTGACAATGATGATGGCCAAAGGAAGATAGTCTGGCTTGACGACAATGATGGCTGAAAGATGATGATCCAGTGAAAGTGACGACAAACCACAACAATTGGCTACTGTCAAGCATCACTGATTCGACATAGCGATACCCAAAAGATGATGATCCAACAATGATGGTAGTATTCGGATTATGGCAACCTAACAATAGTGACAACGGTCCGACGATAGTGGTATGAAGAAGGTAGTGGTGGTTCGACATTGATTGAGTGTCAGTGGTCAAGTAGTGGGGCATCACGTTGATGGTCGTCTGATACAATTGCAGTGGACTATTGTTGGTGGTCTGGCGATGGCGGTGACAATGCTTCGATGGTGATCTGACTTGGCGACAGTGGCCAGACGATGGTGGTTCGGCATGGCGGTGACAACCAACATTAGTCTCTGGCATTGTGGTGATGGCTAGGCAGTGACCTGAAACATAGTCAGCAGTCTCGTGATGGTAGCCTAACAACAACGATGATGACTAGGAAACAGTAGTCTGATGATGATGGTGACCCGACACCAGTGGTTCTGCGGTTGCAATGGTGACTGTCAGGCAATGAGGGTCTGTCAGAAGTGACAACTAGATGAAAGTGGTTTGACGGCAGTCACAGTGGTGGTCGGATAACGTTGTTCCAGCGATGGCGGCAACGCCGATGGTGGCTGGACAACAACCCTATGACAATGATTCAAAATCCATGATAGTGGTTGTCAACTGGTGACCAATAATGGTGGTTTGGCAGCAATGCTTGTGATCGTCAAACAACTGTAATCTTGTGGCTTTAGTGGCCCAATGGTGATGGTCTGGTGATGATGAAAGTGGTGGCTAGTGGTCTGACATAGTAGCGACAACCATGCAATTGTGACCCGATAGGGAGGCAGTGATTCGACAATGATGGTCTGACAATGACGATGGAAGTCGATTAATGGTGATCTGGGATGGCAGTGACGATGATGGTTGACCAACAATGGTCTGGTTGTGGCGGTGATGTTGATGGTGGTGGTCGGATGGCAACCAGTAGTCAGCAGTCTGACGGCGATGATGGTGGTGGTCGAGAAATAGTGATTTGGCTAGGTATGTGCATTATTTGTTTTAAGTCAAAAAACCAAACCGAACTGAGTTAATTTGGTTGATTCAATTTGGTTAAAATAAAATTAAGTTACGATTTTAGATATGTTAAAGTTTGGTTTTATATTTACAGTTTGTTTTTACTTTTTATTCAATCAAATGAGCCAAAAACTGAATTTTCTAGGTAAATCTTATTTGGATTGTTTATGAAGTTAAATTTTTAGTGATTAGCATTACAAAATCATCACTTAGTAATCTTCATTTTCTCAAATTATCATCATATTTTTATATTTCAAACTATATTTCAGGTTATGTAAAATTAAACCGTTCAAATCGAATTAAACTTCCATTTGAATGGTTCAGTTTTATTAAATTTTTTTTGGTTCAACACTTTGTATTTTGGATTTCAGTTGAAGTCAGTATGCTCAATTTGAAAACCAATCCATCTAAATAGATTGAATGCTCACCCCTAGGTTCGACAGTGGTGGTGGCTAGACGATGGTGGTCCTGTGGTGAGAATGGAGGTATTTGGATGATAGCTCAAAGGTGATTGTTTGGCAGTGACGATGGGCAGGTAGTGGTGACAATAGTGGTGGAGCCAGAGAACCCTCTGAAGCTTGGAGCTTCTTTAGTGTTTTCTTTTAAGTCTAAAACCCCCTTCATGAAGAGAGTTAGGGTTTATTTATAGATTTTGAGTGACATACCCACTAAATATTGCATGAAGACCGGGAGTGATCATTTTAATCAGATGATATTGTGAGAATTAAGTATCATAATGATTGCCAAATTAAGTGATCCTGGGCTTGTTGGATTCGTGTCATCAACACACTCAATTTGATTAAACTTAAAAGATTTAGAGATCATTTATTCCCCAAAATATATATCAAAGATTATTAATATACTTTAAGTGCATGATATGGGCTTTATTTAATGTTAACTGACTCATTTTATTAAGACACTTCATTTGCATTTGAGTATATGTAATTAAATATTTGGAGCTCTCTGTATCAATGCACATCAAGATTCATGCATGATTATGATAATTTTTTTGGAATGAATCAATTTCCCTCTTTATTCAGCCAATATTGTCAATGGCATTGAAAAAATATCTTAAGTTTTAGAATAACTATGCAGTGTAAAATAGTGGTAGTGGTCTTTCAAAGGATTGTAAGATGCAACTACTCTATAGGTGCTAGCATGGACCTTCTCCTAAGGGTTGTGACCCATGAAGGTCTTCTTAATATTTAATTGAAGATATCAAATTTGAGTAAAAAATGTTGGAAATGTCCAATAGATCAAAATGTGTTGGCAACGTGTTGAACTGATTAAAGCTACTAACAACAATGACAGTGTGCACACAGACGTACTTCTACCTATGTACAAGCGGGTGGGCAGATAGCATGTGCAAACAATGCAAAAATCCTATTTTTTTATCTTTCCAAATTTCTTGATTTTTTTCTCTTATTTTTCATTATTTTTAAAAAGAAAAAGATATATGTAGTAACAAAATTTAAGATTCTCCAAAATATTTGAATATGTCTCCAAAATTTACCCCCAATTTTCCCCTTACTTGGATCTATAAATACCCCAAGGGGGTTATGGAGGGCAACTCTCTCCTCCCTCTGTCTCATATTATAGACAACAAAGCTTTGGCTTCCCATTATAAATTTAAATGGTTGGTTTTTTCGTTAGAAAAGTCAAACTTGAATAAAGTCAAGACCCGTGATGCTACAATGGGAAAATCTTCCATTAAAAAAATATTATGACATATCTCATCGGAAAAACAAGTTGAAGGCGATTAAAGTTCATAGTCATACTAAGAGGCAAATATCATCCCTTGAAAGATATATTGACTTACCTCTTTGGACATATCAGGTTAGAGGTGATCAAGGCTCTGTTGACCTCATTTTTGATGAGGTCTTTTCTCTTATCTCTCCTCAGTACTTAGGATCTAGCCTTAGGCTTTCCCTTTGACTATCTTAGAGGACTAGAAATGTAACCCATCATTTAGAAATTCAAACACCTCTTAACTCCCTTTAAACCACATAAGTTTGATTGTAAACCCCTAAGCCACTTGGAGGGTTAAGATCAAATGTGGAGGTTTAAAGGATGAGTTCCCTATAGGACTCTTTGGACTTAGGACTACCCCGGTTGGCCTGGTCTGGTGAGGGTTGACTTTCACACATTACACTTTCACACACATTCCAAATCCTAAAACCATTCATACCTAGCTTGACTTCCTGACTCATGTAGGTAATTCATATGGATGAACCTTAACCCCTAGGCCCTTGGCTAAGAGGGTTAGGAACAACATAGTGAATGCCTCAAGTGAGTCCTCTCATGGCTCTTATAGGCTTGATATGGCTTCGTGGCTCAACCAAAGTGACTCCATTCTACTCAAACTTGATCAATCTTCATTTTTCCAAAATTTCAATTTTTGACCTCCGGGGCCTTACACCCACTAAACCTACCAATTGCCCTTGAAATTGCCCAAAATTTACAAAATTGCCTAAATTCCCTAAAATTCATCAAAACTAATCCTAAACATTTCCCACTATTCAAATTGATCATCCATAGCCAAATATACCAAAAAATCCAAAATACCCCCCAATACCCTCTAAATACCCAAAATGCCATTCTTAACCAAAAATTCCATAAATTCCAAAAATTCCCAGAAAATTCCAGAAATTCCAAATATTCCCGATTTCATTTTGTTCAACTACACCATAGGCCAATTTTGTTAATTTAACTCACTTTTACCAAAACCCCCAATTTGACCCATTCTTAACCCAAGTGGACCTAATGTCAAACCAAATCAACCCAATTGACCTCAATTTTGATCCAATTCAATTCTAAACTTTAATTCAATATCTCCAATATCAATTTAGACCAAATCCAAGCTCAATTTGATTAACATTTGGATCCATATCCAATTTGAAGCTTAAGGCCCAATTTTGGCCCATGACTTAAACCTATCCCAAACCAACCCAATTCAACTCCAATTGGCCCCAAATATTTTCTAAAACCTTCCCAATATCCCCAAAAACAAAACACTAACTAGATTTGCCCCAAATTTTAACCTAAACTCCACCCAAACCTAACCCACAACCAAAATCCCCATTTTTGGCCTAAACCCACCATAAACCCAAATGGGCCCAAATCTCAAAATCAAGGCCCAACCAAAGTTGAAAACTCTTTGTGACATTCCCAGAAATATTTCTCAACATTAATTTTACATCAAATCTAACCTTAGCCCAACCTTAGTCCAAGTTAGCCCACTTTGGCCCCTTTACCAAAAAAGCCCAAATTAAATCCAATTCCACCCTAAATGATACCAAATCTTTTCTAAAATGTTCATGACACATCCATAAACTAAACCCAACATTTGTTTGGCCCAATCCTTCACAAAATTTCCATCCACCAATTTGTTTTCAAACCTAAAGGCCCACTTTCTTAAACCATTCTAAAAGCCCATTTTCACCAAATCCAAAAGCCCAAAATTGGCTCTAAAGCCCACATGACAATTTCTCTTCATCATACCTTTAATTGATATCACCCCTAAGTTTTAAAATCATCATTAAACCATTAAAATTCAAGCTTCATCCAAATTTCCACCAAAATGCCAAAATTCATAAAATCCTCTTTCATGAAATTGACCAAATCTTTTCCCAAGCTAAGTGAAGCCATGGAGCCATGCATAAGCCATATGCAAGCCTTGGGAGTCACTTTACACCTCACTATGTCATTTATGGCAAATGGAGGGGGCCTCTTTCTTAATCCTTCATTAAGCTTTTTAACCCCATTCATGTCACACTCTAAACCAAGCTTAGCCACCTCACCATGGAAAGAGACCTCACCACTCTCTCTTGGCTGACCCAAATGATTTCTCCCAGCCCAAAGTCAAGCCTTGGGGAGGTGCACCTAGCCTAAACCATGGCTTGGACCAAAATGAGCCCAAAATTATCCTTCCCCCTTTCCATTTAAATCAAGCCTTAGACACATGTCCAACCTCCATTGCTTGCACTAAATTCAAGCCCTGACCTTCCTGACCCCGAGGGTGACCCATGCCTGGCCGGCAAGCCACCACAGTCACCAGAAAACACCAGGCTGAGAGCACCCATTCGATTCAAAAAATTCAAACTCACTAGCTGTGCTGTCCCAAATCAATTGGACTCCATGGCTGTTCTTCCTTTGACCAAGGCAGTTGATCCCAAGCCCTAACTCCCCCTGGGAGGCCCTCCAGCCATGTTTATTTAAACCCACCACCTTCTCGGCCAAACAAGGCGATGAACCAGAACTTAACAAAACTCTGTCAAAATTGCTCCAGGACCTTCTCCTAGCCTAGAGCAATTGATCCCCACTGTTCTCCTGCCCTAAACCCCATTGATTGAGCTCAATTTTGGAGCTCAATTCTCAGCTCAGTAACCGGGACATCTCCGAAATCTCCACCAAAATCAAATTAAACTCACCCACACTCGCACGGAACCAAGAGAAGGAGTTCCCCAGTGGAAGCCCCCTCACCAGAGCCGCCCATTCTCTCTATCGGCCAAGCTTTGAAATCGGGCTTGGTGGAAGTTGTACCTAGGCAATTCCCCGCAGCCGCAGACTTCATCCGGAGCTTCCTTGGGTGCAATCGAAGGTGCCACAACTCTCTGATTGAAGCTTCACTTCTCAGAGCCAAGGTATATACCTCTCCTTCCTCCTGAGCTTCCAGAGATTCTCTATTTTGATTGACTTAATTTCATAGCATGTAAACAGTATGGATGTGTTCGTCTCTTTAAGACGAATCCATAGAGTATAAGAACACAAAAATCCGTTGAGAAATGAGAGAGATCTTAGGGTTTTAGTGTGGACAGTCACGGGTGCACACCAGTCATAGACGATGACCAGGAGCCGTCCGATCGAGCGTGTATCGAGTAAACGGTCCAGATTGCACCGGACCAGAGAACGGTAAGTGAACCGTGGGCCCCTGGAGCGCTGAGTCAGATGGCAGCGTCGAATGGGAGCGCGCCGCGTGGACTTTCGGAGCTGCCGAGGATGAGTCGGCGCCACGTGGATAAGTAGGAAAATATAGATTTTTTTTTGATTTATTTAAATACCCAGAACTTAGAAAATCCATATCTTTGTGTAGAAAAATCACAAAAATAAATAAAAATACTCTCTTGTTCAGTGAACAGAGGAGAATAATGTGGAAAAGAAATCAAGTTATTTTGATGAGTATTTAATTTTTAATTAATTATTTACTCATTTCAGTATTTTCATTCTCCATTTGCATAGAAAATTCACCATGGCATAAGACTATAAGGCTTTTGAAGCCTCTGAACTTGGGAACATTCCCTGAATTTTTCAAGGTCAGAGGCCATCTTTATGGAAAGTTATGTATTTTTCAAATTTATGTCACTGTTTTTGGTATTTTAATTCCATTAATTAGCATATTGTTTAGAAAATTCTAGGAAAAATTTGGGGAAGTTTCTTAGGACCAAAGGACCCTAGGATAATTATATTTTGAGTTAATTCATTAATAATAACCCTAATTCGCCTAATTACTCAAAACTGAACTTTAATTAATTATGGTTAACCACACATCAAAAGAACTTGAAAATAATTCTCCACTAATCTTTAGGATCAGAGCGACCTCACATAAAAATTTTAAGTCAATTGGAAATGTTTAACCCCACTAAATGAATTAATTAAGTTTCATGACCAAAATTAAACTTTAAAAATTTATAACTCCAAAAACACATTTTAAAAATTCATCAAATTAGTTTTGTAACCAAATTAGCTCTGTAATATTAGAGGAGTCTAAGAAAATTAAAATTAAAATTTTTCAAAAATCTTCATTTTTCACCATATTTTAATATTTTAAATAATTAAAAAATAATAAAAATCATAAAAATATTAAAAATCATAAAAAAGTCATATTTTGACTCCTAATCACTTAGGAACAAACCAAATATTTTTCCCAAGTCTCAAGGTAAAGATATTGAATTTTAAATGCTTAAGACAATTTTTAATATTAAAAATGGATTTTTCAACCTTTTCACTAAATTAATTCTAATAAATCAAAGAAAAATTAGAAAATTAGTTTTTCTAAACTCCTTGAGGTCAGAGAGATTTATGAAAAATATAAAAATTAATTTTCAACCCTTATTTTATTTTATAATTAATTAACACTCTAAAACTCAAAATAGTTATAATAAATAAAATATAATTCAAAAAATCACCAAAATTGGTCCATGTGTTCCTCTGGTTATTAGAAAAATCTCATAATTTTATTAAGGATAGAAACCTTTCATTGGTCATGTTGTTGAATTTCCATTGAAAACCCTTATTTTTCACAAAAAAAATTATATAAATGAAATTAAATTCAGAAAAATCACATTTTCTCCTCTAATGTCTTAATTGACATATGTGTGAAATGACATAAAAATTTTAAGTTCATTTGAGCTCAATTTAGTGAGTTATGAAATAAATAAGCCTAAAGGGGCATAAAGGCAATTAAAGGATTTTAACCCTAATTAATATTTAGGTTTAATCAAGGGGAGGGTAAAATGTTTGGTCTTAAAATTTTCATTAGAAGATTGAAACCTAGAGAATTAAGTGGTAGAAACCCATTAATCATCTTGAAAATATTTAAAGTAAACCTTAATTAATTAAATAATTTGAATTTTGGAAGAATAAATTAAAATTTAGATTATTAAAATGGGGATATAATTTAGAGGAACTATAACAACTTAAACTAAAATCCCTAAATGAAACACTTTAATAATATTTAAATTTTAATTAAATTTAAAGTGATAATTGAAATTAATAATTAATAATTAAAGAAAAGTGAACCTTAATTAAATTAAAACTTAAAACATTAAATAATTTGATAATTAAATTGAAATAAATTCAAAACAAAAATTATTAATTTCAAAAATCACTTGAAAGCAAATTTAAAACAAACTTGAAACATAAAAATCAATTTCATAAAATAAATTCTTAATTAAAAAAAAATTCAAACCCATTAAAAGTTAATATTGCAATTAAATTAAAATTAAATCATTAAAGTCTAAATTAAATGATAATTTAAACTCCTCTTTCAATTCAAATGGTTTAAAACACTTAAGAATAAAACAACTTGAACACTATTCCAAACTTAAATCATTAAAATTGTATAACTAAATTAAACCACTATTCCAATTTTAAATCATTAAATTCTTTAACAAATTAATTTGCCCCCTAAAAGGTTTTAATTATTATAACTCTTAAGTAAAGCATCAAGTGAAATGTCACTTTACCTATAGATAATCAAACATTGTAATTCACTGAACTAGAAGGAAAGTTTAACTAAATTTTTGGATGATTAATTCACCTGTGCAATAAAACTCATTTGGACTAAAAAATAATCCCCAAAATATTGAAAAGATGTTTAGGACTCTTCCTAAACACTTCCTCAATATGGTGGGATGTTTTAGAAGAACAATTGAATTTAATTGTTCTTTGATGAAGAAAATCATCCTTAAACAAAATATAAGAACCTAGACGTCATAGGAGATGACTAGCAATAGGATTAGGATTTTGGTAGACAACCAGAACATTTCCTTAGCTTTACCTAGGTACTTGTTATAAATATTTAAATGCCTTAACATGTGTTTTAAGTGCAGCTTGGAATGACAAGAAGACTCTCCAGGTACGCTTTTATTTCATTGCAATTTACTTTATTGTAATTTATTTATATAAACTGCACTTTACTCTTCTTGCATGTTAAACAAGACTGTTGCATGAAAACTAAAACCTTTAGGATAGACACAAAACTGAAACCCAAAACTAAATTAAAAGTCACACAAGATAAAATTCACCTCCACAACATTTAAAAATATAAAACAACTCAAAATTTAATCACAAACGTAACAACAAAACTACAACTATAACTAAATTAAAAAGACTTGTTGGATGATCGGGAATACCTCGGATGATGTAACCTACGTGTTGCTAACGGGATTTCCTACTGGCCAAAATGAAAGTGTGGAACTCATTCAACTAGTTTAGCAAATTCATCTCGACTAAGTGAATCCGATAAAAATAACGGTGCCGAATGATGGAACCGTGGGATCTTAACCGGTGTTGTTATAATCAACTTTAATATTTCCCTAATAAAACATTAAAGACATTCTGGACTTTAAGATTTCTCTAAACCAAAACACTTCTCTCATCTCTTGATTATCATTTTCTAAAACTAAACCTCGCGACAACGACAAGGAGCTTCGAGCACGGTAGGCGCACCGACCATCTTCTTCAAAGAAAACTCCGTCTATTTCAACAAAACCATTCTTAGAATTAAATAACCAAGCCATAGGATTTCGAGGTAGTTTGCCTAGTGCAACATAAATCCTCAACCTTTCGTTAGGATTTTGGTAGACAACCAGAACATTTCCTTAGCTTTACCTAGGTACTTGTTATAAATATTTAAATGCCTTAACATGTGTTTTAAGTGCAGCTTGGAATGACAAGAAGACTCTCCAGGTAAGCTTTTATTTCATTGCAATTTACTTTATTGTAATTTATTTATATAAACTGCACTTTACTCTTCTTGCATGTTAAACAAGACTGTTGCATGAAAACTAAAACCTTTTGGATAGACACAAAACTGAAACCCAAAACTAAATTAAAAGTCACACAAGATAAAATTCACCTCCACAACATTTAAAAATATAAAACAACTCAAAATTTAATCACAAACAGAACAACAAAACTACAACTATAACTAAATTAAAAAGACTTGTTGGATGATCGAGAATACCTCGGATGATGTAACCTACGTGTTGCTAACGGGATTTCCTACGGTCAAAGTGAAAGTGTGGAACTCATTCAGTTGAGTTTAGCAAATTCATCTGGACTAAGTGAATCCGATAAAAATAACGGTGCCGGAATGATGGAACCGTGGGATCTTAACCGGTGTTGTTATAATCAACTTTAATATTTCCCTAATAAAACATTAAAGACATTTGGACTTTAAGATTTCTCTAAACCAAAACACTTCTCTCATCTCTTGATTATCATTTTCTAAAACTAAACCTCTGCGACAACGACAAGGAGCTTGGAGCACGGTGGGCAGCCCGACCATCTTCTTCAGCAAAACTCCGGTCTATTTCAACAAAACCATTCTTAGAATTAAATAACCAAGCCATAGGATTTCGAGGTAGTTTGCCTAGTGCAACATAAATCCTCAACCTTTCGTTAGGCACTTGCATAATCATTTTATGTGAATTAAGTCCTAACCGGTCTTAGGATTCCGAGGTAGTTGTTTGGTAGGACATAAACCCTCACATCTTCGAGGCTACTTGTGTGATTATATCATACAAATATAAGTCCTAATTAATTAAAATTGGCAGGATTACAACATTAAATAAACTCTCAAATTGAAGTCAAACAAATAGGATAGTTGGGAAGTCACCGAGACTTGTCTCGAATCCGTGACATCCCCTACTTCTCCTCCATTGGATTCCTAAAATATCTGTTTCGAATTTGATCCATTCCCAATTGAAATTTCCAAAATCCAATTGTTTGAAAACCCTAAACTTTGAAATTCTTGAGAGCAAAACCACTGATCATTATCGAGAGTTTTCTTAAGTGATTCCCGGCACTTAGGATATAATTAACTATAGGGGCTTGCCCTTATAGGGAACTTTATGAACCCAGGTAATATAAACCCTGTTTAATTCCTTTATATTAAACAGGGGAACTTGTCGGCTTATAAAATTGGTTAGCAGATCAAACAGATGTCACAAACCTTCTAGTTTATTTAATCGAGCCCCATCATCAAGCAGTGTGTCTATTCTTCGGGATAGATACACGATTTGTGGTGCGATGCTCGTTTATATAAACTATTTGGGATGTGAGATCGGTTTGATTTCATATCTTAAAATTTTCAAACTTAAAATTATTTTCAAAAATCAAATACTACTTTCCAAAATATATCTATATTTAAATTAAATTTAAAATTTAAAATTCACCGACAATTTCTGTAGGCGACCCCTTTTCAAAACACAATCTAAAAATATGCCGACAACTTCTGGCGACCCCACTGGGGAATCATTTCCTCTCTCCATTTTAATCAGATGGTTTTGCTTTCATAAATTGGTAGTTCATCCATGTCCCTAGTGGAGCAAACTACCATTCTTTCCGTTGGCATGCCACGTTCATTTCTATCTTAAATGGGTATAACCAACTTCTCTCGGATTTAGGAACCACTGTTTAGACACCCCTAAACAGAGAGGTTTCAAAATCCTTTTACCTCTTTTCTGAGGTGGGGTGGACCCCCAATAGGTGTTAGCTTAAGAGCGATCCTTCGGGTTGAGAAGTCTTACGAGACTTTCTCTTCCTTTCCAATTCTGAATCGGGTCCTTTACCTTTTCTATACCTTTAATCATTTTGTTCCTAACAAAAAAATCCTCTAATAAACAACCCTTTAATAAACAAACTCTTTTAAATCACAAATATGTTAAGATAAACAAAAATGTGTTCGGACTCTTTCTTTTTCGTCCTAAGTTTTGCGACAAATGGAAGCATAATTCGGGACTGACGTTCAAAATCTACCCTGCAGAAAATGTCTGCCCCAATGTTAATTTTCTCCTTCACTAATGAAATGGACTTCACCGTCTACAAGGATGAGCTTCCCGACAATGGGATCATCTGTTTTGGAAAAGGATTTGACAATACAGATATCAAGTTCGCTGACATCACTCTCTTCGCACTAATGGACGAAGTGCCGAAAACTGAGGAGCCCGTAATTGAGTTCAACCCGAAGTCGACTCAAGAATACCCTCCCCTGCAAAGGGTTCTAGCTGAAAGACGTACTGCAATTCATAGGAGGACTGTTGTCTCTACCCCCACCGGTCTAGTCATCTCTGCACTCACCCCGGCTCATGCCAAATTGAAGGGGAAGGAAATCCAAGTCTGTGATGAGCCTGCCACCGTGGAGGGTACAAATTTTGCTACAATACCATTTGTTTTCGAGATTGGGTCCAGTTCAAGAGTTGCACCCCTAACTCGGACTCAAAGGAGAAATAGAAGCAGAAAGATCACCAAGATCGAGAAAGCCAAAGCTGCTGAAGTTGCTTTTCTAGAGGAAATTCCTGAGGAAAGAGAAGAACTGCCTGAGTATATACCTTTGTTGGAAGGGAGTAAGTTTCACCACCTCTCTGCTGCATCGGATGAAGAAGACGTTCGAAGGATTGCCGCTACATTACCCCGACCTGCATACTATAGTAACTACAAAAGAAAAGGGTTAAGACTACGCCATTTGCTCAGCTACAAGCTGTAATAGAAAAATTGGCAAAGAAAGAAAGATGCCCCGTATTAGAAATCCTAAGAAGAATGGGACGAGTGTCAGCTAGATCCCGCCTCAGACCGTGAGTAGAGCATGTCACTGCCATAGAGAAACCAAGGATGAAAATGAGAGCTAGTTCACCTGTTGTTGTATCAGGCCATCATATTAGGAAGGACACCACCTACCAGCATGTAGTTGACAGACCGTTCGGTCCTAGGCCTTCTGCTGCAAGAAGGATGGTGTGGCGACCTATTATTACCGAGCCGAGACCAACACAACGTCCTGAGAAGAAAAGCCTCGTCAAAGAGCTTGAATCTGAAGGAAGTGCTATAGCAATAAAAGAAACCCTAGAGAAAGAAATTCAACAGCCATCACACGACAACCACGAGATCGTCTGGAAGAGACCCATAGATGATACTATAGGAAAGCTAAGGACAGACATCCAATGGTTGGCAAAAGAAAGAGGAGAAAATTTTAAAAATGAAGTTGATTCTTCAGAGTTCATGGATGAGGAGTATGCCGAGATCAATATAGTTGAGTCACACGCATCATCAACTTCGCAAGGTGCTCCGGAGCAACTGCGGAAAGAGATGAACCGGAAGTGATGAGAGCACAGACTTCGGAAAAGAGATGACACAAATTCCCGGATGGCTAAGAGGATGGAAGAGATGGTCGCCGCTTTAGCCACTCTCCGCAGTCGGTATAACCTCAGAAAGAAACACCCCCAGAGATCATCCATATTACAGATGGAGGAAAAGAGATCACATCCGTCAACGGAGATGAGCCACCAAAAAAGGATTCTACACAGAGTATGATTCTCGAAAAAGACATTAAAAACATGGTAGAACAGCATGTTCGAGAAGCCCTAGCACAATCTAAGAGTGGAGCATCTATTCAGACGGGTAGGCCTTACCCTAAAGAATTTGATGCTGTCCAATACCCAAAAGGCTTCATACCACCTCTGTTCAAGACTTTTGATGGCACGGGAAACCCCCGACAGCATTTCACACATTTTCGTGCTAGTTGCTGCAATGCCGGTGGGAGTGACGCTTTACTCTTCCGTCAGTTCGTCAGCAGTTTGTTAAGGATTGCCTTCGACTGGTACACAGAATTGCCAAATGGTTCAATTAAGACCTTTGCAGAATTTGAAAACCTCTTCGTTAAGAGGTTTGCCGGGGCTCGACATCACATCACTATCGGTGATCTAGTGGTGGAGCACCAGAAACCAAACGAAACTCTAGTGGATTACATACTTCAATGGAGAAATTTAAGCATGAAGTGTGAACCACAACTTCAAGAACAACATGCAGTCGGTATCCTGCTTAAGAGTATCCATGGCCCGATAGCACTTCTCCTTAAAGGATTTACAATCAAGACTTTCGAGAAGCTGCTTAGCAAGGCCGTAAGCTTACAAGAGGAAGCAAAACAACTAAGATTTGTGGACAAGACCGATAAACAGAAACCAGTGAAAACATTCGAAAGAAGTCCAGAATCATCACGGCAGTAGATAAGGGCAAGCAGCCAGTACAGATACAGCCAGAGCGGCCACAGCATAGCTATCAACCACCGCAACGTACTTACCAACAACCTCGGCAGGGTTATCAACAGCCTCGACCGAGCTTATCGACCGCCTCAACGATTATGAACAACCGCCTCGTCCACAACAGTACCTCGAATGATTTTCCGAATAAGGAATATCCATTCAAAACCGAATAGTAGCGAAGATGTTCCGCAGTTTAATGAAGACACCCGATTTTCAGCTACCAGAGCCCAAGAGGCCAGAAGAAGTCAATAAGAAAGATCATCCAAACTATTGGCCTTACCACCGAATGCTCGGCATAAGATAGAGGATTGCATCACTTTCAAAATTTGGCTTAACGACAATCTCCGGAAAGGGAACATAACGATCCCGAAGGAATACATGAAGGAACCCCAAAAAGGAGGTTCCGTCAATGTTATCTCGACGGATCCTATTGTTCCGATAAACCCGTATACGACCAATGATGGATGGAGTACCGTCTGGACAAAGTCTTCAAAGAAAATTTTGGATCACATCCAGAACGCTTCGGTGCACGCTTCAACTCAAAGTTTGAAACCTGCCGAGCCGGTGCTATCGCTTGCGATCGAAGAACCACCTCAGAAGGAAGAGAAGATCGTGGAAGAAAAGAAAACTGAGGCTTCAAAGAGTAGACTAGGGGCTGCTTATCCTAGGATAGTTGTTTCTGATTTAGGGGAGAAATCCCTCAAACCTCTGACTCTGTATAATTATTTGCTCACCCCGGCGGGATCTTATAATGATAAGAGTTTTGGTGTTGGCTATGTTTTGACTGTTTCTAACGATTACATAACTAACGAAAACTAAGCTAATTCGGATCTCAATTCCGATATAAATAATGATTCTCAAATGATACTAAACCTCAATGACCACGACGAAGGAGAAGACATTCACAAGGATGTCTACGAAAGCTCAACAAGCAACAAGTCCATTTGTGAATTTCGAGGAGCTCCGATTGCGATAGAATTAGAGTCATCAGATTCCGAAGCAACTGCAGAAGAACCAGTCATTCCAATTCAAGGGGAGACACCGACAGATTCAACACCAGTCTCAGAAGAAATAACTGAAGTCAATTTAAGAAGTGTAAAAGTTCTACCCCCGAGAATGAGTCCAAAGGATAAAGGAAAGTAGGTGGTTGTTCAGGAGGAGCCAACTCCAGCAGAGGAATTGCCCATTCGGGAAGAAACCGAGGAACATGGTAATAAAGTGGACTATAACGTGCTTGCCCCTCTTAGGAAGCTACCAACCAAACTAAGCATATACGACGCTCTGATCCTGTCAAAGGAGATGAGGGAAACTCTGATCAAGGCTCTACTTGATCCAGAGATTTGTTTAGCACAAATGGCCGGTAATTCCTTCGATGAGGTTTGCTCGTTAAAAGAACAGCGAGGTGTTATCTTCATAGACAATGATCTACTACTAAGAACAGCTGATCACAACCGAACATTGTACATTTCAGTCACTATTGGAAAGTTTACGCTCTCCAGAGTATTGGTTGATCCGGGAGCATCAATCAACATAATGAATCTTCAGACGCTAGCATACTTGGAAATTGATGCTCGCGACCTCGAAGCAGACAAGTTGTTATTAAGAGGGTTCAATCAGAAAGGAGAAAGAGCTCTTGGATCGATAAAATTACTAATGAAAACCGGTGACTTAGCAAAGATAACCGCAAAATTCCACATAATTGATTCTGAAACATCATTCAACGCTCTACTGGGTCGGCCATGGATCCATGAAAACCAGATGGTACCGTCGTCTCTGCACCAGTGCATAAAGTATTATGAAGGAGGAGAACAAAGGTATCAAAGGTGACTTGCAACCATTCTCCGTACACGAGATTGGAATTCATGAAGATGCAGCCTATTACGCGCCTCCGAAGAAAATAATCTTTTCCAGAAACACCGTACCAAATGAAGCAAAAGAAGTGCAAGACGATAATATTCTAGTCCAACAGTTACTCACCACTCCCTTACGGCGAAATGGTGAAGGTTTCTCCAGAACTCGCACCCGAGGTCGAGGCCAGGGATGGGGTCGTGGAAGAGACATTAGAACAGTTGGACAGAATAAACCAGTCATCGACGTTGATTAGGAGACCAGTTCCAAAGAAGAAGAAATTAAGAAAGAAGCAACAACAGTAAATCAAAAGAAACCCCAGTTCAAGATTTCTCTCGAATACGAAAAGAATGAAGAAAACAAATCAATGTACGAGAATATTAACCATTATGTACATACTATGACCCTGACCCCGATCCATTCTAATAAGATTGAGGGTATGGTGGTCAAGGAAGTGCATGGTGGTGGTATTAAACCAATCAAGTTTTACTGCGGTGCTTCTTCTTCCAATACTGAAAAAGATGTACAATTCGGAGATGTTGCTTCATCTGAATTAATGGAACTGCCTTTTGAGTGGTATTCTCTCTGTGTTCAAAATTTAATTCAACGTGGTGTCTTACCTCGACGATGGACAAAAGGCCGATCACAACACTTTGAAAAATTATGGAACAATGCCAGTCGGCCTCCCAACTCAAAACATGGTATCGGATTCGGCACAGTAGGATTAGTTGACAATACAGGATTTTGCTTGGTTGTCACTTGCGAGCCTAATGAAGACTGCTTGGAAGCCTCAGAAGATCTCGAAGATCTACCAATTGGAGATGCTCCGCCAGAACTCGAAGAAGAAATTAAATCTACAATAGACGAGTTAATGGAAGTTAACTTAGGTAATAGCGAAGAGCCTAGGCATACCTTTGTTAGCTCCTTACTCAATAAAGAAGACTCCGAAGAGATAATCAAGCTATGATGGAATTCAAGGATTGTTTTGCTTGGAGTTATGATGAAATGCCATGATTAGCTCCAGAAGTCACAGTTCACAAGTTAGGAGTAGATCCCACTGCCGTTCCAGTCAGACAAGCTACGAGAAGAATGCGTCTGGAGATTGAACAACAAGTTATAGATGAAGTTAAGAAGCTAATAGATGCTAAATTTGTCCATGAAGAATAATATCCAACTTGGTTAGCCGATGTGGTACCAGTCAGAAAGAAGAATGGTCAGATCAGAATCTGCGTAGACTTCAGAGATTTAAACAAAGCATGTCCAAAGGACGAATTCTCGCTACCCATTTCAGAATTGATGATCGACATTGCTTCAACACATGAAGTCTTCTCATTCATGGATGGATCTTCAGGATACAACCAGATAAAGATGGCACCAAAAGATGAAAAGCTTACAGCCTTCAGAACGCCGATTGGAGTGTACTGCTACACAGTGATGTCGTTTGGATTAAAGAACGCAGGAGCAACCTATCAAGGAGCAATGACAAGGATTTTTGATGATCTCATTCACAACCAAGTTGAGTGTTACATGGATGATGTGGTCATCAAGGTAAACTAAAAGAAGATCATTGTATGATTTGAGAATTGTTTTCGAGCGATTAAGACAATATAACCTTAAGATGAATCCCTTGAAATGCTCCTTCGGCGTCACCTCTGGGAAAATCTTAGGATTTGTTGTTCGACATCGTGGAATTGAAATCGATCCAGAGAAGATTAAATCTATCTTAGAAATGCCACCTCCCAAAACCTTAAAACAACTACGATCCTTTTAAGGAAAACAGGCATATCTTCGACGCTTTATCTCAAATTTGTCAGGAAGGTGTCAGCCTTATTCTGCTTTGGTTAAGAAGGATGTCAAGTTGGGACTCCAAATGTCAACATGCCTTCGATGACATTAAGTAGTATTTAATGACATCTCCTGTTTTAGCAGCCCCAGTCTCGGGTAGACCGTTGATAATTTATACCGCAGCTTTAGACGACTCTCTCGGAGCCCTACTAGCCCAGGTCAATGACAAGGGAAAAGAAAATGCTCTCTACTACTTAAGCCGTCATCTAATTCCTACAGAAATAAAGTATCATCCTATTGAGAAGTACTGTTTGGCCTTGATCTTCACCGCACAGAAGCTCAGGCACTACATGCTTTCTCATAAGGTCAATCTTATTTCGAAGTTCAATCCATTGCAATATTTGATGACCCGACCGACACTTTCCGGCAGACTTTCTAGGTGGTCAATGATACTATTGCAATTCAATATAATGTTCATTCCTCTTCGTGTCGTAAAGGGACAAGTCCTAGCAGACTTCCTCGCAGCACACCCTTTACCGGCAGAATCGCCTCTCAACGACGATTTGCCAGACGAGCAGATAATGAGCTTAGAAGACCCCGATGATCAGCGTTGGGAACTGTACTTCGATGGAGCATCTTCAGCACAAAAAGATAAAGAATTGCAAACTATAGTGCCCGGTAAGGCATGAATCAGACTAATCTTTATAACACTGGAGCAGAGGATGTTAAGGTATTCCTACCATCTAACAGAACCGTGTACAAACAATGAGGTAGAATATGAAGCCCTTATAACTGGACTGGAATTAACTATTCAGATGGGGATAACAGATATCAACATCTATGGAGATTCTCAGTTGATCATTCAACAGGTCGCAGGACAATACAAAATTCTAAAGCCAAGACTCGAGCAGTACTTTCAGTACGCCATGAAACTGTTGGAGCAAATTCCAAATGTAGCAATCTACAAGAATCCCAGAAGAGAAAATGCCCTTATAGATGTGTTAGCCCGTCTTGCAAAAGAATTTGCCTGCCTACAGGATTAGTCAGTTGAAATGTCAGTTCAGGGACGTCATATTCTCTCACAGCTCGGCATGGATACAATATACAAATCAGAAAAAGCACAAGAAACAATTGTGGCAATGACAAAAAATACAGAAGATTGGTGGCATCCACTGATAGACTACTTGCAAATGGGAAACCTACCAGACGATAAGTCTTTAACTCTTCAAATCAAGAAAAGAACTCTGTCTTACGCATTAATAAACAATATGTTATACAGAAGGTCATTTGATCAGATGTGGCTAAGATGCCGGAGCGGGTCCGAGGCTCGTAAAATTGTCAAAGAAGTACACTCAGAACTTTGTGGCGCTCATCAGTCGGGTCCGAAAATGAAAATGAAGATTAAAAGACTAGGGTACTACTGGCCCTCAATGATGACCGATTGCATGAAAGTTGCCAAAAGTTGTCACCAGTGCCAAGTGCATGGAGTGGTTCTACATCAACCTCCAAATGTGCTACATCCAACAATCGCTTCGTGGCCATTTAAGTGTTGGGGCACAGATATTGTGGGTCCGATAGAACCGCCTTCTTCAAGAGGACATCGCTTCATTCTTACAGCTACAGATTACTTTTCTAAGTGGGCAGAAGCTGTACCGCTCAGAGAAGTTAAAGCACATCATGTGCTACAGTTCTTCAAAAATCAAGTTGTCTACCATTTCAGAGTACCACACAGAATCATTTCAGATAATGGGTCCGCGTTCAAGAGTACGAAGATAAAAAATTTTGCCAGAAGACACGAGATTGATTGGCGTTATTCGACGATCTATTACCCAAGAGCGAACGGCTTGGCCGAGGCTTTTAATAAAACTCTCATCCAAATCTTAAAGAAAACCTTGGACGACAATAAAAGAAATTGGCACGAGAAGTTATTAGAAGCCTTATGGGCATACAAGATGACTTTCAGAACTCCCACCCAGTCTACGCCTTACACCTTAGTGTACGGGTCCGAGGCCGTTCTACCCTTAGAGGTCCATCTTCCGTCACTCAGAATTGCAGTTATGAACAAGATCACTACAGAAGAAAATGCCAGACTACAACTAGAAGAGTTGGAAAGCTTGGAAGGGAAAAGACTTTTAGCACAGCAGAATTTGGAACTGTATCATTCCAATATGATCCAGGCCCATGATAAATTAGTCCGTCCAAGAACATTCAAAGTCGGTGACTTGCTTTTAGTTCTCAGAAGACCTATTCTTACACATCGCAAGATAGGTGGTAAATTTGAACCGACTTGGGAAGGGCCATTCATGGTCGAGACAGTCTACTCAGGAGGTTCCTACCAGCTTGTAATTACCGTGGAGAGCGACCTATGCTTACAATTAATGGACGATATCTAAAGAAGTATTACGCAACCTGATGTTTTGAAGGATGAATCCTCATTCCTAGAAGCACGGGCACAGTAATTACTTATGACTGGGTCCGAACCCAAAAATATAAATAAAAAAAGTGGATGATAAAGAAAATCGTTAAAAAAATGTTAAAAGAAAACATGTGAAATCATGATAAAAAAGTTTTTATCCTTCCTTTCAAATCGAGTCTCACTCTTGATCTTTCTACATCTTTTCCTACTCCTATTTAAATTTAAAATAAACGAACAAAAGCTCTTCATTAATAAACATATTTTTCTACTGTTCTTGTTCTTAGTACAGCCGCTCATCCTTTCCTTGTTTTTCGCAGGGAAATGTCGAACGAGCGGTTGGTTCTGAACTTTAAGAATGGTGTGAGTCTAGCACTTGATGAAAAGAGGGTGAGGGATGGAGCCATGATCGAGATTGAGTCTGACTTCACACCAGCCGGGCTATAGTACGAAGAAAATGATTGGACCCCGATTGATCGGGAAGAACTCCGCAGCCATACAGTGATGAAATTGGTGGCTCAAATCAACCATCTACCAGCAAGAAGAGAAAAGTAAATACCACTCATGCAACAGGAGAAGATAATAAAGTTAAGTCCGTTGTTGCTACAGCAGAGGGCAGGCTTGTCAGCGCCATGCCCGCAGAAGACCAAGGGGTAAGGAGAGCTACTCTCACTGCCACCTAGTGGAGGAACAAGAATCGTCGCATTCTCAAGATGTTAACCAAGTTAGCAATAGATCAACATGAAGAGACAGTTGCTACCGTCAATACAAATACTCCGAAGAAATTGGTTCGTCAGGAACCAAAAAGGAGGAGATCAACTCCGAGGAAAGCAGAGAAGATAAAGGAAATCCCAAGAAGAGCAGAAATAGAATCAGTGCCTAGACGCCAGATAAATGCACCAGTTTTAAAGAGTCTTGTTGCGAAAGCAACCCCGGAGGATGTCCCGAGAGAAACTATCCCCGAGGAGCCAAGACATGCAGGAGAGCGTGCCAGGGTTAAACCATACATTCCCTAGTATGTTACTAGACCTCGCCGATTGTAGATAATCCCGGAATATGAGTTGGAAAGAATGCAGAATGTTGAAAAGAAAACTTTTGAATACTTTGAAAGAATCCATGGCAAGATGATCAATATCTTAGAAGGCCTCGAGCTGCATACAGATGTATTCTCAGATTACGAACAACAACAAATTGTAGACTGCATTCTTGAACTTCAGAAAATGGGCCGAGCTGGTCGTCTGAGGGAGAAAACTTATTCAGAACCCCGAAGGTGGATGCCAGGAAAAGGAAGAGTTACAATCCAATGCGGATGTTGCTACAACTTCGCGGTAGATAGAAAAGGAAATCCACCAGGGATACTCCGTCGCAGTGAGGTGGATCCAATGCCTAATATTATCAAGAGAATGGTAAAAAGGATGATAACATGGAGGGTATTGCTCGCGTATCGCATACCCAACATGCTCGCATCATTAACATCTACAAGGAGGGCGACTGCATACCTCCACACATAGACCATCATGACTTCATTAGACCTTTCTGCACAGTGTCTTTTGTCAGCAAGTGAAATATCATGTTCGAATCTGACCTCCGGATAGCAGTCCCCAGAGAATTCTGAGGGCCAGTGGAAATACCACTACCGGTAGGTTCTGTCATGGTGTTAAAAGGGAATGGAGCGGACATCGCAAAGCATTGTATTCCAGGAGTGCCTATTGAGCAGATCTCTGTTACTTTCAGGAGAATGGATGACAAAAATATTCCTTTTCACTTTCAGCCAGATCCAGAGTTAGAGAACCTCCGGCCTTACGGACTGTAAGTTACATGGGAGATAGCACACCTCCAATGCACATCCGTATGGCATTCCAGCCAAGGATGACTTGGAAGGTGATGTTATTGTCCATGTATCTCACTATTCAGACATGGATTTTCACAGATGCTTTTATAAGAAACTTGAAGAATCTTACACAATCTGTTTTGGATTTATATGGATTGTATGAGATATTAAATTCTCAAAGAAAATATTATCATGTTTTGGATCAAGTTATATGATGTATTTTGGACGAGATTGGAATGAAAGTGACCATGTCATGTTTTGCCTTCACCTCTACTTGTGTAAATTGACTGGGAAAAGCCATTAAATTAAAAAGAACTTCGAGCAAAGAACAAAGGGAAAATAATAAATAAATGAGAACTCTTTAAAAAAAACCTGAATGTCAAAACAAACTACAAATAAACACAAACTCTAAATAAACGTGAACCCTAAATTGAAAGTCAAGCTAAAATCAAATCACAACAAGCAATTAAAACAAATTCCTGAATCTGAAATCCCCAGCCTTCGGCTATTCTCAAATCTCTTTTTGACTCTCCATATTTCCTCCTCTCTTTTGATAAGGTTGACTGAATCTACTGACACAGAACCACGAAAATTTTCAATTTGGTTCTGATGGCATGGATTCATATCCTTCACCAAATAATCAGACTTTGATCGATCTTCGTGGGACGTGAAACACTTTCACGTCTCATTCCAAATCTTCCGCTAAACTCAAATCTCTACAAAGAAATTTCTACCCTTTAAACCTTCGAGACCGGAACCGCATTCCGGTTCTCTTTAAACCTTCGAGATTGGAACCAGCTTCAGCTCTCTTTAAACCTTCAAGATCGGAACCGCATTCCAGCTTCTCTTTAAACCTTCGAGATTGGAACCGGCTTCCATTTTTCTTTAGACCTTCGAGATCGGGAACCAGCTTCCATTTTCTTTAAACCTTCGAGACTCGGAACCGCATTCCGCCTCTTTAAACTCTGAGATCGGAACCGCATTCCAATTCTCTTTAAACCTTCGAGATTGAAACCGGATTCCATTTCTCTTTAAACCTTCGAGATCGGAACCGTATTCCAGTTCTCTTTAAACCTTCGAGATTTGAACTAGTTTCCATTTCTCTTTAGACCTTTAGGATTGCAACCAGTTTCCATTTCTCTTTAATCCTTTGAGATTGGAACCAGCTTCCATTTCTCTTTAAATCTTCGAGATTGGAACCGGCTTCCGGCTCTCTTTAGACCTTCGAGACCGGAACCGATTCCGCTCTCTATAAACCTTCGAGATCGGAACCGCATTCCATTTCTTTACACCTTCGAGATTGGAACCAGCTTCCATTTCTCTTTAGACCTTCGAGATTGGAACCGGCTTTCATTTCTCTTTAAATCTTCGAGATTGGAACCGCTTCCAGCTCTCTTTAGACCTTCGAGACCGGAACCATATTCCGGCTTCTTTAGACCTTCGAGATCGGAACTAGTTTCCATTTCTCTTTAGACCTTCGAGATTGGAACCGCTTGCATTTCTCTTTAGACCTTCGAGATCGGAACCGCATTCCAGTTCTCTTTAAACCTTCGAGATTGGAACCGCTTCCATTTCTCTTTAGACCTTCGAGATTGGAACCAGCTTCAGCTCTCTTTAAACCTTCGAGATTGGAACCAGTTTCCATTTCTCTTTAGACCTTCGAGATTGGAACCAGTTTCCATTTCTCATTAAACCTTCGAGACTGGAACCCGATTCCAATTCTCTTTAAACTTTCTAGATCAGTACCTAAATTCTGATTCTCATCCTTTTCAATCGATACTTAAACTCCGATTCTCACTCTGAGGCTGGTACCTAAATTCCAGTTTTCTTCACAATCTCGATGTTGGAACCTAGGTTCCAATTCTCATTTCAAATTTCCTTAAATTGATTCTAAATTAAACCTCAACCAAAATTGAAAATCAGAACAAATCGAAATCTAAACTCCCACATTAAAACTTAAAAAAGAAAATGAAATGAAATCTAAATCAAATTTCCCCAGATTTTATGATCTGGAATTCACCTCCTTTTCTATTCCCTAGCGAGAGTTCAGAGATATCTAGTCTTGGAGATATACTCGATACTCCCCAGCGGAAATTTGTTTCTACTCTGTTCTAAGTGTGTCACTTAGACATCTGTTGGTTTTGTTGATCTCTTTGGTCAACGCCAATACGCGCGGTGTGCTTGGTTAGCACACCACACCTATTTGGGGGTCCATTTGTTGACCTCTTTTTTGATGAGGTCTTTTCGTTTATCTCTCCTCAGTACTTAGGATCTAGCCTTAGGCTTTTCCTTTGACTATCTTAGAGGACTAAAAAAGGAACCCACCATTTAGAAATTCAAACACCTCTTAACTCCCTTTAAACCCCATAAGTTTGATTGTAAACCCCTAAGCCACTTGGAGGGTTAAGATCAAATGTGGAGGTTTAAAGAATGAGTTCCCCATAGGACTCTTTGGCCTTAGGACTACCCCGGTGGCCCGGTCCGGTGAGGGTCGACTCGCACACATTACGCTTTCACACACATTCTAAATGCTAAAACCATTCATACCTAGCTTTGACTTCCTGACTCATGTAGGTAATTCATATGGATGGACCTTAACCCCTAGGCCCTTGGCTAAGAGGGTTAGGAATAACATAGTGAATGCCTCAAGTGAGTCCTCTCATGGCTCTTATGGGCTCTTAGTGTCTCTTTTTGGTGTCTATTTGTGTTTGTGTGCTAATTTAAGAGTTTTAGAGTATAATTAGTGAGTTAGAAGTGTACTGTACTAGAAGGAAAAATCAAAGGAACTTCAAGGAGTCTGCTTGGGGCCCTACACCCACTAAACCTACCAAATACCCTTGAAATTGCCCAAAATTTGCAAAATTGCCTAAATTCCCCAAAATTCATCAAAACCAATCCTAAACATTTCCCACCATTCAAATTGATCATCCATAGCCAAATATACCAAAAATTCCAAAATACCCCCCAATACCCTCCAAATACCCAAAGTGCCCTTCTTAACAAAAAATTCCATAAATTCCAAAAATTCCTAGAAAATTCAAAAAAATCCCAAATATTCCCAATTTCATTTTGTTCAACTACACCATAGGTCAATTTTGTTAATTTAACTCACTTTTACCAAAACCCCCAATTTAACACATTCTTAACTCATGTGAACCCAATGTCAAACCAAATCAACCCAATTGACCTCAATTTTGATCCAATTCAATTCTAAAATTCAATTCAATATACCCAATATCAATTTAGACCAAATTCAAGCCCAATTTGATTAACATTTGGATCCATATCCAATTTGAAGCTTAAGGCCCAATTTTGGCCCATGACCTAAACCTAGCCCAAACCAACCCAATTCAACTCAAATTGGCCCCAAATCTTTTCTAAAACCTTCCCAATATCCCCAAAAACAAAAATCTAACTAGATTTTCCCCAAATTTTAACCTAAACTCCACCCAAACATAACCCAAAACCAAAATCCCCATTTTCGGCCTAAACTCACCATAAACCCAAATGGGCCCAAATCTCAAGATCAAGGCCCAACCGAAGTTGAAAACTCTTTGTGAAATTACCATAAACATTTCTCAACATTAATTTTACATCAAATCTAACCTTAGTCCAACCTTAGCCAAAGTTAGCCCACTTTGGTCCCTTTACCAAAAAAGCCCAAATTAAATCCAATTCCACCCTAAATGATACCAAATCTTTTCTAAAATGTTCATGACACATCCCTAAACTAAACCCAACATTTGTTTGGCCCAATCCTTAACAAAATTTCCATCCACCAATTTGTTTACAAACCTAAAGGCCCACTTTCTTAAACCATTCTAAAAACCCATTTTCACCAAATCCAAAAGCCCAAAATTGGCTCTAAAGCCCACATGGCAATTTCTCTTCATCATACCTTTAATTGATATCACCCCTAAGTTTCAAAATCATCATTAAACCATTCCAAATCAAGCTTCATCCAAATTTCCACCAAAATGCCAAAATTCATAAAATTCTCTTTCATGAAATTGACCAAATCTTTTCCCAAGCCAAATGAAGCCATGGAGCCATGCATAAGCCATATGCAAGCCATGGGAGTCACTTTACACCTCACCATGTCATTTATGGTAAATGGAGGGGGCCTCTTTCTTAATCCTTCATTAAGCTTTTTAACCTCATTCATGTCACACTCTAAACCAAGCTTAGCCACCTCACCATGGAAAGAGACCTCACCACTCTCTCTTGGCTGACCCAAATGATTCCTTCCAGCCTAAAATCAAGCCTTGGGGAGGTGCACCTAGCCTAAACCATGCCTTGGACCAAAATGAGGCCAAAATTATCCTTCCTCACTTTCCATTTAAATCAAGCCTTAGACACATGGCCAACCTCCATTGCTTGCACTAAATTCAAGGCCTGACCTCCCTGACCCTGAGGGTGACCCATGCCTGGCCGGCCAGCCACCACAATCACCAAAAAACACCAGGCCGAGAGCACCCATTTGATTCAAAAAATTCAAACTCACTAGCTGTGCTGTCCCAACTCAATTGGACTCCACGGTCGTTCTTCCCTCGACCAAGGCAACTCGATCCCAAGCCCCGACTCCTCGGGAGGCCCTCCGCCCATGTCTATTTAAACCCACCACCTTCTCGCCAAACAAGGTGATGAACCGCAGCTTAACAAAACTCCGCCAAAATTGCTCCAAGACCTTCTCCTAGCCCAGAGCAATTGATCCCCACCGTTCTCCCCGCCATAAACCCCATCGATCGAGCTCAATTTTGGAGCTCAATTCTCAGAGCCGAACCAGGACATCTCCGAAACCTCCATCAAAATAAAATTAAACTCACCCACACCTGCACAGGACCAAGAGAAGGAGTTCCCCAGTGGAAGCCCCCTCACTAGGCCAGCCATTCTCTCTATCGGCTAAGCTTTGAAATCGGGCTTGGTGGAAGTTGTACCTAGGAAATTCCCCAAAGCTAGAGACTTCATCTGGAGCTTCCTTGGGTGCAATCGAAGATGCCACAACTCTCTGATTGAAGCTTCACTTCTCAGAGCCAAGGTATAGACCTCTCCTTCCTCCCGAGCTTCCAGAGATTCTCTATTTTGATTAGCTTAATTTCATAGCATGTAAACCATATGGATGTGTTCGTCTCTTCAAGACAAATCCATAGAGTATAAGAACACAAAAATTCGTTGAGAAATGAGAGAGATCTTAGGGTTTTAGTGTGGACGGTCACGGGTGCACACCAGTCGTAGACGATGACCAGGCGCCGTCCGATCGAACGTGTATCGAGTAAACGGTTCAGATTGCACCGGACAAGAGAACGGTACATGAACTGTGGGCCCCTGGAGCGCTGAGTCAGATGGCGGCATCGAATGGGAGCGCGCCGCGTGGACTTTCGGAGCTACCGAGGATGAGTCGGCGCCGCGTGGATAAGTAGGAAAATATGGATTTTTTGATTTATTCAAATACCCAGAACTTAGAAAATCCATATCTTTGTGTAGAAAAATCACAAAAATAAACTAAAAATACCCTCTTACTCAGTGAACAGAGGAGAATAATGTGGAAAAGAAATCAAGTTATTTTGATGAGTATTTTATTTTTAATTAATTATTTACTCATTTCAGTATTTTGATTCTCCATTTGCATAGACAATTCACCATGACATGAGACCATATGGCTTTTGAAGCCTCTGATCTTGGGAACATTTCCTGAATTTTTCAAGGTCAGAAGCCATCTCTATGGAAAGTTATGTATTTTTCAAATTTATGCCACTGTTTTTGGTATTTTAATTCCATTAATTAGCATATTGTTTAAAAAATTCTAGGAAAATTATGGGAAGTTTCTTAGGACTAGAGCACCCTAGGATAATTATATTTTGAGTTAATTCATTAATAATAATCCTAATTGGCCTAATTACTCAAAATTTAACTTTAGTTAATTAGGGTTAACCACACATCAAAAGAACTTGAAAACAATTCTACACTGATCTTTAGAATCAGAGGGACCCCACATAAAAATTTGAAGTCAATTGGAAATATTTAACCCCACTAAATGAATTAATTAAGTTACATGACCAAAATTAAACTTTAAAAATTCATAACTTCAAAAATATATTTTAAAAATTTACCAAATTGGTTTTGTGGGCCCTCTAATATCTGAGGAGTCTAACAAATTAAAATTGAAAATTTTTCAAAAATCTTCATTTTTCACCATATTTTAATATTTTAAATAATTAAAAATAGTAAAAATCATAAAAATATTAAAAACCATAAAAATGTCATATTTTGATTCCTAATCGCTTAGGAACTAACGAAATATTTTTCCCAAGACTCAAGGTAAAGATATTGAATTTTAAATGCTTAAGACAATTTTTAATATTAAAAATTGATTTTTCAACCTTTTCACTAAATTAATTCTAATAAATCAAAGAAAAATCATAAAATTATAAAATTTATTTCTCTAAACTCCTTGAGGTCAGAGAGATTTAGGAAAAATATAAAACTTAATTTTCAACCCTTATTTTATTTTATAGTTAATTAACAATCTAAAACTCAAAATAATTATAATAAATAAAATATAATTCAAAAAATCACCAAAATTGGTCCACGTGGTCCTCTAGTCATTAGGAAAATTCCATAATTTTCTTAAGGACAGAAACCTTTCATTGGTCATGTTGTTGAATTTCCATTGAAAACCCTTATTTTTCACAAAAATAGTTATATAAATTAAATTAAATTCACAAAAATCACATTTTCTCCTCTAATGTCTTAACTGACATATGAATGAAATGACATAAAAATTTTAAGTTCATTTGAGCTCAATTTAGTGAGTTATGAAATAAATAAGCCTAAAGGGGCATAAAGACAATTAAAAGATTTTAACCCTAATTAATATTTAGGTTTAATCAAGAGGAGGGTAAAATGTTTGATCTTAAAATTTTCATTAGAAGATTGAAACCTAGAGAATTAAGGGGTAGAAACCCATTAATCATCTTGAAAATATTTAAAGTAAACCTTAATTAATTAAATAATTTGAATTTTGGAAGAATAAATTAAAATTTGGATTATTAAAATGGGGATATAATTTAGAGGAACTATAACAACTTAAACTAAAATCCCTAAATGAAACACTTTAATAATATTTAACTTTTAATTAAATTTAAAGTGATAATTGAAATTAATAATTAATAATTAAAGAAAAGTGAACCTTAATTAAATTAAAACTTAAAACATTAAATAATTTGATAATTAAATTGAAATAAATTCAAAACAAAAATTATTAATTTCAAAAATCACTTGAAAGCAAATTTAAAACAAACTTGAAACATAAAAATCAATTTCATAAAAATAAATTCTTAATTAAAAAAAAATCAAACCAATTAAAAGTTAATATTGTTATTAAATTAAAATTAAATCATTAAAGTCTAAATTAAATGATAATTTAAACTCCTCTTTCAATTCAAATGGTTTAAAACACTTAAGAATAAAATAACTTGAACACTATTCCAAACTTAAATCATTAAAATTTTATAACTAAATTAAACCGCTATTCCAATTTTAAATCATTGAATTCTTTAACAAATTAATTTGCCCCCTAAAAGGTTTTCATTAGTATAACTCTTAAGTAAAGCATCAAGTGAAATGTCACTTTACCTATAGGATAATCAAACATCCTAATTCACTGAACAAGAAGGAAAATTTAACTAAATTTAAGGATGATTAATTCACCTGTGCAATAAAACTCATTTGGACTCAAAAATAATCCCAAAAATTTTGAAAAGATGTTTAGGACTCATCCTAAACACTTCCTCAATATGGTGGGATGTTTTAGAATAACAATTGAATTTAATTGTTCTTTGATGAAGAAAATCATCCTTAAACAAAATATATGAACCTAGATGTCATAGGAGATGACTAGCAATAGGATTAGGATTTTGGTAAGCAACCAGAACCTTTTCTTAGCTTTACATAGGTACTTGTTATAAATATTTAAATGCCTTAACATGTGTTTTAAGTGCAGCTTGGAATGACTAGAAGACTCTCCAGGTACGCTTTTATTTCATTGCAATTTACTTTATTGCAATTTATTTATATAAACTGCACTTTACTCTTCTTACATGTTAAACAAGACTGTTGCGTGAAAACTAAAACCTTTAGAATAGACACAAACTGAAACCCAGAACTAAATTAAAAGTCACACAAGATAAAATTCACCGCCACAACATTTCAAAATATAAAACAACTCAAAATTTAATCACAAACAAAACAACAAAACTACAACTATAACTAAATTAAAACGCCTTGTTGGATGATTGAGAATACCTCAGATGATGTAACTTACGTGTTGCTAACGGGATTTCCCACGGTCTAAATGAAAGTGTGGAACTCATTCAGTTGAGTTTAGAAAATTCATCTAGACTAAGTGAATCCGATAAAAATAACGGTGCCGGAATGATGGAACTGTGGGATCTTAATCGGTGTTGTTATAATCAACTTTAAGATTCCCATAATAAAACATTAAAGACATTTGGACTTTAAGATTTCTCTAAACCAAAACACTTCTCTCATCTCTTGATTATCATTTTCTAAAACTAAACCTCTGCGACAACGACAAGGAGCTTGGAGCACGGTGGGCAGCGCGACCATCTTCTTCAGCAAAACTCGGGTCTATTTCAACAAAACCATTCTTAGAATTAAATAACCAAGCCATAGGATTTCTAGGTAGTTTGCCTAGTGCAACATAAATCCTCAACCTTTCGTTAGACACTTGCATAATCATTTTATGTGAATTAAGTCCTAACCGGTCTTAGGATTCCGAGGTAGTTGTTTGGTATGACATAAACCCTCACATCTTCGAGGCTACTTGTGTGATTATATCATACAAATATAAGTCCTAATTAATTAATCGGCAGGATTACAATATTAAATAAACTCTCAAATCGAAGTCAAACAAATAGGATAGGTGGGAAGTCACCGAGACTTGTCTCGAATCCGTGACATTCCCTACTTCTCCTCCATTGGATTCCTAAAATAACTGTTCCGAATTTGATCCATTCCCAATTGAAATTTCCAAAATCTAATTTTTTATAAACCCTAAACTTTAAAATTCTTGAGAGAAAAACCACTGATCATTATCGAGAGTTTTCTTAAGTGATTCCCGGCACTTAGGATATAATTAACTATGGGGCTCGCCTCTTATAGGGAACTTTATGAACCTGGTAATATAAACCCTGTTTAATTCCTTTATATTAAACAAGGGAACTTGTCGGCTTATAAAATTGGTTAGCAGACCAAACGAATATCACAAATCTTCTAGTTTATTTAATCGAGCCCCATCTTTAAGCAGTGTGTCTATTCTTGAGGATAAATACACGGTTTGTGGTGCGATGCTCATTTATATAAACTATTCGGGATGTGAGGTCGGTTTGATTTCATATCTTAAAATTTTCAAACTTAAAATTATTTTCAAAAATCAAATACTACTTTCCAAAAATATATCTATATTTAAATTAAATTTAAAATTTAAAATTCGCCGACAATTTCTGTAGGCTACCCCTTTTCAAAACACAATATAAAAATATGCCGACAGGCTCATAATCATGGAGCAAGATAACTCTCTTCCCTTTAAAAAGGTGTGGAATTATCTCATCTGACATATTGAGTTGAAGTGATCAAAGCTTATAGTCATGCAGTGATACAACTATTTTCCCTTAAAATGTGTTGACCGACCTATCAAGATATGTAGTCCTATAGTAAGGTGTTGCCTGACCTCATCAGATAGACCTGGTTAGAGGTGATCAAGGCCCCATGATCCTACAAACTATCTTTTGTAGAAAAAGGTGTTGACCGACCTCCTTAAACATACATGTTTGGAGGTGATCAAGACTCTGTCAGCCACTAAGATGCTTAGATTTAGTTTGTGTAAATATATATAGATTTTTGAAAAATATCATTTTTAATTTGAAAAATATGAAATCAAACTGATCTCATATAAACAATAATTTAAATAATTGAGCACTTCACTACAAAATATGTATCTAATCCAAAGAATAGATGCATTACTTGGTGATGAGGTTTGATCAAATAAACTAAAGGATCTATGACATCCGTTTGGTCTGTGAACCATTTATGTTGACCTACAACTTCCTCTATATAATATGAAGCAACTAGATAGGGTTTATATTAATCTGGGTTCTTTAAGTTTCCTATAAGGGTAAGCCTCTATAGTAAATTACATCTTAGATAACAGAGGCCACCTAAGAAAACTCTTGATTTGGATCAAGAAATATTATTTCCATAAACTTCCAAAAGGTAGGATATTCAAGGGAATGTGGTAATAGGAAATCTAATAGGTGAATGGCTTAAGTTTGGAACTGTTGTTATAGGAATTCAAAGGGAGAGAAATCTAGAGAAAATACAGCTCCAAGAAGAATCTTGATGATTTCCAAACTACCTTATTGTTTGGCTTCAATTTTAGATAATTATTTAGTGTTTCATCTTGTCAATTTTATTATTTAGGGCTTACTTCCACTTGATATTGATCATGTGAATAGCCTGGAAGATAAAAGGATTTATGTCATATCCGGTAACAACCTCAAAATCATTAGACGAGTTAGGGCTTATATTGCATGAAATGCAGAAGCCTAAAGAGAGAAAGTGAGGATTTATGTTGCACTAGGAAAACTACCTCAAAGTCCTATGACTTGTTGTTTATTTCGAAGAAAAGAATGTTGCTGTTCAAGATAGTCGTGTTGCCCACTGTGTACACTTCCAAACTTCTCGTTGCAGTAGCTTTAATTTTAGAAGTGTCAAATATAAGAGATGAGAGAACTGTCATGTCTTAGAAATGTTTAAACTGAGATGTCTTATTGCCTTATTAGAGGAATATTTAAGTTGATTATAACAACACCGGTTAGGGTCCTACAGTTCCCTCATTTCGGTTCAACTATTTTCTTTGGATTCACTTAGTCCGGATGAATGTACCAAATTCAACTAAATGAATTTAGTACTTTCATTCAGACCATGGAAATCTCGTTAGTAGGTTTCTTCCGGCGAGGTATTCCTGATCATCAAAAGAGATGTTTTAATTTAGTTTCACTTGTGAGTTTTGTTTTTTTTTTATAATTAAATTCTAAGTTGCCTTATATTTTAACTGTTATGGCAGTAAATTTTATCTTTGTTTTATTTTAATTTTAATTTTAGTTTTGGTTTTTTGTCTATCCTAAACATTTTGGTTTTGATATGCAGGGTGACTTTATTGTTTTTCATGCAATTTAACAAGCATAAAACGGTACAGGAAAGTAAATTAATGTAAATTATAGTGCAATAAGATAAAAGCGTACCTGACATTTCTTCTCATTGCCTCACCAGAAAGTTTAGCCTTGCAATGCATATATATAATTTTGCGAGAATTTAAGCATGCTAGAAAGCAAGAAAATAGGTTTGATGCATACCCATCAAATCCTATGTCATAACTTAGTGGGTCCTTTTCTAAATGTATAGATGACTCCTTAAACGAGGCATAATAAGTTTAATGGTCCTTCAAGGTATCCAAAAGAGTATGATAAAGGGCCCAGGGCTGAGCCACCAACATCTCACAATTCTTTGAAACGTCTCGAGTTCATTCAAACTTATTATGTTGTTTTATGGTTCAGCTCTATCATACACTTATGCTCAATGAACCAATGTTCTGATCATCGTAAAAGTGGGGTGATTATCACTTGATATTCTATTTATAAATTAAGTGAGTGGGGCCTTTAGGGGCACATTGACTTAATTAAGAAGCTTAGTTGATTTGATTTTAAAATTGGGCATGTAGTGTTTTAGACGTGTTTATAATTAATTTTATTATTATTTTCTAATCCATATTAGTTAAGTTTGATTAAGACTAGTTCATTACCAAGCCCTTAAGACTTAATGAGTATATTTGCAATTTAGGGAAAAGTAAACTTATCTGATTGTGATTCTTATCAAAGTACTGAATTATCATTTAAACACCAACTATGGGTACTAGATTGATGAATTATTATCTTTCAATGTCAAACCCTTAATCCTGGGATCATTTAATTTTGATTATCTTCCAAATTAAAATATTAAAAAAATTACAAATTTATCCTTTATGTGACAAATGTGAGGTTAGTTTCTACCATTTAAATCCCTTATATTTCAATCATCTAAATGTTTCAATTATGATCATTCATTACCCATTTTACCACCCTTTGGTTAGTCCTAAATATTAACTAAGGCTAAAATTCCTTAATTACATTTTTGCCTGTCAGTTCATAATTTATTAAATTTAGCTCAAAAGATTTTAAAATTTTCATATTACCCCACTCATGCGTTAATTAAATTATCAGTGGAGAAAATGTGATTTTTCTGATTTTAATTTAATTTATATAATTATTTACATGTAAATAGGGGATTTTTAAAGATAATGCAATAACTTAATCAAAATAAAACTTCTGCCCTTGGGAAACATTATTGGAGGTTGACATAGACCAGTGGATCACTTGGACCAATTTTCATGATTTTTTGAATTTTAATTTAATTATTATAATTATTTTAATTTCTCGAGTATTAATTAAATATAAAATATTATTTAGGTTGAAAATTAAGTTTTATATTTTTCATAAATCTCTCTGAGGTCATGGAACCTAGAGAAAAAAAAATTATATTTTTGTGATTTATATTTCAATTATTATAATTATTTTAGTGAGAAATTAAGAAAAATTCATTTTAAGCTTGAAAATTATTATTAACCCTTTTAAAATTAATATATTCACTTAGGAAATTAGGATAATTATTTTAATGGTTTCCAAATGATCAGGAGACTAAGTATGACATTTCGGTGGGTTTTAATATTTTAGTGATTTTTATGATTTTTAATTAATTTTAATAATTTTTAATAATTTTTAAAATTAAAAATAAGCATAAAAATGAAGTCTTTATTTTAGTTACCATTTTATTTTTATTAAATTCTTCTGGTTATAAGGAACTCCCAAAACCAATTTTATAATTTTCCAACTTATATTTAATGTTAAAAATGTTATTTAATTTGGAAAATCAAATTAGGTGATCAAATTAACTCCAAATGACTTGAAAAATTTTATAGGAGCTCCTTTGACCCTAATCCACAGTGAAGAATCAAAATTAAGTTATTTAAGTTTATGTTTAACCCATTTTATTTTTATTTCATTTTAGAGGTTTAATTATCATTAGTGAGATTTTGAATGAGTTAAACTAAGTTTAAATTTTTCTTCTACTCCTTTAGTCACAGTAAACCTACCAAAATTTACTTTGTATTGTTCTAATTAATATTTTAATTTTTATAATTTCTATACCAAAACAGAGGGGATTAACTTCAAAATTAGGGATCCCTGGCTAGCGATGCCCCCTGACCTCAGAAAATCAGGGAAGATCCCTAGCCACAGAGCCTTTAAGCCCTCCAAACTTCATGCCATGGTGAAATGTCTAGAGCTAATTAGGCTTTAAATATGATTTAATGTATTTAATTAACTAAAAATAAAATATACATCAAATAAACACCAAACCATTTACACATTTTTCTCCTCTGTTTACTGAGCAAAAGAGTATTTTTCTTTTATTTTAAAGATTTTTCTACACCAAGTTAAGGATTTTTAAAAGTGAATTGATTTAAATTAATCAAAAATCCCTATTTTTCTATTTAAACTATGCAACAATGATTGTATCATCGGCAGCTCCGAACTCCTACGCGGCGCGCTCCCATTCAATCCTACCATCTAACTCGGCAGCCACGCCTCACACTTTATGCACCACAGTTCTGTCCAGTGCAATCAGAGCTGTCCATCCAATACACGCGTGATCAAACGGTCCTCCTTGATCATCCCCAACTGACCTAACCCGTACACTGTTCACCTTCTAACCCTAAGATCTCGGCCTAGACTCAACCAAATCACTTCGGGTTTGATCCTATATACTCATATGGTCGAGAAGAATATATCTATATGGTTTATACGGTATGAAATACAGTATTCAAGCATGAAGAATGAAAATAGGCTCGGGTTAAAATGAGAGCTCTATACCTTGGTCTGAGAGGGGAGGCCTCAATCAAAATAGTTCTACACCTTCGTAATGACCTCGCGAAGCTCCTAGCAGCAACAATTTAAGATCTTGTTAGGCCTAGATATGAACTCGATCAGAGAGGAATTTTGGGTCTGAGAGAATTTTAGGTTAGAGAGGCTCTAGGATGGGGCTTCTATGGGTAATCTTCTTCGTTTAGTGAGGGGATGGTGAGGGGGAAATCAATTTGGAGCTTGGTGTAGTGTGGGGTTATGACAGTAAGTGTCTTGGTTTCGACTGAAATTTCAGCGGGGAAATTGGCTCATGGCAATGGCTGTGGGTGGCTTGAGACCGTGGATTAACACTTAAGGAGGTCTGGGGAAGCTCTGGAACAATTTTGGCAGGGCTTTCCCAAGGTTCATTGCATGCCCCCCTTTAGACATGAGGGGTGGATTTTATAGCAATGGCCAATAGGTGGAGCTTAGGGCTTCAATTCCGGTTCATTAGGTTGATTAGGTGGAGTGATGAACGGCGCAAGTGGCCCATCAGAGCTTGCCACATTAGTTGGGTGGAATTGGGTTTTGTTTCAAGTGAGATGGATCTTGGTTTAAGCTCCTCCGATGACTAGGCTGGCCTGCTAGGCTACGACAGGGTGGCCAGAAGTCAGGTGTTCCAGTGATCAGTCCATCAAGGTATTAAATTGGTTTAGTGATGGGTTTTGGAAAGGATCCATATGGTTTAGCTATTTAAGCAAGGGAATCACCTAATTTAGGGGACCCTTGATCCATGGCTCCACTAGGATTGGGCTAGGTGGATCTAGGGTGGTTCCTAGGGTCCACTTGGCTGTTGTGGTGGGCTTGGCTTGGTTACATTGGGCTAGGTTTGGTCAAATTGGGTCATGAGTTCATATTTAGGTAACATGGGTCAATATCAGGCTAAGTTGGGTTCAAGCTTGGGTTAGGTCCAATTGATTGTTCAAAATGATGTGCATGATTGTCATGAATGATTTTTTGAAGAGGATTGGAGTGGTTTTTTGTTAGTTTGGAAGGTGCATTGGGCAGGATTTGAGCATTTGGTCAATTTTGGGCATGTTGGGTTAGAATTGTGTTTGGGTTAGGCTAGAGTGGGTTTAAGGGCCAATTGATTGTTTAAATTAGTGTAGGTAATTGTCATGAAGGGTATTGGATAGAAATTGGATGAAAATTTTAGGGTTAGGGCATTCAATTTGGTGAAATTTAGACATGTGGCACATTTGGGGCAAATTTAGGAATTTTATCTTGGGTTAGATTTGAGCGATAAATGTGGATCAATTGATGGATCAATTTGGTGTGTAGTAATACTATGAAGAGTTTAGAATCTAAATTTGAGGAAATCAACTTGGCTAAGGGGTTCAATTTGGGGGATTTAGGTCATGTGGTCAAAATTGTGGCTTTTTAATTTGGATTCAAATTGTGTCAAATTGGACTTGGATTTGGTTTGAATTGAGCTTAAAATGGTGCATTTGAGTTTAGAATTGAAATTGGGGGAGATTGGGGTCAATTGGGTGGACGTTGAAGGTGGTTTATGCATTTTAGGCTTAAAGGGGCAATTTGGGGCTTTTGGTCAAATGAGTCGATTTGGTCAAATTGGGTATATTAAAGTGGTTCAAATTGGTTTTGGGGACATTTGGGATGATTTTGGAATTTTTATGATTTTTTTAAATTTGAATTTGGAGGGGTTTTTTGGTCATTTTGGGAATTTTGAGAATTTTGATGGATTTTGGTTAATTTTGATGGTGGAGAACATTTTAGAATGATTTTTGGAGGAAATTGAGTAATTTGGCCAAATTTTGGGAATTTGATAAAAAAATTAGGGTTTAGGGGAAATTTTAGTAATTTGGTGGAATTTTAGGGATAAGGATGTCAAAGTTGGAATTTTTGGTAAAATTTGGTGTCAATAAAAAATTTCAACCTTTTAGAGCCATGAATAAAGGAAAATCCCACTTTGGATCCTCCATGTGTTGGTTCTAGCCAAACCCTAGACTAAGGCCAAAAGCTTAGGGAACCACCCACATGAGTTTCCAAAAGAGTAGGGGATCAAGTTGTGTGATAGTGAGTGTAAGTGTAGAGTGGGTGTGAGTGTGTGTATAAGCCTGACCCAGACCAGACTTCCTAGGGTGAGTCTTATGGCTTAATTATCCTATAATGAACTCCTCTTGAGCTTCCTTATGCTTTCTTAAGTACTTAGAGGTTAGACTTTAAGCTTTTGAAAATCCAAGTGAAGCAAAGAAGTGTTTTGAATTTCTATAGGGTAATGGTTCCATTGCTAGTCTTCTAAGATAGCATCAGGAAAGTCTTATTGCTAGATCCTAGGTTCTTCTAAAGAAAGACTAGACCTCAACAAAATTGAGGTCAACAGACTCGTAGTTCTACAATAAGATGATTGCCTTCCTTTAGAAAATATGTTGACCTACGTCAATGTATAGACCAAGTTTAGAGGCAGTCAAAGCCTGCAATCCTATTGTGAGGCAACTATCTTTCCTTGAAGAAGGTGTTGAACAACCTCATCAACAGATTGGATTTAGAGGTGATTAATTCTATAGTCTTATGGTGAGGCAACTGTCCTCCCTTGAAGAAGTTTGTTGACCCATCTCATTGAACGTACCTATTTGGAGGCGATTAAGGCTCATAGTCAACAATGAGGGAAAATCAAGTAAACTCATTGGGGAATTGGAACAACCAAGTTAATAATAATTATAGATCTATGATGCATCAACATATATACTATTTTTGCTATATAATTTTACCCATTTTTTGTGATATTGAACTTTAAAGAAAGGTATTTTTCATGACTTATTGCAGGTATGATGATTTTAGGTGATTGGAGCGAAAAGAAGCGAAAAGGAATGAATTCGGATCAAAAAAGAGGAAAATAGCTTCTGGCGCCGCTTGTACCATTTTCCCAAGAGCTCAGCAAATATTTGGAAGATAGAGTGCCACCAGCGCCCAATGTCGATGGATTTCACATTTGAAGAGTTTTGGCGACTTTTTGAAGGGATGCCTATGCAAACTCTTGGGATTTCATTTCTAACTTATAAGTAACTATTTTTTGATGAAAATGGAGAAGGTCTAGAGAGAGTTCTGAGGGTCTAGAGAGAGTTCTGAAGGTCTAGTGTGTTTCTAGTGTAGTTTTAGTGAGGGAGAGTTTGTGTTGAGTGTTAGGGTTTAGAAGAGAATTGTGTAGAAGTAAGAATTTGAAAGAAATTCTTCTCTAAGGAGTGAAGGAGAAGGAGTAAAGTGAGAGATTGTTTCTTCCTTTCCATTTTGAAGAGGTAATTGAGTGTTATAAAGAAGAGAGAAAAGGATTCAAAGGAACTTCAATGGAATTGCATTGGGGAAGAGAAAGAGATAAGTTGTATTTTCTTTTGTGGTTTGTATGACTTTACTTTTATATATAAAATCCATGTTTTATTGTGTCTTCTTTATAAATTCTAAGTAGTCTCCTTTGTCTTTCTTCTTGCATAGAGATGTGATGATGTGTTGATGTGGATTTGAAGTGCTTTTAAAGTATTGAAGAAATAGTGATGATTTTTCATTTTGAACTTAATTTGATTTTCGATCTGGCCAATTCAATTGTTAAAATCTGTTGCTAAACATTAAATCTGAAAGGATTTAGTGTCCTGCAACAACAATGAAGAATCCATTCAATTTCCATGGATGAATTGCATAGTTCATGAGAATTGAGTGCAAATAAATAGGGAAATGTGTTTTGATGGACTTAAAATTAGAGGTTTCAGGGTGACAGGCTGAGATCCCTAATTTGGTCCTAAGATTAGTAACTAAACTTGAAGGTTAGCCTTCAGGTGAAGGGTGAGTTGGAGCTCCATAGTGACAGTCTGTATCCTCCCAAACTAGCCTTAAATTTAGTGACTAAACTTAGGATATGTCAATGTTATTTTCATGCTTGGAAGAGGGGGTAATCTTTTGAGGGTAAAGAAACATTTATACTCCTATTTGGCACAATATCATAGATAATCATTCCATGTCATCCACACAACATATTCTCGTTGTAAGAGGAAAGATACTTTTCTTATATATCAAAACTTTTCAAATATTTAGCTTAGTGTGTGTCTGTTGGTTAATTCTGTTTTAAAGATATTAAAAGTAATTGTAGTTTGCTTAATTGTTACTGTTTTCTGCATCTTGGTAGTAGAAGTAAACATTAAACTTTAATTTCAATTTGAGTATTGGAATTCAATATTACATTATCTATTGTAAGATTCGTGCATTCCCTGGGATCAATAACCAGGACTCTATTAGAGCCCTGTATTACTTGATACGATACGTATAGTTGCGTTGAAAGTTTGGAATTTACAAAATCATTATAAATATATATAAATTAGAGTTCATAAGTTCTTGCAATATTAAAGTCCGCGATCAAGTTTTTGGCACCGTTGCCGAAGAAGGAAGATATAAACAGTATCTATTGATAATATAGTAATTGAAAACCTTTATTTTGTAGTGTGTAATTGTGTGTTTGTTTACTTTTTAAAGTATTTGTGTGATTTTATATGCATCATAGTAGATCTATAAGTTTAGTATCTTACGATTCGGAGTTAGAGTGTACTGTTAGAAAAATTAGAAAACAAAAAAAACAAACTGAAAATCCTTGCAAAATGGTGAATAATCAAGATAATCAAAGAAATGATATTGGAAATTTGCCAAGACCTTTAAGAGATTATGCTAACTCAACAACATATGAAATTCATATAACTATTCAAAATCCTGATGTTGCCAAATGGTACAAAATAATCAATTTGGAGGAACACCTCGCTAGTTTTCTATCGATTATAGATGCTGCTGTTGGTGGATCGTTAATATCAAAACCTTTTGATGAAGCATACGCATTAATTGAATAAATGACTACTAATAATTTTCAATGGCCATCTGAACGGGTAAATCCTAAAAGAGTAGCTAGTGTTCATGATTCAGATATGATGATTATGATAGTTTCTCAAATTGCAGCCCTTTCTAAGAAAAAAGATCAGTATGGAATGAATTATTCTCAACCACCCCAAGTGTTAGAGGAAAATTCATTTGGACAGATAACGGAATCTCAAAGACCTTATGAGACTTTAAATTTTATTAATAGACCTAGTAATTGTTATTCGAATTATTATAATCCTGGTTGGAAAAATCACCCAAACTTCAACTGGAATAATAACATTATGCCAATGTTAACCCACATTGGGGGAACAGTTCTATAAATCCTATTGGAAATTCGAACAATGAAGGAAATACAAATTTTAGACCATCTTATCCTCCTGTATTCAAAAGTAACCTGCAATTTAAGGATAAGAAGTTGTATACTGAAGAAATGATTCTGAATATGGGAAATCAATTATAAGCTCAAGGTGTTGCGATGAAAAATATATAAAATCAATTGGGGCATATTTTCACTGCACTTAATAATAGACCTTTTGGAACACTTCCAAGTAATGTTGAGATCAATCCAAAAGATCAAAACAAGGAGCAAGTTAAGGCTATTCAATTAAGGAGTGGAAAAGAATTGGAAATAAGAGAACAAAAAGAAGTTGAAATAGAAAAAGGATAAGGTAAATATTGAAAAAGGTTCAAATAAGATTTATCTAGACTTAGATTATCCTCTTGAACCAATCAAGATTACTGTTGAAAAACCACCGCCTCCATTTCCTAAAAGATTGAAGCAACAAAACAGGGATAACAGATTTGGAAAATTTTTAGAAATCCTTCAGAAATTAAAGACAAATATTCCTTTTGTTGAAGCATTAGAGCAAATGCCTGACTATGCCAAGTTTATGAAGGATATTCTAAAAAGGAAAAGAAAGTTTATAGATCATAAAACTGTTGCACTTAGCGGAGAGTGTAGTGCAATTATTCAGAAGAAGCTTCCAGAAAAACTTAAAGATTCTGGTAGTTTCACTATCCCGTGTGCTATAGGTGAAAATGTTTTCGGAAGAGCCTTATGTGATCTGGGAGCTAGTATTAATCTTATGCCTTTATCAACTTTCAAAATGTTGGGAATAGGAGAAATTTCTTCTACATCTGTGACTCTTCAGTTAATCGATCGTTCCATTACTTACCCTAAAGGAGTGGTTGAAGATGTGTTAGTGAAAGTGGATAAATTTATCTTTCCTATGGATTTTATTGTGAAATGGAGGAAGATAAAGAAATTCCAATCATTTTGGGAAGACCATTCCTTACTTCTGAAAGAGTAGTAATTGATGTTCAAAAAGGAGAATTAACTATAAGAGTTAATGATCAAGTGGTGACCTTTAATATTTTGAAATGTATGAAGTATCCCTCAATGGAAAAAGATAATGAATGTTTTAGGATGAAGGTCTGTGAATATTTGAGAAATGATCATTTTGATATTTGAAAAAGAAGTAGAGTATGAAAATATGTTTGAAGAAGAAATTGAAAATGAAGAAAATTCAGATAGCAAGAAGAATGAATATTTGGGGTATGTTCAGGAGAGATTTAAAGTATTAGACACTATGAAAGGTGGAAATAAAAGCTTAATTCCATCTATAATAAAACCTCCTAAACTTGAAATGAAAATTATCCCTAAGCATTTGAAGTTTATGTTTTTAGGAGAATCATCTACCCTGCTAGTTTTTGTATCTTCGAAGTTAAATGATTATGAAGAATAGAAGTTGATGGAAATTTTAAAAAGATACAATAAAGCTTTTGGATGGACTTTAGCAGATGTTAAAGGAATCAGTTCTTTGATTTATATGCAAAGAATTTTATTAGATGAAGAACATAAACCGAGAGTTGATCCATAGAGGGGATTGAATCCAATAATGAAAGAAGTAGTTAAGAAGAAGATTTTAAAATGGCTGGATGCTGGAATTATTTATCCTATTTCAGATAGTGCTTGAGCGAGTCCAATACGTTGTGTACCAAACAAGGGAGGAGTGAATGTTGAAGTGAATGAATGTAAGGAAATTACCCACAAGACAAATTAAAGGATGGTGAATTTGTATTGACTATAGGAAATTAAATGCCGCCACCCGAAAAGATCACTTTCTTCTTCCTTTTCTCGATCAAATGCTGGATAGACTTGCTGGAAACAAGTACTACTGCTTTCTGGATGGATATATGATCCAAAAAAGTTAAGATTTTCATGTCTATTTTATACTGATTTTGATGATATTGCACTTTAAAGAAGGCTATTTTTGGTGTTTTTCTGTAGGTATGAAGATTTAAGGACAATATGGAGAAAATATGCAAAAAGGAGTGAATTTGGAGCAAAAAGGACTAAAATATACAAATTTGACCTAGGGCGTCGACAGCGAGGTTAAGGGCGCCAACGACGTGATTTACCCGAGTGTTCAGAAGTAATTGCCAGGGAGGCCACCGACGGCGGAGCATGAGGCTGCCAACAGCGAGGTCAGTTTAAAGCACAGTTTCTAGAATGCCACCGACGGCGGGATCGGCGGATCTTTCACAATATTGTCAAATCTAGACAATTTTCAAAGGGATGCTTAGAAAACCTTCGAGAACATTCAACAACTCTAAAAAGAACTATTTTAGGCCGAAAAATTATCCTTTTGGAGTCCTCTAAAAGTCACTTAGAGTATGTAAAAGTACTATTAGAGATTTCTAATAGTTACTTAATGTCCAATAGAGAGTACACTAGTGTCTATTGTTATTAGTAAGTGTTAAATAGTGAGTTCAAATAGAGATTGTGAGGAATTCTTCAAAGGATAGTAAGAGTGGAAGGGAAGTGAGAGATCTCTTCTGCATTGTCATTTCGAAGGAGAATTCCGTGTACTATAAAGAAGGAAGAGATCAGATGAACTTCAAGGAGTTTACTTATAGAGGAATTTAAGATAAGTTGTGTTTATTTACTTTAGTTTGTAGTACTTTACTTTTATATATGAAATCCAAGTTTTATTGCATCCTGTCCATGAATTCTGAGTAGTTGTTCTAGCTTTCTCCTTGTTTTGATATTTTTGTGATATAATAAATAGAATTAATGTGCCTTAAAAGATTTAAATAAGTTGTGATAATCTTTAACTTACATCTTAATTTACTTTCAATCCGGTCAATTGAAAAGTTAAAATCTGTTGAGTTTGACAACTATAGTTAAGATTACATCCGAGATTCAGGGAGATCAAAATCCTTGGAAGAAGGGTGCAAATAAATAGGGAAATAATATTCATTGGGCGTAGAATTGGAGATTTTACATTGACAGGCTAAAATCCTCAATTTGGTCCTATCGTTTGGGTGCTGAAGTGTAGATTGTTAGCCCTCAGGTGAGGGGAACGTGGGATCTCTGAAGTGAGAGCTGGTATCCTCCCAGTTTAGCCGCAGATTCCGTAACCAAGCATAGGATTAGTCAATGTTCTTTATGCATGGACCAAAGGGTAAAGCATAGGTATGCTCCTATTTGGCACAACACCAATTAAAAACTAATTCTAATTATCTATTCACTTAAATATCTTAACAAAGGAGAAAGATTCTTGCTTATATATTTAAAATTAACTTTAGTAGTATTAGTTATTTGTTAGTCGAACTAGTTTAATTTAAATTTTATATTATTATCGATTGCATATTAGTGACAAATAGGCAATTTCAATTTAGTTGTGATTCTGAATTGATTTCTATAACCCTAGTTTGTAGCCTCTAAAATATTTCATGTGGGATAGATATCCAGGACCACTAGAGCCCTGTATTACTTGAGTTATATGTTTACTTGCGTTTAAAGGTAACTCTACGATTAAAAGATTATAATATATAATTGTTACTAAAATTAAAATTACACTCCATGTTAATTTGGCGCTATTGCTGAGGATTTAGATCTTCTAGTAGTGGTGTTGAATTCTTATATTTTTAAGTATATTAAAAATTGCAGTCAAGTTTTTGGCGCCATTGTCGGGGAATATGATTAGAGTAATGGACAATTTAGGACTGTTAGAAAACTTTTTAATAGAATTACAACTTATTTAGTTAATTGTTTTACTGTGTACTGATTTCGATTGTATGCGTAAATTTAGTTCTGAAAGTCTTATACCCTACGATTTGGAATTTGAACGCACTGTTAGGAGAATTAGAAAACTAAGAAAAGAACCTATAAATTCTGAAATAATGGAAAACATCGTAAACAACCAAAGAATAGAAAATGAAAATCAATCTAGGCCATTAAAAGATTACGCTAACCCTACATTAGATGAAATTCACTTAACTATTCAAAATCCTAATGTAGCCGCTAATTCATTTGAGCTTAAACCTGTAATTATCCAAATAGTACAAAATAATCAATTTGGTGGAACTTTAAATGAAGATCCTAATTTACATCTAACAAGTTTCTTAGAACTTTATGCTACTTTTAAGTACGATAGTGTGTCTGATGATGTTGTCAAACTTAGACTTTTTCCTTTTTCACTAAGGGATAAGGCTAAGGCTTGGTTAAATTTGTTAGCTCCTGGATATATTAGAACTTGGGGTGAACTTTCGCAAAAATTCTTATCGAAATATTTTCCACCATCTAAGACTGCTAAGCTTAGAAATGATATCACATCTTTCAGTCAGTATGAGGGAGAATCGATATATGAATCTTGGGAAAGATTTAAAGAACTTCTTAGAAAATGTCCACATCATGCTTTACCAGATTGGTTAATTATTTAAATAATTTATAATGGATTAGTAGGATCTCTTAGATCTATAATTGAGGCTGTTGTTGGTGGATCACTAATGTCTAAAATTTTTAAAGAAGCTTATGCGTTAATAGAAGAAATGGCTACCAATAATTTTCAATGGCCTATTGAAAGGGCAAATCCTAAGAGAGTAGTTAGTATTCATGACTCTGATGCTTTAACTATGATAGTTTCTCAAATTGTCGCTCTTTCAAAGAAAATAAATCAATACGGAATGAATCGTTCTCAAACACCTCCAGTAAATCATCCAAACTTTAATTGGAATAACCAAGGTAAAGTAAATCATGTTAATCCTCGGTGGGGGAGCAATCCTGTAAACCCATTAGGAAATATAAATAACTTGGGTAATTCTAATTATAAACCTTCTAATCCACCAGGTTTTTATAATAATTTACAATTTAAGGAGAAGAAGTTGTCTATAGAAGAATTAGTTTCGAATATGAGTAATCAATTACAAAGTCAAGGAGCTGCTATTAATAACATAGAAAATCAATTGGGGAAAATTGCTTCTGCACTAAGCAATAGACCTGTTGGAACTTTACCTAGCAATCTTGAAGTAAATCCTAAAGATTAAGGAAAAGAATAAATTAAGGCTATTCAATTAAGAAGTGGAAAAGAGTTGGAAACAAGAGTTCAAAAAGAAACTGTAGTTGAAAAGGAAAAAGAAGAAACTGAAGGAGAAAATGAAAGTTTATATCCTGATTTTCCTCTGAAACCTATGAAAATTACTGTTGAAAAACCTCCACCACCATTTCCTCAAAGACTTAAGCAACAAGATAAAAGAAAAAAAATTTGCTAAATTCTTAGACATTTTGAAAAAAATTGTCAATAAATATTCCTTTTGTTGAAGCTTTGGAACAAATGCCTGATTATGTTAAATTTATGAAGGATATACTCAATAGAAAGAGGAAGTTACTAGATCATGAGACTGTTGCACTCAGTGAAGAGTGTAGTGCAATAATTCAGAGAAAGCTTCCTGAAAAACTTAAAGATCCTGGTAGTTTCACTATACCGTGTGCTATTGGTGAAAAATTTTATGGGCGAGCATTATGTGATTTGGGAGCTAGCATAAATTTGATGCCTCTATGAACTTTTAAAAGGTTAGGAATTGGAGAAATATCACTAACTTCTGTAACTCTATAGTTAGCTGATCGATCTATTACACATCCTAAGGGGGTTGTAGAAGATGTTCTGGTCAAGGTTGATAAGTTTGTTTTTCTTGTGGACTTTATCATTTTAGATATGGAAGAAGATAAAGAAATTACAATCATTTTAGGAAGACCATTCCTAGCTACATGAAGAGCAATGATAGTAGTTCAAAAAGGAGAATTGACAATGAGAGTAAATGATCAAGAAGTAACCTTTAACATCTCAAAGTCAATGAAATATCCTTTAATAGAAAAAGATGATGAATGTTTCAGAATGAATATATTTGATTATCTGAAAAGAGAATATTTCAAGGAAAATTATGAAGAAAAAGAAGATATATAAAAAGATAATTATGATGAAATTGAAAGTGAAGAAGCTGATTATATTCAGGAGAAATTTGAAATGCTCAATTCAGCAACACCAGAAAACGAAACATTAATTCCATTTGTTGTAAAACCCCCTGAACTTGAATTAAAAAATCTTTCAAATCATTTAAAGTATGTATTTTTAGGAGAGTTTTCAACATTACCAGTAATTGTATCCTCAGAATTAAATGAAATTCAAGAACAACAATTAATGGATACATTAAAAAATTATAAAAAAGCTTTTGATTGGAATTTAGTTGATATTAAAGGAATTAGTCCTTCGATTTGTATTCATAGAATTCTATTAAATGAAGAATATAAAACAAGAATTGATCCACAAAGGAGACTGAATCCTATAATGAAAGATGTAGTTAAAAAAGAGATTTTAAAATGGCTTGATGCTGAAATTATATATTCTATTTTGGATAGTACTTGGGTAAGTCCAATTCATTGTGTTCCTAAGAAAGGAGGTGTAACTATCAAAGCAAATGAAAATAATGAATTAATACATATCAGACAAGTTTCTGGTTGACGTATTTGTATTAACTATCGAAAATTAAATACCGCCACCATAAAAGATCACTTTCCTCTTCCTTTTCTAGACCAAATGTTGGATAGACTTGCTGAAAACAAGTATTACTACTTTCTGGATGGATATAACGGTTACCATCAAATACCTATTGCTCCTGAGGATCAAGAGAAAATAACATTTACTAGTCCTTATGGAACTTTTGCTTTTCAAAGAATACCTTTTGGACTATGTGATGCACCTGCAACATTCCAAAGATGTATGATGTCTATCTCTATTAAATTAATTGATAATGGAATAGAAGTATTTATGGATGATTTCTCTGTGTTTGGAAGATCATTTGACGCATGCTTAAATCATCTTGAAAAAGTTTTGGAGCTATGCGAAAGAACTAACTTGGTTCTAAATTGGGAGAAATGTCAATTTATGGTTGCAAAAAGAATTATATTATGACATAAAATTTTAGAAAATGGCATGGAAATAGACCCTACAAAAATTCAAGTAATAACTAAATTACCACCTCCTACTAAGTGAGAGGGGTAAGAAGTTTTCTTGGACATGCTGGTTTCTACAAGCGCTATATTAAAGATTTTTCAAAAATTACCAAACCTCAATGCCAACTTTTAGAAAAAGATAAGAAATTTGAATTTACTGAAGACTGCTTAAATGCTTTTGAGTTATTAAAGGAGAAACAAATCACAGTACCCGTAATAGTTTCACCTGATTGGGAGAAACCATTTGAAATAATGAGTGATGCTAGTGATTATGCTATTGGAGCTGTTCTTGGTCAAAGATATGATAAATTTTTTAAAGTTATATACTATGCTAGTAGAAATCTTAATGATGTTTAAATTAACTATACAGTTACTAAAAAAGAGTTACTGGCTATTGTGTATGTTTTTGATAAATTCAGATCATATTTAATTGGAACTAAATGTATTGTGCATACTAATCACTATGTTATTAAATATCTGATGCAAAAGAAGGATACTAAACCAAAATTAATTCGATGGGTACTATTAATTCAAGATTTTGATTTTGTGGTGATTGATGGAAAAGGAACTGACCATCAAATTGCTGATCATTTGTCAAGACTGGAATATCATGAATTATCTGATACCGAAAATGAAATTACAGACAGTTTCTCTGATGAAAAACTTTATAATTTAAACGAGTGGAAAATACCTTATTATGCTGATATTGTTAACTATAAAGTAGGCGATATTTTGCCACCTATGCTAACTTCACAGTAACAAAAAAATTCATTCATGATGCAAAAGCATATTTTTTTTGGGATGAACCATATTTATATAAGCAATGTAATGATCTTATTATTAGAAGATGTGTGCCTTATGAAAAAACTGAACAGATTATTCAGAAATGCCACGATTCTGAATTTGGTGGACATTTTGGCATTAACAAGACTGCACGTAAAATTTTGCAAGCTAGATTTTATTGGCCTACTCTCTTTAGAGTGTTTACCGATATATTAAAATTTGTGATAGATGCCAACGAGTAGGTAATATATCTAGAAGAAATGAAATGCCTTTGAATTTCATGTTAGAAGTGAAAATTTTTGATGTTTGGGGATTAGATTTTATGAGACATTTTATTCTTTCCTTTGGGAATTCATATATTTTAATTGCAATTGATTATGTATCAAAGGGGATTGAAGCACAAGTTTTACCTCGTTGTGATGCTAAAAGTGTTTCAAGATTTTTAATGAAAAACATTTTCACAAGATACAAAATGCCAAGAGTGATTATCACTGATGAAGGATCCCATTTTAGAAATAAATACATTCAAAGATTGGCAGAAAAATTTAATATTGTTCAAAGATTCTCAACAACCTATCATCCTCAAACCAGTGGTTTAGCTGAAGTTTCTAATCGTGAGATTAAATAAATTTTGGAGAAGACTGTAAATCTTAAAAGAGTAGATTGGTCTACGAGACTGGATACTGCATTATGGGCATACATGACTGCTTATAAAACTTCTATTTGTATGACTCCATACAGGCTTATATATGGAAAAGTTTGTCACTTACCAGTAGAATTGGATCATAAAGGATATTGGGCGATTAAAGAATTCAATTACAATTTGAAAAATGCTGGTGAGAAGAGATTGTTGCAATTGAATGAATTAAAAGAATTAAGAAATGAATCTTATGATAGCAACATAATTCATGATCGGAAGATTAACCAGAACTTAGAACCAGGGCAAGAAGTTTTGCATTACAATACAAGGTTGAAATTATTTCCTAGGAAATTGAAGTCTCGATGGTTAGGACCCTTTACTGTGACTCAGGTTTACACTTATGGAGCTATTGAAATTAAAGATCAAAATACTGGAAATAGATTTAAAGTGAATGGACATAGATTAAAACCATATTTTGAAAGTAAAAGACCAAATTATAAAGAGGTTTTAATGCTCAGTCAACCTGAATAACACCTGAATAGGTCGGGCTCATGATGTTAAACCAAGCGCTTTATGAGAGGCAACCCATAGTTATCTTTATTTGTATGTGTGTTTGTTTGAGTTTGTTGTTAGTTTATAGTAATATTGAATTCTACTACTTAAATTTGACCTTTGATTATCAAGAATTTGGATCCATAGAGAAAATTTGGAATGTGAAAGACCACGGCGTAATGTGTAAATTTTTGCTTAGGGCGCCAACGGCGCGCTCGATGCCGCCGACGGCGGGTTTTTTCTCAATGCCCTAGAATTAATTACATAAGGCTCGCCGCCGACAGCAGGATCGGCGAGTGGGCAGTTTTTTGAGTTCAAAATGTCAGATTTTGGTGGTTTTTAGCAAATTCATCCCTTATAAACTCCTATGAACGGTTCCTAAACACTCCAACTCCCCAAAAATGCATGGAAACCACTTTCAATTCCTCTCTAATGGCCTCTAATTCAGTAGATTACCCAAGATTTCAAGTTTATAACCGGAGAAAGTTCGTCAGTGTCGAGGCGCAGTGACTTTTCAACAAGGTGATGTCCAAGAGAATGCTAATTAAGGAAGAGGATTCATCAATCAAGGAATAAGCAATTCTTCATCACCAATTAAAGAAATGATTGTTAGGCGAAGATGGGAAGTGATTTGCTATACTGTTGCCGCAGTAGTCGTTCCAGTGGTTAAAGAATTCTACGTCAATTTACATGGAATCAAATAAGGAAGCGTCTATGTGCGAGGTAGGTGGATAACATTCAATTCTGGAAGAATTAATGAGTTATACATGCTTGAGAATGTTTCTGTCTGCCACTATTCAAATTTCGTGCCAACGAGAGACAATATGAATGAAATATACCAATTTTTTACAAACGAAACTGATGACTGGGAAGTTAGAGAAAACAAGTATGTTAATTTTTCTGCAACACTTTTAAATCCCATTTCAAAGAATTGGCACTTTTTCATATCAGCAAAATTATTGCCGACGATGAAAATCGGCAAAGTCACGAAGGAAAGTGCAATTTTGAACTACTACATTCAAATGGGATGGCCCATTGATATTGGATCAACAATTGTGAAGTCTGTGTTTGGCCTGATCGTTCAAGGATCATCTCAAGGGCTTAGATATCCTTCCATAATATTTTCAATATGCAGTTTGTTTCAAGTTTCGTACGAGTTTTGGGAGAAACTTCTGCTACCTTGGAAACCTTTAGACCCAAATCATATGTTCCCAGCCAATTATGAAGAAAATGACACGGGCGTGATCATGGATCAAGCATCTCAGAATTCTGTTCCTATTCAACCTCTAGTAGCGGACAAGACACCGATGATCTTACTCTGATTTAATAATCTGGAAAAACAGGTACAAAATTTAATGAGAAGAATTAACAATATGTCTGATTTATTTTATCATATTGATTAGAGGATGAAAGAATATTTTGATCATACTGGGCAATTTGAAGAGAGTCTGATACACTTGATGAAGAAGATGGGATGGATTGATGAAGATTCAACTGAAGAATTCCCATTCAGACCTTTTTACAACCTGTTCATCCATGTTCAAGCAATGGCTGATATCAGAGGAGAAACCATTACAGATTCTGAAGTGTAGTAGAATTGATTTGCTTATTTGTTTCATTATGTTACGTTTGATTTGAACTTTGTTTGTGTGTTTGCTTTCATAAGTTTTCTTTTTTATCTCAATATAGATGAGATAATGATTGAAATGTTTGTTTTCAGTATTTTGAGTGTTGTGGCTTAGATTGCGACACTGATTAAATGGATCTAGGTTGAAAAAATACCTGTTTATGTGTGTTGTAAACACTTGGATTCAATATATAAATGTGAAGTTTTGTTGTGTGTATGTTTATTTGTGTTAATACATCATTTAATCACTAAAATATATGATTATAATGATCGAATGGATGAAGACGAGGCTTAAAATTGATCGAAATCGCAAAAATTTTAAAAATGATCAATTTTTTAGAATCTCGCCGAAGGCTCGCTCGAGGCCACCGATGGCGCGATCTTCCTGTGAAGAATGGAATTTAATTAATAGAGCTCGCTGACGGCACGCACGACCCCGCCGACGGTGAGATCGCGAAAAATACTTATTTACCACGATTTTGACCGGTCAAATGCCACTATTCATCGTCTTTTTCACCATTTTTACCGAAAGATCGACCTGGGGCTTGATAGATCTCGAATTTGGAGTGATTTCAAAAAAATATAACAGTGGATTTCATCTTCCCTTGGTAAGAGCTTCACTCCTATGTAAAATTTTTTTATTTTCACCATGAATTTCTTCCACATTAAGAAATTTTTGGAAATTTGAAAATGTGGAGAAAAGACTTGGAAGGAATTCATGGAACTTGATTTAGATTGCTTTAAACCCCATTTAGAAGCCATTGCATTATTATTTTGGAGATTAGTTTGGATTTTTGTAATTTTGATAGATCAAACAATGGCTCCACGACAAAAGAGAAGACTCGAACACTACGAGACTCGATTCATAAATGCAAAAGCATAAGCGAGCTATACTTCACTCTTTCAAAGTAAGAAGTGTATTCAAGATCGAGTTTTTGAAATTCCTGGAGGAGAAGTAGAATGAGTTATTGATCCATGAAAAAAATACCCATTTTTATGCCTTGATTTTTATCAAATTTTTAAGGATATTATGCTTTAATGAAAGGTATTTTTGTGTTTTTGGATATAGGTGATGGAAAAATGTTCAAGAAGAAAAAAAAGTGAAAAAGGAGCAAAAAGGAGTAAAAATGAAGCCAAAATGCAAAATTGTCAAAATTATTGGTCCGGCACCTAGCCGCCAGAATCTGACGCCTAAGCGCCAGTTCGATACGGGATCTGTCAAGATTTTTGACGACTTTTGGACGGTTATTTTGACAGAATTAGCGGTTATTGGACCTTCCAGAAGACTGACAGTTGTTCCTGGTTTATAGGACATGTGATACAATGTATTTGGCCGCTTGGAAACAGTTTTAATCGCGAAGAGGTGCGATCCAAAGTGAAGAGGTGCGAAGAACTAGACGCAGAGTCCGGCGCCAAGGTGCCAGATTCCGGTGCCTAGGTGCCAGACACACCTTCTTGAAGATTCATTGAATGTGGACACATTTTGAAGAGGTGCCTCAAGGCAACCCTTGAAGCCTATAAATAGGAGGGTACTCCTTCAGAGAAAAGCGCCCACATAAGCCCCATACATCCCCCTATTTAGAGCCCCATCTAGAGGGAGAATAAGAGAAATACTGTAGGGCCACTTTTATTAATTAGTGAGTTTATTTAGATTGTGTATTGAGAGTTTAAAGAATTGGTGCTTTTGAAGTTTGTTTGCTTTGGAGTCAGAAGAATTCAGAGGTTCAGTAGGAGAAACACTTGAGATAAGTATTTGTAATTTTATTCAAAGTTTTATTATCATGTTTTTTTGTTTAAATTCAATGTGTTCTGAGTAGTTAGTTTACTTTCTCCTTTCAATTATGAAAAGATAAATAAGATAATATAAAATTCAATGGAGAATTAAAAACTATTTATATTTTAAAACATTGTAATGATATTAATACCGGATCTTCATTTACTTTACAAATTGATCACTTGTATTGTTAAAATCTGTTGAAGAGTTTCGATACCTAGAAGGAGATGAATTCTTAACAAGTAGATATCACATGAATCCTTTGGTAGTCAAAGGCATTGTGCGGGTTTTTCAAGGTGAAGTGCAAATAAATAGGAAGACATTATTTAATGGGCGTAGAATTAATATGTTTTTAGAGTGACTGACTAAATTCTTGTTATTTGGTTTATAGAAAAGGAAAGGGTCACTAGTAGGGCCGACCATAGCCACCCTTGGACATCTAGTAGTGTGAGCCTAGATTAACCCATTCTACTAACAATACATCCGGACCTGATCTATAGGCTAGCCAATATTCGTTACACCTGGATCAAAGGGTAAAGAATATGAATGCTTCTATTTGGCACAACACCATAAATTTATATTCTCCATGAATATTATCATTATCTTAGAAAATCTTGGATTAATTGAAAGGAAGAAAGTTGTGTTCTTATTGCTATTTACATCAATCATTTCATTACTGCTTTATTCTTGCATCTTTCATTACTGCTTTATTATTGCATCTAGTAAATTAAAAATATCAAATTTATAAACTATAAAAGAAATACATAAAAATTAAATTAAAATATTTAAAAATCCATAACTCACTCCTCGTGGGATCGATACTGGGGTCTTTGTTTCAAAACCCTATATTACTTGATACGTTATGTATACTTGCGTAGTACACCTAGTGTGTAAAATATTTTCAATAAAATTATCTTTGTATACACTAGTTGATATTATTACCTATTACATATATTTGAAAGCATTAATTATTATATTTGTCATCAGCGGATTGCGGGTCAAGTTTTTGGTGCCGTTGCCGGGGATTGAATTTTTATTACGAATATATATAACATTGGGTCAGTTATCAAAGAGCGAGGATGGGAGAACTTTCGCTACACAACAAACAAAGCTGCTATCGAATTTGTGAGGGAATTCTACTCCAATCTTACTCAACTCGAGGATGAACCAGTCCAAGTAAGAGGATTCTCTGTCGACTTTAATGCTAACCTCATTAACATTTTTTACGAGCTTAACGATTATTTTTCTAGTGAGTATGAAACATTTGGAACAATGGAGGGTCCGTTGAACGATGTTATTGACTTTCTCACTGATGGGGAGTTTGGAAAATTAAAAATCGTGAACGGATTAACTTTCCATTGTCCATGTTGAATGCCACTGCTAAGGCATGGCATTATTTCATTTGTTTGACTCTGCTACCTACCTACCATCACAGTGAAGTCTTGAGAGATAGAGCGGTTCTGAATTTCTGCATTCAGAACAATAGAAGCATTAATGTGGGGAGAATCATTTATAAGAATATTCTGATCACTACAAAGAGTGAGACAAGTGGATATTTAGGGCATCCTAGCCTAATTTATGCACTTTATCAATTATATGGAGTTGAAGCAAGAGATGATGAAGAATGGGTGTATCCCATGAAACCCATTAGTAAGGAGAACATAAAGACTTATGAATCCCATGAGAAATGGAGATCAGGGAGTAGGAGCAAGGCACCTTCTACTAGTAGAGACATACCTTCTACTAACTATGACCCTCCTGCCTCTAGTCCCCCTACCTTATATGATCTGACGAATGCCATGACCCTGCATAGGAAAATTTTTGAGCAGTTGGTTTAAAAACTAGAAAGAATTGATCACAGGATTGAAGGTTTAGAGAGAAGACACGATCATGATAGTGAGTATCTTTAGAGGCACTCTGATTTTGAGATCACATAATATGATGCTCAGGCCATATACTATAGAGGAGAGCCTGATGTCATTTTTTCCAGAATGCCCCCGAAATACTCAGTATCAGCCCAATCCTCCTGCTGACTACGGTGATGAGGACTTTGTATGGGATTTTGATTGATCGTTGTGATAGTGATGTGTTGTGTTGTTTGTTTTAGTTTTGTTGATGTACTTTGATTTTTATTATATTCTGTGGACTATGCTTGTTTCTGGGATATGTGTTTTATTTAGCAGTTTGCATTTTCATTTCCAGATGTTTGTGATATTGTTGACCTCATTTTTGATGAGGTCTTCCTTTTCTTCTTTTTAGTGCTTAGGATCTAGCCTTAGGCTTTTCCTTTGACTATCTTAGAGGACTAGAATTGGGACCCGCCTTTTAGAAATTCAAACCACTTCTAAACTCCCTGCAAACTCCACAAACTTGACTATAGACCCCTAATCACCTAGAGGGTTGAAATCAAATGTGGAAGTTTAAAGGATGAGTTCCTATAGGACTCTTTGGCCTTAGGACTACCCTGGGTGGTCTGGTCTGATGAAGGGGCTGACTTACACACACATTACACTTATACATTACACTTACACACTACATTTCCACACACTTCCTAAAACCACACCCATACCCAACTTAACCTCCTGACTCATGTAGGTGATTCACATGGATGGTCCTTAACCCCTAAGCCTCAGGCAAGAGGGTTAGGAACAACATAGTGAATGCCTCAAATGAGTCCTTTCATGGCTCATATGGGCTTGAAATGGCTTCATGGCTCAACCAAAATGATTTCTTTCCACCTAAATTCACCCAATCTTCAATTTCCCAAATTTTCAATTTTGACCCCTGGACCCTACACCTACTAAACCTACCCAAAACCCTCGAATTACCCAAATTTTTGCAAAATCTCCAAATTACCTAAAATCTTCCAAAATCAATCCCAAACACCTCCACATCACTCAAATTGATCATCCATACCCAAAAATACCAAAAATTCCAAGAAAACCCCCCAATACCCTCCAAATACCCAAAATACCCTTCTTGGCCTAAAAATCCAAAAATTCAGAAAATTCCCAGAAAATTCCAGAAAATCCCAAATATTCCCAATTTCATTTTGTCCAACTACACCATGGGCCAATTTTGTCAATTTACCCTACTTTTGTCAAAACCCCCAAATCGACCCATTTTAACCCAAAGTGGACCCAATGTCAAACCAAACATACCCAATTGACCCCAATTTTGGTCCAATTCAATTCTAAACTTCAATTCAACATTCCCAATACCAATTTAGACCAAATCCAAGTCCAATTTGATTGACATTTGGATCCAATTTCACTTTGGGCCTTAAAGCCCAAATTTGGACCCATGACCCAAACTTAGCCCAAACTAACCCAATTCAACTCCAATTAACCCCAAATCTTTTCTAAACCTTCCTTAACATCCTCATAAACAAAACACTAACATGATTTGCCCAAGATTTTGACCCAAACCTCACTCAAATTCAACCCAAAATCAAAAAGCCCAATTTCGACCTAAACCCAAATCTAACCCAAATAGGCCCAAACCCCAAACTTAAAACCCAACCAAAGCCAAAACCTCTTTGAAACACTCCCATAAACATTTCTTAATATTTATTTTACATCAATTTCAACCCTAGCCCAATATTGGCCCAAGTTAGCCCAATTTGACCTACATTGGCCCATTCACCAAAAGAATTCAAATCCAACCCAATTCAAGTCCAAACTACCCCAAATTTGCTTCAAGTCACTCATGACACATCCCTAAACCAAAACCAACAACTATTTGGCCCAAACTTCTACAAAAATTCCCATCCATGAACACATCCTTAAACTTAAAAGCCCACTTCCCTTAAACCTTCTTAAAAGCCCATTTCCTTCAAAATTCAAAAGCCCAAATCTACCCTAAAGCCCACATGACATCTCCATTTGTCATCCATTTAATTAAATCCATTACCTAAGTCCTAAAATCATCATTGAATTATTCCAAATGAAGCCTCATGCCAAATCACCCCTAAATACTAAAATTTTCCTTAAATCCATTTCCATGAAATCGACTTTACTTTTCCCAAGCCAAATGGAGCCATGGAGCCATGCATAAGCCATATGCAAGCCATGAGAGCCTCTTTACATGTCACCATGCCATTTTGGGCAAAAGGAGGAGACTCTTTCCTTAATTCCTAAAGGTGATTAACCACTTCCATGTTTCCACTAAACCATGCTTAAGCCTAATCGTGCTTGGATGGTGACTCGACCCTACTGATTATGCTCGAGCCAAATCACTTTTCCTCAGCCAAAACCAGGCCTTGGGTGGTGCACCTAGCCCAAATGGGTGGGTTGACCCATTTAGGTTCAAATCTAGCCATGCCCCATTCCACTTTGGATCAAAGCCTTTACACATGTCCATGGCCAATCGATCGCACAAACCTCCACCCCCGACCCACCCGACCTTCGAGGGTGACCCATGCTCAGCCGGCCGGCCACCGTGCCGCCGGAAAACACCATGGCCGAAAGTTCACATGTGAGCCAACATTGAAATTCTCACTTGCTGAGCTGCCCCATTCCCAGTGGCTACCATGGCTGATCTTCTCCTCACCAGAGCAGCTGATCCCAAGCCCTAACTCCCCCTGGGAGGCCTTCCACCCTCTCCTATTTAAACCCCTCACCCTCTCGGCCAAAGGAGAGCCAAGCACAAACCCTGCCGAAACTCGCCAAAATTGTTCCAAACCCTTCACCATCCTTGGAGCGGTTGATCCCCAGGTGTCAATTTGCCCTAATCCCCACCAACAGAGCCCAATTTCTCAACCGAAATTCCAACCAAAACCGGGACACTTTGCCACGTTGAGCCAATCCTCAAATTGATCGGTCCTACACCTTCACCGGACCAAGAGGAGAAGTTTCCCACCGAAAGCCCCATCTCCGAGGCCACCCAGTTGCTCCAGTCCTCCAAGCTTTGTGATCGACCGTGGTCACTTTCATAGCTAGACAATTCACTGGACCGGGAGACTTCATCCTGGAGCTTGTCGGGACCCAATCGAAGGTGCAACAACTCTCGGATTGAAGCCACACTTCTCCGAGCTAAGGTATGAGTTAACTATTCATCCCGAGCTTCCGGAGATTCTCCATTTCAAATGCCTTAGTTTCAATGCATGTTAGCCGTATAGATGTGTTCGTCTCTTCAAGACGAATCCATGAAGCATAAGAACATGAAAATCCATTGAGAATCGAGTGAGATCTTAGTGGATTTAGTGTGGACGCGCTCTCGGGTGAGAACACTTGGGGACGATGAACGGATGCCGTCCATTCGATACACGCGCGCACGGACGGCCGAGATTGCGTCGGACCGGGAGACGGTACGAGAACCGCGGGGCCCGGGCCGGCCGACTCGGATGGCGGCGTCGAACGGGAGCGCGACACGCGGCGTTTCGGAGCCGCCGAGGTCGACGCGGCGCCGCGTGGATAAATAGAAAATTAGGGTATTTTTCTATTTACTTAATTCCCTAAACTTCAAAAATTCATATCTCCGTGTAGAAAAATCACAAAAATAAAATAAAAATACCCTCTTGCTCAGATGAACGTAGGAGAATAATGTGGAAAAGAAATCATTTAATTTAATTAAGTATTTTATTTTTTATGATTTATTTACTCTCTGCATACATTTAATTCTCCATGCATGTATACAATTCACCATGGCATGAGACCATAGTGGCTTAAGCCTCCGAACTCGGGAACATTCCCCGAATTTTCCAAGGTCGTAGGCCATCTCCGTGAAAAGTTATTTATTTTTCAAATGCATGTTGCTCGTTTTGAGTATTTTAATTCCAAAAATTAGCATGTTGTGAAATAAATTCTAGAAATATTTAGTGATGTTCCTTATGACCAGCAGAACCCTAGGAAAAATAGGACTTGAGTTAATTCATTCGGATTAACCCTAATCGGCTTAAACACCTAAAATAGGTCTTTAATCAATTAGAGTTAACCAGGCATCAAATTGACTTGAAATCAATTCTCCACTGACCTTTAGGATCAGAGGAATCCACCATAAAAATTTGAAGTCAATTGGACTTGGTTAGCCCCACTAATTGGGTTGATTAAGCCACTTAGCCATTTTAAACTTTAAAAAATTCATAACTTTTAAAATACTTTTCAAAAATTCACCAAATTGGTTTTGGAGCCTCTCTGATATCAGGGAAACCTAAGAAAATTAAAATTTCAATTTTCTAAAAAAGTTGATTTTTAATAATATTTTAATATTTTTAATAATTAAAAAATAATAAAAATCACAAAAATAATAAAATTCACCAAAATGTCACATTTTGAATTTTAATCACTTAGGAACAAATCCCACATTTTTCCTAAGTCTATTTAGTGAGATATTAAATTTTAAAGCCCTAGGGTAATTTTAAAATTAAAAAAAAATGTATTTTCTAGCATTTTCACTAAAATAATTATTATAAATCATAGAAAAATCAGAAAATTGCAAAATTTGTTTCTCTGGTTTCCTTAATATCAGAGAGATTTTTGAAAAATATAAAATCCATTTTTCAACATTTATCTTATTTTTAAATTAATTAACACTCCAAAACTCAAAACAATTATAATAAAAATAATATAATTCAAAAAATCACCAAAATTGGTCCAAGTGCTTCTCTGGTCATTAGGAATGTCCCCTAATTTTCTTAAGGACAGAAACTTTTCCCTTGGTCATGTTATCAAATTTTCCTTGAAAATCTCTATTTTTCACCAAAAATAATTATATAAATAAATTAAATACAGAAAAATCACATTTTCTCCTCTCATGTCTTTATTGACATATGAGTAAAGTCACATAAAAATTTCAAGTTCATTTGAGTTCAATTTAGTGAGTTATGAAATTATTAAGCTTAAAGGGTAAAATGGTAATTAAAATCTTTAATCCTTAATTAAAACTTTAGGTTCAATAAAAAATCAACAAGTAAAATATTTGATCCTAATCTGATTTGGATGATTGAAATTTAAATAATTAAAGGGTAGAAACCCATTAAATAATTTTAAAATGATCAAACTTTAATTAAATAATAGATTAAATTTGGAAGAATAATAAAATTGGAATTATTAAAATAAGGGATCTTTATTAGGAAGAGATTTATTCTTTAATTTAAAAAATCCCTAAATTAATTATATCAACTAATACTCAATTTTTAATTAAAATGATAACTCAAATTTAAAATATTAAAAGACTTAATTTCAATTAAAATTAAAAATAAAGTAAATTAAAGATAAATTAAGATTAAATTTAAAAATTAAATTAAATTAAATTTAATAATTAAATTAAATTAAATTAAACAATTAAATTAAGTTAATTAAAATTAAATTAAATTAAATAATTAAATTAAATTAAATAATTAAACAATTAAATTAAATTAAATTAAATAATTAAAATTAAATTAAATTAAATTAAATAATTAAATTAAAGTTAAATCAAATCAAATTAATTAAACACCAAGTCAAATTAAATTGAATTATGTTAAACTAAATTAAAACTCAATTAAATTAAGTTAAATTAAATATAACATCACCTAAGACATAAAAGAAATTAAATATAAAACAACTTGAACACTATTCCAAATTTAAACTCTTTAACTTAAACCAAATCATTTGAATACTAACTTGCCCTTGAAAGCTTTGATTATGGTAACTCCTAAATGAAACATTAAATGGAGTGTTACTTCACTCATAGGATATTCGAATGTCCTAGTTGCTGAGCAAGTTAACAAGACGTGAAAACCTCGGACGATCGATTCATTTATATAATTAAATTCATTTGGACTTAAAATAATTCTAGAAATATTGAAAAGATGTTTAAGATCCTTCTTAAGCACTTCCTCAATATGATAGGATATTTATAAGAACAATTGAATTTGATTATTCTTTGATGAAGAAAATCGTCCTTAAACCAAAACACAAAGAACCTAGACGTCATAGGAAATGACTAGCTATAGGATTAGGAATTTGGTAGAAAACCATAACCTTTCCCTTAGCTTTACCTAGGAACTTGTTTAAATATTCTAATTGTGTTTTAAGTGCAGCTTCGGATGACGGGAAGACCCTCCAGGTACGCTTTTATTTTATTGCAATTTACTTTCTTGCAATTTACTTTCTTGCAATTTACTTTCTTGCAATTTACTTTATTGCAAATGCATTTTACTTTTCTTGCATGATAAAACAACTGTTGCATGAAAACTCACACCTTTAGGATAGCCCCCTAAAACTGAAACCAAAATTAAATTAAAAGTCATTGCAAGATAAAATTCACCGCCACAACATTTCAAAAGATAAAACAACTCAAAATTTAATCACAAACATAACACAAAACTACAATTGCAACTAAACTAAAACGTCCTGTTGGATGATCGGGAATACCTCGGATGATGTAACCTACGTGTTGCTAACGGGATTTCCCACGGTCTAAATGAAAGTGTGGAACTCATTCGATTGAGTTTAGCAAATTCATCCGGACTAAGTGAATCCGATAAAAATAATGATGCCGGAAGGATGGAACCGTGGGATCTTAACCGGTGTCGTTATAATCAACTTTAAGATTTGTTTTAATCAAAATACAAAACACTTGGAAATTAAGATTTTCTCTAAACCAAAACACTTTTCTTAACTCCTGATTTATGATTTCTAAAACTAAACCTCTGCAACAACAAGGAGCTCGTGAGCATGGTGGGCGGCATGACCATCGTCATCAAGAAAACCCGAGTCTACTTCAAAGAAACTTTCCTAGAATTAAAACAACCAAGCCATAGGACTTCGAGGTAGCTCTGCTCTAGTGCAACATAAATCCTCAACTCTTCGTTAGGTATTTGCATTGCAAATTAAGCCCTAACCGGTCTTAGGATTCCGAGGTAGTCGTCCGATACGACAATAAACCCTCACATTTTCTAGGCTATTTGTTTGATTTTATCATACAAATATAAGCCCTAATTAATTAAAATTGGCAAGATTGAAATACTAAATAAACATTAGGACTTTCCTAAATTCAAGCCAAACGATAGGATAGTCGGGAAATTATCGAAGTTCACTTCGAATCAGTGATTTCTTCTACCTTTCTTCCTTTGGATTCACAAAACAAAATGTTCCAAAAATTTGATCCATTCCCTATTGAAATTCCAAAATTCAATCTTTGAAAACCTTAAACTTTGAAATTCTTGAGAGCAGAATCATTGATTATTATCGAGAGTTTTCTTAGGTGATTCCCGTCACTTAAGATGTAATTAACTATAGGGGCTTGCCCTTATAGGGAATTTTAAAGAACCTGTGTAATATAAACCTCGTTTAATGTTTTCATATTAAGCAGGGAAACTTGTCGGCTTATAAAATTGGTTCGCGGACCAAACGGATGTCACAAATCTTCTAGTTTATTTAATCGAGCCCCACCATCAAGCAGTGTGTCTATCCTTAGGGATAGATACACGGTTTGTGGTGTGGTATTTGTTTATATAAACTATTTGGGATGTGAGATCAGTTTGATTTCATATCTTAAAATTTTTCAAACTTAAAATTATTTTCAAAATCAAATACTACTTTTCAAATTATTTATTTTAATTAAATTAAAAATTCGCCGACAGATTTCTGTTAGGCGACCCCTCTTCAAAATAAAACACGACCTAAAAATATGCCGACAGGATTTCTGGCGACTCCGCTGGGGAAAATTCCTCTCTCCATTATAATCAAATAATTCTGCTTTCAAAAATCGGTAGTGTATCCATGTCCCTAATGGATCAAACTACCCTTCTTTCCGTTGGAATACTATGTTCATTTCTATCTTGAACAAGTATAGCCAACATTCTCTCGGATTTAGGAGCCATTGTTTAGACACCCCTAAACGAGAGAGGTTCCGAGATCCTTTTACCTCATTTCTGAGGTGGGGTGGACCCCCAATAGGTGTTAGTTTAGGAATGATCCTTCGAGTCGAGAGGTCTTGCTTAAGACTTTCTTTTCCTTTCTGAATCAGATTCCTTACCTTCTCTACACCTTTGAACATTCCGTTCTAAATAAACAAACCCTCTAATAAATGATTCTTTTAACAAATAATTCCTTCTTATAAATACATGAACAAAAAATGAGTTCGGACTCTTTTCAATTCCTTTCTTTTCGTCCTGAAGAAAAGAAGCATAACTTGAGACTGACAACCAGAATCTACCCTGCAGAAATGGAAGCCCCGAAACTGATTTTCTCCTTCACCAACGGACTGGACTTCGCTGTCTATAAGGATGAACTGCCCGACAATGGGGTCATCCGATTTGGACAGGGGTTTGAAAACACGAACGTCAAGGTCACCGACGTCTCCCTCTTTGCACTGACAAACAAGGTATCTGAAGCTGAGGAACCACTGCTTGAGTTCAACCTTAGGTCGACCCAAGAGTTTCCTCCCCTGCAAAGGGTCCCGACTAGGAGGAGTACTGCTGTCCGCGGAGGACTGTTCTCACTACCCCCATCGGTCTAGTTGTTTCCGCACCTACCCCGACTTCGCCAAATCAAAGGGGAAAGAAATCCGGAACTATGGTAAACCCGTTACCGTGGAGGGTACGGATCTTCTCGTAAGACCTTCGTCTTCGAAATCGGGTCCAGTTCGAAGATTCCTTCGCTGACGAAGACCCAAAGAAGAAATAGAAATAGAAGGATCGCCAGGGAAGCCAGAGCTGCTGAGATTGCTTTCCTGGAGGAAATCCCAGAATTGCCTGAATATACACCGCTGCCTGACTACATACCACTTTTGGGAGGAAGCAGGTTCCATCCCCTCTCCGCCGCGAGAGGATGAAGAGAATGTTCGCAAGATTGTCGCCACATTACCACGGCCCGCATACTACAACGATAGCCGCAAGAAAAGAACTAGAAGTACGCCGTTTCGCTCGACCGCAAACTTTGGTAGAAAAGCTAGCGAAGAAGGAAAACGCGTCCCGTGTCGGAAATTCTACGAAGGATAGGGCGGGTGCCGATCAAATCCCGTCTTGGGCCTCGAGTAGAACCCGCCGTCATGATAGAAAAGCCAAGCAAGAGAATGAAGGCTAGCCCGCCTGTCGTAGTATCAGGGTTACAGATTAGGGAGGATACCACCTTCCAGCATTTGGCCGATAGAACATCTGGTCGCTAGACCTTCCGCTGCTAGAAGGATGGTGTGGCGTCCCACTACGGGGCGATTGAGACCGAAACGAGCGGCCCGAGAAAGAAAGTCTCGCCGAGAGGCTGGAATCGAAGAAAGTGCTACCTGCGATGAAGGGGACTCGTGAAAAAGGACCCGGCAACCATCGCATGACAACCACAAAGATACACGAAAGCTCCGCTAGAAGATGCCATGGAAAAGTTGAGAACCGACATCCGACGGTTGGCAAAAGAAAGAGAAGAAAAGTTCGGAGATGAGATCGACTCATCGGAATTCATGGACAACGAATATGCGGAAATCAACATGGTTGAGACACGAGCTTCATCGGCTTCTCGAGGTGCTCCTGCGGCGCAGAAGAGAGGAGCCGGAACCGATGAAGAGACGGCTTCGGGAAAAGGACGACACGATCGCTCAAATGGCGAAGAGGATGGAAGAGATGGCCATAGCTCTAGCCACTCTCCAAAGTCAAGTACAACCACATAGAGAGACACCCCCAGAAGTCATTCACATCGTAGACGGAGGGAAGGAAATTACATCCGTCAATGGGGATGACCAGTCGAAAAGGATACAACACAAAGTATGATCCCCGAAAAGGATATCGAGAACTTGGTAGAACGGCGAGGTGCGAGAAGCCCTAGCACGATCGAAGAACGGGACATCTATTCGGACGGGTAGGCCTTACCGGAAGAATTCGACGCCGTCCAATACCCGAAAGGGCTTCGTACCACCTCTCGTTTAAGACCTTCGACGGAACAGGAACCCCCGACAAGGCATGTTGCACACTTTCGTGCCGATTGTTGCAATGCCGGCGGGAGCGATGCGCTACTCTTCCGACGGTTCGTTAGCGGTCTGTCGGGAATCGCCTTCGACCGGTATGCGACGTACCCAACGGATGCAGTAAAGACATTCTCGCAGCTAGAGAGCCTCTTCATTAAGCGATTTGCCGGAGCTCGGCACCACATCACTATAGGTGATTTAGTGGTAGAGAAACAAAGGCCGAATGAGACTTTGGTGGATTACATACTTCGATGGAGAAACTTAAGCATGAAGTGTGAACCACAACCGCAAGAACAACATGCGATCGGCATCTTGCTTAAAAGCATTCACGGCCCGATAGCACTTCTCCTCAAGGGATTCACTATTAAGACTTTTGAGAAGTTGTTAAGCAAGGCCGGAAGCTTGCAAGAAGAGGCGAAGCAATTAAGTTTTGCCGACAAGACGGACAAGCGAAGCCGGTGAAGACTTTCGAAAAGAAATGCGGGGTCGTTGCGGCGGTTGACAAAGGCAAACAACCGATGCAAATACCACCGTAACGGCCGCAGAAGCAACCACAACAAAATTACCGACGAACCCCGGTCCAGCTATCGATCGTCTCCGCAGGTATGAACAACCGTCTCGTCCGCAACATACATCGAGGAGCTTCGAGCGAGAGAATATCCGTTCAAAAATGAAGCAAGTACCAAAGATGTTCCGTAGCTTAATGAAAACTCCGGATTTCCAGCTGCCGAGCCCAAAAGACCGGAGGAAGTCAACAAGAAAGGTGATCCCAACTTTTGCCCCTACCATCGGATGCTTGGGCACAAGATAGAAGACCGCATTACCTTCAAAAGTTGGCTCAACGACAACCTTCGGAAAGGAAATATAACAATCCCGAAGGAGTACATGAAGGAACCCCGAAAAGGAGGTTCCGTCAATGTTATCTCAACCGATCCCGTCATTCCGATAGATCCCTATGCAACCGACGATGGATGGACTACCGCTCGGACGAGATCTTCGAAGAAGATTTTAGACAACATCCGAACCGCTTCGGTGCGAGCTTCAATTCGGAGTTCGAGACCCGTTAAGCCCGATACTATCACTTGCGATAGAAGAACCACCTCGACAGGAGACAATCGAAGAGAAGAAGAAAATTGACGAAGAAGAGGGGACCGAGATTCCTAAGGCTAGGACTAGGGGCCGCTTATCCTAGGATAGTTGTTTCCGATTCGGGGGAGAAATCCCTCGAACCTCTCGATTTTGTATGATTATCTCGCTCACTTCGGTGGGATCATATAATGATAAGGGTGATGGCGTTGGCTACGTTTTGATCGTTTCTAACGATTACGTAACTAGCGACAATCCGGGCGTCGATTTCGATACCAACAACAATTCTCAAATCATACATGATCTCGACGATCAAAATGACGAAGAAGACATCCATCAAGGAGGCTATGAGAGTTCAACAAGCAACGGATCTATCTCGTGAGTTTCGAGGAGCTCCGCATTACGATAGAGTTAGAGCCTTCGGATTTGGAAGATAATCCGGAAGAGCCGATCATTCCGATTCGGGAGGAGACACCGACAAACTCAATACTAGATTCGAAGAAATTACGAAGTCAACCTAAGAAGTGGAAAAGTTCTACCTCCAAGAATGAGTCCAAAAGACAAAGGAAAGCGGTGGTTGTTCAAGAAGAACCAACCCCGGCAGAAGACATACCCATTCGAGAAGAAGCCGAGACACGGGAGAACAAAGTGGACTACAACGTGCTAGCCCATCTTAGGAAACTACCGACCAAACCGAGTATCTACGATGCTCTCATCTTATCAAAGGAGATGAGAGAAGCTCGATCAAGGCCTTACTTGATCCGGAAATTTGCTTAGCTCAAATGGCCGGAGATTCCTTAGATGAGGTTTGCTCGTTAAAGGAACAGACGAGGTGTCACCTTCACGTACAATGACCTACTACTTGGGACGATGCATCACAACCGACCGTTGTACATTTCGAGTTACAATCGGGAAGTTTACGCTCTCCGGAGTATTGGTGGATCCAGGAGCATCAATCAATATAATGAGTCTTCGAACACTAGCATACTTGGAAATTGATGCTCGTGAGCTCGAGGCCGACAAAATGTTATTAAGAGGATTCAACCGTAGAAGGAGAAAGAGCCCTCGGGTCAATAACGCTACCGATGAAGACCGGTGATTTAGCAAAGACAACCGCAAAATTTCATATAATCGATTCGAAACGTCGTTCAACGCTCTATCGGGCCGACCATGGATACATGAAAACGGGATGGTACCATCATCTCCGCATCGGTGCATCAAATATTACGATGGAGGAGAACGAGTGCATCAAAGGAGACTTACAACCATTCTCCGTACATGAAATTGGAATCCATGAAGATGCGACTTATTATGCACCGCCAAAGAAAACAATCTTCTCCGGAGATACCGTAACAAATAAAGCAAAGAAAGTTCGGGACAACGAAGAACCCGAAGTTCTAGTCCAACGAGCCACTCACCACTCCCTTCCGGCGAGATGGTGAAGGTTTCTCCACAACTCGCATCCGAGGTCGAGGCCGGGGACGAGGCCGTGGTAGAGACACTAGGACAATTGGACTGAAGAAACCAACCATCAATGTTGATTGGGATGATAGTTCCGAAGAAGAAAAAGAAATCAAGCAAGAAACGACAACAATAAGTCGAAAGAAGCCGCAATACAAGATCTCCCTCGAAGATGAAAAGAACGAAGAATACAAATCAATGTACGAGAAGATTAACCACTACGTACATACTATGACCCTAACTCCGATCCATTCTAATAAGATCGAGGGTATGGAGGTCAAAGAGGTACGTAGTGACGGTGCAAAGCCGATCAAATTCTACCGTGGTGCTTCTTCCTCCAAAACCGAAAATAATGTACAATTCGAAGATGTCACTTCATCGAATTAATGGAATTACCTTTTGAGTGGTACTCTCCCCGTGTTCAAAATTTAATTCAACGTGGTTTCTTACCTCGACAATGGACAAGAGGCCAATCACAACATTTTGAAAAGTTATGGAATAACTCCGGCCGTCCTCCCAATTCAAAGTATGGACTCGGATTCGGCACGTAGGGTCGGCTGACGATACTCGAATTTTGCTTGGTTGTCACTTGCAAATCCAATGAAAACTCGCATGGAAACTACAGACGAACTCGAAGATTTACAAATTGGAGACGCTCCACCAGAATTCGAAGAAGAAATCAAATCCACAATAGATGAGTTAACGGAAGTTAACTTAGGTACTAGCGAAGAGCCTAGACCTACCTTTGTTAGCTCCTTACTCAATAAAGAAGACTCCGAAGAAATAATCAAATTGTTAATGGAATTTAAGGACTGTTTTGCTTGGAACTACGATGAAATGCCGGGATTAGCCCTGTAGGTTGCAGTCCATAAGTTAGGAGTGGATCCTACTTCGTTCCGACGTACAAGGTCCTAGAAGAATGCGTCCGGAAATCGAACAACAAGTCATAGCCGAAGTTAAAAAGCTAATAGACGCTAAATTTGTCCGTGAAGAACAATACCCGACTCGCTAGCCAACGTAGTGCCGACCGAAAGAAGAATGGTCGATCGAATTTGTGTGGACTTCGCAGATTTAAACAAGGCATGTCCAAAAGATGAATTCCCTCTACCGATTCCAGAACCGATGATCGATATTGCTTCGACACATGAAATATTCTCATTCATGGATGGATCTTCGTGATACAACCGGATAAAAATGGCTCCGGAAGATGAAAAGCTTACAAGCATTCGAACGCCGATCGGAGTATTTTGCTACACAAGGATGCCATTTGGACCGAAGAACGCAGGAGCAACTTACCAAAGAGCAATGACAAGAATTTTTGATGATCTCATCCACAATCAAGTCGAGTGCTACGTGGACGATGTCGTCATCAAAAGCAAAGTAAAGGAAAACCACTCGTATGATTTGAGAATTGTTTTCGAACGATTAAGACAATTTAACCTTAAGATGAATCCTTAAAATGCGCCTTCGGCGTCACCTCCGGAAATTCTTAGGATTCGTTGTCCGACATCGTGGAATTGAAATCGACCCGAGAAGATTAAAGCCATCTTAGAAATGCCGCCTCCCAAAACCTTAAAACAACTACGATCTTTTCAAGGGAAGCCGGCATATCTTCGACGCTTTATCTCAAACCCGTCGAGTAGGTGTCGACCTTTCTCGCACTAGTTAAAAAGGACGCCAAATTTATTTGGGAAGAGAAATGCCGAAGGCCTTCGAAGACATTAAACAATATTTAATGACACCTCCCGTCTTAGCAGCCCCAGCCTCGTGTAGACCGCCGATACTTTACACCGCGGCTCTAGACGACTCCCTCGAGCCCCGTTAGCCCAGTGTCAATGATGAGGGTAAAGAAAATGCTCTTTACTACTTAAGCCGTCGTTTACTTCCGACGGAGGTAAGGTATCCCGCAATTGAAAAGCATTGTTTGGCCCCGATCTTCGCCGCTCAAAAGCTCGTGCATTACATGCTTTCTCATAAGGTCAACCTCGATCTCGAAGTTTAATCCATCGCAATACTTCGATGACTCGTCCAACACTTTCCTGCAGACTTGCCGGATGGTCAATGATATTATTGCAATTCGATATAACTTTCGTGCCTCCGCGTGCCGTAAAGGGACAAGTCTTAGCAGACTTCCTCGCAAAGACACCCTTTGCCGGCCGAATCTCCTCTCAATGACGATCTCGCCGGATGAACAAATAATGAGCCTAGAAGACCCCGATGATCGACGTTGGGAATTGTATTTCGACGGAGCATCTTCAGCACACAAAGACGAAGAATCGCAAGTGATAGTGCCCGTGAAGGCGAGAATCGGGCTAATCTTTATAACACCGGAGCGGGGGATGTTAAGATACTCCTACCACTTGACGAACCGTGTACAAACAACGAAGCGAATCACGAAGCCCTCATAACGGGATTGGAATTAACCATTCAAATGGGGATAACGGACATCAACATCTACGGGGATTCACAGTTAATCATTCAACGGATCGCCGGACAATACAAGATTTTTAAACCAAGACTCGAACAATACTTCCAAGATGCCATACAACTTGTTGGAATGCATTCCAAATGTGACAATCTACAAAATTCCTAGAAAAGAGAATGCTTTAGCAGATGCTTTAGCCCGTCTCGCAAAAGAATTTGCTCGTTTGCAAGATGAATCAGCTGGAAGTGTCGGTTCACTGACGTCGGGTCCTATCACAACTCGACATAGACACGATACACAAATCAAAAAAAGAAAAAGAATCAACTAGAAGCAGTGACGTAAAAACACGAAGATCGACGACGACCATTGATGGACTACCCGCAAACAGAAAGCTACCGGAGGATAGGTCGCCGGCCCATCGGATCAAGAAAAGAACTCGTCCTACGCATTAATAAACAACATATTATACGAAGGTCTTTTCGATCAAATGTGGCTAAGGTGCCTAAGCGGGTCCGAGGCCCGTGAAATTGTTAAAGAGGTGCATTCGAGACTCGTGGCGCTCACCAGCCGGGTCCAAAGATGAAAATGAAAATTAAAAGACTAGGGTACTACCGGCCCTCGATGATGACCGATCGCATGAAAATCGCCAAGAGCCGTCATCAATGCCAAGTGCACGGAGTGGTTCTACATCAACCTCCAAATGTGCTACACCCGACAATTGCGTCGTGGCCATTCGAATGTCGGGGCACGGATATAGTGGGTCCGATAGAACCACCATCTTCAAAAGGACATCGTTTCATTCTTGCAGCTACAGATTACTTTTCCAAGTGGGCGAGCAGCTCCACTTAGAGAAGTGAAAGCACACCACGTGCTACGCTTTTCAAGAACCAAGTTGTCTACCGTTTCGGAGTGCCGCGCAGGATCATCTCGTATAATGGGTCAGCATTCGAAGCACACAAATCAACAATTTTGTCGGGAGACACGGAATCGACCGGCGATACTCAACAATTTACTACCCAAGAGCAAACGGCCTCGCCGAGGCTTTTAATAAAACTCTCGTTCAAATCTTAAAGAAAACCTCGGACGATAATAAGAGAAATTGGCACGAGAAATTGTTAGAAGCCTTATGGGCCTACCGGACAACCTTCGTAACCCCTACTCAAGCTACACCTTACGCTCCGGTGTATGGGTCCGAGGCAAGTGTTACCTTTAGAGGTTCAGCCTTCCTTCACTCGGAATTGCAATTGCAAATAAGATCACGACGAAGAAAACGCCGTACTACGACTCGAAGAATTAGAAAGCTTGGAAGGGAAAAGACTTGCAGCGCAACGTAATTTAGAACTATACCAAGCTAAGATGGTTCAAGCCCATGACAAACCGGTCCGCCCAAGAACCTTCAAAGTTGGTGACTTAGTTCTCGTTCTCAAGAGACCTATTCTCGCACACCGCAAGATAGGAGGAAAATTTGAACCCACTTGGGAAGGACCGTTTGTGGTTGAAGCAAGATACTCGGGAGGTTCCTACCAGCCTAGTGAATTGCCGGGAGAACGACATATGCTTCCAATCAACGGACGATACTTGAAAAAATATTACGCTACCCGATGTTTCGAAGGAATGAATTCTTCATCCCTAAGAAACACGAGTGAAGTAATTACTTGTGATTGGGTCCGAACCCAAAAATAATAAAATGTGCTAAGATAAATAAAATCATGATAATTAAGTTTTCCTTGTTTCCTTCTCCAAATCAAGATCTCTTTCCGGATCTTATCCTACTTCATTCCCGTTAAATTTCAAAATATAAGAATAATGAAAAAATGTATCTTTAATAAACATTTTCTTAATGTTCTTGTTCTTAAGTACAACCCTCGATCCTTTTCCTTGTCTTTTCGCAGGGAAATGTCGAACGGGCGGTTGGTCTTGAACTTTAAGAATGGCGTAAGCCTTGCACTCGATGAAAAGAGGGTGAAAGATGGAGCGATAATCGAGATCGACTCGGATTTCGCACCACGCAGGCCTACGAGACGAGGAAAGTGACCGGGTCCCAGTTAACCGAGAGGAACTACCCGGGCAGACAGTGATGAAAGTGGGTGGCCCAAGCCACCAATCCAACAACAAGAAAAGAAAAGCAAACACCGAAGAAGACAAGAAAATGAAGTCCGTAGTCACTACAGCGGAAGGCAGGCTTGTCAGCGCCGCGCCCGCAGAGATTCAAGAAGTTCGGAGGGCTACTCTTACAGCCACGCAACGAAGAAATAAGAATCGCCGCATCCGTAAAATGTTAACAAAACTAGCTGCGGACCAGCGCGACGAGACAGCTGCTAATGCCAGCACTCACATTTCAAGGACACCGGTTCACCGAGAACCCGAAGAAAGGAGGCCAGCTCCTAGAATAACAAAAAGAACCGTGGAAATCTCCGGAAGATCGAAGAAAGAAGGCTACCGCTCCATCGGATAGAACCACCGAGCAGTGCATGACCTTGTTGCGAAGCAACCCCGGGGATGTCCCGACGAGCATCATCCCCGAGGAGCCGAGGTATGCAGGGGAACGTGAAGGGATTGAACCATATATCCCACAATACGTCACAAGGCCTCGCCATCTGCAGATCATTCCGGAATACGAGCCGGAGAGGATGCGAATGTTGAAAAGAAAACTTTCGAATACTTCGAGAGAATTAAAGGAAGAAGAATCAACATACTAGAAGGCCTCGAGCTACACACCGACGTATTCTCGCAGTATGAACAACAACGAATCGTGGATCGTATCCGGATCCGAAAAGAATGGGCCGAGCGAGCCGCCCGAGGGAAAACACATACTCGGAACCCCGGAGATGGATGCCGGGGAAAGGAAGAATCACAATACAATGTGGATGCTGCTACAACTTTGCTGAAGACAGAAAAGGAAACCCACCAGGGATACTCCGTCATGGGCAAGTAGATCCGATGCCATCAGTTATCAAGAGAATGGTAAAAAGATTGATAACATGGAGGGTATTGCCAGCAGATTGCATACCCAATAGCTGCATTATCAACATCTACAAACAGGGTGACTGCATACCCCCACATATTGATCATCACGACTTCGTCAGACCTTTCTCACAGTCTCTTTCTTGAATGAGTGCAACATCATGTTCGGATCCGACCTCCGGATAGCAGGCCCAGGTGAGTTCCGAGGGCCGATAAAGATACCTTTACCGGTGGGTTCCGTCATGATACCGCAAGGTAACGGAGCGGATATCGCAAAGCATTGCATACCGGGGTGCCAGTGGAGCGAATCTCGGCTACTTTCGGGAGGATGGACGACAAGCAAAATACCTTACCATTTCCAACCGGATCCGTAGCTAGAGAACCTCCGGCCTTACGAGCCGTGAGTTACATGGGAAATATCACACCTCCAATGTACATCCAGCCGCATCCTTGCCAAGGATGGCTTGGAAGGTGATGTTATCGACCATGTACCTCACTATTCGGACATGGATTTTCGACGGATGATGCTTTTGATGGATCAACAAAGATCATACACGATCCGTTTTGAGTCTACATGGATTGTATGAAATATATTCCGCATCGAGTTGTACGACGTATTTTCAACATGATTGGAATGAAAGTGACCATGTCACGTTTTTGGCCTTCACCTCTTTTGTGCAAATTGATTGGGAAACGCCATTAAAGTTAAATGAACTTTGAACAAAGAACATAAAAGAAAAAAAGAGAATAAAAGAAAACTTTCTAAAAAAAAAAAATCTGAAAAATGACAAACACCAAGTTCACATGAACATTAAATAAACAACAAAATAAAATTTGAACCATTAAAAGATAAACGAAATCAACACAAATATCAAATTTCATCTTTACAAATTCCAAATCAAATCCTCAATCAAATTCCAAATCAAATTCTCAATCAAAATCTAAATCCAATCTCGATCAAGTTTCAAACTTGATCTTTCAAATTTCAAATCAAATCTTAAATCAAATTTCAATCGAGTTCAAACTCATCCTTTCAAATTCAAATCTTTTGGGTCGAGGATTTTACATCCAAGACTGCACTGCTTTAGGATTCTCTTCCTATTGCACTGAAATACATCAAAACTCAAAACTTTTGGGTCAAGGATTTTACATCCAAGACTGCACTGCTTTAGGATTCTCTTCCTATTGCACTGAAATACATCAAAACTCAAAACTTTTGGGTCAAGGATTTTACATCCAAGATCGCACCGCTTTAGGATTCTCTTCCTATCGCACTTCGAAATACATCAAAATTCAAACCTTTTGGGTCGAGGATTTTACATCCAAGACCGCACCGCTTTAGGATTCTCTTCCTATCGCACCGAAATACATCAAAATTCAAACTTTTGAGTCGAGGATTTTACATCCAAGACCGCACTCGCTTTAGGATTCTCTTCCTATCGCACCGAAATACATCAAAATTCAAACTTTTGGGTCGAGGATTTTACATCCAAGACCGCACCGCTTTAGGATTCTCTTCCTATTGCACTCGAAATACATCAAAATTCAAAACTTTTGGGTCGAGGATTTTACATCCAAGATCGCACTCGCTTTAGGATTCTCTTCCTATTGCACTCGAAATACATCAAAATTCAAACTTTTGGGTCGAGGATTTTACATCCAAGACTCGCACTCGCTTTGGGATTCTCTTCCTATCGCACCGAAATACATCAAAATTCAAAACTTTTGGGTCGAGGATTTTACATCCAAGACCGCACCGCTTTAGGATTCTCTTCCTATCGCACCGAAATACACCAAAATTCAAAACTTTTGAGTCGAGGATTTTACATCCAAGACTGCACCGCTTTAGGATTCTCTTCCTATCGCACCGAAATACATCAAAATTCAAAACTTTTGGGTCGAGGATTTTACATCCAAGATCGCACCGTTTTAGGATTCTTTTCCTATCGCACTCGAAATACATCAAAATTCAAACTTTTGAGTCGGGGATTTTACATCCAAGACCGCACCGCTTAGGATTCTCTTCCTATTGCACCGAAATACATCAAAATTCAAATTTTCGAGTCGAGGATTTTACATCCAAGACCGCACTCGCTTTAGGATTCTCTTCCTATCGCACCGAAATACATCAAAATTCAACTTTTGGGTCGAGGATTTTACATCCAAGACCGTATCGTTTAGGATCTTTTCCCTATCGCAATGAAATACATCAAAATCGAAATCAAACTCTTGAGGTTAAGGATTTTACATCCAACACCGCTTTGCTCTGAGATATCTTCTCATTGCAACGATTCAATCTAATCAATTCAATTTTCTTTCGGGGTTGGAGATGTTACATCTAAAACCTCAAAATCCCAATTTTCATTTCAAATCAAATCCCTCAAATTAATTTTGACAAAACTTCAATCTAAATTGAAACTCCAAACTAAAATTTAAATTCACACATCAAAACATAAATTGAAACAAAATAAAATCTAAATCGAAATTCCCTCGCATCTTGTGATTTGGGATTTACCTCCTTTTCCTTTCCCTAGGCGAGAGTTCAAGAATCTCCGGTTCCGGAGATATACTCGACACTCCCCGGCAGAAACTCTTCTACTTCGTCCTAAGTTCGTCACTGGACATCCGTGTTGGTTTCGTCGATCGCTTCGGTCAACACCAATACGCGCGTGTGCTCCGTCGACTCACCACACCTATCGGGGGTCCATTTGTTGACCTCATTTTTGATGAGGTCTTCCTTTTCTTCTTTTTAGTGCTTAGGATCTAGCCTTAGGCTTTTCCTTTCGACTATCTTAGAGGACTAGAATCGGGACCCGCCTTTTAGAAATTCAAACCACTTCTAAACTCCCCGCAAACTCCACAAACTCGACTATAGACCCCTAATCACCTAGAGGGTCGAAATCAAATGTGGAAGTTTAAAGGATGAGTTCCTATAGGACTCTTCGGCCTTAGGACTACCCCCAGGCGTCCGGTCCGATGAAGGGGCTGACTTACACACACATTACACTTATACATTACACTTACACACTACATTTCCACACACTTCCTAAAACCACACCCATACCCAACTTAACCTCCTGACTCATGTAGGTGATTCACATGGATGGTCCTTAACCCCTAAGCCCTTGGCTAAGAGGGTTAGTGAACAACATAGATGAATGCCTCAAATGAGTCCTTTCATGGCTCATATGGGCTTGAAATGGCTTCATGGCTCAACCAAAATGATTTCTTTCCACCTAAATTCACCCAATCTTCAATTTCCCAAATTTTCAATTTTTGACCCCGGGACCCTACACCTACTAAACCTACCCAAAACCTCGAATTACCCAAATTTTTGCAAAATCTCCAAATTACCTAAAATCTTCCAAAATCAATCCCAAACACCTCCACATCACTCAAATTGATCATCCATACCCAAAAATACCAAAAATTCCAAGAAAACCCCCCAATACCCTCCAAATACCCAAAATACCCTTCTTGGCCTAAAAATCCAAAAATTCAGAAAATTCCCAGAAAATTCCAGAAAATCCCAAATATTCCCAATTTCATTTTGTCCAACTACACCATGGGCCAATTTTGTCAATTTACCCTACTTTTGTCAAAACCCCCAAATCGACCCATTTTAACCCAAAGTGGACCCAATGTCAAACCAAACATACCCAATTGACCCCAATTTTGGTCCAATTCAATTCTAAACTTCAATTCAACATTCCCAATACCAATTTAGACCAAATCCAAGTCCAATTTGATTGACATTTGGATCCAATTTCACTTTGGGCCTTAAAGCCCAAATTTGGACCCATGACCCAAACTTAGCCCAAACTAACCCAATTCAACTCCAATTAACCCCAAATCTTTTCTAAACCTTCCTTAACATCCTCATAAACAAAACACTAACATGATTTGCCCAAGATTTTGACCCAAACCTCACTCAAATTCAACCCAAAATCAAAAAGCCCAATTTTGACCTAAACCCAAATCTAACCCAAATAGGCCCAAACCCCAAACTTAAAACCCAACCAAAGCCAAAACCTCTTTGAAACACTCCCATAAACATTTCTTAATATTTATTTTACATCAATTTCAACCCTAGCCCAATATTGGCCCAAGTTAGCCCAATTTGACCTACATTGGCCCATTCACCAAAAGAATTCAAATCCAACCCAATTCAAGTCCAAACTACCCCAAATTTGCTTCAAGTCACTCATGACACATCCCTAAACCAAAACCAACAACTATTTGGCCCAAACTTCTACAAAAATTCCCATCCATGAACACATCCTTAAACTTAAAAGCCCACTTCCCTTAAACCTTCTTAAAAGCCCATTTCCTTCAAAATTCAAAAGCCCAAATCTACCCTAAAGCCCACATGACATCTCCATTTGTCATCCATTTAATTAAATCCATTACCTAAGTCCTAAAATCATCATTGAATTATTCCAAATGAAGCCTCATGCCAAATCACCCCTAAATACTAAAATTTTCCTTAAATCCATTTCCATGAAATTGACTTTACTTTTCCCAAGCCAAATGGAGCCATGGAGCCATGCATAAGCCATATGCAAGCCATGAGAGCCTCTTTACATGTCACCATGCCATTTTGGGCAAAAGGAGGAGACTCTTTCCTTAATTCCTAAAGGTGATTAACCACTTCCATGTTTCCACTAAACCATGCTTAAGCCTAATTGTGCTTGGATGGTGACTTGACCCTACTGATTATGCTGAGCCAAATCACTTTTCCCTCAGCCAAAACCAGGCCTTGGGTGGTGCACCTAGCCCAAATGGGTGGGTTGACCCATTTAGGTTCAAATCTAGCCATGCCCCATTCCACTTTGGATCAAAGCCTTTACACATGTCCATGGCCAATTGATTGCACAAACCTCCAGCCCCGACCCACCCGACCTCGAGGGTGACCCATGCTCGGCCGGCCGGCCACCGAGCCGCCGGAAAACACCATGGCCGAAAGTTCACATGTGAGCCAACATTGAAATTCTCACTTCGCTGAGCCGCCCCATTCCCGGTGGCTACCATGGCCGATCTTCTCCTCACCGAGCAAGGTCGATCCCAAGCCCTAACTCCCCCTGGGAGGCCTTCCACCCTCTCCTATTTAAACCCCTCACCCTCTCGGCCAAAGGAGAGCCAAGCACAAACCCTGCCGAAACTCTGCCAAAATTGTTCCAAACCCTTCACCATCCTTAGAGCAGTTGATCCCCAGTGTCAATTTGCCCTAATCCCCACCAACGAGCCCGATTTCTCAACCGAAATTCCAACCAAAACCAGGACACTTTGCCACGATGAGCCAATCCTCAAATCGATCGGTCCTACACCTTCACCTGGACCAAGAGGAGAAGTTTCCCACTGAAAGCCCCATCTCCGGAGCCACCCGGTTGCTCCGGCCTCCAAGCTTTGTGATCGAGTCGTGGTCACTTTCATAGCTAGACAATTCACCGGACCGGGAGACTTCATCCGGAGCTTCGTCGGGACCCAATCGAAGGTGCAACAACTCTCGGATTGAAGCCACACTTCTCCGAGCTAAGGTATGAGTTAACTATTCATCCCGAGCTTCACGGAGATTCTCCATTTCAAATGCCTTAGTTTCAATGCATGTTAGCCGTATAGATGTGTTCGTCTCTTCAAGACGAATCCATGAGAGCATAAGAACATGAAAATCCATCGAGAATCGAGTGAGATCTTAGGGATTTAGTGTGGACGGCTCTCGGGTGAGAACACTTGGGGACGATGAACGGATGCGTCGTCCATTCGATACACGCGCGCACGGACGGCCGAGATTGCGTCGGACCGGGAGACGGTACGAGAACCGCGGGGCCCGGGCTGCTGACTCAGATGGCGGCGTCGAATGGGAGCGCGACACGCGGCGTTTCGGAGCTGCCGAGGTTGACGCGGCGCCGCGTGGATAAATAGAAAATTAGGGTATTTTTCTATTTACTTAATTCCCTAAACTTCAAAAATTCATATCTCTGTGTAGAAAAATCACAAAAATAAAATAAAAATACCCTCTTGCTCGGTGAACGAGAGGAGAATAATGTGGAAAAGAAATCATTTAATTTAATTAAGTATTTTATTTTTTATGATTTATTTACTCTCTGCATACATTTAATTCTCCATGCATGTATACAATTCACCATGGCATGAGACCATAGGGCTTTGAAGCCTCCGAACTTGGGAACATTCCCCGAATTTTCCAAGGTCGAGGCCATCTCTGTGAAAAGTTATTTATTTTTCAAATGCATGTTGCTGTTTTGAGTATTTTAATTCCAAAAATTAGCATGTTGTGAAATAAATTCTAGAAATATTTAGTGATGTTCCTTATGACCAGAGAACCCTAGGAAAAATAGGACTTGAGTTAATTCATTCAGATTAACCCTAATTGGCTTAAACACCTAAAATAGGTCTTTAATCAATTAGAGTTAACCAGGCATCAAATTGACTTGAAATCAATTCTCCACTGACCTTTAGGATCAGAGGAATCCACCATAAAAATTTGAAGTCAATTGGACTTGGTTAGCCCCACTAATTGGGTTGATTAAGCCACTTAGCCATTTTAAACTTTAAAAAATTCATAACTTTTAAAATACTTTTCAAAAATTCACCAAATTGGTTTTGGAGCCTCTCTGATATCAGGGAAACCTAAGAAAATTAAAATTTCAATTTTCTAAAAAAGTTGATTTTTAATAATATTTTAATATTTTTAATAATTAAAAAATAATAAAAATCACAAAAATAATAAAATTCACCAAAATGTCACATTTTGAATTTTAATCACTTAGGAACAAATCCCACATTTTTCCTAAGTCTATTTAGTGAGATATTAAATTTTAAAGCCCTAGGGTAATTTTAAAATTAAAAAAAAATGTATTTTCTAGCATTTTCACTAAAATAATTATTATAAATCATAGAAAAATCAGAAAATTGCAAAATTTGTTTCTCTGGTTTCCTTAATATCAGAGAGATTTTTGAAAAATATAAAATCCATTTTTCAACATTTATCTTATTTTTAAATTAATTAACACTCCAAAACTCAAAACAATTATAATAAAAATAATATAATTCAAAAAATCACCAAAATTGGTCCAAGTGCTTCTCTGGTCATTAGGAATGTCCCCTAATTTTCTTAAGGACAGAAACTTTTCCCTTGGTCATGTTATCAAATTTTCCTTGAAAATCTCTATTTTTCACCAAAAATAATTATATAAATAAATTAAATACGAGAAAAATCACATTTTCTCCTCTCATGTCTTTATTGACATATGAGTAAAGTCACATAAAAATTTCAAGTTCATTTGAGTTCAATTTAGTGAGTTATGAAATTATTAAGCTTAAAGGGTAAAATGGTAATTAAAATCTTTAATCCTTAATTAAAACTTTAGGTTCAATAAAAAATCAACAAGTAAAATATTTGATCCTAATCTGATTTGGATGATTGAAATTTAAATAATTAAAGGGTAGAAACCCATTAAATAATTTTAAAATGATCAAACTTTAATTAAATAATAGATTAAATTTGGAAGAATAATAAAATTGGAATTATTAAAATAAGGGATCTTTATTAGGAAGAGATTTATTCTTTAATTTAAAAAATCCCTAAATTAATTATATCAACTAATACTCAATTTTTAATTAAAATGATAACTCAAATTTAAAATATTAAAAGACTTAATTTCAATTAAAATTAAAAATAAAGTAAATTAAAGATAAATTAAGATTAAATTTAAAAATTAAATTAAATTAAATTTAATAATTAAATTAAATTAAATTAAACAATTAAATTAAGTTAATTAAAATTAAATTAAATTAAATAATTAAATTAAATTAAATAATTAAACAATTAAATTAAATTAAATTAAATAATTAAAATTAAATTAAATTAAATTAAATAATTAAATTAAAGTTAAATCAAATCAAATTAATTAAACACCAAGTCAAATTAAATTGAATTATGTTAAACTAAATTAAAACTCAATTAAATTAAGTTAAATTAAATATAACATCACCTAAGACATAAAAGAAATTAAATATAAAACAACTTGAACACTATTCCAAATTTAAACTCTTTAACTTAAACCAAATCATTTGAATACTAACTTGCCCTTGAAAGCTTTGATTATGGTAACTCCTAAATGAAACATTAAATGGAGTGTTACTTCACTCATAGGATATTCAAATGTCCTAGTTCGCTGAGCAAGTTAACAAGACGTGAAAACCTCGGACGATCGATTCATTTATATAATTAAATTCATTTGGACTTAAAATAATTCTAGAAATATTGAAAAGATGTTTAAGATCCTTCTTAAGCACTTCCTCAATATGATAGGATATTTATAAGAACAATTGAATTTGATTATTCTTTGATGAAGAAAATCGTCCTTAAACCAAAACACAAAGAACCTGAGACGTCATAGGAAATGACTAGCTATAGGATTAGGAATTTGGTAGAAAACCATAACCTTTCCCTTAGCTTTACCTAGGAACTTGTTTAAATATTCTAATTGTGTTTTAAGTGCAGCTTGGGATGACGGGAAGACCCTCTGGGTACGCTTTTATTTTATTGCAATTTACTTTCTTGCAATTTACTTTCTTGCAATTTACTTTCTTGCAATTTACTTTATTGCAAATGCATTTTACTTTTCTTGCATGATAAAACAATCTGTTGCATGAAAACTCACACCTTTAGGATAGCCCCTAAAACTGAAACCAAAATTAAATTAAAAGTCATTGCAAGATAAAATTCACCGCCACAACATTTCAAAAGATAAAACAACTCAAAATTTAATCACAAACAGAACACAAAACTACAATTGCAACTAAACTAAAACGTCCTGTTGGATGATCGGGAATACCTCGGATGATGTAACCTACGTGTTGCTAACGGGATTTCCCACGGTCTAAATGAAAGTGTGGAACTCATTCGGTTGAGTTTAGCAAATTCATCCGGACTAAGTGAATCCGATAAAAATAATGATGCCGGAAGGATGGAACCGTGGGATCTTAACCGGTGTCGTTATAATCAACTTTAAGATTTGTTTTAATCAAAATACAAAACACTTGGAAATTAAGATTTTCTCTAAACCAAAACACTTTTCTTAACTCCTGATTTATGATTTCTAAAACTAAACCTCTGCAACAACAAGGAGCTCGGAGCATGGTGGGCAGCATGACCATCGTCATCGAGCAAAACACGAGTCTACTTCAACAAAACTTTCCTAGAATTAAAACAACCAAGCCATAGGACTTCGAGGTAGCTTGCACTAGTGCGACATAAATCCTCGACTCTTCGTTAGGTATTTGCATTGCAAATTAAGCCCTAACCGGTCTTAGGATTCCGAGGTAGTCGTCCGATACGACAATAAACCCTCACATTTTCTAGTGCTATTTGTTTGATTTTATCATACAAATATAAGCCCTAATTAATTAAAATTGGCGAGATTGAAATACTAAATAAACATTAGGACTTTCCTAAATTCGAAGCCAAACGATAGGATAGTCGGGAAATTATCGAAGTTCACTTCGAATCGGTGATTTCTTCTACCTTTCTTCCTTTGGATTCACAAAACAAAATGTTCCAAAAATTTGATCCATTCCCTATTGAAATTCCAAAATTCGATCTTTGAAAACCTTAAACTTTGAAATTCTTGAGAGCGAGAATCATTGATTATTATCGAGAGTTTTCTTAGGTGATTCCCGTCACTTAAGATGTAATTAACTATAGGGGCTTGCCCTTATAGGGAATTTTAAAGAACCCGAGTAATATAAACCTCGTTTAATGTTTTCATATTAGCGAGGGAAACTTGTCGGCTTATAAAATTGGTTCGCGGACCAAACGGATGTCACAAATCTTCTAGTTTATTTAATCGAGCCCCACCATCAAGCAGTGTGTCTATCCTTAGGGATAGATACACGGTTTGTGGTGTGGTATTTGTTTATATAAACTATTTGGGATGTGAGATCAGTTTGATTTCATATCTTAAAATTTTTCAAACTTAAAATTATTTTCAAAATCAAATACTACTTTTCAAATTATTTATTTTAATTAAATTAAAGAATTCGCCGACAGATTTCTGTTAGGCGACCCCTCTTCAAAATAAAACACGACCTAAAAATATGCCGACAGATATTTGTAATAGTAATTGTGAATTTTTTAGTTTAAAATAGTAAATTGTTGTTCTGTGTTGTGAAATGCATATGTCCTATGTACTGTAGTTAATTTGTTGTTATTTGATGTTTAGTTTTATATACTTGTTTTAAAATTTCATTACCCCAGCAAATTTCATAAACTATTATGTGTGTAGAAAGGTTTTTAAATATTACAGGTCAGTTGAGGTTAGAAATTTTGAGAAGAACCTGCAAATGTCAAAAAGACAAAAATGCCTAAAGTGCAAAGGTAAGAATTTTACATTTAGAATTTTTCTTTCTACCTTGTATTATTTCAATTATAGAAAACTTTAAGTTTGGGGGAAGGAAGAAAAATCTTAACTATTATATGTTCTGAAATAATATATTTTCAGAAGCTATAATATGATTTTTATGATAAAATTTAATTCAGATAACTATGTTTAGATTTTATCTAAATATTATAGAAAATTCAAGAAAATATTTTTGGTAATTAAAATTAATTTTGTAAGTTAAATATATTTAGTATAAAAGGATAAGAATATAGTTAACTATTTAAAGTAAAGAAAACTATATTTTGAAATATTAAGAAACTTAGGAATTTAGTTGAGAAAGAAAAGATTGAGATTCAATAATGTGAAAACTATGAAGTACATATAAGTTAAAGAATGTTTAAAAGTTTCAAATTTAGGAAAAGAAGAGTGAAGTTCAAAATTATTAATAAGCTATCTAGATATAGTAATCCTCACTTGAAAAATAAAAAGAAAAAAAAGAAAAAGAAAAAGGATTGAAAAACAATCTCTAAAAAGAAAAGAAAAATGTATAGAATTGAAAAACAATCCAAAAGGAAAAAGTAAGTGAGGAGAAGCTTAAGGAAATGCCTTATGGCTTCACTCGGATTAACCTAAAGGGAAAACTAAAAGCATTTCGAAGGAGATTTCTAATAGTTACTTAGTGTCCAATAGAGAATCCACTACTGTCCATTGTTATTAGTAAGTGTTAAATAGTGAGTTCAAATAGAGATTGTGAGGAATTCTTCGAAGGATAGTAAGAGTGGAAGGGAAGTGAGAGATCTCTTCTGCATTGCCATTTTGAAGGAGAATTTCGTGTACTGTAAAGAAGGAAGTGATCAGAGGAACTTCAAAGAGTTTGCTTGGGGAGGAATTTAAGAGAAGTTGTGTTTATTTACTTTAGTTTGTAGTACTTTACTTTTATATATGAAATACAAGTTTTACTTCATCCTCTCCATGAATTCTGAGTAGTTATTCTATCTTTCTCCTTATTTTGATATTTTTGTGATATGATAAATAGAATTAATGTTCCTTAAAAGATTTAAATAAATTGTGATAATATTTAACTTAGATCTTAATTTGCTTTCAATCCGGCTAATTGAAAAGTTAAAATCTGTTGAGTTTGATAACTATAGTTAAGATTACATCTGAGATTCAGGGAGATTAAAATCCTTGGAAGCAGGGTGCAAATAAATATGGAAATAATATTCATTGGGCGTAGAATTGGAGATTTTAGATAGCCCTCAGGGGAGGGGAATGTGGGAGCTCTGAAGTGAGAGCGGTATCCTCCCAGCCTAGCTGCAGATTCAGTAACCAAGCATAGGATTAGTCAATTTTCTTTATGCTTGGACCAAAGGGTCAAGAAAAGGTATGCTCCTATTTGGCACAAGACCAATTAAGAACTAATTCTAATTATATATTCACTTAAATATCTTAACAAAGGAGAAAGATTCTTGCTTATATATTTGAACTTAACTTTAGTAGTATTACTTATTTGTTAGTCGAACGAGTTTAATTTAAATTTCATATTATTGTCGATTGCATATTAGTGACAGATAGGTAATTTCGATTTAGTTGTGATTCTGAATTGATTTCTGTTATCCTAGTCTGTAGCCTCTAAAATATTCTCTGTGGGATCGATATCTAGGACTCCACTAGTGCTCTGTATTACTTGAGCGATACGTATACTTGCGTTTAAATGTAACTCTGCGATTAAAAGATTATAATATATAATTGTTACTAAAATTAAAATTACGCTCCATGTTAATTTGGCGCTATTGCTGAGGATTTAGATCTTCTAGTAGTGGTGTTGAATTCTTATATTTTTAAGTATATTAAAAATTGCGGTCAACATACTGGTTACCATCAAATACCTTTTGCTCTTGAGAATCAAGAAAAGATAATATTTACTAGCCCTTATGGAACCTTTGGTTTTTGAAGAATGCCTTTTGGACTGTGTAATGCACCTGCAACATTTTAGAGATGTATGATGTCTATCTTCAACAGTATGATAGATAATGGAATAGAAGTTTTCATGGATGATTTCACTGTATTCGGTACTTCATTTGAAATTTTCCTGGAAAACGTAGCAAAAGCTTTGGAGCTTTGTGAGAAAACAAATTTGTCGGCATATTTTTAGGTTGTGTTTTGAAAAGAGGGTCACCTACAGAAGTTGTCGACGAATTTTTAGATTTTAAATTTAATTTAAATATATATATAGTTTAGAAAGTAGTATTTGATTTTAAAAATAATTTTGAGTTTGAAAATTTTAAGATATGAAATCAAACTGATCTCACATCCCAAATAGTTTATATAAACGAGCACCGCACCGCAAACCGTATATCTATCCCGAAGAATAGACACACTGCCTGATGATGGGGCTCGGTTAAATAAACTAGAAGATTTGTGATATCCATTTGGTATGCTGACCAACTTTATAAGCCGACAAGTTCCCCTACTTAATATAAAGAAATTAAGCAAGGTTTATATTACCTGGGTTCTTAAAGTTCTCTATAAGGTCAAGCCCCTATAGTTAATTACATCCTGAGTGACAGGAATCACTTAAGAAAACTCTCGATAATGATCAGTGGTTTTGCTCTCAAGAATTTCAAAGTTTAAAGTTTTCAAAGGATTGAATTTTTGAATTTCAAAAGGGATTAGCTCGAATTTGGAACAATTATTTTTCAGGAGTCCAAAGGAAGAGAAGTAGGAAAAGTTGAGGATCCAAGAAGAATCTTGGCACATTCCCAAACTATCCTACGGTTTAGCTTCAATTTGGGAATTTATTCAATGTTTCAATCATGCCAATTTTAATTAATTAGGACTTATGTTTGTATGATATAATCACACAAATAGCCTCGAAGATGTGAGAGTTTATGTCGTACCAAACGACTACCTCGGAGTCCTAAGACCGGTTAGGGCTTAATTTGCATGACATGATCATGCAAATGCCTAACGAAGAGTTGAGGATTTATGTTGCACTAGGCAAACTACCTCGAAGTCCTATGGCTTGGTTATTTAATTCTAAGAAAAGGTTTAGCTGGTGTAGATCCGAGTTTTGCTGATGACGATGGCCGTGCTGCCCACCATGCTCCGAGCTCATTGTTGTTGCAGAGGTTTAGTTGTAGAAGGTGAAAATCAAGAGATGAGAGAAGTGTTTTGGTTTAGAAATCTTAAAGTCCAAATATTTTTAATATTTTAATTAAAACAAATCTTAAAGTTGTTTAAACAGAACCGATTAAGATCCCACTGTTCCGTCATCCCGACACCGTTATTTTCATCGAATTCACTTAGTCCAGATGAATTTGCTAAACTTAACTAAATGAGTTCCACACTTTCATTTAAACCGTGGGAAATACCGTTAGCAACACGTGGGTTACATCATCCGAGGTATTCCCGATCATTCAACGAGACGTTTTAATTTAGTTGCAATTGTAGTTTTGTTGTCCTGTTTGTGATTAAATTTTGACTTGTTTTATATTTTGGAATGTTGTGGCGATGAATTTCATCTTGTGGTGACTTTTAATTTAGTTTTAGTTTCAGTTTTGTGGCTATCCTAAAGGTTTCAGTTTTCATGCAACAGTCTTGTTTAACATGCAAGAAAAGGTAAAGTGCAGTACATGTAAGTAAATTGCAATAAAATAAAACTGTACCTGGAGGGTCTTACCGTCATTCTAAGCTGCACTTAAAACACATGTTAAGGCATTTAAATGTTTATAACAAGTACCTAGGTAAAGCTAAGGGAAAGGTTTTGGTTGTCTACCAAAGTCCTAATCCTATAACTAGTCATTTCCTATGACGTCTAGGTTCTTGTGTTTTGTTTATAGATGATTTTCTTCATCAAAGAACAATTAAATTCAATTGTTCTTTTAGAACATCTCATCATATTGATAAAGTGCTTAGGATGAGTCCTAAACATCTTTTCAATACTTCTGAGATTATTTGAGTCCAAGTAAATTTAGTTGCACAGGTTAATTAATCATGCAGGAGTTTAGTTAAGCTTTGTCTCTTGCTCAGTGAACTTGGGTATTTGATTACCTGATGAATGAAGTGACATCTCACTTAATACTCTATTTAAGAGTTATAATAATTAAAGCCTTTAGGGGCAAGTTGGTTTGTTGAGAATTTTAATCATTCTTAATTTGAAATTTGAGTTAATGGTTAAAAGTGATTTAGTTTAATTATGAGGTTTAATTAATAATTTTAAGTTTGGAATACTGTTCAAATTATATTTGGTTTAAATGTTTTAAATTTGGTTTACTTTTATTGTTGAATGATGTTAATTTAACATAATTTAAATTTGATTTAAATGAATTTAACTTAATTTAATTTAATTTAATTTCAATATTTTAGATTTAATTTAACTTAATTTAATTTAATTTTAATTTTAATTTAATATTTTACTTAATTTAATTTAATTAAATTTTAATTTAATTTAATTTAATTGTTAAATTATTTAACATTTCGAGCTTTTCTTTAATTTAAGGGTTATTTATTTTTCATTTTTCATTTACTTAGTTTGGATTAACGTTTTAATCTTAATTTGGAGTTAAATATTATTGAAGTGATTTATTTAGGGATTTTTTTATTAAAGAATTAATATCCTCTCAAGTTATATCCCTATTTTTAATAATTTAAATTTTCATTAATCTTTTAAAATTTTAAATTGTTTAAATAATTAAAGTTTCATTTTTTGGTTTATTAAAAGTAATTAATGGGTTCCTACCCTTTTAATTTCCCAAAGTTTCAATCACCCAAGAAAGATAAAATTAAATATTTTACCCTCCATTTTAATTAAACCTAAAATTTTAATAAAGGGGTTTAAATTCTTTAATTACATTTATGCCCTTTTAGGCTTATTTATTTCATAACTCACTAAATTGAGTTCAAATGAGCTTGAAATTTTTATGTCACCTCACTCACATGTCAATTAAGATATTAGAGGAGAAAATGTGATTTTTCTGAATTTAATTTATTTATATAATTATTTTTAGTGAAAAATAAAGGATTTGAAGGAAAATTCAACAACATGACCAAGGAAAGGTTTCTATCCTTACGAAATTTATGGGATGTTCCTAATGACTAGAGAACCACTTGGACCAATTTTGGTGATTTTTTAAATTATATTTTATTTTTATTATAATTATTTTAAGTTTTAGAGTGTTAATTAATTATAAAATAAAATTAAAGTTGAAAAATGGATTTTATATTTTTTTTAAATCTCTCTGACCTCAAGAAGTTTAGAGAAACAAATTTTATAATTTTCTAATTTTTTTTATTTATTGGAATTAATTTAGTGAAAAGATTGGAAAATATATTTTTTAATATTAAAAATTGTTTTAAGCATTTAAAATTCAATATCTTTACTTTGAGACTTGGGAAAAATATTTGGTTTGTTCTTAAGTGATTAAGAGTCAAAATATGACATTTTTATGACTTTTAATATTTTTATAATTTGTATTATTTTTTAATTATTTAAAATATTAAAATATGATTAAAAATGAAAATTTTTAGAAAATTCCAAATTTAATTTTTATAGAATCCTCTGATATCAGAGAGCCCACAAAACTAATTTGGTGAATTTTTGAAATATGTTTTTGGAGTTATGAATTTTTAAAATTTAATTTTGATCATGTGGTTAATTAATTCATTTAGTGGGGTTAAACATTTCCAATTGATTTTAAATTTTTATGTGAGGTTCCTCTGATCCTAAAGATTAGTGGAGAATTATTTTCAAGTTCTTTTAATGTTTGGTTAACCCTAATTAATTAAAGTTCAATTTTAGGTATTTAGGCTAATTAGGGTTATTCTTAATGAATTAAGCCTAACCATAATTATCCTAGGGTCCTCTAGTCTTAAGAAACTTCACCAAATTTTCCTAGAATTTTCTAAGTAACATGCTAATTATTGGAATTAAAATACCAAAAATAGTGACATAAACTTGAAAAATACATAACTTTCCATAGAGATGGCCTCTGACCTTGAAAAATTCAGGGAATGTTCCCAAGATCAGAGGCTTCAAAAGCCTTATGGTCTCATGCCATGGTGCATTGTCTATGCAAATGGAGAATCAAAATACTGAAAAAAGTAAATAATTAATTAAAAATAAAATACGCATCAAAATAACTTGATTTCTTTTCCACATTGTTCTCCTCTGTTCACTGAGCAAGATTGTATTTTTAGTTTATTTTTATGATTTTTCTACACAAAGATATGAATTTTCTAAGTTCTGGGTATTAAATAAATAGAAATAAATCCTATTTATCTACTTATCCGACTCAGCGCCGTGTCAACCTACGGCGGATCGAAAGACAACGTGGCGTGCTCCCATTAGACGTCGCCATCTGAGTCAGCCGCCACACGTCCCGCTTTCTCGCTCCTTCCTCTGATCCGACGCAATCTGAGCCGTTCAACCGATACACGCGCGATCGAATGACGCTTGGTCATCGTCTACGACTGGTGTGCACCCGTGACCGTCCACACTAAAACCCTAAGAACTCTCTCGTTTCTCAACCGATTTTCATGTTCTTATGCTCTATGGATTCATCTTAAAGAGACGAACACATCCATACAGTTTACATGTCATGAAATTAACCGGAATGAAATGAAGAATTGCTGGAAGCTTGGGAGGAAGAAATGATCCATACCTTTGCTCTGAGAAGTGTAGCTTCAATCAGAGAGTTGTGTCACCTTCGATTGCACCCAAGGAAGCTCCAGATGAAGTCTCCGGCTGCAGGGAATTGTGCTAGGTAAGAAAGTGTCCATAGGCGATTTCAAAGCTTGGAGGCTAGAGCAACTCGGGTGGCTCGGAGAGGGGGCTTTCCTCTGGGAACTCCTTCTCTTGGTCCTGTGCGGGTGTGGGTGAGTTTAATTTGGGTTTGGTGGAGGTTTCAGAGATGTCCTGGTTCTGGGCCGAGAATTGAGCTCCAAAATTGGGCTCAATCAATGGGATTTAGGGCATGAGAGCAGTGGGGATTAATTGCTCTAGGTGAGGAGAAGGTCCTGAAGCAATTTTGGCAGAGTTTTGTTTAGGTCTGGTTCATCACCATCTTTGGCCGAGAGGTGTTGTGGTTTAAATAGAGGTGGCTGGAGGGCCCCCCCAGGGGGAGTTTAGGCTTAGGATCAGCTGCTCTGGTGAGGAGAAGAACAGCCATGGAGTCCAATTGAGTTGGGACAACTCAGCAAGGAGGAACTGAATTTTTGAATAAAATGGGTGTTCTCGACTTGGTGTTTTCCGGCGGCTGTGGTGGCTAGCCAGCCAGGGTCAGGTCACCCTCATGGTCAGGGAGGTCAGGGCTGGGTTTAGTGCAGTTAATTGGCCATGGACATGTGTAAAGGAGTAGAATTGAAATGGAATGGGGGGAAGGCTATTTTGGGTTCAAGTGAGTCAACCCATAGTTTTGGGCTAGGTTCTCCACCCAAGGCCTGGTTTTGGGCTGAAAAGAATCACTTGGGTCAGCCAAGAGAAAATGGTGTGGTGGCTAAACTTGGTTTAGTGTGTAGCATGAATGGGGTTAAAAGTGCTTAAGGAAGGCTTAAGAAAGTAATCCCCTACTTTGCCATTAATGGCTTGGTGAGGTGGAAAGGGGCTCCCAAGGCTTGCATATGGCTTATGCATGGCTCCATGGCTCCATATGGCTTAGGGATAGCTTGGCTTGGTTTCATGAAAGTCGGTTTTAAGGATTTAGAACATTTAGGGGTAATTTGGCACATGGCTTGGTTTAGAAAGGTTCAATGATGAATTTGAAACTTAGGGAGTGGTTTAAATCAAAGGGGATGATGAGGGGAAATTTCATGTAGGCTTTAGGATAGATTTTGGGCTTTTGGCTTTAATTTGGATAGGCCTTTAGAAAGGTTTAAGGAGGTGGGCTTTTAGATTTGAAAACAAATTGGTAAATGAAAGTTTTGTAAAATATTGGGCCAAAAAAATGTTGGGTTTAGTTTATGGATGTATCATGAGTGATCTAGAATAGGTTTGAAGTGATTTGGAGTTGAATTGGATTTAATTTGGGATTTTTTGGTAAAGGGGCCAAAGTGGGTCAAATTGGACTAACTTGGGCTAAGATTGGGTTAGTGTTTGATTTGATGTAAAATTAATGTTTATAAATGTTTATGGGGGTGTTACAAAGAGTTTTCAACTTTGGTTGGGCTTTGATTTTGGGATTTGGGCCCATTTGGGTTTAGGCCAAAAATGAGGATTTTGATTTTGGGTTAGGTTTGGGTGGAGTTTAGGTTCAAATTTGGGGCAAATCTTTTTAGTTTTTTGTTTTTGGGGATATTAGGAAGGTTTAGGAAAAAAATTGGGGTTAATTGGAGTTGAATTGGGTTGATTTGGGCTAAGTTTAGGTCATGGGCCAAAATTGTGTTTTAGGCTTCAAATTGGAATTGGATCCAAATGTCAATCAAATTAGGCTTGGATTTGGTCTAAATTGATATTGGTGATATTGAATTGAAGTTTAGAATTGAATTGGACCAAAATTGAGGTCAATTGGGTTGATTTGGTTTGACATTGGGTTTACTTTGGTTAAAAATGGGTCAAATTGGGGGTTTTGGTAAAAGTGGGTTAAATTGACAAAATTGGCCTATGGTGTAGTTGAACAAAATGAAATTAGAAATATTTGAGATTTTTTGGAATTTTATGAGAATTTATGAAATTTATGGAATTTTTGGTTAAGAATGACATTTTGGGTATTTGGAGGGTATTGGGGGGTATTTTTGGAAATTTTGGTATATTTGGCTATGGATGATCAATTTGAGTGGGGGGAAATGTTTAGGATTGGTTTTGAGGAATTTTGGGTAATTTAGGAAATTTTGCAAATTTTGGGTAGTTTCAAGGACATTTGGTAGGTTTAGCGGGTGTAGGGCCCCGGGGGTCAAAAATTGAAATTTTGGAAAAATGAAGATTGATTAAGTTTGAGTAGAATGGAATCACTTTGCTTGAGCCATGAAGCCATATTAAGCCCATAAGAGCCATGAGAGGACTCACTTGAGGCATTCACTATGTTGTTCTTAACCCTCTTAGCCAAGGGCTTAGGGGTTGAGGAGCATCCATATGGATTACCTACATGAGTCAAGAAGTCAAGCTCGGTATGAATGGTTTTAAGATTTGGAATGTGTGTGAAAGTGTAATGTGTGCAGGTCAACCCTCACCAGACCAGGCCACCTAGGGTAGTCCTAAGTCCAAAGAGTCTTGTAGGGAACTCATCTTTTAAACCTCCATATTTGATCTTAACCCTCCAAGTAACTTAGGAGTTTACAATCAAACTTATGGGGTTTGCAAGGAGTTTAAGAGGTGTTTAAACTTCTAAGTGGTGGGTCCCATTTCTAGTCCTCTAAGAAAGTAGTCAAGGGGAAAGCCTAAGGCTAGATCCTAGGTACTAAGGAGAGAGAAGAGAAAAGACCTCATCAAAAATGAGGTCAACAAAATTTAGTTCTGAATTGGGAGAAATGTCAATTTATGTTTGCAGGAGAAATTGTGCTTGGGCATAAAATTTCTGAACATGGCATAGAGGTCGACCCTGCTAAAATTAGAGTGATTGAGAGATTGTCACCACCCACTACAGTTAGAGAGGTGAGAAATTTCTTAGGAAAAGCTGAATTTTACAGGCGATATATTAAAGATTTTTTTACTAAACCTTGGTGCCAACTTCTAGAAAATGATAGAAAGTTTCATTTTAATGATGAATGTTTGAGTGCTTTCAAATTATTGAAAGAGAAATAAATCACTGCACCTATAATTGTTTCACCAGATTTGGAGAAACCATTTGAACTCATGTGTGATGCTAGTGATTATGCGATCAGAGTAGCATTAAGAAAAAGGCATGATAAAGTTTTCAAAGTCATTTACTATGCTAGTAAAACTCTTTATGAAATACCAATTAATTATACCACTACTGAAAGAGAGTTATTAGCTATAGTATTTGCTTTTGAAAATTTTAGACCTTATTTAATTGGAGCTAAAAGCATTGTGCATACAGACCATTCGGCTATCAAATATTTAATGCAAAATAATGATGCAAAACCTAGACTGATTAGATGGATACTTCTTCTGCAAGAATTTGATTTTATGATAGTTAATAGGAAGGGATCTGATAAGCAAATAGCTGATCATTTGTTGAGATTAGAATATGATAAATTATCTGAATTTGCGAAGGAAGTTACAGAAACTTTCCTTGATGGACAACTTTATACTATTATGGGAAAAAAATTTGCCTTGGTATGCTGATATTGTGAATTATATAGTGAGTGATATTGTACCACCTGATTTATCATGACAATAACAAAAGAAGTTTAAATATGATGTAAGATTTTATTTTCGGGATGAGCCCTATCTATATAAATAGTATAAGGATCAGATTATTAGGAGATGTGTGTCATTAGAAGAAATGAATTTAATTATTCAACGATGTCATGATTCTGAATTTGGAGGTTAATTTGGTGTTGATAAAACTACTTTTAAGATTTTACAATCTGGATTTTATTGGCCTACTCTTTTTAAGGATGTTTACAAATATATTAAATAGTGTGATCATTGTCAGAGAGTAGGTAATATCTCTAGAAAAAAAGAAATGCCTCTAAATTATAATTTGGAAGTTGAAATTTGTGATGTATGAGGATTAGATTTTATGGGATCATTTACTCCTTCATTTAGAAATTTATATATACTTGTTGCAGTTGATTATGTCTCAAAATGGATTGAAGCTATTGCTTTACCTAGATGTGATGCTCGGAGTGTTTCAAAATTTTTAAAGAAAAATATATTTACGAGATATGGAATGCGGAGAGTGATTATAACTGATGGTGGATCCCATTTCAGAAATAATCAAATTAAGAGATTAATTGAGAAATATAATATTATTCATATAATCTCTACTGCTTATCATCCCCAGACTAGTGGTCTAGCAGAAGTGTCTAATCATGAAATTAAAAGAATTTTGGAGAAAACTGTGGATAATCATAAATTAGATTGGTCTGCTCGATTAGATACTGTATTATAGGCTTATAGGGCTGCTATTAAGACCCATATTGGAATGTCTCCTTATAGACTAGTGTTTGGTAAGACTTGTCATTTACCGATTGAATTGGAGCATAAAACATATTGGGCGATAAAAGAGTTGAATTTTAATTTGAAAAATACTGGAGAGAAGAGATTTATGCAATTAAATGAATTGGAAGAGATGAGAAATGCATCTTATCACAATGACAGGATCTATAAAGAGAGAATGAAATTGATGCATGATCAGAAGATATTGAAAAAGAAATTGGAATTTGGACAAGAGTTTTGTTATACAACACAAGATTGAAGTTATTTCCTGGAAAACTCAAGTCTAGATGGTTGGGACCTTTTGTAGTTGTAAAATTTCATTCTTTTGGAGCTGTTGATATCAAGGATCCTGATACTGGAATGATTTTCAAAGTTAATGGGCATCAATTAAAGCCTAACTTTGACAGGTTTTAACCTAACTTCGAAGAGGTTTTAATGCTTAGTCATCTCGATTAACTGAATGGTTTATCGGGCTGACGACGTTAAACCAAGCACTTTATGAGAGGCAACCCATATGTATCTCTGTTGTGTGTTTTCATGTTTGTTATAGTTGTGTTTTTTAGATAGTTATTTGTGAATCCTAATCACTCCTAAATACTTTTAAAATTGATAAATATTGGATCGAATTGAGATATTTGAATATTTTGGGCCAAACGAAGTTCGGTGAGATTTTTGACCACTGGCGCCGCCGGCGCCAAAATGGGCGCCGCTGGCGCCCAATTACATAGAGAATTGCTGAATTTCTGGTTTGAGTGCCGCCGGCACCCAAAACCTGTTAACAGTTTTTGGAGTTTCAAAATGCGAGTTTTGTCGGTTTTGAGCGGGATCTTCGTCCTTATAACTCCCTAAACTCTAATTTAGACTTCTAAACTCCAAAAAAACAAAAACTACCATTCCCAATTCACATCCCATGGATTCCTACTCTATAGAAACCCCTTGATCTCGCATTTTTAACCGAAGGAAGTTTATAAGTTTTGAGGCGCAACGATTGTTCAACAAAGTGATGATGAAGAGGAGGATTATCAAGGAAAGAGGCTTTATAAATCGAGGTATGGATAATCCTACTATAAGAATTGAAGAGATAATTAAGGGAAGGCATTGGGAAGTGTTATGTTACACTACCACTGCCGTAGTCGTTACAGTTGTGAAGGAATTCTATGCAAATCTGCACGGGATCAACCAAGGATTTATCTTTGTGCGAGGTAGGTTTGTGCAATTCACTCCTGCAAAAATTAATGATCTCTTGATGATAGAGAATGTATATATTCGCCACTATTCCAATTTCAATGCCACAAGTGATACTATGAATGATGTGTATGTTATTAGACGGATGAGAATGAAGCTTGGGAACTTAGAGAAAATGGATATATTAGTTTCCCTTCTGCATTTTTAAATCCGGTGTCGAAGCAGTGGCATTACTTTATTTCGACAAAGTTATTTCCAAATTTGAAGATTAGTAGGGTAACCAAGGAAAGTGTCATTTTGAATTTATGTATTCAAACTGGGAGGCCGATTGATATTGGTAATATAATTGTGAAATCAGTTTTGGGATTGATTGTTCATGGATCTAAATATGGGCTTAGACAGCCGCCACCATATTCCTGTTGTGTAGTCAATCACAAGTTCCATATGAGAGTTGGGAAAAGGTTATTCTTCCCTGGAGGCCTATTGATCCAACTAATCTTTATGACTATCAAATAGTGAGAGATGAAGATGATATGAATCTGCTTAATGATCAACCAACTTAGACTTCACAACCGATTCATCCTTATTTTCTTGAAAGTTTCAGAATGATACTGAAGAGGATCAAGCTGTTGGAGAAAGATGTATAGAATGTTATGAATGCAATCAATAATATTTCTGATTTATTTGATCATACAGATTGGAGGATGAAAGAACAATTTGATCACACTGGTCGGGTTGAGATGGGCTTGATTAATCTGATGAAGAAGAACACGATGATTGCTGAGGATTCATCTGATGACTTCCCATTCCGTTCCTTCTACAATTTGTTCGTGCATCAGCAATCAATTGGAGATATTAGAGGGGAAGATAGTTCTGAAACCGATGTGGAGTGATTACTGGATTCAACTTATGTTTAATGTGTGTGTATTTTACTTTGCTTAACTTTGTTTGGTGTGTTTAATATTTACTTTGCTTTGCTTTGTAATTTTAATTTGGATTTGCTATGCTTAATTTCATTGTGTGTGCTTAGATATAGTGTTTGCTTATCGTAGTGTACTTGTAACACTAAAACTCTAAGATTTGTTGGTTTAATTTGATGAACATAATTAGTGTTTATGATGTAACGTGGATTTTATATATATAATTATGTTTTGTATTGTTTGTGTAAGAATTGTGTTAGTTATTGCTTGTGTGATGAAATATACGCTTAATGAAGTGTTAAATGTCTTTGTGGTGGTCGAAACGATCGAAATTACGAAAAAAATTTCAGACCCAGAAAAGTTTTTGAACTGGTGCTGCCGGCGCCAAAATCCAGAAAGTTTTAGCATTTTAAATAAATAGAGCGCCGCCGGCGCCCAAGTACAGAAAAAGGCTAAAATCCTTTATTTCGCGATTTTGATCCTGGGACCCGTAGATTTTTCCATTGCTTTCGTCTTCCTCGTCCATTTTCATGATTTTGAAGACCTAAGGCTTGCCATATCTTGAATTTCAAGTAATTTCAAAGCTTTTTGAGACCTGATCTACACTTCTCTTGGTAAGAGCTTCACTTTAAGTTAAAATTTTTTTATTTTCACCATGGGAATCTCTCACATTGCTTAGATTGGAATTTTTGGATTTTTTAAGAAATTTTGAGATTTCTTATGATGAAAATTGCTCTTACTTATTTTGAATAGTATTTGGAGTTTGTTACATTGTGGATTTGGAATTTATTAGAATTTTCTTGCAAATTTTTAGAAATTCACATGGCTCCAAGGATGAGTAAAGGGAAGAGAAAATTGGATTTTGATGAAGAAAAAATTGTTAATGTTAAAGCACAATTTCTCTTTAACTCTTACCTTTATAATAAGAAGTGTATATAGGACCGGGCTTTTGATAACCCTCGTGGATCTTTAGAACAGTTAATTGCAGAGCGGAACTGGGAGAGATTTTGTTATTTTACTGCAAATGCTGTTATGGGTGTTGTTATAGAGTTCTATTCAAATGTGCCCTGGAATGAAACTGAGTATGTGTTAGTTAGAGGAAAAATGGTTGAATTTTCCCCTCAGTGTATTAATGCATTCTATCAGACTTGGAAATCATTTGTTTGTGAATATGAAAACTTTGATACTCGAGAGGGGAATATGAAGGATGTGATTGCTTTTCTAACGGATGGAAGAGGGGAATGGAAAGTAAGTCAAAAACAGATGATTAGCTTCCCTGCTTCCAAGTTAAATGTTGCATCAAAAGTTTGGCACTATTTCATCTCTGCAAGACTGTTACCTTCTTGTCACCACAGTGAAGTTACAAGGGATAGAGCAATTATGAACTATTATTCTCAGAAGATGAAGAAGATTGATATTGGAGCTATTGTCTTCAAGAACATTCAGACTATTGCTAGAGGCGAGACCACTGGAGGATTAGGATATCCTCCCCTAGTTCATGCCTTGTGTGTTCAGTCAGGAGTAGAGTTCAGCAGTTCTGAAGAGATAGCTATACCACTGAGACCGATTACAAAGACTATTATTCGTACTTATGAGTCTCATGTTGGAGCCCGAGATGAGAGTATGAGTACTGATTTTTCTACTACGAGTTATGACATTCCATCTACATCTAAGCTCCCTACTTTATCAAATATTATGGAGCAGTTGAGATTACAGAGTGCTAGTGTGGATAGACTCCATGGTAGGATGGATGTATTTGAGGCTAGAAGTGATGTCAATGAAGATTATATGAGAAGAAGAGTTGAGATCGATATTGCCTATCATGAAGCTCAGGTCAGATTCATGAGGGGGGAGACTGATGTGATATTTCTTACCTACCCCAGTGATGCACCAAAAATATATACGGTTTTTTCTATATAATTTTACCTATTTTTGGTGATATTTCACTTTAAAGAAAGGTATTTTTCATGATTTGTTGCAGGTATGATGATTATAGGCGATTGGAGCGAAAAGAAGTGAAAAGGAATGAATTCGGAGCAAAAAGGAGCAAAGAAGAGGAAAACAGGTTCTGGCACCGCCGACGCCATTTTCTAAAGACTTCGACAATATTTTGACAATAGAGCGCCGCTGATGCCCTATCGGGCACCGCTGGCGCCCAAAGTCGATGGAATTCAAATTTGAAGAGTTTTAGCTACTTTTTGAAGGGATGCCTATGGAAACTCTTGGGATTTCGTTCCTAACTTATAAGTAACTGTTTTTGGACAAAAATGGGGGGGGGCCTCTCTTGGTTTCTCTTGCTCTCTCTTAGTGGTCTTGGTGTGTGTTAAGTGTTAGGGTTTAGGAGAAGAGTGTGTAAAGTGAGAATTTGAGAGGAATTCTTCTCTAAAGAGTGAAGGAGAAGAAGTAAAATGAGAGATTTCTTCTTCCTTTCCATTCTAAAGAGGGAATTAAGTGTTGTAAATAAGAGAGAAAATGATAAGATTCAAAGGAACTTCAAGGGAATTGCATTGGGGAAGAGAAAGAGGTAAGTTGTATTTTCTTTTGCGATTTTTATGACTTTTCTTATATATATAAAATCCATGTTTTATTGTATCTTCTTCATGAATTCTAAGTAGTCTCCCTTGTCTTTCTTCTTGCATAGAGATGTGATGATGGATTGATGTGGATTTGATGAGCTTTTAATGTATTGAAGAAATTGTGATGGTTTTTCATTTTTTACTTAATTTACCTTTCGATTTGGCCAATTTAAATGTTAAAATATGTTGTTGAACATTAATTCTGAAAGAATTTAATGTCCTACAACAATAATGAAGAATACATTCAATTTCCATAGATGAATTGCATAGTTCATGAGAATTGAGTGCAAATAAATAGAGAAATGTGTTTTGATCGACTTCAATGTGGAGATTTCAGGGTGACAGGTTGAGATCCCCAAATTGGTTCTAAGATTAGTGACTAAACTCGAAGGTTAGCCTTCAGGTGAAGGGTGAGTGGGAGCTCCGTAGTAAGAGCCGGTATCCTCCCAGCCTAGTCTTATATTTAGTGACTAAACTTAAGATATGTCAATGTTCTTTTCATTCTTAGAAGAGAGGGTACTCTTTTAAGGGTAAAGAAACATTTATGCTCCTATTTGGCACAATAACATAGATATTTGATCCATATCATCCACACATCATATTCTCATTGCAAGAGGAAAGATAATTTTCTCATATATCAAAAACCTTTCAAATACATAGTTTAGTATGTCTGAGAGTTAATTTTGTTTTCAAAGTTGTTAGAAGTAATTGTAGTTTAATTAATTGTTACTGTTTTCTGCATAGTGGTAGTAGAAGTAAGTATTAAACTTTAAGTGCAATTTGAGTATCAGATTTCAGTGCTATATTATATATATTGTGAAACACTTTCTTATAGTTTGTACTTCCCTGTGGGATTGATAACCAAGACTCCATTAGAGCCCTGTATTACTTGATATGATACATATACTTGCATTGAGTGCTTGGACTTTACAAAATCATTATAAATATATAAATTTGAGTTCATAATTTTTTGCAAAAAGTTATGTCCCGCATCACCCAACTATACACTGTATAGACCTAATCATGCTGACCCTGCTGATGAACCTGGTGATGAAGATTGGTAGTTTGTTTGTTTTTGTTTCTGTTTTTCTTGTTTTGTGTTGTGTTGTATTGTTGTGATGTAGTAGTTATTTGCTTTTGATGTGATGTGTAAATATGTTGATGTACTGTTATGTTTTAATGAAAAATTGAAATTGTTAAATGAATTGTGTAGTGATGTGATAGTTTGTTTAGTAATTGTGGTGTTTTGTTGGATGTTTAGACGTCTAAAGTTAATTTCTCTTTACCCATGCAAATGTTTAAATATTTATATATCACTGTTACTAACTGTTCCATGCATGTTAATTGTAAATTTTGACTAATACCAGATAGTTGTTTAAGTTTTCAAGATCCCAACACAAAAAGGTTAGTTTCTTTTACTCTCTACTGTTTCAAGTTTATTGAAAAATTTAAGTTTGGGGGAGGGTAGAAAAATATTAACTCTTATTTGTTCTCAATGATTATATTTTTAAAAATTATTAGTATAACTTCTGGCAGTTGAACCTCACTGTAGATAACTAAAACTTTTAATTTTGTTGAATATTATGGAAGGATTGGATGAAAGTTTTTTAGTAATAAAGGTTAATTTTATAGAGGTAAGATATTTGGTATGAAAAGATTTGATTATATTTAACTATTTAAAGTAAAGAAAACTGTATTTTTGAAATGTTAAGAGACTTAAAGTATTATGTGTTAAGAAGATATTGTGAATTTATGATGAATAATAAAGCTCATACCTAATTATAAAGTAAGAAAGTATTTCAAATTTGAACTTTAGAAAGAGGAGAGTGAAGTTTAAAATCATTAAAGGCTATCCAGATATAGTAAAGAAAAGAAAAACAATCTAGAAAAGAAAGATTGAAAAACAATCCCAAAAAGAAAAGAAAAAGAAAAAGAAAGAAAAATATTTATAAGGAGAAGCTTTAGGAGATGCCTAATCAAAAATTAGCTTCACTTGAGTCACCCTAAAAGGGAGAACTTGATTTCATTTCTGAATTTATATTTAAATTATTGGCCTACATTCTGATGAAGTTTGCCTGAACTCCTTTTTCACATAGTCTTTCAAGATACTCTTAATGTGACAAATTATGGTTTATCTTGAAATAAATAGAAGACTATAACTTTTAGACTTGATTGCTAAATAATCTTATACCTGTAGTGTTGACCTGAGTTGCTAAATTTCTTTCTAAAAGTCTAACCAATATATTGTTTTGAATGGAAAATTTTAGTATCTTACAGGTGAAAATTGCATTGCCTAGAGTTATATTTTTATGTAGTAAAAGGATTACTTGATGACAAGTAATAGTTAAGTTTGGAGAATTTTGATGCACCAAAAATATATATTATTTTTGCCATATAATTTTACCCATTTTTGGTGATATTGCACTTTAAAAAAAGAATGAATTCGGAGCAAAAAGGAGGAAAACAGCTTCTAGTGCCACCGGTGCCATTTTCCCGAGAGCTCAGCAAATATTCGGATGATAGAGCGCCGCCGACGCCCAATGTCGGTGGATTTCAAATTTGAAGAGTTTTGGCGACTTTTTGAAGGGGTGCCTATGAAAACTCTTGGGATTTCGTTTCTAACTTATAAGTAACTGTTTTTGGACAAAAATGGAGAAGGTCTAGAGAGAGTTCTGAGGGTCTAGAGAGAGTTCTGAAGGTCTAGTGTGTTTCTAATGTAGTTTTAGTGAGGGTGAGTGTGAGTTGAGTGTTAGGGCTTAGAAGAGAAGAGTGTAGAAGTGAGAATTTGAGAGGATTTTTTCTCTAAGGAGTGAAGGAGAAGGAGTAAAGTGAGAGATTGCTTCTTCCTTTCCATTCTAAAGAAGGAATTGAGTGTTGTAAAGAAGAGAGAAAATGATTCAAAGGAACTTCAAGGGAATTACATTACGGAAGAGAAAGAGATAAGTTATATTTTCTTTTGTGGTTTGTATGACTTTTCTTTTATATATAAAATCCAAGTTTTATTGTATCTTCTCTATGAATTCTGAGTAGTCTCCTTTTTCTTTCTTCTTGCATAGAGATGTGATGATGTGTTGATGTGGATTTGAAGTTCTTTTAAAGTATTGAAGAAATTGTGATGGTTTTTCATTTCAAACTTAATTTACTTTTTGATCTGGCCAATTGAATTGTTAAGATCTATTGTTGAACATTAACTCTGAAATGATTTAGTGTCCTACAACAACAATGAAGAATCCATTCAATTTTCATGGATGAATTGCATAGTTCATGGGAATTGAGTGCAAATAAATAGAGAAATGTGTTTTGATAGACTTCAAATTGGAGGTTTCAGGGTGCAGGCTGAGATCCCCAATTTGGTCCTAAGATTAGTAACTAAACTCGAAGGTTAGCCTTCAAGTGAAGGGTGAGTGGGAGCTCCGTAGTGACAGCCGGTATCCTCCCAGCCTAGCCTTAGATTAGTCTCTAAACTTAGGATATGTCAATGTTCTTTTCATGCTTGGAAGAGGGAGTACTCTTTTGAGGGTAAAGAAACATTTATGCTCCTATTTGGCACAATACCATAGATAATCATTCCATATCATCCACACATCATATTCTCGTTGCAAGAGGAAAGATACTTTTCTTATATATCAAAACCTTTCAAATATATATCTTAGTGTGTGTCTGTTAGTTAATTCTGTTTTAAAGTTATTGGAAGTAATTGTAGTTTGCTTAATTGTTATTGTTTTCTGCATCTTGGTAGTAGAAGTAAACATTAAACTTTAATTGCAATTTGAGTATTGGAATTCAGTATTACTATCTATTGTAAGATTCGTGCCTTCCCTGTAAGATTGATAACCAAGACTCCATTAGAGCCTTGTATTACTTGATACGATACATATACTTGTATTGAATGTTTGGAATTTACAAAATCATTATAAATATATATAAATTTTAGTTCATAAGTTCTTGCAATATTAACGTCCGCGCATCAATCTACTTATCCTTTAAGTTTTAACAGTACTTCACAATTTAAGGAGAAGAAGTTGTCTATAGAGGAAGTGGTGTTACAAATGGGAAATCAATTGCAAAGTCAAGGAGCTACAATTAGAAATATTGAGAATTAATTGGGACAAATAGCCAATTCATTAAGTAATAGATCCTAAGTAAAGCTTCCGAGTAATACAGAGATAAATCTAAGAGACAAAAATAAAAAGTAAATAAAAGTTTTTCAACAAAAAAGTGTAAGAGAGTTGGAAGGTAGAGTTCAAAAAGAGATTGAAGTAGAGAAAGAGGAGATTGAAGAACCAAAAAAGGACGCTCCGAAAGGTTTGGAAAGACCTATTTCTTGACCGAAAATTGATTTAGAAAAGCCACCACCACCATTTCCTCAGATACTTCAACAATAAAAGTTAGATAAGCATCTTTCAAAAGTCTTGAAATTTTTTAAGAAACTTACAATTAATATTCGATTTGTTGAAGCCTTAGAACAAATGTCAAGCCATGTGAATTTTATGAAGGATATTCTCAACAGAAAAAAGAAGCTTGAAGATAATAAGACTGTCGCACTTAGTGAAGAGTGCAATGCTATAATTCAGAAGAAGCTTCCTGAAAAGCATAAAGATCTTGGTAGCTTCACAATTCCATGTGCAATCAGAGATAGATTTATGGAAAAGCTTTATGTGATTTAGGTGCAAGCATTAAACTTATGCCATTATCAATATTTAAAAAACTAAGATTAGGAGAAATAACCCAGACTTCTATAACTCTGCAGTTACCAGATCATTCGATAACACATCCTAAAGGTGTTATAGAAGTTGATTTTTGTAAAAGTAGATCAATTTAACTTTCTTGTTGATTTTATTGTGCTAGATATGTAGGAAGATAAAGAGATGCCTATTATTTTGAGGAGACCTTTCCTAGCTACAGGAAGAGCAATGATAGATGTACCGAAAGGGGAATTAATATGCGCGTCAATGATCAAACTGTTACATTTAATATATCAAACCCAATGAAATATCCTGCAAAAGGTAAAGATGATGAATGTTTCAGTATGGATGTAATGAGATAGCTGAGTGAATACCATTTTAAAACAACTTATGAAGAGAAATCTGAAAGTAAAAAATTAGAACACGAGTAAGAAGAGGAAGTTCAATACTCTGATGATTTTAATGAGGAAGATTTAAATTATATTCAAGAAAGTTTGAATGTTTTAGACATCACAAAGAAAGATGAATATTTTAGTCTATCAATTAAAAAACCTCCTGAAATTAAATTGAAGTTACTTCTTAAACATTTAAAATATGTCTTTTTAGGTGATTCCTCAACGTTGCCACTTATAATTTCCTCAAAATTAATTATAGAAGAAGAAGAGAGATTGCTCGAAACTTTAAATAAATATAAGAAAGCCTTTGGATGGACCATAGTTGATATTAAAGGAATTAGTCTTCAATTTGTATGCACGGAATCCTTATGAAAGAAAACTGCAAACCCAAGTCTGATTCTCAAAGGAGATTAAATCATATTATGAAAGAAGTTGTTAAGAAAGAAATTTTAAAGTGGTTAGATGCTTGAATTATCTACCATATTTCAGATAATGCATGGGTTAGTGCAATTTCACTGTGTTCCTAAGAGAGGAGGAGTAACTGTAATTATTATGAAAAGAATGATTAATACCAACAAGACAAGTTACAGGAAGGCGAATATGCATTGATTATAGAAAATTAAATCTTGCCACCAGGAGCTTAGGTGATTCAAATGATTCCCAGACAAACTAAAAGAAAAATAAGGGTGCAACCAAATTCAAGCATACAAGCATGCAAGAAAGCAGGAATATAAGCCATGTATAAAATGATAAAAGGACGATGTGGTGAGACCCTAGTGTACGATATTTTTCTGTGTGTTCTATGTCAATTTAATTCCCCTGTAACAGCTAATATGCTAGATTGAAATGTTATAAAATATAAATAATAGATTACACATTATGGGTTTTAGTTTACACTAGTGCATTTATCGCTCAAGTAATAAAAGGCTCTAATGGAGTCCTAAGTATCGATCCCACAGGGAGGCATTTTTATGATTATAACATAAAACACAATATTCAAACTATAAAACTTAAGTAAGAAAAACAAGTTGAAAGAAGTTATTATGTATGCTAATGAAATGTAGCTGAAATAACCAAGTTAACTAAGCTATTTTCTAAACTTCAAAGTTAAATTTACAAAGACTAAAAGAAAGGTTTGTGACAAAGAATTAAAAATTTAAGAAAACATCCTTCCCCCTTTACAATGAATGATTAGTGAAGTAATTAATAATATTTAATAATATATAAAATTGTATTGTGTCAAATAGGAGTAATCCTATTCTTTACCTTCTGTCGAGTGCATAAAGAACATTGGCTAATCCAAAGTTTGGTCCCTAAATCAGTGGTTAGGCTGAGAGGATATTGGCTCCCACTCCAGAGCTCACACTTCTCTCTCCTTTGAGGGCTAATAATCTCGCTTATAGTTTCTAAACAACTGGACCAAATTGGAGATTTTACTCTGTCACCCTAAAATCTCCAATTCTACGCCCATCATAACATATTTCCTTACTTATTTGCACTCAACACCATGAACTACATTCTCATCCATGAAATTGAATATGACTCTCACCTTGTTGTAGAAAGCATAGCACTGTCGGATCTTATGTTTCTCAACAAATTTTAACATTTTAATTGACCAGATTGAAAAGTAAATGAAGACCAGAGTTTGAATCATCACAATTTATTAAAAATTAAAACCTTGCACAACAATATTAATTCATCACAAAACCATAACTCATTGTAGGGAGAAGGACAAAGAAGACTACTCAGAATTCATGAGGAAGATACAACAAAACATGGATTTTATATATAAAAACAAGTTTAGAAAACAAGCAAGAAAAGAGAACAACTTATCTCACAATCCTCCTCAAACAAATCCTTTGAAGTTCCCTTGAAGCGCATTCTCTCCTTACAATCACACTCGATTCTCTCTTAGAAATGTAATGAAGAAGAAACCTCTCACCTTCTCACTCCACTTACAACTCTAGAAGAAAACCTAACCCTAGACTCCAGAAAACTCACTTCATTTCCCACACTTAGACTCACGACACACTTAGACAAGACTTCACACACTCTCTAGACACACTCACCAGTGGCGCCAGCCCCTCTCTAAATAAATTAAAAAATCCCTTATTTTTTCTAAGAGGCACACCTCTTCATACCAAGAGACATATCCCTTCATTCAAAATACATATCTTTTCATTCAAAAGCCTTCCTCAAGTATCTAAATACATTGAACCACTCCATGGACGTTTGAATTACTTGGAGCCTTTTAGAACATCTAAAGAAAATAAAAAACCGCCAAACATTTGTCCAAATCCATCTCTGGCGCCTGTTCTGATGCCTCTGGTGCTTATTTACTGGAATGGTGCACTCCTCTCTGAATTATGATGTTTCTGGCGCTGCTCTGGTGCCTCTTCTTTGTATTATGGCACCTCTAGTGCCAGAATGTTGAAAATTCCATTTTGACTCCAAATTTCTTCCTTTTTGCTCATTTTTGCTCCAAATGCCTAAAATCAATAAAAACTGCAACAAAACATTAAAATACATTTCTTTAAAGTTCATTATCACTAAATTTAATCATAAAATGTATACATAAAATTGCACATTTTTTTGTGTATCGTGTTGCCACTGGGTTGGCAACATATCCGAGAAAAGAAAAAGGTGGCCGGTCTCTGCATATACATGTCTTATCCTAATTTTATACAACAATGTAAACTATCGAATTAAGATTTGAGACACGAGCATTTTCTCCTTATCCCCTGTCAGTGATTCCAGTCCAAACACTTCAGAACCTGTGCCTATATATTATTTCCACTATAATACTCTCTTAAGGACTCTAAAAAGTACACCAGGAAATGTAAAAAAAAAAGGATGAAGCTGACATGAAAACATGCTAGCAAATAAGTTATCTAGATGCAACATGTCAGAGCCATGCCATGGCGGGAAGAGCTACACCTCACCTGCAAAAAGAGGTTAGTATATGAACATTACATCGCTCTTGCATTTTTGTACTTGTGAGTGTGCATATTTATTGGCATGAATCACTGCAGAAGATCAATATAATATACTACCACACATTTTAAAATTGGTAAACATGCAAGCACACTAAAAGCACAAAAGGTGAAGCTTTGCTAGAGCAACCAAATTAGCAAAGAACAATAGCCAGATATCAAAAAAGACTATATAGCACCCTAATCCTAGCCTACCACATCATCTACCGAGAAGTGTCCTAATCAGCATTTAAGTGCTCAGGGTAAAGTCTCTAGGTATTTATGACTTTGATAGGGTCGCTACACCGGCCCCATCCTAAAGATCTAAGGGATCTAAGAAGTGTCAGCCAAGATGGACTTTTAAAAAACTTGGCCTTACATATGGCTTAGCTTGCTATTTGCATAATTTTAAAATTATGATGGATATAACATATAGAAAAATGATTTTCTTATTTTAAAATAGATTCATTAAATGTAGACCCATAATATGTTAGGTGACACAAGTTAGATCTCATGGATCCTTAGCACAATCATACTTCTGTCAATCTCGATGTTTTAACTCGCACCGATTCAGGGGATCTACCCAGCGAACGGTTCTCAGTAAAGCTTCGTGGCCGATATAGAGTCACTCATCTACTGAGTCTGGCTCACGACCAAAACATGCAGACAAATGCAAATGAAATCAAGAATCACACAAGGTTTAACTTCGTGGTTACTCAAATGGGGTATGACCACACAATGGAAGTTCATCAAGAAACATGCAAATGACAGAGCTCAAATGCATACATGTTGCACACTCCACAGGTTCATTGGGTCTATGGCATGACCCAAATTGAGTGAACAACATGCAAAGCTTGTGGCAACCAAATGGTACCACAAGCAATGAATAGTGTGTCCTCATATAGAGAAATTCACACTCCACGAAATAGCATAACTAGCTGCCAATCACCAAAGGAATGCATGTATCGACCCCCAAACACATGTGATACACATGTGGGGGAATGCCATGGGTGTTAGTGCTTGAAAAGACACATAATATGGCATGTGCCGAAGACAGAGTAACAAATGAACTCCTTAAAAGGCACATCAAAAGTATTTTTCATGCACACGTGTGGATGCAAACCAAGTCATGCACCATCATGCAAATGATGTGATGCACATGCAGAGCATACATCTACAAAGTGATGTTAGTCGTTTGACCCATTGGGTCAACCTGGGACATCATAGCCATGGTGGACGGTCAGTCAGACCGAGGGTGGTCAACTGAACCCAAACGATCAATCATGTGAGCTATAGCGATCAGTTAGACCAAAGTGATTGGTTGATAGGGCTGTGGTGGCAATTCAAACCTAAGTGAATGTTTAATAGGGGAAGGGGTGGTTGGTCAAAACTAAATGGTTGGTCGATCCAGTCGGGGCAGCCGGTCGGACCTAAGTGACCGGTCGACGGGACCGAGGGTGGCCGGCCAAACCTGAATGATCTGTCAACCGGGCTGAGGATGTCTGGTTGAATCAATTACCTAAGTGATTGGTTGATGGGGTCGGGAGGCCAGTCGAACCTAAGTGATCAGTCAACCAGGCCAGAGAGACCGGTTGGACCCTGTAGGTCGATTCAACCGACGTGCTACTTACAACATGCAGAATGCAAAGACATTCATCATGACAATGCATATTATGCCACATAAATCCTAACGCCCAGTAGCGAGTCGCACCCATCCTAACGCTCTCACATAGGTATATAGGTTTCAACACATAGATATGCAACATAGCCACCTCCGTCTTTGGCAATGGATGTGGGTAAGTTTCCTCAAAGGATAAATTCTCCACCATTTGTAGGATGAACTAGCTACAATGTTCTTTTCATCCTACAAATCCCAAGTGTTACAACCTCTCCATGGAAGTTTGGAAACACCAAAACTAGGGGAAATATGGATTCCATCCAACTTTGGATTCAGACTAAAGCTTTTGAAAGGATATCACTCAGATTCATAGGGGATTTTCTCACAACGGATTCCTTTCCTAGCAGCTTTCTCTAGGAAAATAACCACAAAACAATCACCTACACAATCTTAAGGCTAGGTAAGGAAAGGAAATGCAAAGGAACAAAAATATCACCTACAGAATGCTTGATAATGACCTCGATTGCAAGGATGAAGCTCTCCTCAAGTAGAAGAGTGGCTCCTCTCCTCCTTATCACAAGTGAGAGAGGAAGCTCTCCTCTCCGAAAAGAACTTCACAATCACTGAGAGCCTTCTCAAACATAGGAAAGTAGCTCAATATGCAAAGTAAAAGTGAAAGAAACAGAAATGACTTAACGATATAATTTTTCTTTTGCGTTTTTTTTTCATTTTTTTTCAGCTTTTTAATATTTCTTTTAGCACCTGCAATAAAATACGACAACAATACATGCACACAAAAAAAGAAAAAATAAAAAAAAAGAAAAAGAAAAATTGCTAAACATAGATTCTCCGTAGTTCAACTAAAGTTTCTATTAAAATCAGAATTCTTCTTAATGTCTTTCTCCAACAAAAGACACAAAAAATTTGATGCGTCAAAAAATAATGGGACATAAGTCGGCTGTACAACATAAGTTTATATGTCAAGAAGTAATGTGGCTAAAGAACACCACGTATCGATCCCACGAGGAAAGGGATAAGAACTATTATGATGGGTGAATCTCTAGTTTACTAAACTTCTAAATCTAGTTTATCGTAAACACAAATAGAAGTTTATTTCCTAAAATTATACTTAAAAGAAATAACAAAAGATAACATGTTTAGAGAATACGAAAAACAACGATAAAAAAATCTTTTGTGTTCAATGTATGTGAGGCTCGTACCCCTATGATTTAGGTAATGTGGCGATCCGTAATTTTCTCGACTTTTCCCAATGTGATTGTTGTCAAAATGATAGAATGTCCTCTTTATGCATATGTCTAGGTCAAAAAAAGGCTAGATTTCATAAAGTTGAGGCTTCCTGTGGATTTGTTCTGATCCTCTTCTAGGTTGCAAAACCCTGATAAAACATGTCTATTATTGCCCAAATTTTGTGGTTAACCATTTCGTTCCTCTGTGCAACAGGAAAGAGTCACAGATCACGAAATATGTTAATATTCTAATTGATCAAATCAGGAGTAAATGAAATTTTATGGTTAACACAACAATAAAAATATTATGATGTCTCAGGAAAACGATATAGAAAAGGAAATCATTTAAGAAAACCATAAAATCACATCCCATATATTATAGAGGCACAAAAGCATAATATTCTGTTACACATGATTGAAAGAACACCAAAAAAGCATCCCAATAAAACCATTATTATAAGTAAAACTAAAAAGTAAACAGTTATTAAATGATTTGTTCCCTCCTCCATAGTAGTCAACTCCTCTCTCATACAATAACCTCTCAAAACATAGAAGAACTGTACAAAGAAAAAGGTAAAAGAAACCATAGAATGATTTAATTTATGCCCGAAGAGAGGAAGAGAAAATCTAAGGAAAACTCTCAAAAACTTCTTCCAGGCGTCTCCAGCTCTCCTCTCTACCCACCAAAGAATGATTCAATTTATGCCCTAGCTTCTCTTTTAAAGATCCAGCAAAAATTGGCATGACAAACCTTTCCAAAATGAGATTTGTTGGTCCGACGGTGTGGTCATGCCAGACCCCGGTGTAGTCAAGCCTGAAACTAGCTTGGTCATGTTAATTCCGGCTTAGTCACGCTCGAATCAAGCATGATCACGTCAGACAACACTTTTTCACGCATTTTGGCTCTGTTTTATGTGTTTGACACTTATAACCAGCACAATATCAAAAAGAACCTTCTACTATCATATAATCATGATACGCAAGGTAAAATAATAAGTATGATGCGAGAATAAAACTACGTAAAATCACATAAAATTGACAGAAATCATGTCATTATTGTTACCTAATAATAGTGCTTCAGCACGGCGATGGCTCAATAATAGTGATCCTATGACTACGGTGGCCCAACGATGACGACACGACATGTTGACAAGTTGATGATAATGGTGGACTTGTGACAGTGGCTAGGTTGCGGTAGTTGTGGTCTGGTGATGATAGCAACATCTGCTCCATTGGTGGGGGCATTGAGGTACAACAAAAATGGATATGGTTTGTCAGTGTTAACTAGGCTATAATGATCTAGTGATGGCTGTTGCCAAAGATGGTGATTCACTAAAGGCAATAGTGGCAGCAGTAGCACCATTGGACAGGCAATAATGACCTAACGATAGCTTTTGTAGCTGAGCAACGATGATCAGGTAATAGTGGCAATGTCAGTAACACGATGGTGTTCTAACGACTAAGATGATTTCCTCTTGTTAGTGAGAACATACCCAGATTTAACTAAATCATTATCTATCTTGAAGATAGATGATCATTGCTTAGAGATTGTCGCTAAATGTTAGAGGTTATGCAGTTTGTAGTTAGGCAAACGTATAAGAGTGATGGGCGTGTGGCACAATCATTGAATAATGATAAACAATCAACATTGGGCTTGGCATGTGATAAAGAGATTGAAAAAGTCCACCATGAAAGTTTGACCTGTTTGAGGCCATCTATTGGAGTATTACTCGACAACATTAGCTTGTGCAAAAGAAGTCAAATGAAATCTACTAAGAGTGATGACAATGTATCACATAAGCACATTGTTCAGTTTCTAATATTTATTTCAAATGTTGAATGAGAAAAAAAACACACTTTGTTGATTTTTAAAAATTCTTACTGATTGCCTACAAATATAAAATCCAGATATTTAAATATCAAATATGAATAAAAATAGGGCGCACACATGACATATTTTGCTCTGATAATAGCAGCCATCTTCTGAAAGATTCTTTCATTAAAAATCAATAATGTTTGTAGAGACATGTCTTATAAAAGCTGCAGCTGTTAGAGAGAAATTATTTTACACTTTATGAATATGAATCAATCAGAAAGGAATTCTTCAATTTACAAAGACACCCGCCAAGGGACACTGAGACTTAACCTTCAGGTTAGCCCGCAATAATACAAGGACAGCAATCAAACTAAATAGTTGTAAAGCTTTTCAGTTGTTCTGTTATGACAATTGTTTTTTTTTTCTAATTAACACTTATGTTTTATAAACATGTTTGGTTTGTTGTAAGAGCTTTGACTGATTCCTCGCTATTGCTGCTCCAGATCATCTTCCACTAACCGGATTTCTGAGACCTCATTGCCCTGCAAAAGATAATAATTTAAATGATGCTAACCGGTGAAAAATAGTAAATTGGAAAATATAAAGGGTAATGGAATAAAAAAACATTTAAAAATGAAGCCCAAATCTTCTAAATTTATGGAAAAATGCACAGATTTTAGGATGCGAAAATTTACATGAAGCTCAAGTTTTTGTGCGTTCTGGATGAAAGTGATCAGACGCATCAACAAACAGAAAGGCAACAAAATACCCACTGCCCGTAGAACAAATACCTGCAATAAGATTTCAAAGCTTATACATCTCAAAAACTATTAAATTTGCTAATAGGATCTGCTAAATGAAAACTAGCCGTTAGCAGACAAAGTACACTGATACTCACTGTAGCAAGAGTGAATGCATAGTCTTCAGCATTACCAGATAGCAAAGCGAAGAGATGTCTGACTAAGAGAATGATTGTAAACTACAAAAGATTTTTGAATTATTTGGTTGAAAATGAAAATATATATTAGTTTAAATATGCTAAAAATCACTTACCATTAAAACTATTAATCTGCACAGTGTCACACTACGATCGGATACTCTTTCAGGTTCATTGCTGGTGATAACCAATACAGTATGGTTCTCAGAGTCATAGTTGTGCCTGCTCACCTCGATGGTTTCTCTGAAATTTCAAAGAAGTTAGCTAAGTTAATAAAACCAAAAAAGAAAAATCACTTTATCTAAACATTCATAATTATATGCATACCAGTCAAATCACTATCTTTTTAAAGTGAAATGCACAATTTCATTCATTGGTTTATATCACCGAGATGTTATAAATGAAAATATTAAAATTTGGGTGTTAGATATGTAAATGCATAAGAATTGTGTGGTTTATATGTAAATCACCTAAAAAAAATTCCAAGGAATCTAGCTCTGTCTAGTTGAGGGAATGTGCCCATTCCAGCAGGCTTTCTATTGCAATATATTACTAATAATAGATGGACAGTTGGGGGACCAAATTAAATTTAATTGAAACCGAAGATAACGGCTCTAATTTTGGGAAATAATTAAAACTGAAGTGCAGAGGGAGAAAAGATGAATATAATTCAAAATAAAGTTGGGAGAGAAAGAGAAGAGAATATTTTCATGTAGAAGATGAAAACGCAGAGAATAGAAAGATTACCTTATGGTGAAAACAACATCAACTAAATGAGGCTTAGCAGGTGGAGGAAGACTGACAACATAGCCTGGTTCAAATTTCTGCCAAATTGAGGAAAAAATAATAATTTTAGAGAAAAATAAATAATGAATTTTCTTTGCCATCAACTATTTCTCCTTTGTCAAGACAAATTTAATCATATATATATATATATATATATATTTATTTATTTATTTATTTATTTATATTCATACTTATATATAAACTTACCTTTCATTGTTGCTTAGAACTGAGCGTTGAAGCAACTCAGGCTTCACTTTCGAAAAAGATTGAAAGACAAGTTTGAAGAAACTTGGTGGGAAGGGAACAAAATAATATTTCTTATTGGATAAGTTAAAAACACGAGCAAATTTTATAATTTGTGTCCGGAGTCCAATGATAGGGCGCCACGAGTCAAGTGGGCCCATCACAATACACTGGGATTGGTCATTATTAAAATTTGTGGGCTCACTTGTCACGTGACATCCCCCATTGAATTCCAGATGCATACGGAATCCTGACCAAATTTTTTTTTTGGAAAGACAAATTAAGCATTTGAAGGAAAAAGAGCGAATTATAATTAGAATTGCCCAAATAATCAAATTAGGGTGCATACAAATATGCCATCTTAACCAATCTTTGCACATCCATTTTATTCAAAAAAATAAATAAAATAGACGTTTATATTATGAAGAAAAGGCAATTACATACATGGCACTCGAAACATTGCTATTGACAAATCCAGCACCCTCTCCATCCATCTTTTAAATTCTCACTGAAATATCAAAATTCATGATAAAATCCTAACACATTTTTCATTTTTATCTTATTCTCAATTATTTAATTATGCCACACGTAACTATCAGTTTGATAGTTTAAAATTTTCATTTTGGTGCTGATAATATAAATGTCATTGTTATGTAATTATCCCAAAAAAAAAAAAAAAAGACCATTTCAATTCAAAAGAGGCAAGAGAGGCTTTATCCTGTTCTTCAACGCGTCAAACAGGGGACTGCCCATGAACAATATATTATCCAATAAACCAAAGCAAATAAAAACAAAGTAGCAATCCAAGCCTCGAAATCGACTAAGTTCCATCCCAGGAAGATGAATATCAGCAAATTTCGCAGCTAGAAAAACAAGTTTAACAAATTAAATTTCAAATTTATGAAAAATTTACAAACGTAAAATTCTGATTTAAACCCATGCCTTTGAAATTAAACGAATAATGGATTCTAACCTGGAGACAGATCTCGCAAACGTTGTTCCCTTTCTCGTCGCACCACCTCTGTATGCATCTTCTGTGAGCGAACTGAAAGAAAAGAAAACTCAAATTAGGTAAAGTGCTGAAGCGAAGAGATTAAGCAATAAGATTGATGAAATAATTGAAAGAACATAGGGTTTCTTCATCTTCTTCTACTTCAGTTACCTTGAGAGTTCCAGAACAAGAACAGGGAGATTCCAAGCTTGAGGAGTTCTCATCCTCCTCTTCATGGCAAATTCTACAGAACTTTACTGAAGAAGAAGAAGGGGAAGACGATGATGATTCAAATTCATCCGCACCCAATCTAATCTTTTCAACAAGCCCAAATTCCATCTCTCTCTCTCTCGTCTATCTATACCTCTCCTGTTTTCTGCTTTCTATGCCGTTCTTCCTCGTCGATGCATTCTCTTCTGCTCGTTAGCGTACTGATTTTAAATGAGGAAAGAAGAGTTTTTCTTAAATGCCCCAAAATTTAAAGAAATGGCGAATGTGTCCTCTAAGGCCTGCACGCAGGAGCACTATGGAGAACTTGCCACGGCTTCTTTTGTCGATATGCGGTGGCTGCCCGCTGCCCGGGTTGGACCGGGTCCAGGCTTTGACTGCATCATATGGGAGCACGAAATTGTTGACCTATCCTGAGTAGGGCTGTCAAAACAGTGCCAAAATAGTTTGTGCTCACACATATATACACACATATATACAGACATATATATATATATATATATATATATATATATATATATATATATAAAATTGATGAGTAATATTCTCAATGCTTTGCAAGCTCTCCTTGTCGGGCAGCAGATTAAGGAGGTAGTGAAGACCCCTTTTGATATCAATAAGAAAGACAAGCTGGTAGTTAATCTCTATGTGATCATGGGCAACAGATAGTTTGTGGTAAACAGCTGTGGGGGCAAAACCTTTCCCCTTCTATGTCCTTCTGTTGGAGGCTGTTTTATAAATTTCTTCCTATCGATGACATTCTTAAACTGAATGGATTGAGGGGTCCCTCTTGCTGTGAACTCTGCAAACATAAGGAAGAGTCAATTTCCCACCTATTTTTCAAATGAAATTTTTCCCAACAGGTTTGGACTCAAGTGTTGTCCCAAACCAACCTACAAACAGTTACACTCTCTTGGCAAATTTACCATAACTGCTGGTATGAATGGCAGCAGACCAACTTATCTACAATTCCTTGTGTCATTGCTTGGTTCACCTGGCTAGCCAAGAACCAATACAAGTATGAGGACAAGCAGCTGGACAGCAAGGTGGTAGCCTCCAATTGCTTATCTTATCTCAGAAAGCTCACCAACCAGAAGAATTTTCCTGATCTTCATATCTCTGAGGTACAACCATTAGTTAACAAGGTCAATAGCCCACTGGTGTTCTAGCGCAAACCAGTAAAATTTTGGATTAAAGTTGACACTCATGGAAGTTTAATACCAACTGATGCTGGCATTGGAGGGTTCTTCAGAGATTGGCAAGGCAACTGTTTATTATTTTTCAAAGCTCCCACTGTGGCTATGGATGCATTGGAAGCTGAAGCCATTGCTATTTATTGGGCACTCTATATTGCAGTCAAAGGAAATATACAAAGACTCATTGTTGAAACTGATTCTCAGATCCTGGTAGACATCCTTTCTAAGAAGCTACAATGCCCATGACATTTACTGATTGGGTACAGAAAATTGAACTTATGGTTAAACTAGATTTCAATTCATCCATAGAGAGGGTAATCTTCCAGCTAACTGGTTAACTAAGTCTAGACTAGGATATGCTAGTTTTGTCTTCTAATCTTTTGATTTTGGTGGATGGAGACCTGTTAGGACTCCCTTATTTCAGAGCATTGTAACCTTTGAATCATTAGTAATGAATCTCCTCCACTAAGTAGAGTACCTTGGTACCTAACCGAATGGAGTCTTTTGCTATATATATATATATATATATATATATATATATATATATATATATATATATATATATATATATATATATATATATATATATATATATATATATATATATATATATATATAGAGGAGGTGAAAACAACTTGGACTGCTCCATCTTTTCCTATCAGCAATCCTATTGTTAAATTATGGAGATTACAGAAAAAATGTGACTTACCATTTAAGGCTATGGAATAAACACAGCTTTGGTAATGTGTTCCAACAAGTTAAAGATGCTTATTTTAAAGTTCAATTGTTGGAAGCAAATCAGGACCATGGATGGGCTCACACTCAAGAGCTGATTAATGCACAAACCCAATTATTACAAGCTTTGGAAAGGGAAGAATTATTCTTAAAACAACAAGCTGCTATTAATAGACATTTATTTGGGGATAGGAATACCAAGTTTTTCCTTGCAGTGATTAAATATCGGAGGCAGATTAATGCTATCCTCAGAATTAAGGACCCTGATGGTAGCTGGGTAACTAATCCACATTTAATATCTCAAAGTGATGTGCAATATTTTCAATCACAATTAGTTGCACACCCCACATCCCCTTCCTCTTTTATTTCTGAAGTGTTTAATGAAAATTCTGCCTATGTACAACAGCTTAATTTAACCTTGTTGCCTGATGAAGCTGAAATACTCCAAGCTCTGAAAAAGCGTTGATGGCAATAAGACTGCAGGACCAGATGGCTTCATTCCAACTTTTTATATCAAAGCCTGGGATATTGTGGGCACTGATCTTATAAAGGTTGTTCATTCTTTTTTCTCTGGCACTGATCTCCCAAAATATTTTGCTGCTACTAGCATTGCCCTCATCCCTAAAGACACTCAAAAATCTATTTGGACTGATTTCAGACCTATTAGTCTTACTAACACTTTTCCTAAAATTATTAGCAAGATTATAGTTGGTAGGCTACAATCTCATCTTCACCATCTGGTTAGTCTTAACCAATCTGCTTTTGTGCAGGGGAGAAACATCACAGATAATTGCCTGTTTGCTCAGAAATTGTTGCTTGATATTGATAAATGTTGTCGGGGGAAAAACATCATCTTCATGATGGATCTTAAGAAAGCTTATGATTCTATCAGTTAACACTTTATTGATCAGGTTTTGAAAGCCAAAGGTTTTCACCCTTCCTTTTGCAATTTAATTCAAAGATGGTTATCAAGTTCTTTTTATAGTGTATTAGTGAATGGTGGCAGCAATGGCTTCTTTACTGCTGGTAGGGGATTAAAGCAAGGAGATTCATTATCTCCTACCATTTTCGTTTTATCCTTTGATTATCTTTCCAGGGTTCTTAATGCTGCTCATAACAATTATCCTTCTCTCAACTATAAGCACAACACTTCTCAGACTATAAGTCATCTGGCTTATGCAGATGATGTAATTTTATTTACTAATGGCAGCAAACAGGCCATCAAGAAAACATTACAAATATTTGATCATCTATCCAAAGTGGCTGGACTTGAGTTAAATAAGAAGAAATGTCAGTTCTTGGCGGGGAAACAGTACAAGCATCAGATTTGGCTGAAAGAATTTACTGGCTTTGCAGCTGCTGAGTTGCCTTTAAATACTTGGGAGTGCAGTTGATCAAAAGCAAGAAAAAAAAATCTCAGTATGATGATGTGGTAAACAAGATATCTTCATCCATAAATTGTTGGACAAATACTTTTCTATCTAATGGAGGTAGATTGACTTTGCTAAAAAGTATTTTATCCACTTTTCCCCTCTACACTATGCAAATGGTAAGAATGAAAAGGAGTACTCAAAAAATGCTAGGATCCATCTTTAACAAGTTCCTTTGGGAGGGTCAACATAAACAACCTCATTGGACAGTGTGGAATAAATTGTGTAAACCTACAAAAGCTGGAGGTTTAGGCTTAAAAAGTTTCCATCAGATGAGTCATCTCTACTATTGTAAACAATGGATCAAATTTATACAACAAGACACTATGTGGACAAGATACTTAAAAGAGAAATACTACAAGAAATTGCATCCTAATGTTGTTCATGCTAAGTTGGGAGATTCTAAACACTGGAAAAACTTGCTGAAGGTTTGAGATTCTGCTAATCAGTTTTCTGCTGGGAGGTTGGAGCTGGTAAAATTAATTTCTATATGGATAATTGGCTGCCTGATGGTCTCCTCTCTTCTTCTAATGAATTTAACCCTCATCTCACTGTCTCAGATTTCTGGGTGCAGAATCAGTGGGATGTGGATTCTCTGAGAGGTGTGCTGGATGAGGATACAGTGCAACACATTCTTTCCATCCCCATTGATCCTACTAGACCTGATAAAATATTGTTAAAGCAATCCACTAAACAATCTTTGAACAGTATTATACATCAATCCTTTACTCATTGGCCTGAAACTAATTGGGGTGAGAAGATTTGGCATAGGAATTTGTCTCCCTCAATGTCATTTTTTTGTTGGAGATTATTTCATAAATTTCTTCCTTTGGATGATATACTGAAGTTAAAAGGGTTAAGGATTGCTTCTAGATGCTGGCTCTGCAATTCTCATAAGGAAACTTACTCTCATCTTTTCCTCAATTGCTATGTGACTAACCAAGTGTGGATTGATGTTCTAAAGCAACTGAAGCTCTCTCAACATAGACACTATTGGCTCTCTTTTGAAGCTTGCGGGATGATTAGAAGGAGCATAACTGGCATCATATTCCTCTTGTTATCAGTTGGTTTATATGGATGGCTAGAAATCAGGCAAAATATGAAAATAAACTTTGCTTGATTAATACTGTTGTGGTGAATTGTTATAGTTTTATCAGTAAAAATTCTGTATTGCTTAACACAACTAAAAGAAAAGTTGTTTTACTGAATTGGTCACTACCTTCCCAGCCATGGATTAAAATCAATATAGATGGCAGTTTCACCCCTTTATCTGCTGGTATAGGTGTTGTTTGCAGAAATTATTTTGGACAGCTATTGTGGTATTTTCAGGCTCCTATTATCTCTTCTTCAGCATTGGAATATGAGCTCCTGGCTGTACATTGGGCCTTAATAACTACTAAAGCTTTCAATTTTCATTATGTTTGGATAGAGTCAGACTCTCAACAAGTTATCAATATTATGCAGGGATTCTCTCCTCCTTGGAATTTGGTTTACTTAGAAACATTCTTTCTGTTTCTAGTCTTTTTAAACTCAAATGGTCTCATATCTATAGAGAGGGTAACCAATTTGCCAATTGGTTGGCTAAGGCTGCTGCATCAGATAGCAATGTAGTTTTCTATGTTACACTTTTTGAGCCTTTAAGGCTTCTACTTTTGGGGGATTCTATAAAACTTCCCTTTATTAGATGTATTTAACTTTTAACTTTGAATGAAATTACTTCTTTTTGCTGAATATATATATATATATATATATATTATGATGAGTAGTCTTTAAAAAAATGAATTGACCACAAGTATGGGAGTAAATGAGCCAAACACGAGTGAGTCTAGGCTTAGTTGGTGTTCGACTCGTTTGCTTAGCGAGCTGTTCGCAAACAAAAAAAACATTTTTTGACAACCCTAGTTATACATGCAATTGTTAGGGGTGTAAACGAACCGAGCTTGAGAGAGCTCGGACTTAGTTTGTTGAAAAATATCATTGTTTTTTGTACGGATCATTTATATATCGAGCTCAAAAAATTTGTTTATGTTTGGTGTGCTTACTTATCGAAGTCGAACACGAGCTATTTACAAACAATGAGCTATTTTGACAACCCTAACCATAAAATGTTAAAGGTAGGACAAGATTTAAATCTTGTTATTTCTATTAAATTATTCATTTAAATATAATTTAGTATATTTCTATTTTATTTTTAATTAGTAATTTTAATAGATTGTAAATCTTTGTAATGTTGTAGTCAATCAATTTTTTTAAAATAATATATATATATATATATATATATATATATATATATATATATATATATATATATATATATATATATATAGAGAGAGAGCCAAAACGAGCCAAATACAAATGAATAAAGTTTTGTTCATGTTCGGCTCATTTATATATCTAGCACAAACAAATAATATGTGGGGTGTGTCGTTGCACCATATTCGGGGTATGTTATTGCACTATCTTTAGAGATGCATTGTTGCACCATATGCAGGGTGTGTCATTGTACTGTATTTGGGACAAGTTGTTACATAGGCTTTGGGGTCTGTCATTGCATGGTGTACTGGACGAAATACCAGTCCATTGTGTGCTTCACTATTCTGTAGCATACATGACGATTCTGTAATGCACTTTATGAATATATACGGGACTTTGATGCAAGGCAGACGATGGTGATCGATAGTACAGGGTGGCGTATGGTGGTAGACGATGGTTAGCAGCTGTAGGAACATGAGGAGTCAGCCGAAAATTTTTTGCAGAAATGATGCTGGGCTTCAACTCCATGTTCTTCAAGCTCCGGTCTTCTACTGGCTGAATGTTAAGGTGTCTCAAGAGGGAGGTAGAGCTATATAGATATATTCTGGGATATGTCTCCTTACAAATAAATAATAAATTCAGACCATTGTATTAGATGACATAGTGAGATTACCTTAATTAGATGGCATTTGGTGAACAATTGAGTGCCTCTTTGATATCAGCAGTGAGTGATCCTAGGCTTATTGGATTCTTCTTATCTTGATATAGGTTTTATTTGAATTTAATTGGACCAACTTTGGTATGATTTGGTCTGTCTCATCGAGTCGGTCAATTTGACAATAAGTTTGTTGAAATTGAAATTATGGATGAGTTGTAATTGTATTTTGAACATCTCTTGCTAAACAAGATTCCTCATGATTCATGTCATACCTTGACATTTATGCCAGATAATGAAAATTTATTGGTGACGTAGCGGTTGTCCCAATATTTTTGGGTGAGGCTCATGGCGGGTTGGGTTAGATCTGCAAGCAGGTCGGGTCGCTGGACTTGTATGGCGGGCCAGCAGGTCTAGAGCGGGTTAGTGAGCCAGTGCAACGATCAGCCCTACAGGTTGTAGCCAGATCAACTGAGTGGGTATGGTGGAATGTTCATTAGCTCCTTTGTGTTGTCCATGAAATACATATGCAGGTCTAGTGGTTTCATGTGGATTGCGATCTGTGGTGCAAAATCCTATGGATTACACATGAGAACCATCCATTTGTACTATATTAGGTGGGTATGACGGGTTGCTGTGCAAACACTCAGAACCTGGTGATCACTGGAAAATATATTAAGAATTTCATACCAATATTATATGAAATTGCACTTTAAAGAAAGGTATTTTCTTTGTTTTATTGCAGGAATGAAGGTTTATAAGTACTGAAAGCAAAAATCACAAAAGAAGCAAATTTGGAGCAAAAATGACTCAATTTGATAAAAATTGAACTGTCCCGCCGATGGCGAGTTTTTCTCGAAAGAATTTTAATTTATTATAAGGAGCCCACTGACGGCGAGATCGATCCCGTCGACAGCGAGATCGGCGCGGTTAGCCTATGTTCTAGAAGCCCGCCGACTGCAAGATCAAGCCGTCGACGGCGAGACAGTTAAAAAGAGCCAAAATACATTGAACCTGGACGCTTTTTGAAGAGGTGCTTAAGCAACCTTTGGAGAATTGACCCCTTCTATAAATAGACACAAATTTTAGTCATAAGTGTGTCAGTTTTCTGTCATTTGTGTGAAGTTAAGTGTAATTTAAGAGTCTTTTGAGTGAGTAGATAAAGTGTTTAGCGTTTTGATGTCTTATCTTAGAAGGAAGAGTCGAAAGGAACTTCGAGAATACGCTTGGGGAGAAGAATTGAGATAAGTATATTTGTTATTTGTTTGTTAAATTTAATGAAATCCATGCTTTGTGTTATTTTTCCCATGCATTCTGAGTAGTTTCCTTAGTCTTTCTCCTTGTTATCGAGATTTCGTGAAATGATGAATTAAAGTAGTTGTGCCTAAAAATATAAAAATAGAAATTGTGTTAATCTTTAACTTAAATCTTAATTTACTTTCAATCTGGCCAATTGATTTGTTAACATATGTTGAAGTATCAACTATAGTAAAGATTACATCCAAGATTCAGGGAAGTCAAAAGCCTTGGAAGGAGGGTGCAAATAAATAGGGAAATATTAACTATCGGGCTTAGAATTAGACATTTTAGTGTGACAGACTAAAATATTCAATTTGGTCTTATTGTTTGAAAGCTGAAGTGTAGATGTTAGCCCTCAGGCGAGGGGAACGTGGGAGCTCTGAAGTGGCAGTCGGTATCCTCCCAGCGTAGCCGCAGATTCAGTAATCAAACATAAGACTAATCAATGTTCTTTGCACCTAGACCAAAGGGTAAATAATAGGAATGCTCCTATTTGGCACAATACAATTAAAAACTTATTTAATTCTTCATTCACTTAATTCTCTAAAACAAGGAGAAAGATACTTTTCTGAAATCTTATATTCAACCTTTAAGCATTAGTTTATTTTAGTCTAAGTATTCTTAATTTCCGTATACTAGATTAGTAAGTTTACTTTAATTTGTCTTTGAAATTTTCTAACTTCGCTGTGGGATCAATATCTAGGACTCCATTAAAGCCCTATATTACTTGATAACGATACGTATACTTGCGTAGGATCCACAATATAAATCATAAAATCCATAACAGAATCATCAATATATATTCAGTGCGGATCAAGTTTTTGGTGCTGTTGCTAACTTTTTATATCACAATTGTAAGTATAAATATCGAAAAGTGGATCAAGTTTTTGGCGCCTTTGTCGGGTAAGTGAAGTAAAGTAATTATTAAGGTAATTAATAGAATTATTAAAATAATTACTAGAGTAACGAACTATTTTAAATATTACTTAAAAATTGTATGCGTAAATTTGGAAACAAAAATTTAATACCTTACGATTCAGAATTAGAGCGCACAATTAAAAGAATTAGAAAACAAAACAGAGAAATTATAAATTTAACACAAATGACAAATAATCACAAAAATTTCTATCCAAATATTTTCCTCCTTCGAAAACTGCAAAACTTAGAAATGATATAACATCTTTTAGTCAGTTTGATGGAGAATCCATATATGAAGCTTGGGAGAGATTTAAAGAACTTCTTAGGAAATGCCCACATCATGCATTACCGGATTGGTTAATTATACAAACTTTTTATAATGGATTAGTAGGATCTCTTAGATCAATCATTGATCTTCTTCTTTGGAGGTTCATTAATGTCAAAACCATTTGATGAAGCTTATGCGTTAATCGAAGAAATGGCTACTAATAATTTTCAATGGCCTGCTGAAAGAATAAATCCAAAAAAGATAGCTAGACTTCATGAAAATGATACAATATCTATGTTAGCTTCTCAAATTGTTGTTATATCGAAGAAATTAGATCATTTTGGAATGAATTACTCTCCTACTATATTAGAAAAAAACTCATCTGGACAAATTATAGATTCTCAATCTCCTTATGAAACTATAAATGCTATTAATAATAGACTCAATAATCCTTATGTGAATTATTATAATCCTGGTTGAAAGAATCATCTAAATTTTAATTGGAATAAAAATACAGCTAATCAACAATGGATGAATAACTCTACAGGAAATCCACCTAATCAAGGAAATACAAATTATAAACCATTTTATCCACCTGGATTTAATAACACTCAATTTAAAGATAAGAAGTTATCTATAGAAGAATTAATATTAAGTATGGGTCAGCACTTGTAAAATTAAGGAAATCAATTACAAATTCAAGGAAATCAATTACAAATTCAAGGAACGACAATTAAAAATATTGAAACTCAACTCGGACATATTGCTACTTGCGCTTAACAATAGAATTCACCGGAACTTTTCCTAGTAATGTGGAAATAAATCCTAAAGACCAAGGAAAAGAACAAATTAAAGCGATACAATTAAGAAGTGGAAAAGAGTTAGAAACTAAAATTCAGGAAGAAACAGAAAGTAAAAATGAGGAAGTGGAAATTGAGAAAGAAAAGGATCCCCAAGATCAAAACTTAGAATATCCATTAATCCCTATGAAAATTTCTATAGAAAAACCACCACCACCATTTCCTCAACGACTTAAACAACATAAAAAAGATAAGCAATTTGCTAAATTTCTTGAAATTTTAAAAAAATTAACGGTAAATATTCCTTTTGTAGAAGCATTAGAACAAATGCCTAATTATGTAAAATTTATGAAAGATATTTTAAATAAAAAAATAAAATTTACGAGATAATGAAACTGTTGCACTTAGCGAAGGCTTGTAGTGTAATTATTCGAAAAAGCTTCTGAAAAATTAAAAGATCCTGGTAGTTTCACTATACCTTGCTACTTATTGGAGAAAAATTTTATGGAAAAGCTTTGTGTGACTTAGGAGCAAGTATAAATTTAATGCCTCTATCAATTTTTAAAAGATTAGAATTAGGAGAAATTTCACCTACTTCAGTAACTCTTCAGTTAGCTGATCGTTCTGTGACTTATCCTAAGGGAGTTATTGAAGATGACTTAGTAAAAGTGGATAAATTTATCTTCCCGATAAATTTTATTGTTCTAGATATGGAAGAAGATAAAGAAATTCCCATAATATTAGGAAGACCCTTTTTAGCCACTGAAAAAGCTATGATTGATGTTCAAAAGGAGAATTGACTATGAGAGTAAACGATCGAAAAATAACTTTTAACATAGCAAAATCAATGAAATATCACTGCTTTAGAAAAAGATGATGAATGTTTTCGAATGGAAATACTTGAACATTTGCAAAATGAATATTTTAAAGAATATTATGAAGAAAAATTAGAAAAAGAAAATATAGAATTAATTGAAGAAGCAGATAATGAAAAACTGGATTATATACAGGAAAAGTTTGAAATGTTGGATAATACTGAAAACATTGAAAAGAATATAGTTCCATCAACAATTAGACCTCCTGAACTTGAATTAAAAATTCTACCTAATCATTTAAAATATGCTTACTTAGGTAACCATTCAACCCTACCGGTTATTATATCGAGTTGAATTGAATGAATCACAAGAACAAAAACTGTTAGACACATTAAAAAAATATAAGAAAACTTTTGGTTGGACTTTAGCGAGATATTAAAAGAATTAGTCCTTCAATCTGTATGCACGGAATTATTTTAGATAATGAACATAAGCCGAAGTAGGTCCTCGAAAGGAGATTAAACCCAATAATGAAAGAATTAGACAAGAAAGAAATATTAAAATGGTTAGATAATGGTATTATATATCCTATTTCGGACAGTGCTTGGGTAAGCCCAATTCACTGTGTTCGTCAGAAAGGAGGAGTGACCGTTAAAGCTAATGAAAATAATGATTTAATACCTATAAGACAAGTGACTGTATGGCGTATATGTATTGACTATAGAAAATTAAATGCAGCCACTAGAAAAGATCACTTCCCATTACCATTTTTAGACCAAATGTTGGATAGATTAGCCGGACATAAATATTTTTGTTTTTTAGATGGATATACCGGTTATCATCAGATACCTATTACTCCCGAGGATCAAGAGAAAACTACATTTACTAGTCCTTATGGAACATTTGCTTTTCGAAGAATGTCTTTTGAATTATGTAATGCACCTGCAACATTCTAGAGATGTATGATGTCTATATTTAGTAAATTAATTGATGATGGAATAGAAGTATTTATGTATGATTTCTCTGTATTTGGAACGTCATTTGATGCATGCTTGAATCATCTTGAAAAAGTATTAGAAGTATGCGAGAAAACTAATTTAGTTCTAAATTGAGAAAAATGTCAATTTATGGTTGCAGAAGGAATTGTATTAGGACATAAAATTTCAGAAAATAGCATGGAAGTAGACTTTGCAAAAATTCAAGTTATAGCTAAATTACCACCTCCAACTACAGTGAGAGGGGTAAGAAGTTTTCTTAGACATGTTGGATTCTATAGACGCTACATAAAAGATTTTTCAAAAATTACTAAACCTCTATGCCAGCTTTTAGAAAAGGACAAGAAATTTGAATTCACAACTGAATGCTTAAATGCTTTTGAATTATTAAAAGATAAATTAATCACAACACTTATAATAGTTTCACCTGATTGGGAGAAACCATTTGAACTTATGTGTGATGCTAGTGATTATGCTTATAGGAGCGATACTTAGGCAAAGATATGATAAAATTTTCAAAGTCATATATTATGCTAATAAAACTCTTAATAATGCTGAATTGAATTATACAGTTACTGAAAAAGAGCTATTAGCAATTGTTTATGCCTTTGATAAATTTAGGCCTTATCTAATTGGAAATAAATGTATTGTGCATACTGATCACTCTGCTATTAAATATCTAATGCAAAAGAAAGATTCCAAACCAAAATTAATTAGATGGATATTACTAATGTAAGAATTTGATTTTGAAATCATTAACAAAAAAGGCCGATAATCAAATAGCAGATCATTTATCAAGACTAGAATATAATAAATTATCTGATACTGATAATGAAATTACTGACAGTTTTCCTGACGAACAATTATATAATATAAATGAGTGGAAAATACCATGGTATGGTGATATAGTAAATTATATTGTAAGTGATATTTTATAACCTATGTTAACTTTGCAACAACAGAAAAAATTCATTCATGATGCTAAAACATATTTTTTGGATGAACCATATTTATATAAGCAATGTAAGGATCTTATAATTAGAAGATGCGTGCCTTATGAAGAAATAGAACAAATCAGTCATAAATGTCATGATTCGATTTTGGAGGACATTTTGGAACGAGATAAAACTGCTTATAAAATTTTACAATCTGGATTTTATTGGCCTACTTTTTTTAGAGATGTTTATAGATATATCAAAACTTGCGATAGATGCCAACGAGTAGGTAATATATCTAGAAGAAATGAAATTCCTCTAAATTTTATATTAGAAGTTGAGATTTTTGATGTTTGGGGATTAGATTTTATGGGACCATTTGTTCCTTCATTTGGAAACAAATATATATTAGTTACTGTTAATTATGTTTCTAAATGGATTGAAGCACAAGCTTTACCTCGATGTGACGCTAAGAGTGTTTAAAAGTTTCTAATTAAAAATATTTTTACTAGATTTGGAATGCCGAGAGTGATTATCACTGACGGAGGTTCTCATTTTAGAAATAAATATATTCACAAACTAGTAGAAAAATTTAACATTATTCATAAGATATCAACTGCTTATCATCCACAAACCAGTGGATTAGTTGAAGTTTCTAATCGAGAGATTAAACGTATTTTAGAAAAGACTATAAACCCTAATAGATTAGATTGGTCTATAAGACTAGACACTGCATTATGGGCATATAGGACTGCTTATAAAACTCCGATTGGAATGACTCCTTACAGTCTTATTTATGGAAAGACTTGCCACTTACCAGTTGAAATAGAACATAAAGCTTATTAGGCAATTAAAGAATTTAATTACAATCTGAAAGAAGCCGATGAGAAAAGATTATTGCAATTGAATGAATTAGATGAATTACGAAATGAATCTTATCATAATGATAGAATTTATAAAGAAAAAAATGAAATTATGGCATGATCAGAAGATTAACCTGAAGAATTTTGAGCTAGGACAAGAAGTTTTGCTTTATAATACAAGATTAAAATTATTTCCTGGGAAATTGAAATCTCGATGGTTAGGGCCTTTCACTATAAGTCAAATATTTTCATATGGAACTATAGAAATTGAAGATCCAAAAACTGGGCATAGATTTAAAGTAAACGGACACAGATTAAAACCTTATTTTGAAGGGAGAAGACCAAATTTTAAAGAGGTTTTAATGCTCAATCAACCTGATTACTAAATAAATTAGGTCGGGCTGACGACGTTAAACCAAGCGCTTTATGGGAGGCAACCCATAGTAATTATTAATTATGATCTATTTATTAAAGTTATTGAAAATTAAAATTAAGAATGAATTCTACTCATTTTAATTTTTAGAATCATCACAAATTTGAACCTAAACGAAGGAATCAGAAAATATTCGGACCGGAGCGAAAAATTGGGCAATTTACCTAATCTCGCCGACAGCGAGATCGATCCCGCTGACAGCAAGATCGGCGCGCCCAATTTTAGTTTAAATTAATTAACTATGCCACCGACGGCGAGATCGTTACCGCCGACGGCGAGATAGTTCAAAAGTAGTTTTTGTGAGTTATTTTGCGGTTTTGGACGGTTCTATGGCCATTTCTCTATATGAAATATTTAAAACTTCATTTTTATACTATCTTCTTCCTTAGAAACGACTAGAGTCCCTCCAAAACAATCTATTGTGGCCTCCAAACTACTTGAAACCACAAAAATTAGAGTTTTTAACCGAAGAAAGTTCGTCAGTTCTGAGGCTCAGCGACTATTCAACAAGGATTTGATGAATAAACGTCTGATTAAAGAAAGAGGATTCGTAAACAGAGGAGCGGAAAATTCAACAACAATAATTGAAGAAATGATTGTTCAGCGACGTTGGGAGGTATTCTGCTATACCACATATGCTGTAGTCATTCCAGTAGTAAAGGAATTCTACTCTAATCTGCATGCGATCCATAATGGAAGTGTTTACGTAAGAGGCAGATGGGTAACTTTCACTCCTTCTCGAATAAATCAATTATACTCGATTGAAAATACCCCTGTTTGCCACCATTCAAATTTTGATCCTACAAGATACAACATGAATGAGATCTACAGATATCTGACCAACGAACCTGATGATTGGGAATTACGAGAAGACGGGTACGTTAGTTTTTCCGTGTCACTTCTTAACCCCATCTCAAAGCATTAGCATTTCTTTATTTCATCAAAGTTATTACCCACTATGAGGGTAAACAAAGTTTCGAAGGAATGCACAATCTTAAATTACTGTATTCAATCTGGATTGCCTATTGATGTTGGATCTATCATTGTGAAGTCTGCATTAGGATTAATTGTGCATGGGTCAATTCATGGACTTGGACACCCATCAACTATATTTGCTTTATGTAGTCAGTACTAAGTTTCCTACGAAGCTTGGGAAAAAGTGATATTGCCTTGGAAACCACTAGATCCGATAGATATGTTTCCTACATTAAATAACAATGATGAAACAGTAATTATTTCTGATCAAGCATCCCAAAACAATCCTTTAGTTATATCCCTGACTGATAGAACGAACCTCATTTTAAGGAAACATAAAGGATTGGAGAAGGAACTACAGAATGTGATGAATTATATTGATAATATCTTGTTGACCTCATTTTTGATGAGGTATTGTCTTTTCTCTCTTCTTAGTCCTTAGGATCTAGCCTTAGGCTTTTCCTTTGACTAATCCTAGAGGACTAGAAATGGGACCCACCCTTTAGAAGTCCAATCACCTCTTGACTCCCTACAAACCCCACAAGCTTGATTGTAGACCTCTAATCACCTAGAGGGTTGAAATCAAATGTGAAGGTTTAAAGGATGAGTTTCTTATAGGACTCTTTGGCCTTAGGAGTACCCTGGATGGTCTGGTTTGGTGAGGTCTAGCTTGCACACACCATACTCTCACACACATTCTAAACCCTACACCCATCAAACCTACCAAAAGCCCTTGAAATTGCCCAAATCCTCCAAAATCTCCAAATCACCCAAAAGTCCTCAGAATCAATCCTAAACATTTTCCCCCAACTCAAATTGACCATCTCCAGCCAAAAATACCAAAATTTCTAAAAATACCCCCAATAACCTCCAAATTACCAAAATGCCCCTCTTGACCCAAAAATCCAAAAATTCAGAAAATTCCCAGAAAATTTTCAAAAATCCTAAATATTCCCAATTTCATTTTGTCCAACTACACCATAGGCCAATTTTGTCAATTTACCTCACTTTTACCAAAACCCCCAATTTAGCTCATTTTAAACACGAAATGAACCCGATGTCGAACCAAATCACCCCAATTGGTCTCAATTTTGGTCCAATTCAATTCTAAACTTCAATTCAATATCCCCAATATCAATCTAGATCAAATTCAAGCTCAATTTAATTGGCATTTGAATCCAATTTCATTTTAAAAGCTTAAGGCCCAATTTTGACCCATGACCTAAACCTAGCTCAAACCAACCCAATTCAATCCCAATTAGCCCCAAACCTTTTCTAAATCTTCCCTAACATCTCCATAAACAAAACACTAACATAATTTGCCCAAAATTTGGACCCAAACCTTACTCAAATTCAACCCAAACCCAAAATTCCTTAAATTGGCCTAAATTCACCTTGAACCCAAATAGGCCAAATCCCAAGATTGAACCCCAACCAAAGTTGAAAACTCTTCAAAACATTCTCCTAAACATTTCTTAACATCCATTTTACATCAATTTCAACATTAGCCCAACCTTATCCTAAGTTAGCCCAATTTGGCCCACCTTAGCCCCTTTACCAAATAGACTCAAATCTAACCTAATTCAATCCCAAATCACTCCAATTTTGTTTTAAATCACTCATGACATATCCTTAAACTAAACCCAACATTTATTTGGCATGGCCCTTTACAAATTTTTTGATCTAAAAGCCCATTTTGAAACATAAAAGCCCATTCCCTTAAACCATTTTAAAAGCCCACCTTTACCAAATTTTAAAAGCCCAAAGTCCATTCCCAAGCCCACATGAAACCTTTTCTTCATCATTCCTTTGATAATCCTATTTGACCAAAGTATTAAACCATCATGAAATCAACCCATTTGTAGCATCATGACAAATCCCATCAATGGAATCCAAAGTTTTCAAAATTCCCTTTTCCATGCAAGTAAGCCAACCTTTTCCCCAAGCCATGAGCAAGCCAAATGAAGTCATGGAGACATGCATAAGCCATATGCAAGCCATGGGGAGCCCTTTCCACCTCACCATGCCACTTATGGCAAGGAGAGGGGAGCCTTTCCTAAGCCTTCACTAAACCTTTTTAACCCCATTCATGATACACTTTAACCAAAATTGGCCACCTCACCTTGGATGGGGACTTCACCACACATGTGAGGCTGACCCAAATGATCTCACATCAGCCCAAATTGCCTTGGTGAGTGAACCAAGCCAAAACCATGAATTGACCCAAATTGGACCAAAAAAGCTCCTTACACCCATGTGATTTATATCCTTCTTTACACATGGCATAACCCAATTGATTGCACCAAGATCAAGCTCAATCATGTGAGTTTTTCTCAGCCAAAAAAACCTTGATGAATGAACCAAGCCAACCCTCATGGCTACCGAAGCTCCACCATAACCTTCCTTATTTAAACCCCACCTCCATGACCAAGTGGAGGAGATGCAAAAGCTTACCTTGGGGAAACTCTGCCAAATTGTTCCCAAAGCTTCTCTAAGCACTCCTAAGCTCAATTCAATCATTTCCATTTGAGGCCTCACCTCTTGGAAAAAGGTATGAAATTTTTTCTCCTCCAATCAAGCATGTTTTAATTTTCTGTAATTATTCACGTGTTTTAAGTATATCATCACCATATAGATGTGTGATACTTGATTAGACGATCATTTTAAAAAAAAAATTCATTCAATTTTGTTGAGAATCGAGGGAGATATCAAGGTTTGAAGTTGGACGGGTTTGGGTGAATTGAACTAGGGAAGAGAAGCAGCAGCCGTCTGATCAGGCGTGTATCAAATGGACAGCGCTGATGGAGTTGGACGATAGCTGCATCCATGAACAGAACCGCACCAGCAAATCAGGGAGCGACACATGGCGATTGAGCGGGAAAATGAAATATTTTATTTATTTTTGACCCTAAACTTCAAAAATGCATAACTTTGTGTAGAAAAATCATAAAAATAAAATAAAAATACCCTCTTGCTCAGTGAACAGAGGAGAATAATGTGGAAAAAAAATCAAGTAATTTCATTGAGTATTTTATTTTTAATGATTTATTTACTCTCTACATTATTTTAATTCTCCATTTGCATAGGCAATTCACCATGGCATGAGACCATAGGGCTTTTGAAGCCTCTAAACTTGGGAACATTCCCTGAATTTTTCAAGGTCAGAGGCCATCCCTATGAGAAGTTATTGATTTTTCAATTGCATGTTACTATTTTGAGTATTTTAATTCCAATAATTAGCATGTTGAGAAATAAATTCTAGAAAAATTTGGTGATGTTTCTTATGACTAGGGGAACCTAGGAAAAATATGTTTTGGGTTAATTCACATGGAACAACCCTAATTGGCCTGAACACCCAAAATTGAACTTTAATTAATTAGGGTTAACTACACATCAAATTAACTTGAAAATAATTCTCAAATGATCTTTAGGATTAGAGGAACATCACATAAAAATTTGAAGTCAATTGCACTTGATTAACCCCACCAAATGGGTTGATTAAGCCTCTTAAGCAAAATGGATAAAATTAAACTTTAAAAATTCATAACTCACAAAATACTTTTCAAAAATTCACAAAAATGGTTTTTGAAGCTTCTCTGATATTAGAGGAACTTAGGAAAATTAAAATTGTAATTTTCTAAAAAAGTTGATTTTTATCATTATTTTAATATTTTTAATAATTAAAAAATAATAAAAATCATAAAAATATTAAAAATCACCAAAATGTTACATTTTGAATTCTAATCACTTAGGAACAAACCAAATATTTTTTTTAAGTCCCTAGGATAAGATATTGAATTTTAAAGGCTTAATGTAATTTTTAATATTAAAAAATGTATTTTCCAACCTTTTCACTAAAATAATTCTAGTAAATCAAAAAAAAATCATAAAAATATAAAATTTATTTCTCTAGACTCCTTGAGGTTAGAGAGATTTAAGAAAAATATAAAATCCATTTTTCAACTTTAATTTTATTTTAAAATTAATTAATACTCCAAAATTCAAAATAATTCTAATAAGTAAAATATAATTCACAAAATCACCAAAATTAGTCCAAATGGTCCTCTGGTCATTAGGAACATCCCATAATTTTTTTAAGGACAGAAACATTTCCTTGGTCATGTTATTGAATTTTTCTTGAAAACCCCTATTTTTCATTAAAAATAAATACATAAATAAATTAAATACAGAAAAATCACATTTTCTCCTCTAATGTCTTAATTGACATGTGAGTGAGGTGACATAAAAATTTCAAGTTTATTTGAGCTTAATTTAGTGAGTTATAGAATTATTAAGCTTGAAGGGTAAAAGGGTAATTAAAAATTTCAACCCTTAATTAAAATTTTAGGATTAATCAAAAAGGGGAGGGTAAAATATTTGATTTTAAACTAATTTTGGATGATTGAAACTTAAATGATTGAGGGTAGAAACCTACTAACCATTTCAAATATAATTAAAATAAAACTTTAATTAATTAATTAATTGAAATTTTGGAAGAATAATAGAAATTGGAATTATTAAAGTAGGGATATTATTAAGAGGATATTTATTCTATAATTTAAAAATCCCTAAATAAATCACTTCAATAATACTTAATTCTTAATTAAAAGATTAAAATAATAATCCAAATTAAAATTAAACTAAAATTAAATTAAATTAAATTAAATTAAATTAAAATCAAATTAAATTAAATTAAAATTTAAATTAAATTAAATTAAATTTAAATTTAAATTAAATTAAAATTAAATTAAATTAAAATTAAATTAAATCAAAATTAAATTAAAATTAAATTAAAATTAAATTAAATTAAATTAAATTAAATTAAAATTGAATTAAAATTAAATTAAAATTAAATTAAATTAAAATTGAATTGAAATTAAATTAAATTAAATTAAATTAAATTAAATTAAATTAAATTAAATTAAATTAAAATCAAATTAAATTAAAATTAAATTAAATTGAATTAAAATTAAATTGAATTAAATTAAATTAAAATCATTTAACAACAAACCTAAATGAAATCATTAAGAATTAAATCTAAAATAACTTGAACACTATTCCAAACTTAAACTAATTTTCTATAATTAAGTCAAAATTAAAATTAAATCATTAAGTTTAAATCATTAAAATACTTAATAAGTTGATTTGCCCTTTTAAAGCTCTTATTGTTATAACTCTTAAATGAGGTATCGAGTGAAGTGTTACTTCACTTATAGGATATTCAAATGTCCGAGTTCAACTGTGTAAGAGAACAAAACTTAAACCCACTGGATAATTAATTCACTTGTATAATTAAATTCTCTTGAACTTAAAACAATCCTAGAGGTATTGAAAAGATGTTTAAGACTCGTCTTAAGCACTTCCTCAATATGATAGGGTGTTTATAAGAACAATGGAATTTAATTATTTCTTTGATGAAGAAAATCATCCTTAAACCAAAACACAAGAACCTAGACGTCATAGGAGATGACTAGCTATAGGATTAGAACTTTGGTAGACAACCAAAACCTCTCACTTAGCTTTACCTAGATACTTGTTGAAATATTTAAATGCCTTAACATGTGTTTTAAGTGCAGCTTGGGATGACGGGAAGACCCTCCAGGTACGCTTTTATTTTATTGCAATTTACTTTATTACAATTTACTTACATGTACTATATTTTACTTTTCTTGCATGATAAACAACTGTTGCATGAAAACCAAAACCTTTAGGGTAGTCCCTGAACTGAAACCAAAACTAAATTAAAAATCACTGCAAGATAAAATTCACCGCCACAACATTTCAAAATATAAAACAACTCAAAATTTAATCACAAACAGAACAACAAACTAAATTGCAACTAAATTAAAACGTCTCGTTGAATGATCGGGAATACCTCGGATGATGTAACCCACATTTTGCTAACGGGATTTCCCACGGTCTAAATGAAAGTGTGGAACTCATTCAGTTGAGTTTAGAAAATTCATCTGGACTAAGTGAATTCAATGAAAATAATGGTGCGGGGATGACAGAACCGTGGGATCTTAATCGGTTCTGTTTAACTAACTTTAAGATTTGTTTTAATTAAAATATTAAAAAACACTTGAATTTTAAGATTTTCTCTAAACAAAAAAACTTCTCTCATCTCCTGATTTATGACTTCTAAAACTAAACCTCTGCAACAACAAGGAGCTTGGAGCACGGTGGGCAGCACGACCATCTTCGTCGACAGAAACAACTCTACATCGGCTAAACATTCCTAGAATTAAATAACCAAGCCGTAGGACTTCGAGGTAGTTTGCCTAGTGCAATATAAATCCTCAACTCTTCGTTAGGAATTTGCATGATCATATCATGTAAATTAAGCCCTAACCGGTCTTAGGACTCCGAGGTAGTCGTTTAGTACGACATAAACCCTCATATCTTCGAGGCTATTTGTATGATTTTATCATACAAATATAAGTCCAAATTAATTAAAATTGGCAAGATTGAAATATCGGATAATATTAGGATTTTCTTAAATCGAGCCAAACAATAGGATAGTTTGGGAAGTTGCCGAGATTCTTCTTGGATCCTTAGCTTCTCCTACTTTTCTTTCATTGGACTCCTGAAAAATAACTGTTACAAATTTGAGCTAATCCCTTTTGAAATTTCAAAAATCCAATCCTTTGAAAACCTTAAACTTTGAAATTCTTGAGAAAAAAACCACTGATCACTATCGAGAGTTTTCTTAAATGATTCACTTCATTTAAGATGTAATTAACTATAGGGGCTTGCCCTTATAGGGAACTTTAAGAACCCAAGTAATATAAACCTTGCTTAATTCCTTTATATTAAGCAGGGGAACTTGTCGGCTTATAAAATTGGTTCGTAGACCAAACGGATGTCACAAATCTTCTAGTTTATTTAATCGAGCCCCATCATCAAGCAGTGTGTCTACTCTCCGGGATAGATATACAGTTTGTGGTGCGGTGCTCGTTTATATAAACTATTTGGGATGTGAGATTAGTTTAATTTCATATCTTAAAATTTTTAAATTTAAAATTATTTTCAAAATCAAATACTACTTTTCAAATTATTTATTTAAATTAAATTAAAAATTCGCCGACAATTTCTGTAGGCGACCTCTTTTCAAAAATACAACACACAACCTAAAAATATGTCGACATATCTCTGATTTATTCGATCAAATCGACTGGAGAATGAAGGAGCACTTTGACCATACAAAACACCTGGAGGCAAGTTTTATACGATTGTTGAGACAGAAAGGGTGGATTGAAGAAGATTCTACTGCAGAATTCCCTTTCAGGCCTTTCTATAATTTTTTTGTGCACCTGCGTTCTATTGGAAACATCAGAGAAGAGATCAGTTCAGATTTCGATGAGTAGAAAAGATTTCTATTCATATTATATGTATGTATGTTGATTTGAATTTAGTTTTTGATATAAATTGAACATTACGTAGATAATCTCAGTTTATATGAGATTGTATGTTGTTTGTTTAGTCTCAACATTTAGAGTATCGTGGTGTGGATTGCAATGCTAAGTTAAATGTATTTGGGTTAATTTGATAAGTCAATTGTTAGTTTTGTAGTGTTTGAAGTTTGTAAGTTCATGGATTTCATTTATAAAGTTATAATATTTGTATTGTGTCAATTTATGTGTTAGTATAGTATCTAATCTTAATAAAAAAATAATAATAAATATATCAAATTTAGTGACCGGAACAATGAACAAGGCTTAATCTAGATTAAAAACATTATAAAAATTAAAAATATTAAAAATTTAGGAAAAGTCCGCTGACAGCGAGATCGCGAAATATACTTTATTTGACCGGTCAACCGACACTATTCATCGTCTCCCTCCTAGAAACTTCAAAAAACCGACCTAGGGCTTGTGGAATCTTGGATTTGAAGCGATTTCAACACATTTGGTCGCCGGATTTTATCTTCCCTTGGTAAGAGCTTCACTCCTATGTAAAAATGTTTTATTTTCACCATGAATTTCTTCTACATTGAGAAATTTTGGAAAAAATTGAAATGAGAAGAAAAGAATTGGAAGAAATTCACGAAACTTGATTTAGATTTATTTTAGTAACTATTGGAAGCCATCTTAGTAATATTTAGAAGTTTAGTTAAGATTTTTTGTGAATTTCACAGATCGAAAAATGGCTCCACGACAAAAGAGAAAAATGGATTACGACGAAACTCGTTTTGTGAATGCAATGACACAATCAAGATATTTTCACAATATTCAAGCTAGAAAATGCATTCAGGATCGAGTTTTCAAAAGTCTTGGAGGTGAAGTAGAGTGAATAATTAAAGAAAGAGGATGGGAAAACTTCTGTTTCATAACCAACAGAGCCGCTGTGGAAGTGGTAAAAGAATTCTATGCCAACCTAACACAGGCTGAAGATGCACCGGTTAAAGTTAGAGAATTTTTTTGTGGAATTCGGTGCTGCAAGAATAAATGCTTATTACGAAGTGCAAGACCTCTACACCAGTGAGTATGATACATTTGGAACTATGGAAGGACCACTGAAAGAGGTGATCAACTTTCTCACTGACGAGAAAGGAGTTTGGAAAATGAAGCAGCGAGAACAGGTAAACTTCCCTCTTTCTATGTTGAATGCATCATCTAAAGCCTGTCATTATTTTATTTGTTCTACCTTGTTACCTACTTACCACCATAGTGAGGTAACAAGAGATAGAGCAGTTCTGAATTTCTACATTCAGAACCAAAGAAGTATTAATGTGGGAAGTATAATTTATAAGAATATATTAGCCACCACAAGAAGTGAAAGTGGAGGAGGACTAGGACATCCTGGTCTGATCTATGCACTCTGCCAATTATCTGGGGTAGAGGCAAGAGATGATGAGGAATGGGTGGAGCCTATGAAACCCATTTCTTTGGCTAATATTAAGAAATATGAATCCCATGAAGGATGGAGATCTAGGACTAGGAGCTATGTACCTTCTTCGAGTAGAGATATTCCCTCTACCAGTTATGAACCTCCTCCCTATAGTACTCCTACCCTTCAGGATTTGATGAATGAAATGACTCTACAGCTGAAAAGTTTTGAGAAAATAGAAGAAAAACTAAAGCATATTGATCAGAGAATTGGAGGCTTAGAGAGAATACATGATTATGACAGCGAGTATCTCTAGAGACCTTCAGAGTATGAGATAGCCTATTATGATGCTGAGAATCGTTACAGAAGAGGAGAGCTTGATGTTGTATTTCCTGAGTGCCCCCGATATACTCATTACCAACCTAATCCACCCACTGATCAAGGAAATGATGATATAGTTTGGGACTTTGATGCAGAAGATTAGATGTTTTGTTTATTCATTTAGTTATAGATTTTAATGTTGCTATTATTTATTCGCTATTTTACATTTTAGTATTGATGTTTTAGTTTATGAACTTGATTATGATGTAGTGTAGATTGTTTTAATATTGTTGTTAAAGTTAGATAGTTTTTAAATTTTTAATGTTTTCAAACAATTTTGTAACCTTGGATTGAATTAGTAAATGCTTGTGGATGTAGTATAATATGTTAGTATAAAATGTGGTAGTATTAAATTAAACTTCTTTACCCAGAACTTTCTTTAATATTTGGTGTATAGAAAAATACTAACAGTACATGTTAATTAAGTAATGGAAAAAGCCTGCAGAACTTTAAAAAGAAGAAATACCTAAAGCTCAAAGGTATGATTTAAATATTACAGTTTATTTCCTTTTCAACCTATATAGATAGATAGAAAAAATTAAGTTTGGGGGAGGGAAAAATACAAATTTAATTATTAAATTGTTCTCAATTTACATTTTTAAAATTATTATAAAAATGAATTTCTGTAGTAATTTTAACTCAATAAACTAAAATTGCTTTATTTAATTATTATAGAAAGTTAAAAGAAATACTTTTAATGATTAACTAATTTTTAGATTAAGGATATTTAGTATAAGAGAAAAAGAATATAGTTAACTATTTATAGTAAAGAAAACTATATTTTCAAACATAAAATTCTTAGGTATTTAGTTGAGAAAGAAAAGATTGAAACTCAATGAAATAAAAACTTTGAAATATATATAAGAGAAGTAAATGCTTCCAGTTTCAAATTTAGGAAGAAGAAAATGAAGTTCAAAATTATTAACAGGCTAACCAAAAATAGTGATCCTCACTTAAAAAAATAAATAAAAAAGGATTGAAAATCAATCCGGAAAGAAAAGAAAAGGAAATATATATATATATATATATATATATATATATATATATATATATATATATATATATAAAGTGAGGAGAAGCTTGGGGAGATGCCTTATTAAAAATTGGCTTCATTTGAATCAACCTAAAGGATAAACTTCAATTACATTTCGAACTTATATATATGGATTAGTCTTTTACTAAGTAGTGTTTTCATGAAATTCCAATCATCTGAATATCTTAAGTAATTTAGTGTTAAAAAAATATAGTCATTCTTGAAATAAATAGAAGACTAGAAATCTTAAACTTGAAAACTAAACAGCCTTACATTTATAGAATTAGTTTAATTATTTTAAAAAATATTTCTATTAAACTTTACTATAATACTCATTTAAATCAAATTCATAGTATTTCTGAATTAAAACTTTACTACAAATAATCATTTACTTTTATGTAGTACCTAAATTACTTGAGGACAAGTAATAGTTAAGTTTGGGGGAATTTGATCACTAGAAAATATATTAAGAATTTCATACCAATATTATATGAAATTGCACTTTAAAGAAATGTATTTTCTTTGTTTTATTATAGGAATGAAGGTTTATAAGTATTGAAAGCAAAAAGCACAAAAGAAGTAAATTTGGAGCAAAAAGGACTCAATTTGATAAAAATTGAACTGTTCCGCCGACGGCGAGACTTAGGCCGCCGACGGTGAGTTTTTCCCGAAAATTTTTTAATATATTATAAGGAGCCCGCTGACGGCGAGATCGATCCCACCGACAGCCAGATCGGCGCGGTTAGCCTATCTTCTAGAAGCCCACCGACGACGAGATCAAGTCTCCGACGGCGAGACAGTTGAAAAGAGCCAAATTTATTGAACCTGGAAGCTGTTTGAAGAGGTGCTTAAGCAACCTTTGGAGAATTGACCGCTTCTATAAATAGAGACGAATTTTAGTCATAAGTGTGTTAGTTTTGTGTCATTTTTGTGGAAGTTAAGTGTAATCTAAGATTCTTTTGAGTGAGTAGATAAAGTGTTTAGCGTTTTGGTGTGCTGTACTGGAAGGAAGAGTCAAAGGAACTTCAAGAATACGTCGGGGAGAAGAATTGAGATAAGTATATTTGTTATTTGTTTGTTAACTTTAATGAAATCCATGCTTTGTGTTATTTTTCCGATGCATTCTGAGTAGTTTCCTTAGTCTTTCTCCTTGTTATCGAGATTTTGTGAAATGATGAATTAAAGTAGTTGTGCCTAAAAATATGAAAATAGAAATTGTGCTAATCTTTAACTTAAATCTTAATTTACTTTCAATCTGGCCAATTGATTTGTTAACATATGTTGAAGTATCAACTATAGTAAAGATTACATCCAAGATTCATGGAAGTCAAGAGCCTTGGAAGGAGGGTGCAAATAAATAGGGAAATATTAACTATCGGGCGTAGAATTGGACATTTTAGTGTGACAGACTAAAATATTCAATTCGGTCTTATTGTTTGAAAGCTGAAGTGTAGATGTTAGCCCTCAGGTGAGGGGAACGTGGGAGCTCTGAAGTGGCAGTCGGTATCCTCCCAGCCTAGCCGCAGATTCAGTATTCAAACATAAGACTAGTCAATGATCTTTGCATCTTGACCAAAGGGTAAAGAATAGGAATGCTCCTATTTGGCACAATACAATTAAAAACTTATTTAATTATTCATTCACTTTATTCTCTAAAACAAGGAGAAAGATACTTTTCTGAAATCTTATATTCAACCTTTAAGCATTAGTTTATTTTAGTCTAAGTATTCTTAATTTTCGTATACTAGATTAGTAAGTAAGTTTACTTTAATTTGTCTTTGAAATTTTCTAACCCCTGTGGGATCGATATCTAAGACTCCATTAGAGCCTTATATTACTTGATAACGATACGTATACTTGCGTAGTATCCACAATATAAATCATAAAATCCATAACAAAATCATCAGTATATATTCAGTGCGGATCAAGTTTTTGATGGCTGTTGCTAACTTTTTATATCACAATTGTAAGTATAAATATCGAAAAGTGGATCACCTGGTCATTTCTGGACCTTTTTTTTAGTTTAATTTTTTGTGTTTGGCCCTTTTGAGCCTATAAGTAAGCTAAAAAGAGGAAGAAGGAGGTGGAGTCCCCCGAATAAGGGTGCAAATATTGATCTGACATGCCAGCATGACTCAAAATCTACTTGAAAAATCTTGGTTAGGGTTGACCTGAATATTTTTTTAGTCGAGTTAGGGTCAGAGAATTTGATTCATTTATCATTCAGGTCAGGTTTGGGTTGAACCGAAAAAACCTAAACATGACCCGAATAAGCATGAAAGTTCGGGTTGGGTTCAGACTAGCTGTTTAAGCCAGGGTTTGGGTCTTGGTTTTCGACATGTTTATTATTCAGTTAGGGATTAAGTTGACCCTATTCAAGTCGGGTCATTTTTAAGTTAGATCCAAAACCATTCTGTTAACTCAAATTGACAACTAGACCCTCAACCTTTTTTTGTGATCAATGGAGCTTCTAGAATTAAAAAGGTAGAGTCCCCTAACGTGTTTATGTGATCGATGGAGCTCCTAGAAAATAGGAGGCTTTCAGCCTATTTTTTAGAACAATAGATCTCATATAAGAAAAAAGATGCAGTCTCTCAGCCCATTTTTATGTCATCAATAAGGCTCCCCTTTCTCATTGCAATTATGCTTTATGGAAGAGATTTACCACATTACAATCATGCTTTTCATAGCTGAATTCTCACACTGCTGTACATATTTCAAAGGAGATCTTCTGCATTTTGAGATGCCCATATCTAGAGAATATTGTCCCCCTGAGAATAAGCAGAATTACCAGAATTTTGAGGAGATAATGTGGGCACTATTTAAAGATGAGCCAATGCTTTCTTGAGAGCATGGAAGACCAAGCTAGTAACGATCAAACATAGTATTGACAAGTATAACAATAATAACTCCTCAATTAGAACATGGAGACTTATTAAGCTTTGTGAGCAAGGATGCTATCTTTTGAAGGAGAGAATAAACAGTTATGGAGCTCTTGGCAATAAGGATGACATTGTAGTGGATTGATATCTTATTTTCTACTGTCATGTTCAGGTTTTACACATATGTGTTGATAATTGTAGCACATTAGTCGTATGATGTAACATTTATATATGACGATAATGTTCTTCTATATACATCTTTCTATCGCTCGATATTATGATATTGCATTTGTTCATACAGCTTTGAACATGTTAGGTTTAATTCTTTTTTGTTTAATGAAAGGATATTTTTATGTTGCTTTTGAAGCTAATCTTGTCTTTCCTTTTGAGTTTTGGTTGCCCCATTTCTTGATGTTGTTGCCCAACTTCTGGTCTATTGTTATTTAACTTCAGGGTTACAAACTGGTATTAAACTCTTTTGAGGATTATGCCTTTTAGAATTCTTTGGTTTTTAATTATGTAAAAATATGCAACTAAAGTTAGCATGCACCCTGTATAGAAAAGAATCATGTACCTTTTGAGGCCCGTGCCTTCTGAGGTTTAGCCTTCTTAAGCTTATAGTTTTTGAGGCTTGTGCCTTCTTAGGCTTATGCCTTTCGAGAGATTGAAATACATTGGTGCCTTCTGAGGCTCATAGCCTTCTAAAATTTTTTATGTATTTGTCTCCTTTAAAACATATAGTCTTCTAAGGTTTTTGATGTATCTATGTCTTCTAAGGCATGTCACTATCTTAGGACTTTAATGTACAAATGTCTTCTAAAGCTTGTATCCATCTTAGGTCCTTGATGTATCTGTATCTCCTGAGGCTTATAAAATTTTTTTTTTTTTTTTTGTGGAGACCTATCAATTGTTTACTCTCATAGAGTCTTTATATTAAGGATCATGTTCATTACTAGCTTTCCATTGAGACTTGCCTCTGTCGGCATATTTTTAGGTTGTGTGTTTTATTTTGAAAAGGGGGGTCACCTAACAGAAGCTGTCGGCGAATTTTTAATTTAATTAAAATAAATAATTTGAAAAGTAGTATTTGATTTTGAAAATAATTTTAAATTTGAAGGTTTTAAGATATGAGATTAAACCGATCTCACGTCCCAAATAGTTTATATAAACGAGCACCGCACCACAAGCCGTGTGTACATCCCTAAAGATAGACACACCGCTGACCGGTGGGGCTCGATTAAATAAACTAGAAGATTTGTGACATCCGTTTGGTACTGTGAACCAATTTTATAAGCCGACAAAATTCCCTCGTTTATTATGAAAACATTAAACAGGGTTTATATTACCTGGGTTCTTCAAAATTCCCTATAAGGGCAAGCCCCTATAGTTAATTACATCTTAAGTGACGGGAGTCACCTAAGAAAACTCTCGATAATAATCAATAATTCTGCTCTCAAGAATTTCAAAGTTTAAGTCTTCAAGGGATTGAATTTTGGAATTTCAATAGGGAATGGATGAGGTTTGGAATATTTTGTTTTGTGAATCCAAAGGAAGAAAAGTAGGAGAAATCACAGATTCGAAGTGAACTTCGGTAATTTCCCGACTATCCTATTGTTTGGCTTGGATTTAAGAAAGTCCTACTATTTATTTAAATGTTTTGATTTTGCCAATTTTAATTAATTAGGACTTATATTTATATGATAGAATCATACAAATAAGCCTCGAAGATGTGAGGGTTTATTGTCGTGCCGGACGACTACCTCGGAATCCTAAGACCGGTTAGGGCTTAATTTGCAATGCAAGCGCCTAACGAAGAATTGAGGATTTATGTTGCACTAGGCAAACTACCTCGAAGTCCTATGGCTTTGTTATTTAATTCTAGGAAAGTTTTCTTTGAAGTAGACTCGGGTTTCTTTGAAGACGATGGCCGTCTTGCCCACCATGCTACGAGCTCCTTATTGTTGCGAGAGGTTTAGTTTTAGAAATCATAAATCGGGAGATGAGAAAAGTGTTTTGGTTTAGAGAAGTCTTAATTTTCCAAGTGTTTTTTGTGTTTTAATTAAAACAAATCTTAAAGTTGATTATAACGACACCGGTTAAGATCCCACGGTTCCATCCTTCCGGCATCATTATTTTTATCGGATTCACTTAGTCCGGATGAATTTGCTAAACTCAGCTGAATGAGTTCCACACTTTCATTTAGACCGTGGGAAATCCCGTTAGCAACACGTAGGTTACATCATCCGAGGTATTCCCGATCATCCAACGGGACGTTTTAATTTAGTTGCAATTGTAGTTTTGTGTTCTGTTTGTGATTAAATTTTGAGTTGTTTTATATTTTGAAATGTTGTGGCGGTGAATTTTATCTTGCAATGACTTTTAACTTAGTTACGGTTTCGGTTTTAGGGACTATCCTAAAGGTGTGGGTTTTCATGCAACGAGTTGTTTTATCATGCAAGAAAAATAAAGTACATTTGCAAGAAAGTAAATTGCGGGAAAGTAAATTGCAAGAAAGTAAATTGCAATAAAATAAAAGCGTACTCGGAGGGTCTTCCCGTCATCCCAAGCTACACTTAAAACACAATTAGAATATTTAAGCAAGTTCCTAGGTAAGGCTAAGGGAAAGGTTATGGTTTTCTACCAAATTCCTAATCCTATAGCTAGTCATCTCCTATGACGTCTAGGTTCTTTGTGTGTTTTTTTTTTTTAAGGACGATTTCCTTCATCAAAGAATAATTAAATTCAATTGTTCTTATAAACATCCTATCGTATCGAGGAAGTGCTTAAGACAAATCTTAAACATCTTTTCAATATTGCTTAGAATTGTTTTAAGTCCAAATGAATTCGATTATATAAATGAATTAATCGTCCGGGGATTCAAGTTTTGTTAACTTACTCAGTGAACTTGGACATTTGAATATCCTATAAGTGAAGTAACATTTCATTTAATGTCCTATTTAGGAGTTATGATAACTAAAGCTTTTGAGGGTAAATTGGTGTTCAAATGGTTTGTGATTTAGTTTAATTTCCATTAATGAGTTTAAATTTGGAATAGTGTTCAAGTTATTTTAGATTTATTTTGAATTCTTTATGTCTTTGGTGATGTTATATCTAATTTAGTTTAATTTAATTTAATTGAGTTTTAATTTAATTTAATTCAATTGAGTTTGATTTGATGTTAAATTAATTTAATTTGATTTGATTTAATTTTAATTCAATTTGATTTAATTTAATTTAATTTAATTTAAATTTAATTTAATTTAATTTAATTTAATTTAATTTAATTTATTTAATTTAATTTAATTTTAATTTAATTTAATTTAATTTAATTTAATTTAATTATTTAATTTAGTTTTATTTTTAATTTTAATTGAGATTTTTAAAAGAGTTTAATAATTAAATTTTAGTTTAATGAGTAAGTCTTTTAATATATTTTAAATTTGAGTTATTACTTTAATTAAGAATTAAATATTAATGAGATAATTAATTTAGGGATTTTTAAATTAAAGAATAAATCTCTTCCTAATAATATCCCTATTTTAATAATTCCAATTTTATTATTCTTCCAAATTTAATCCATTATTTAATTAAAGTTTAATCATTTTAAAATTGTTTAATTGGTTTCTACCCTTTAATTATTTAAATTTCAATCATCCAAATCAGATTAGGATCAAATATTTTACTTATTAATTTTTTATTAAACCTAAAGTTTTAATTAAGGATTAAAAATTTTAATTACCACTTTACCCTTTAAGCTTAATAATTTCATAACTCACTAAATTGAACTCAAATGAACTTGAAATTTTTATGTGACTTCACTCATATGTCAATAAAGACATGAGAGGAGAAAATGTGATTTTTCTGTATTTAATTTATTTATATAATTATTTTTGGTGAAAAATAGAGATTTTCAAGGAAAATTTAATAACATGACCAAGGGAAAGTTTCTGTCCTTAAGAAAATTAGGGGACATTCCTAATGACCAGAGGACCACTTGGACCAATTTTGGTGATTTTTTGAATTATATTATTTTTATTATAATTATTTTAGTTTTTGGAGTGTTAATTAATTTAAAAATAAAATAAATGTTGAAAAATGAATTTTATATTTTTCAAAAATCTCTCTGATATCAAGGAAATCAGAGAAGCAAATTTTGCAATTTTCTGATTTTTCTATGATTTATTATAATTATTTTAGTGAAAAAGCTAGAAAATATATTTTTTTTAATTTTAAAATTACCTTAAAGCTTTAAAATTTAATATCTCACTAAATAGACCTAAGAAAAATGTGGGATTTGTTCCTATGTGATTAAAATTCAAAAAGTGACATTTTGGTGAATTTTATGATTTTTGTGATTTTTATTATTTTTTAATTATTAAAAATATTAAAATATTATTAAAAATCAACTTTTTTAGAAAATTGAAATTTTAATTTTCTTAGGTTCCCACTGATATCAGAGAGGCTCCAAAACCAATTTAGTGAATTTTTGAAAGGTACTTTAAAAGTTATGAATTTTTAAAGTTTAAAATGGCTAAGTGGCTTAATCAACCCAATTAGTGGGGCTAACCAAGTCCAATTGACCTCAAACTTTTATGGTGGATTCCTCTGATCCTAAAGGTCAGTGGAGAATTGATTTCAAGTTAATTTGATGCCTGGTTAACTCTAATTAATTAGAGAACTATTTTGGGTGTTTAAGCCAATTAGGGTTGTTTTAAATGAACTAAGTCAAAACCTATTTTTCCTAGGGTTCTCTGGTCATAAGGAACATCAGCAAATTTTCCTAGAATTTATTTCACAACATGCTATTTATTGGAATTAAAATATTCAAAACAGTAACATGAACTTGAAAAATCAATAACTCTTCATAGGGATGGCCTCTGACTTTGGAAAATTCAGGAAATGTTCCCAAATTTAGAGGCTTCAAAAGCCCTATGGTCTCATGCCATGGTGAATTGTATACATGCATGGAGAATCAAAATAATGCAGAGAGTAAATAAATTATAAAAAATAAAATACTTGATGAAATTAAATGATTTCTTTTCCACATTATTCTCCTCCGTTCAGCTGAGCGAGAGGGTATTTTTATTTTATTTTTCCGATTTGTCTACACGGAGATATGAATTTTTGAAGTTTAGGGAATTAAATAAATAGAAAAATACCCTAATTTTCTATTTATCCACGCGGCGCCGCGTCAACCTCGGCGGCTCCGAACGCACACGCGTCGCGCTCCCATTCGACGCCGCCACCCGAGTCGGCGGCCGGGCCCCGCGGTTCTCGTACCGTCTCTCCGGTCCGACGCCATCTGAGCCGTTCGTCCGCGCGTGTATTGAATGGACGGCATCCGTTCATCGTCCCCGAGCGTCCTCACCCTAGAGCCGTCCACACTAAATCTCTAAGATCTCACTCGATACTTAATGGATTTTTATGTTCTTATGCTCTATGGATTCGTCTTGAAGAGACAAACACATCTATACGGTTAACATGCATTGAAACTAAGGCATTTGAAATGGAGAATCTCCAGAAGCTCGGGATGAAGAATTAGCTTATACCTTTGCTCAGAGAAGTGTGGCTTCAATCTGAGAGTTGTTGCACCTTCGATTGGATCCCAGCAAGCTCCGGATGAAGTCTCCCGGTCGCAGTGAATTGTACGGATGTGATTTCAACCAAGCCCGATCACAAAGCTTGGAGGCTGGAGCAACTTGGGTGGTACTGGAGATGGGGCTTTTGTTGGTGGACACCTTCCCTTGGTACGGTGAAGGTGTAGAACCAATCAATTTGAGGATTGGTCCACTTGTGGAGAAGTATCCCGGTTTTGGGTGGAATTTCGACTCGAAATCGAGCTCGCGGAGAAGAAATAGCGGGGGGATCTCACCTGGGGATCAAGTGCTCTAAGGGTGGAGAAGGGTTTGGAACAATTTTGGCGAGTTTCGGCAAGGTTTGTGCTCGGCTCCTCTCATGGCCGAGAGAGGTGGAGTTTAAATAGGAGAGGGTGGAGGGCTTCCCGGGGAGAGTTAGGGCTTGGGATCGAGCTTGCTCTTGGCAAGAGAAGAACGACTACAATGGCCACGCGGGGATGGGGCGGCTCGGCGGGTGAGAATTTCAAAGTTGGCTCACATGTGAGCTTTCGGCCATGGTGTTTTCCGGCGGCACGGTGGCCGGCCGGCCGAGCATGGGTCACCCTCGAGGTCGGGTGGGTCAGGGCTGGGGCTTGGTGCAAGCAATTGGCCATTGCCATGTGTAAAGGCTTTGATTCAAAGTAGAATGGGGCATGGCTAGTTTTGAGTCTAAATGGGTTAATCCACCCATTTGGGCTTGGTGCACCCTTCAAGGTGGCTTTGGATGCTTGTGGGGGATCAAAGGGATCAGTTGGTTTGGCATGGAGAAGTCTCCATCCAAATATATTTGGATTAAATTTAAGTTTAGGTGAAACATGATTAAGGCTAATGAGCTTTAGGGATTAAGGAAAGCCCCCCTCTTCTTACCCAATATGGCATGGTGGAGTGTCCAAAGCTCTCATGGCTCACATGTGGCTCATGCATGGCTTCATGGCTCACCTTTGGCTTGGCAAAAGTTTGGTCGATTTCATAAAAAAGAATTTTAAGAATTTTGGATAATTTGGTGGAAATTTGGATGAAGCTTGATTTGGAATAATTTGATGGTGAATTTAGGACTTAGGTAATGGATTTAATTAAGTGGATGACAAATGGAGATGTCATGTGGGCTTTAGGGTAGATTTTGGGCCTTTGGATGTGGTGAAGTGGGCTTTTAGGAAAGTTTAAGGGAAATGGGCTTTTGATTTTAGGATGGGTATTTGGATAAAAATTTTGTGAAGAACTTTGTCAAATAAATGTCATAATTGGTTTAGGGATGTTCTATGAAGGGCTTGGAATTAATTTGATGTGATTTGGAGTTGAATTGGTTTGAATTTGGGTTTATTTGGTAAGTGGGCCTATGTAGGTCCAAGTGGGCCAAGTTGGGCTAATTTTGGGCTAGAGTTGAAATTGATGTAAAATTAATGTTGAGAAATGTTTATGGGGGTGTTTCAAAGAGGTTTTGGCTTTGGTTGGGCTTTGATTTTGGGGTTTGGGCTCATTTGGGTTAGGTTTGGGTTTAGGTCAAAAATGGGCCTTTTAACCTTGGGTTGAGTTTGAGTGGGGTTTGGGTCTAAATTTTGGGCAAATCATGTTAGTATTTTGTTTGTGGGAATGTTAAGAAAGATTTAGAAAAGATTTGGGGTTAATTGGAATTGAGTTGGGTGAGTTTGGGTTAGGTTTAGGTCATGGGTCCAAATTGGGCTTTAAGGCCAAAAGTGAGATTGGATCCAAATGTCAATCAAATTGGGCTTGGATTTGGTCTAGATTGGTATTGGGGATGTTTAATTGAAGTTTAGAATTGAATTGGACCAAAATTGGGGTCAATTGGGTAGGTTTGGTTTGACATTGGGTTCACTTAGGGTTAAAATGGGTCAAATTGGGGGTTTTGACAAAAGTAGGGTAAATTGACAAAATTGGCCTATGGTGTAGTTGGAAAAAATGAAATTGGGAATATTTGGGATTTTCTGGAATTTTCTGGGAATTTTCTGAATTTTTGGATTTTTAGGCCAAGAGGGGTATTTTGGGTATTTGGAGGGTATTGGGAGGTTTTCTTGGAATTTTTGGTATTTTTGGGTATGGATGATCAATTTAAGTGATGTGGAAATATTTGGGAATGATTTTGGAGAATTTTGGGTAATTTGGCAATTTTTGAGAAATTTGGGTAATTTCGAGGGTTTTGGGTAGATTTAGCGGGTGTAGGGTCCTGGGGTCAAAAATTGAAAATTTGGGAAATTGAAGATTGGGTGAATTTAAGTGGAAAGAAATCATTTTGGTTGAGCCATGAAGCCATATCAAGCCCACATGAGCCATGAAGGGACTCATTTGAGGCATTCACTATGTTATTCCTAACCCTCTTAGCCAAGGGCTTAGGGGTTAAGGACCATCCATGTGAATCACCTACCTGAGTCAGGAGGTCAAGTTAGGTATAAGTGTGGTTCTAGAAGGTATGTGGAAGTGTAGTGTGTAGGTGTAGTGTATGAGTGTAGTGTGTGTAAGTAAGCCCCTCCACCAGACCAGGCCACCCAGGGCAGTCCTAAGGCCAAAGAGTCCTATAGGAACTCATCCTTTAAACTTCCACATTTTGATTTCAACCCTCTAGGTGATTAGGGGTCTACGAGTCAAGTTTGTAGAGTTTGCGGGGAGTTAAGAAGTGGTTTGAATTTCTAGAAGGTGGGTCCCAATTCTAGTCCTCTAAGACGGTCAAAGGAAAAGCCTAAGGCTAGATCCTAAGTACTAAAGAGAAGAAGAGAAGACCTCATCAAAAATGAGGTCAACAGCCTCCTGGGCACATATTATATATGCATGGTATCTTCCCATATAGTATTGCTTCTTATAATTGACTTTTAGGGGTATTGTAACTTCTCATCGAGCATTTCCTCTTAGGCTTGACTTTTAAAGGTATGGTATCTTTTCATCGAGTCTTGTCTCTTTGGCTTGATATCCAGAGTATGAGTTAAGAATTTGTCTATCACTAGGAAGTTAAAATTTCCTTAGACTCTTGGTCTAAGTGTGCTCACTCGACGACTATAGCCTGTAAATTCCCACCAAAATTTTTTGACATAATTGATGCTTCTGCTTGATGAAAATAACATGTGATGGAGGACGTTGAATCAAGTCATCTGGTATCACCTAAAATGAGGTATTAGAAAATTTTATGTGTTTCTTGAGACTGGGGTATAGATTGAAATGGGCTATATTTTTTCTTGAAGATTTGGTTGCGCGCAACCATACTCATGAATAATATTTGGAAATTTGCTAGTTGCTACTTTTGAATTTATTATCCCTCGGTGAGGGTGTTTTCCATATGAGCTTATAAAGCATCCCATGTATTGTACCTTAAATAGATCAATTCGCAGATCCAGTTGAGGAAGACTCTATTATGGTGGGGGGAGCATTGAGAAATCATTACTTATGAAGTCCCCCCCCCAATTCTGGTAGTGATTCTTGAAGCATTGAAATTTAAATGAAATCATTACTTATAGTCAAGGTTACTCCACCACCCCCCCCCGGTCTAGAAAAATTTTTCATAGAATTTGTGTTTAAATAGGATGTTGAAAGACTAACCCACTAAAAGCGTGTCTGAGGAGTTGGTGTGAACTATCATTTGAGACTGTAGTGATTGAAGCCCCCATATCCAAGTATACTTCTTCAAGAGGTGCAAAGGATGTTCCTTCACTAGTTGGAAGATGTTAATCTTCAGAAAACTAAGCAGAGTCATGACATATAAGACTTGAAGATGTGTTGAACTGGATTCACTTCCCACAGATGACGCTAAACTGATACATGCCAAAAAGTAAAAAAACAATAGAGTAATAGATTTTGCATCTTAACATTACACAAAAATTCTGTACACATTAAGGGAATGAAAGAGAAATAAGTATGCAGACACAACTTAACTTTTTACATTGTAAAACTTCAAAAAGAAAACATAATCACAAGTTTGTCTCAGTTGAAATAATTCACTATGTAATTGTAAGTATACGGTCAACTCTTCTCCAAAATTATGAAAGAAGAAATTACAAAGTTGATATATAGTGGCAGTTCAACAATAATAGCTTTTAAGCTAAAACTGTAGTCAATGACTATGAAGACACTAGACCACCATGACTATTATTGAGACTGGTTCTAGCCTTAGCATTTTGTAGAGGCCATAGTTGAATGTCATGGTAATATTGGTTATGTAGGCCATACATGATTGCCTCGGGAGTGTTGGTTGGCCATAAGGGCTATAGTAGAGAAGTACGGGAGTCGTGAGCCATGTAGGTTGTAGTTGTTCATGTAGGTTGCAGTGGTAAATTATAATGATGTTCGTAGGTCGCAAAGGTTGTAGTTAGGAGTCGCATGAGCTAGGGACCACATAAGCCGTATTTGGTCATGTAGGCCATAATGCTGAGTTGTGATGATGTTTGTAAGCCACGGGGGTTAGAGTAAGGAGTTGCACGAGTTGTGAGCCACGTGGGCCATAGTTAGCCACGTAGGTTTTTGTAGTGAGATACGATGACATATGTTGGTCATAGAGACCAAAGTTGGGAGCTGCGTGGGCTGGGGACCATATAGGATGTATTTGGTCACGTAGGCAGTAATGGTGTGTTATGATGATTTTCATAAGCCATAAGGGCCAAAGTCTGGAGCTACATGAGGCGTGAGTCATATAGGTCATAATTTTTCATGTATGTTGTAGTGATGAGCTGCAGTAATATCCATAGACTGCAAGGCTCAGAGCTAGGAGTTGCATGTGTTGTGAGCTATGTAGGTCCTAGTTTTTCACGTACACCATAGTGGTGTGCTGCAATGAAATATGTAGGCTATACAGTCAAAGCTGGGAGTTGCGAGATTTATGAACCTTGTAGGTCATAGTTGGCCACATACACCTGTTGACCTCATTTTTCTTGAGGTCTTCTCTTCTTCTTTTTAGTACTTAGGATCTAGCCTTAGGCTTTTCCTTTGACTATCTTAGAGGATTAGAATTTGAACCCACCACCTAGAAATTCAAACCACTTCTTAACTCCCTGCAAACTCCACAAACTTGATTGTAGACCCCTAATCACCTAGAGGGTTGAAATCAAATGTGGAAGTTTAAAGGATGAGTTCGTATAGGACTCTTTGGCCGTAGGACTGCCCTGGGAGGCCTGGTCTAGTGAGGGTTGACTTACACACACTGCACTTATACACTACACTTTCACACACCTCTTAAAACCACACCTATACCCAACTTGACTTCCTTGACTCATGTAGGTAATTCATATGGATGGACCTTAACCCCTAAGCCTTTGGCTAAGAGGGTTAGGAACAACATAGTGAATGCCTCAAATGAGTCCTCTCATGGCTCATATAGGCTTAACATGGCTTCATGGCTAAACCAAAATGATTTCATTCCACTTACATTTACCCAATCTTCAATTTTCTAAAATTTTTCAATTTTTGACCCCCGGGACCCTACACCCGCCTAGCCTACCCAAAACCCTTGAAATTACCCAAATTTTTTTAAAAAAATCTCCAAATACCAAAAATTTCTCAAAACCAATCCCAAACATTCCCAAATTACTCAAATTGATCATCCATAGCCAAAAATACCAAAAATTCTAAAAAATACCCCCCAATACCCTCCAAATACCCAAAATGCCCCTCTTGACCCAAAAATCCAAAAATTCAGAAAATTCTCAGAAAATTCCATAAAATCCCAAATATTCCCAATTTCACTTTATTTAACTACACCATGGGCCAATTTTGTCATTTTACCCCACTTTTGTCAAAATCCCCAATTTGACCCATTTTAACCCAAAATGAACCCAATGTCAAACCAAACCTACCCAATTGACCCAAATTCTGGTCCAATTCAATTATAAACTTCCATTCAGCATCCCCAACACCAATCTAGACTTAATCCAAGTCTAATTTGATTGGCATTTGAATCCAATTTCACTTTTGACCTTAAAGCCCAATTTGGACCCATGACACAAACTTAGCCCAAACTAACCCAATTCAACTCCAATTAACCCCAAATATTTTCTAAACCTTCCTTAACATCCCCACAAACAAAATACTAACATGATTTACCCAAAATTTAGACCCAAGCCCCACTCAAATTCAACCCAAAGCTAAAAGGCCCAATTTTGACCTAAACCCAAACCTAACCCAAATAAGCCCAAACCCCAAAATCAAAAACCCAACCAAAGTCAAAACCTCTTTGAGACACTCCCATAAACATTTCCCAACATTAATTTTACATCAATTTCAACCCTAGCCCAACATTGGCCCCAGTTAGCCCAATTTGACCTACATTGGCCCATTTACCAAATCAACCCAAATTCAACCCAATTCAAACCCAAATCACTCCAAACTTGTTTCAAATCAATCATGACACATCCCTAAACCAAACCCAACAATTATTTTGCCCAAGCCTTTACCAAACTTTCATCCTAAAGTCCATTTTAAAATCCAAAAACCCACTTCCCTAAACCATTTTAAAAGCTCATCTTCACTAAATTTTAAAGGCCCAAAATTCATACAAAGCCCATATGACACTCTTCTTCATCATGACTTCAATTAAAACCATCCCTAAAGTTCCAATCAAATATAAATTTATTCTAAATCAAGCTTCATGTTAACCTCTCATACATTTATCAAAAATGTCAAAATCCATTTTCATACAAGTAAGCCAAGCTATGTGCAAGCCATAGGTAAGCCATGAAGCCATGCATGAGCCACATGGAAGCCATGAAAGCCCCTTTACATGTCACCATGCTATCTTGGGAAAATGGAGGAGGTCCTTTCAATATTCCCTTAAGGTGATTAACCATTTCCATGTCTCCCCTAAACCATGCTTAATCCTAATTGTACTTGGATTGTGACTTGACCCCACTAATCAAGCTGAGCCAAATCACTTTCTCTTCAGCCTAAACCAAGTCTTGGGTGGTGCACCTAGCCTAAAAGGATGGGTTGACCCAAATCAAGCCAAAATGGCCTCTCCCCTAAACAATTTTAATCCAAGCCCTTTACACATGGCAAAGCTTAATTGCCTGCACAAACCTCCAGCCTTGACCCACCTGGACCTGAGGGTGACCCATGCCTGCCGGCCAGCCGCCTGGGTCGCCGGAAAACACCATGGCCGAGACCTTAGGAGGAGCCAAAGTTTGGAATTCCCACTCGCTGAGCTGCCCCATCCTCGGTGGCCATCGTGCATTGTTCTTCTCTTGCGAAGAGCAGGTCGATCCCAAGCCCTAACTCCCCCTGGGAGGCCCTCCAGCCTCTCCTATTTAAACCCCACCTATCTCGGCCATGGGAGAGGTGCTGAATCAACCTTAAGGAAACTCTGCCAAAATCACTCCAGACTCTCCCCACACCTAGAGCATTTTATCCCCACTGTCCTCTTGCCACAATCCCTACTAATTGAGCTCGATTTTGGAGCTCGATTCTCGAAGCTGAACGGGGACACTCCCATATCCTCCACCAAAGTCAAATTAAACTCACCCACACCTGCACAAGACCAAGAGAAGGAGTTCCCTAGTGAAAGCCCCCTCTCTAGGTCACCCATCTGTTCCAGACTCCAAAGGTTGAAATCGGCTGTGGTCGAAACCATGCTGGACAATTCACCGAGCCGGGAGACTTCATCCGGAGCTTGCTTGGACCCGATCGAAGGTGACACAACCCTCAGATCAAAGCCACACTTCTCTGAGCAAAGGTATGGTCTCACTCTTCTTCCCGAGCTTCTGAACATTCTCCATTTTTATTGAATCCATTTCATGCTACATAAACCGTATGGATGTGTTCGTCTCTTCAAGACAAATCCAAAGCGCACAAGAACACGAAAATCTGTTGAGAAATGAGTGAGTTCTTAGGGTTTTAGTGTGGACGGTTCTCGGGCTAAGAGGCTTGGGGACGATGAACGGATGCCGTTCATTTAATACACGCGCGGACGGACGGCTCAGATGGCGTCGGACCAGGAGATGATACGTGAACCGCGGGCTGCGTGGCGCTGAGTCGGAAGGCAGCGCCGAATCAAGAGACGACGCGTGTGCATTCGGAGCTGCCGAGGTTGAGCTGGCGCCGCGTCACTTAAGTAGAAAAATAGGGATTTTCTTATTTATTTAATTCCCTAAACTTCAAAAATTCATAACTTTGTGTAGCAAAATCAGAAAAATAAAATAAAAATATCATCTTACTCAGTGAACAGAGGAGAATAATGTGGAAAAGAAATCATTTAATTTCATCAAGTATTTTATTTTTAATTATTTATTTACTCTCTGCACTATTTCAATTCTCCATGCATGTATACAATTCACCATGGCATGAGACCATAGGACTTTTGAAGCCTCTGAATTTGGGAACATTCCACGAATTTTCCAAAGTCGGAGGCCACCCTATGAAGAGTTATTGATTTTTCAATTCTAGGTCACTATTCTGAGTATTTTAATTCTAATAATTAGCATGTTGTGAAATAAATTCTAGGAAAATTTGGTGATGTTTCTTATGACCAGAGGACACTAGGAAAAATGGTTTTTGAGTTAACTCACTTGTAATAACCCTAATTGGCTTAAACATCCAAAATAAAGCCTTACTTAATTAGAGCTAATCATACATCAAATTGACTTGAAATCAATTCTCCACTGACCTTTAGGATCAGAGGAACCCACCATAAAAGTTTGAAGTCGATTGGACTTGGTTAGCCCTATCAAATAGGTTGATTAAGCCATTTAGCCAAACTTAAACTTCAAAAATTCATAACTTTCAAAATACTTTTCAAAAATTCACCAAATTGGTTTTGGAGCCTCTCTGATATCAGGGGAATTTAAAAAAATTAAAATTACAATTTTCTAAAAAAGTTGATTGAAATTTAAATAATTAAGGGTAGAAACCCAACAATCATTTTTAGGAATAAACCTTAATCAATTAATTAATTAAACTTGGAAGAATAATAAAAAAACTGGAATTATTAAAATAGGGATATTATTAGGAAGAAATTTATTCTTTAATCTAAGAATCCCTAAATTAATCACCTCAATAATATTTAATTCCTAATTAAAATGATAATCTAAATTCAAGATTTAAAATGCTAAAAGAATTAATTATTAAATTAAATTAAAATTAAAACATTTAAATTAAATCCTTTTAAAATTTTCAATTAAATTAATACTTTAATAATTAAAATTGAGTCATCTTTAAAACATAAAAAATAAAATAAAATATTTAAATTAAAATTAAAAATAAAACCAAATCAAACTTTAAATTGAAATTAAAATAAAATTAAATAAAATAAAATTAAAATAAAATTTAAATTAAATTAAATTAAATTAAATCACATTAAATTAAATTAAATTAAAGCATGTTAAATTAAATTAAATTAAATAAAAAAAATAAAATTAAAATTAAAATCAAATTAAATAAATAAAATTAAATTAAAATTAAAACTAAATCAAATTAAATTAAATTAAAATCAAATTAAATTAATTTGAATTAAATATAACATCACTTAAGACATAAAGAATTCAAAAAAAAATCTAAAACAACTTGAACATTATTCCAAACTTAAACCCATTGATTGAAATTAAATTAAATCACCAAAATCACTTGAACATCGATTTGCCCTCAAAAGCTCATGATGTCATAACTCTTAAATGGAGTGTTAAGTGAAGTGTTACTTCACTCATAGGATATTCAAATGTCCTAGTTCACTGAGCAATATAACAAAACTTGAACTCCTGGATGATTGATTCATTGTATAATTAAATTCTCCTGGACTTAAAATAATCCTAGAAGTATTGAAAAGATGTTTAAGATTCATCTTAAGCACTTCCTCAATACGATAAGATGTTTATAAGAACAACTGAATTTAATTGCTCTTTGATGAAGAAAATCATCCTTAACAAAACACAAGAACCTAGACTTCATAGGAGATGACTAGCTATAGGATTAGGAACTTGGTAGAAAACCATAACCCTTCCCTTAGCTTTACCTAGGAACTTGCTTTAAATGCTTAAATATTCTAAATTGTGTTTAAGTGCGACTCGGGATGACGGGAAGACCCTCCAGGCACGCTTTTATTTTATTGCAATTTACCTTCTTGTAATTTACTTTATTGCAAATGCACTTTACTTTTCTTGCATGATAAACAACTGTTGCATGAAAACCCACACTTTTAGGATAGTCCCTAAAACTGAAACCAAAACTAAAATAAAAGTCATTACAAGATAAAATTCACCTCCACAACATTTCAAAATATAAAACAACTCAAAATTTAATCATGAACATAATACAAAACTACAATTATAACTAAATTAAAACGTCTTGTTGGATGATCGGGAATACCTCGGATGATGTAACCTACGTGTTGCTAACGGGATTTCCCACGGTCTAAATGAAAGTATGGAACTCATTTAGTTGAGTTTAGCAAATCCATCTGGACTAAGTGAATCCGATAAAAATAACGATGCTAGAAGGATGGAACCGTGGGATCTTAACCGGTGTTGTTATAAACAACTTTAAGATTTATTTTAATTAAAATATTAAAAACACTTGGACTTTAAGATTTCTAACACCAAACTCTTCTCTTCTCTTTTGATTACAATCTTCTAAAACTAAACCCTCTACAACAACAAGGAGCTCGGAGCATGGTGGGCAGGCACGGCCATCGTCATCGGCAAAACCTCGAGTCTACTTCAAAGAAACTTTCTTAGAACTAAATAACCAAGCCATAGGACTTCGAGGTAGTTTGCCTAGTGTAACATAAATCCTCAACCTTTTGTTAGGCATTTGCATTGCAAATTAAACCCTAACCGGTCTTAGGATTCCGAGGTAGTCGTCTGATACGACATAAACCCTCACATCTTCGAGGCTACTTGTATGATTATGTCATACGAATATAAGTCCTAATTAATTAAAAATTGGCAAGATCAAAACATTAAATAAACATTAGGACTTTCCTAAATTCAAGCCAAACAATAGGATAGTCGGGAAATTGCCGAAGTTCGCTTCGAATCTGTAATTTCTCCTACCTTTCTTCCTTTGAATTCCCAAAACAAAATGTTCCAAACTTGATCTATTCCCTATTGAAATTCCAAAATTCAGTCCCTTGGAAACTTAAACTTTGAGATTCTTGAGAGCAGAACTACTGATTATTATCGAGAGTTTTCTTAAGTGATTCCCGTCACTTAAGATGTAATTAACTATAGGGGCTTGCCCTTATAGGGAACTTTAAGAACCCGAGTAATATAAACCCCGCTTAATTTCTTTATATCAAGCGGGGAACTTGTCGGCTTATAAAATTGGTTCGTAGACCAAACGGATGTCACAAATCTTTTAGTTTATTTAATCGAGCCCCATCATCAAGCGAGTGTGTCTACTCTCCGGGATAGATATACGGTTGTGGTGCGGTGTTCGTTTATATAAACTATTCGGGATGTGAGATCAGTTTGATTTCATATCATAAAATTTTCAAATTTAAAATTATTTTCAAAATCAAATACTACTTTTCAAATTATTTATTTAAATTAAATTAAAAATTCGTCGACAATTTCTGTTAGGCGACCCCTTTTCAAAATACAACACACAACCTAAAAATATGCCGACAACACCATGTGGTGAGCTATGATGAAATGCATATGTCATCAAGACTGGATTTGAGAGCTACATGAGTTGTGATAACATTTGCAGGCCGCACAAGCCAAAGTTGGGATGTAACCAGCAGTGGACTACATAGGTTTTAGCTGGTTGCATAGGCCATAATGGTAAGATGTGTGGAAAAATTTCATCGTATTCTGAGCACAATAATTGTACGTCATGGTTGCGGGGTGTGTCGTTGGGTCGTATTTAGGGTGTATTGTTACACAATTTTTCAGAGATGAGGTTGTTACATCGTATGTTGAGTGAGTCATTATACCATATTCAAGGAGCATTGTTACACCGCATTCAAGGTCTGTAGTTGCACGGTGTATTAGAAGACGTACTGCTCTGTCAAATGCTTCACTTTTCCACAAAGTACGTCTGGATTTTGCAATGCATGTTGTGACTTCATAAAGGACATTAGTTTGATTGTGGTGGATAGTAGAGAGCAGCCGATGGTAATTGACGGTGGTCAGTGACCCGACCGCAAATAACGCAGTAATGTTTGTTTCCAAAAGATAGCCAAAAACTTTGACTCAATTTATAAATAGCCGCTAGTGTATAAAATTAATATTATGTAAATTTAGAAAATATTTTTACACACTAGGGGTACTACGCAAGTATACGTATCGTTTCAAGTAATATAGGGTTTTGAAATAAAGACCCCAGTATCGATCCCACGGAGAAGAATTATAGTGATAAATTTTCTATATAAAAAATAAAAAATATTTTTATTTTATCTTTTAATTTGATTATAAATTACTATTAATTTACTAGATGCAAATAAAGAAAAGAATAATAAGAAAATGATTTTATGAAATCTATATAAAATAAACAACTTTCTTTCCTTCAATTAATCTAAGATTTTTAAGATAATTTAATATTCGTTGGAGAATTTGATATATAGTATTGTGCCAAATAGAAGCATTCCTATTCTTTATCCTTTGATCCATGCGCAAAGAACATTGGCTAATTTACAGAATAGGTCCGGATGTATTGTTAGTAGAATGAGTTAATCTAGGCTCACACTTCTATATGTCCAAGGGTGGCTATGGTCGGCCCTACTAGTGACCCTTTCCTAATCTATAAATCAAATTATAAGAATTTAGTCTGTCACTCTAAAAACTTATCAATTCTACGCCCTTTAAATCTTATCTTCCTATTTATTTGCACTTCACCATGAATAGTCCACACATGACCTTCGACTACCCTAGCATTCAAGTGACATTTACAAGTTAAGAGTTCTTCTCCTTCAAGGTCTCAAAACTCTTCAACAAGTTTTAACAATTCAAATGACCAATTTAAAAAGTAAAGTAAGATCAGGTATTAATGTCTTCACAATGTTTTGAAAATATTTTGAATTTCAATTCTCCATCGAATCTTTATATTATCTTATCTACCTCTTCAAAATTGAAGGAATAAAGTAAACTAACTGCTCAGAACACATTGAAAATAAATAGCAAAACATGATAATTTGAATCAAATATAAAAATACTTATCTCAAATATTTCTTCTACAGATCTTCTGATTCCTACTGACTCCACGAGTGTAATGAACTCCGGATGCAATAACTTGAAAATAAACTCACTAAACTAAACAAAAGTGGCCCTAAATTTCTCTCTCATTTCTCTCTCTAAGGATGAGAGATCCTAAAGTGGATAAGAGAAAGGGTTATAATGGGAGGGGCACGTTTTCTGAAGAAATGGACCCCTATTTATAGGCTTTAAGGGTTACCTTGAGGCACCTCTTCAAAATATGTCCACATTCAATGAATCTTCTAGAAGGTCGGTCTGACGCCTAGGCGCCGGAATCTGGCGCCTAGGCGCCGGAATCTGGCTCCTAGGCGCCGGATACCGCGTCCAGTTCTTCGCACCTCTTCACTTTAGCTCGCACCTCTTCGGGTTTAAAACCATTTTGGAGCGTCCAGATGCAATGTATCACATGTCCTATTATCAAGGAACAACTGTCAGTCTTCTAGAATGTCCAATAACCACTCACTCCATCAAAATAACTGATCAAACGTTGTCAAAAACTTGACAGTTTTTGTATCAAGTCTAGCGCTTAGGTGTCAGCTTCTGGCGCCAGGCCATAATTTTTTTATACTTTTTGTATTTTGCTCCATTTTTGCTCCTTTTTGTTCCTTTTTCCTTTTTAGACCTTTTTACATTACCTACATCCAAAAACACAAAAAATACCTTTCATTAAAGCATAATATCCTTAGAAATTAATAAGAATTAAGACATAAAGAAATAGGTATTTTTTTATAGATCAAAATCCCCCAAACCTAAATGTTACTTGTCCTCAAGTAACTCTTTATACTATATAAAATTTATAACCTTTGGAATAAAAGATAAATATTTAAGATTTCTTATAATTTTTTATTTTATAAAGTCTTTAGTAAATTGTTAAACCAATTTCACTAACTAGGTTTAATTTTAAGAATTTAAAGAATATTTAACTACCAAATCATAAGATTTCAAATTTTCCATCCATTTTGAAAATAATAGAAATCTATTATATTAAGCTTTCATAGATTATTTACAAGAAAAAGATCTTCTTGAAAAATCTTTTCTAAATAAATATTTATGTATAAAAATTAAGTAAAGTATGTAACTAATTTTCTTCCTATAAGATAATTCAAGTGAAGCCAATTTTTGATTAGGCATTTCCTCAAGCTTCTCCTCTCTTCTTTTTTTTTATAGAGAGGATTACTATATCTGGATAGCCTGTTAATGGTTTTGAACTTCACTATCCTTAACTTATATTTTCAAAATTTATACATTTCCACTTAATTATTATAACATAAATAAGAATTCAAAAATATTTCCAATCTTTTCTTTTTCAAGTGATAATTTTTTATTACTTAATAATTCTAAAATGCTATTATTTCTACCATGAATAGAAAAATTCTTTATCTTATTCTTCTTTAAGTTAAATAATTCTATTCTTAAAATCAATCAAAGTTAGTAAAATTTTGGTTAATTTCACTAAATTGTTTATAATTTCAAAAATAAAAGTGATCTCAAATAAATTTTTCATTCCTTAAGTTATGTTAAATAGTTTTTATTTTTATGAAAATATTAGCTCTTTAAGGACAAATAAAATTTAATTTTGAATGAATTTTCCCTTCCCCCAAACTTAAGTTTTGGTATACTGTGATAATTTGAAAGTATGAGAGAAAGAAAATCATAATAATTTTTATTAAGTATGTAAAAACAATCTTAAAAAGAAAAATTAACTTCTAATCATGCTTTTATGAATAATTAAGATAAAATGTAAGCATGTATATAAAAAGTAAGCAGGCTAATTTTATGATGATATTAAATTTGAAACAGAATTAAAACAGAGCAAAATAATTAATTACTAAACATTAAACTAAAACAACATATAAATTAATTCTAACTTCAGTCTCTTCACAATGTAATCCTAACACTAATCGATCAACATACATCAAACACAAAACTAACAAACAATCCAAATAAAACAAACTAACGGAGTAACACATCATAGAGATCTATAACTACTAGTCACTAGCTGTAGCCTCATCATCATCATCATCCAAAGGAAAATTCTACGTCCTTAGGATCAACAAATGGTGTGAAACTAGGAAAAGTAGGGAAACTAACATCATATTCACCCTTCAGAAATCTGACTAGGGCTTCATTATAATCAGCATCATAACTACTCTTCCTCTGTGTATAATGAGATAAATGATCTAGTTTTCTATCAATAGTATCAATCCTGCAGTGAGTTTGAAATAACTCCTGCTGCTGCTCTAAAAACTGATCATGCATTGATTCCCAGAAATCGATGGTGGCTCGGCGAAGTAGAGGGTCTAGAAGTAGAAGGTCTACCTGAAGTATGTGCAGAAGTAGAAGGAGCGGTTGATCTCTTCCCTTGAATTCGATCATAGATACTAACACTCTCCCGCCCAATTGGCTTGGTAGACTTTAACTTCTCCTCAGAATATCAGCAGTGACTCCATTACTAACACATAGTGAATAGATCAGAGATGGAAATCCCAATCCAACAGAAGTGCTGGACCTCGCAGTAGAATCCACAGAATCATAAATAATGCTCCCGACATCAATAGGCTTCCTCTCCTGAATGCAGTAGTTTAAGATCGCTCTATCTCTAGTCACTTCACTCAGGTGGTTGGAAGGTAACAATCTTGCAGAAATAAAATAGTGTCATGCTTTAGATATACCGTTTAATTCGGAGGATTTGAAGTTTATCCTTTTTCCGTTCCTGATCTTCCAAGATCCAGTACCGTTGTCAGATAAACAATAATCATATCCAAATCTCCCTCAGATGGTGATAATCCAGAATAATAGAACTCAATAGTCGGTGGCAGGCCATAAAATATGTTGATTCTTTCTGGACTAAATCCCACACCGATTCCTCTAACAAAGACTTCATAATCCTCGGCATCTAGAAAATTTGCATAAAATTCTCGAACAATCGAGATAACAGCAACAGCAGTAAAATAACAAAATCGTTGCCAGTTGTGTGCAACAACAGTGTTTTCGATCATTTCTCCAGGATGATAGAAACTTCATTCAGAAATGAACTTTCTGGACTTTGCAAATTCATGGAAGCGAAAATGCGCAGCTGCAGTAGAAAATTTGCTGCTATCAAAGTTATCTCGTGCCTTCCCACTTTTAGATTTTGGAGCCATCTAAACGTGAAAGAAAACAAGAACAAATTTAGGAATCAAAGATTTAAACTCTTTTTAAGTTTATAAAACTTAAAATATGTTTAGAAATCCAAAGAAATCACAAAAAATCGAAAATTTTTTTAAAATTTTTGGTTCTTAGCAAAACTTAGGGAAATCTATGGTGAAAATCGAAAATAAATGGTTTAAAGTGTAGATCTGACCTTGAGACGAAGAAATTTAGTGATTTCACGCTCAAATCCTTGATGTTTTGACCTCAAAATGGATCTAGAGGATGTATTTTCGTGAAAATGGGGAAGAAGATGAAGCTTAGGCGTCAAAAATGGCTTTTGGGGGTTATTTAAGTAAATTCTCAGGTACATGCCGAACTGGCGCTTAGGCGCCGAATTCTGGCGCCTAGGCTCCAGACTTTCCTTTCACAAAAAATTTTTTCAAAATTTAATTTTCCACCAAAATTCATAAATTCAACTTCGAATTACTCATATCAGAGTAGAGCTTCAATTTCTAACTTCTACAACATTTTTCAAAAATTTAGAAAAATTAAATATTAAATCCACCAATCAAACATAAGGTTTCAATCAAACTCACTAATCTCCATTTAAAACCTTCAATATTGACTCAATACATCCTGGATAAGTACTATATTTGATTCAAGTTCCTAATACATACTCAAACATAACAATTTCCAAGAAAAAACAACACACATTGAACATGAAAGCAAATACACAAAAAAAACACAATCGATTCTCTAAATCGATACAACGACTCAACAAACCATAATAACTATCTCATTACCAGAATATTCTAATCTTCACAAGGGAAATTGTGTATTCCACTTGGAAAGAACACTAACACTCTCGGGAAATCCGTAGTCATCTTTTCGTCAATCCACTTATTCTTCGCATACATTTCAACTTGAGCATCTTGATAAGCCGCAAAATGATCAAATTGAAGTTTCATTTGCCATTCGAGATGTTCAACTTGATGAAACATCTCATGAAGGCGATCTCCAATGCTTTTAAAATCTGCTTCAAACTTATCCAAACGACTAGAAATTTTCTCTAAACTTACCGCGATGAAAGCATTGAAGTGAGGTCGAGGATCCCTTGAGACCTTGTCCCTAGCCTCTTCTCCATGATTTCTTCCATCCATTTCTTCAAAAAATTTTCAAATCTCTCAAGAAGAAAGTGTAAGGGACATAATTTTGATTGCTTGATGGTTAGGGAAGAAGATGGGTTGATTTAAAGGGGAAAATCGTGTGAAAAATCGAAAATTTTTTATTTTTGCACGACCCAGTAACCGTGGCGCTTAGGCGCAAAATCTGGCGCCTAGGCGCCAGACTTATTGATACATAGTTGATTTTGGCGCTTAGGCACCGAATTTTGGTGCCTAGGCGCCGGAACTATGTTCAACTCCGTTTCACCTAATCGTCAAATTTTCAAAATTTCGTTCTCCAAGATAGGTAAATTATACTGGTAAGAGTAATTTAGACTCGATAACTCACATTGTAAATCATCATAATGAAGGTTAACTTGATCTCCTTTTTACTCATATTCAAAATAGAGTGATCCTATTTTTAAATTTTACATACTTCAAAATAATTTTCAGCCTAAGCCAACAAAGACTTATAAGAATCAAATTTTTCTAAAGTAATAAAATTAATCAAGATCGAGGCATAATCTTACATTAAAACACAAAAACACTCACAAATAAAGATAATTATGGGTTGCTTTCCACAAAGTGCTTGGTTTAACGTCGTCAGCCCGACTTAAGTAAATCTTTAATCAGGTTGACTCAATTCATAAGCCTCTTTATAAATCTTTTTAATATCTTCCAAATAAGGCTTCAATCTTACTCCATTTACTTTAAAAAATTTTCCTGTTTTGGGATCTTTAATATCCACAGCTCCATAATGGTATACTTTCTCAACTAAATAGGGTACAATCCATTTAGATCTTAATTTTCCAGGAAAAAGTCTTAAACGAGAATTAAACAATAATACTTTTTGTCCCGGCTCAAAAATTTTTCCTGAAATCTTCTTATCATGCAATATGTTCATTTTCTCTTTATAAATTCTCGCATTTTCATACGATTTGTTTCTAATTTCTTCCATCTCATTAAGTTGCAATAATCAATTTTCTCCTGCTTTATTCAAATTAAAATTAAACTCCTTTATCGCCTAATTAGCTTTATTCAAGTTCTACATGTAAGTGACAATGTTTACCATAAATTAACCGGTAAGGTGACATTCTGATTGGTGTCTTATAAGCTGTTCTATAAGCCCATAATGCATAATCAAGTCTATCAACCCAATCAGTTCTTTTAGGATTAACAGTCTTTTCTAAAAATTTTTTAATTTCTTTGTTTGATACTTCAACCATTCCACTAGTTTGAGGGTGATAAGCAGTTGCAATTCTATGTTTGATTCCAAATTTTTGAAGTAATGATTGAATTCTTATATTCCTGAAATGACTTCCACCATCAGTGATAATTACCTTAGGCATTACAAATCTTGAAAATATCATTTTCTTTAAAAATTTTGAAACACTTTTGGAATCATAGTTGGGTAAAGCAACAGCTTCAATCCACTTTGAAACATAATTAACTGCTAATAAAATATAATTTTTTCCAGATGATGGAACAAATGGTCCCATAAAGTCTAAACCCCATATATCAAAAATTTCAACTTCCAATATATAGTTTAAAGGCATTTCATCTTTCCTGGATATATTTCTCATCCTTTGACATCGATCACATGTTTTCACATATTGTCTCACATCTTTAAATAAGGTAGGCTAATAAAATCCAGAATTTAAAATTTTAAATGCAGTTTTATCTATGCCAAAGTGTCCTCCAAAATCAGAATCATGACATTTTAGAATAATAGCAAAAGTTTCATCATAAGGTACACATCTTCAAATCATAGAATCTTTACCAATTTTAAATAAATGAGGTTCTTCCCAAATATAAGATTTAGCATCATATTTAAATTTCTTAATAAATTTGTTATCCAAGTCATAAGGCAAAATATTGCTAACTAAATAATTAACTATATCAGCATATCAAGGTATTTTGAATCTTTGAATAACATATAAAGATTCATCAAAGAATTTCTCATTTATATTTTCTTCAGAAATAATATCATTTTTAATTCTAGACAAATGATCAGCAATTTGGTTTTCAGTTCCTTTTATATCTACTATTTGAAAATCAAATTCTTGTAGAAGTAAAACCCATCTTATAAGTCTAGGTTTAGAATCATTCTTAGATAATAGATATTTAATAGCAGAATGATCAGTATGAACTATGCATTTAGTACCAAGAAGATAAGGTCTAAATTTATCAAAGGCATATACTAATAGCTAGAAGCTCTTTCTCGAGTGGTAGTGTAATTTCTTTGTGTTTCGGTGAGAGTTTTACTAGCATAATATACAACTTTGAAAACTTTCTCATATTTTTGTCCTAATACAGCTCCAATTGCAAAATCACTTACATCACACATTAATTCAAAAGATTTATTCCAGTCAGGGGCAACAATGATAGGTGCAGTTATTAATTTTTCTTTTAAAATATTAAAAGCATTAATACATTCTTTATTAAATTCAAATTTTGCTTCTTTTTCTAATAATTGACAAAGAGGTTTAGCAATTTTAGAAAATCCTTTATATATCTTCTATAAAATCCAGCATGACCTAGAAAACTTCTCAAATCGATAATGGTAGTAGGTGGTTGCAATTCAACGAATAATTTTCACTTTTGCTTGATCTACTTCCATCCCTTTTTGTGATACTTTGTGACCAAGTATAATGCCTTCTTTGACCATGAATTGACATTTTTCCCAGTTAAGAACTAAATTTGTTTCTTTGCATCTTTTCAGAACTTTGGCTATGTTTTCCAAACAAATTTTAAAAGAAGTTCCAAAGACTGAAAAATTGTCCATGAATATTTCAATTCCTTTGTCAATCAAATCACAAAATATTGAGATCATACATCTTTGAAAAGTTGCAGGTGCATTACATAAACCAAAAGGCATTCTTCTAAAAGCAAATGTTCTATAAGGACTTGTAAATGTTGTCTTTTTTTGGTCCTCAGGAGCAATAAGTAATTGATCCTAACCGAATATCCATCCGGAAAACGAAATATGAGTGTCCAAGTTAATTTATCGAGCATTTGATCCAAGAAAGGTAAAGGAAAATGATCCTTTCTAGTGGCTTTATTTAGTTTCCTATAGTCAATACAAATTCGCCATCCAATAACTTGTCTTGTAGGAATAAGTTCATTTTTATCATTAACAATGACATTTACACCTCCTTTCTTCGGAACAAAATGAATAGGACTTACTCATTGACTATCTGAAATAGGATAAATAATACCAGCATCTAACTACTTAATAATTTCTTTTTTAAAGACCTCTTTCATGATAGGATTTAATCTTCTTTGTGATTCTATAGTAGGTTTAAAATTTTCTTCCATTAAGATTCTATGCATGCAAATGGAAGGGCTTATTCCTCTTATATCAGCAATAGTCCAACCAAAAGCTTTCTTATAATTCTTTAACACACCTAGTAAATTTTCTTCTTGATTTTTACTCAATTCAGAAGTAATAATAACAGGTAAAGTTAACAAATTTCCAAAAAACGCATATTTTAAATGGGAAGGTAACATTTTTAATTCCAGTTCAGGTGCTTTTTTAATTGAGGTTAAAAGTATATCATTTTGAGTTATGTCTAAAGTTTCCCAATTATCTTTAGTAAAATGAGTCTCTTCTTGTTCTACTACTTCATCTTCATCGGTTAAAAATTTAAATTTTTCTTCAGAAATGACTTTACGTTTTTCTTGATAATGTTTTTCAATTAAATAATCAATTATATCCATTCGATAACATTTCTCTTTTTCAGGGTACTTCATTGATTTAAGAACATTGAATTTAATTTCTTGATCATTAAGTCTCATGGTTAATTCTCCTTTTTGCACATCAATCATAGCTCGTCCGGTAGCTAGAAAAGGTTTTCCTAAAATAATAGGTATCTCTTTATCTTCTTCCATATCAAGTACTATGAAATCTACAGGAAAGATAAATTTATCCACTTTAACAAGGACATCCTCTATAACTCCTTTAGGATAAGTGATAGATCTATCGACTAATCGAAGAGTTATAGTGGTGGGAGTAATATCTCCTAAGTCCAATCTTCGAAAGATAGAAAATGGCATGAGATTAATACTTGCTCCTAAATCACATAAAACTTTTCCGCAAAATTTTTCTCCAATAGCACAGGATATAGTGAAACTTCCAGGATCCTTAAGCTTTTCAGGTAATTTCTTTTGAATTATTGCACTGCATTCTTCACTTAATGCAACGATTTCAAAAGCTTCAAATTTTCATTTTTTGCTTAAAATATCCTTCATAAATTTTGCGTAAGTTGGCATTTGTTCCAAAGCTTCAGCAAAATATATGTTAATAGTAAGTTTCTTAAAAATTTCAAAGAACTTAGAAAATCGATGATCTAATTTCTTCGTTTAAGTCTTTGAGAAAAGGTGGTGGTGGTTTTCAACTTCCACATTAACGTGTATAACGATCGATCTTGATAGAGAGAGAGTTTCTTTAGGTTTTTCAATCTCTTCAACCTCAATCTCTTTTTCAATTTCATTCTGCAATTTTTCTTTTAATTCCTTTCCACTACTAAGTTGCACAGCTTTAACTTGTTCATGTTCTTTTCCAATTTCCTTTGAATTGATTTCAACATTACTAGGAAGCGTTCCTACAGGTCTATTATTAATTAAAGTAGCAATTTGCCCCATTTGATTTTCAATATTACGAATAGCAGTATTTTGATTTTGTAATTGATTATTCATTTGCATAATTAATTCTTCTATTGATAACTTTTTCTGTTGATTATTAAATCCGGGAGGTTTATAATTTGAATTAACTTGATTATTCTAATTTCCGGTGGCATGAGATTGATTATTACCCCATTGTTATTGTGAATTATTCCAGTTAAAATTAGGATGATTTTTCCACCCAGGATTATAATAATTTGAATAAGGATTATTTTTACTTGCAATAGCTTGTAAAGTTTCAATAGTTTGAGAATCTTCAATATTAGCAAAAGTTATTATGTGAAATATTAATTGCAAAATTATCTAATTTCTTAGACATTGCCGCAACTTGTGAAGCTAAGACAGAAAAGGTTTCATTATCGTGAATATTGGCCATCTTTTTAGGATTAATCCTTTCGGAAGGCCATTGAAAATTGTTATTAGCCATTTCTTCAATTAAAGTGTAAGCTTCTTCAAATGATTTAGACATTAAAGAACCTCCAAGTAGACAGATCAATAATTGATTTTAAAGATCCAATTAATCCATTATAAAATGTTTGAATAATCAACCAATCGAGTAAAGCATGATCGGGACATTTTCTTAATAGTTCTTTAAATTTTTCCCAAGTTTCATATATTGTCTCCCCGTCAAATTGACTAAACGAAGTAATATCATTTCTTAATTTAGCGAGTTTTAGAAGGAGGAAAATATTTAGCAAGGAATTTTTGTGTCATTTCAGCCCATGTTTTAATAGAACCAGTCGCTAATGAGTTTAACCACATCTTTGTTTTATCTCTTAAAGAGAAAGGAATGAGTCTAAGTCTAATAGCATCATCAGAAACATTGATATATTTAAAGGTAGCACAAAGTTCTAAAAAACTAACAAGATGTAAATTTGGATCCTCATTGGGTGATCCACCAAATTGATTGTTTTGCTCCATTTGAATAATAGACAGTTTAAGTTCAAAAGAATTAGCATCTACAGTGGGTATTTGAATACTACTATGAAGTTCATCAACTGTAGGGTTAGCATAATCCCTTAATGGTTTATAAACATTTTGATCATTAAGTTCAACTGGATTTTGTAAAGTAGTCATTTCTTAAAATTTTTGAATTTGTTTTCCCTTTTTAATTTTTCTATTTGTTCTTTCTAATTCAGAATCTAAAGGTATTAATCCTTTAGAACCAAAACTTCGCATAAAACAACGAATAAAATATATATCATTTTCTTTTTATAAAAAAAAATTATACTATTCTATTTCTTTCTTCCCCGGCAACGGCGCCAAAAACTTGACCCGATCGCAAATAACGCAATAATGTTTGCTTCCAAAAGATAGCCAAAAACTTTGACTCAATTTATAAATAGCGGCTAGTGTATAAAATTAATATTATGTAAATTTAGAAAATATTTTTACACACTAGGGGTACTACGCAAGTATACGTATCGTTTCAAGTAATATAGGGTTTTGAAACAAAGACCCCAGTATCGATCCCACGGAGAAGAATTATAGTGATAAATTTTCTATATAAAAATAAAAAAATATTTTTATTTTATCTTTTAATTTGATTATAAATTACTATTAATTTACTAGATGCAAATAAAGAAAACAATAATAAGAAAATGATTTTATGAAATATATATAAAATAAACAACTTTCTTTCCTTCAATTAATCTAAGATTTTTAAGATAATTTAATATTCGTTGGAGAATTTGATATATAGTATTGTGCCAAATAGAAGCATTCCTATTCTTTACCCTTTGATCCAGGCGCAAAGAACATTGGCTAATTTACAGAATAGGTTCGGATGTATTGTTAGTAGAATGGGTTAATCTAGGCTCACACTTCTAGATGTCCAAGGGTGGCTATGGTCGGCCCTACTAGTGACCCTTTCCTAATCTATAAATCAAATTATAAGAATTTAGTCTGTCACTCAAAAAACTTATCAATTCTATGCCCTTTAAATCTTATCTTCCTATTTATTTGCACTTCACCTTGAATAGCCCGCACATGGCCTTCGACTACTCTAGGATTCATGTGACATTTACAAGTTAAGAGTTCTTCTCCTTCAAGGTCTCAAAACTCTTCAACAGGTTTTATCAATTCAAATGGCCAATTTAAAAAGTAAAGTAAGATCAGGTATTAATGTCATCACAATATTTTGAAAGTATTTTGAATTTCAATTCTCCATTGAATCTTTATATTATCTTATCTACCTCTTCATAATTGAAGGAAGAAAGTAAACTAACTACTCAGAACACATTGAAAATAAATAGCAAAACATGATAATTTGAATCAAATATAAAAATACTTATCTCAAATATTTCTTCTACAGATCTTCTGATTCCTACTGACTCCATAGTGTAATGATCTACAGATGCAATAACTTGAAAATAAAATCACTAAACTAAACAAAAGTGGCCCTAAATTTCTCTCTCTATTTCTCTCTCTAAGGATGAGAGATCCTAAAGTGGATAAGAGAAAGAGTTACAATGGGAGGGGCACGTTTTCTGAAGAAATGGACCCCTATTTATTGGCTTCAAGGGTTGCCTTGAGGCACCTCTTCAAAACTTTCCACATTCAATGAATCTTCTAGAAGGTCGGTCTGGTGCCTAGGCACCGGAATCTGGCTCCTAGGCACCGGAATCTGGCGCCTAGGCGTCGGACACCGCGTCCAGTTCTTCGCACCTCTTCACTTTAGCTCGTACCTCTTCGCGTTTAAAACCGTTTTGGAGCGTCCAGATGCAATGTATCACATGTCCTATTATCAAGGAACAACTGCCAGTCTTCTAGAATGTCCAATAACCGCTCACTCCGTCAAAATAACTGATCAAACATTGTCAAATATTTGACAGTTTTTGTATCGAGTCTGGCGCTAGGACATAATTTTTTTATAATTTTTGAATTTTGCTCCATTTTTGCTCCTTTTTGCTCCTTTTTCCTTTTTAGACCTTTTTAATTTACCTACAACCAAAAACACAAAAAATACCTTTCATTAAAGCATAATATCCTTAGAAATTAATAAGAATTAAGACATAAAGAAATAGGTATTTTTTTTATAGATCAGTCAGCGATTGCCTTAATGTTCCACTTAAAAAATACCTATTTTTATGCCTTATTTACGATTTAATTCTTAAAGATATTATGCTTTAATGAAAGTTATTTTTATATTTCTGGATGTAGGTGATAAAAAATAGTTTAAGAAAGAAAAAGGAGCAAAAATAGAGCTTAAAGAGCAAAGTTGCCAAAATTATAGGTTTGGCGCCTAGGCGCCAGAATCCGGTGCCTAAGCGCCAGCTCGATACAGAAATAGATAATATTTTTGACGACTTTGGGCAGTTATTTTGAAGGTGTTAAGCGATTATCAGACCTTCTAGAAGACTGGAAGTTACTCCTAATATATAAAACATTTGATATAATGCATCTGGACACAATAAAACAGTTTTAATCGCGAAGAGGTGTGATCCAAAGTGAAGAGGTGAGAAGACCTGGTCATGGACTCCGGCGCCTAGGCGCCAGATCCCGACGCCTAGGTGCGACAGTTACCTTCTAGAAGATACATTGTATTTGGACAAATTTTGAAGAGGTGCCTTAAGCAACCCTTGGTCAAATTCAGAGCTCTATAAATAGGAGTCAATTCTATAGAGAAAAGTGCCCCTTTTAGTACCCTATAGCCATTCTATTACCATATACCCCCCTCTAGCATCCAATCATTTTAAGGAGCCACTTTCTTTTGCATTTAGTGAGTTTATTTTGAGTATTACTACTTAATTCCTTAAGTAGTAAGTGTGAGTTTTAAGTATTGTTGTTGTTGAAGTTTTGTACCTTGCATTGGAGTCAGTAGAAGTCAGCGGATCACTTGAAGGAACATTCTAGATAAGTATTTGTAACTTGGTTCAAAGTTTTATAAATATGTTTTGTTGTGCGAATTCAATGTATCCTGAGTAGTTAGCTTTCTTTCTTCTTTCAACTATGAAAAGATAATAAGATAATTGAATTTTGTAGGAGAATTTAACTTAAAATATTTATAAAAATTGTGATGGTATTAATATCTAATCTTAATTTACTTTTTAAACTGGCCATTTAAATTGTTAAAACCTGTTGAAGAATTCTGAGACCTATCCGGAGATGAGTTCTTAACTAGTAGATATCACATGAATCCTTGTGTAATCGAAGGCTTTATGCGGGTTATTCAAGGTGAAGTGCAAATAAATAAGAAGATATTATTTATTGGGTGTAGAATTAATTAGTTTTTAGAGTGACAGACTAAATTATAATAATTTGGTTTATAGAAAGGGAACGGGTCACTGGTAGGGCCGACCATAGCTACCCTTGGACATCTAGTAGTGTGAGCTTCAGTATTAACCCATTCTACTAATAAAACATCCTGAACTGATCTATAGATTAGCCAATGTTCTTTATACTATTGAGCGAAAGTAAAGAATAGGAATGCTTCTATTTGGCACAATACCATAATCTAAATTCTCCACAGATGATAATTATTCTAAAAATCTTGAATTATTTGAAAAAGAGAAAGTTGTTTTATTTATACCTACATTAATCTTTATTTAATTATCGCTTACTTACATTGTGTAAAAATTTTATTAAATTCAAAATATGAATTTTGAAAAGAAATAAAAATAATAATTATTTTTAATCTGAAACTTTTAAATTATTTCTTAATTTTCTCATAATCTTCCATGTGGGATCGATAACCAGGACTCCAATAAAGCCCTATATTACTTGAAACAATACGTATACTTGCATTTGAAATTGTCACTTTTACAATAGTTATTATAAATATTTAAATATAAATTCATAAATTCTTACATAAGTAAAATTTGGGTCGTGCATCAAGTTTTTAGCGCCGTTGTCGGGGATGATAAGGAAGAAAGTTAAAAAGACAATTTTTACATTTCTCAAATTAAATATAATTTATACACTTTTATTTCTTTTAAAAAATAATAATAAAATAAAATATATATATATATAAATAATAATAAAAATATAAAAAACAAAAATACCAAAAAGATTTTAATTTATTGTTATGCGTAGTTCTGGATCTGAAGGATTATTACCTTTTGATTCTGAATTAGAAAGAATAGTTAAAAGAATAAGAAAAGGAAATAAATTCAAAAATATCAGGAAATGACTAACTTACTTAACAATAATCAAAATCCAATAGAAATCAATGAATAAAATGTTTATAAACCATTAAGGGATTATGCAAACCCTACAGCTGATGAACTTCATATTAGTATTAAAATGTCAACTGTAGATGCTAATTCTTTTGAGCTTAAAACTTTTATTATTCAAATGGTTCAAAATAATCAATTTGGAGGAAGACCAAATGAGAATCCAAATTTACACCTTGCTAGTTTCTTAGAACTTTGTGCTACCTTTAAATATAATAATGTTTTCGATGATGCTATTAGGCTTAGACTCTTTCCTTTTTCCTTAAAAGATAAAGCAAAGATGTGGCTTAATTCATTAGCAACTTGTTCCATTAAAACTGGGGCAGATATGACACAAAAATTCCTTGCTAAATATTTTCCTCCTTCTAAAACTATTAAATTAAGAATTGATATTACTTCATTTATGCAATTTGATGGAGAAACAATTTATGAAGCATGGGAAAGATTTAAAGATCTATTAAGAAAACGACCTCATCATGCTTTACCAGATTGGTTAATTATTCAAACATTTTATAATTGACTTATTGGATAACTTAGATCTATTATAGATGCTGCTGCTGGTGGTTCTTTAATGGCTAAGACATTTGAAGAAGCTTATACTTTAATTGAAGAAATTGCTAATAATAATTTTCAATGGCCTTCTGAAAGGGTTAATCCTAAAGGAATGACAAGTATTCAAGATAATGAAGCATTTTCTATTTTAGCTTCACAAGTGGCTGCGATATCTAAGAAATTAGATAATTTTGCTATTAACATTTCTCATGTAAGTAATGATAATTCTTCAAATACTAATGATTCACAAACAATAGAAACTTTGCAAGCTATTGCTAGTAAAACTAATACCCTTTATTCTAATTATTATAATCCAGGTTGGAAAAATCATCCTAATTTTAATTGGAATAATGGACATCAACAATGGAGTAATAATCAAGTTAATCCAACCGGAAATTGGAACAATCAAGGAAATTCAAACTTTAGACCAATTTACCCTCCTGGTTTTAACAATCAAAAGAAAACGTTATCTATAGAAGAATTGATCTTGTAACTAGTTAATCAGCTACAAATTCAAAACACTGTTATTCGTAATATTGAGAATCAGATGGGTTAAATTACATACCTTAAGGAACACTACCTAGTAATGTCAAAATTAATCCTAAAGAAACTGGGAAAGATCATGAACAAGCAAAAACTGTACAACTTAGAAGTGGAAAGGAATTAAAAGAGAAAATTCAGAATGAATTTGAGAAAGAGAGAGAGGTATAAGAGATTGAAAAACCTAAAGATACTCTTTCTCCAAGTAAAGATCGATCTGTAATTCCTATTGAAGTGGAAGTTGAAAGACCACCACCACCTTTTCCTCAAAGACTAAAACAACAGAAGCTTGACCAACAATTTTCTAAGTTCTTTAAGATTTTTAAGAAACTTACCATCAACATTCCTTTTGCTGAAGCTTTGGAAATGCCAAGCTATGCAAAATTTATGAAGGATATTTTAAGTAAGAAAATGAAATTTAAAACTTATGAAACTGTTGCATTAAGTGAAGAATGTAGTGCAATAATTCATAAGAAATTACCTCAGAAACTTAAAGATCTTGGAAGTTTCACTATACCATGTGCTATTGGATAAACATTTTGTCGAAAAGCCTTATGTGATTTAGGAGCAAGTATTAATCTCATGACATTTTCAATCTTTCAAAGGTTAGATTTAGGAGAGATTTCTCCCACCACTGTAACCCTTCAGTTAGCTGATCAATCTATCACTTATCCTAAAGGAGTTATAGAGGATGTTCTTGTTAAGGTAGGTAAATTTATCTTTCCTGTGGATTTCATTGTACTGGATATGGAAGAAGATAAAGAAATACCTATTATTTTATGGAGACCTTTTCTAGATACCGGACGTGCTATGATTGACGTGCAAAAAGGAGAATTAACATGAGAGTTAATGATTAAGAGATAACATTAAATGTTCTAAAATCAATGAGGTATCCTTGTTGACCTCATTTTTGATGAGGTCTTCCCTTCTCTCTTTAGTACTTAGGATCTAGTCTTAGGCTTTCCCTTTGACTATCTTAGAGGATTAGAATTGGGACCCACCACTTAGAAACTCAAACCACTTCTTAACTCCCTGCAAACTCTACAAACTTGATTGTAGACCCCTAATCACCTAGAGGATTGAAATCAAATGTGGAAGTTTAAAGGATGAGTTCCTATAGGACTCTTCGGCCTTAGGACCGCCTCGGGTGGCCCGGTCCGGTGAGGGCCGACTTACACACACACTACACTTATACACTACACTTTCACACACCTCCTAAAACCACACCCATACCCAACTTGACCTCCTGACTCATGAAGGTGATTCACATGGATGGTCCTTAACCCCTAAGCCCTTGGCTAAGAGGGTTAGGAACAACATAGTGAATGCTTCAAATGAGTCCCTTCATGGCTCATGTGGGCTTGATATGGCTTCATGGCTCAACAAAAATGATTTCATTCCACTTACATTTACCCAATCTTCAATTTTCCAAATTTTCAATTTTTGACTCCCGGGACCCTACACCCGCCTAGCCTACCCAAAACCCTCGAAATCCTCCAAAATTTCCAAATCACCCAAAATTCCTCAAAACCAATCCCAAACATTTCCACATTACTCAAATTGATCATCCATAGCCAAAAATACCAAAAATTCCAAAAATACCTCCCAATACCCTCCAAATACCCAAAATACCCCTTTTGACCCAAAAATCAAAAAATTTAGAAAATTCCCAGAAAATTCCAGAAAATCCAAAATATTTCTAATTTCATTTTGTTAAACTACACCATGGGCCAATTTTGTCAATTTACTCCACTTTTATCAAAACCCCCAATTTGACCCATTTTAACCCTAAGTGAACCCAATGTCAAACCAAACCTACCCAATTGACCCAAATTCTGGTCCAATTCAATTCTAAACTTCAATTCAACATTCCCAACACATATCTAGACCAAATCCAAGTCCAATTTGATTGACATTTGGATCCAATTTCACTTTTGGCCTTAAAGCCCAAATTGGACCCATGACCCAAACCTAACCCAAACTCACCCAATTCAACTCCAATTAACCCCAAATCTTTTCTAAACCTTCCTTAACATCCCTACAAACAAAACCCTAACATTATTTGCCCAAAATTTAGAGCCAAACCCCACTCAAATTCAACCCAAAATCAAAAAGGCCCAATTTTGACCTAAACCCAAACCTAACACAAATAAGCCCAAACCCCAAAATCAAAGCCCAACCAAAGCCAAAACCTCTTTGAAACACTCCCATCAACATTTCCCAACATTTATTTTACATCAATTTCAACCCTAGCCCAACATTGGCCCAAGCTAGCCCAATTTGACCTATATTAGCCCATTCACCAAAGATGCCCAAATTCAACCCAATTCAAACCCAAATCACTCCCAATTTGCTTCAAGTCACTCATGACACATCCATGAGCTAAACCCAACAATTATTTGGCCCAAACTTCTAAAAAATTCCCATCCATAAATCTATTTTTAAACCAAAAGCCCACTTACATGAAACCTTCCTAAAAGCCCAAATTTCATGCTAAAGCCCATATGACAAATTCTTCTCATCATACCCTTAATTAAAATCAATCCCTAAGTTTGAAAATTCATCATGAAGCCATTCCAAATTAAGCCTCATACAAATTCCATCAAAATACCAAAATTTTTCTTAAATCCATTTCCATGAAATTGACTTAACTTTTCCCAAGCCAAAGATGAGCCATGAAGCCATGCATGAGCCACATGGAAGCCATGAGAGCCTCTTTACATGTCAACATGCCATTTTGGGCAAAAAGAGGAGACTCTTTCGTTAATTCCTAAAGGTGATTATCCACTCTCATGATTCCACTAAACCTTGCTTAAGCTTAATTGTACTTGGATGGTGACCATTCCCCACTGATTAAGCTGACCTAAATCACTTTCTATTCAGCCTAAACCAAGCCTTTGGTGGTGCACCTAGCCCAAATGGATGGGTTGACCAATTTGAGCCAAAATGAGCCCTCTCCCATTCCATTCTAATCCAAGCCTTTTACACATGGCATTTGCCAATTGCCTACACTAAACCCTGACCCTAAGCCACCCGAACAAGATGGTGACCGGTGCCCGGACGGCCGACCACCGGTCGCCGGAAAACACCACACCCGAGAGCTCACATGTGAGCCAACTTTGGAATTCCACCTTGCCGAGTCGCCCCATGCCCAATGGCCACCATGGCTGTTCTTCCCATGCCCAGAGCAGCTGATCCCAACCCTTGGCCATCCCTGTGAGGCTCTCCAGCCACCTCTATTTAAACCCTACCCCCTCAGTCATCCCAACAGTGTACGAACGGCCAGAGCAACCTCAACAGAATTACCAGCAACCCCGACCCAGCTATCAGTCATCCCAACAGTATGAACAACCGCCTCGTCTGCAGCGTACATTAAGGGAGCTTCTGAGCAGGGAGTATCCGTTCAAGAATGAGGCAGTACCAAAAATGTTCCGCAGTATGATGAAGACTCCAGATTTCCAACTGCCAGAACCTAAGAGACCAGAAGAAGTCAACAAGAAAGGTGATGCTAACTTTTGCCCTTACCACCGGATGCTTGGACACAAGATAGAAGATTGTATCACCTTCAAAAGTTGGCTCAATGACAACCTTCGGAAAGGGAATATAATAATCCCGACGGAGTACATGAAGGAACCCCAGAAAGGAGGTTCCTTCAATGTTGTCTCGACTGATCTCATTGTTCCGATAGATCCCTATGCGACTGATGATGGATGGACTACCGCTTGGACAAGGTCTTCGAAGAAGATTTTAGACAGCATCCAAACCGCTTCGGTGCGAGCTTCAATTCAGAGTTCGAAACCTGTCAAGTCGGCACTATCACTTGCTATAGAAGAACCACCTCAACAGGAGACGATTGAAGAGAAGAAGAAAATTGACGAAGAGGAGAAGACCAAGGCTCTTAAGGCTAGACTAGGGGCTGCTTATCCTAGGATAGTTGTTTCGGATTCGGGGGAGAAATCCCTCGAACCTCAGACTCTGTATGATTATCTGCTCACTTCGGTGGGATCTTATAATGATAAGGGTGATGGTGTTGGCTACGTTTTGACTGTTTCTAACGATTACGTAACTAGCGACAATCTGGAAATCGAATTCGATACCAACGACAATTCTCAAATCATACACAATCTCGACGATCGCAATGATGAAGAAGACATCCATCAAGGAGGCTACGAGAGTTCAACAAGCAACGAATCTATCTGCGAGTTTCGGGGAGCTCCAGTCATAATAGAGTTAGAGCCTTCAGACTCCGAAGCTAATCCAGAAGAACCTGTCATTCCGATTCAAGAGGAGACACTAGCAAACTCAACACTAGATTCAGAAGAAATTACGTGAGTTAACTTAAGAAGTGGAAGAGTTCTACCTCCGAGAATGGGTCCAAAGGACAAAGGAAAGCGGTGGTTGTTCAAGAAGAACCAACCCCGGCAGAAGAAATACCCATTCGGGAAGAAGCCGAGACACATGAAAATAAAGTGGACTACAACGTGCTAGCCCATCTTAGGAAACTACCGCCAAACCGAGCATCTACGACGCTCTCATCTTATCAAAGGAGATGAGAGAAGCTCCGATCTAGGCCTTACTTGATCCGGAAATTTGCTTAGCTCAAATGGCCGGAGATTCCTTAGATGAGGTTTGCTCGTTAAAAGAACAACGAGGTGTTACCTTCACGTACAATGACCTACTACTTGGGATGCGAGATCACAACCGACATTGTACATTTTAGTTACAATTGGGAAGTTTACACTCTCCAGAGTATTGGTGGATCCAGGAGCATCAATCAATATAATGAGTTTTCGAACACTAGCATATTTGGAAATTGATGCTCGCGAGCTCGAAGCCGAAAAAATGTTATTAAGAGGATTCAACCAGAAAGGAGAAAGAGCCCTCGGGTCAATAACACTGCTAATGAAGATCGGTGACTTAGCAAAGACAACCGCTAAATTTTACATAATTGATTCAGAAACGTCGTTCAATGCTCTACTGGGCCGACCATGGATACATGAAAACTGGATGGTACCATCATCTCTACATCAGTGCATCAAATTCTACAATGGAGGGGAACAGTGCATCAAAGGTGACTTACAACCATTCTTTGTACATGAAATTGGAATCCATGAAGATGCAGCTTATTATGCACCTCCGAAGAAAACAATCTTCTCCAGAGATACCATAACGAATGAAGCGAAGAAAGTTCAGAACAACGAAGAACCTGAAGTTCTAGTCCAACAGTCACTCACCACTCCCTTGCGGCGAGATGGTGAAGGTTTCTCCACAACTCGCATCCGAGGTCGAGGCCGGGGACGAGGTCGTGGTAGAGACGTTAGGACGAGCTGGACGGAGGAAACCGCCCATCAATGTCGATTGGGAAGATAGTTCTGAAGAAGAAAAAGAAATCAAACAAGAAGCAGCAACAATAAGTCGGAAGAAGCCGCAATTTAAGATCTCTCTCGAAGATGAGAAGAACGAAGAATACAAATCGATGTACGAGAAGATTAACCACTATGTACATACTATGACCCTAACCCTGATTCATCCTAATAAGATCAAGGGTATGGTGGTCAAAGAGGTACGTAGCGGCGGTGCAAAGCCAATCAAATTCTACCGTGGTGCTCCTTCCTCCAAAACTGAAAATAATGTACAATTTGAAGATGTCACTTCATCAGAATTAATGAAATTACCTTTTGAGTGGTACTCTCCCGTGTTCAAAATTTAATTCAGCGTGGTTTCTTACCTCGAAAATGGACAAAAGGTCAATCACAACATTTTGAAAAGTTATGGAATAACTCCGGTCGTCCACCCAATTCAAAGCATGGTCTCGGATTAGGCACAGTAGGATCAGTTGACGATGCTGAATTTTGCTTGGTTGTCACTTGCGAGTCTAATGAAAACCGCATGGAAACTACGTAATAATTTGAAGATTTACAAATTGGAGACGCTCCACCGAATTCGAAGAAGAGATTAAATCTACAATAGATGAGTTAACGGAAGTTAACTTAGGTACTAGCGAAGAGCCTAGACCTACCTTTGTTAGCTCCTTACTCAATAAAGAAGACTCCGAAGAAATAATCAAGTTATTAATGGAATTTAAAGACTCGTTTTGCTTGGAGCTACGATGAGATGCCGTGTTTAGCTCCGGAGGTCGCAGTCCATAAGATAGGAGTGGATCCCGCCTCGTTCCGATCGGACAAGGTTCCGGAAGAATGCGTCTAGAAATCGAACAACAAGTCATAGCCGAAGTTAAAAAGCTAATAGACGCTAAATTTGTCTCGTGAAGAACAATACCCGACTTGGTTAGCCAATGTAGTGCCGATCGAAAGAAGAATGGTCGGATCGAATTTATGTGGATTTCGGAGATTTAAACAAGGCATGTCCAAAAGATGAATTTCCTCTACCGATCCTAGAATTAATGATCGACATTGCTTCGACACATGAAATATTTTCATTCATGGATGGATCTTCAGGATACAACCAGATAAAAATTGCTCCAGAAGATAAAAAACTTACAGCATTCAGAACGCCGATCGGAGTATATTGCTACACAAAGTGATGTCATTCGGATCGAAGAACGCGAGAGCAACCTACCAGAGAGCAATGGCAAGAATTTTTTATGACCTCATCCACAATCAAGTCGAATGCTACGTGGATGATGTTGTCATCAAAAGTAAAGTAAAGGAAAACCACCTGTATGATTTGAGAATTGTTTTCGAACGATTAAGACAATTTAACCTTAAGATGAATCCCTTAAAATGCGCCTTCGGCGTCACCTCCGGGAAATTCTTAGGATTCGTTGTCCGACATCGTGGAACTGAAATCGACCCGGAAAAGATTAAAGCTATCTTAGAAATGCTGCCTCCCAAAACCTTAAAACAACTACGATCTTTTCAAGGGAAGTTGGCATATCTTTGACGCTTTATCTCAAACTTGTCAGGTAGGTGTCAGCCTTTCCCGGCACTAGTTAAAAAGGACGCAAAATTTATTTGGGAAGAAAAATGCCAGAAGGCCTTCGAAGACATTAAACAGTATTTAATGACACCTCCTGTCTTAGCAGCCCCAGTCTCAGGTAGACCGCTGATACTTTATATCGCGGCTCTAGACGACTCTCTCGGAGCCCTGTTAGCCCAGGTCAATGATGAAGGTAAAGAAAATGCTCTTTACTACCTAAGCCGTCGTTTACTTCCGACGGAAATAAAGTATCCCGCAATTGAAAAGCACTGTTTGGCCCCGATCTTCGCGGCTCAAAAGCTCAGGCACTACATGCTTTCTCATAAGGTCAACTCCGATCTCGAAATTTAATCCATTGCAATACTTCGATGACCCGTCCAACGCTTTACGGCGGACTTGCCGGATGGTTAATGATATTATTGCAATTCGATATAACTTTCGTGCCTCTTCGTGCCGTAAAGGGACAAGTCCTAGCGAGACTTCCTCGCAGCACACCCTTTGTCGGCGGAATCTCCTCTCAATGACGATCGCCGGATGAACAAATAATAAGCCTAGAAGACCCTGATGATCGACGTTGGGAATTATATTTCGACGGAGCATCTTCAGCACGCAAAGACGAAGAATCGCAAGTGATAGTGCCCGGTAAGGCAGGAATCGGATTGATCTTTATAACACCGGAGCGGGGGATGTTAAGATACTCCTACCACTTGACAGAGCTGTCTACAAACAACAAAGCAGAATACGAAGCCCTCACAACGAGACTCGGAATTAACTATTCGAATAGGGATAACGGACATCAACATCTATGGGGATTCGCAGTTAATCATTCAACGGATCGCCGGACAGATATGTAATTTTAAAGCCAAGACTCGAGCAATACTTCCAGAGTATGTCATACAAATTGTTGGAACAAATTCCGAATGTGACGATCTACAAAATTCCCGGAAAAGAAAATGCTTTAGCGAGATGCGTTAGCTCGTCTAGCAAAAGAATTTGCACGCTTGCAAGATGAATCGGTGGAAGTGTCGGTTCACGGACGTCGGGTCCTATCACGGCTCGACATAGACACAATACACAAATCGAAAAAGAAAAGGAATCGGTTGCAACAGATGACGTAAAACACAGAAGATTGGCGACGACCATTAATCGAACTACACCGCAAACGGGAAGACTACCGGACGATAGGTCGTTAGCCCATCGGATCAAGAAAAGAACTCCGTCTTACGCATTAATAAACAACACGTTATACGGAAGGTCTTCCGATCAAATGTGGCTAAGGTGCCTAAGTGGGTCCGAGGCCCGTGAAATTGTTAAAGAGGTGCATTCGAGACTCGTGGCGCTCACCGATCGGGTCCGAAGATGAAAATGAAAATTAAAAGACTAGGGTACTACTGGCCCTCGATGATGACCGATTGCATGAAAATCGCCAAGAGCTGTCACCAATGCCAAGTGCACGGAGTGGTTCTACACCAACCTCCAAATGTGCTACATCCAACAATTGCGTCGTGGCCATTTGAATGTTGGGGCACAGATATAGTGGGTCCAATAGAACCACCATCTTCAAAAGGACATCACTTCATTCTTGCGGCTACAGATTACTTTTCCAAGTGGGCAGAGCGGTTCCACTCGGAGAAGTGAAAGCACACCACGTACTACAATTTTTCAAAAACCAAGTTGCCTACCGTTTCGGAGTGCGGGCGGGATCATCTCGGATAATGGGTCGGCATTCGAAGCACACAAATCAACAATTTTGTCAGGAGACACGGAATCGACTGGCGATATTCAACAATTTACTACCCAAGAGCAAACGGCCTAGCTGAGGCTTTTAATAAAACTCTCGTTCAAATCTTAAAGAAAACTTTGGACGATAATAAGAGAAATTGGCACGAGAAGTTATTAGAAGCCTTATGGGCCTACCGGACAACCTTCAGAACTCATACTCGAAGCTACACCTTACGCTCCGGTGTATGGCTCCGAGGCGAGTGTTACCTTTAGAGGTCCAGGCTTCCTTCACTCAGAATTGCAGTTGCAAACAAAATCACGACAGAAGAGAATGCCAAATTACGACTAGAAGAATTGGAAAGCCTGGAAGGGAAAAGACTTGCAGCGCAGCAGAATTTAGAACTATACCAAGCTAAGATGGTTCAAGCCCATGACAAATTGGTCCACCCGAGAACCTTCAAAGTTGGTGACTTAGTACTCGTTCTCAAGAGACCTATCCTTGCACACAGCAAGATAGGAGGAAAATTTGAACCCACTTGGGAAGGACCGTTTGTGGTTGAAGCAAGTATACTCAGGAGGTTCCTACCAGCTAGTGAATTGCCAAGGAGAACGACATATGCTTCCGATCAACGGACGATACTTGAAGAAGTATTACGCTACTCGATGTTTCGAAGGAATGAATTCTTCATCCCTAGAAGCACGGGCGAAGTAGTTACTTATGATCGGGTCCGAACCCAAAAATAATAAAAAATGTGCTAAAATAATAAAATCATGATAATAAAGTTTTCCTTGTTTTCTCTTCCATATCAAAATCTCTTTCACGATCTTATCCCACTTCATTCTCGTTAAATTTAAAAATATAAAAGTAATAAAAAAATGTGTCTTTAATAAACATTTTCTTAATGTTCTTGTTCTTAGTACGATGCCCTCGATCCTTTTCCTTGTCTTTTCGCAGGGAAATGTCGAACGGCGGTTGGTCCCGAACTTTAGAAATGGCGTAAGCCTTGCACTCGACAAAAGAGGGTGAAAGATGGAGCGATAATCGAGATTCACTCGGACTTCGCACCGGCAGGCTCGCGATATGAGGAAAGTGACCTGGGTCCCGATTGACCGAGAGGAACCGCCCAGGTCGGACGGTGATGAAAGTGGGTGGCCCAAGCCACCAATCCAAGCAGAAGAAAAGGAAAACAAGCACTGAAGAAGACAAGAAAATCAAGTCTGTAGTCGCTACAGCAGAGGGCAGGCTTGTCAGCGCCACGCCCACAGAGATTCAGGAAGTACGAAGAGCTACTCTCACAGCAACTCAACGAAGAAATAAAAATCGCCGTATCCGCAAGATGTTAACTAAATTAGCCGCGGACCAGCGCGACGAGACTGTTGCTACTGCCAGTACATACACTTCAAGGACACCGGTTCACCAGGTACCTGAAAGAAGGAGACCAGCTCCTAGGATGACAGAAGAGATCAGGGAAATCTCAAGAAGATCAGAAGAAAGAAGGCTACCACGCCACCAGATAGAACCACCAGTAATGCATAACCTTGTTGCGGAAACGACCCGGAGGATGTCCCGACGGACATCATCCCCGAGGAGCCGAGGTATGCGAGGAGAACGTGAAGGGATTGAGCCGTATATCCCACAATACGTCACCAAGCCTCGCCATTTGCGGATTATTCCGGAATACGAGCCGGAAAGAATGCGGAATGTCGAAAAGAAAACTTTTGAATACTTCGAGAGAATCGGAGGCGAAGGATCAATATACTAGAAGGCCTCGAGCTACATACGGACGTGTTCTCGGAATACGAACAACAACAAATCGTGGATCGCATCCGGGATTTGAAAAGAATGGGCCGAGCGGGCCGCCTAAGAGAAAACACTTACTCGGAACCCCGGAGATGGATGCCAGGGAAAGGTAGAATTACGATACAATGCGGATGCTGCTACAACTTCACAGAAGACAGGAAGGCAAACCCACCGGGAATACTTCATCATGGCCAGGTGGATCCAATGCCATTGGTCATCAAAAGAATGGTAAAAAGATTGATAACATGGAGGGTACTCGCCGGCGGATTGCATACCCAACAGGTTGCATCATTAATATTTACAAGCGTGGTGACCGCATACCCCCGCACATAGCATCACCACGACTTTGTCGACCTTTTTGCACGGTTTCTTTTCGAACGAGTGTAATATCATGTTCGGATCTCGACCTCCGGATAGACGAGCCCAGGTGAGTTCCGAGGGCCGATAAAGATACCATTACCGTGTAGGTTCCGTCATGATATCGAAGGGCAACGGAGCGGATGTCGCTAAACATTGCATACCGTGAGTACCGATGAAGCGGATCTCGGCTACTTTCGGAAGGATGGACGACGGGAAGACACCTTACCACTTCCGACGGACCCGGAGCTAGAGAGCCTCCGGCCTTCTGAGCCGTGAGTTACATGGAAAATATCACACCTCCAACGTACATCCATACGGCATCCTTGCCAAGGATGGCTTGGAAGGTGATGTTATTGACCATGTACCTCACTATTCAGACATGGATTTCTGACAGTTACCTTTTTTGGATGGATCGACAAAGATCATACATAGTCCGTTTTGAATCTACATGGATTGTATGAGATGTATTCCAGATCGAGTTATATGATGTATCTTCAACATGATTGGAATGAAAGTGACCATGTCACATTTTTTGCCTTCACCTCTTTTGTGCAAATTGACTGGGAAACGCCATCAAAGTTAAATGAACTTCGAACAAAGAACAGAAAAGAAATAAAAAAAAAGAATAAAAGAAAGCTTTCCATAAAAATCTAAAAATGATGAACTCCAAATTCACATGAACATTAAATAAACGATAAAACAAATTTGAATCGTTAAAGGACAGACAAAATGAACACAAATTTTAAATCAAATCTCAATCAATTTCAAATTCAATCTTTCCAAATCTCAAATCAAATCTCAATCAAATTCAAATTCAATCTTTCCAAATTTCAAATCAAATCTCAATCGAGTTCAAACTCAACCTTCCAAATCTGAAATCCAATCTGTTCTATTCTCTCCCTTGTCTGGGATGGAAGCGGTTGATTCCATTGACACGGATCGAATCTGATGGCGAGGGATTATATCCAATCCAAACTAGTGACTTCCGATCAACTCTTTTGCACGGGGTATGTAACATCTACATATTCCCTCCTAATCTATTTCCTTCATGAAAGTCTTTTACAACTTTCATGAAATTCTCGAAACACCAAAATTCCACACTTTTCAAATCAACACTGCAAATCTTTGCAAAATCAATTACCCTACATCAAATTCAAACTTTTGGGTTGAGGATTCTACATCCGAGACTGCATTGCTTTAGGATCCTTTCCTTATAGCAATGAAATACATCAAATTCAAACTTTTGGGTCGAGGATTTTACATCCGAGACTGCATTGCTTTAGGGTTCTTTCCCTATCGCAATGAAATACATCAAATTCAAACTTTTGGGTTGAGGATTTTACATCCGAGACTGCATTGCTTTAGGATTCTTTCCCTATCGCAATGAAATACATCAAAATCAAATTCTTGGGGTTGAGGATTTTACATCCGAAACTGCATTGCTTTAGGATTCTTTCCCTATCGCAACAAAATACATCAAAATTCAAACTTTTGGAGTTGAGGATTTTATATCCGAGACTGCATTGCTTTAGGTTTTTTTCCCTATCGCAAAGAAATACATCAAAATCAAATTCACGGGTCGAGGATTTTACATCCGAAACCGCATCGCTTTAGGATCCTTTCCCTATCGCAATGAAATACATCAAATTCAAATTCTTGGGGTCGAGGATTTTACATCCGAGACTGCATTGCTTTAGGATTCTTTCCCTATCGCAATGAAATACATCAAAATCAAATTCTTGGGGTTGAGGATTTTACATCCGAAATTGCATTGCTTTAGGATTCTTTCCCTATCGCAATGAAATACATCAAAATTCAAACTTTTGGAGTTGAGGATTTTATATCCGAGACCGTATCGCTTAGGTTTTTTTCCATATCGCAATGAAATACATCAAAATCAAATTCACTGGGGTCGAGGATTTTACATCCGAAACCGCATTGCTTTAGGATTCTTTCCTATTGCGATGAAATACATCAAAATCAAACTCTTTAGGTTAAGGATTTTACATCCAATACCGCATTGCTCTGAGATCTCTCCTCATTGTAATGATTCAATCCAATCAATTCAATTTTCTTTTGAGGTTGAAGATGTTACATCTAAAACCACAAAATTCCAATTTTCATTTCAAGTTCGAATCCCTTCAAATTAATTTTGACAAAACTTCAATTTAAATTAAAACTCAAACTGAAATCTAAGCTCACACATCAATACTTAAACTAAAACAAAATAAAATCTAAATTGAAATTCCCCCAGGTCAGGTGATTTGGGATTCACCTCCTTTTCCTTTCCCCGGCGAGAGTTCAAGAATCTCCAGTCTCAGAGATATACTTGACACTCCCAAGCGCGCGGTGTGCTTGGTTAGCACACCACACCTATTGGGGGTCCATTTGTTGACCTCATTTTTGATGAGGTCTTCCCTTCTCTCTTTAGTACTTAGGATCTAGCCTTAGGCTTTCCCTTTGACTATCTTAGAGGATTAGAATTGGGACCCACCACTTAGAAACTCAAACCACTTCTTAACTCCCTGCAAACTCTGCAAACTTGATTATAGACCCCTAATCACCTAGAGGGTTGAAATCAAATGTGGAAGTTTAAAGGATGAGTTCCTATGGGACTCTTTGGCCTTGGGGACCTGCTCCAGGTGGCCTCAGTGCGGTGAGGGCCGACTTACACACACACTACACTTATACACTACACTTTCACACACCTCCTAAAACCACACCCATACCCAACTTGACCTCCTGACTCATGAAGGTGATTCACATGGATGGTCCTTAACCCCTAAGCCCTTAGCTAAGAGGGTTAGGAACAACATAGTGAATGATTCAAATGAGTCCCTTCATGGCTCATGTGGGCTTGATATGGCTTCATGGCTCAACCAAAATGATTTCATTCCACTTACATTTACCCAATCTTCAATTTTCCAAATCTTCAATTTTCCAAATTTTCAATTTTCCAAATTTTCAATTTTTGACCCCCGGGACCCTACACACTTCTAACTTACCCAAAACCCTCGAAATCCTCCAAAATTTCCAAATCACCCAAAATTCCTCAAAACCAATCCCAAACATTTCCACATTACTCAAATTGATCATCCATAGCCAAAAATACCAAAAATTCCAAAAATACCTCCCAATACCCTCCAAATACCCAAAATACCCCTTTTGACCCAAAAATCAAAAAAATTAGAAAATTCCCAGAAAATTCCAGAAAATCCAAAATATTTCTAATTTCATTTTGTTAAACTACACCATGGGCCAATTTTGTCAATTTACTCCACTTTTATCAAAACCCCCAATTTGACCCATTTTAACCCTAAGTGAACCCAATGTCAAACCAAACCTACCCGATTGACCCAAATTCTGGTCCAATTCAATTCTAAACTTCAATTCAACATTCCCAACACATATCTAGACCAAATCCAAGTCCAATTTGATTGACATTTGGATCCAATTTCACTTTTGGCCTTAAAGCCCAAATTGGACCCATGACCCAAACCTAACCCAAACTCACCCAATTCAACTCCAATTAACCCCAAATCTTTTCTAAACCTTCCTTAACATCCCTACAAACAAAACCCTAACATTATTTGCCCAAAATTTAGAGCCAAACCCCACTCAAATTCAACCCAAAATCAAAAAGGCCCAATTTTGACCTAAACCTAAACCTAACACAAATAAGCCCAAACCCCAAAATCAAAGCCCAACCAAAGCCAAAACCTCTTTGAAACACTCCCATCAACATTTCCCAACATTTATTTTACATCAATTTCAACCCTAGCCCAACATTGGCCCAAGCTAGCCCAATTTGACCTATATTGGCTCATTCACCAAAGAAGCCCAAATTCAACTCAATTCAAACCCAAATCACTCCCAATTTGCTTCAACTCACTCATGACACATCCATGAGCTAAACCCAACAATTATTTGGCCCAAACTTCTACAAAATTCCCATCCATAAATCTATTTTTAAACCAAAAGCCCACTTACATGAAACCTTCCTAAAAGCCCAAATTTCATGCTAAAGCCCATATGACAAATTCTTCTCATCATACCCTTAATTAAAATCAATCCCTAAGTTTGAAAATTCATCATGAAGCCATTCCAAATTAAGCCCCATACAAATTCCCATCAAAATACCAAAATTTTTCTTAAATCCATTTCCATGAAATTGACTTAACTTTTCCCAAGCCAAAGATGAGCCATGAAGCCATGCATGAGCCACATGGAAGCCATGAGAGCCTCTTTACATGTAACCATGCCATTTTGGGCAAAAGGAGGAGACTCTTCCCTTAATTCCTAAAGGTGATTAACCACTCCCATGATTCCACTAAACCTTGCTTAAGCTTAATTGTACTTGGATGGTGACCATTCCCCACCGATTAAGCCGACCTAAATCACTTTCTATTCAGCCTAAACCAAGCCTTGGGTGGTGCACCTAGCCCAAATGGATGGGTTGACCAATTTGAGCCAAAATGAGCCCTCTCCCATTCCATTCTAATCCAAGCCTTTTACACATGGCATTTGCCAATTGCCTACACTAAACCCCAGCCACGACCCACCCGAACAAGATGGTGACCGGTGCACGGCCGGCCGGCCACCGAGTCGCCGGAAAACACCACACCCGAGAGCTCACATGTGAGCTAAATTTGGAATTCCACCTTGCTGAGCTGCCCCATGCCCAATGGCCACCATGGCCGTTCTTCCCATGCCCAGAGCAGCTGATCCCAACCCTTGGCCATCCTCGCGAGGCTCTCCAGCCACCTCTATTTAAACCCGACCCCCTCACGGCCATGAGAAGAGAGTTGCACAAACCTTGCCGAAACTCTGCCAAAATTTTTCCAAACCCTACTCCATACTTAGAGCAGTTGATCCCCAGTGTCAATTTGCACTAATCCCCACCGACGAATCCAATTTCTCAATCGAAATTTCACCCAAAACCGAGGACACTTTGCCACGGTGAGCCAATCCTCAAATCGACTGGTCCTACACCTTCACTGGACCAAGAGGAGAAGTTCCCCACTGAAAGCCCCATCTCCAGGCCACCCAGTTGCTCCAGCCTCCAAGCTTTGTGATCGGTTGTGGTCACTTTCATAGCTAGGCAATTCACCAGACCAGGAGACTTCATCTAGAGCTTGCTGGGATCCAATCGAAGGTGACACAACCCTCAGATCGAAGCCACACTTTTCTAAGCAAAGGTATGGCCTCACTCTTCTTCCCGAGCTTCTAAACATTCTCCATTTTTATTGAGTCAATTTCATGCCACATAAACCGTATGGATGTGTTCGTCTTCTCGAGACGAATCCATAGAGCATAAGAACGTTCAATTTGGTCAAGTATCGAGTGAGATCTTAGGCCTGGAAGACGGACGGCTCTCGGGTGAGGACGCTTGGGGACGATGAACGGATGTCGTTCATTTAATACACGCGTGGACGGACGGCCAGGATCGCGCCGGATGAGGAGACGGAACGATACAGCGGGCCCCCGGAACGCTGAGTCGGATGGCGGCGTCGAATCAGAGAGCGCCACGCGGCGTTTCGGAGCTGTCGAGGTTGACGCGGCGCCGCGTGGATAAATAGAAAATTAGGGTATTTTCTGATTTATTTAGTTCCCTAAACTTCAAAAATCCATAACTTTGTGTAGAAAAATCGGAAAAATAAAATAAAAATACCCTCTTGCTCGGTGAACGAGAGGAGAATAATGTGGAAAATAAATCATTTAATTTCATCAAGTATTTTATTTTTAATGATTTATTTACTCTCTGCATTGTTTTAATTCTCCATGCATATAGGAAATTCACCATGGCATGAGACCATAGGGCTTTTGAAGCCTCCGAATTTGGGAACATTCCCGAATTTTCCAAAGTCAGAGGCCATTCCTATGAGAAGTTATTGATTTTTCAAATTCATGTTGTTGTTTTGAGTATTTTAAATCTAATAATTAGTATGTAGTGAAATAAATTCTAGGAAAATTTGGTGATGCCTCTTATGACCAGAGGACCCTAGGAAAAATAGGTTTTCAATTAGTTTATTTAAAATAACCCTAATTGGCTTAAACACCCAAAATAGCTCAATAATTAATTAGAGCTAACCATACATCAAATTGACTTGAAATCAATTCTCCGCTGACCTTTAGGATCAGAGGAACCCACCATAAAAATTTGAAGTCAATTGGACTTGGTTAGCCCTACTAAATGGGATGATTAAGCCATTTAGTCAATTTAAATTTCAAAAATTTATAACTTTCAAAATACCTTTCAAAAATTCACCAAATTGGTTTTAGAGCCTCTTTGATATCAGGGGAATTTAAGAAAATTAAAATTTCAATTTTCTAAAAAAATTTATTTTTTTTGCATTATTTTAATATCTTAATAATTAAAAAATAATAAAAAATCATAAAAATAATAAAATTCACCAAAATGTCACATTTTGAATTTTAATCACTTGGGAACAAATCCCATATTTTTCTTAGGTCTATTTAATGAGATATTAAATTTTAAAGCCCTAAGGTAATTTTAAAATTAAAAAATGTATTTTTTTTAGCATTTTCACTAAAATAATTCTAATAAATCAAAAAAAAATCAGAAAATTGTAAACATTTATTCTCTGATTTCCTTGATATCAGAGAGATTTTTAAAAAATATAAAATTCAATTTTTAACCTTTATTTTATTTTTAAATTAATTAATACTCCAAAATTTAAAATAATTATAATAAAAATAATAAATTTCAAAAAATCACCAAAATTGGTCCAAGTGGTCCTCTGGTCATTAGGAATGTCTCATAATTTTCTTAAGGACAAAAACTTCCCCTTGGTCATATTATTAAATTTTCCTTGGAATCTATATTTTCTACCAAAAATAATTACATAAATAAATTAAATACAGAAAAATCATATTTTCTCCTCTCATGTCTTTATTGACATATGAGTGAAGTTACATAAAAATTTCAAGTTCATTTAAGCTCAATTTAGTGAGTTATGAAATTATTAAGCTTGAAGGGGCAAAATGGTAATTAAAATTTTAACCTTTAATTAAAACTTTAGGCTTAATAAAATTAAAGAGTAAAATATTTGATCCTAATCTGATTTGGATGATTGAAATTTAAATAATTAAAGGGTAGAAACCTATTAAACAATTTAAAGATAATTAAAATAAACATTAATTAAATAATTGTTTAAATTTGGAAGAATAATAAAGTTGGAATTATTAAATAGGGATATTATTAGGAAGAGATTTGTTCTTTAATTTAAAAATCCCTAGATTAATCATCTCAATAATATTCAATTCCTAATTAAAATGATAATTCAAATTTAAGTTTTAAAATGTTAAAGGACTTAATCATTAAAATTAAATTAAAAGTTAAATTATCAAACTCTTTTTAAATTTTCAATTAAATTAAAATTAAAAATTAAATTAAATTAAATTAAATTAAATTAAAACATATTAAATTAAATTAAATTAAATTAAATTAAAAAATATTTAAATTAAATTAAATTAAATTTAATTTAATTAAATTAAATTAAAAAAATAAAATCAAATCAAATTAAAATAAAATCAAAATTAAATTAAAAATTAAAATTAAAATTAAAATTAAAATTAAAATTAAAAAATTAAAATTAAATTAAAATTAAAACTAAACCAAATTAAATTAAATTAAAGTTAAATTAAATTGAATTAAATAACATCACCTAAGACATAAAGAAATTAAATATAAAGCAACTTGAACACTATTTCAAATTTAAATCCGATAACTGAAATTAAACTAAATCACAAACCATTTGAACACCAATTTGCCCTCGAAAACCTTGGTTATCATAACTCCTAAACAGAACATTAAATGAAATTTTACTTCACTTATAGGAAATTCAAATGTCCTAGTTCACTGAGCAAGATAATAAAACTTGAATTCTCGAACGATTAATTCATTTGTATAATTAAATTCATTTTGACTTAAAACAATTCTAGTAATATTGAAAAGATGTTTAAGATTCTTCTTAAGCACTTCCTCAATATGATAGGATACTTACAAGAACAATTGAACTTAATTATTCTTTGATGAAGAAAATCGTCCTCAAACCAAAACACAAGAACCTAGACGTCATAGGAAATGACTAGCTATAGGATTAGGAATTTGGTAGAAAACCATAACCCTTCCTTTAGCTTTACATAGGAACTTGCTTAAATATTCTAATTGTGTTTTAAGTGCAGCTTGGGATGACGGGAAGACCCTCCAGGTACGCTTTTATTGCAATTTATCTTATTGCAATTTATTTAATCGCATCGCACTTACTTTTCTTGCATGATAAACAACTGTTGCATGAAAACCCACACCTTTAGGATAGTCCCTAAAACTGAAATCAAAACTAAATTAAAAGTCATTGCAAGATAAAATTCACCGCCACAACATTTCAAAATATAAAACAACTCAAAATTTAATCACAAACAGAACACAAAACTACAATTACAACTAAATTAAAACGTCCTGTTGGATGATCGGGAATACCTCGGTTGATGTAACCTACGTGTTGCTAACGGGATTTCCCACGATCTAAATGAAAGTGTGGAACTCATTTAGTTGAGTTTAGCAAATTCATCTAGACTAAGTGAATCCGATAAAAATAACGATGCCGGAAGGATGGAACCGTGGGATCTTAACCGGTGTTGTTAAAATCAACTTTAAGATTTATTTTAAATAAAACATAAAAAAACACTTAAAAGTTAAGATTTTCTCTAAACCAAAACACTTTTCTCATCTCCTGATTTATGACTTCTAAAAGTAAACCTCTGCAACAACAAGGAGCTCGGAGCATGGTGGGCAGCACGACCATCGTCATCAGCGAAACCTGAGTCTACTTCAGCAAAACTTTCCTAGAATTAAATAACCAAGCCATAGGATTTCGAGGTAGTTTTCCCAATTCAACTCCAATTAACCACAAATCTTTTCTAAACCTTCCTTAACATCCCTACAAACAAAACCCTAACATGATTTGCCCAAAATTTAGACCCAAACCCCACTCAAATTCAACCCAAAATCAAAAAGGCCCAATTTTGACCTAAACCCAAACCTAACCCAAATAAGCCCAAACCCCAAAATCAAAGCCCAACCAAAGCCAAAACCTCTTTGAAACACTCCCATCAACATTTCCCAACATTTATTTTACATCAATTTCAACCCTAGCCCAACATTGGCCCAAGCTAGCCCAATTTGACCTATATTAGCCCATTCACCAAAGAAGCCCAAATTCAACCCAAATCACTCCCAATTTGCTTCAAGTCACTCATGACACATCCATGAGCTAAACCCAACAATTATTTGGTCCAAACTTCTACAAAATTCCCATCCATAAATCTATTTTTAAACCAAAAGCCCACTTACATGAAACCTTCCTAAAAGCCCAAATTTCATGCTAAAGCCCATATGACAAATTCTTCTCATCATACCCTTAATTAAAATCAATCCCTAAGTTTGAAAATTCATCATGAAGCCATTCCAAATTAAGCCCCATACAAATTCCCATCAAAATACCAAAATTTTTCTTAAATCCATTTCCATGAAATTGACTTAACTTTTCCCAAGCCAAAGATGAGCCATGAAGCCATGCATGAGCCACATGGAAGCCATGAGAGCCTCTTTACATGTCACCATGCCATTTTGGGCAAAAGGAGGAGACTCTTTCCTTAATTCCTAAAGGTGATTAACCACTCCCATGATTCCACTAAACCTTGCTTAAGCTTAATTGTACTTGGATGGTGACCATTCCCCACTGATTAAGCCGACCTAAATCACTTTCTATTCGGCCTAAACCAAGCCTTGGGTGGTGCACCTAGCCCAAATGGATGGGTTGACCAATTTGAGCCAAAATGAGCCCTCTCCCATTCCATTCTAATCCAAGCCTTTTACACATGGCATTTGCCAATTGCCTACACTAAACCCCGGCCACGACCCACTCGAACAAGATGGTGACCGGTGCACGGCCGGCCGACCACCGAGTCGCCGGAAAACACCACACCCGAGAGCTCACATGTGAGCCAACTTTGGAATTCCACCTTGCTGAGCTGCCCCATGCCCAATGGCCACCATGGCTGTTCTTCCCATGCCCAGAGCAGCTGATCCCAACCCTTGGCCATCCCTGTGAGGCTCTCCAGCCACCTCTATTTAAACCTGACCCCCTCACGGCCATGAGAAGAGAGTTGCACAAACCTTGCCGAAACTCTGCCAAAATTGTTCCAAACCCTACTCCATACTTAGAGCAGTTGATCCCCAGTGTCAATTTGCCCTAATCCCCACTGACAGAATCCAATTTCTCAACTGAAATTTCACCCAAAACCAGGACACTTTGCCACAGTGAGCCAATCCTCAAATTGATTGGTCCTACACCTTCACCTGGACCAAGAGGAGAAGTTTCCCACTGAAAGCCCCATCTCCAGGCCACCCAGCTGCTCCCGCCTCCAAGCTTTGTGATCGGCTGTGGTCACTTTCATAGCTAAGAAATTCACCAGACCAGGAGACTTCATCTAGAGCTTGCTGGGATCCAATCGAAGGTGACACAACCCTCAGATCGAAGCCACACTTCTCTGAGCAAAGGTATGGCCTCACTCTTCTTCCCGAGCTTCTGAACATTCTCCATTTTTATTGAGTCAATTTCATGCCACATAAACTGTATGGATGTGTTCTTCTTCTCGAGACGAATCCATAGAGCATAAGAACGTTCAATTTGGTCAAGTATCGAGTGAGATCTTAGGCCTGGAAGACGGATGGCTCTCGTGTGAGGACGCTTGGGGACGATGAACGGATGCCGTTCATTTAATACACGCGCGGATGGACGGCCAGGATCGCGCCGGATGAGGAGAAGGAACGATACAGCGGGCCCCTGGAACGCTGAGTCTGATGGCGGCGTCGAATCAGAGAGCGCCACGCTGCGTTTCGGAGCTGTCGAGGTTGACGCGTCGCCGCGTGGATAAATAGAAAATTAGGGTATTTTCTGATTTATTTAGTTCCCTAAACTTCAAAAATCCTTAACTTTGTGTAGAAAAATCAGAAAAATAAAATAAAAATACCCTCTTGCTCAGTTAACAGAGGAGAATAATGTGGAAAATAAATCATTTAATTTCATCAAGTATTTTATTTTTAATGATTTATTTACTCTCAGCATTGTTTTAATTCTCCATGCATATAGGAAATTCACCATGGCATGAGACCATAGGGCTTTTGATGCCTCCGAATTTGGGAACATTCCACGAATTTTCCAAAGTCGGAGGCCATCCTATGAGAAGTTATTAATTTTTCAAATTCATGTTCGTTGTTCGAGTATTTTAAATCTAATAATTAGCATGTTGTGAAATAAATTCTAGGAAAATTTGGTGATGTCTCTTATGACCAGAGGACCCTAGGAAAAATAGGTTTTGAATTAGTTTATTTAAAATAACCCTAATTGGCTTAAACACCCAAAATAGCTCCTTAATTAATTAGAGCTAACCATACATCAAATTGACTTGAAATCAATTCTCCACTGACCTTTAGGATCAGAGGAACCCACCATAAAAATTTGAAGTCAATTGGACTTGGTTAGCCTTACTAAATGGGATGATTAAGTCATTTAGTCAATTTGAATTTCCGAAATTCACCAAATTGGTTTTAGAGCCTCTCGATATCGAGAGGAATTTAAGAAAATTAAAATTTTAATTTTCTAAAAAATTTAATTTTTTGCATTATTTTAATATTTTAATAATTAAAAAATAATAAAAAATCATAAAAATAATAAAATTCACCAAAATGTCACATTTTGAATTTTAATCACTTGGGAACAAATCTCATATTTTTCTTAGGTCTATTTAATTAGATATTAAATTTTAAAGCCCTAAGGTAATTTCAAAATTAAAAAATGTATTTTTTAGCATTTTCACTAAAATAATTCTAATAAATCAAAGAAAAATCAGAAAATTGTAAAAAGTTATTCTCTGATTTCCTTGATATCGAGAGATTTTTAAAAAATATAAAATTCATTTTTTAACCTTTATTTTATTTTTAAATTAATTAATACTCCAAAATTTAAAATAATTATAATAAAAATAATATATTTCAAAAAATCACCAAAATTGGTCCAAGTGGTCCTCTGGTCATTAAGAATGTCCCATAATTTTCTTAAGGACAGAAACTTCCCCTTGGTCATATTATTAAATTTTCCTTGGAATCTATATTTTCTACCAAAATAATTACATAAATAAATTAAATACAGAAAAATCACATTTTCTCCTCTCATGTCTTTATTGACATATGAGTGAAGTTACATAAAAATTTCAAGTTCATTTAAGCTCAATTTAGTGAGTTATGAAATTATTAATCTTGAAGGGGCAAAATGGTAATTAAAATTTTAACCTTTAATTAAAACTTTAGGCTTAATAAAATTAAAGAGTAAAATATTTGATCCTAATCTGATTTGGATGATTGAAATTTAAATAATTAAAGGGTAGAAACCTATTAAACAATTTAAAGATAATTAAAATAAACCTTAATTAAATAATTGATTAAATTTGGATGAATAATAAAGTTGGAATTATTAAATAGGGATATTATTAGGAAGAGATTTGTTCTTTAATTTAAAAATCCCTAGATTAATCATCTCAATAATATTCAATTCCTAATTAAAATGATAATTCAAATTTAAGTTTTAAAATGTTAAAGGACTTAATCATTAAAATTAAATTAAAAGTTAAATTATCAAACTCTTTTTAAATTTTCAATTAAATTAAAATTAAAAATTAAATTAAATTAAATTAAATTAAATTAAATTAAAACATATTAAATTAAATTAAATTAAATTAAATTAAAACATATTTAAATTAAATTAAATTAAATTAAATTAAATTAAAAAATAAAATAAAATAAAATTAAAATAAAATTAAAATTAAATTAAAAATTTAAATTAAAATTAAAATTAAAATTAAAATTAAAAAATTAAAATTAAATTAAAATTAAAACTAAACCAAATTAAATTAAATTAAAGTTAAATTAAATTGAATTAAATAACATCACCTAAGACATAAAGAAATTAAATATAAAGCAACTTGAACACTATTCAAAATTTAAATCCGATAACTGAAATTAAACTGAATCACAAACCATTTGAACACCAATTTGCCCTCGAAAGCTTTGGTTATCATAACTCCTAAACAGAACATTAAATGAAATGTTACTTCACTTATAGGATATTCAAATGTCCTAGTTCACTGAGCAAGATAATAAAACTTGAATTCTCGAACGATTAATTCATTTGTATAATTAAATTCATTTGGACTTAAAACAATTCTAGTAATATTGAAAAGATGTTTAAGATTCTTCTTAAGCACTTCCTCAATATGATAGGATACTTACAAGAACAATTGAACTTAATTTTTCTTTGATGAAGAAAATCGTCCTCAAACCAAAACACAAGAACCTAGACGTCATAGGAAATGACTAGCTATAGGATTAGGAATTTGGTAGAAAACCATAACCCTTCCCTTAGCTTTACCTAGGAACTTGCTTAAATATTCTAATTCTGTTTTAAGTGCAGCTTGGGATGATGGGAAGACCCTCCAGGTACGCTTTTGTTGCAATTTATCTTATTGCAATTTATTTAATCGCATCGCTTACTTTTCTTGCATGATAAACAACTGTTGCATGAAAACCCACACCTTTAGGATAGTCCCTAAAACTGAAACCAAAACTAAATTAAAAGTCATTGCAAGATAAAATTCACCGCCACAACATTTCCAAATATAAAATAACTCAAAATTTAATCACAAACAGAACACAAAACTACAATTACAACTAAATTAAAACGTCCGGTTGGATGATCGGGAATACCTCGGATGATGTAACCTACGTGTTGCTAACGGGATTTCCCACGGTCTAAATGAAAGTGTGGAACTCATTTAGTTGAGTTTAGCAAATTCATCTGGACTAAGTGAATCTGATAAAAATAACGATGCCGGAAGGATGGAACCGTGGGATCTTAACCGGTGTTGTTATAATCAACTTTAAGATTTGTTTTAAATAAAACATAAAAAACACTTGAAATTTAAGATTTTCTCTAAACCAAAACACTTTTCTCATCTCCTGATTTATGACTTCTAAAACTAAACCTCTACAACAACAAGGAGCTCGGAGCATGGTGGGCAGCACGACCATCGTCATCAGCGAAACACGAGTCTACTTCGACAAAACTTTCCTAGAATTAAATAACCAAGCCATAGGATTTCGAGGTAGTTTGCACTAGTGCAACATAAATACTCGACTCTTCGTTAGGCATTTGCATAGCAAATTAAGCCCTAACCGGTCTTAGGACTCCGAGGTAGTCGTCCGATACGACATAAACCCTCACATCTTCGAGGCTATTTGTGTGATTTTATCATACAAATATAAGTCCTAATTAATTAAAATTGGCAAGATCAAAACATTAAATGAACATTAGGACTTTCCTAAATTCAAGCCAAACAATAGGATAGTCGGGAAATTACCGAAGTTCGCTTCGAATCTGTAATTTCTCCTACTTTTCTTCCTTTGAATTCCCAAAACAAAATGTTCCAAACTAGATCCATTCCCTACTGAAATTCCAAAATTCAATCCTTTGAAAGCTTAAACCTTAAAATTCTTGAGAGCAGAATTATTGATTATTATCGAGAGTTTTCTTAGGTGATTCCCGTCACTTAAGATGTAATTAACTATAGGGGCTTGCCCTTATAGGGAATTTTAAAGAACCTAGGTAATATAAACCCTGTTTAATGTTTTCATATTAAGCAGGGGAATTTGTTGGCTTATAAAATTGGTTCGCAGACCAAACGGATGTCACAAATCTTCTAGTTTATTTAATCGAGCCCCACCATCAAGCAGTGCGTTTATCCTTAGGGATAGATACACGGTTTGTGGTACGGTGCTCGTTTATATAAACTATTTGGGATGTGAGATCAGTTTGACTTCATATCTTAAAATCTTCAAATTTAAAATTACTCTCAAATTCAAATACTACTTTTCAAATTATTTATTTAAACTAAATTAAAAATTTGCCGACAACTTCTGTTAGGCGACCCCTTTTCAAAATAAAACACACAACCTAAAAATATGCCGACAACTTCTGGCGACTCCGCTGGGGACAATTCCTCTCTCCATTTTTAATCAGACAATTCTGCTTTCAAAAAATCGGTAGTATATCCATGTCCCTTATGGATCAAGCTACCCTTCTTTCCGTTGGAATACTATGTTCATTTCTACCTTGAACGAGTATAGCCAACATTCTCTTGGATTTAGGAGCCACTTGTTTAAACACCCCTAAACGAGAGAGGTTCCGAGATCCTTTACCTCATTTACGAGGTGGGGTGGACCCCGATAGGTGTTAGTTTAGGAGTGATCCTTCGAGTCGAGAAGTCTTGCATAAGGCTTTCTTTTCCTTTCCAACTCGAATCGGGTTCATTACCTTCTCTACACCTTTGAACATTCCGTTCTAAATAAACAAACCCTCTAATGAATGACTCTTTTAACAAATAACTCCTCCTTATAAATACATGAACAAGAATGTGTTCGGACTCTTTTCGATTCCTTTCTTTTCGTCTGATGAGAAGAAGCATAACTTGGGACCGACAATCGAATCTACCTCGCGAAATGGAAGCCCCAAAGCCGATTTTCTCCTTCACCAATGGATTGGACTTTGATGTTTACAAGGATGAGCTGCCCGACAATGGGATCATCCGGTTTGGACAAGGATTCGAGAACACAAATGTCAAGATCACCGACGTTTCCCTTTTGCGGCGACAAACAAAGTATCCGGCGAGAAGCCGCCGATCGAGTTCGACCTTAGGTCGACTCGAGAGTTTCCTCCCCGCAAAGATTCCAGTCGAGAGAAGTCTTGCTTGTCCACGGAAGGATCCGTTGTTGCTACCCCACCTGGTCTAGTTGTCTCTGCACCTAACCCGGCTCACGCCGAATTAAAGGGGAAGGAAATCCGGAACTATGGTGAACCTGTTACGCGTGGAGGGTACGAGACCTTCTGTGAGACCTTTTGTTTTTGAAATCGGGTCCAGCTCAAGAATTCCATCACTAACACGGACCCGAAGAAGGAACGAAGTAGGAAGATTGCCGGGAAGGCCGAAGCTGGCGATGTTGCTTTCTGGAGGAAATCCCGAAATCCACGAGTACACACCACTACTTGAATACATACCATTGCTCGAAGATACACCCTTTTTGGAAGGAAGTAGATTCCACCCCCTTCCGCCGCGGTGACGAGGAAAATGTCCGCGAGGATTGTTTCTACATTACCTCGACCGAGATACTACGGCGGCAGCGAAAAGAAAAGGGCTAGGATCACACCATTTGCCCGACTACAGACTGTGATTGAGAAGTTAGCAAAGAAGGAAAAGTGCCCTGTATCAGAAATTCTAAGAAGGATAGGGCGGGTGCCAGTCAAATCCCGTCTTGGGCCCCGAGTAGAACCTGCCATCGTTACAGAAAAGCCAAATAAAAGGATGAAGGCTAGTCCGCCTATCGTTGTTTCAGGGTTACAGATTAGGGAGGATACCACCTTCCAGCATTTGGGCGACGGACCATCCGGTCCTAGACCTTCTGTTGCTAGAAGGATGGTATGGCGTCCCACTACTTAGACAACTAAGATTGAAACAACGACTCGAGAAGGAAAGTCTCGTCAGGAGACTTGAATCTGAAGAAAGCGCTACTGCAGTAAAGGGGACTCATGAGAAGGGAACCCGACAGCTGTCACACGACAACTACAAGGATGTGCAGAAAGGACCGCTAGAGAACGCTATGGAAAAGTTGAGGACTGATATTCAACGATTAGCAAAAGAAAGAGAAGAGAAATTTGGAGATGAGATTGATTCGTCAGAATTCATGGATGATGAGTATGCAGAAATCAATATGGTCGAAACACGAGCTTCGTCAGCTTCACAAGGTGCTCCCGCAGCCGCAGAAAGAGAGGAGTCGGAAGTAATGAGGAGGCAGCTTCAAGAGAAAGATGATACGATCCCCCAAATGGTGAAGAGGATGGAAGAGATGGCTGTAGCCCTAGCCACTCTCCAAAGTCAAGTGCAACCCCAAAGAGAGATACCCCCAGAGGTCATTCACATTGTAGACGGAGGAAAGGAGATTACGTCCCTCAACGGGGATGATCAGCTAAAGAAAGATACAACACAAAGCATGATTCCAGAAAAGGATATCAAGAGCCCGGTGGAACGACGGAGTGCGAGAAGCCTTAACACGGTCAAAAGCGGGACATCCATTCGGACGGGTAGACCTTACCCTGAAGAATTCGACGCTGTCCAATACCCGAAAGGCTTCGTACCACCTCTGTTCAAGACCTTCGTTGGAACCAGGAACCCCCGACAGCATGTTGCACACTTCCGTGCCAGTTGTTGCAATGCCGGCGGAAGCGATGCATTACTCTTCCGACAATTTTTCAGCAGCCTGTCAGGGATCGCCTTTGATTGGTATGCGGAATTACCGAACGGTTCGGTGAAGACATTCTCAGAACTAGAGAACCTCTTCATCATAAGATTTGTCGGAGCTCAGCACCACATCACTATAGGTGATTTAGTGGTAGAGAAGCAGAGGCCGAATGAAACTTTGGTGGATTACATACTTCGATGGAGGAACCTAAGTATGAAGTGTGAACCACAACTACAAGAACAGCATGCAGTTGGCATCTTACTTAAGAGCATTCATGGCCCAATAGCACTTCTCCTCAAGGGATTCACTATTAAAACTTTTGAGAAGTTGTTAAGCAAGGCCGGGAGCTTGCAAGAGGAGGCGAAGCAATTAAGTTTCGCCGACAAGATAGACAAGCAAAAGCCTGTGAAGACTTTTGAAAAGAAATCCGGGATCATTGCAGCAGTCGACAAAGGCAAGCAACCGATACAAATATCGTCCGAACGGCCGCAGCAACCTCAACAGAATTACCAGCAACCCTGACCCAGCTATCAGTCATCCCAACAGTATGAACAACCGCCTCGTCTGCAGTGTACATTAAGGGAGCTTCTGAGCAGGGAGTATTCGTTCAAGAATGAGGCAGTAACAAAAATGTTCTGCAGTCTGATGAAGACTCTAGCTTTCCAACTGCCATAACCTAAGAAACCAGAAGAAGTCAACAAGAAAGGTGATCCTAACTTTTGCCCTTACCACCGTATGCTTGGACACAAGATAGAAGATTGTATCACCTTCAAAAGTTGGCTCAATGACAACCTTCGGAAAGGGAATATAACAATCCCGAAGGAGTACATGAAGGAACCCCAGAAAGGAGGTTCCGTCAATGTTGTCTCGACTGATCTCATTGTTCCGATAGATCCCTATGCGACTGATGATGGATGGACTACCGCTTGGACAAGGTCTTCGAAGAAGATTTTAGACAGCATCCAAACCGCTTCGGTGCGAGCTTCAATTCAGAGTTCGAAACCTGTCAAGTCGGCACTATCACTTGCTATAGAAGAACCACCTCAATAGGAGATGATTGAAGAGAAGAAGAAAATTGACGAAGAGGAGAAGACCGAGGCTCTTAAGGCTAGACTACGGGCTGCTTATCCTAGGATAGTTGTTTCGGATTCGGGGGAGAAATCCCTTGAACCTCTGACTCTGTATGATTATCTGCTAACTTCGGTGGGATCTTATAATGATAAGGGTGATGGCGTTGGCTACGTTTTGACTGTTTCTAACGATTACGTAACTAGCGACAATCCGGACATCGAATTCGATACCAACGACAATTCTCAAATCATACACAATCTCGACGATCGCAATAATGAAGAAGACATCCATCAAGGAGGCTACGAGAGTTCAACAAGCAATGAATCTATCTGCGAGTTTCGGGGAGCTCCAGTCACAATAGAGTTAGAGCCTTCAGACTCCGAAGCTAATCCAGAAGAACCTGTCATTCCGATTCAAGAGGAGACACTAGCAAACTCAACACTAGATTCAGAAGAAATTACAGAAGTTAACTTAAGAAGTGGAAGAGTTCTACCTCCGAGAATGGGTCCAAAGGACAAAGGAAAGCAGGTGGTTGTTCAAGAAGAACCAACCCGGCAGAAGAAATACCCATTCGGGAAGAAGCCGAGACACATGAAAATAAAGTGGACTACAACGTGCTAGCCCATCTTAGGAAACTACCGGCCAAGCCGAGCATCTACGATGCTCTCATCTTATCAAAGGAGATGAGAGAAGCTCGATCAAGGCCTTACTTGATCCGGAAATTTGCTTAGCTCAAATGGTCGGAGATTCCTTAGATGAGGTTTGCTCGTTAAAAGAACAACGAAGTGTTACCTTCACGGACAATGACCTACTACTTGGGACGACGGATCACAACCGAACGTTGTACATTTCAGTTACAATTGGGAAGGTTACACTCTCCAGAGTATTGGTGGATCCAAGAGCATCAATCAATATAATGAGTCTTCGAACACTAGCATATTTGGAAATTGATGCTTGCGAGCTCGAAGCCGACAAAATGTTATTAAGAGGATTCAACCAGAAAGGAGAAAGAGCCTCGGGTCAATAACACTGCTAATGAAGACTGGTGACTTAGCAAAGACAACCGCGAAATTCCACATAATTGATTCAGAAACGTCGTTCAACGCTCTACTGGGCCGACCATGGATACATGAAAACCGGATGGTACCATCATCTCTACATCGGTGCATCAAATACTACGATGGAGGGGAACAGAGTGCATCAAAGGTGACTTACAACCATTCTCCGTACATGAAATTGGAATCCATGAAGATGCAGCTTATTATGCACCTCCGAAGAAAACAATCTTCTCCGGAGATACCATAACGAATGAAGCAAAGAAAGTTCGAGACAACGAAGAACCCGAAGTTCTAGTCCAACGAGTCACTCACCACTCCCTTGCGGCGAGATGGTGAAGGTTTCTCCACAACTCGCATCCGAGGTCGAGGCCGGGGACTAGGTCGTGGTAGAGACGTTAGGACGATTGGACGGAGGAAACCAGCCATCAATGTCGATTGGGAAGATAGTTCGAAGAAGAAAAAGAAATCAAACAAGAAGCGACGACAATAAGTCGGAAGAAGCCGCAATTCAAGATCTCTCTCGAAGATGAGAAGAACGAAGAATACAAATCGATGTACGAGAAGATTAACCACTATGTACATACTATGACCCTGACCCCGATTCATCCTAATAAGATCGAGGGTATGGTGGTCAAAGAGGTACGTAGCGGCGGTGCAAAGCCAATCAAATTCTACCGTGGTGCTCCTTCCTCCAAAACTGAAAATAATGTACAATTTGAAGATGTCACTTCATCGAATTAATGGAATTACCTTTTGAGTGGTACTCTCCCCGTGTTCAAAATTTAATTCGAGCGTGGTTTCTTACCTCGAAAATGGACAAAAGGTTAATCACAACATTTTGAAAAGTTATGGAATAACTCCGGTCGTCCACCCAATTCAAAGCATGGTCTCGGATTAGGCACAGTAGGATCAGTTGACGATGCTGAATTTTGCTTGGTTGTCACTTGCGAGTCTAATGAAAACTGCATGGAAACTACAGAAGAATTTGAAGATTTACAAATTGGAGACGCTCCACCAGAATTCGAAGAAGAGATTAAATCTACATAGATGAGTTAACGGAAGTTAACTTAGGTACTAGCGAAGAGCCTAGACCTACCTTTGTTAGCTCCTTACTCAATAAAGAAGACTCCGAAGAAATAATCAAGTTATTAATGGAATTTAAAGACTATTTTGCTTGGAGCTACGATGAGATGCCAGGTTTAGCTCCAGAGGTCGCGAGTCCATAAGCTAGGAGTGGATCCCGCCTCGTTCCAGGTAAGACAAGGTTCCGGAAGAATGCGTCTAGAAATCGAACGACAAGTCATAGCCGAAGTTAAAAAGCTAATAGACGCTAAATTTGTCCGCGAAGAATAATACCCGACTTGGTTAGCCAATGTAGTGCCGATCGAGAAGAAGAATGGTCGGATCGAATTTGTGTGGATTTCGAGAGATTTAAACAAGGCATGTCCAAAAGATGAATTTCCTCTACCGATCCCGAATTAATGATCGACATTGCTTCGACACATGAAATATTTTCATTCATGGATGGATCTTCGGGATACAACCAGATAAAAATGGCTCCAGAAGATGAAAAACTTACAGCATTCAGAACGCCGATCGGAGTATATTGCTACACAGTGATGCCATTCGGACTGAAGAACGCAGGAGCAACCTACCAGAGAGCAATGGCAAGAATTTTTTATGACCTCATCCACAATCAAGTCGAATGCTACGTGGACGATGTTGTCATCAAAAGCAAAGTAAAGGAAAACCACCTGTATGATTTGAGAATTGTTTTCGAACGATTAAGACAATTTAACCTTAAGATGAATCCCTTAAAATGCGCTTTCGGCGTCACCTCCGGGAAATTCTTAGGATTCGTTGTCCGACATCGTGGAATTGAAATCGACCCGGAAAAGATTAAAGTTATCTTAGAAATGCCGCCTCCTAAAACCTTAAAACAACTACGATCTTTTCAAGGGAAGTTGGCATATCTTCGACGCTTTATCTCAAACTTGTCTGGTAGGTGTCAGCCTTTCTTGGCACTAGTTAAAAAGGACGCCAAATTTATTTGGGAAGAAAAATGTCAGAAGACCTTCGAAGACATTAAACGATATTTAATGACACCTCCCGTCTTAGCGGCCCTGAGTCTCGGTGTAGACCGACGATACTTTATATCGCGGCTCTAGACGACTCTCTCGGAGCCCTGTTAGCCCAGGTCAATGATGAGGGTAAGAAAATGCTCTTTACTACCTAAGCCGTCGTTTACTTCCGAAGGAAATAAAGTATCCCGCAATTGAAAAGCACTGTTTGGCCCTGATCTTCGCGGCTCAAAAGCTCAGGCACTACATGCTTTCTCATAAGGTCAACCTGATCTCGAAATTTAATCCATTGCAATACTTGATGACCCGTCCAACGCTTTCTGGCGGACTTGCCGGATGGTCAATGATATTATTGCAATTCAATATAACTTTCGTGCCTCTTCATGCCGTAAAGGGACAAGTCCTAGCGAGACTTCCTCGCAGAGACAGCCTTTGCGGCAGAATCTCCTCTCAATGACGATCTGCCAGATGAACAAATAATGAGCCTAGAAGACCCTGATGATCGATGTTGGGAATTATATTTCGACGGAGCATCTTCAGCACGCAAAGACGAAGAATCGCAAGTGATAGTGCCCGGTAAGGCAGGAATTGGATTGATCTTTATAACACCGGAGCGGGGGATGTTAAGATACTCCTACCACTTGACAGAGCCGTCTACAAACAACGAAGCAGAATACTAAGCCCTCATAACATGACTGGAATTAACTATTCAAATGGGGATAACAGACATCAACATCTATGGGGATTCGCAGTTAATCATTCAACAGATCACCGGACAGTACAGAATTTTAAAGCTAAGACTCGAGCAATACTTCCAGTATGTCATACAGCTGTTGGAACAAATTCCGAATGTGACGATCTACAAAATTCCCAGAAAAGAAAATGCTTTAGCAGATGCGTTAGCCCGTCTAGCAAAAGAATTTGCCTACTTGCAAGATGAATTAGTGGAAGTGTCAGTTCACGGACGTCAGGTCCTATCACAGCTCGACATAGACACAATACACAAATCAAAAAAAGAAAAGGAATCAGTTGCAATGATGACGGAAAACACGGAAGATCGGCGATAGCCATTAATGAACTACCCGCAAAAAGGAATACTACCGGACGATAGGTCGTTAGCCCATCGGATCAAGAAAAGAACTCGTCTTACGCATTAATAAACAACACGTTATACGAAGGTCTTTCGATCAAATGTGGCTAAGATGCCTAAGCGGGTCCGAGGCCCGTGAAATTGTTAAAGAGGTGCATTCGGGACTCGTGGCGCTCACCGATCGGGTCCGAAGATGAAAATGAAAATTAAAAGACTAGAGGTACTCATCGGCCCTCGATGATGACCGATCGCATGAAAATCGCCAAGAGTCGTCACCAATGCCAAGTGCACGGAGTGGTTCTACACCAACCTCCAAATGTGCTACATCCAACAATTGCGTCGTGGCCATTTGAATGTTGGGGCACAGATATAGTGGGTCCAATAGAACCACAACCTTCAAAAGGACATCGCTTCATTCTTGCGGCTACAGATTACTTTTCCAAGTGGGCAGAGGCAGTTCCACTCAGAGAAGTGAAAGCACACCACGTACTACAGTTTTTCAAAAACCAAGTTGTCTACCATTTTGGAGTGCCGGGCAGGATCATCTCAGATAATGGGTCAGCATTCGAAGCACACAAATCAACAATTTTGTCGGGAGACACGGAATCGACCGGCGATATTCAACAATTTACTACCCAAGAGCAAACGGCTCGGCTAAGGCTTTTAATAAAACTCTCGTTCAAATCTTAAAGAAAACTTTGGACGATAATAAGAGAAATTGGCACGAGATGTTATTAGAAGCCTTATGGGCCTACCGGACAACCTTCGAACTCCTACTCAAGCTACACCTTACGCTCTAGTGTATGGGTCCGAGGCGATGTTACCTTTAGAGGTCCGAGCTTCCTTCACTCGTAATTGCAGTTGCAAACAAAATCACGACAGAAGAGAATGCCAAATTACGACTAGAAGAATTGGAAAGCCTGGAAGGGAAAAGACTTGCAGCGCAGCAGATTTTAGAACTATACCAAGCTAAGATGGTTCAAGCCCATGACAAATTGGTCCGCCCGAGAACCTTCAAAGTTGGTGACTTAGTTCTCGTTCTCAAGAGACCTATCCTTGCACACCGCAAGATAGGAGGAAAATTTGAACCCACTTGGGAAGGACCATTTGTGGTTGAAGCAGTATACTCAGGAGGTTCCTACCAGCTAGTGAATTCCCAAGGAGAACGACATATGCTTCCGATCAACGGACGATACTTGAAGAAGTATTACGCTACCTGATGTTTCGAAGGAATGAATTCTTCATCCCTAGAAGCACGGGCGAAGTAGTTACTTATGACTGGGTCCGAACCCAAAAATAATAAAAAATGTGCTAAAATAATAAAATCATGATAATAAAGTTTTCCTTGTTTTCTCTTCCATATCAAAATCTCTTTCCTGATCTTATCCCACTTCATTCCTATTAAATTTAAAAATATAAAAGTAATAAAAAAAATGTGTCTTTAATAAACATTTTCTTAATGCTCTTGTTCTTAGTACAGCCCCTGATCCTTTTCCTTGTCTTTTCGCAGGGAAATGTCGAACGGGCGGTTGGTCCTGAACTTTAGAAATGGTGTAAGCCTTGCACTCGACGAAAAGAGGGTGAAAGATGGAGCGATAATCGAGATTCACTCAGACTTCACACCAGCAGGCTTGCAATATGAGGAAAGTGACTGGGTCCCAGTTGACATAGAGAGGAACTGCCCAGTCAGACAGTGATGAAAGTAGGTGGCCCAAGCCACCAATCCAGCAGCAAGAAAAGGAAAACAAGCACTGAAGAAGATAAGAAAATCAAGTCTGTAGTCGCTACAGCGAAGGGCGAGCTTGTCGGCGCTACGCCCACGGAGATTCGGAGAAGTACGAAGAGCTACTCTCACAGCAACTCAACAAAGAAATAAAAATCGCCGTATCCACAAGATGTTAACTAAATTAGCCGCGGACCAGCCCGACGAGGCTGTTGCTACTGCCAGTACATACACTTCAAGGACACCAGTTCACCAGGTACCTGAAAGAAGGAGACCAGCTCCTAGGATGACAGAAGAGATCAGGGAAATCTCAAGAAGATCAGAAGAAAGAAGGCTACCACGCCACCTGATAGAACCACCAGTAATGCATAACCTTGTTGCAGAAGCAACCCCGGAGGATGTCCCGACGGACACCATCCCCGAGGAGCCGAGGTATGCGGGGAGAACGTGAAGGGATTGAGCCGTATATCCCACAATACGTCACCGTGCCTCGCCATTTGCGGATTATTCCGGAATACGAGCTGGAAAGAATGCGGAATGTCGAAAAGAAAACTTTGAATACTTCGAGAGAATCGGAGGCGAAGGATCAATATACTGAAGGCCTCGAGCTACATACGGACGTGTTCTTAGAATACGAACAACAACAAATCGTGGACTGCATCCGAGATTTGAAAAGAATGGGCCGAGCGGGCCGCCTAAGAGAAAACACTTACTCGGAACCCCGGAGATGGATGCCAGGGAAAGGTAGAATTACGATACAATGCGGATGATGCTACAACTTCGCGAGAAGACGGAAGGGAAACCCACCGGAATACTCCGTCATGGCCGGTGGATCCAATGTCATTGGTCATCAAAAGAATGGTAAAAAGATTGATAACATGGAGGGTACCGCCGCGGATTGCATACCCAACAGCTTGCATCATTAATATTTACAAGCGGGGTGATCTGCATACCCCCGCACATAGATCACCACGACTTTGTCGGACCTTTTCGCACGGTTTCTTTTCTGAACGAGTGTAATATCATATTCGGATCTGACCTCCGGATAGCGGGCCCAGGTGAGTTTCGAGGGCCGGTAAAGATACCATTACCGGTAGGTTCCGTCATGATACTGAAGGGCAATGGAGCAGATGTCGCTAAACATTGCATACTGGGAGTAACGGTGAAGCGGATCTCGCTTACTTTCGAAGGATGGACGACGGGAAGACACCTTACCACTTCCAGCCGGACCGGAGCTAGAGAGCCTCCGCACTTACGAGCCGCGAGTTACATGGAAAATATCACACCTCCAACGTACATCCATACGGCATCCTTGCCAAGGATGGCTTGGAAGGTGATGTTATTGACCATGTACCTCACTATTCGAACATGGATTTACGACGATTACCTTTTTTGGATGGATCGACAAAGATCATACATAGTCCGTTTTGAATCTACATGGATTGTATGAGATGTATTCCAGATCGAGTTGTATGATGTATCTTCAACATGATTGGAATGAAAGTGACCATGTCACATTTTTTGTCTTCACCTCTTTTGTGCAAATCGATCGGAAACGCCATCAAAGTTAAATGAACTTCGAACAAAGAACAGAAAAGAAATAAAAAAAAGAATAAAAGAAACCTTTCCTTAAAAATCTAAAAATGATGAACTCCAAATTCACATGAACATTAAATAAATGATAAAATAAATTTGAATCGTTAAAGGACAGACAAAATGAACACAAATTTCAAATCAAATCTCAATCAATTTCAAATTCAATCTTTCCAAATCTCAAATCAAATCTCAATCAAATTCAAATTCAATCTTTCCAAATTTCAAATCAAATCTCAATCGAGTTCAAACTCAACCTTCCAAATCTAAAATCCAATCCGTTCTATTCTCTCCCTTGTCTGGGATGGAAGCGGTTGATTCCATTGACACGGATCGAATCTGATGGCGAGGGATTATATCAAATCCAAACCAGTGACTTCCGATCAACTCTTTTGAACGGGGTATGTAACATCTACATATTCCCTCCTAATCTATTTCCTTCATGAAAGTCTTTTACAACTTTCATGAAATTCTCGAAACACAAAAATTCCACACTTTTCAAATCAACACTGCAAATCTTTGCAAAATGAATTACCCTACATCAAATTCAAACTTTTGGGTTGAGGATTCTACATCCGAGACTACATTGCTTTAGGATCCTTTCCTTATCGCAATGAAATACATCAAATTCAAACTTTTGGGTCTAGGATTTTACATCCGAGACTGCATTGCTTTAGGGTTCTTTCCCTATCGCAATGAAATACATCAAATTCAAACTTTTGGGTTGAGGATTTTACATCCGAGACTGCATTGCTTTAGGATTCTTTCCCTATCGCAATGAAATACATCAAAATCAAATTCTTGGGGTTGAGGATTTTACATCCGAAACTACATTGCTTTAGGATTTTTTCCCTATCGCAACGAAATACATCAAAATTCAAACTTTTGGAGTTGAGGATTTTATATCCGAGACTGCATTGCTTTAGGTTTTTTTCCCTATCGCAATGAAATACATCAAAATCAAATTCCTGGGGTTGAGGATTTTACATCCGAAACTGCATTGCTTTAGGATCCTTTCCCTATCGCAATGAAATACATCAAATTCAAATTCTTGGGGTTGAGGATTTTACATCTGAGACTGCATTGCTTTAGGATTCTTTCCCTATCGCAATGAAATACATCGAAATCAAATTCTTGGGGTTAAGGATTTTACATCCGAAACTGCATTGCTTTAGGATTCTTTCCCTATCGCAATGAAATACATCAAAATTCAAACTTTTGGAGTTGAGGATTTTATATCCGAGACTGCATTGCTTTAGGTTTTTTTCCCTATCGCAATGAAATACATCAAAATCAAATTCCTAGGGTTGAGGATTTTACATCCGAAACTGCATTGCTTTAGGATTCTTTCCCTATTGCGATGAAATACATCAAAATCAAACTCTTGAGGTTAAGGATTTTACATCCAATACCGCATTGCTCTGAGATCTCTCCTCATTGTAATGATTCAATCCAATCAATTCAATTTTCTTTTGAGGTTGAAGATGTTACATCTAAAACCACAAAATTCCAATTTTCATTTCAAGTTCGAATCCCTTCAAATTAATTTTGACAAAACTTCAATTTAAATTAAAACTCAAACTGAAATTTAAGCTCACACATCAAAACTTAAACTAAAACAAAATAAAATCTAAATTGAAACTCCCCCAAGTCATGTGATTTGGGATTCACCTCCTTTTCCTTTCCCCGGCGAGAGTTCAGGAATCTCCAGTCTAAGAGATATACTTAACACTCCCCAGCGGAAATTCTTCTACTTTGTCCTAAGTTTGTCACTTAGACATCTGTGTTGGTTTTGTTGATCTTTTCGGTCAACGCCAATACGCGCGGTGTGCTTGGTTAGCACACCACACCTATTGGGGGTCCATTTGTTGACCTCATTTTTGATGAGGTCTTCCCTTCTCTCTTTAGTACTTAGGATCTAGCCTTAGGCTTTCCCTTTGACTATCTTAGAGGATTAGAATTGGGACCCACCACTTAGAAACTCAAACCACTTCTTAACTCCCTGCAAACTCTGCAAACTTGATTGTAGACCCCTAATCACCTGGAGGGTTGAAATCAAATGCGGAAGTTTAAAGGATGAGTTCCTATAGGACTCTTTGGCCTTAGGACCGCCTCCAGGTGGCCCTGGTCCAGTGAGGGCTGACTTACACACACACTACACTTATACACTACACTTTCACACACCTCCTAAAACCACACCCATACCCAACTTGACCTCCTGACTCATGAAGGTGATTCACATGGATGGTCCTTAACCCCTAAGCCCTTGGCTAAGAGGGTTATGAACAACATAGTGAATGCTTCAAATGAGTCCCATCATGGCTCATGTGGGCTTGATATGGCTTCATGGCTCAACCAAAATGATTTCATTCCACTTACATTTACCCAATCTTCAATTTTCCAAATTTTCAATTTTTGACCCCCGGGACCCTACACCCGCCTAGCCTACCCATAACCCTTGAAATCCTCCAAAATTTCCAAATCACCCAAAATTCCTCAAAACCAATCCCAAACATTTCCACATTACTCAAATTGATCATCCATAGCCAAAAATTCCAAAAATACCTCCCAATACCCTCCAAATACCCAAAATACCCCTCTTGACCCAAAAATCCAAAAATTCAGAAAATTCCCAGAAAATTCCAGAAAATCTCAAATATTCTCAATTTCTTTTTGTTCAACTAGACCATGGGCCAATTTTGTCAATTTACTCCACTTTTATCAAAACCCCCAATTTGACCCATTTTAACCCTAAGTGAACCCAATGTCAAACCAAACCTACCCAATTGACCCAAATTCTGCTCCAATTCAATTCTAAACTTCAATTCAACATTCCCAACACCAATCTAGACCAAATCCAAGTCCAATTTGATTGACATTTGGATCCAATTTCACTTTTGGCCTTAAAGCCCAAATTGGACCCATGACCCAAACTCACCTAATTCAACTCCAATTAACCCCAAATCTTTTCTAAACCTTCCTTAACATCCCTACAAACAAAACCCTAACATGATTTGCCCAAAATTTAGACCCAAACCCCACTCAAATTCAACCCAAAATCAAAAAGGCCCAATTTTGACCTAAACCCAAACCTAACAAAAATAAGCCCAAACCCCAAAATCAAAGCCCAACCAAAGCCAAAATTTCTTTGAAACACTCCCATCAACATTTCCCAACATTTATTTTACATCAATTTCAACCCTAGCCCAACATTGGCCCAAGCTAGCCCAATTTGACCTATATTGGTCCATTCACCAAAGAAGCCCAAATTCAACCCAATTCAAACCCAAATCACTCCCAATTTGCTTCAAGTCACTCATGACACATCCATGAGCTAAACCCAACAATTATTTGGTCCAAACTTCTACAAAATTCCCATCTATAAATCTATTTTTAAACCAAAAGCCCACTTACATGAAACCTTCCTAAAAGCCCAAATTCTATGCTAAAGCCCATATGACAAATTCTTCTCATCATACCCTTAATTAAAATCAATCCCTAAGTTTGAAAATTCATCATGAAGCCATTCCAAATTAAGCCCCATACAAATTCCCATCAAAATACCAAAATTTTTCTTAAATCCATTTCCATGAAATTGACTTAACTTTTCCCAAGTCAAAGATGAGCCATGAAGCCATGCATGAGCCACATGGAAGCCATGAGAGCCTCTTTACATGTCACCATGCCATTTTGGGCAACAGGAGGAGACTCTTTCCTTAATTCCTAAAGGTGATTAACCACTCCCATGATTCCACTAAACCTTGCTTAAGCTTAATTGTACTTGGATGGTGACCATTCCCCAATGATTAAGCTGACCTAAATCACTTTCTATTCAGCCTAAACCAAGCCTCAGGTGGTGCACCTAGCCCAAATGGATGGGTTGACCAATTTGAGCCAAAATGAGCCCTCTCCCATTCCATTCTAATCCAAACCTTTTACACATGGCATTTGCCAATCGCCTACACTAAACCCTGAGTCCCGACCCACCCGAACAAGATGGTGACCGGTGCACAGCTTGCCGACCACTGTGTCGCCGGAAAACACCACACCCGAGAGCTCACATGTGAGCCAACTTTGGAATTCCACCTTCGCCGAGCCGCCCCATGCCCAATGGCCACCATGGCCATTCTTCCCATGCCCGAGCAGATCGATCCCAACCCTCGGCCATCCCCGCGAGGCTCTCCAGCCACCTCTATTTAAACCCGACCCCTCACGGCCATGAGAAGAGAGTTGCACAAACCTTGCCGAAACTACGCCAAAATTGTTCCAAACCCTACTCCATACTTAGAGCGATTGATCCCCAGTGTCAATTTGCCCTAATCCCCACCGACGTAATCCAATTTCTCAACCGAAATTTCACCCAAAATTAGGACACTTTGCCACGTTGAGCCAATCCTCAAATTGACTGGTCCTACACCTTCACCGGACCAAGAGGAGAAGTTTCCCACCGAAAGACCTATCTCCGGGCCACCCGGTTGCTCCGGACCTCCAAGCTTTGTGATCGACTGTGGTCACTTTCATAGCTAGCAATTCACCGGACCGGGAGACTTCATCCGGAGCTTGCGGGATCCAATCGAAGGTGACACAACCCTCGGATCGAAGCCACACTTCTCTCGAGCAAAGGTATGGCCTCACTCTTCTTCCGAGCTTCGAACATTCTCCATTTTTATCGAGTCAATTTCATGCCACATAAACTGTATGGATGTGTTCGTCTTCTCGAGACGAATCCATAGAGCATAAGAACGTTCAATTTGGTCAAGTATCGAGTGAGATCTTAGGCCTAGAAGACGAACGGCTCTCGGCTGAGGACGCTTGGGGACGATGAACGGATGCCGTTCATTTAATACACGCGCGAACGGACGGCCAGGATCGCGTCGGATGAGGAGACTGAACGATACAGCGGGCCCCCGGAATGCTGAATCGGATGGCGGCGTCGAATCAGAGAGCGCCATGCAGCGTTTCGGAGCTGTCGAGGTTAACCCAGCGTCGCGTGGATAAATAGAAAATTAGGGTATTTTCTGATTTATTTAATTCCCTAAACTTCAAAAATCCATAACTTTGTGTAGAAAAATCAGAAAAATAAAATAAAAATACTCTCTTGCTCAGTGAACAGAGGAGAATAATGTAGAAAATAAATCATTTAATTTCATCAAGTATTTTATTTTTAATGATTTATTTACACTCTGTATATTTTTAATTCTCCATGCATATAGGAAATTCACCATGGCATGAGACCATAGGGCTTTTAAGCCTCTGAATTTGGGAACATTCCCTGAATTTTCCAAAATCAGAGGCCATCCCTATGAGAAGTTATTGATTTTTCAAATTCATATTGTTCGTTTTGAGTATTTTAAATCTAATAATTAGCATGTTGTGAAGTAAATTCTAGGAAAATTTGGTTATGTCTCTTATGACCAGAGGACTCTAGGAAAAATAGGTTTTGAATTAGTTTAATTAAAATAACCCTAATTGGCTTAAACACCCAAAATAGCTCCTTAATTAATTAGAGCTAACCATACATCAAATTGACTTGAAATCAATTCTCCACTGACCTTTATGATCAGAGGAACCCACCATAAAAATTTGAAGTCAATTGGACTTGGTTAGCCCTACTAAATGGGATGATTAAGCCATTTAGTCAATTTGAATTTCAAAAATTCATAACTTTCAAAATACCTTTCAAAAATTCACCAAATTGGTTTTAGAGCCTCTCTGATATCAGGGGAATTTAAGAAAATTAAAATTTCAGTTTTCTAAAAAAATTTAATTTTTTGCATTATTTTAATATTTTAATAATTAAAAAATAATAAAAAATCATAAAAATAATAAAATTCACCAAAATGTCACATTTTGAATTTTAATCACTTGGGAACAAATCCCATATTTTTCTTAGGTCCATTTAATGAGATATTAAATTTTAAAGCCCTAAGGTAATTTTAAAATTAAAAAATGTATTTTTTTAGCATTTTCACTAAAATAATTCTAATAAATCAAAGAAAAATTAAAAAATTATAAAAATCGATTCTCTGATTTCCTTGATATCGAGAGATTTATAAAAAATATAAAATTCATTTTTTAACCTTTATTTTATTTTTAAATTAATTAATAGTCCAAAATTTAAAATAATTATAATAAAAATAATATATTTCAAAAAATCATCAAAATTGGTCCAAGTGGTCCTCCGGTCATTCGGAATGTCCCATAATTTTCTTATGGATGTAAACTTCCCCTGGTCATATTATTAAATTTTCCTTGAAATCTATATTTTCTACCAAAAATAATTACATAAATAAATTAAATACAGAAAAATCACATTTTCTCCTCTCATGTCTTTATCGACATATGAGTGAAGTCACATAAAAATTTCAAGTTCATTTAAGCTCAATTTAGTGAGTTATGAAATTATTAAGCTTGAAGAGGCAAAATGGTAATTAAAATTTTAACCTTTAATTAAAACTTTAGGCTTAATAAAATTAAAGAGTAAAATATTTGATCCTAATCTAATTTGGATGATTGAAATTTAAATAATTAAAGGGTAGAAACCTATTAAACAATTTAAATATAATTAAAATAAACCTTAATTAAATAATTGATTAAATTTGGAAGAATAATAAAGTTGGAATTATTAAATAGGGATATTATTAGGAAGAGATTTGTTCTTTAATTTAAAAATCCCTAGATTAATCATCTCAATAATATTTAATTCCTAATTAAAATGATAATTCAAATTTAAGTTTTAAAATGTTAAAAGACTTAATCATTAAAATTAAATTAAAAGTTAAATTATCAAACTCTTTTTAAATTTTCAATTAAATTAAAATTAAAAATAAAATTAAATTAAATTAAATTAAATTAAATTAAATTAAAACATATTAAATTAAATTAAATTAATTAAATTAAAACATATTTAAATTAAATTAAATTAAATTAAATTAAATTAAATTAAAATAAAAAAATAAAATAAAATCAAATTAAAATAAAATTAAAATTAAATTAAAAATTAAACTTAAAATTAAAATTAAAATTAAAATTAAAATTATAATTAAAATTAAATTAAAATTAAATTAAAATTAAAACTAAACCAAATTAAATTAAATTAAAGTTAAATTAAATTGAATTAAATAACATCACCTAAGACATAAAGAAATTAAATATAAAGCAACTCGAACACTATTCCAAATTTAAATCCGATAACCGAAATTAAACTAAATCACAAACCATTTGAACGCCAATTTGCCCTCGAAAACTTTGGTTATCATAACTCCTAAACGAACATTAAATGAAATGTTACTTCACTTATAGTGATATTCAAATGTCCTAGTTCATCGAGCAAGATAATAAAACTTGAATTCTCTGACGATTAATTCATTTGTATAATTAAATTCATTTGGACTTAAAACAATTCTAGTAATATTGAAAAGATGTTTAAAATTCTTCTTAAGCACTTCCTCAATATGATAGGATACTTACAAGAACAATTGAACTTAATTATTCTTTGATGGAGAAAATCGTCCTCAAACCAAAACACAAGAACCTAGACATCATAGGAAATGACTAGCTATAGGATTAGGAATTTGGTAGAAAACCATAACCCTTCCCTTAGCTTTACCTAGGAACTTGCTTAAATATTCTAATTGTGTTTTAAGTGCAGCTTGGGATGACGGGAAGACCCTCCAGGTACGCTTTTATTGCAATTTATCTTATTGCAATTTATTTAATCGCATCGCACTTACTTTTCTTGCATGATAAACAACTGTTGCATGAAAACCCACACCTTTAGGATAGTCCCTAAAACTGAAACCAAAACTAAATTAAAATTCATTGCAAGATAAAATTCACAGCCACAACATTTCAAAATATAAAACAACTCAAAATTTAATCACAAACAGAACACAAAACTACAATTACAACTAAATTAAAATGTCCTGTTGGATGATCGGGAATACCTCGGATGATGTAACCTACGTGTTGCTAACGGGATTTCCCACGGTCTAAATGAAAGTGTGGAACTCATTTAGTTGAGTTTAGCAAATTCATCTAGACTAAGTGAATCCGATAAAAATAACGATGCCGGAAGGATGGAACCGTGGGATCTTAACCGGTGTTGTTATAATCAACTTTAAGATTTGTTTTAAATAAAACATAAAAAAACACTTGAAAGTTAAGATTTTCTCTAAACCAAAACACTTTTCTCATCTCCTGATTTATGACTTCTAAAACTAAACCTCTACAACAACAAGGAGCTCGGAGCATGGTGGGCAGCACGACCATCGTCATCAGCGAAACCTGAGTCTACTTCAGCAAAACTTTCCTAGAATTAAATAACCAAGCCATAGGATTTTGAGGTAGTTTGCCTAGTGCAACATAAATCCTCAACTCTTCGTTAGGCATTTGCATAGCAAATTAAGCCTTAACCGGTCTTAGGACTCCGAGGTAGTCGTCCGATACTACATAAACCCTCACATCTTCGAGGATATTTGTGTGATTTTATCATACAAATATAAGTCCTAATTAATTAAAATTGGCAAGATCAAAACATTAAATGAACATTAGGACTTTCCTAAATTCAAGCCAAACAATAGGATAGTCGGGAAATTACCGAAGTTCGCTCCGAATCTGTAATTTCTCCTACTTTTCTTCCTTTGAATTCCCAAAACAAAATGTTCCAAACTCGATCCATTCCCTACTGAAATTCCAAAATTCAATCCTTTGAAAGCTTAAACCTTGAAATTCTTGAGAGCAGAATTATTGATTATTATCGAGAGTTTTCTTAGGTGATTCTCGTCACTTAAGATGTAATTAACTATAGGGGCTTGCCCTTATAGGGAATTTTAAAGAACCCAGGTAATATAAACCCTGTTTAATGTTTTCATATTAAGTAGGGGAATTTGTCAGCTTATAAAATTGGTTCGCAGACCAAACGGATGTCACAAATCTTCTAGTTTATTTAATCGAGCCCCACCATCAAGCAGTGTGTTTATCCTTAGGGATAGATACACGGTTTGTGATGCGGTGCTCGTTTATATAAACTATTTGGGATGTGAGATCAGTTTGACTTCATATCTTAAAATCTTCAAATTTAAAATTACTTTAAAAATCAAATACTACTTTTCAATATATTTATTTAAACTAAATTAAAAATTCGCCGACAACTTCTGTTAGGCGACCCCTTTTCAAAATAAAACACACAACCTAAAAATATGCCGACAATCCTGATAAAGAAAAATGCTATCTGATGGATATTTTTTATTATATAATTGAAAAGCATTATTAAGAAAAAATGTAAGGTCATTTCTGAAGAAAAAGATGATGAATATGTGCTATATAATGAGTCATTAACTAAAGAAATTGAAGAAGTAAATGAAGAAAATTTATCTGAAGAAACTCATTATATTCATGAAAATTAGGAAATTTTAGACACAACTAAAAATGATATATTTTACCCTCAATTGAAAAAGCACCTCAACTGGAATTAAAAATGTTATCTGCATATTTAAAGTATGCATTTCTTGGAAATTCATTAACTTAACCTGTAATTATATCTTCAGAACTAAGCAAATATCAAGAAGAAAAATTAATATGAATTCTGAAGAATTATAAGAAAGCTTTTGGTTTGACTATTGCAGATATAAAAGGAATAAGCCCTTCAATCTATATGCATAGGATTTTAATGGAAGAAAATTGTAAACCACTATTGAACCTCAAAGAAGATTGAACCCAATTATGAAAGAGGTTGTAAAAAAGAGACTTTTAAATAGTTAGATGTTGGAATTATTTATCCTATTTCAGATAATCAATGGGTAAATACTATTCACTGTGTTTCAAAGAAAGGAGGAGTAATTGTCATTGTTAATGAAAAAAATGAATTAATCCCTACAAGACAAGTTACTGGATGGCAAATTTACATTGACTGTCAAAAATTAAACAACGCCACTAGAAAGGATCATTTTCCTTTACCTTTCATGGATCAGATGTTGGATAAATTAGCTGGACACTCATATTTCTGTTTTATGGATGGATATTCTGCTTATTATCAATTACCCGTTGCTTCTGAGGACCAAGAGAAAACAACATTTACAAGTCTTTATGGAACATTTGCCTTTAGAAGAATGCCTTTCGGTTTATGTATTGCACCTGTAACTTTTCAAAGATGTATGATGTCAATATTCTGTGATTTAATTGCTAAAGGAATTGAAGTATTTATGAATGATTTTTCAGTTTTTGGAACTTCTTTTAAATCTTGCTTGGAAAATATAACGAAAGTTCTGAAAATATGTGAAGAAACAAATTTGGTTCTACACTGAGAAAAATGTCAATTTATGGTCACAGAAGGAATTGTACTTGGACATAAAATTTCACAAATAGGTATGGAAGTTGATCAGACAAAAGTGAAAATTATTGCTGAACTTCTACCACCTACTACCGTTACTGATGTGAGAAATTTTCTGGGTCATGCTGGATTTTATAGGAGATATATAAATGATATTTCTAAAATTGCTAAACTTTTTTACTATTTATTAGAAAAAGAAGCTAAATTCAAATTTAATGAAGATTGTCTGAATGCATTCAATATTTTAAAAGAAAAATTAACCACTACACCTGTTATTGTTGCACCTGATTGGAGTAAACCTTTTGAATTAATGTGTGATGCAAGTGATTATGCAATTGGAGCTGTATTGGGACAAAAATATGAGAAAATTTTCAAAGTTATATATTATGCTGAAACTCAAATAAATTACACTACTACTGAAAAGAGCTTTTAGCAATAGTATATGCCTTTGATAAATTTAGACCATATCTTCTTGGGATGAAATGTATCGTACATACTGATCATTATGTTATTAAGTATCTAATGTATAAAAAGGATGATAAACCTAGATTGATCAGATGAGTTTTACTTTTACAAGAATTTGATTTTCAAATAATGGACAGAAAAGGAACTAACAACCAAATTGTAGATCATTTATCAAGAATAAAAAATAATAGAGAAAAGATTTATGAAGAAAATATAAATGAGAAATTCCCTGATGAACAGTTATATGTTATTCAAGGATTACAAATGCCTTGGTATGCTGATATAGTTAACTATTTGGTTAGCAATATTTTACCATTTGAGTTGAATAACAAATATAATAAGAAATTCAAGAATGATTGTAAATCATATATTTGGGAAGATCCTCATTTATTTAAAATAGGAAGAGATTTTGTGATTCGAAGATGTGTACCTTATGAAGAAACTTTTGCAATTAATCAAAAATGTCACGATTCTGAATTTGGAGGACACTTTGGAGTGGATAAAACTGCGTTTAAAATTTTAAATTCTGGATTCTATTGGCCTACAATATTTAACGATGTTGGACATTATGTGAAAACCTGTGATCAATGTCAAAGAATGGGAAATATATCCAAAAAAGATGAAATGCCTCTAAACTATATATTAGAAATTGAAATTTTTAATGTATAGGGTTTAGACTTTATGGAACCTTTCGTACCACCATCAGGAAAGATTTATATTTTATTAGCAGTTGATTATGTTTCAAAGTGGATCGAAGCTATAGCTTTACCTAATTGTGATTCCAAAAGTGTTTCAAAATTTTTAAAGAATATGATTTTTACAAGATTTGGAATGTCCAGGGTAATTATCACCGATGGGGGAAGTCATTTTAGAAATATAAGAATTCAATCATTACTGGAAAAATTCGGAATTAAACATAGAATTGCAACTGCTTATCACCCGCAAACAAGTGGAATGGTTGAAGTATCAAACAGAGAAATTAAAAGAATATTAGATAAGACTGTTAATCCTAAAAGAAGTGACTGGGTTGATAGACTTGATTCTGCATTATGGTCTTATAGAACAGCTTATAAGACACCTATCGGAGTGTCACCTTATTGGTTAGTCTATGGTAAACATTGTCATTTACCTGTTGAAATGGAACATAAAGCTTACTGGGCGATAAAGGATTTCAATTATGATTTGAATGCTGCAGGAGAGAAACGATTATTACAACTGAATAAAATGGAGGAGATAAGAAATGAGTCCTATGAAAATGCAAAGATTTATAAGGAAAGAATTAAAAAAATTGCATGACAAAAAGATTTCAAGGAAAATATTTGAGCCTGGACAAGAATTATTATTATTTAATGCTCGTTTAAAACTTTTTCCTGGAAAATTAAGATCTCAATGGATAGAACCATTTATAATTGAGAAAGTATACCCTTATAGAGCTGTGGATATTAAAGATCCCAAAACTGAAAAAGTATTTAAAGTTAACGGATTAAGACTGAAGCCTTACATAGGAGAAATGAAACCAAATTACAAAGAGGCTTATGAGCTGAGCCTACCCGATTAATTCAATTGATTAAGTTAGGCTAACGATGTTAAACCAAGCAATTTGTGGGAGGCAACCCATTTATTATCATTGTAATTATTTGTGATTTGAATTTATCTTAATCGTTGTTTGTATGTGGATCGCACCCTCTTATTAGACCTATTTTTTAAGACCGAAAATTTGTAAAATTTGATGATAAGTGAAACGGAGTCGATCGTGGTTCTGGCGCCTAGATGCCAATAGTTGGCGCCTAAGCGCCAGAATAACTTGTGTTTATCGATAGTCCGGTGCCTAGGCGCCAAATTCCGGTGCCTAAGCGCCACAGTTACAGATCGTGGAAAAACCAAAAACCTTCCGTTTTTCACACAAAATCTCTTTATATATTTCCCTGCCATCATCCCCAGTCACTAAGAAACCCTAATTTCGACCAGAGAAATCCATTTTGGAGGAGTTAAGAGGAGTGTGGAAGAAATAGATAGAGGAAATCATGGAAATGAGGTAAGAGACAAATCCCCCAAAGATCCTCAACTCTATTTTAATGGTTTTATTGCAGTTAGTATCGAGAGGTTATTTAGTCGTATGGAAAAGATTGAAGCGGAACTTCAAATCATTGGGAATCGTTTGCACGAGATGTATCATCAAATTGAACATTTGGAATGGCAAAAGAAACTTCAATTTGATCATATGGCAGCCTATCAAGACGCTCAAGTAGCAATGTATGCGAAAAACAAGTGGATTAATGAAAAGACGGCTTCGGAATTTCCAAGGGCGTTGGTTTTCTATCTCGGCGGTCCTAGCGAACTTCATTGCGAAAGAGATGGAAATTGAAGATCGGTGTTGAATAGATCTTTTATGTGTTCTAGGTGTGATTGAGTCAAGTTCTAGTGTGTTGAATATCGAGTTTGTGTGTTTGCTTAATTGTTCAATGTGTGTTGTTGGATTGAGAATTTGCTTTGAATTTATGTTGTTTGTGTTGTTTATAGAATGATGAACCTTGTTATAGTCCTGTTCTGGAATTTATGGAGTTTGGAATGAAAATTATGAATTGGAATTGAAGAGTTTGGTTATATTTTGTGTTTTAAATGTGAATCTAAGTTATCATTTTAAATAAATTTTGGAAATGTTTGGAGGATATAAATTGGATTAATACTCTCATATGAGTAATTAGGAGTCGAATTTGATAAGTTTTGGTAGAAAATATAATATTTAAATTGAATTTTTGGAAAGGCGAGTCTAGAGTCTAGGTGTCGGTTCGGCCTGAACCCGAAACTTCATCTTCTTAAACCACCCCCACGCCATTTTTGACGCCTAAGCTTCCCTTTCCTCCTGTTTTTGCGAAAATCGACCCTAGAGATCCCATTTGAGGCTAAACTTTCAAGTTTTTGAGCTTGAAATCACTCGATTTCTTCATCCCAAGATCATATCTACATTGTAAACCAATTATTTTCAATTTTCACCATGGATTTTGCTCTCTTTGAAGAAAACCAACATTTTGAGAAAAAAATTAATTTTTAGAGTTAAATCCATGGATTTTTAAGTTCTTTCAAGTTCGAAAAGCCTAAATTAGTTTATTTTCTTTGATCCTATGAATTTATTTTGCGTTTTTATTTCACGTTTAAATGGCACCCAAATTTAAGCGAGATAAGGAACGAGAAAATTTTGATCGTAGCAAGTTCGTCACTGCTACTGTACATTTTCGGTACAACGATTTTTCTACGAACAGGAAGTTTATCTCGAAATGAAGTTTTTACATTCCTGGAGAAAGGATTGAAGATACGATCATTGCACTCAACTAACAAATATTCTATTATTTTACTGCTATTGTTGTTATCCCTGTATCAGGGAGTTTTATGCAAATTTAGTGGATGCTGAAGAGTATGAGATTTTCGTAAGAGGAGTTGGAGTAGGAGTCACTCCAGAGCGTATCAACATTTTCTATGGCCTGTCGTCGAACATCGAGTGATATTACTTCAGATTATCTTCATCTGAGGGAGATTTAGAGATGATTATTGCTTACCTGACAGATGGTACTGGAGCTTGGAAGATCCGGAACGGAAAATGGGTAAATTTTTCATCTTCTAAGCTTAATGGTGTTTTAATGGCATGACATTACTTTATTTCTGTTCGCCTCCTTCCATCCAATCATTTGAGTGAGGTTACCAATGACAGAGCCATCCTCAACTACTGCATACAAGAGAGGAAGCTGATTGATGTAGGGAGTATCAGTTATGATTCTTTAGAGGCCACTGTTCGTTCTAACACTTATGTTGGACTTGGATTTCCATCTTTGATTTATTCTCTGTGTGAAAGTTTTGGATTAGTTGCTAAGCTTTCTGAGGAAAAGCTCAAGTCTACAAAGCCCATAGGAAGAGAAAGTGTCAGTATCTATGATCGACTTCGAGGTAAGAGTTCTACTGCACCTTCTAGTTCATTACCTACTTTTGGTAGAGCTTCTACTTCTAGACCTTCTACTTCTGCTACTGAGCCACCATCTAGTTTCTGGGAATCCATGCATGATAAGTTTATAGAGCAGCAGAATGAGTTATTTCTAACTCATTGTAGAGTAGATACAATCAATAAGAAGATCGATCATCTTTCTGGGTACACCCAAAGGAAGAGTGATTATGATGCTGAGTCTCTCGTTAGATTCCTGATGGGTGATCATGATGTTCAGTTCCCTACCTATCCTAGATTTTAACAGTATGTTGATCCGAAGGATGTGGAATTTTCTTTTGGTGACTACGATGACGAGGCTACAGATAGTGATTAGTAGCTTGATTTACCTCTTGAGATGTGTTGATTCTATTTTTAGTTTATTTCTAGTTTGTCAGTATTGATGAGTCTGATTTTATTGTTATTTGTTAGTGTCAATTTTTTTAATTAACTTTGTGTGGACTTTTGATGTTGAGAATGTTTTAGATCATCTTATGTGTTATGTATTAAAGACTAAAATATGGATGAATTTTTATTTTCTATGATAAATGTTTATTTCTGTTTCAGCCTACTGTTTAGTATTCATGAATAGTTAGTAATTTTGCATGTTTTAAAATAAAAAAAAAAAGAGAGAATAATTATAATATAAAAATTGTAAAAAAAATTGTAGAAATTAACTCCTGCTCTGCAAACTTTTCTATATATGCTTAATCATTTCTGTTATATACATATTAAAGCATGTGTAGAAGTAGAAATGAGTTTTTCCTTACTTCAACATCATTGTACCTAGATAAATTCCTGTTTATTTCTTTCTCTCATGCTTTAGAAAATTTTATGATTCATTTTTATACTAAAGTTGAAGTTTGGGGGAAGGAAAACATTTTTCAAATTTAAATAGTATTTTTCCTTAATGAACTAATATTTTCTTTAAAAATATTAACATAACATAAGGAATGAAAAATCTATTTAAGATTACTTAAATTTTTGAATTTATAAATAATTTAGTAAACTTAACTAAAATTTCAATAATTTTGATTGATTTTAAGAATAGAATTATTTAACGTAAAGAATAATAAGATTAAGAATTTTTCTATTTATAGTAAAGAGAACTGTATTTTAGAAATACTAAGGAATCAAGATTATTACTTGAAAAAGAAAAAGATTGAAACAATTTTTGAAAAATACTTATTAAGAATGTCATATTTATTAAGTAAAAACGAATGTATAAGTTTTTAAATATAAGTTAAGGATAGTGAAGTTAAAAATCATTAATAGGCTATCCAAAAATAATAATCCTCACAAATAAAAAATGGAGGATTAAAAAATATCCTTAAAAAAGAAGAAAAGAAAAAAAAAAGAAAAGAAAAAAAAAGCAGAAAAAAAGAAATGTAAAGAGAATCTTGAGGAAATGTCTAATCAAAAATTGGCTTCACTTGAATTATCTTATAGAAAGAAAACCAATTACATTTTTAACTTAATTTTTATGTACAATTATTTTTACTAGGAAAATGTTTCATGAGAATCTTTTTCTTGTAAATATTTTATATGACCTTAATATGATAAATTACAATTATCCTTGAAATAAATGAAAAATTGTAAGTCTTATGATTAGGTAGTTAAGTATTCTTTAAATTCTTAAAATTAACCTTAATTAGTGAAATTTAGTTAATGATTTGCTAAAGTTTTATAAAACCAAAAATTAAAAGAAATCTTAAATATTTAAACTTCATTCCAAATGTTATACATTTTATGTAATTAAAAGGGTTACTTGAGGACAAGTAACGTTTAAGTTTGGGGGAATTTGATCCACTTAAAAAATACCTATTTTTATGCCTTATTTATGACTCAATTCTTAAGGATATTATGCTTCAATGAAATATATTTTTATATTTTTGGATGTAAGTGATAAAAAAAAAGAGTTCAAAAAAGAAAAATGAGCAAAAAGGAGAAAAAGTATAGCTTAAAGAGCAAAGTTGCCGAAATTATAGGTCTGGCGCCTATTCAATATAGAAACAGATAATATTTTTGACGACTTTAGGCAGTTATTTTGACGGTGTTAAGAGATTATCATACCTTCTAGAAGACTGGAAGTTACTCCTAATATATAGGACATGTGATACAATGCATCTGGACACAGGAAAATGGTTTTAATCACGAAGAGGTGCGATCCAAAGTGAAGAGGTATGAAGACCTGGTCACGGACTCTGGCGCCTAGGCGCCAGATACCGGCTCCTAGGCGCAACAGTTACCTTTTAGAAGATACATTGTATTTGGATGAATTTTGAGGAGGTGCCTTAAGCAACCTCTGGTCAAATTCGAAGCTATATAAATAGGAGTCAATTCTACAGAGAAAAGTGCCCCTTTTATCACCCTATAGCCATTCTATCACCATATACCCCCTCTAGCATCCAATCATTTTAAGGAGCCACTTTCTTTTGCATTTAGTGAGTTTATTTTGAGTATTACTACTCAATTCCTTGAGTAGTAAGTGTGAGTTTTCAAATATTGTTGTTGTTGAAGTTTTGTACTTTGTATTGGAGTCAGTAGGAGTCAGCGGATCGCTTGAAGGAACATTCCAGATAAGTATTTCTAACTTGGTTCAAAGTTTTGTAAATATTTTTTTTTGTGTGAATTCAATGTGTTCTTAGTAGTTAGTTTTTTTTCTCCTTTCAACTATGAAAAGATAATAAGATAATTGAATTTTGTAGGAGAATTTAACTTAAAATATTTATAAAAATTGTGATGATATTAATACCTGATCGTAATTTACTTTTTAAACTGGCCATTTAGATTGTTAAAATCTGTTGAAGAATTCTGAGACCTATCCGGAGATGAGTTCATAACTAGTAGATATCATATGAATCCTTGGGTAATCGAAGGCTTTATGTGGGTTATTCAAGGTGAAGTGCAAATAAATAGGAAGATATTATTTATTGGGCGTAGAATTAATTAGTTTTTCGAGTGACAGACTAAAATCTAATAATTTGGTCTATAGAAAGGGAACGGGTCACTGGTAGGGTCGACCATAGCCACCCTTGGACATCTAGTAGTGTAAGCTAGATTAACTCATTCTACTAATAAAACATCTTGAGCCGATCTATAGATTGCCTGATGTTCTTTATACTATCAAGCGAAGATAAAGAATAGGAATGCTTCTATTTGGCACAATACCATAATTTAAGTTCTCCACAGATGATAATTATTCTAAAAATCCTGGATTAATTGAAATGGAGAAAGTTGTTTTATTTATACTTGCATTAATTTTTATTTAATTACTGCTTATTTACATTTAGTAAAAATTTTATTAAATTTAAAATCTGAATTTTGAAAAGAAATAAAAATAATTATTATTTTTTATTTGAAAAATCTAAAATATTTCTTAATTTTCCATAATCTTCCATGTGGGATCTATAACCAGGATTCCAATAGAGTCCTGTATTACTTGAAATGATACGTATACTTGCATTTGAAATTGTGACTTTTACAATAATTATTATAAATCTTTAAATATAAATTCATAAATTCTTACATAAGTAAAAGTCGGGTCGTGCATCACTTAACAGGAGCAATTCACCAGATTTTTAGTCTAAAAATGATACTGAGGTTCAGCTCTCCAAGCTCTTTTCTTCTTCTAGCTACAAGTTTAAGTATCCTCTCAATAGTGTGTTAGGACTCTATTTATAGGGTTTGAGAGAGGTCTATCTGCAAAAATGAAAGAAATTCGGACCACTCCATCAAATGAACCAGATAGATTCCCTTGATCAGATGGTGTCTGATAAACAGTTGGGTGTTTTAATGATGTCAGAATTGAGTGATCTTTGGCTTGCTGGATTCGTCATGTCGAGTTGCTCACTTTGACCATAAGGTTGTTGGATTTTGAATATGTTTGAAATTCTAATTATACATTAAAAACTTTCAAAAGTGATTTAACGGCTTGATTTTACTCGGATGAGACAAACTTTAGTATCATTGGCCCCATCTCGTCGAGATGATGAGTTTGACTATAAGTTTGTTTAATCAAATTTTGAATGCTTTTTAATTAAAGTTGAACATTTCATACTCAAGAATTTCTTCAATATTTGATGAAAATTTGTTAACGACATGAAATCTCTCTCTCTCTCTCTCTCTCTCTCTCTCTCTCTCTCTCTCTCTACACACACAAACACACTACACAAAAAATGGCACCACATTATATGATTTCTGTAAAAAATAAGCAGAATAGAAGGTAATATAAATAAGCTTCATTTGTCGATAACAATCAAGTTCATCATCAAATTTTTCTTTAGTTTATTGTCCCAAATCTTACTCATCTTATCAGTCCTTATTTCATTTTATTCACAATAGCATTGTATGAGATTGTCTTGTCTTAGTATAATGGTCTATCTTTCTGCATATTATTACAATATATTAGACATGGACTATATAGATAATAGCTCACTTTGACTATAATTAAATGGTAACGTAACTGATATTATTTATTTTAAATTTGAATATTTAAATTTATTAAGATGTAGAAGTTGCGTCCAAATATGAATTTCTTCAAATAAATTATATGATGATATATTTATACACTTGTAAGAAGCTATGTATGTTATAATAAATTATTTGGGTTTGGTAGGCAAGATAGAGTTTATGACGCCTAAGAAAGAATATCCCGCAATTGATGTTTTCTCTACGTGTAAGTATACGAGAAAACGGCTTATAGCTCCTATCAATTTTTATTTAATATTTTGCTTCTAATAAAATAGGGATATATATATATATATATATATATATATATATATATATATATATGTATGTATGTATATATATATATGTATGTATGTATATATATATATATATATATATGTATGTATGTATATATATATATATGTATATATTATTTTAAATAAAAATAATCGACAGTCGTAGACCACCCATCAACCTCATAAGTAGAGCCGACTAGAAGCGGACCGCCCAGAGTCAGGTGTCTTATTCAAATCCATCCAGTAATACGTGGGATTCGAACCTCGACCGAGAGACTTACACCAAAGGATGAGTCAAGGCTTCGCACATAAGGATATATATATATATATATATATATATATATATATATATATATATATATATATATAGAGAGAGAGAGAGAGAGAGAGAGAGAGAGAGAGAGCATTTGAAACATTATTATTTATAAAATATAGCATTTGTATCGTCTAATTTCTGAGTATTTACATATTTAACACCTAAATTTAATTTTTTTTAACATAAAAAATACCAATATTTTAACATTTAAAAATTGAAAAGTACCCTTTCATGCAAAGATATGGCAGTAGTATGTATGTCTAAATTAAAATTTTGTGCTAGATATGTAAATAACAAATACCTAAGAAGACTTGGGCTTATTGCATAAAAAAATATCTTAATTTATTAGAATTAAATGAAAATTTGACACTAAATAGGACGCAAAGGAGAAAAAGGATTCATGTAACTAACCTCACTTAGTGGGATTGAGGCTTTATTGTTGTTGTTGTTGTTGTATATATAAATAACAAAGAATCAGGCGGTATGCAAGACTGAACATACCAATTTTTTTAAAGGATTGAACTGTCCCCCTAGACCTAACACGAGTAAAGTTCAGGCAATAAAGAGCAAATTGATATTTAAAGATGAACAAAACTGATATTTAAGAGGGGCAAAAGACCAAATCGCCCTCCCCTATAACATATTTTGGGGTCATTTTGGCTTTCATCTTTTTATAGAATCTTAAATGAAAAATCATAGTATTTTCTCTAAATTATCACTATTTTCTTGGAGTAAAGAAAAAAAAAATGTATGTGATTAAGAATAAAGGAGTTTTCAACAGCAATGAAAGGATAAAATTAGAAGTATAAGATATGCATTTATAGCTCTAATTGATACATCTATATATATTAATTTATGAAAGTCTTGAATTATTATTAACTTAAAATCTTTGTTCACTACCTAATGAAATCATAACCAAAGTACTAAATTGTGATAATAGAATTAAGAAGAAGATGAATCAATGATGGTTGTTAAGCTTAAATTATACGAAAACTCATATAAAATCCTTTTAAAAGGGCAATTATTATTATTATTATTATTATAAAAATATTATAAAATTAGGGTGTAATGGTTTTGGAGTTACGAATTAAATGGATAAAAAGAAGAGTAGTAGATATAGTGGAACTTTCGCATTTAAAAAATAAAATATGATAAAATAAAATAATAGTAATAGTAGTAATAATTATTATTATAATATAAGTACAAATTAACAGCAAAATTTAAAATTCTCTATAAAATAAAAGGATGGATGTTTGGCATCCTCTTTTCAAGTATTTTATCTAATAAGATAGTTTCATTCTTGCTTCACAAAATGTTTTTTTATTAATATAAATATAAAAATATAGTACAAGTAAAAATTTGACAAAAGAGAGAAAATTTGTTATTTAAAAATTTGGAGGCAATGAGATATTAACTACCATTCGTGTTTTCTTAACATTTTATTTATCAAAGTTATTCAACTCTTATGTGTAGTCTAGTTTTTTTTAATATTGTATTTTGTACATTAATAATAAGCCAGCATGAATTTTAAGGAGATTTGATGGTCGACAAAAATGATGATGTGGTTGACTGAGACCCACCAAAAACTGTTCAAGGGCCCTTGTCTATTCGGTCGGCATCTGCAGGTCGAGAAGAAGGCAATCTAAATATATTTTGTCACCTCCCTCCAAGTCTTCTGACACAAAGCTTACATGGATGAACCCACCAACATTCTTCAATTAAGATGGGTGAACGATAGAAATTGCACGTATTTAAAACTATTTGTCGGGGTCCGGGGTCTCTCGGTCTCGCCTTTAGTTAGAGTCGCCTGAAAAATGGCTGGACCGGTCGCTCTCTTTGACCCCTAGGGGCCTAGCACATGGCTGTCTGACCCAAAATTTGGTCAGATGCCTTCCTGGTCTCCCGACCCCTTCTGGCTGTATGACATTTCCATGCGCACGGCCCTATAATTTTGTACTGACCAAAAAGCCCCAATTGTACCTATTATTCTAGAGGTACAAAATGTAATTGGAGGCTCGTTTCATTTTACATTCATTGTTAAACTCTCTGCTCTTTTCTACACTCTCGGGCTTTATTCCTTAGATGTGTCTCCCAAACAATTTTGAATCCAATGTCCTAAAAAGTGCGATGAATGTGGAATGATGTCGTTGATAAGAAGATGAGTGCAACGATCACAAAGATAAGAGATTCGTCAGAGAGAAGTAACCAATGTACAACACAGCAATGAAGACATGAAGGAATGTATACAATCCTGAATGCAAAAGTTAAATGCCCAAATAATCAATCAGGTGTCAAGCCAAATTGTGGAGGCCTTGAGAGCCGTCACAGCCATAGTAGAAGATCCCGCACCACCACCCCCCCTCCCACCCCCTCCTAAGGTGCAGAACCCTTCTTAAGAGGTGTCAGACATCAATTTTATGTCTTAACACAAATCAGGTGCAGAACCCTTCTTACCTGCTATTTTTCCTATATTTTACATCTTAATTTCATTTATTTAACACAAATTTATGATTGAGAAATGTATTTGGTTCGTGTTGTATAGGATGTAGGAATTGAATACAAACGAGATGGAATAGGAAAATCCAGTAAAAAAGTGCCTTGAAGCGACGTGGCCATGCTTAAGGCGGCGTGACCACTCCATTGATCGATCAAGGTTGGCATCATCAGGCCCAAAAATGACCTAACCTTGCCAAAGGTTGCAGTAGGGCGGTGTGAACACGCTAAAATAAGGCATGACCACGTTGTCCCTGGCAGAAGAATGGCATAACCACGCCGGAAACAGGCGTGACCACGTCGACGAGTGGGATTTACTTTAGGAAGTATTTTTGATGGCCCAAACCATGATTCTTGCTATAAAATCATATCTTAGGGCTTCTAAGAGAGAGTTCTACATCAGCAAAGTCTTGGAGACTGAAAGTGGGGAGTTTGATAGAGGATTTGAGGGATCTTTTGAAAGATTTCTTCCTCCTTGGGTTGAAACCTTCAAAGGAGAGTTTTCCATTACTTCGTCAGTTGTGAGGGATTTTGTATGAGAGGAAACATTGCTGACTTTGTTGGGTAAACAATTTGTTGTATGTTTTCACCTTTATGTTGCCTACAATGGAATTTCATATGGTTTTTTCGCTATGATTTTCTCCATAATGAGTGGTTTTACTTTTCTTTGTGTCTCTATGATGTAGGGAGTAGTGGATTTATCATTGATTTTTTGTAATATTTTTATTTTAATCATTTTTGTTGATCTTTTCAAGGCCAATGTTGTTGGTTAACCTCTAATCTTTATTTATCATAGTCTGGCCAATTAGGAAGTTAAAATGTTTTGTGAAACTAAAAATTCTAAATTTTGTGGAATGGAGGGTTAACTACATAATTCATAGAGGATAGATATATTCTGGTAGAATTCTGCAATCATCCCAGCGGATTGGAAAAGTCATGCAGAATGCCATGGGGATTGAGGAAGCTTCAACTTCATGAATTCTAGGTTTCTTTTAACCTAGATATAAGCATAAGGAGTCATGTGTCCCCAATTGACAACAACCACATAGGAAAACATTTAGGAAAACCACGATTGTTATGATTCCTGAATCACAGAGGCACGAGCCTCATCTAACTTGAAGGAACTCACAATTTTTTCCCTCCTATTTTATGCTTTCTTTTACCAACATGTATTCTATTTCGCTAGGACCTTAGGACTTAAACCTCTCTTCAGAATTGCCAAGCTAGGTTAATTGAAGAAGTAAACTAGAACTTTTTCTTTGGAAGAAAATATTACACTTTCTTTGTGGGATTGATATGTGATGCTCTTAAACTGCATTACTTGACAGGCGCACTTATATTGTACAGCCAACTTATGTCCTAGTAAATTTTGGCACGTCATGAGGTAGCATCGGTGCAAAACAACATAAGGTTGAACAAAGACCTCAAGAGGGTCGTAGACTCGCAATACCAAGACAGCATCAAATAAGCGTAAAAGGAAAGGTAGTGATTCGGGCGCACTAAGGTACCACGTCAGCTAAAGAATCCCTTCTCTCTCCATATATTAGGAGCTGAATCATGCTCCCAGCATTGGAGACATGTTGAGGTCAATTGGATCCCAACGACCACATCGCCTCGTTCGAATCCGAAATATCCCTGTTCAAGATCTTAGTGCATTTGAGTGTCTACTATTCTTCACCACCCTGAGGTTGTCAGCCCTGAAATAGTTCAACTCGCTCCCGATTAGCATTTTCAACAGCTTTTTGGATTAGCGCAGTTTGCAAACACCTGGGTGCTAAGGAAACGCCAGCAAACTCTGCGACAAATGAAGCAAGGACCAAACAAGAGTTTACACTCCTACATCTGATTCCATAATAAGAGGTGGGACATGAGAGATGACCCAACCCGCAATTAAGCAGTTAATTAAATTCCAAAAGATGGCCAAAAACTTGAATCTTTTTATATTTAACGACTAGTGTATAAAATAGATATGTTATATAAATTAGAATTTTAATTAATGCCTTACACATTAGGGATACTACGCAGGTATACGTATCGTTTCAAGTAATATAGAGCTTTCTTTAAAAACCTCAGTATAGAACCTACATGGATTAACAGATTTTTATACCAACTTCAAAAAACTTCTACTTACACTGCAAACACAATTTGTAGGATAATAGTGTCGAAATATTTATAAAAGGTTATAACTAAATATTTGCTAATTCTAATTTTAAGCAGAAAGTAAATGCATATTTTCTAACTAATTATGTTTAAAAGAGTTTGAATAATATAAAAAGATCTTTCCCATTACATAGTGATTATAATCAGTATAGAAATCAAAAGTTTAAAGGTTTAATTGTTGTATTGTAACAAACGGGAGCATATCTATTTTTTACCTTCTCCCGAGTGCATAAAAAATATTGGCTAATCTAAAATAATTTCCTAATTAATATGGTTATACTAGGTAGGTTCTATCCTCTCACTTCCATATCACCCACTGGGCCCTCGCTATATAACAAACCAGACCTTAGGTTCTAAACTCTAGACCAAATTGATTGAAGATTTAACCTATCATCCTAGAAACACCAATTCTACGCCAATCAAATCTTATCTCCCTGTCTATTTGCACTCCCCATAAAAATTGATTCTTATCTATCTTAAGGTCAATGTGGCATTCGCTAGTTGGGTGAAATCATAGCCCTCCCAAATCATTATCTTTCACAATGGATTTTAACATTACAAATGATCAGTTTGTAAAGTAAATTAAGAGCTGCTAAGAAAACTATCACAATTTTGGAATAAAAGAAGTCATCAAACCATTATAATCCTACAAATGGTTAGTCTTGTTGCAAGAAGAAAGATAAAGAAATCTACTCATAATTCATGGGGATAACATAAAAAAACATGATACATATTAACTGTCATGTTAACACATTAAACAAAACCTAAACAAAAATACAAGGTACTTATCTTAGACTTCTCCCCAAGAAAATCCTTTATAGTTTCATTGCTGACTTCCTCCAATAAACACACCAAAACAAACTAAACTAGACTCTAACTCACACACACACACACACAAGACTCTCACGCCAAGACTCAAAACTCCAAACACTCTCTCTACTCACTCCAACAACCTAGACTCTCTTTTTCAGCCAACAAATGGCTCTATTAAATATAGCTCTAGAAATCACCAAGAGTCACTTCAGGCACTCCTTCAAAATTCTTCCAAATTCAATGCATAAAAGCTTAATTCGATTCTGGCTCATATGCGTCAACCTTCTAGAAGTCCCAAGCCATATCCTGGCGCTTAGGCACCAGATCCTGGCGCCTAGGTGTCAGGTCAATTTCGCTCCATTTGACTTCTTTTCGCTTCAATATTGCTCCTTTTGCTCTTTAAGCTCCAGCTCTTGTACCTACAATCAAAAAAATGCAAAATACCTTTCATTAAAGTGCAATATACTTAGAAATATGTAAAAAAGTATATATAAAAATAGCACAATTTAAGGCGTATCAATTCCCTAAAACTTAAAAGCTATTTGTCCTCAAGTAACATATATATATATATAAATACTTTAATTAATGGTAGTAGATTTTATTAAAGGTTACTATACTTTTCCTCCATAAATGTGATAGTAAAACTTTAGAAAAAAATTCTTAATAACTCAAGATAGAACTAGGGTATAAGAATATTGAGTGCTTAAGTTAGGAATTCTGATTTTCTATTCATTTCAAAAATAATTGTAATTTTTCATACTTAGGAATCTTAAGAAAATTTTAAAGATATAATTATATGAGAACTCTACTAGTATAGATTTTCCTAATACTTTAACCTTAAGAATAAGTTCAAAAGTGTAAATAAGTTTCTTCCTTTCAGATAATTCAAGTGAAGCCAATTTTTAATTAGGCATCTCCTCAAACTTCTCCTCACATATTTTTCTTTTTAATTTTCTTTTTCTTTTGATATTGTTATTCATTTTCTTTGAGGATTAATTTTAATCATTACTTTTCTTTTTCTTTTTATTTGAGGATTGCTATATCTGGATAGCATTTAATGAATTTAAACTTCACTATCCTCCTCCTAAAGTTAAAAACCTCTCATATTTTTTACTTGATAATGTTTATTAGCACAAAAACGATATTTCATAGAGTCTCTAATTCTTTTTAAAGTGTAGATCCAAAATCCATAATGTCTCAAAAGTACAATTTTTCATACTCATATTTTAAATTGTCATTATTCCTCATATTTCTTTCTAGATCCAATATTCTTTTATTGATTTTCTGAATTTGCATATTAATATCATCCTTAAAATTTATAAGAAGTGAATCTTTATAAGATAATTCAGGATCTCCCAAATTTTCGATTGAATTCTCTCTAGATAATTCAGATTCAGGATCAAAATCTTCTATGTTACTTTTATGTTTCAAGTTATCTTCCAATTCTTCTCCTTGATAATTATTAAATGATGGAGGTGGTCTTTATATACATATCTTAGTTGAGGAAATAGGTTTTTCTAATTCCTTATGAATTTCTTCCATTGGTCTTCCAATATCCTTATCCTCTTTTCTCAACTCAAAGTTCTTTTGAAATATATACTCAATTTCTCTTCCAAGTCTTAGTTCAATAACTTTATTTAGTTCATTATTTAATTCAGATTTTTCTTATGATTGAGTCGAATCTGAAGATATAAAGACTGGTGGCATAGATGAATTCCCTAAATAGGTGGGCTTTAAAATTGTATGGGGTACATCCATCTTAAGTTCATGAGATTTTTCAACAAATGGAATTACAAGTTCACTATTTTTGGTAGTGTCCATCATTTTACACATCTCTTGAACATACATACGGTCTTCTTTAGATAACATTTTCAACTTATCATGAATGTTTATTTCTATCTCATCCGTTAAGTTACTTTCAGAACTTTTTTGGAAATAGTCTTTACTTAGATAATCAATTTCATCCATCTAAAAACAATCATCATCTTTTCTCTCAGCTGGATATTTCATAGTCTTTAACACATCAAAAGTGGTTTCCTGGTCATTAATATTCATAATCAACTCTTCTTCTTTGCACATCTATCATAGCTTGTCTAGTAACAAGGAATACTTGTTCATTATTATTCTCTTTAGGTTTGATCTTAGTGTTGCTATGAAATGTTCTTTGAGGTCAATTGCTAAGTGAATTAGTAATTTATCCTAGTTGATTCTCTATGGTTCTAATTGCAGCATTTTGACTTTGCAACTGGTTTCCCATTTGTAATGTCACTTCTTCTATAGACATGTTCTCATCCTCAAATTGTTGATCATTATTAGAGTCCAGTGAATATGAAGGTTTATAGCTTGTGTTACCCTGATTATTTCAACTTTCATTACGATTTGCATGATTATTTTCTCATTTTTTGTTTCCACCCCCAGTAGTATGATTCCAATTAAAATTAGGATGGTTCTTCTAACCTGGGTTGTACAAGTTAGAATACGGGATGTTTATGGTATTTAAAGTCTCATATAATAAGTTATAACCAATCATTTCCCTAATAAACTTTCCTCATTTACAGAAGTAAATTGAGGCTGGTTTATTCCAAATTAGTCCAACTTCCTTTATATTGCAGCAACATGAGATGCAAGATTTACAATCGCATCTATATCATGAACACTAGCTAGTTTTTTTAGGATTTACCCTTGAAGAGGGCCATTGAAATTCATTTGCAGTCATTTCCTCAATTAATGCATAAGTTTCATTAAATGATTTTGACATTAATGAACCACCACCAGCAGCATCAATAATGGACCTAAAGGATCCTAGTAACTCATTATAAAAAGTTTGAATGATTAACCAATCCGGCAAAGCATGGTGTGGACACTTTCTTACGAGTTCCTTAAATCTTTCCCAGGCTCCGTATATCGTTTCCCCTTCATACTTACAAAATGAGATAATTTGTTTCTAAGTTTAGTAGTCCTTGAAGGTGGAAAATACTTAGCTAGGAATTTTTGAGTTAACTCCTCCTAATTTTTAATAAAACCAGGTGTTAATGAGTATAACCACATTTTAGCCTTATCCCTTAGTGCGAAAGAAAAAAGTCTTAGCTAATGACGATCGTTCGATATGTTGTTATAACGAAATGTAGCACAAAGTTCTAGAAAACTAGATAAGTGTAAATAGGGATCTTTCAAAGGAATTCCCCAAAATTGGTTGTTCTGCACAAGTTGGATAATCGCTGGATTTAGTTCAAATGAGTCAGCTTCTACTATAGGGTTTTGTATACTTGAGTGAATTACATTTATCATAGGATTTACATAATCCATCAATGATTTATGCTGATTTTCCAAGTTATTATTTTGAATTTTTTCCATTTCTATTTCTAGTATTTCAAGTCATTTCTGTTTTTTTTATTTTCTTCCATTTTTCTAACTCGGGACCATAAGGCACAAGTCCTACAGATCATTTATTTTACATACATAACACAACAAACAATACATTAACAATAAAACAAATAAAATGAAAAATATATTCAACACAACAAAATATTTTCACAAACACCTTATTTTTCACACAAACAGTTTTTTCACAACACTTTTTCATACCAAAAATAATTTTCATAAAAAAAAAATTTACGATAGTAAAGTTTTCCAATTCTAAGCCTAAATTTTTTTTCAACTGAAATTCTTCTAAAATACTTACTGAAACTTCCCCGGCAACGGTGCCAAAAAACTTGATGCGACTTTTTTATATGCAAAAATTTATGAACCCGTATTTATATATTTATAATGATTTTGTGAAGTCACAATTTCAAACGCAAGTATACGTATCGCTCAAGTAATACAGGGCTCTAGTGGAGTCTCATTTATCGATCGTACAGGGAAGCGAGGTAAAAGGTCCTTAGTCAAATTCTAGTCTACTACTATTAGACTTTAGTTTGGAAGGTTAATATAAGTGGTTTTTTTTAACAACTACTCTTAAAGGTAAATCTTAATTTTAAAATAACTAATAACTACTCCTAAAGGAGAATATTAATACTAAAGATAACCCTTTCTGGATAAATTGATTTGGAGAATTTCAAGATAATAAAAACTATTATTCTCAACTAATGAATTGGATAATGTAAAGGAATGAGATGCATTAAATAGTGTATGTGCCAAATAGGAACAATCATATTTTTTACCCTCTTCCGAGTGTATCAAGAACATTGGTTAATCCTAGGTTTAGAACCTAAATCAGTGGTTAGGCTGGGAGGATACTGGCTTTCACTCCAGAGCTCCCACTTCCCTTTGCTTGAAGACTAACTCTCGCTTTAGTTTCCAAACACTAGGACCAAATTTGGGATTTTAGTCTGTCACCATAAAATCTCAAAATACACCTATCAAACCAAATTTTCCTATTTATTTGCACTCAACCCCCATGAACTACGGAACTCATTCATGGACATTGAATGTGGTTCCACTTTGTTGAGAACTACACCACCCTTTTGGGACAATGCAATTACAACGACTTTTAACAATACAACGGGCCCTTATTGTAATGTAAATGAACTGCAAGTAAAAATCATTACATTTATAATTAAATCCACTTCTAACATGTAACACAATATCCTAAACATGAATCCTACTCATTGCAAAAGAAAAGTAAAATTAAAATAATGGAATAATCTTATTATGCTACTATTTCCAAATAAGAAGAAAGAATAAGAGAAAGACATCACAAAGCAAAAAGAAAATATAACGGAAAACCACATTTCAAAGCAAATCTACAAAATAAGTATTTACAAAATCATAAGATAATGAAGAACACAATACTTGGTTTTTCCCCTTGAAAGAAAGATGAAAATATCTCCCATAAAGGCTTCTGCTGATCCATGCAATGTTAGAGCAAACCCTTACAAATTATCTCAAATTTCCCAAGATAAAAATCTACATTTTTACTCCTATTATAAGATCTCTCAAGATTCTCCATGTTTTTCCTAACATTCTTCTCTTCTTTTCTGACCTTAAATCGTTCTTTTAAAGTGTAGGAATGAAGTTTGAAGAGTTTCCACAAGAAACTGTTCAAAAAACATTCAAATATGTTAAAACTCGGCCCCTGACCGTCCAATATCGCGTCCAAATTGTTTGGGCGCAGTCCGGCGCCCTATCGGGCGCTATCCGGTGCTATTTTCCACTTATTTTATTCGTTCTCTGTTTTCTGGAGCGGTCCGGCTCCGGATAGGGCGCTGTCCAGTGCTGGTACTATGCAGCTCCACCATTTTGCTTTGTTTGACTCTGTTTCAGCTCGGATTCGCCTCATTTCAGTTGTGTTGCGTTCCTAACAGATAGCCCTACAAAATAAGCGTAAAAATAACCTTTCTTCAAAGTGTAATCTCATTCAAAAATATTCAAGAAGTGTAAAAGAAATTAAGCAAAGAAAGACTTATCAAAATGTGATAGGCCAAAATTTATTTTTTGCTCGTTTTAGCTCCAAATTGCACCATTTTTGTTTTCTTTTTCTCCAAAAGTCATTTATTGTACCTAAAACTAAAAAAAATACAAAATAACTTCCTTTATAGTGCAATATCATTAAAATTAAGCATAAAAAGTATATGAAAAATCAAACATTTTTTAGGCGTATCACCTTACCGCCACAACCTTACTCCTCTCCCTCTTTTTCTTGTCTGATTTTTCCCATAGTTCCTCAGTCATGCCACCAAAAGAGCTTGGTCATAGAGTCATGTTAACTAGCGCATCTACCATATACTGGAACATGAACAAGTTCTGGCCCTTGTTCATCTTAGCATAAGCTCTTGTGGACTCAAGTAGGGTCTTCGACTTGGACTCATCCTGAAATGGGTTAGATTTAAATTCCCCAACCCTTCTTGTTTTAAGTGATCACAAACATATATCGCCTTTCCTTAATCTTGCTCTTAACCCCAACCGCTTGGAGTATCTAGCCATATGAGAAGATCGCGTAGGCATTCCTATCCACCTTAAAACTAAGAACTGGGAAAGGAGCTCGATGGACCGGGGAAGCTCTAGCTGTCAAAGAAAGGTAACAAATGTCAAGATGATCTTCATGTAATTTGGCGTCACCTGCACCAGGATGATGTCGTAGTGGTTGAAAATTGAACGGAGCTTGTGACAAAGTAGCAAACATAATACAAACTTGAACTGGTCTACATAGACAACCAGATTATCCACAAACATGCTTGACGTCCTCTCATCCTTCTCCGGTGGCCTAAGAAATACTAAATCCCCAAAAATAGAAGACTCTTGAAAGACTTTTGTCTATCTTATTATTACAACGGATACAACATAGAGGGGTTCACACGAACAGCTCAAGCAGTATTTAGGAGCCATGGTCAGCGATCAAAAGGAAGAAAGTGGTATAGAAAGTCAAAGTTAAAAAAGAATCACAAAGAGAAAAATATAACGAAGTAGGGTTTTGACGAGCCACTGATCCTACTTATAGCATCTTACAAAAATTCAAAACGACTCAGAGACATATGGGTCTATTTTCGCATTCAACCATGGGAATGGAGTTACATCATACACACATTACAATGCAAAAAAAATTAATTTTTCATTTAATCAACATATTTATATTTATAATATGGATCCGCCCAATTACAACTTATCAGCCAGAAAGTGAATACCTTATAAAAGCATCGGTTGTTGCCTCAGCCTAAGCATAACCAAGCTGAGACAATCGTCGATACACTAATTCCCCTCGTAACCTAAACTTATCTACTCTTTCTATTTTAGATTGAAGTCGAGAGATCGAATACGTCTCTCAAATCAAAAACACTTCAGTTTTATTTAATGTCAATTGAGGTTATTTTATATGCATGTTATTTGCTAAGGTTGTGAATGCAACAATTTAGGAATATGAATGAGAATATGACCTGTACACATATGCATAATATATTGCTTTTATTCTTTGATCATCAGGCACTCACACATTGCACAATAGAGGAATGGTTTGTCCTGTGAGAACCATTTTGCCAAATATAAGTAAAATTTGTCCTAATCTCTAAGAGCATAGTAGTGAATTAGGTTTAATCTATTATCACTTGACGGTTAGTTAAAGAATAAAACATAAAAAATACAGGTGAACTTAAAACCTTTGAAACACTATAACCTCAAACTAACTTGAGGGTTAAAAGTGTAAAATTTCATTAAGCATAATAAATACACCTATGGGGGAGTTCATTTGCATAATTCTTAATCAGATACTGAAATTAATCACTTCCCCTTTCTAATGGGTAAATTGAAACAAGGAAACTGAGCACGGTTTAAAGCATCACAACGAAACTTTAACTTGGGATTATCAACTCAACAACATAAGCAAGGTTGAATGAACTTGAAATGGTACAAGGAATTCTAAAGTTGTTTAGGGCTATCCACTGAATACCTTTACAGGTCTTTGGATATTTTAAAACACATTTGAGTTTGATATGATTTGTTGAGGAACATCATTCACAAAATCTAAGGATCGGTCAAGATATGATTCAGGACCCTTGAAATTAAGACATATAAATGAGAAATATACCATTACGACTTAATCTACAATATAACCTAATGCTCAGGGGTGTGGGCCTTGGATAAAGTGTCCAAACCCTCATAGAAATTCAGGATATTTAAAGTGGTCACTTACGTGTCATTGAGGTTGGTGTAAGTTGAAGACTTTTTGTGGTAGAGCGATGATGCAAAAGGCTTCTGATGTTTAAGATGGGTAATGGACTTGTATTGAGTCTCCCAACCCAATGAACTTTGTGAGGGTGTAGGATTGGCAATACTATCCTCCAGTATTTGGTAAAAGACCACCCTTACTTTTAGGAGCTACAAGTGATTCTTACCTAGCAATATGAGTGAATTGTGAAATGCATAATTTATAAAATAAAAAATATATTTTTGAGATGAAATTGATATTTTGCCTTGAAACTGATTTTTTGTAAAAATTTAAAATACCTATATCTATGATAAGTTAAGGATACTTCTGGATGGCAAATTCACTTGTTAGTCACATTAATTGATTTGAGAGTTGCCCTCTCCTGACTGCTTTATTGGTAGTCTTCTGCCTTATATTAGGTATCATCGGCTCATATTGTTATTAAATGCCTACGGGCATCTTTTGAGGGTTGATATGGCCACGGGCCCTAAGGCTGACTTCCCGCATAACTAAAATTCTTGCCCCAGGTTCTGATCTTTTGTTAGTGTCACCTAACTCATTATACATGTCGATATCTTTCTCGTGCTTTTGTTCTTTTTAAAAGATATATGTGCACGCTATATTTATAATACTAGCCTTGCAACAATTGCAGGAATTTCAGGTACATATTATTACATTTCTTTCTTTTACCGCACTTCCATTTACTGTACAATATATCATGTTTTACTTTCATACACTTGCAAAGGCCCCTAGGGTGGATAGCAGTACGAAATATGCTAGGTGAGACCCTACAACAAGTCATGAGATAATAATAGCATTTTTATACCTAAACTTAAATCCTAAACCTGCAACCATTACGTCAAGCAGTTCGGAGCAAGCTGCACGCAGATGGAGGACAACTACAGACAAGTATCAAAATTCAACAATAAAGGGGATCTACTCCAGTTAAACATTCCTTAGTATTAAATAACAAAAATCCATAGAACTTCGAGGTTATTCGTCTAGCATGATATAAATTCTCACATTATCTCTTAGGCTTTTACACATTCATATCCAATATAAATTCTAACTTTTTAAGGTTCTGAGGTTATCATTCAGTATGACATAAATCCTCTTATCTTTCTATGCTACTTTCATAATTGGATAGTATGCAAATGTAAGTCCTAAACTTTAAATAATATGGCAAAAATAAACATTTAAATGATTTCACTTTTAAAATGTAAAGCTAAATAATATGATAGTTTGAGAAGTCACCAAGGCTTACCTCAAGATCTGTGACATCCCCTACCTCACTCCTTTAGATTCCAAAATAATTGTTCCTATTTTGAGTTACCTTATTCGACTTTCTAGTATCCAAACTTAAAGCCTAAAAATTGGATTTCTGAAGATGAAACCTCTGATTATTATCGAGAGTTTTCTTAAGATATTTCAGTCATTTAAAATGTAATTAATTATAGGGTTTGCCCTTACGGGGAATTAAGAATCTAGGTAAAATAAACTTTATATAATCTTCAATATTATATAGGGAAACTTATCTGTCACATAAAAGGTTCGCAGACCAAATAGATGCCGTGAATTATTTAGTTTATATAATCGAGCTCATCGTCAAGTAGTATGCTCATCGTTGGACGGTTTATTACTTGTGGTATTGGGGTCGATTACTTAAACTATTAAGTATATGAAATATATTCGGTCTCATTTCTCAAAATTAAAACACTATTTTTAAATTAAAATTATATCTATATTAAATTATTTTCAAAAGTAATCAATAGATTCCCAAATGGTGACCAACATCGAGAAAAGAGACGATGTTAGCTATAGGTTGAGATGAATCAACCTAGCCAGGTCAAAATTTGGGTTTGAGTTTGATTTTGACTAATTTGTTGTTTTTTGATATGATTTTTTCTTCTTTTTTTTATTCAATTTAATTTAGGTTTTGTGATTTTTTTTTAGTTACACTACTTTTATTTAGCATATGGAGCAAATTTCAAACAAGCGCAGCATCAGTGCCCCCCCGGAACGAGATAATATTTTTAAAACATCATGACACATAGTACTTCTTGAGACATATTCAAATGACTAGGAGGTTATGTGAAAAGTCACCCAATTTTAAAGTACTATATGATCTATATTCTTCTTTAACATTAGTTTTGTATAAATTATTCATATTGTCTTAATAAGGCATTACGACATTTCCTTATCATGTGTCACTCCTTTTTGGGTTGTCTTTTCGATGAGCTTTGAACATCCAAACTAGTTTCTCTCTTCTTCTTCCATTTTTGTCGTGAAAGGAGGGTTGAGACTAACTAACAATGATCTTGTTCATGTCCCCTTTTTGCCATTGACAGCTATCAAAAAAACGAAACCAACTATCCCTTAATGAGAAAGAGAACTCAGCAAGTCTAACTTCCTCGTCAATGGAAGTCCCCTTTTAGGATTCAATGGACACAGTTTTACTCTTTGTTAAATTATCAGGTTTACTCTCCCTCATCCCATCCCCGGACTTCACCTCAAATGCGAGTTATAGAGGAGTTTCCACCCTCTCATCGAGTTGCAAAAAGACGACTTTTAATTTCCATGTCTTTTGGTGTTTCCTAATTCTTCATTTCTTTTTTTTCTGCATTTAATTTCTACATCTCTTGAAAACATTTCATCTTCGGCAAAGATCAGGAAGCGACGAGGTAGACATCGATTAACTTTATTGTAAGCTTGACGATAACATGTTTTTCTTCTCTCAGGACGCTGTTGACAGAAGTTCTTGAGCTAAAATTAGATCTGACGTTTTGCACTCTTTATGGTGTCTAATTTCATAATTGTGACGGGTATCATTTTATAGAATTAGTCTGCTTGAGACTTCAGTGCTGGTTTTTGCACTCTTTAACTTGTAAGTTGGCTCAAATCGCTTACCATCACATATGTCAACTTAAATGAGGCCATTTCTTAAAAATTTGTAAATATTAGAGTGCCCACCAAATTCTGTTTAATGTTACATACTGATTTTAGAGATTTCTGAAGAAACAAAATACTTCACGACTCATCTGTTAAACTTGGTGTTTCTTTCAAAACTTATCCATATGAATTTTAATTTGATTTCATTTTAAGCTTTAACTTTTATTTCATTTTTGAGCTTGGAGAGATTTACGATTTTTTTATTTCAGATTTGAGATTTTTTTGTTTTGAATCTGGACGATATGTTTTTTATTTCGAGGGTTTTGAGTTTTGCATTAAATTTTGTCAGACTTTATTTCACTTGGAGTTTAGATAAGGACTTTAAGAGTAGAATCCAGACTCATAAGAGGAATAAAGTGAAAGTGAAATATAAGACTCAGTCCGAAACTGGAGGGGACCTATTTCACATCAGAATCACTTCGACCAATTTCGTTCATCACTCCCAACACACCACCATATTAGGGGTCCAACTCACTTTAGAATTTAGAGATTCTAGAACCCTGCTATTTATGGATGGTTAATTTGACGGCTTCAAAATCAAGGCGAAGTTGACTATACCTGCTCAGATATGTTAATGGAATAGTAGTCTGGTCTGCGAGGGATGTGAACACACTACTGATGTATGAAGATAAAACCACCTTATCAAAGATGGAGAGAGAAGCTACTCCCCAACGAAATTGCCAAAATTTGTCAGTCGATTTTTTAGGAATTCCTATCGGTTGCTTTATATATATATATATATATATATATATATATATATATATATATATATATATATATATATATATATAATTAAATTTTAAGATAGTACTTTAATTTTAAAGAATGGGACCGAAGAGATCTCATATATTTAATAACTTAAATAACCAAGCACAACACTATAAGCATCACACCCCCTCGAAAGATAAGTGTATTACTTGACAACGGGCTCGATTACATAAACTAAAGAATTTATGATATACGTTCAGTCTGTGAATTTTGTGACCGACAATTTATCTATCTAATATAAAGATTACATAGGATTTATATTATATGGGTTCCTAATTCCCTGTAGAGGAAAGCCCCTATAGTTAATTATATCTTAATTGACCAAAGTAACTTAAGAAACTCTCGATTAAGATCAGGGATTTCCTCTTCAAGAATTCAAAATTAAGTTTTCACGATTGGATATAAGGAAATCAAGTGAGAATTGCTAACTAGAAACAATTACTTTAGAGATCAAAGAAGCAAGAAGAAGGGAATTTCACATATTCTAAGAAGAATCCCAATGACCTCCCAAACTATCCTAATGTTTATCTTTACATTTTGGAAGTAAAGTTATTTGATGTTTACTCATGTCATTTGTTTAAATGTAGGGCTTATACTCGCAAAATATTTGATCGTACAAAATAGCATAGGAAGATAAAATGATTTATGTCGTACTGAACGAACGACCTCGAAAACTTAAAGGGAGTTAGGACTTATACCGCACAACGTGATTGTGTAAAAGCCTAAAGATATAAAATGAGAATTTATATAGTACTAGACAAACAACCTCAAAATTCTAAGTGCTTATGTTATTTATGACTAAGGAAAGTTTTATTGAAGTAAATCCACTTCATTGTCTGTTTCCGCCTGGAGTTGTCCTCCGTTCGCTTGAATCCTCATCCTACTTCCCGAGAAGCTCGCTCTAAGCTCTTTATTGTGATGGTTTTGGGTTTATGGTATGTTTGAAACTATGATTATTGTTAGGCCTCAGGGCTTGCCATAGGGTTTCTCCTAAACAGGTGGCCTACTGTCTTCTACCTTAGAAGTCTTTTACAGGTATAGTAAGTAACAAAATAGTAAAGTTGCATGTAAATATATATATATATATATATATATATATATATATATATATATGCAAGTAAAACACAGTAAGAAAGAAAGTGAGTTAAAAAAGAATGTGGTGGTACATATTTGTCGCCTCTAATGATATCCAGGAAAGAATCGCAATTAAATGTTTTATATGTAAAAATAGATATTAATGTATGAAAGATCAGAGCTGAGTATAAGAATTCAAGCTAGGTGTGGGCTCAGACTCAGGACCTGTGACCCTATGAACTCTCGAGGGACATTCGTAGGCAATTATAAGCAATTTGTGTTTTATAAAGTCCAAACTCGGATAGAAGCTACAAACAAAATGAACAAAGGAGAGCAATTCCTAGCCCAATCATGGTGACTAACAAGTGGACTCGTATAAGGTAACACCCAAACTTGTTAATTTGTCAAGTCATAGACATTCACTTAGCCGCCAAAATGTTAGCACCGCAAGAAATGTTTTTATTGTATATGTATTTTCTTTTTTGTAAATATTATGGTCCAGGAATTAGTCACGTTGTTGGGGTGGAATTACCAGCAGCCTAAGAAAATAAGGGCAACTTTTTACCAAGTGTTGATGAATAAAAGTGTCCATCCTGCACCCTTCTGAAGGTCGTTGAGTCAGGGTAAGTATTGTTTAATTATCCCGCTTTTTAAGCACTAAAAGCGTTTCGCATCATTGCCCATATCCCTGTCACTTCCCACCTATACACCTACTCGATGATCCATATATAATTGCCACATTATGAATGTCTCCATTTGAGCCTGAGTATCTTCACCATTGATGTTAATGAATGCATATGAGAATTTTATGAAGGTTTGCATGTCTAGTATTCAATCCCTATGTATTTAGGTATTTAACTCCTAAACTTGCACCTTTAGAATTTTTGTCATCCTAATCTTTCATAACACACCATGAATACCACCATTGCCATTATTAAAAGAGGAATGACATCATTTATGCATATGTAAGGTGGCATGAATAAAAATTAATGGTTAGGAGTTAGTATGCAAACACATAAAAATTGAACGGCATGTTTGTAAATCCTCAGAGTACGATTTATCCATCCCAATGGGCTGCCTAAGAATAAACACCATGAGCCATTCAAAGATGTCACAATGTCACCAAAATGGGTACACAGATCCTCATATGTAATCACATTCCAAACAGCATAGATCAGTGTACCTTGAAAGATATATAAAGAATATAAGGAGAATAAAAGTATCAAGAAGTGTTAGACCACCTTAAAGTGTAAATTCAACTTTTCTTGGATAATGTTTGCCAACCATGTATTCCATAGAAATGAGAGTCTCTCGCCCCTTTGTATAAGAAAAGTAATTGTATCAGCATGTCATAAAGATCTCAATCCATGTGTTTCATGCAATTAAAAACAAACTTCAGGAAACTACAAGGGCCCTTAAATGCCTCGCATCAAGAATCAATAAACCATAGAGACTCTAAAACATTATACCACTTAGTAGCTATAATTATGTTGTTTCTCATTGAAATCATAGAAGATAGAGATATTGTTTCCCCCCTTTTTGTATTATAAAATGAAATGATGAAAGTCTTTCAGATTTTATAGAATAAGGCTACCAATAACCTCAACACACATTTACATACATGCCCATTAAGTGCTTTTGTATTTGCATACTTGCGTAAATTTTCAAATGTAGATATTAAATGTAAAAGCACATAGAGATTGAGTTGTAGTTATGTAAATTTAATTTCAAGTGTTTAACATGTAAATTTCTCCTCTCTTTTCTGAATCGCTTGTGCATGTGACTTGAACCCATACAGCTACACTCACACATGTTTAAGATATATCACCAATCATGCTATTAATCAACATCCAAATTTTTTAAATGACTCTCTTTAATTGGATGGACTAAGCAAGGTTTAGTATTCCAATATAGTGATTCCTGAAAAGTGTCAAAGCTGATAAGCAGCAACAACAAGGAAAGAGAACAACAAAAAAAATAAGGAAGTAATATTTCACCTCCCTAGCATTAGATTAAATAAGATAATCAGAAATCACATTACCACCTTCAAACACAGCAAGCATCTTTTTCTTTCATTCATTCTGACCTACAAAGCAATATTTGTCCCTTAAGACCACACAGCTCTCCATAACTACAAAGCTATTCAAGTATCAATTTTTATTATGAAAGGTAATTACTCCTGAGGAGGAAAGTATATTGGAACAACATTTACAAGCATTTTTCCTAAATAGCCTATCATGAAAAGAAATCAGGCTCAATCTTTGTGAATATTTCTGCTTCCAGCAAGATAGAGGATGTTAAAATTGTAAATTAAATAACAGCATTAAAATCAAACAAGTTTCCACAATATGAAAAAAAAATATTGCTTTCGATAAAGTTTAACAAAACTTTCAAGAGAAACCTCACTAATTTAACCACACATAAAAAGTTATATTTCATTTTTTTAACTTAAAATCATGATATTTTATATATTTATTTATATTAAAGTTTTAGATGGTAAGAATGTAAAGAAGTAAACTTTGAGAGTTAAATATATAAGCACCCAGAAGTTGGGTGGAATAAATGTAAAAAAATGAAGATCAGGTGTTATATATAGGAACTGGTTGGTATTGTATGTAAATGGCACCCTTGTTTAAACAAAAATAGGATAGTTTTGCATCATTCAGCACCACCCCAGTATAGATCTCCTGGTTATAAGTTCATAAAGCTTTGGAATTGTTGGTATGCATGTAAAGGAAAAAGGTTTAGATATTAGACAGTAAATACAAAATAATTAAGTGGCATGTATGTAAATCTTCCTTGATAACAAACAAATGCGCATGGGGCTTCGCTTACAATTTTTAACAGCATTGGAAACATATGGTATAAAGACTTTCATAGATATTCTTGATCAAGCATCACTTAGCATTAATCCTTATAGTTCACCGTTTCTAAAAGAAATTGAAAATCCAATGCTCAATAGTTTGAAAAAGTAATCCAAAAGAAAATCTAAAGTTCTCACAAACCAGAAAGGTAATGTGATCTTAATATTTGAAATAAAATATCATCCAGAATGTGCAAATTAAATAAGAAAGCAGCAAAGGATAGAAAATCATATCTCAAAATAATCCAAGCCTTGGCTAGCTGAATCAAAAGGGATTCAAAATAATTATAACTAAGTATTAATCCCAATGGGCGTGTTAATTTTCAAAGAAGGGCCTTCCTCCCCATGGCAACTTCAATCGTTTGACAATAAAAAAAAAAAACAAAACAAGAACGAAAAAAAATATAATCTTAAGTTCGAGATCATTCAATGATTCAGCCTCACTTCCCTCAATAGAGAACAATAACGGGAATCTGAAGAAAAAATAGAAGAGCCACAGTCTTGCCCCTGAATTCATATGTATTTAACTGCTGCTACGGAGAATGAATAGTATACTAGTGATTTGAATCGTGTTTCCATAAACTAAATAAAGAGTTTCCCTCAATTTCCGAACCAGCCGAGATAAATCAGCTCACAAGAAGATTTGCTCATATGAAATATTACATGAATGAGCACAACTATTGCTCTTGAATTCCCATAGGACCCGAGAGCATAGAACCTTCAATTTTTTAGAATGAGCGAGTCAAAATATACCATAAAACTTTCATATATTTTTAAAACAAGAGCATCAAAACTTTCTATTTCCACATGTTATAAGTGTAAGATTTTTAAATCTTTCAAAAAAAAAAAAAGAAAGAAAGTGCATGGGGTTTCAGATTTTCACCACCTTCCACAAATCAAAAGCATAGATCTTTTAAATCACTCCAAAAGTAAAAAAATATATAAGCTTCAAATTTTCACCACCTTTCACAAATGAAAAGCATAGAACTTTCATCTTTCCAAAAGTAAGAAAATATATAAGCTTCAGATTTTCACCATCTTAATATATAGAAATTCCAGACTCCCACAAAAACGGATATATATGAATTACAAATTACAAGTTCTTTATGTATTTACAATTCTAATGCCTAATTATTGCATCTATAATGCCCAGATCTTTGATATCATGTCCAAAATAGTCACCAATATAGCTTTTCATGCATGGGCAGAGTGGCATATTGTAAACATCGAGGTTTAAGTGTTAGATACGTAGGTTCATAGGAATAGTTATGCACGGTCTTCTATACACTCGAAGCCCTCCTCAATGCTTCTCCCTCTCGGCACGAAATCCATCCCACACTCGAAGCCCCAACGAGACCGAAGCCCCCTTCTACCTCGGTCGTGTCGCCGGCCGACGCTGGCAAGGTCTCCTACCTCACTCCTCAATTCCTATATTTTTCTCTCTTTATCTGCGTAAATATTATGTAGGCAATTTTTCTCTTAAAATGGGGAGTGTCGTCAGGTTATAAAGAGAGAGAGATTAATATATTTTATTTTGATATTATATTATTATTATTACTAATATATTTTATTAAAATTCATCAATTCGTGTGTGATTTGCTCGCGTATGGAACCATAATAAAATGAGTATTTTTCTTAGGTAAAATTTACGTTTCAAACGTGCTCGCACATTCAGTTTCATCATTTGAAGTCATCTGGACAAGTTCATCAACAATCAAGTCAATTTAAGTCCAACTCACCCGCAACGCAGCAAATGCGATTTGTTGAGCTTATCAAGTCATTGACCAAGTGAAATGTTGATTACTCCTCACATAAGCGATCAACCAGGTCCAACGGAATGCCCTCGTCAATGAGTCGGTCAACCGGTACCGAAGGGTCTCAAATTCATGTCACGAGGGCTCTTATTTTAATTTAATTTAATTTTGATATTAATTAGTGAAGGTATAAGAATTGCAGTGTTTATGTGTTATTGTGTAAATTATGGTGCGTTGAAGAACAAAAGCTCATAAGTCCAAAAGGTCTTCCTAGTACACTCAATCCTTATAGAAACCTGCCTTAACTTTTAACATGTTAGTTCCAAAAGACTCAAGTAGATAATATTGAGGATTTGAAACCACACACATGAGGCTTAAGCGAAGTCAAGAAGTGATTCGACTTTTTAAGTGGGTGGGTCTCACTACTAGTCCTCTAAGATAATCAATAAGAATGTCATATGACTAGATCATAAACTTTATGAGAAAAACTAGAAATCAACAAAAATGAGGTCAACATATTCGATTCTACAATCCACTTATGTAATCAAAAGAGAAAGGTAAATTTTATATCTTGATATTCACCAAACCAATTGATCTAGTTGGATTTAGCTTTAGACTTAATGTTGTAATTTATGAGTTGTTAGAAAAATCACCTTAACTGACATTCCAAAATAAGACCTTAGCGTAGTAGACTAAAATTTCTCTTATTGGATTTGTTATTTCATTCTCTGTGGGATCGATAATCTGGACTTAATATAGCCCTATATTAATGAAATGATACGTATATTTGTTTGAGAAATCTCATTGTGTAGGAAAATTTGATTTCAAGAATTCAATCAATTTATTAGAGAGCAGATCAAGTTTTCTGGTGTCATTTCCAAGACTTACATTATTGTGATAATAGATATGGTGGATCAAGTTTTTGGCGTTGTTGTCTGGGAACGACAATAAAGAACTTTATGAGAATTTTAGTTGAATCTAAGACTTAGATTTAGATATTGTAGTGTTATTACATAGTATGTTTTAATTATTGTGTGCTATTTAAAAGAGAAAATATATAAAAAAAATTTTGAGTGTTTGACGTGCTTGATATCTATTCTATTAGTTAAGTCTTTAGGATTGATTGTGTATTTCAGAAGATGAAGACCTTGAACCCTACGACTTTGAACTAGACAAAACTTTTAGGAGGATTAGAAACCATAAAAGACTTCAAGAATCTATTGTAGAAATGGTGAATCAGCAAATCAATGAAGAATCGGTTCATGATTATAATCTAATAGACCTTTAAGGGATTATGCGAACTCTATGGTGGATGAAATTTATTTAAGTATTCAAACTCACACTATAGATGCACACACATTTGAACATAATCCTTTTATTATTCAAATGGTGCAAAATAATCAATTTGAAGAATCCGCATTTGAAGATCCTAACTTACATTTGGCGAGTTTTTTAGACTTTGCACCACATTCTACTATAACGGTGTTTCCAATGATGCTTTTAGGCTTAGGCATTTTCCCTTTTCCCTAAGGGATAAAGCCAAAATGTTGCTTAATTCATTAACACCAGGATCAATTAGGACGTGGGGGGATTTAGCCTAAAAATTTCCAGCAAAGTATTTTCCACCGTCTAAAACCGCGAAGTTGAGGAATGATATCATGTCATTCAGTCAACATAAAAGTGAATCAATTTATGAAGCTTGGGAATGATTTAAAAAAAAGTTTAGGAAGTGTCCACATCCTGCATTACCCGATTGTCTTATTATTCAAACCTTCTATAACATATTAGTGAATCTTTAAGAGCAGTCATCGACGCTGCTACTAGAGGTTTGCTTATGTCGAAACCATTTGAGGAAGCTTATTTCTATTATAGAGGAGATGTCCATCAACAACATTCAATGGCCCTTCAAAAGAGTAAACCCCAAGAAGTAGCAAACATTCATGAATCTAATGTACTAACTATTTTAACTTCTTAGTTAGCAGCTATTACGAGAAAGCCAAACCAATACGAAATGAGTCAACCTCAAGGACCCTTAGTTATTGAAGAAGATTCATTTGTACAGTTGGTTAATACTTAATCTTTTGATACTATCCATGAGATAAACAGTCATTAAAACAACCCATATTCCAATTATTATAACCCAAGCTAGAAGAATCTTCCTAACTTTAAATGGAATAAGAATTTTGAAGGAGAAAACCAACTATGGGGAAATAATCAAGTTAATCTTATAGGTAATTGGAACAATCGGGGTAATTCTAACTTTATACCTTCTTCTCCTCTTGGATTTAACTCCAACCAACAGTTTAAGTAGAATAAGTTATTATTAGAAGAGGTTGTTCTTCAAATAGGAAGTCAGCTGCAAAGCCAAGGGGCTGCAATTAGGAATATAGAAAACCAGATGGGGCAGATTGCTAACTCACACAATAATCATCCTCAAGGGAGTTTTCCTAGTAGTACTTAGGTTAATCCTAAAGAGAGAAATGATGAGAAAGTAAAATCTGAGTAACAGTTGTATTCGTCGGGCAAATAAAGTTAAACCAAGTGCTTCATGGGAGGTAACCCAAGGTTATCTATGTTTCTTTGAGTGTTGTGATTGATCACTAAAAAAAATATTAAGAATTTCATACCAATTTTATATGAAATTGCACTTTAAAGAAATGTATTTTCTTTGTTTTATTGCAGGAATGAAGATTTATAAGTACTGAAAGCAAAAAAGCACAAAATAAGCAAATTTGGATAAAAAAGGACTCAATTTAATAAAAATTGAACTATCCCGCCGACGGCGAGATTTAGGCCGCTGACGGCGAGTTTTTCCCGAAAGATTTTTAATATATTATAAGGAGCTCGCTGACAGCGAGATCAAGCCCTCCGACAGCAAGATCGGTGCAGTTATACATATCTTCTAGAAGCCCGCCGACGACGAGATCAAGCCGCCGACGGCGAGACAGTTGAAAAGAACCAAAATACATTGAACCTAGACGCTTTTTGAAGAGGTGCTTAAGCAACCTTTGGAGAATTGACCCCTTCTATAAATAGAGACAAATTTTAGTCATTTGTGTGTCAGTTTTGTGTCATTTTTGTAGAAGTTAAGTGTAATTTAAGAGTCTTTGAGTGAGTAGATAAAGTGTTTAGCGTTTTGGTGTGTTGTATTGGAAGGAAGAGTCAAAGGAACTTCAAGAATCTGTTTGGGGAGAAGAATTGAGATAAATATATTTGTTATTTGTTTGTTAGCTTTAATGAAATTCATGCTTTGTGTTACTTTTCTCATGCATTCTGAGTAGTTTCCTTAGTCTTTCTCCTTGTTATCGAGATTTCGTGAAATGATGAATTAAAGTAATTGTGCCTAAAAATATGAAAATAGAAATTGTGCTAATCTTTAACTTAAATCTTAATTTACTTTCAATCTGGCCAATTGATTTGTTAACATATGTTGAAATATCAACTATAGTAAAGATTACATCCAAGATTCAGGGAAGTCAAAAGCCTTGGAAGAAGGGTGCAAATAAATAGGGAAATATTAACTATCGGGGGTAGAATTGGACATTATAGTGTGATAGACTAAAATATTCAATTCGGTCTTATTATTTGAGAGCTGAAGTTTAGATGTTAGCCCTCAGGTGAGGGGAACGTGGGAGCTAAGTGGCTGTCGGTATCCTCCCAGCCTAGCTGCAGATTCAGTAATCAAACATAAGACTAGTCAATGTTCTTTGCACCTGGACCAAAGGGTTAAGAATAGGAATGCTCCTATTTGACACAATACAATTAAAAACTTATTTAATTCTTCATTCATTTAATTCTCTAAAATAAGGAGAAAAATACTTTTCTGAAATCTTATATTCAACCTTAAGCATTAGTTTATTTTAGTCTAAGTATTCTTAATTTCTGTATACTAGATTAGTAAGTAAGTTTACTTTAATTTGTCTTTGAAATTTTCTAACTTCTCTGTGGGATCGATATCTAGGACTCCATTAGAGCTCTATATTACTTGATAATGATATGTATACTTGCGTAGTATCCACAATATAAATCATAAAATCTATAACAGAATCATCATTATATATTCAGTGCGGATCAAGTTTTTGGTGTCGTTGCTAACTTTTTATATCACAATTGTAAGTATAAATATCGAAAAGTGGATCAAGTTTTTGGCGTCATTGCTGGGGAAGTGAAGTAAAGTAATTATTAAGGTAATTAATAGAATTATTAAAATAATTACTTGAGTAACCGACTATTTTAAATATTACTTAAAAATTATATGCGTAAATTTGGAAACGAAAATTTAACACCTTACGCTTCAGAATTAGAGCGCACAATTAAAAGAATTAGAAAACAAGAGAGAGAAATTATAAATTTAACACAAATGACAAATAATCCAGAAATTGAAAATATAAACCAACAAAGAACATTAAAAGACTATGTCAACCCTACATTAGATGAAATTCACCTAACTATTCAAAACCCTGATGTAGCTGCTAATTCATTTGAACTTAAACCTGTAATTATCCAAATGGTACAGAATAATCAATTTAGTGGTTCACCTAATGAAGATCCTAATTTACATCTTGCTAGTTTTTTGAAACTATGTGTTACTTTTAAATATGAAGGAGTATCTAATGATGCTATTAAACTTAGGCTTTTTCCTTTTTTTAAGGAATAAGGCTAAGATGTGGTTAAATTCATTAGCACCTGGATCTATTAAAATTTAGGGAGAATTATCACAAAAATTTCTATCCAAATATTTTCCTCCTTCGAAAACTCACAAAACTTAGAAATGATATAACATCTTTTAGTCAGTTTGATGGAGAATCCATATATGAAGCTTGGGAGAGATTTAAAGAACTTCTTAGGAAATGCCCACATCATGTGTTACCAGATTGGTTAATTATACAAACTTTTTACAATGGATTAGTAGGATCTCTTAGATCAATCATTGATGCTGCTACTGGAGGTTCATTAATGTCAAAACCATTTGATGAAGCCTATGCGTTAATCGAAGAAATGGCTACTAACAATTTTCAATGGCTCGTTGAAAGAATAAATCCTAAAAAGATAGCTAGTGTTCATGAAAATGATGCAATATCTATGTTAGCTTCTCAAATTGCTGCTATATCAAAGAAATTAGATCATTTTCGAATGAATTACTCTCTTACTATATTAGAAGAAAACTCATCTGGACAAATTATAGATTCTCAATCTCCTTATGAAACTACAAATGCTATTAATAATAGACTCAATAATTCTTATGCGAATTATTATAATCCTGGTTGGAAGAATCATCCAAATTTTAATTGGAATAACAATACAACTAATCAACAATGGATGAACAACTCTATAGGAAATCCACCTAATCATGGAAATACAAATTATAAACCATCCTATCCACCTGGATTTAATAACACTCAATTTAAAGATAAGAAGTTATCTATAGAAGAATTAATATTAAGTATGGGTCAGCACTTGCAAAATCAAGGAAATAAATTACAAATTCAAGGAAATCAATTACAAAATCAAGGAACAACGAATTAAAAATATTGAAACTCAACTCGGACATATTGCTACTGCGCTTAACAATTGAATTCCTGGAACTTTTCCTAGTAATGTGGAAATAAATCCTAAAGACCAAGGAAAAGAACAAATTAAAGCGATACAATTAAGAAGTGGAAAAGAGTTAGAAACTAAAATTCAGAAAGAAACAAAAAGTAAAAATGAGGAAGTGGAAATTGAGAAAGAAAAGGATCAACAAGATCAAAACTTAGAATATCCATTGATCCCTATGAAAATATCTATAGAAAAACCACCACCACCATTTCCTCAACGACTTAAACAACATAAAAAAGATAAGCAATTTGCTAAATTCCTTAAAATTTTAAAAAAATTAACGGTAAATATTCCTTTTGTAGAAGCATTAGAACAAATGCCTAATTATGTAAAATTTATGAAAGATATTTTAAATAAAAAAAAGAAAATTTACAGATAATGAAACTTTTGCACTTAGAGAAGAGTGTAGTGCAATTATTCAGAAAAAGCTTCCTGAAAAATTAAAAGATTCTAGTAGTTTCACTATACCTTGCCCTATTGGAGAAAAATTTTATGGAAAAGATTTGTGTGACTTAGGAGCAAGCATAAATTTAATGCCTCTATCAATTTTTAAAAGATTAGAATTAGGAAAAATTTCACCTACTTCAGTAACTCTTCAGTTAGTTGATCGTTCTGTGACTTATCCAAAGGGAGTTATTGAAGATGTGTTAGTAAAAGTGGATAAATTTATCTTCCCAGTAGATTTTATTGTTCTAGATATAGAGGAAGATAAAGAAATTCCAATAATATTAGGAAGACCCTTTTTAGCCACTGGAAAAGCTATGATTGATGTTCAGAAAGGAGAATTGACTATGAGAGTAAACGATCAAAAAGTAACTTTTAACATAGCAAAATCAATGAAATATCCTGCTTTAGAAAAAGATGATGAATGTTTTCGAATGGAAATACTTGAACATTTGCAAAATGAACATTTTAAAGAATATTATGAAGAAAAGTTAGAAAAAGAAAATATAGAATTAATTGAAGAAGCAGATAATGAAAAACTGGATTATATACAAGAAAAATTTGAAATGTTGGATAATACTGAAAACATTGAAAAGATTATAGTTTCGTCAATAATTAGACCTCTTGAACTCGAATTAAAAATTCTACCTAATCATTTAAAATATGCTTACTTAGGTAACCATTCAACCCTACCAGTTATTATATCAGCTAAATTAAATGAATCACAAGACAAAAACTGTTAGACACATTAAAAAAATATAAGAAAACTTTTGGTTGGACTTTAGCAGATATTAAAGGAATTAGTCCTTCAATCTGTATGCACAGAATTATTTTAGATAATGAACCTAAGCCAAGAGTAGATCCTCAAAGGAGATTAAACTCAATAATGAAAAAAGCAGTCAAGAAAGAAATATTAAAATGGTTAGATAATGGTATTATATATCCTACTTCGGACAGTGCTTGGGTAAGCCCAATTCACTGTGTTCCTAAGAAAGGAGGAGTGACCATTAAAGCTAATGAAAATAATGATTTAATACCTATAAGACAAGTGACTGGATGGCGTATATGTATTGACTATAGAAAATTAAATGCGACCACTAGGAAAGATCACTTCCCATTACCATTTCTAGACCAAATGTTGGAGAGATTAGCCGGACATAAATATTTTTGTTTTTTAGATGGATATACTGGTTATCATCAGATACATATTGCTCCTAAGGATCAAGAAAAAATTACATTTACTAGTCCTTATGGAAAATTTGCTTTTCGAAGAATGCCTTTTGGATAATGTAATGCATCTGCAACATTCCAGAGATGTATGATGTCTATATTTAGTATATTAATTGATGATGGAATAGAAGTATTTATGGATGATTTCTCTGTATTTGGAACGTCATTTGATGCATGCTTGAATCATCTTAAAAAATTATTAAAAGTATGTGAGAAAACTAAATTAGTTCTAAATTGGGAGAAATGTCAATTTATGGTTGCAAAAGGAATTGTATTATGGCATAAAATTTCAGAAAATGACATGGAAGTAGACCCTGCAAAAATTCAAGTTATAGCTAAATTACCACCTCCAACTACAGTAAAAGGGGTAAGAAGTTTTCTTGGACATGCTGGATTCTATAGAAGCTACATAAAAGATTTTTCAAAAATTACTAAACCTCTATGCCAACTTTTAGAAATGGATAAGAAATTTGAATTCACAACTGAATGCTTAAATGCTTTTGAATTATTAAAAGATAAATTAATCACAAGACTTATAATAGTTTCACCTGATTGGGAGAAATCATTTGAACTTATGTGTGATGCTAGTGATTATGCTATAGGAGCAGTACTTGGGCAGAGATATGATAAAATTTTTGAAGTCATATACTATGCTAGTAAAACTCTTAATAATGCTGAATTAATTATACAGTTACTGAAAAAGAGCTATTAGCAATTGTTTATGCCTTTGATAAATTTAGGCCTTATCTAATTGGAAATAAATGTATTGTGCACATTGATCACTCTACTACTAAATATCTAATGCAAAAGAAAGATTCTAAACCAAGATTAATTAGATGGATATTACTAATGCAAGAATTTGATTTTGAAATCATTAATAAAAAGGGAACTGATAATCAAATTGCAGATCATTTATCAAGGCTAGAATATAATGAATTATCTGATACTGATAATGAAATTACTGACAGTTTTCCTGACGAACAATTATATAATATAAATGAGTGGAAAATACCATTGTATGTTGATATAGTAAATTATATTGTAAGTGATATTTTACCACCTATGTTAACTTTGCAACAACAAAAAAAATTCATTCATGAAGCTAAAACATATTTTTGGGATGAACCATATTTATATAAGCAATGTAAGGATCTTATAATTAGAAGATGCATGCCTTATGAAGAAACAGAACAAATCATTCAGAAATGTCATGATTTTGATTTTGGAGGACATTTTGGAACAGATAAAACTGTTTATAAAATTTTACAATCTGGATTTTATTGGCCTACTCTTTTTAGAGATGTTTATAGATATATCTAAACTTGCGATAGATACCAACGAGTAGGAAATATATCTAGAAGAAATGAAATGCCTCTAAATTTTATATTAGAAGTTGAAATTTTTGATGTTTGAGGATTAGACTTTATGGGACCATTTGTTCCTTCATTTGGAAACTCATATATATTAGTTGCTGTTGATTATGTTTCTAAATGGATTGAAGCACAAGCTTTATCTCGATGTGACGCTAAGAGTGTTTCAAAGTTTCTAATGAAAAATATTTTTACTAGATTTGGAATGCTAAGGGTGATTATCACTGACGGAGGTTCTCAATTTAGAAATAAATATATTCACAAACTAGTAGAAAAATTTAACATTATTCATAAGATATCAACTGCTTATCATCCACAAACCAGTAGATTAGCTGAAGTGTCTAATCGAAAGATTAAACGTATTTTAGAAAAGACTGTAAACACTAATAGATTGGATTGGTCTATAAGACTAGACACTGCATTATGGGCATACAGGACTGCTTATAAAATTCTGATAGGAATGATTCCTTACAGGCTTATTTATGGAAAGACTTGCCACTTATCAGTTGAATTAGAACATAAAGCTTATTGGGCAATTAAAGAATATAATTACAATTTGAAAGAAGTTGGTGAGAAAAAATTATTGCAATTGAATGAATTAGATGAATTAAGAAATGAATCTTATCATAATGATAGAATTTATAAAGAAAAAATGAAATTATGGCATGATTAGAAAATTAACCTGAAAAATTTTGAGCCAAGACAAGAAGTTTTGTTTTATAATACAAGATTAAAATTAATTCCTAGAAAATTGAAATCTCGATGGTTAGAGTCTTTCACTATAACTCAAATATTTTCATATGGAACTATAGAAATTGAAGATCCAAAAACTGGACATAGATTTAAAGTAAACGAACACAGATTAAAACCTTATTTTGAAGGGATAAGACCAAATTTTAAAGAGGTTTTAATGCTCAATCAATTTGATTACTAATTAAATTAGGTCGGGCTAACGACGTTAAACCAAGCGCTTTATGGGAGGCAACCCATAGTAGTTATTAATTATGATCTATTTATTATAGTTATTGAAAAATTAAAATATAGAATGAATTCTACTCATTTTACTTTTTAGAATCATCACAAATTTGAATCTATACGATGAAATCAGAAAATATTCAGACCGGAGCGAAAAATTGGGCAATTTACCTAATCTCGCCGACGGCGAGATCGGCGCGCCCAATTTCAGTTTAAATTAATTAACTATCCCGCCGATGGCGAGATAGTTCAAAAGTGGTTTTTGTGAGTTATTTTGCTGTTTTGGACGGTTCTAAGGGCATTTCTCTATATAAATCATTTAAAACTTCAATTTTATACTATCTTCTTCCTTAAAAACAACTAGAGTCCCTCCAAAACAATTTATAATGGCCTCCAAACTACTTGAAACCACGAAATCCGAAGTTTTTAACCGACGAAAGTTCGTCAGTTCTGAGGCTCAGCGACTATTCAACAAGGTTTTGATGAAGAAACGTCTGATTAAAGAAAGAGGATTCGTAAACAGAGGAGCGGAGAATTCAACAACAAAAATTGAAGAAATGATTGTTCAGCGACGTTGGGAGGTATTCTGCTATACCACATCTGTTGTAGTCATTCCAGTAGTCAAAGAATTCTACTCTAATCTGCATGCGATCCATAATGGAAGTGTTTACGTAAGAGGCAGATGGGTAACTTTTACTCCTTCTCGAATAAATGAATTATACTCGATTGAAAATACTCATGTTTGCCACTATTCAAATTTTGTTCCTACAAGATACAATATGAATGAGATCTACAGATATCTGACCGACGAACCTGATGATTGGGAATTACGAGAAGACGGGTACGTTAGTTTTTCTGCGTCACTTCTTAACCCCGTCTCAAAGTATTGACATTTCTTTATTTCATCAAAGTTATTACCCACTATGAGGGTAAACTAAGTTTCGAAGGAATACGCAATCTTAAATTACAGTATTCAATCTGGATTGCCTATTGATGTTGGATCTATCATTGTGAATTCTGCATTAGGATTAATTGTGCATGGGTCAATTCATGGACTTGGATACCCATCAACTATATTTACTTTATGTAATCAGTACCAAGTTTCCTACGAAGCTTGAGAAAAAGTGATATTGCCTTGGAAACCACTAGATCCGACAAATATGTTTCCTACATTGGATAACAATGATGAAACAGTAATTATTTTTGATCAAGCATCACAAAACAATCCTTTAGTTAAGCACCTGACTGATAGAACGAACCTCATTTTACGGAAACTTAAAGGATTGGAGAAGGAACTACAGAATGTGATGAATTCTATTGATAATACCTCTGATTTATTCGATCACATCGATTGGAGAATGAAGGAGCACTTTGACCATACATGACACCTGGAGGCAAGTTTTATACGACTATTGAGACAGAAATGGTGGATTAAAGATGATTCTACTGCAAAATTCCCTTTCAGGCCTTTCTATAATTTGTTTATGCACCTGTGTTCTATTGGAAAAATTAGAGAAGAGATCAGTTCAGATTCCGATGAGTAGCAGAGATTTCTATTCATATTATATGCATGTGTGTTAATTTGAATGTAGTTTTTGATATAAATTGAACTTTACGTAGATAATCTCAGTTTATATAAGATTGTATGTTGTTTGTTTAGTCTCAGCATTTAGAGTATCGTGGTGTGGATTGCAATGCTGAGTTAAATGTGTTTGGATTAATTTGATAAGTCAATTGTTAGTTATGTAGTGTTTGAAGTTTGTAAGTTCATGGATTTCATTTATAAAGTTATAATGTTTGTGTTGTGTGAATTTATGTGTTAGTATAATATCTAATCTTAATAAAAAATAATAATAATAATAATAAATATATCAAATGAACAAGGCTTAATCTAGATTAAAAACATTGTAAAAATTAAAAATATTAAAAATTTTGGAAACCCCGCCGACAGCGAGAAAATCCCCCCGACGGCGAGGAAAAGTCCGCTGACAGCGAGAAAATCCTGCTGACGGTGAGATTTTCCCGAAACTTTGGCCTTGGTGAATTAATTAGCTCGCCGACGGCGAGATCACGAAATATACTTTATTTGACCGGTCAACCGATACTATTCATCGTCTCCCTCCTCAAAACTTCAAAAAACCGACCTAGGACTTATGGAATCTTGGATATGAAGCGATTTCAACACATTTTGACGCCGGATTTTATCTTCCCTTGGTAAGAGCTTCACCCCTATGTAAAATTTTTTTATTTTCACCATGAATTTCTTCTACATTGAGAAATTTTGGAAAATTTTGAAATGAGAAGAAAAGAATTAGAAAAAATTCATGAAACTTGATTTAGATTGATTTTAGTAACTATTGGAAGCCATCTTAGTAATATTTAGAAGTTTTTTGTGAATTTCACATATCGAAAAATGGCTCCATGACAAAAGAGAAGAATGGATTACGACGAAACTCATTTTGTGAATGCAAGGGCACAATCAAGATATTTTCACAATATTCAAGCCAGAAAATACATTTAAGATCGAGTTTTCAAAAGTCCTGGAGGTGAAGTAGAGCAAATAATTAAAGAAAGAAGATGGAAAAATTTTTGTTTCATAACCAACAGAGCCGCTGTGGAAGTGGTAAAAGAATTCTATGCCAACCTGACACAGTCTGAAGATGCACCGGTTAAGGTTAGAGGATATTTTGTGGAATTCAGCGCTGCAAGAATAAATGCTTATTACGAAGTGCAAGACCCCTACACCAGTGAGTATGATACATTTGGAACTATGGAAGGACCACTGGAAGAGGTGATCGACTTTCTCACTGACGGGAAAGGGGTTTGGAAAATGAAGCAGCGAGAACGGGTAAGCTTCCCTCTTTCTATGTTGAATGCATCATCTAAAGCTCGACACTATTTTATTTGTTCTACCTTGTTACCTACTTACCACCATAGTGAGGTAACAAGAGATAGAAGCGATTCCGAATTTTGCATTCGAACCAAAAAGTATTAATGTGGGAAGTATAATTTATAAGAATATATTAGCCACCGCAAGAAGTGAAATTGGAGGAGGACTAGGACATCCTGGTCTGATGTATGCACTCTGCCAATTATCTGGGGTAGAGGCAAGAGATGATGAGGAATGGGTGGAGCCTATGAAACCCATTTCTCCGGCTAATATTAAAAAATATGAATCCCACGAAGGATGGAGATCTGGGACAAGGAGCTATGTACCTTCTTCGAGTAGAGATATTTCCTCTACCAGTTATGACCCTCCTCCCTATAATACTCCTACCCTTCAGGATTTGATGAATGAGATGACTCTACAGCGGAAAAGTTTTGAGAAAATAGAAGAAAAACTGGAGCATATTGATCAGAGAATTGGAGGCTTAGAAAGAAGACATGATTATGACAGCGAGTATCTCCAAAGACATTCAGAGTATGAGATAGCCTATTATGATGCTGAAAATCGTTACAGGAGAGGAGAGCTTGATGTTGTATTTCCTGAGTGCCCCCAATATACTCATTACCAGCCTAATCCACCCACTGATCAAGGAAATGATGATATAGTTTGGGACTTTGATGCAAAAGATTAGATGTTATGTTTATTTGTTTAGTTATAGATTCTGATGTTGTTATTGTTTGTTTGTTGTTTTACATTTTAGTATTGATGTTTTAGTTTATGAACTTGATTATGATGTAGTGTAGATTGTTTTAATATTGTTGTTAAAGATATAAAGTTTTTAAATTTTTAATGTTTTCAGACTGCTATTATAACTTTGGATTAAATTAGTAAATGTATGTGGATGTAGTATAATATGTTAGTATAAAATGTGATAGAATTAAATTAAACTTCTTTACCCAACACTTTCTTTAATATTTGGTGTATAGAAAATACTGACAGTACAGGTTAATTAAGTAATGGAAAAAGCCTGCAGAACATCAAAAAAGAAGAAATACCTAAAGCTCAAAGGTATGATTTAAATATTACAGTTTATTTTTTTTTCACCCTATATGGATAGATAGAAAAAAATTAAGTTTGGGGGAGGGAAAAATACAAATTTAATTATTAAATTGTTCTCAATTTACATTTTCAAAATTATTATAAAAATGAATTTCTGAAGTAATTTTAATTCAGTAAACTAGAATTAATTTATTTAATTATTATAGAAAGTTAAGAGAAATAATTTTAATGATTAACTAATTTTATAGATTAAGAAATTTAGTTTAAAAGGATAAGAATATAGTTAACTATTTAAAGTAAGGAAAACTATATTTTCAAATATGAAATTCTTAAGTATTTAGTTGAGAAAGAAAAGATTGAACCCCAATGAAGTAAAAGCTTTGAAATATATATAAGAGAAGTAAATGTTTCCAGTTTCAAATTTAGGAAGAGGAAAATGAAGTTCAAAATTATTAACAGGCTAACCAAAAATAGTGATCCTCACTTAAAAAAATAAATAAATAAAAGGGATTGAAAATCAATCCAGAAAGAAAAGAAATATATATATATATATAAAGTGAGGAGAAGCTTGAGGAGATGCCTTATCAAAAATTGGTTTCATTTGAATCAACCTAAAGGATAAACTTCAATTACATTTCTGAACTTATATATATGGATTAGTCTTTTACTAAGTTGTTTTTTCATGAAATTCCAATCATCTGAATATCTTAAGTAATTTAGTGTTAAAAAATATAATCATTCTTGAAATAAATAGAAGACTAGAAATCATAAATTTGAAAACTAAATAGTCTTACATTTATAGAATTAGTTTAATTATTTTAAAATATTTCTAGAAAACTTTACTATAATACTTATTTTAATCAAATTCATAGTATTACTTAATTAAAACTTTACTACAAATAATCATTTACTTTTATGTAATATCAAAATTACTTGAGGACAAGTAATAGTTAAGTTTGGGGGAATTTGATCACTAAAAAATATATTAAGAATTTCATACCAATTTTATATGAAATTGCACTTTAAAGAAAGGTATTTTCTTTGTTTAATTGCAAGAATGAAGATTTGTAAGTACTGAAATCAAAAAGCACAAAAGAAGAAATTTGGAGCAAAAATGACTCAATTTGATAAAAATTGAATTGTCCCGCCAACGGCGAGATTTAGGCCGCCGACGACGAGTTTTTCCAGAAAGATTTTTAAATATTATAAGGAGCTCGCTGACGGCGAGATCGAGCCCGCCGACAGCGAGATCAGCGCGGTTAGCCTATCTTCTAGAAGCACGCCGACAGCGAGATCAAGCCGCTGATTGCGAGACAGTTGAAAAGAACCAAAATACATTGAACCTGGACGCTTTTTGAAGAGGTGCTTAAGCAACCTTTGGAGAATTGACCCCTTCTATAAATAGAGACGAATTTTAGTCATTTGTGTGTCAGTTTAGTGTCATTTGTGTGGAAGTTAAATGTAATTTAAGAGTCTTTGAGTGAGTAGATAAAGTGTAGTGTTTTTGTGTGTTGTACTGGAAGGAAGAGTCAAAGGAACTTCAAGAATCTGCTTGGGGAGAAGAATTGAGATAATTATATTTGTTATTTGTTTGTTAACTTTAATGAAATCCATGCTTTGTATTATTTTTCTCATGCATTCTGAGTAGTTTCCTTAGTCTTTCTCCTTGTTATCGAGATTTCGTGAAATGATGAATTAAAGTAATTGTGCCTAAAAATATGAAAATAGAAATTGTGATAATCTTTAATTTAAATCTTAATTTACTTTCAATCTGGCTAATTGATTTGTTAACATATGTTGAAATATCAACTATAGTAAAAATTACATCTAAGATTCAGGGAAGTCAAAAGCCTTGGAACGAGGGTGCAAATAAATAGGGATATATTAACTATGGGTAGTAGAATTGGACATTTTAGTTTGACAGAATAAAATATTTAATTCGGTCTTATTGTTTGAGAGCTGAAGTGTAGTTGTTAGCCCTCAGGCGTGGGGAACGTGGGAGCTCTGAAGTGACAGTCGGTATCTGACCCACAATTTTTTGTTATGATATTTTAATTTAATTGCAACGAAGCCAAAAACTTGACCCCGCTATATTATATGTATAGAATTGTAATTGTTTATGTTGTGGATGCTACGCAAGTATACATATCGTATCAAGTAATACGAGGCTCTAGTGGAGTCACGGTTATCGATCCCACAGGGAAAGAGAAAATAAAATAACAGCTAATTTTAAAATAATAATAATAATAAAACTAGTATACGAAAATTTGGAATTCTAAATTTAAGCGCAATTAAGTATTTCAATTAGGTAACTTAACTAAGTAGAAAATTAATACGTATTGAAAGTGCAGGAAATTAAACTAATTGCTAAATAAGTCTTAACTATTCGAAAAAGTATCTTTCCCATTGTTTAGAAATTTTAGTGATTGATGAATTTAAATAGATAATTTTAAGGTATTGTGACAAATAAGAGCATTCCTATTCTTTACCCTTTAGTCAGGGTATAAAGAATATTGACTAATCCTATGTTTGATTACTAAATCTGTAGGCTAGTGGGAGGATACCGATTGCCACTTCGAAGCTCCCACGTTCCCCTCGCACGAGGGCTAACATCTACACTTCAGCTCTCAAACAATAGGACCGAATTGAATATTTTAGTCCGTCACAGCTGAAATGCTCGATTCTACGCCAGGTGATATTATTTCTCTATTTATTTGCACCCTCCTTCCAAGGCTTTTGAATTCCCCGAATATCGGATGTAATTTTTACTATAGTTGATAATCAACACATTTTAACATTTCAAATGGCCGGTTGAAAGTAAATTAAGTTTTAAGTAAAAATTATCACAATTTATTAATATATAAAAGTACTTTTATTTTTAGTTCATCAAGTCGCTTAATTTCATAACGAGGAGAAAGACTAATAAACTACTCGGAATGCATGGGAACTAAACTAAGCATGGATTTCATTTAAAGTTAAAAACAATAAATACAAATACTTATCTCGATTTATCCCCAAGAAGACTCCTCGCGAGTTCCTTTGACTCTTCCTTCCGATACAATGAAGACTCACTAAAAACTCACTAACTCACTAAATACTCACTAAAGACTCAAAATAACTCACTTATAACACTCGAAGACTCCACTAAGCCACACACTAAGACACACAATTTCGGCTTCTATATATAGAGGTGAGCAAAAGACCAAGAGGTGTGTAAGCATCCCTTCGAAAAGTGTCCGAGTTCAATGTATCGAGCCATTTGAACTAGCTCGCCGTCGGCGACGAACTACCTCGGCTGTCGGCGAGGCTTCTAGAAGATCTTCGAGCCGCGCTAGCTCGCTGTCGGCGTGCTCGGGCTCGTTGTCGGCGAGACAGTTATAATTCCTTCAGAAATATCTCCTCGTAGCCTCACCGTCGGCGGGCTCGATCTCGCCGTCGGCGACTCAGCACAAATTTCATTATTTTCTTCCTTTTTGCTCCAAATTCGCTCTTTTTTATGATTTTTGCTTTTATAACCTAAATTCTCCATTCTTGCAATAAAATCAAGAAAATACCTTTCTTTAAAGTGCAATTTCATCAAAAATAGGTATGAATTTCTTAATAAAATTTTCGGTGATCAAAATCCCCCAAACTTACTTATTACTTGTCCTCGAAGTAATTTTAGTACTACATAAAAATAATGAGTTTTATAATAAGATTTTTCAATTTAAATAACTATGAATTAGATTAATTAATATCATAATAAAGTTAAATAAAAAATAATTCATGTAATTTAATTAATCTTATAGAAATAAATTATTTAGTTATCGAGTCTAAGATTTCTAACTTACTTATTCATTTCGGGAATGACTATATTTAAAAGAATAACTACTTAAGATATTCATATGATAAAAAATTCAAGAAAATACTATTAGGTAAAATTCTAACCCATAAACATAAGTTTGGAAATATCTAAGTTTTTCCCTTTAGGTTAATTCAAATGAAGTCAATTTTTGATAAGACATCTCCTCAAGCTTCTCCTCATTTTTCTTTTTCTTTTTCTTTTTCTTTTTTCTTTTTTTCTTTTTTCTAATGAGGATTACTGTATCTGGAGAGCCTGTTAATAATTTTGAACTTCATTTTCATCTTCTTAAATTTGAAACTTAAAAATATTTCTTAGCTTATATATACTTCATAGTTTTTACTTCATTGATTTTCAATCTTTTCTTTTTCACTTGAATACTTAAGAATTTTAATTTTAGAATATAGTTTTCCTTACTAAAAATAGTTTACTATATTCTTATTCCCTTTAACCAAATATTTTATTCTATTTAATCAATTAAAGCACTAGAAATATTTCATTTAACCTTTTATAATAATTAAATAAAATAATTCATATTAATTAAATCGAAAAATTTGCTATAAAAATCATTTTATAATAATTTGAAAAATAGAAATTGAGAACAAGTTAATAACTAAATTTGAATTTTACTTCCCCCCAAACTTAAATTTTTATATCTAATCTAAATAATGAAAAAGGAGGAAAGTAAATAAATCATACCTTTGAAGTTTAGGTATTTCTCTTTTTTCTTTGAAATTTTTGCGGACTTTTTCATTTTTCATTGAACTCGTCATTGTTAGTATTCTCTATATATATATAACAATTTAAAGAAAATGCGGGGAAAAAATGCGAGATAAGTATTAAACACAACAATTAAAATAACTCTACACTACACATATGAATTACTACATATTAAAAACAATTGAACTAACGGATTAACAATTTTAAAAACTTAAAACAATACAAAATAAAATAAAAACATACTAAAGAAAACTATCATCCTATTTAACATAAAAACAAATGCAATTAACTAACACAAAAACAAAAACTAACTACTATAACAATTCAAGCAAATTAATCTAACTAACATCCAATGTCTCAAAATATAAAGTATTGAATATTACAAGCATATAAAGTCCTCAAAATAACTTAACATCAAATAAACAAAGTAAATAAAGTCCTAATCTTCAGCATCAAAGTCCCAAACTATATTATCATCCCCTCCTTGATCTGTAGGCTGAGAAGACTGAGCAGGATGATACTGAGTATACCAGGGCATTACGGAAAGACAACATCTAAATCTCCACTCCTATAACGACGTTCAGCTTCATAGTATGCAATTTCGTATTCTGAATGTCGCTGGAGGTATTCACTATCATAATCATGTCTCCTCTCCAGATTATTAATCCTTTGATCAAAATGATCAAATCTTCTCCCCATTGTTTCTCCAAACTGCTCAAAACTCCTCCTATGCAGGGTCAATTCATTCATAAGATCTTGTAGGGTAGGGGTGCTTGAGCTCGGGTGGTTCATAGCTAGTAGAGGGTATATCTCTACTTGGTCGAGTGAAATAACTTCTCACTCCCGATCTCCACCCTTCATGAGATTCATACTTCTTAATGTTGGCGAGTGTGAGTGGTTTCATAGGTTCCACCCATTCTTCATCATCTCACAGCCTCAACTCCGGAGAGTTGGCGAGTGCAAAAATTAATCCGGGGGTCCCAATCCGACTCCACTCTCATTTCGAGGAGTGGCCGGGATGTTTTGATAAATAATTCTCCGATGTTGATGCTTACGTTAGTCGAATACGAAGTTCAGATTGCTCTATCTCGTGTTACCTCACTTGTGGTGATATGTGGGTAACAGAGTAGAACAAATAAAGTAATGTCAGGCTTTGGAGACTGCATTTAATTTAGAAAGAGGAAAATTCACTCTTTCATGCTGCTTAATTTTCCAAACTCCGGTCCCATCAATGAGAAAGCTAATGACTTCCTCCTGTGGTCCTTCCATCGTTCCAAAAGTTTCATACTCGCTAAAGTGCAAGTCATGAACTTCATAGAACATGTTAATTCTTGCAGCATTGAAATCTACAAAAAACCTCGTACCTTTACTTGGTGCATCTTCGGCGAGTCAAATTGGCATAAAATTATTTAACCACTTCTACAGCTGCTCTATATTGAACGTAACAGAAATTCTCCCAACCTCGTTCCTTAATAATCCGCTGTACTTCTCCTCCCGGATTTTTAAATACCTGATCCGCAATGCACTTTCTTCCTTGTATGTTTTCAAAATATTTAGCCTGTGCTTGTGCATTGATGAATCGGTTTTTGTCGAATTCTACTCGACGTTTTTGTCGTGGAGCCATACGATCGATTCGTGAAAATCGTGAAAATTTTCACTAAACTTAAAAATAATACTAAGAAGGCTTCCTACACATTTGTAAGCAATTTAAATCAAATTCCATGGATTTCTACCGAATATTTCTTCCACATTTTTATTTTTCCCAAAATTTGCAATGTGGTGAAAATATATGGTGAAAATCAAAATTTTTTGCAGAGTGAAGCTCTTACCAAGGGAAGATGAAATCCGGTGTCAAAAAGTGTTGAAATCACTTCAAATCCAAGATCTCTCAAGCCCTAGGTCGGTTTTTGCGAAAATGAGAGGTTGGGGATGATGAATAGTGTTTTTGACCGGTCAAAATATATGTTTTTCCCGACCTCGCTGTCAGCGAGATTTTTCTCGCCGTCGGCGAGCTAATATTTTTCGAACCAAAAACTCTCGGGAAAAATCCACTGTCGGCGAGAAATTCTTCGTTGTCAGCGAGATCGATCTCGTTGTCGGCGGGATTTTCTCGCCGTCGGCGAGATTCAAAAATTTTAAATTTCGAAATTCGTCACTCATTTTCGTCCTTAATTTGCCTTATATTATATTTCCGAACACATCATTTATTAATTTAAAATGAAGATTAGCTACTTATACACAAACAAATTCACACAACACAACAAATTAACTTTAATATTGAAATCCATGAGATGTACAAACTAACATAATTTTAACTCTATAATCAAACTTCCAACTTCAATTCTTACTACTAATCAGCATCGCAAACCAATCCAAGACACACTAAATGCTGATACAAAACTATGACGCATATCTCAATTAAGTTTGAGATATTCAAATCATCACTCCACACATAATAAAATCTAAATCAAATCAAATAACATAAATTCAAACATACTATAGAAATCTTTACTACTACTCTTCGAGGTCGAATCTTCATCTTCTACGATATTTTCGATATGACGATGATGCACGAATAAGTTATAGAAAGGCCTGAAGGGAAATTCGAGCGATTCTTCGGTGATCCAACACTTCGTTTCGATAAATGAAGAAAGCTAGCTTCGAGTGTCCGGAATGATCGAAGTGTTCCTTCATTCTCCGATCAATGTGATCAAATAAATCGGACATATTGTCGATTAAATCTCTCGCATTCTGCAGTTCTTTCTCCATTCCATTAATTTTCTTCATAAGTAACTCCGTTTTATCCGAAATAGGCCTTACTTATAGGATTATTCTGCGAAGCTCTATCGGAGATGAATGTAATGTCTTCATTATTGTCAAAGTAGGGAACATATATGTAGGATCAAGCGGCTTCCAAGGTAACAGAACCTTTTCCCAAGCTTCATAAGAAACACAGTATCGATCGCATAATGCAAAAATAGTAGATGGGTGTCCTAGTCCGTGAATTGACTCATGCACAATTAAACCCAATGCAGACTTAACAATTATTGATCCAACATCAATAGACAATCTAATTTGAATACAATAATTCAATATAGTGCATTCTTTCAAAACCTTGTTTACCCTCATAGTAGGTAACAATTTAGATGAGATGAAAAAGTGCCAGTGCTTTGAGACAGGATTCAAAAGTGATGCAGAGAAACTAACATACCCGTCTTCGAAGCATTTCACAATCTTCCGGTTCATCGATCGGATATCGAAATATCTCATTCATATTATATCGAGAAGGCACAAAATTTGAATAGTGACATACCGGGGTGTTTTCTATAGAGAATAATTCATTTACTCTTGATGGACCAAACGTCACCCATCTTCCTCGGACGTAGATATTCCCATTGTTGATCGCATGTAAGTTAGAGTAGAACTCTTTCACAATCCGGAATAACAACGGCGGACGTAGTGTAACAAAATACCTCTCGGTCGCAGCGCCGCGCGATCATTTCTTCTATCTTCGTAGTGGAATTCTCTAATCCTCGATTGACGAATCCCCGTTCCTTGATAACTCTTTTCTTTACCAAAACCTTGTTGAAGATCCGCCGCACTTCCGCACTCACAAATTTCCTCCGGTTAAACACTCCGGATTTAGAGGAATCTAAGAATTTGGAGGCCATTATGGTGAATGGAAGGAATTATAGTGAAGAAGGCGATTTAGAATGAATTAAGAATGGGTTTTCACTAAGGATTTGGTGTTGAAACCGTCAAGATCGGCATTCGAAGTATAAATAACTCATCTTTATAACTTCCTCACTTGTCGGCGAGAGTTTCTCGCCGTCGGCGACTCCGTTATAAGCCGCCTTCAGGTTCTCGCTGTCGGCGGGACGTTTCTCGCTGTCAGCGAGCTCGATAAATAAACTGATATTAATTTAGGCGCGAACCTCGCTGTCGGCGAGTATCGACCTCGCCGTCGGCGAGATTCCAAAATAATGTCCAATTTTGCTCTAGATCGAATAATTTCTTTTCTCATCATAATGGTTTGTATATGTGATGATTCTTAATAATAATTGAGTAGTAAAGTTTCATTAATATAAACTAACTATTAAGATACAATAAAAATAGATAACTAATATAAGTTGCCTCCCATAAAGCGCTTGGTTTAACGTCGTCAGCCCGACCTAATTTCAATTATTAATCGAGTTCGACTAAGCATTAAAACCTCTTTATAGTTAGGTCTTATACCTTCAAAATATGGTTTTAATCTATGTCCATTAACTTTAAATTTATGTCCAGTTTTTGGATCTTCGATTTCTATAGTTCCGTATGAAAATATTTGAGTTATGGTGAAAGGTCCTAACCATCGAGACTTCAATTTTCCAGGAAATAATTTCAATCTAGTATTATATAACAAAACTTCCCGTCCCGGTTCAAAATTTCTCCGATTAATCTTCCGATCATGCCATAACTTCATCTTTTCCTTATAAATCCGATCATTATCATATGATTCATTTCTTAATTCTTCCAATTTATTTAATTGTAGCAATCTCTTCTCACCAGCTTCCTTCATATTATAATTAAATTCTTTAATCGCCCAATATTCTTTATGTTCTAATTCAACTGGTAAGTGGCATGTTTTTCCATATATAAGCCTGTAAGGAGTCATTCCAATCGGAGTTTTATAAGCGATCCTATAAGCCCATAATGCGATTGTCTAATCTCAATAGACCAATCTAACCTATTTGGGTTTACTGATTTTTCTAAAATACGTTTAATCTCACGATTAGATACTTCGAGCTAATCCGCTAGTACGTGGATGATAAGCGAGTGGATATCTTATGAGTAATATTGTATTTTTCTACTAGTTTGTGAATGTATTTATTTCTAAAATGAGTTCCTCCGTCGGTGATAATTACTCTCGGCATTCCAAATCTAGTAAAAATATTTTTCATCGAAATTTTGAAACACTCTTAGCATCACACCTAGGTAAAGCTTGTGCCTCAATCCATTTGGAAACATAATCAACACTTACTAATATATATGAGTTTCCAAACGAAGGAATAAAAGGTCCCATAAAATCTAATCCCCAAACATCAAAAATTTCAACTTCTAATATAAAATTTAGAGGCATTTCGTTTCTTCTAGATATATTTCCTACTCTTTGACATTTATCGCAAGTTTTAATATATCTATATACATCTCTAAATAGAGTAGGGCGATAAAATCCAGATTGTAGAATCTTATAAGCGGTTTTATCGGTCCCAAAATGTCCTCCAAAATCGGAATCATGACATTTTTGAATAATTGGTTCGGTTTCTTCATAAGGTACACATCTTCTAATAATTAAATCCTTATATTGCTTATATAAATATGGTTCATCCCAAAAATAGGTTTTCGTATCATGGATGAATTTTTTACATTGTTGCAAAGTTAGCATAGGTGGTAAAATATTACTAACTATATAGTTTACTATATCAAGCATACCATGGTATTTTCCATTCATTGATATTATATAATTGTTCATCGTGAAAAGCATGCTATAATTTCATTTTCAATATCGGATAATTCATGATTTTCTAATCTTGATAAATGATCCGCAATTTGATTATCGGTTCCTTTCTTATTAACGATCTCAAAATCAAATTCTTGCATTAATAGCATCCATCTAATTAATCTTGGTTTGGAATCTTTCTTTTGCATTAAATATTTGATAGCAGAATGATCGGTATGCACGATACATTTTGTTCCAATCGGATAAGGTCTAAATTTATTAAAACCATATACTGCTCGCTAAAAATTCTCTTTACGTAATTGTATAATTTATTTCGGCATCATTTAGAGTTTTACTAGCATAGTATATAACTTTAAAAATCTTTTCATATCTTTGCCAAGAACTCGCTCCTACGGCATAATCACTAGCATCACACATAAGCTCAAATGGTTTCTCCCAGTTAGGTGAAACTATTATAGGTGTTGTAATTAATTTTTCTTTTAAGAGTTCAAAAGCATTCAGGCATTCGATTGTAAATTCAAATTTCTTGTTCTTTTTGAGAAGTTGGCATAGAGGTTTAATAATTTTTGAAAAATCTTTTATATAGCGTACGTAGAATCCGAGCATGTCCAAGAAAACTTCTTACCCCTTTTACCGTAGTTGGAGGTGGTAATTTAGCTATAACTTGAATTTTTGCGAGGTCCACTTCCATGCCTTTTTCCGAAATTTTATGCCCTAATACAATGCCGCCGCAACCATAAATTGACATTTCTCCTAATTTAGAACTAAATTTGTTTTCTCACATACTTCTAATACTTTTTCAAGATGAGTTAAGCATGTGTCAAATGATGTTCCAAATACGGAGAAATCATCCATAAATACTTCTATTCCATTGTCGATTAACTTACTAAATATAGACATCATACATCTCCGGAATGTTCTTGGTGCATTACATAATCCAAAAGGCATTCTTCGAAAAGCGAAAGTTCCATAAGGACTAGTAAATGTAGTTTTCTCTTGATCCTCGGGAGCAATTTGTATTTGATGATAACTCGGTGTATCCATCTAGAAAATAAAAATACTTATGTCCAGTTAATCTATCTAACATCCGAGTCTAGAAATGGTAAAGGAAGTGATCTTTCCCGGTGGCGGTATTTAATTTCCTATAATCAATACATATACGCCAACCAGTAACTTGTCTTATAGGAATAAGATCGTTATTTTCATTGGCAGTGACGGTCACTCCTCCCTTCTTAGGAACACAGTGAATTGGGCTTACCCAAGCACTGTCAGATATAGGATATATGATATCATTATCTAACCATTTTAAAATTTCTTTCTTAACTACTTCTTTCATTATCGGGTTTAATCTCCTTTGGGGATCTGCTTTAGGTTTATGTTCATCATCTAAAATAATTCTATGCATACAGATTGAAGGACTAATTCCTTTAATATCTGCTAAAGTCCAACCAAAAGTTTTCTTATATTTTTTTAAAGTTTCTAAAAGTTTTTGTTCTTGAGATTCGTTTAATGCGGATGAAATAATAAGCTCGGTAAAGTTGAAGAATTATCTAAATAAGCATATTTCAAATGATCGGGTAATATTTTTAGCTCGAGTTCGGGAGGTTTAATAATTGATGGAACTATATTCTTGTCGGTGTTTTCGTATTATCCAAAAATTCAAATCTTTCCTGAATATAATCTAGTTCTTCATTATTATCTTCAATTAATTCAATATTTTCTTTTTCTAATTTATCTTTGTAATAATCCTTAAAATGTTCTTGTTGAAAATGTTCAAGTATTTCCATCCGAAAACATTCATCATCTTTTTCTAGCGCAGGATATTTCATTGATTTTTCAATATTAAAGGTAACTTTTTGGTCATTTACTCTCATAGTTAATTCTCCTTTCTGAATATCAATCATAGCTTTTCCAATAACTAAAAATGGTCTTCCTAAAATGATAGGAATTTCTTTATCTTCCTCCATATCTAAAATAATAAAATCTGCGGGAAGATAAATTTATCCACTTTTACTAACACATCTTCAATAACTCCCTTAGGATAGGTAATCGAACGATCAGCTAATTAAAGGGTTACTGAAGTAGGTGTAATTTTTCCTAATCCTAATCTCTTAAAAATCGATAGAGGCATTAGATTGATGCTTTCCATAAAATTTTTCTCCTATAGCGCAGAGTATAGTGAAACTACCAGGATCTTTCAATTTTTCAGGAAGCTTCTTCTGAATAATAGCACTACACTCTTCACTAAGTGCGATTGTTTCATTATCAGTGAATTTTCTTTTCTTATTTAGAATATCTTTCATAAATTTTACATAATTTGGCATACGATCTAAAGCTTCGACAAAAGGTATATTGATTGTTAATTTCTTTAATATTTCAAGGAATTTAGCAAATTGTTTATCGTTTTTATGTTGAGCTAGTCGTTGAGGAAATGGTGGTGGAGGTTTTTCAATAGAAATTTTCATAGGTATTAAAGGATGTTCTAAGTTTGAATCTTGTTGAATTGTTTCCTTTTCAATTTCCACTTCCTCTTTTTGGCTTTCAAGTTCTTTTTGAAATTGAGGTTCTAATTCTTTTTCACTCCTTAGTTGTATTGCTTTAATTTGTTCTTTTCCTTGATCTTTAGGATTTATTTCCACATTACTAGGAAAAGTTCCAGGTATTCTATTATTTAGCGCGATAGCAATATGTCGAAGTTGAGTTTTGATATTTTTAATAGATGTTCCTTGAATTTGTAGTTGATTTCCTTGAATTTGTAGTTGATTTCCTTGATTTTGTAGTTGATGACCCATATTCAAAATTAATTCATCCATAGATAATTTCTTATCTTTAAATTGAGGGTTATTGTTATTAAATCCAGGTGGATAATTAGGTTTATAGTTTGGATTTGCTTGATTAGGTTGATTCATCCATTGTTGATTAGATGTGTTATTCCAATTAAAATTTGGATGAGTTTTCCAACCAGGATTATAATAGTTTGAATAAGGGTTATTAGTTCTATTATTAATAGCATTTAAAGTTTCATAATTAGATTGAGATTCTATGATTTGTTCGGATGAGTTTTCTTCAGAGTAGGAGAGTAGTTCATTCCAAAATGATCTAATTTCTTAGATATAGCAGCAATTTGAGAAGCTAACATAGATATTGCATCGTTTTCATGAATACTCGGCTATCTTTTCGGATTTACTCTATCAGCGAGCCATTGGAAATTATTTGTTGTCATTTCTTCGATTAGTGCATAAGCTTCATCGAATGGTTTAGACATTAATGAACCTCACGATGACGGCATCGATGATTGATCTTAAAGATCCTACTAATCCATTATAAATGGTTTGAATAATCGACTGATACGGTAATGCATGATGTGGGCATTTCCTAAGAAGTTCCTTAAATCTCTCCCAAGATTCATATATTGATTCTCCATCTAATCGACAAAAGAAGTTATATCATTTCTAAACTTAGCAGTTTTAGATGGTGGAAAATATTTGGATAGAAATTTTTGTGATAATTCTCCCCAAGTTTTAATAGATCCAGGTGATAACGAATTCAACCACATTTTAGCCTTATCCCTTAATGAAAAAGGAAAAAGTTTAAGTCTTATAGCATCTTCAGATACTCCTTGATATTTAAAAGTAGCACAAAGTTCTAGAAAACTAGCAAGATGTAAGTTAGGATTTTCAGTAGGTGAACCACTAAATTGATTGTTTTGTACCATTTGGATAATTGCGAGTTTAAGTTCAAATGAATTAGCGACTACATCGGGGTTTTGAATAGTTAAATGAATTTCATCCGATGTAGGGTTGGCTTAATCTCTTAATGGTCTTTGTTGGTTCATATTTTGAATTTCGGGAATATTCGTCATTTGTGTTAAATTTATTATTTGTTTCTTTTGTTTTCTAATTCTTTTAATTGTACGCTCTAATTCAGAATCGTAAGGTATTAAATTTTCGTTTCCAAATTTGTGCATACAATTTTAGAATAGATATTAATTTATTTATTATGATTATTTTAAAATAGTTCGTTACTCTAGTAAATTTTTCTTACTCTCCCCGGCAACGGCGCCAAAAACTTAACCTATAATTTTTTATTATGATATTTTAATTTAATTGCAACGAAGCCAAAAACTTGACCCCGTTATATTATATGTATAGAATTGTAATTGTTTATGTTGTGGATGTTACGCAAGTATACGTATCGTATCAAGTAATACAGGGCTCTAGTGGAGTCACGGTTATCGATCCCACGAGGAAAGAGAAAATAAAATAACGACTAATTTTAAAATAATAATAATAATAAAACTAGTATACAAAAATTTGGAATTCTAAATTTAAGCGCAACTAAGTATTTCAATTAGGTAACTTAACTAAGTAGAAAATTAATACGTATTGAAAGTGCAGGAAATTAAACTAATTGCTAAATAAGTCTTAACTATTCAGAAAAAGTATCTTTCCCCTTGTTTAGAAATTTAAGTGATTGATGAATTTAAATAGATAATTTTAAGGTATTGTGACAAATAGGAGCATTCCTATTCTTTACCCTTTGGTCAGGGTGTAAAGAATATTGACTAATCCTATGTTTGATTACTCAATCTGCGTGCTAAGTCGGGAGGATACCGACCGCCACTTCGAGCTCCCACGTTCCCCTCGCTCGAGGGCTAACATCTACACTTCAGCTCTCAAACAATAGGACCGAATTGAATATTTTAGTACGTCACACTAAAATGCTCGATTCTACGCCCGAGTGATATTATTTCCCTATTTATTTGCACCCTCCTTCCAAGGCTTTTGAATTCCCCGAATATCAGATGTAATTTTTACTATAGTTGATAATCAACACATTTTAACATTTTAAATGTCCAGTTTGAAAGTAAATTAAGTTTTAAGTAAAAATTATCACAATTTATTAATATATAAAAGTACTTATTTTTAGTTCATCAAGTCGCTTAATTTCATAACGAGGAGAAAGACTAATAAACTACTCGGAATGCATGGGAACTAAACTAAGCATGGATTTCATTTAAAGTTAAAAACAATAAATACAAATACTTATCTCAATTTATCCTAAAGCGGACTCCTTGCGATTCATTTGACTCTTCCTTCCGATGCAATGCAAGACTCACTAAAAACTCACTAACTCGCTAAATACTCACTAAAGACTCAAAATAACTCACTTATAACACTCGAAGACTCCCTAAGACACACACTAAGACACACAATTTCGGCTTCTATATATAGAGGTGAGCAAAAGACCAAGAGGTGTGTAAGCATCCCTTCAAAAAGTGTCCAGGTTCAATGTATCAGAGCCATTTGAACTAGCTCGCCGTCGGCGACGAACTAGCTCGCCGTCGGCGACGAACTACCTCGCTGTCGGCGAGGCTTCTAGAAGATCTTCAAACCGCGCTAGCTCGCTGTCAGCGGGCTCGGGCTCGCTGTCAGCGAGACAGTTATAATTCCTTCAGAAATGTCTCCTCGTAGCCTCGCCGTCGGCGAGCTCGATCTCGCCGTCGGCGACTCAGCACAAATTTCATTATTTTCTTTCTTTTTGCTCCAAATTCGCTCATTTTTATAATTTTTGCTTTTATAACCTAAATTCTCCATTCCTGCAATAAAATCAAGAAAATACCTTTCTTTAAAGTGCAATTTCATCAAAAATAGGTATAAATTTCAGCGATCAGTATCCTCTCAGCCTAGCCGCAGATTCAGTAATCAAACATAAGACTAGTCAATGTTCTTTGCACCTGTACCGAAGGGTAAAGAATAAGAATGCTCCTATTTGGCACAATACAATTAAAAACTTATTTAATTCTTCATTCACTTAATTCTCTAAAATAAGGAGAAAGATACTTTTCTAAAATCTTATATTCAACCTTAAGCATTAGTTTATTTTAGTCTAAGTATTCTTAATTTCGGTATACTAGATTAGTAAGTAAGTTTAATTTAATTTATCTTTGAAATTTTCTAACTTCCCTGTGGGATTGATATCTAGGACTCCATTAATGCCCTATATTACTTGATAACGATGCGTATACTTGCGTAGTATCCACAATATAAATCATAAAATCCATAACACAATCATCAACATATATTCGTGTGGATCAAGTTTTTAGTGCCATTGCTAACTTTTTATATCACAATTGCAAGTATAAATATCGAAAAGTGGATCAGTGATTCTTTGAGGTGTATTGTGTTTCCAGATGTGGAGTGATTAGCTTGTTGATGTTTGTGGATGTTTGGATTGAGTGTGGATTGCTTTAATTGAAGTGTGTCATGAGGGAGATGATTCCTTAACTTTTCGTTATAACTATACTTGTATGTGTTCTCTGGTAGTAGAAGGATTAACTAATCCACTACGACTCAGTTCTCAACTGAACTCGAAGATTTACTAGAGGCATGATGAGCTTGGACATATGACATGTTTATATCAATCTTGTTACTACCATTAATTGATTTTGTTTCCTTCAAAATGGTTCAATACACTAGTTGAAAAGTGACATGAAGATGAACATACACTATTCTTATTACTGTTAGAGGTGTATACTTAAAAGGACGAGTGGATACCAGAGGTTGGTGCGTGTGAGCCAATATATAAGGAACAATCTGGTCCGTGGATTTAACACTACAAAAGTATTTGAAAGCACTGAGGAGATCAATGAAGTGATTCCGTTAGAAATTGGAAGTAAGGAAAGGAGGTGTGATGAGATGGAGGAATTATTGATCTCATTGATTTATCAAGTTTGTGTGTGTAACAAGAGTAAAGAAGGACCTGGGAAGACAAAAATATTCATTATTAAGCTAAACCACCCGATTTAGGTCATTCACAAGTGACTTATTCCCTCAACTCCTCTCAAGTGAATGAGAGGCATTTCTTAAGGATTGTTTTCTCCCTGCATTTGGGCTCAATCTAGAAGTTTTGGAGTGTGAAATTCACCTCCGAAGATAAATTTCATCACTGTGAGCTTGTTTTTTCATCTTCATCTAAGATTTTTTAATGAAAATTTTGGAAAATTCTTGAAGAAGATTATGGGAGAGGGTTGATTTAGCTCTTAACTAGCATATTAATTGAATCTTTATCACTTGTAAGAGTAGATTTGATAGTTTAGGATGCTTTTTATTATGTGTAGTTTTTCCATGTTGCTACTGTTGTTATGATGATGTATTTTTATTTTGCTCTGTTTGGATATGTTATTTGTCTTTGTTGTAATATTTGAGATATTTATGGACATATGTATTGTTGTCTTACACACCTATGTTGGTACCTGTTATGATATTTAAAACATTTCTCTACTTTAATTTCTTCCAGCATGTTTAGCTTAGATTTTACTTTCTGATGCATATTGTTCTATCCAAATGTATACTTTTAAATGTTCTCAACTGTTTTTTTCCCGCTTATATTTTTGTATTGAATGTTATACGTGTTGAAAATCTTTGTCATCAATAGCTTACATTTAAATTTTTTATTGTTTAAAATGATTTATGGTATGTGGTATGAGTTATATATTGCTACAATTTTGATTTTAGGGATGATATAGAAAACAAAGTTGAAATTCTATGTAAAGAGAAATGTTCTAGAGTTAAGGTATTTTGTAGGAGTCATGTTAGTATTTATTGTTTGTGTTTTTTAAAAACTAAGATTCTTATATTTACAATTTTTAAGAATTGAACCTCTATTGATATTAATTTTAAACTAATACTTACCATTTTTAAAGTGAAGGAGAGTGATGAGTTTTTAAATTTAGAGGGAGGATAGTGAAATTAAAAACTTTTAAAGGCCATCCTCGATATAGTAATCATCACATAAAAATATGAAGAATTGAAAAAGATACAAAAAAAGAGAAAAAAGAAAAGATATAAAAAGTGAGGAATTGCTTGAGGAGAAGTATAATAAACAATTTGTTTTACTTAAACCTTCTTAAATGAAAAGACTTGGATGCAATTCTAAGTTCATTTTTATTTCAAAAAAAGTATTAGTCAAATGTTTTTAAATAGAGTACTCAGGTTCTGTTTCTATATTTAATCCATCATTTGACAAATTATAATAATTTTTGAAGTAGAAAGAAAATGAAGATCTGAAGTTGAATAAATTTGATTTACAACCTAGTCCTAAGTTGATTTACTAGAATTTATCATAAGTTACACTATGACATTTTTGGCAAAGTTGTAATAAATTTCATTAATCCCACCTTCTTAATCAACAAATTTAATTTTTAAAAGTTATATTGAGGACAAGTAATGTTTAAGTTTGAGAGAATTTGATGTGGCCTTTAACATGATTAATTTCCTTATTATTTAACACCTATTTTGGATGAAATTACACTTTAAAGAAAAGTAATTTTGCGATTTTCATGCAGGTATAACAGGAAGGAATCATGGAATAAATTGGTGCTGCAACTGAGCGAATCGAAGGCAAAATGGAGCAAGTTGGAGTCCAGCAGACTGACGCCTAGGCCTAGCTTTTAGGCGTCAAGGTGCTGCCCAGTAGTACCTTGGAACCGCACAGTAGCACCTTGGCACCAGCTTCTAGGAACCTAGGTGCCAATGCCTCTTAAGCCACCCAAGAAGGTGACGACTAGGCACCAAGGAACTTGTACCTGTCAGAACTATTCTTGTAGTTATTCAATCCAATGAGGGGAGTTATTTGAAGGATTGTGACACTTGGAGAGGGGACTCTTGGCCTCTTTGAAACCTTGGAAATTCCAAGGAGGCCAAAGAGTCGTAGGTAGATCTAGGGTTTGCAAATTTTCGCTTTTCTTGAGAGATAAGGTTTTGAGAGAAATTTGTAATGGGATCATTTCAGCATTGCAGGGATCACTTGGATACGCTGTTGGAAGGATGTTTCATCCCTTTTTAGAGGAAAAAAGCTACTTATCGTGTCATCATTTGTCTTGTAGTTGCTATAAACACATATTTAATGGACTTGCTTTTGTTAAATGATGATGATTTATATAGTGTTCTTCATGCTTTGTGAGTAGATTTCCATCACCTTTCTCTTGTGATGAATAAGTTAAAGGTGTAGGGTGTTAGGATGCATATAGAATTGATCTTTATACCTTAATGTGATGATCTTTCCTTTGGTGCTTCTTATACTTACCATATTGGCCAAATAATTTTGTTGAAATTCGTTTTGAACCCATAAAGACTTGAGAGAGATATAACACGAACAACTAGGAAGATCACATTGAATTAGTGGGAGAAGGAAATATAGTACATAGGGCAATGCAAATAGATAGAGAAATAGGTTTTGATGGGAATAACTTTGGGGTTTCTTGGGTGACAGGTAGAAATACTTAACAAATTAAACCAAACTTCTTTACTTACTCAGAAGAGGGTAAATAAAATATATGCTCTAATTTGTCACTAGCCACATTAGAAATTCATAGTATTTGATTATACAATCCACTTATGTAATCACAAGACAAATGTAGCTTTTATATTTTAATGTTCACCAAACCAACTGATCTAGTTAGATTTAGCTTTAGACTTAGTGTTGTAATCTAGGAGTAGTTGTTATAAAAATCACCTTAATCAACATTTCAAATTAAGACCTTTGTGTAGTAGATTAGAACTTCACTTATTGGATTCGTTACCCCATTCTCTGTGGGGTCCACAATCTAGACTCAATAAAACCCTATATTATTGAAACGATACGTATACTTGCGTGAGAAATTTTAATGTGTAGGAAATCTAAATTTAAGAATTCAATCAATTTATTAGGGAGAAGATTAAGTTTTTTGGTGCCATTATCAGGACTTACATTATTGAGATAATAGCTGAGGTGGATCAATGACCTTCTAAGGCTATAAAAAGAACAAACCTGAGAGCCCCCAAACACATTTAAACTCCCAGACCAGCTAATACACACACCTCATCTTGAATATAAAAAATCTTCCCACATACCAGAGCGGTCGAACCCCGTCATTTTCAGGCTAGCTACACCACCCTACAAACCTAATTTCGCCTCTAAAATCCAGGGAAATTCATATCCTTACCACCAAACATCTCCAAACTCAAAATTAACCTACCCATTAGCTTCCCATAGTCTTAAAACCTCTGTCCCAATCAAAATTCCCAAATTTTGCACCCTCTAACGTACTCCAACACTAGCCTGAGCCACCCTCCAGTTTAGAACATATCAAATCTAGGCCCAATCACAAATCAAAATTGGTATCTAGAGGAGCTGCACAACCTTAGAGCAACCTTCTCTATCAAGCCCAATCAAGACCAGAACACTTGGGAGAAGGTAATGGCTCATAATTCTCAAAGTCCCCCTTAGGTTGGTCTTTTGTGAAGCAAATTAATAAAGCATGCCGACATAGCTATATATACTTGTTCCTTAGAATTAAACCTAGCTTAAGGGTCAATCACAGAGTGATTTGGTTAACCCTAGCTTGCGATCTTCAGCCTAGAACGTGTACGGACAATCATCTAATTCATGATGCTTGAAATGGACGATCTGGTTTAATTCCCACTGTGTGATGATGTTCGGAGTAGATAGCGAGATTCTGTGCTTTGACGGAGCCAATCATTGGCTGGCAAACGGCAAGGCAATGCTTATCGACTTCAATCGGTACTAGGTTAACGTGGAGACGATGACTTTAAGAAGATAAATGAGATTTTTCAATTTAAATAAATCAAGAAAATTAATATAAACATTAAAATCCAAATTAAATAGAAATACCTCTTAACTCAGTAAATATGAGATAAATTAATAAAATTAAAAACCAAATTAAATAACTTATATTTTGTTTCAAATTAATTAAAATCTTCAAACAGTATTTTAATTATTAAAACTTTAATATAAAACTAAAAATTATGAAATTTGGGTTTGTTCTCTCTGCCCATGGGGTTATTCCCTAATTTTTTCTAGGACTGAGATACCTCGATCACAAAAAAAAACTCTAATTTTCAATAAAAATTATATTTACTTTGAAAAATAATTATAAATATTAAAATATTAATTTAAAAAATAAAAATTCAAATGGAAATTAACAATAACATTTAAGATAGTGATCTTCTACACTAAAATGATAATTTTGGTCTTTGAAAATTTAAAAATGAAAATAAACATGTGAAGGGTAAATTTGTAAAATTTAAATATTTTAAATTTAGCCCTTTTGTCTCCTAAATTAATTAGAACAAAAAATTTAACTTAGAAAAACTAATTTTAGGATCTAATGAAGTCATTAAGATAATCCTTAAACTTAAAAAAGAGTCAATTTCATAATTACCGCTAATTAAAAAACTACTCTTATTTAACAAAAAATAATAAATTAAGAGCCCTAACTCAAATTAAGACATTAATTTGCTAATTTCCTGCTTTTAAAATTTTTGGGGCAATCTTAAGTCAATTTACCATTAGGTGACTTTAAAAATCCACACTTAAAACAAACCCATTAAAATATGAACTTCCAAGCATTTACGAATAATCAAAACATAAAACAATTAGGCCAAAATTAAAAAAATAGGGATTCAAGAATTTGTAAGTACCCTTAGGAGTAAATTTGGAACATCCTCTAAACCGTAAAACCTAATACTTCGTTAGAAACCAATTAATTAATTCACCTCCTAAATATGGAGGGTTATACGCAAGGTCAACCTAAACCAAGAATATAAATTCAAATAATAACTTTCAAACAATCAATATGATTAAGGACATTGTTTATGAACTTAACGAAAACATAAATACATCCTAAAAAGTATCCTTAACAACAAAAGTTCACAGACCCATAATACTAAAGGCCATTAAAGTCTAAATCAACATGAATTAACTAAGGTTCAAGGTTTGTTTTTTAACTTCTCTCATAAGAATGAAAGCACACTTTACTCAATTTAAGAAATTACCCTCTAAACAAACTTAGGCTCAACTATGGAGACAAAGTGGATTAAATTAAGAAGCAACAAATCTACAAAATTACCCTCCAAAGACCTAACTCACCTAAAAGCATTATCTATAAAACCTATAAAAGACACCATAAAAATCACTAGAATTTAAACTTAAACCCTAAAACAAACCCCAGTCTGTAGGAAGAGCATTGGATGAAGTAACCTATGGTTGCAAATAAGGATTCCTAAGGTCACTTGTGAATAAGCTGACCACAAACCCTAATAATCTCCGGGATGGCGGAACCATGGTATCTTGATAGGTTGTCTCAAAATTAAAATAACATCACATGATAGTAAATTAAAATTAGTTAATAAGTCTTAAGCAACTAAAATATTGAACCTTCTAAAATACGAAAAATATATTAAAACATGAATAAAATCTCTAATGAACAAAGATCACTGAATGTAACTTTATCTTTTAACTTCTTTTATTCGGGGCTATAAAGATCTCTTAGATGATGCATCCAATGGTTGTTGACATGAATCTTTCAATTAGAGTAGGTTTAACTATCTCTTTAGGTTAAGTAGATCAGGGAACATGATGATGGAAAGCCATTGGCATCTTGATCGAATCATCTTAAGCATTAATAATAATTAGTTCCTTCACTAATTCACGTACATTAGATATCAGAAGGCACTAACTCTTTAGATGTCATAGGAGTTGACATTTGATTGTGTTGATTGTCTGTTAAACGCTTGTTAGGATGAGTAGACGTCTCCTGCTGCATAAAGGTGTGGTAGATTTATTTTGCATCTTTTTTAAGATGTGTTAATTATATTTTGCAGGGAAACTATAATTAAAAATAAAGAAGCTATCTTATTAATCTAAGGGTTTTCCTCTCGAGTCACCATTTATCTTTTCTAGATTAGGAGGTGTTGTTGTCATTCGACTATTAACATTTGAACTATCCAAAAGAAAATGATACATGAAGCAAAGGATGATCCTCAGCTAAACTATCAACGATACTTTGGATGATGTCGATCGACGAGTTTGAGATAGGTCCAAAACTTGCACCCACTGGGTGTCCTCATTCCTTGTGCTTGCTCGATAGGTTTGCCCACATTATAGATCAGTGCATGTCTTTTGTCCCTTTTAACTAGAATACTACTAGGCTCATCTAAGGATTAAGGGCTCATTTGGGGCAGCTTATTTGTGTCGAGTGTTCTGAAAACGTCAAATAAAGAGTTTTGAAACAATGGCTGTGCCGCCTTTCTTAAAAATTCATGTTAAAAGTGGGTCGCGAGTTAAACCCTACGGCTCACATTTATTCACAAACTTACTACTGACCCACCCTCTCACACTCCCCTCTCACTACTGCCCTCTCTCTCGCGTTTGTTTTTCCATCATCTCTCTCGATCACTCCGCTCTCGTACCTCTCTATGGTGGCAATGAGTTTCCTATCTTCTTTTTCTCTTCCCTCCAATCTTTGGTGGGTACGAGTTGTCTATCTACTCTCCTTATTCTCTCTAATCTTTCACTCTCTCGCTATTTACCGTGCTCTCTGTTCTCCCATGGTATCACTTATTTTTCTTTTTTTTTATGGAATGACTTTCTCTTTGTGATTTGTGGCTTTTTCATTTGCGGTTTGAAGTGAGAATTTAAATTTTGTTATTTCAAGCTTTCACATTTGTTGTTTGAAGTGAGAATTTGGATTTTGCGATTTGTGTTTTTCTCTTTATGATTTGGAATTTTGATTTTTGAATTTGTGGTTGAATGTGATATGGAATGGTTTTATCTTTACATTTATTGTTTGAGTGAGAATTTGAGAAATGGATAAAAGAGGGTGCTTAATTTGTTGATAGCAATGTTTTTGGTGCCATGTATGTATTGTCCTTAAATGAAAAATATGGGGTGGGGTTTATCTTTACCTTTGATGTTTGAGCGAGAATTCAAGAAAAGGCTGAAAGATGGTGCTTGATTTGTTGATAGTAAGTTTTGGCTGCCATGTATACAATATCCTCAAATGAAAAATATTAAATGAGTTTTTATATTTATCTTTGATGTTGGAGTGAGAATTTGAGAAATAGTTGAAAGATGGTACTTTATTTATTCATAGGACTGTTTCGAGTGCCCTATATGTGGTTTCCTCAAATGAAAAATATGCGGTGGGGTTTTATCTTTACCTTTGATGTTTGAATGAGAATTTGAGAAATAGCTGAAAAAGGGTGCTTAATTTTTTGATATCAATGTTTTAAGTGTTCTGAATGTAATATCCTTAATGCAAAATATGGGATGAGGTTTTATCTTCACCTTTGATGTTTGAGTGAGAGTTTGAGAAATGAGTCGAAATAGGTGCTTGATTTTTCATAGCACTGTTTTAGGCACCCTGTATGTAGTAACCTCAAATAGAAAATATGGTGTGGGGTTTTATCTTTACCTTTGATGTTTCAGTGAGAATTTGAGAAATGGCTGAAAGAGGGCGTTTGCTTTGTTGATAGCAGTGTTTTGGGTGTTCTATATGTAGTAGCCTGAAATGAAAAATATGAGGTGTGGTTTTTCTTTAACTTTGATTTTTGGTGGTTGTGTGCATTGTTTGTATGTGGAGGTGGTGGTTGGTGTGTGGTTATGTTTGTATTAGAGGATGTGTGGAGGTGGTGTTTGGTGTGTAATTGTGTTTGTGTAAGAGGATGTGTTGGTGGATATGTGGAGGTGGTGGTTGGTGTGTGGTTATGTTTGTGTGGAGGTGTTGGTGTGTGGAGGAGGTGGTGGTATTTCAGATGTGTTGATCTTGATTTGTTCGTGTGTGGAGGTGCTTTTGCGTGGAGGTGGTGGTAATGGTGATGTGTAGATGGCATTGTACTGTGGTGTAGTGGGGCATTGGTGATGTTATTATAACATTCCTATTTTTCCTTAAGTTGCGTTATTATGGTATCCTATTTATATTAGTTAGTTTTTTAATGTTAGTAATACAATTGTTAAGACAAAAGAGGTCATTTTATCTATAATGTGGGATAAGAGATAAAATTAATATTTCGCTACCATGGCCTCAATGAGGTTGAACTGGAAAATCGACCGACAACCTATTTCAACTAGGAATGCTAGAAAAGAGTATGATATGATGTAATTAAAAAATAAATGGAACTAACTAAATAAGGATTGAAAAATCTAGAAGGGATTGAAGCGAGGATCAACGACTTGGGGTGGGGTCCGGTAAAATGAACGATTGATGCTCCTAAAGAATGGTGGGCAGAGAGAACGGCGTGAGAATTTTTGAAATGTCCCTTTTTTAATTTTTAATTTATTTTAAAATCCAAGAACATGTACAACTTCCGACATCTACCCACAGATTCTCTTGGGAATAAGCAACTTGCCTATTTTTTTCTTCAACACTATTCATTCAATTCACATTAGGTAAATACTATTTGGTTAATGTTGGGTATCAGTTACAGGAGGGTATGTTAAGCTATATCCTGATATGAGATACCACATACTTGATTTTGAGTGAGCAAGCAATGTCGCACAAGGAAGGAAATAAATGTTCAACAAAAGATATTCATCCTTATGCGATGTTATTGAGAGAATTTTTGGAGTTTAGAAAAAGAAATGAGTTATACTTCGTGATATGTCATCTTACATATTTTTCAAATAGGTACAAATTGTGATTGTCACGATGGATCTCCTCAGTTATATTCAACTGCATCCTTCCCATAACGATATCGACTTCCATAGGGCAGACGAGGATCGTAAACATGTCCCGACTGAGGCATATGAGCAACATCTTGGACAGACTTTGTCACAGGCCAAAAATGATGTCCTTGAGACCTGCACTAAAAATGGGGAAGGTGCAAGTGAGATAGTAGAGTTAATAGAATAGATGTGATAGTTAGAGAGAGATTTGATGAAATGCTAGTTTTTATCATATTATTAATTGCAATGATTGTTGAAGTTATTCACTATTTATTGTATTAAAAATTTATGCAATTCATGTTTATTTATGTTCCTTATGCATTTGATATTTACTGTTTTGGTTCTTTACGTAATTTTTATGTATTTCTTTCTTTTGCATTTCTTTTTTTTGTTGGTGGATTTTGGAGGTCTATGATGAGTCATTTGAACTTATTGGTTCTTCTAGATGGTATGTATCTTGACATTGATTGGTTTCATATATAAAATCCTAATGAAGGTAACCAAGTTCCTCTCTTTTTCGGTGCTATGAGTTTTAAGATTCTTCTGAATAGCCTTTTTAGTGATATGTATATGTGATTAACACAAGATTTGTATTACGTGGGTTAAATACAACCAAGATCTTTTTTTAAAAAAGTCTATTTTTTTCTTATAGTGATAAATTCGTTAGTTTATATAATGAGTTCATTGACCTCATAGCTGAATAAGAATAGTATAAATTACTATTATTATCAAGTTTTACTTGTGATATGTATAATGACATGTTTTTTAAGCAGTCAGGAAAGATAAGCTCGAGGATTTATAGTACCCCCAAAAGATTGCACTTCTACTGTGGACTTGAAATTTCTCTGTTAACTTCATGTCAGCCACAACTAGGGTGATAATTTTACAGGCACCCATGGAGAATTAAGAAAAATTGTAACTATTTTATATGGGTAGATAGACTAGAAGATTCTACCACCTAGAGTGTTCGGGCAAGGAGAATATCTCTACTCTCTAAAGGATGGTTTTGCTCATAACATACATCGTCTACATTTTAAAAATAATATTATCATATTAATAATTATTATTTTAACAAATTTTTTCTTAATTTTAGTAGTTATGCTACTCAATGTTAAGTGAGGTGTCTATCTTTATTTTATAATGTTTTGTACTAGACGTTTATTTTTAAAGTATATAATGTACTTGGCATGAAAAGTTCAATTGTAAAAAACGATATTATACGAGTGGAAGAATGGTCATTTGTTCGAAAGCAGTCGCATCACAATTATTTTCAAACTGTAAAAAATAAAAAGACAATAAACTTTTTTGCAGCACTTCTTGTGGTAGCTGCTATGTAGCAACATTATGAAGCTGCAACTGCCCCAAATAAACCCTAAATCTTAGGCCCAAACCAAATCGACAACTCTAACCTAATCATTCAAAAAAAAAATGAAAAACAAATCACACAAAATTTTGCATTCACAACCTTAGTAAATAACATACATATAAAACAACCTTGATTAACATTAAATAAATACATGTTTTGATTCAGGAATATGAACCAGAATATGATATGTAGACATATTTGTAACATATTGCTTCTAGTTCTTGATCTTCGAGTGCTCCACATTACATAATAAGGGAATTATTTGCCATGTGAGAACTATTTCACCACATGGAAGGGAGCTCTACCCTCTGTATACATTTTACCTTATAAATTGATCTTCTAAACATTCATTATCAAGAATTGGCATAACTTATTAAGTAACTTGCTTTGATACACTTAGCATCATGAGCTCACCAAACATAACACTTGAGTACGATGAGACATAAAAAATTTAAATTTAAAATCACAAAAATATATTTGTATTAGTCTTAGGACATTATGTATACGATATATACTCAGGCAACGTGATTTACGATTAAGTCGTAAGACCTAAAACTCCAAAATAAAATAACAACCTACCCTATCTTTCATCTATTGAGATCTTTCATGCATGGCTTAAATGCTCTTAGGTGGTTTATATGTCAGCCCTTTCTAGATAGGGTTGTATGGCCATTGCACATTATTATTACATTTTGTCTTCCTTTAGATTAAGTTTATGAATTTTCACTCCCCATGGTTAACTTAACCTTAGTTCCAAGTTGTTCTTCTAGTTTCGAAGTAAACCCACACCCATAGGAATTTACATGATTGTATGCCATGCAATATAAGTTTTAATATTCTAATAAAACATCGGGATGAAATATTAAATTTTCTTCAAAAACATCAAAGCCAATAAATAGGATAGTATGGGGCATTACAGAGGTTTCATCGGTATATTTAATGTCCTTTACTGTTTCTTCCTTTATATTATATTATTAATTGTTCCATTTTAAGCCTTTTCCATTTGGAATTTCAATGGCCAATCGTGGAAGCCTAAACTTTGAAATTTTCTTGAAGACGCCACAACCTTAATTGAGAGTTTTTTTAAGACAAACCCACAGTCTTAATTGAGATGTAATTAATTAGAGGGGTTTGCTCTTATAAGAAGTTTAAGACCCTAAACCTAATATAAAACCTATATAGTCTACAAAATATATAGTGAAAAGATCCATCGACTTAATCGCAGATCAGTGCAAATATCGAAAATTTCATAGTTTAAGGAATTAAACCCATCGTAAAGTTGCACTTCTACCCTTCGATGTGTTATACAACTTTTTATGTCGCGTCTGATTATCTACACTACTAAATCTTTGAATTTGCACGACATTCAAAGCCCCGGGTCAAGAACCAAAGTCAATATGCACGATGCATAAAATTTGATTTTCTTATGGCCCTAGCATGGGTGCATTATGGAGCAAGCACGAGTGTGTTAGCTTCTCTATAATGAAAGCAGAACTACGTTACATGTGGCATGGGGGTGCAACACTTTCCCTAGGCATCATGGCTACACTAGTATGGATGCGAGTTTGACATGCCTTCAGGTAACCGATGGCTGGTCCGCCAAAGAGTAGTGCGGGAGCACCTTGAATTCAATTAGCTCGGTGCGGGTGCGCTCAAAGCTCACTTGGGTGTGTTAGAAATGGAGTGAGTGCACTAGGTCTCTGTTCCCACCAACCTAAGATTTTTTAATTGTAATAAACATGCAATGGATCCTACTTTGGAAAGGTCTCCAAATAAACAATAACTTGATATTCAATAAATCTAAAGCACACACAAAGTAGAAATGCAAATATATATATAATAATAATAATAATAATAATAGTTATTATTATTATTATTATAATAATAATTTGAATCACAAGATTGTGCTTGAACTGCTTCACAACTAGTGCTTAGTTTAATGTCCTTAGCCAGATAGTGCCGGATTTGTTGATTAAGATGACCTAAAGTTAAAACTTCCTTCGGACCTATCCTACCACCTCATAAATAAAACTTCAACCTTTGGCTATTAACCTTGAATGTTTTGGTTATTTTTATATTGTGAAAATCTAACTAAAAAATGATACATTTTGACCATTGTGAATGGTCTTGACCACCTGGTCTTAAGTATTTTGTGAAATAATTTTAATCATGAATTATAAAGTACAACCTTCTATCAAGGTTTAAAATCCTTCATAATGTGTTTCTAATCATGCCACTTCTTTGTCCTTCCTTATAAATCTTAGCACTCTCATAAGCTCTGCTCTAATCTCTTCTAATTCTTTCAACTGTAGCAATCTCTTTTCTACTAACTCCTTCAAATCATAATTAAAATCCTTAATGACCCAAAAATCTTTATGTTCCAATTCCACAGATAGATGATACATTTTATCAATAATTGGTCTATAAGAGGATATATTTATAGGTGTTATATAGACCGTCTTATAGGCCTACAAATCATCATACAACCATAATGACCAATCCTTTCCTACATGGATTAATATTTTTTTTTCTAAAATCCATTTGATTGTTTGTATTAGACACACGCCTTTGCTAATTTACTAGTTTGGGGATGGTAGATAGTAGAGACCTTATGCTTCACCCTTATTAATATCTCTTTCCTTTTATTATAAAAATGGCTCTTTGCATCATTAATAATCACTCTAAGTGTCCCAAATAAGTTAGAAATACTATTCTTCGTAATTTTTTGAATATTATGAGCATCACAATTAGGAAGAGTCGTGACTTCAATCCACTTAGATACATAGTCTTCTATATAAAAATATAGATGTTGCCTAATGAAGGCTTAAAGAGCTCCATAAAATTAATTCCCTAAACATAACAACTTTCAAGATAAAATTTAGGAGCGTTTCTTCTCTCTTAGAAATATTGCTTACCTTCTAGTATCTATCACAACTCTTAATATATATGTTCATCCTTAAATAAGGTAGCCTAATAAAATTTGAATTATAAAATCTTAGATATAGTTCTAAATCCTCTAAAATCATTCAAGTTTGGGCCTTTTGTTGGTGAACAAGTAAATTAATTATTTTGAATCATTTGAATAATTACTGGTTAAGTTCAAATTTATTGGCTCAAATGGTGGCATTATTAATGCTCTGATAAATTGTATCCACCATGGGGTTAACAAAGTTACTAAGTGGTCTAGGCTGAATGTTTTTTCTCTGTGGAGAGCTCTCCATTTCTCTTAAAGACTTTATAAGTTTTTTAATTTTTAGCAATTTTCTTTATTTCATGATCAAATTGGCTAAGTTATTATGTTGAGTCTTGCATACATCTTAAGACTAACCAAAGATCCTAAACTAACAATCAAAATAATTCACAAATAAAATAAAACACCACACATAAAGTAATTAAATCACTATTCATATTGTTTTTGTTTTTTTTTTTACAATTGCAACAAAAAATAGTTTTTATATATTAAACATGCTAAACAAACAAGTATTAGAGATACACAAATAAATCATAAATAACAAATACTCACTACAATTTTTTAACTTAAAAGTTAAAAATCCTTAATTAGTTTTAACCTCAATTGAAAAAATTATGTCGTTCTTCGACAAAGATGCCAAAAAATTGATCTAATGTCCAGTGACTTATACATAATCACAAGAGTATATTTATCAGTCCAATAATATATGAATTTTGACATTGAGTTACCAATCCCAGGGGGAACAAGTTATTTCTTAGGGAAATTTACTAATCCTAACTTTTATCTAAAATATTTTTGATTTTTAAAGTCTTAAAGTTTTCAAAATTCTACTTTTAAAGTTGAACACTAAAACTAAGTGAGAAAGATTTTCTAATAGTTTGAAAGCCTCATTTGAATTAATTCAATAAAATGTTCCATCAAATGATTCTCCCATTATAGTTGCAATCGGGCCCTAATACTTCTTAGTCTCTTTTGAGATATAAAAAGTGTTATAATTTCATATTATAGTTAAGTTTTCATAATACTGAAATAACTTCCAAACATTCATATTCTCCCGAAAGGTTACAAGTATCAAATAACAATATTATTATTCTACCAAACTTGTGTTTTATTGTGCTTCTATTCTTCTCATAGTTCTATAATGCAACTACTTTGAATAATCTAAATAATCAATTTAAATGTAAATTAAGATAAGGAGGTTATAACAATAACTAAATATATTCACTAGTTTCAAGAATCGAGCATGAATTTTTGTAGGTTTGAAGGAGTATGAATCCAAGGAAGTAATCAAATTTTAAGTGCTACACATGATTAAAACTAAAACATGAAATATATTGATGAAATTAGACCAAATTACAAAGATAAAGGATTGAAAGTTAGATAGATGAAATTCTTGTTCTCAAGGCTTGATCTCAACCTGCAATCTCCTCCATGCTTGATTACAAACAAACACTCTCTCACTCACACACAACTAAGTGAATAATCCTTACTCTCTATCACATCCTAACACTTCCCACACTCTCCACTATTTCCTTCGCTCGTAAGGGGGATTCCAAAGTATCCCTTCCATCTTCCATTCACAAGTTTATCTCAACCATGTAACCAAATAGTCACCAAACTACCCAACCACCATATGTTGGGGGAGAGCAACATGGCACTAACTTCGAGCACAATGAAAATAGGTTCAAGAGCCACATTTCATGACTCTATATCTTTATTTTAGGGCATCAGATACTACAACACTTCTTTTATGGGGGTTGGGCATTAGAGCGTAGCTTATGGCGCCGCAGTGTAGTGATCTCTCAATTTTTTGGCTGAAAAATGCTTGCTTTGAGCATTAAGCCACCCAATTTATAGCGTTGCAGTGATCAATTCTAGCAACATGGCATTTCCTTATGGCGTTAAGATGTTAATCTTCAAGTTATTACATGTCTTCTTAAATGCTAAGGTATTCCTTGCATACTATACATATACACAACATATACCCAAGAAAAAAAATAAAAATGACACAAAAAAACATAATAAAAGTATTGTACTACAACATCATATTTGACACATATCAATAGGTTGTGATATAATTCTCATAACAACATCAATGATTTAAACAACTGTCTTACCAAACTATGATCTTCTTTATTATAAAGTTGATGACTCATATATTCCTCTTGTACATAGTGACTTGAATAACTTTTGTAAATCAAATAATCAATATTTTTCTTAAAATGAAGGCATCTTTCTATTGAATGCTCTACTAGATGTCATATAATAGATTTTATCTACTATATTGAGATTTTAGTTGCATTGGCCATCTAAGGGGCTAAACATTCTAAATATCTATTAAAATATCCCTTAGATGTGTCTGATAAAGTGAAAATAAGTGACTCGTGTTGATGTCAATTCAGTTAAATTTGTGAGAAAAGAACATCAGGTCAGAGGACTATCACCATTTTCTTTATTAGAGAAATCAATCAAAAAGGTGATTTGTTTTGATGTTAATTCAGTTAATTTGCTTAGAAAGGAAAATTAGGTATGTTGACTATCACTGTTTTTTTTTATTAGAGAAATCAATCAACTTCTTATTATGATTTCATTGTTTAATTTTGGATTATTTGAGCTATTTTAATGGACATAAATGACTTCATTATAAAGACTTTACGCTTTTTACATAATTAATGTTCTTAACATATAACTAGAATACTTCTGCAACAATGAAAAATATAACAAATTAGGGCTGAGACTTTCAAGATAACCTTACAATAGTTTTTAATCTACTCTTAAATTTGACGAACCTCAAACAAATATTTGGAACGAGCTCTTTAAGAGTCTCTCTCTCATTCTAGTGAATACCAAGGAATAAGATGAATCAAGAATAATCATTACTTGGCATTGATAGAAAACTTAGTGACATTTGTAAGGAAGTGAATAGTTTTCCTAGAGAAACAATATAACTAAATAAGGGCTTAATTCTTGACCGTTACAAGGAATACATGATATATGAGAACACTAAAAACCTACTAAATATGTGTAATATTCTTAAAATGGCTAACATGCTTATTAAAATAATTTGAACCTTACAATAACAGGATACATGACATTTAATTAATTAAATATCAAGACTCTTAAATAATGGCGAGGAATAAGATGATTCCAATTTCTCAAAAGAAATTTCTTCTTAATAAGACATTTAATTTCATCTCTTATGACTTCACGAGGACCATCAATAAGATGAGGTTATATTAAGCTTACTAAGACTATAAAGGGATTACAGGCAAGTCACATAGTATGAAAAGGGTTAGTTATGCTAAGAGTATTGGGAAGATCTTAATATGGTTATAATATTGGTGAAACGTCAACATAACAATGAGGGAGTTATGCTTAAGTGGCTTGAAATTAATTAGCTCCAACTTTCTATTAATTTTGTGATGTGTAAACTTCATCCTGCCATGATGGCGTTATTTATTGGATAAATTCTAGGAATAATTGAAGAGCTAAAGTCTATCATATGAAGATCATCCTCTAAAGTTAAGCATGGGTGGCACTAATCACTAGTAGCATTATGTTGCCCTTAACTCAGGAATTGACTGTTAGCCTTTAAAGAAATATTTGAAGAAATATGATAGTTTTAATGGAAATTCTAGAAAAAAAGTTCACATGCTTGTTCTGACATGTTGAAATAATCCATTATGCAAATAAGATTACAAAATTATAATTTTTTTTTTTATTGAAAAAAATGTGATTGCATGTATGGATTCCTTCTTAAATTCATACAAATGTGATGGAGAATCTTAGAGATGTACTAAAAGATGATGATATTGACCAAGCAATAATAATTAGGCACTGAATATTACACTACCACAATTGGATGATCGAGGACAAACAATGATGATTGTGTTGTGTTAGGTATGACTCATATACCTAATATATAATTAATGTTGAAGCAGAGCGAGCGAATCTGGGGAGTTTATTATGTGGGTTGGGGGTGCGGGGGCAAGACCCCGCGGTTTAGTACAAGGGTAATTTGATAATTACATATTGTACTCTACGGTTATAAATAGGCCCAGTGAGTAGCCATAGGGCTTATGGTTGTAATCCTGTATTCTGTACTCTTTTCTGAATAGTGGAAAGAAAGTCGCCGCTCTGCTCCCGAGAACGTAGGCATCTTTGCCGAACCTCGTTAAATAGCTTTGTGTTCTTCTGGATTGCGTCGATTCTTGCGTTTCATTGCCCTAAATTTCTCAACACGTTGGATGATGATGATAGAGAAACAAAGACTTAGTAACACCAATTTTTCTTATTCATCATCGTGTTGATTATTAGATAAGTTATAGAGTTTTGATATATTTAAATTATGTCCAAAATTTTATACATTTCATATAAAAAATGAGGTCTAGTCATAAATTTTTAGTGTTTTTGATAATTTTAGCTGAATTGTATACCACTATTAGATATTTTATGTTGATCCTCTTGATTATTATCATTTATGTAGAATTTAAGTGCCTTTATGATATAAAAGATGAATGATCTAAAATTTGTTAAATTCCCCTCATTATGACGCTTATTTTGATTATATGAAAGCATCATTTGAAGATCATTTGGTTCATAAATTAGTACCATGAAGTTTTTATTCACATCAAAAGTTCTTAAATGCGTGTCTTTGACATTATAAATATCAATGGATATCAAATTTCATTTAATGAACGTAGAGAATAAATAGATGCTGAACAAGTTTTAAAGTAATTATTAGATTAGGAGTTACTGCGTCGGCTCCCATTAGGCTGGAGCTGTTAAAAGAAATAAATAAATAAATGAATGGCAAATTCATGGACTCCGAGGTTAAAATAAAGGCGAAGGCCTTCATGACGGTCGACCTCACGGCCTGAAACAAGTGAACCGGAGCTAACGCCGGTCGATCAGCGGGTTAGATGATCCGGTCCGGTCAGGCCGGTTAACCTGTGCGTCCAGAAGGCATAGATAACCTAACTCTAGGGTTAAATATCTGCGCCTCCCACCATTTCTCAACATTTCTGCCCACGTTCGAGGAGCAAAGCGCCTCCAGTTCGACGCCCTTCCTTCTCCACCCCTAGCTGCTGTTCTCTCCATTTATCCCCCGAGGAGAAGTAAAATAAGATTGCTCCTTGGTCCTGATTCCTAGTTCAGATCACCAGATAGGGATTCTTATTTTGCAGTCTCAGCGGCCATGGACCTCCCAGGCCTCGCTCTCATTCTACAGGCTGTGCTGTGCCCCAATCCAGAGGAGCGGAAGGCAGCAGAGGATAGTCTCAATAAGGTATTCACCGATCATTTTCCTCTTATCTTAATCATCTGCAACGATTGAATGATCGATATCTGTGCTAATATGATTAGTCTTTTGAGCTTGGTCTATGTTTTCTGTTTTTGTGTGATTCCATTGTCACTGTAATCCAATTTTCCGTGGCTTTTTGTAAAAGATGTGGATGGATTTCGTTGCATCAATGCTCTCGCCTTTATTATGAAATAATGAACGGATTATTGGTTTGGATGGGCATTTAAGTCTTTGAATTTCTATAATAAATTAATAGGTGAATTTATAAAATTTATTGTTAGGACACTGCTTGTTTTTTTCTTGCCACGGCTTTTACTGAATCGTGTCAAATTATGGTTGTACTTTGCTGCTGTATTTTTGTGAGAAATAATATTGAATGAGCTTCAGCTGACATAGATTCTCCGGCCGATGCACGGTACATTTCGTCTCCATATGTTGTAGAACCATCACTATATGCTGTTTCACATTGCAGTTTCAGTACACACCGCAGCATTTGGTGAGGTTGTTGCAGATTATAGTGGATGGGAATTTTGATTTGGCAGTGCGACAAGTTGCAAGCATTCATTTCAAGAACTTTGTGGCTAAGAACTGGTCACCTGATGAGCATGGTAGGGACCATAAATTAGGATTTATCATCATATAATTTTGCATTAAATGAAATTTTAAAAGTGCTAATTTTATTTACACATGCAGGTGCACCTCAAATAATCTCAGCCAGTGATAAGGGCATTATCCGGCAGAATATTCTTGGTTTCATTAGTTTAGTTCCTCAATTGCTAAAGTAGGTTTTTGATTCCAATACACAATTCCATTTAGTTGCACAGTTTTAAGTATGTTAGCATTTGAAGTTTCTAAATTCTGCAATGCGTCACCCTAAATGCTTTCAGATTTTCACTAGAGTGATTAGTAATGCATATAAATAGTGTTTTGATTTCCATTTCAAAATGTTTTGTGGACCTTTTATCAATATAAGCTGATCTGAACAAATAATAACTATATTAATAATAAAATTAGATCTTTAAAAAATGTGCTTTTTGATTCTTTCCATGCCGATTGATACTATTTTAGGGCACCTGATTTTACTACGACATTGTGCACACCATAATTTCTTCAAGCATAATATTTTAAGTGCTTTCCTCCCAACCCCTTTCAAATAAAGAGAAAGAAAAAGTGGCTTAGTGCTTTATTTTTATGCCTTTCACACTGATAGATACTCATTATGTGTTCATCCTTGAGATATTGTGTAGTTCTATACTTTTGTATCATTATACTCTTCTTATCCATATTTTGTTGTTACACTCTCATTTGTATGATTTAAGTGCAGTAAGCTTTATGTGTATGGTTATCTTGCATTCATCTAAATCATCTTGTAATTCTTTGAACTAGAATGGCATTTTGGCTAATCTTTTTATTGCTGCTAATATTATGAAAGTTTGTCTTTTTTGCATTGTCTGATTTACTTTTACAGTCTTCTGCTATATGTCCAAGAATTTTATTTGGGTTATGCTATTTATTAACTTTTTCATTTCCTACGGTTACCTGGTAAATATCTGTAACTGAATTTAATACAGAGTGCAACTCGGTGAATGTCTTAAAACAATCATCCATGCTGATTATCCCGAACAGTGGCCAGATCTTCTTCACTGGATTAAGTGTAACTTACAGTTGCAAGACCAGCAAGTATTTGGAGCTCTGTACGTTTTGAGGATTCTTTCTAGAAAATATGAGTAAGTTAGCTCCTTATAACCTGCAGATACCATTTTTTTTTTTTTGCATTGTTATGTTTTCTAAATTCGTAAAGCTACTCTTTTTACTCTGCAACTATGTAATATACAAGTAATTTTCGTAAAGCCACTCTTTTTTTTTCAAAAGCACGACATCCATCCATAAATTCAAGGCTTCTTATCTTAATCCGTGATATGGAATAATGAAGCAAAATTTTCACAAAATTTCTTGTTAGTGTAGCATTAATTTAATTTAATATACTAGTATATTTTCTAGGTAGTGAAGTATGGATTCCTTTTTTTATATTTTGTGTACTCTATGCAGTTTAATCCTAATTAGCATTTATATGCATTGTTTTGATCTTCAACGGTGTTTGTTTTAAACAATGCAAAAAGTAGTTTTTTGTTGCCCTTTGTGTGTGAAATTAGTCTATTCTCCTTGCAATTAATTTTTTATGTTAGTACATTCAACTCCGTGATTGAGATTATTGATGCTGATCTAAATCCTAAGAGCAACTTTATGATTTAATTTGACATCTTTAATAATTGATTGATTGTTCATCAAATTTATTGAAGAAATAGGTGCCTTATAAAGCCTTACATTACATAACACGTCACATAAGATTTCTGAAATCAAACAATTAAATTTGTTCTAAATCTCTTCTTGTACTTGCTCAAAAATTTTAATTTGATTTGAGTATTATTCACTTGAAATTAATAAGTCATCCATCTCACTATTTAGATTATCAATTACAGTGTTACTTTTGTATGATTGCTAAATGATCAAATATTCATTGAAGCTTAATAAAATTTGGCAGGATATGACTTTATGTTGAAATTTAAGTTGAGCAATCTTGTTTTTTCAATCATTAAAAGATAAGTTAAAATTAAATGTTGTGCAAAAGTATCTCACTCTTTGTAAAAGGATATTAGTCTATCCTCATATATTTGCATGTGTGTGAATATATATATATATATATATATATACATACATACATACTATTTATATCTCTCTCTCTCTATAAATAGTATATATATATATATATATATATATATATATATATATATATATGTAGATGTAATGTATGTGTGTGATGGAAAATGCATTTTATTTGTATAGCTTGGACAATGGTATGGATTTATTCTTACTGTTTATAACTTTATTTACCTATTTATTACTTTTTATTAATCCAAAGTAACGAATGCATGGTTAGTTGAGTTTTTTGCATTATCCTATTACTATAACTGGTGTAATGTTTATTGCAATAGGGACACATAATTTTTCATTTGATATTTGAATTGTTCACTAACATTATATTTAAATTTGCTAAAAAATAATTATCTGTTATTTCTGATTTCAACTATGGTTTTTTTTTTTTTGTTTCTTTTCAATTCTAAGGTTCAAATCTGATGAGGAGCGGTCACCAGTCTATCACATTGTTGAAGAGACATTTCCTCTCTTACTCAATATATTTCATAAACTTATTGAGATCACCAATCCTCCCATTGAATTAGCAGACTTGATCAAGCTTATTTGCAAAATATTCTGGTCATCAATATATGTAAGTTGGCTGTTATACATGCCTGATCAGTATTCATTACTATGGTATTTTGAATTTTTTGATGGACAAATGATGCCTTCATTGTTTGAAACATGTTCTTTTGCTTGCTATGAATATTTTCCCCAGTTAGAGATACCAAAACAGCTTTATGATCAAAATGTCTTCAGTGCTTGGATGGTGCTTTTCTTAAACATTTTAGAAAGGCCTGTTCCTTTAGAAGGTCAACCAACCGATCCTGAGCATAGGAAGTCTTGGGGATGGTGGAAAGTAAAAAAATGGACAGTGCACATATTGAACCGTCTTTACACACGGTTTGTGCTTCTTTTCTATCATCAATATGGTAAGAAGATTTTTTTATTTAATGGACAAACGATTGTTTTGCTCAGGTTTGGGGACATGAAGCTTCAGAATCCAGAAAATAAGGTTTTTGCGCACATGTTTCAAAAGAATTATGCTGGAAAAATTCTTGAATGCTATCTACACTTGCTTAATGCTGTTCGTACTGGTGAATACTTGCCTGATAGGATTATTAATCTTATCCTTCAGTACCTTAACTGCAGGTAGGCTTTCAATTATTCTTCCATTCCAACAATGTTAAAGTTGAAATCATTTCATCTTTACAATCATTTCTTGTTAGCTGCTAAGTTTACTCTTTTGATTGATTTGCATGCAAAGTTTTGTGTATGTGAAGAAAAACTAAGGGCCATAACCATGCATACAATTGATTGTCCCATTTCATTCATATTTTTATATGTTTTTCATTGATTTTTATTTCCTTGGACAAATTTCATTGATAAATTCCATCATTTTTTTCACTCTTTGAGGATTTATTTCTTTAATTACTTTGCGTGAAACATACCAATTTTATTGAATCTGAGCTAGTAAACCCTTCTTTGATTATGTAACTTTTTCAACCTGATATCATACTAAATTGTAATTGTGTTTTCGTAATTTTTCTCTTATTAATACTGGCAATTTGGCTTTTTAGTAGTTAGTATTGTTTGCTAAAAATAGTTGTAGAATTCTAGTAAAAATGTGTGTTAGTGGGTCGTCTGAAGGCTGATTCAATTCCTGAACACAATCAACAAAACAAGAGGTCAACAAATCATCATCCTAGCTCTTTATTTCTTTTTGATGAAGACCCCCTTGATGCTTAACATTGTCAATGAACTTGGAAGGCTACTAAGAATTTCAAGTAGTCAATAGACTACTTTGGGTTGAGGAGAGAAGACTGGGAGGAGAGCTCTTTTCTCTTTTAAGTGGAGAATGAGAAATAGAAACCTCCTCCTTATAGAAGATAATATTTATAGGGGGTTAAAGGTGGAGGTTAGTTTACAACTATTGTTCAAATGGATGGGTGAAGAAGAGGAAGGAGGGAAGGAAATGCCCATATGAGGGTATTTTTGTTAGATGAATAAGAAGTAAAGACATCTTACCCTTAAAATTTGTGTTGGAGCATTTTGTTCTTGGGATTGATGGAGAGATGGCTTAACTAGCTTTATAGCAGTGTAGCCAATGATTGGATTGCTATTGGACACATGGGAATGGAAGTGGGTTTAATCTTAATTTGGTTGTTTGATCTTGGTTTACACCCTCACTGTTCAAGTTATTTTGGAAGTCTTCACGTATCTTAAAGTGATCTAACGACCAAGATTGGAAAGTAATATGATTTCATTCTGATCCTATGGCATGGAGTTTGCGGAAGTACAAATTTGTTGCAATTGCCTGGATGACCAATATTAGTTGGTTTTTACATTTTTGTAGGTTGTTCGTATCAGGCAGCAATTATGATTTAAATTTGTGATATTGGTGGTAGTGGACACCAGAGTAAATATATATTTTTTATTTCATTAGGCCACCATTGCACTGCTGTCTCAGTTACTACTATACTCATATGGGAAGTGGTTCGTTTGCCTGATATTCCAGAATCCATTGTATCAGACAAGGACATGGTATTCCTTTGTCATTTTGGCAAGAACTATTTAGATTTGCAAGAGACCGTCCTAATAAGGAGTACAAAATATCATCTCTAGAGAGATGACCAAACGAAGGTGGTTAACAAAAACGTGGAGATATACCTGTGTTGTTTTGTATCAGATAAGTCGAAGCTTTGGAAAAGATGGATTGCTTAGGTTGAGTGTTGTTGCAACACTTCATACCATACTGTAACACAAATTGCTCCTTTTAGGATTTTGTATGGGTGGGATTCACCTTACCCAATGCATTTGTAGACATAATTCTACTCCACTTTCTAGGGTAGACCAATACTTGGAAGAGAGGGACATGATATTGGCAGAGCTTAAGGACATCTACGAAGTGTGCAACAGATCATGAAGAAGGCTGATGAACAGAGGAGGGATGTACAATTTGAGCCCGAGGACATGATTTATTTGAAGTGGAGATCTTACTGACATAAGACACTAACTAGGAGGAAGGTGCTGCTTTCTGAGGTTAGGGAGGTTTTTGATGATTTTTGATTTCAGATATTACACCTGTGGCGTTCTTCCCCTCTGGGGGTTGTACTCGACGATGAGAAGGTGCTCCGGCTGCATCTCGACCTCGACGAGACATTTATCCTTTTGTAGCCCCCTTCAACCCCGCTTCCAGTAGCCATAAACCACTCTACTTTGCTGCCATCTTCATTCCTTGCTGCTGTTCAACATGTCCTGCAACTATCCTTGTTGCTGCCAGCCGCGTCAACACCCTCGCTGCTGCTGTTTGATGCTTCAAACAGTTGTCCTGTTGCTGCCAGCCCCACTGACACCTTCCTGTTGTTTGAAGTTTTCTGCAGCTGACCTTGCACCCTCCAATAACCGCATCCCCTCCCCTACAACTGCCATCCACCTTCCAACCTTCTTTCAGCAACCACAACCATTTTCCATCAACCGCCAACCCACCATCCAGCAACCTCCGTCCTCGTTATCATTCACATATATCTTTTATTTATATTATTTGTGTTTGTTTGTTGTTACTTCCTAGTGTCATGTTTGAAATTTGTTTGGAATTCATAAATAATAATTTGTGTTTCCATTGTGGTTTGAGTTTCCTTCGACATTATTTGGTATCGGAGTTAGCCAAACTCTAGTTCTATTCTAGGGCTTCTTAACATCCTCCCCCACCCAAGCCACATCTTACCAAAATTTTTTACCCTGAGAATTTCGCCGGATGAAGTCTTAGCACTCCAATCCCGGTAATTGATGAGGGAGCATAGTGCCTGCGGTACTGTAGCGACCACAGTACCGCAAACGCGGTTACTGTAGTCGCTACTATAACCATGACCCCCATTTCCTGATGATTTCCCATTATAATTTCCTTCCTTTTCTACTTCTTTCCTATTCATCTCCTTGCCTATTATATCTCTTTGCTATTCTACTATTTACCTATTTTATTTACTAATCTCGTTTTATATAGGTGTTGTTTTTTGAGTAGTGAGGAGTTTTATGAGTGCAGATTTTGGAGTACTGCCTTAGAGTTGTTCTTCCCCTCTGGGGGATGTACCTGACGACGAGAAAGTGCTCCAGCTGTAACTCCTCTGAGGTGGTGACCATCAACAAGAGTTCGGGCGGTACTCCGACTGTAGCTCGACCCCAAAGATACATTTATTCTTTTGCAGCCCCCTCTGACCCCGCTTCCAGCAGCGACAAACCACTCGACCTTGCTCCATCTTCATTCCTTTCTGGTGTTCGACGTTTACTGCGGCTATTCTGTCACAGCCAGCGTGCCAACACCCTTATTACTGCTTTTCGACACTTCCAACAGCTGTTCTATTACAGCCCCACCGACACCTTCCTTACTGATGTTTGGTGCTTTCCGTAGTTGTTCCTGCACCCTCCAACAACCACATCCCTCCCCTTACAGCCGCTAGCCACCTTCCAACATTCTTTCTGCAACCACAACCATTTTCCATCAGCTGCCAACCCATAGTCCAGCAGCCTCCGTCCTCTCATACGTAGATATCTTTTATTATTTATGTTGTTTGTGTTTGTTTGTTATGACTTCCTGCTTTTTCAAGTGTCATTTTTGTAATCTGTTTGGAATTCAGAAATAATAATTTGTGTTTTCGTTGTGGTTTGGGTTTCCTCCAGTATCAGGCCCCACAAGACCAATAGCCATAATTTCGTTTGTTGTCTGCCTGAGATCCCGCCTCATTCTCTTTTATGTTTAGTTCGACATCACCTGTGTTGGAAGAAACTCTAATTTAAAATCTTATTTAAGTGAAAAAACGAAAACAAAAGTATAATTTCTTTTGGCAATTAAAAAGCGAGAAAATTTTCATATTTCCATGTTTTGGGAAATCTTAAAAAATCTAAATTTTATTGTTTTTAGATTTCCCATATTTTGGGAGATATTTAATAATTAAAATTCTTTTGGAGCTAAATGATTGAATTAAATTAAATATGTAAGTTTGAGTAGCTCAAAATCGAGCCAAACTTGAACTACTTTGAACAAATTCGGATTTAAATCAAATCAAACACAAAGAGGGATATTAACGCGCTATTTTGAACACGGGCTAATTTCTAACATAATTTCAAATGAGCCGAGCATGAACAGGCTGTGAGCTTGCTCATGCTCGTCTTATTTACACTTCTAGATCTATCAGATGATGAAGCAACGTGGGAGCTTTACGATGTAATCCAAAATCTGTTTCTATCATTTCATCTTGAGTGCAAGTTGATCTTTCAGAGGGGAGTATTGTGACGCCGCTCTAGGAGGGACCGACTGTTAGGCCAGTCTAGGTGGGACCGGCTGTTACGTCGGTCCAGTATGGATCCACCAAGCCAAGCCAACCGGCTGCCTAGGAAGATTCCAGCCCCTGGTTGGGGCCCATCAAGCCAACAATAATGAATGCGAGGTGAGGATTTAAAGAGGGATTTGGGGTAAAGTTTGAATTTGTTTTGTTGTTGTTTTATTAGGGCTTGTCACCCTAGGGTTTGGTTTATGTTCTCTATTCCTGCAGTTTTATGTTTTGTTTGTTTGGTCTTAGCGGCGTGTAGGGTTTGTGGAGAGCCTATTTGCCTCTCGAATTTTAGAAACACCCTTGTAACTTATTTGTTTGCTTGTATATTAATAAAATTAGCCTGAATCTGGGTGGTTTTGCTGATTTCTTGCAATTGGTTTGCTGTTTTCGGCTCTGGGGCATATCACATTCTTTGGCTTCCTTTATCAACCTTGAATGGCTAGTGGTTAGGCATCTGCAATAGTTACCTCCCACTGTCATGCATTATCCAATTTCACTACTTGCTGGTGCTTATATTTTTGTTCATGTGGCAGTTTAATGGAAGAACTTGGAAGTGAATTGGAAAATGATTTATTTAAAACGTTCACTTTTATGGTCTAGGAATTTGAATTTGTTCCAGGTTTGCTTTCTTCTAATATATTCTTTCTGACTCATTTAAGGAAGATTTTTAGCTTGGGTGATACTCTTGGTACTTGATATGATTTTGTTGCAGTTCTTTCAAAATTTTAGTACGAAGTTGTGAACCATTTGTCATTGATGTGTTGTATTAGAACTCTATATAGGATTTGGTAGCAATTTTGATCTTCTATCTTAATTATTTAGCTTTTATAAAGATATATATATCTATCTATATATATATATATATATATATATATATATATATATATATATATATATATATATATATTGATTGTGTCACCAACAAGTCAAGTTGATCAATATTTATTCTTTTTCAGTATTTCAAGAAGTAGCATGTATCAGCTGCTGCAACCACAATTGGATGTAGTTCTTTTTGAGATTATATTTCCACTAATGTGCTTCAGTAACAATGATCAGATTTTGTGGAATGAAGATCCTCATGAATATGTTAGGAAAGGATACGGTCAGTTTTCATTCATATATATATATATATATATATATATATATATATATATATATATATAAATTCAAGGAAGAAACTATTGAACTCAATTATTTGAATGATGCTTTTTATATTGATTTTTCGTTGTAGACATTATTGAAGATCTGTACAGTCCAAGGACGGCTGCTATGGATTTCGTAAGTGAATTGGTGAGAAAACGTGGTAAGGGGAACCTTCAGAAGTTTGTTCAGTTCATTGTGGAGATATTAAGGAGGTAGTTAATTTTTATAGGCTGTTATTAAAGATGTGCCATCATTTTTATTGTGGATTTTAACTTTTGTGCACAACTATATCAGATATGATGAGGCAAGTATCGAGTTAAAACCTTATCGGCAAAAGGATGGTGCTCTTCTTGCAATTGGAACATTATGTGATAAATTAAAGCAAACTGAGCCATATAAGTCAGAACTTGAGCGTATGTTGGTGCAACATGTCTTCCCTGAATTTACAAGTCCTGTTGGATACCTTAGAGCTAAGGTGGTTGAATTTATAGCATTCATGAGACCTTTGCTTTTCACAAGTTTCCTATCTTCCTAGTAGATGTCATTTTGGTAATTTGTTTTTGTTAATTGGTCTATAGGCAGCATGGGTTGCAGGTCAATATGCATACACGAATTTTTCAGATCAGAACAATTTTCGTAGAGCATTGCATTGCATTGTTTCTGGTTTGAAGGATCCAGAGCTTCCAGTTCGCGTTGATTCTATTTTTGCATTACGTCCTTTTGTCGAAGCATGTAAAGGTATAATAAATGCATCTGTTTTTTGTGGTGACTTTTTTCTTTTCAAAATATACCCTGATGATAAACTAATTCTTGTTCAGATCTAGATGAGATTCGTCCCATGCTTCCTCAATTACTAGATGGTATGTGCTGCACTCTGAATTCAGTGCTTATGATTATATGGATTGCATGATTTGCTTATTCCTTATTTTCCAGATTTCTTTAAACTTATGAATGAGGTTGAGAATGAGGACCTTGTATTCACTCTTGAAACAATTGTTGATAAGTTTGGTGAAGAGATGGCTCCCTATGCTCTTGGATTATGCCAAAATTTGGTAACTCTAGAATTCTTACTTTAGTGCTGTATTTAGATTAAGTATATTTGTTCATTTTAAGTTATATTTAGGCTGCTGCATTTTGGAGATGCTTGAATTCATCTGAAACTGATGATGATGGGGATGACTCGGGCGCTCTCGCTGCTGTTGGCTGCTTGCGTGCTATAAGCACAATTCTTGAATCTGTGAGCAGGCTTCCTCATCTTTATGTCCAGATTGAGCCTACGTTGTTACCAATTATGCGGAAAATGTTGACTACAGATGGACAAGGTATCATTTTTAGTGACTATAAAATGTATTCTTCTTTGCAACATCAAGGTGATCGCATTCATAATGTCATCTAAGTATTCATTTATTTGTCTTTTTTTGTTTAACCAATTGAGAGTTTTCTTTTTTAGACAATTTTTACTGTGGAATTCCTTGGATGATTTGCATTTCTTACCAACTTGAATGATTTATATTCATTCCTATACAAAAATTACCTTTTGATTTCTACAGATCATAGAATTTCTTATGACCTAAAATACTAAAGTTTTATTTGGTTCAATATTTTCTTGGATGTAGTGCTGTGCTATTTTTTGGAAGAGATGTTTGTTTTAGTGTAATTTACTCAGAGGTAGTTCATATAATCTTAGTTGCCATGATTGACCTAATCTAAATAGTGGCTAAATAGGACGTTTTTTATATTATTTTAACCTCCTTCGCTAAAAAGAAAAAAGAAACTAAAAAGGAAATGTTTTAAAGAACATTAATTATTCTAAATAAAGTTGAATCTTTAAGATAATATTAAATCGAAAATGCTACATTTGAAAGATAACAAACACTGTTATGCGAGCATCATTGCTATCCAGTATTCCAGATAACAATAATATCTATTTAACGTTAAACAAGACAGACCTTAAATCTTTTTCTTATAGTTTTATTGTTTTGAAGATAGTGAACTTTCTTTTTCAGAAAATAAGTGTATTTTTATCATATATCTTGACAGTTGATTTGATCATGGAGCAGTTTTGTTGGGAATTGTATCCCTTTACCTGGGCTGTACGCCATTGAATGCAGAAATTGGTTTGGCACTATGTGCTGTTGTTGTTGTTTGGTTTGGCAAACAATTTTGTTAATCAATGCTGAAATGAAAGCATAACTTAAAGACGTGTATGAACCCATAACATTTGAGTTTAGATGGGTGTTGAAGTTGGAAAAAGCATGAATGAAAAATATCACGTTTCTTTGGCTTAGTGCATTTTGTTGATGTTTATAATTATAGCGTTTGATTTTTATGGATGTTGCATGAATATGACTTTGCTGAAAAACTTATGTGTAATATCTAACTATCATGTCATTTGAATTCTACCGAGGTTTTGTGCTCAAATTGGTTTGTTGTAAGTTGTTCATGGAATAAAACCGATATATTTAAGTTTATAATACCCTGTAAATTAAAACTTGACACGGTGTTGTTTGTAAGACTGCATCATGTTAGCAAAAATGGGGTAAAAGTCTTGTTTTTTAACGTTTTAATTTTGCAATATCATGTTCCCTTAGAAATGCAACTCAGTGATGCCTGTTTTTGAAATTGTATTATTTGATTTTGCCTTGTGTACACGTTCTTTCAGTTTGGATAGTTCTTTTGCTTTTCTTTTTTAAAATTGCTGATGTACTATTCAAGCTACTGCACATATTTTTGGTTTTTTTTTAAATCTGTAACCATTATTAATTTTCTTATTTATTGGCATGCTTTTACAGATGTTTTTGAGGAGGTTTTAGAAATGGTCTCCTACATGACGTTTTATTCCCCATCAATATCTTTGGAGGTGTGGTCTCTATGGCCTCTTATGATTGAAGCACTCAATGATTGGGCTATAGATTACTTCGATAGTGAGTATCAATCAGATATGGGACCTTCATTTCTACTCTTTTGGATTCTGTTCAATTTGTTTCTTCTTTACTGAAAATTTTGCATCTTATGTTTTAATATGTGAATCAAGATTGCGATTTGTTCCCATTTATTTACAATTTTGTTAAGCATCAGTCATCTCACTTTTTATTCATATCTTTGTTTGAAAAATAATGCCTTTTCGTTAATATCCTTTTTCATAATTGAATGCTTTATTATGCATGCAGCAACATGCATTTAAGTTATTCGCTCATTTATAAATTGGTCATTGCTAGTTTTTAAGTGAGTTAATACCCTAACTAGGCTCACGTCCACCTTTTCATTCGTTATCTCAGTTTAATTTCTTGTAAATATTGTCTTCTTTGAACATCTCTTGTGCTTTACATCAGATGTCAACAATTCTGATGTTCCCCGGACAAACTCTTAGAAGGAATATAGTTTAATTTTACTTCTAAAACTGCAGAAGACCTCTGTACAATGGTTCTTGTTTATTTCTTTCAGTTGGGATAAGATTAGTGACAATAATGTTGATAATGAAAGTACTTTTCTAATAAATTTGTGACTAGAACATGAGTTTCCCTTGTCAGCATAATCAAGCGCATATTGACTTGCTTTATTATATTTTAAATAAATAGTTAAAAAAAAAGATAGGAAGTAGTGCATTTTCCTGCTATCCTTGTTGCCTTGCCTTGGCATTGTCACAAAAGAGCCCTCCGGAAGGTAGCAAGGTATGTGCCGAACCTTGTAATTTTCATGTTCGCCTTAAAATCTTCATTTATCTTCGATCCTACTTTATCACCATGTGATTCTGCAATTCTTGAGCTTGAACTCCGAGAGAATTACATGATAGAAGGGGGTAAAAATTAATGACATGTCTAACTTCCCTGTGTTCTCGGTATCAATTTTTTAGTAAAAGTTTGAATGACTTTTTGCGCAACGATGACCTCCTCCCTGGCTTATTCATAGGAGCTATTTGGTTGGAAGGATTTGTGGTGTATTATAATTCATTTACAGAGATTTGAGAAAATTATTTGTTTGGCATGAAGAAGTACAAGTACAATATAAAGATTCAATGAATTTGAAGTTTACTCTTTAGTTCATTTTGGCTGAATTTAGAATTCTTCAGATTTGATCGAATTTGAATTACACTGTAAATTGCTATCAATAAACTATCAGCCGTTGATGAACGCCGCTCGCCTACTGCCGTTGGCTCCCTTCGGCGGTAGCCGCCGCCTGCCTCGCCACCTTCTTCTAGCCGTTGCCGTCGCCCTCCACCACTGCCCGCCGCCATCGCCGTCACTGTCGCCGTCCACCACAGTCCTTCACCGCCAGCCGCCGCCGCCATTCTCTGTTGATCGCCATCCGCCTCCGCAGCACCCCCGCGCCATTGCCTCCGCAGCACCCCCGCGCCACTGCCTCCGCCACATTTGCCTGCCTGCTCACCTCCCAACACCGCTCCCCTGCTCGCCATCGCAGTCCATCTTCCGTTGGCATTCTGCCAGCCGCCTGCTGCTTGTCGGCCAACCGTTTGCTGCTGGATAAAATAATATTTAGAAATACATTATTTTCAATCTACTTCAAACCAAATAAAAAATGTATAAAGTCCCGTATTTATTTTTACAGTGAATCAAACAAATATAAAGTATTTCAAGTATATTATAATAACAGTACTCTGCAAACCTGTTATATTGTATTTCATTTTCTGCAAACCAAACAACCCCTTAGTGACCTAGTGTTTTTGGTTCGTCAAGTACTTTGCCTATAATCTCAATTCTGGAGGAAACCTCACATTACATGTTTGGGAGGCATCACCCGCTACCTCTTGTCTGCCACACCTATTGTAGTGTGCAGATTATGATTGGGCAATGTAGAGGTTGAGGTATTTATTGATTAAAGTGTGAATTTTATTGGTGCTTTATCTTTTGATAAGAAATATTCCTTTTTTCCCATAGTCCTGCAACGTTGTGGTATCCATACCAACTCGGGGCATTGAAGCTACTTTGGATAGAGTTTACCTCCTTAATGGTGTTTAACATCCTTTCAATGATGGTTATTGTGGAGATGCAATTGCACTTGTATTGCCAAAGTGGACTTGAGGGAGAGATCATATTCTTGGTCTTGTGATCAAGGTCTGTTATGAGGAGATTCTGCAGTATTTAATGACCTTTTTTCTCAAATAGTCACAATAAGGCTAAATCTTTAATAAGCATAACGACTGATTGAGATACGTATGAAACTTTGCTGAAGTAAGAGATTTAGATAACTATAAATAATTATTTTGCTTAGTTTAAGCTTCAGTTTAAAGGTTTGATGTTTTGCAAGAACTGATCAATTTACAAGGTTTTAGGTTTGAGATTCTACTAAATCCAATAAAATTAAATTGAGAGGAGGAAAACGTGTATCATCAGCATTAAATACAAATTCACAAGAAAAAAATTATTGGTAATAACATAAGAAATATAACATTATAATAAATTTCTGTCTGACAAGCAAAGAAAAAAAAGAGACAAAGGGGTAAAAATTGAAATTATGGAAAGGCTTTTGGCCTTCATCATTAGCCATAATACCTAATTTATGAAAGATCTGGATGCCATAGGTATAAATAGGAACTGAGAAGCTCGAGAGTTGTCGTAACTTCAAATTAGGCATCGATGAGCGTTAGGGTTCTGTGCTTGCATTGCTGCTGGAAAGAATGGTTGAGATACTAGATTGCAGTGCACAATTGCGAATATGTTTGACAATAGGGAAGCTACGTCAAAAAAATGGGCACTAAAGGAATCGAGAATGTTCACATGATGAAATCTATGAAGAGGAGTGTGCATTGTTGTGAGGATGTCTGGCAAATTTAATCATACAAGTTAATTGTGCAAAATTATGGCATTGTACACCTTCAAGTCCTTTTGCTTGGCACATCGTGGCACACCAAAATGGCGGGCACTATATGATTGATGCATGAGTAAGGGCTCACGACACATTCTTTCGTGGCACATTGTAAGTTGATTTTTAGGATTTAATATGAAAATTTACGTACATAAACTGCAATTCTTGTGTGTTTACATATTTAACATCTAAACTTTAATATTAAAGTTTAGCTGTTAGATATGACACGCGATGCATTGCCCGATGGTGCATTGTAAGTTTATTTTTAAGATTAATATGAAAATTGTTGTACATACAACTTAGTTCTTATGTAGTTACATATCTAGCACCTAAACTTTAATATTTATTTATCTAATACTCAAATTTTTACAGGACATCAACATACCTATAATACTAATTCTTTTAAAATAAAATACTCCTTTTATGCGTATGCTTTGATTAAAAAAAATTATAGATGAAAATATTAACTGTGAGGTGTTGAATATGTAAATAAATAAAAGTTGTGGGTGTATGTATGTAAATTTCACAAAAGCAATATATATATATATATATATATATATATATATAGATATATTTGAAAGCCCTAGGGCCTATTTTATTAAAATAAAACTGTTAGAGAAGCTTGAGGAGAGGGCACAATAAATGAAGCCCTACCCCTATGATACAATGCTAACAAAAGGATCCAAAGATCAGAACAGAAAAAAAGCAATAACAATGTCTAAGAACGAGATCGCAAAGACAGCGCTCTCGCTCTATTTCTTGGTGATCCATAAAGTAATTTCTTCAGTGCTACTCCATTTCCATGAGTAATCAAGGTATTATCAAGTAGAAGTGTATCCCCATGCTTCTTCTTTCGTCGAGAAGTGTAAACTTGTCAATCTTCTTCTTCTTCTTCTACTTCTTCTTCTGCTTCTTCCTCTTCTGTTGACTGATCCTGCTAATTCATAACGGTGGGTGCAACAATGGGTATAACTTGGGGGTTTTTTCTTTTTTTGCTAAATGTTTGAATGTAACGGTCAGAGTCGACAACTATAATAGCTACTTGAGCGGTTTGCACCACATGAGGAAGGACCACACTTCTAGTTTGTTCAGTAACAACTGTGTTAGTCATTTGAGTAGCCACCGGAGTGACAATTTGTGCAACCTGCGGAGGAGTCTTTCCGACAACCTTGTTAACCGAGTTTAAACTGTTGGACACGTTATCAGCATCAGATGCTACCCTTTTCTCCTGAACCAGGGTAGCATCAACTCTTTGTTGGGAAATCCCAACAGCAGCTGAAGAAGGTTTAAAAGTCATTTTTCTTGAGGGAGGATTCAGTCTATAACAAGTGTCCTTAATGTGCCCAAACATTTTACAATGCTGACAATAAAGAAGTTTGTTCTCCACCACAACCTCCTGCCAAAACCCATCATCATCATCTATGATCCAAATTCGATCCACATCTGGAAGAGTGATATCCCTCTCTACCTGAACCCTGGCTCCATCTAGCGAGACCCTATCAAAAGTAGGGGAATCAACTCTGAGAGGAGTACCAAGAGCTTGGCTGATGTTATACAAAGCATTTCGGTGGTACAACTGAAAGGGAAGTCCAGGAAGCTTGAACCACATAGGAACGATAGGAGGTTCCTTAGACGGGTCAAAATCAGGAGTCCATTTGATAATCTTCATAGGGGTGCCAGCTACCAAAAGAGATTGTTAAGCAAATATTCTTGCATAATCTTCTTCATTACATAGTCTAATAAGTAAATGTCTGCCATCCATCAGTCCCAACTTCCATGCTCCAATGAGTTTCAGATCCTCAAAAAACTTTCTAACAAAATTCATCTTGGGGTGACCAAATTGGAATTTTCCAGTTAAAGTGAACTTAATAGCATCAGTGAGAGCCTTCATTTCTTTGGTAGTGAAGATAACAGCAGGTTTCCCATCCTTTTCACCTATCGACCTAATAAAATGACACGCCATTTTTCCAACCGCAGCATCATGTAAATCTTGTGGAAAAAAAAAGATCAAAATCTTTGTGGGAGGTGTGGTCTCTGCCCACTATTCCAGCACATGTAGACTTAGCCCGTTGTGCATAACTCTGCACATTAACAGGGATAGAGGAGGTAGCTGCCATGAAGACAGACCTAGAAAACCAGAAGCAGAGAAGAGACTCACTGTCGCCGAAGTTAAGGAGGCGAGCAAAACTCGCGCGAACGACGAACTGTGACCAATGTAGCACAGCCGTAGACGAAATGTAGCAGAGCAGCCACATAAACGATCGAACTAGGGCTCCTTCCTTCTGTTCCTCTGTACACGACAGTCAACTCAGCCAGTCAACTCTGCTTCTAGTCGAAGATCTCAGCACATCAAACGACGCCACCAATCGAAGAACTCAACGCAGCACGAACACAGCAGCGACAGTTCCTCCGCCAGACGAACGGACGCGAGCACTCCGCCTGACAATGCCGACGACGACAACGATGGAAACGAACCAGGGTAAGGGACGACGCGATAAATTCCCATGTGAAGCACGCTAGGGTTCGCCATGCGAAACCCTAGCAGAGAAAGGAGACGAGAGCGGTTCCATCATATTATTAAAATATACTTAATATGACGTGTGTGTGTGTGTGTGTGTGTGTGTGTGTGTGTGTGTGTGTGTGTGTGTGTGTGTGTGTGTGTGTGTGTGTGTGTGTGTGTGTGTGTGTGTGTGTGTGTGTGTGTGTGTGTCTATATATATATATATAGATGCGTATGCTTTGATTTAAAAAAATTATAGATGAAAATATTAATTGTTAGGTGTTGAATATGTAAATTTCACAAAAGCAATATATATATACATACATACATATATAGATATACATACATATACATACATACATATATATACATATATATACATACATACATATACATACATACATATATATATATATATATACATATACATACATACATATATATATATATATATATATACACACATATATATATATATATATATATATATACTATATGTGTACTGTATCTGTTACGTGTACGTACGTACTGTACTGTACGTGAGTTAATATTTGGGAGATTATAATGATGTTGATGAAAGAGGAGAGTTCTTGTGACTGATAATGATGATACTAATTATTTGGCTGACTAATTTATTTAATCACTTGTGAACATATTTGACTTATCACAAATTTACAATATTTAGAATTTTAAGTAAATGATGTGCTGAACGCTTGAATTGAAATATTATTTTTTTATATTTTTTTAGAAGAAGTGGTTAGAAATGCTTGACTTATTTATTCTTTTAATGTGTAATTTTATACATAACTATACAAAGAAAGAAATAAATAATTGCTATAATAAACATTAAATTTCCTTTAGCTATTTGCTATTTGGTTATTTTGATATCGTTGTTTGATGAAGGGAGCAATTTATGGGCTCTTTCTTTTCCTTTTTTTTAATATGAATATGTGAGAGAGTTATTTTATTATATAGGGCTGTAAATGAGCCGAGCCTGAGTAAGCTCAGGGCCGGCTCGTGTTCGGCTCGTTCGACACTGGCTCGAGCTCGAAATCGGCTCGTGTTCGAAATGGCTCGTGAACAGTGTGTTTGCGTTCGGCTTGAAAAGTATTTTCCTGCTTGAATTCGGCTCGAGTTCGACTCGAAATTGGAGGAGGTGACTTGGCGGAAGAGGAAGAGGAAAATGACTCAAAGAGGAAGAAGAAGAGGAAGAGGAAGTGCAAACCTAAGCTCTCGCCGGCGGCCGAAACCTTTTCGCGACTTTGAGAGGAGAAGGAGATGACCTGGAAGAGGAGCATAGCCGAAACCCTTTCGCGATTTTGAGAGAAGTCGGAAGAGGAGAGAAAGGAGTAGTCGGAAGCCGCAACAACAACCTTTCGCGAATTTGAGAGGGAGGAGTCGGAAGAGGAGAGGCGGAGAGAGGAGTTAGGGTTTTTTATGTTTATACTTGTATATTATATTCTATTAATTATATAAGTTGTATTATATAAATATATACTATTTATATAAGTATTATTTTTTAATAGTTTGTTATATATTATAATTTATAGTATTTAATTTTTTAATTTGATAAGTTTTTTTATTTTAAAAAATTTTAATTAGTTATAATTTATAATATTTAATTTTATGAATATGTATTATATGTGTGTGTATATTTATTTATTTATTTCTTTTCGAGCCAATTCGAGCCGAACACGAGCGAACAATTGTTTGTTCGTGTTCGGCTCGCTTATATTTCGAGCCTAAAAATTTGTTCGTGTTCGGCTCGTTAAGCTTAACGACCGAGCCGAACACGAGCTGCTTAACGAGCCGAACACGAGCTGCTTAACGAGCCGAACACGAGCTGCTCACGAACAACGAGCCAAATTGACAGCCCTATTCTTATAATTAATGAATTTGTGGCATTTAATTATTATTTTTTAAAATCTTCCCTTCTTATTTGACAACTCCAACACTTCCCATCAACTGGATGATAGAGATACATCATTTCAAGTTTACTTATAACCAAGTCCTTTCATAAGTATGTCATTGAGTTATCTCCTAGTTAGGACATATGGAGTGCAAATCAATCCACATTCTAATAATTCTTTTATAAAATATTTATCCGCTTCAACAATTTGGTAAATCAAGTTATATCTGATTGTGGGTAATGCTGATAATAGATTTATTATCATAGTATATCTTCATAGGTTTTTGTGGTCCTTTAAGTCATCCAACATAATTTTGATTTATGGAAGCTGGTAGGTTTCTTGGGCAATTGCCATAAATTCAATTTCAACACCAGATCTTGTTATAATAGGTTGTTTCTTGCTCCAAGTTATGAATTTTTTTTTTAATTATGCATAACATCCTAAAAATGATTTTCTGTTCACATGTAGTCCATTATGGTCTGCATCAATATCTTTCAATTTATAAAGTATCTTATTTTTTGTATAATTACTTTTTTCTGGATTTGATTTAAGGTATCTAAGAATTATATAAGCCACTAAAACGTGTGTTTTTTTATTTGTGCATGAATTGACAGATCCACAAATTTGATAGGTCCGGTGTGAGATAAATAGATTGATTTTCAACAAATGAAGTGATGTGTTATGTTGCAATTGCAATGGAGATTATTGCTGTCAGATGTGATGGTGTGCAAACCTGTTAATGATGAAAGTGACATTATAGTAAAATTGGTAGCATTTGATGGTTGAGTTTATGGTCGAAGAAATTGTTCAAATTGGTGTAAATTGCCATTTAGATAAAGAAGACGACGACAACAACAACAAAGCCTTAATCCCACTACTTGGGGTCGGCCACATGGATCTTTTTTCTCCATTGTGTAATATTTAGAGTCATATTCTCATTTAGTTCTAATATATTAAGATCATTTTTTATACAATTAGTCCATGTCTTTCTAGGTCTACCTCTGTCTTTCTTAACATCAGTCGACTCTAAAACTTCTACTCTCCTAATCGGATCGTCAGATGGTCGACGTTGAATTTAACCAAACCATCTAAGACGACTCTCTCTAAATTTGTTCACCACAGGAGCTACACCAACCCTATCGTAGATATAATCATTCCACATTTTGTCTCTAGGATAAAGACAAGATAAATTTTCTGTGTGATAGGGACATCTATATTTAACTATAAAACTTTCCGTTTGGCAATTTTTAGATACGTGGAGTTTGAAAAATGCCTTTTTGTTTATAATTCTTGCATCTTCTGATCAAAAGTTCTAGTGTCGTAGATCAACTTGACAAACATGGCATACTGATGTGTAGCAACATAGCAGAGCATACAATGACATTAGGACCCAAAGATGAAGGGTATTATTATGAGTTCGTTTCTTTCACTCAACTTTATTTAGGCTATGTTTTTATATGCACGCTTCAAAGTGCGCGCGTGACACGATGCAAAATGCATGCAGTCCACTTGGCATCACAGTCGCTCGAGTACTGTGCAAGAAGCGTGCTCTTCATTCAGGAAGCATGCTATCGGGTTAAGCCATCAAAGCGCAAGATATGGTCGCAAAACACCAGAGCAGAGTGGGTTCGACGTTGAAACGGAAGTGGATCATTTTTGTAGAACAGGTTTAGCAAGAGGAAATACATTAGGCTTCAATGGGAGCAAGCAAATAAATAATGTTTTGGGAGAGATGATGAGGCATTCTGTGCTATTGCTGCAGCGTTTGACACCGCAGTAGCACCATAACACACACTTAGACAGAGCAGAAGCGAGTTCAATTTTGCGAGCTGCACACTATCGTTGCTGAGCGTTAGCATAGATTTGTTTCTATTCAGTTTTTTTTTCCCAAATAATACATGCTGGCAGCCTAATCTTTTAACCTGTTTTTATTTTACTAATCTTTTTAATTTTACAATGCCTACTATTTTAATTTTACATATTAATAACAAAATTGATCAGACATTAGAAATTACTATGCTACAATCACACTTTTTATCTTTTATACCTAATTTATAAGTTATAAATGCTTTAGTTAATGTCGAGATGTAACAAAGCTGTACATAGCTTTGGAAATAAATTGGGAGAATCAATTTGTAATATCTTAATTTAAGTTAATCATAATTAATTTGGAATCCCTTAAATTAAGTGAATCAGAATTAATTAGTAATTCTTTAATTGAGAGAATTATTCAAATAGTTTCCTATTTTTTCTTCTTGTAAAACTCCTATTTAATACCATGTACTATCAATGTAAATCAAGGAAATACATAATTATTCTTCCTCTTCTCTGATTTCCCACATGGCATCAGAGCCCCAAGAATTTTTCTGGGGTTTCTTATTTTTTTTCGAGCAGCCTTCATTGCTGTGTGTCTTCTTCCTGCGATTTGCTTCATCAGAAGCTGTGTGATCCGCTTGCGTTGAGTGTTTTTTTGGCTCATTTACTTCCCGCACCGCTCGGTACTTCGTCCGCTTCCGCGTCGTCCGCTGGTATCTTCGCACTGCTCTACTTCTTCCGCATCATCCCGTGCTTCGGTTTCGGTTCCTCTGCTTCGACTTCGACACTCTTCGTCGATCTGCGTCGTTAGGAGCCTTCTCCGCCTCTTCCAAATTTCTCGCAGCAGCGATTTCCGTCTCAGTCGTTCTCGCAGAAGCGGTTTTCCCCACCGCGCTGCTTTGTTACCGCGCTGCTTCTTCGCTTCAGTCGTTCTCGCTGAGGCGTTTCCCCGTCTCTTGTCCGCCCGCAGAAGCCTTTCTCGCAGTTCTTCTCTACGGGCTTCTTCTCAGACTTGGGAGCCAGTGAGATCGAGGGCAAAGGAATCTCTAGTGTTCCCTTCTCTGCGTGTTCCAACCTTAATTTCTGCGAAGTCTCTTCTTCACCATGTCAATGTTCTACAGTGAAGAAATTGAGAAGTTGAGAAGCTTGTTGGGTTCTCTTGAGAAACCTTCTGGTACAAGTTCGATGGCTCTTTCCGGTAAACCTGTTTGCATGAATGTCTTAGATAAATTCTATGATCCAAATTCTTGGGTCATAGACTCCGGTGCTACAGACCATATGATCCCCACACCTCAACTCTTCCATTCCTATACCCCATGTCCAAGTAATAGAAAAATTTTCGTGGCCAATGACACTTTAGCTACTGTTGCAGGGATTGGAGATATATATATCACACCGAGTCTTATCCTTAAAAACGTTCTTCATGTACTCAAACTGTCAACAAACCTTGTGTTCATTCAAAAGATGACTCATGATCTCAAATGCTATGTTATTTTTAACTCTTCTTATTGTGTTTTTCAGGACCAGGACTCGGGAAAAAGGATTAGACTTGCTAAGGAAAGGAACGGTCTTTACCATCTTGAATCATCACAAAAAATTAGGAGAAATTTATCTTCATCTTTCCTAAGTTCCTCGAACAAAGATGTCATTTGGCTATATCACCTCGCGCTTGGTCATCCTTCTTTAGGGTTTTAAACACAATGTTCCTCACTTACTCCAAGGATTGAGATATCATTGAATTTCATCGTGACATTTGTGAATCGACAAAACATAGTCGTATATCGTTTCCTATTAACAATAAATAAGCTCTCATCCTTTTCATTCGATTCATAGTGACATATGGGGACCTTCTACTATACCTAACATTTCTGGGGCTCGTTGGTTTGTATCCTTAATTGATGATTGCACCCGGGTTACAAGGGTCTTTCTTCTTAAACAAAAATCAGATGTTAGCACTATTATACCTAATTTTCATTCAATGGTTTAAAATTAATTTAGGGTCAAAATTAAAGGTTTTAGGACAGATAATGCTAGAGACTACTTCAATCAGATTTTATCACCTTACTTTCAATCACAAGGGATCATCCATGAGTCATCATGTGTAGACACACCCCAATAAAATGGGGTAGCTGAAAGAAAGAATGGGTATTTACTCAACACCACCCGAGCCTTATTATTTCAAGCGAATGTTTCTAAGTCCTATTGGGGAGAAGCTATTCTTACTACCACATATATGATTAATAGACTTCCCTCTCGTGTGTGAGAAAACAAAAGCCCCATAGAGGTCCTTAATAGCTTCTACCCCCACTTCAGAACCTCAAATGGTCTCACTCCTAGGGTATTTGGGTGTACTGCCTTTGCTCATGTCCACAAACAGCATAGAGAGAAGCTAGACCCCAGAGCTATCAAATGTGTTTTCCTTGGGTACTCCTCCACTCAAAAAGGATACAAGTGTTACAACCCCTCTACCAGAAAATCTTACATCTCTGCAGATGTCACCTTCATAGAAAATAAATCCTTTTTTTCCAAATCTGCTCTTCAGGGGGAGATTTCAATGATAGAAGATAGTACTTGTGAGTCTTTTGAACCACTTTAAACCCTTGACCTTCCATGTGTGCCAGCCCGTGTTGTTGAACCTGATTCCTCAGAGCCAAATCCTCCTCAATCCTCAGAGCCAAACCCTCCTTGTGTTCCAGCTGAACCCGAGTTACCCGATCCTGTCACTAAACCCGTGTCATCTCCTACTCAAACAAGTGTCACTCACAATTTCTCAAGATTTCCTCATGTGTACTCAAGGAGAAAGGTCGTTCCTGAACTGACACAAATCCAAGAATCCAATCCATATTCTGGAAATAAAATCACAGTAAGATCAGACCCACTACATCCATTATCTCACTATGTCTCTCTTAAGCACCTATCACCAACCCAAAAAAGGTTAATTGTGAGTTTGAACACAATTGCCATTCCTAACAATGTGTCTGAGGCTTTGTCAAAAAGGGAATAGAGGGATGCTATGAGAGAGGAAATGAGTGCATTAGAAAAAAACAAAACCTGGGAAATCATTGATAAACCGAAAGAAAAAAACATTGTTGATTGCAAATGGATCTTTACATTGATTGCAAATGGATCTTTACATTGAAGTACAAGGCTGATGGATCCCTTGAAAGATATAAAGCAAGGTTAGTAGTCAAAGGGTACACTCAGACTTATGGGGTGGATTATCGTAACTTTTGCTCCAGCTGCGAAAATGAACACCGTGAGAATCCCGTTATCACCGGCTACTCACTTCAATCGACAACCGTCTACGAGATGATGTTAAGAATGCATTCCTCCATGGTGACCTAAATGAGGAAATCTACATGAACATCCCACCAGGATTTGAAGGAGACACAAGTAACAAGGTGTGCAAGCTGAAAAAATGCCCTTATGGGTTAAAAAAATCTCTGAGAGCATGGTTTGGCAGATTTGCAAAAGTTATGAAGGAATCTGGGTATAAGCAAAGCTAATGTGACCACACTGTTTTTATTAAACATTCGGTTGAAGGGGAGTGGTCGCTTCTTTTAGTCATGTGGATGACATCATAAGTAATGCGACAATGATGAGAAAGAGAAACATGAATCAAGTTTGAGGCTAAGTAAAGAATCTGAAACAAATGAACCTGGAAATCAAGATCTTCCCAGTATTGAAGTGACATATTCCACACAAGGATCTTCATATCTCAGCAGAAGTACGTGATCGATTTATTGCGAAACAGTGGAAGACCGGTGTAAGCCAATCTCTACTCTAATAGATCCAAACTATAAGTTGGGAGCAGCTAAAGAAGAACCAATTGTGGATAAAAGAATGTACCAGAGACTGGTTGACATACTCATATACCTCGCTTACACTCGACCAGACATAACATATTCTGTGAGTGTGATCAGTCAATTCATGCATGATCCAAGAGAACCCCATCTTCATGCTGCTTACAGGGTACTGTATTACCTGAAAGGCAACCCGAGGAAAGGAATCTTGTTCAAAAGAAACGACACTTTTACTCCTGAGCTCTACACCGACGCTGACTATGCTGCTCCTTAGTGGATAGATGATCAACTACGGGATATCAGATCTTTCTTCGAGTAACCTAGTGATACTGGAGGAGCAAGAAGCGGAATGTAGTGGCAAGGTCATCTCGTGAATCCAATTCGTGGCTATTGCTCGAGGATTATGCGAATTACTTTGGTTGAGAATCATTTTGGATGATTTGAGAGTCCAATCGGAGGTCCTATGAATTTCATCGTGACAATAAGTCGCGTATTAATATAGTTTACAATCCTATACAACATGATAGAAGCAAAGATATTAAAATTGATAAACATTTCATCAAAGAAAACCTGGATGAAGGGTTAGTGCAGTATGTCTTATGCTCCATCAAAGAGATAACTAGATCGATGTTCTAACAAAGTGACTGAACAGTTCGACCTTTCATGATCTTATATTCAAGCTGGGAATGAAAGACATCTATTCCTCAGCTTGAGGGGGAGTGTCGAGATGTAACGGAGCTGTACATAGCTATGGAAATAAATTGGGAGAATCAATTTGTAATATCTTAATTTAAGGTAATTACAATTAATTTGGAATCCCTTAAATTAAGGGAATCAGAATTAAGTAGTAATTCCTTAATTGAGAGAATTATTTAAATAGTTTCCTATTTCTTCGTCTTGTAAAACTCCTATTTAATACCATTTATTATCAATGTAAATCAAGGAAATATAGAATTATTCTCCCTCAACTCTGATTTCCCACAGTTAATTAAATTGATGCCACATTTTATGCTTTGAAGTAAAAATGAGCTCTTGCACATCGTATTGCGGATATGCATTGCACTTTAAAAAGTATGATTTAGGCCGACTTTTTAGCAATTTGCCAATCTCTTTTTCTTCTTTGAACTTTAGTCATAAGAATTCTTCATGGATCTGGAAGAAATGAAGATATTTTGCTGATTAATTCTATCTTAATAATATATTTTGGGTGAAATATGAAATTATTGGGGTCATTTTATGTGATTTTTTTTTTTCCTGATTTTTCTTATGAATACTCTTTAAGCTTCCTAAGCCTTCCAATGCAGATATCCTTATTCCGCTAGACAACTACATATCCAGAGGCACTACACATTTCCTAACCAGCAAAGAACCTGATTACCAACAGAGCCTATGGAAAATTATTTCTTCTGTGAGTGATGAATTCAACTCTTTAAAAAATATTTTCTTGTATTTATTTGCTTAGAGCTGTTTCTCCGCATAATGTTGTTTGAGAAGAAATTTGATTGTACATTGTGATGATTTCCTTGAATCTACTAATTCTTGCATGCCAACTGATCTCATGATTAATGTTGTTAATTCCATGTGACTGCTAAAGTTTATAAAGAATCTAATGTTTCTGTAATGTTAACCTACATGCTTACTAGGAGAAAGATTGAATTTATTTTCATTAGAACCATGTATATAACATGTGCTATGCCATTATGATGATTTCTAGCTTTAGTTCTGTTCTTATTTTAATCAGCATACGAATTTACATTTCCTTACTTTTAATGATATATGGATTGAACAGAAGATCATTTACATTGATTGGAATGTATTTATTGAACTAAAATTGATTTTTTCGAATCATTTGATATTAGATTTGAGATATATGTAAAGTATAGTTTTTTCTTAAATTATAGAATTATGAAGGAAAAAAACAACTTAAAAAATGTAACAAATATATTTTTCTGATTCTTTTTAAAGAATCTATTTGCTTTTGCTATTAATATTTTTCTGATAGATTTTATAACTTATTTTACTGCTTGATTGCTCTTAAATCAATATATTTCGTACGTTGAAGTATTACAGGGTTCCTTCTTGAGGAATCAATCTAGAATTTTTTCCATTTCGGAAGTGATGCAATGACAAGTGTAATTTTCCAGTTTTATTCCCTGGGTAAAAGTTTAGGTTGTTGATATTTGTGCTAATAATAATTGGAAGCATATGATTAACAAATAAAATATCATTAACTTGTAGCACTTTCTTCTTTTTCATCGTGTCATTAGTTTGTACGACTTCATTCGTTGCTAGAAATTAATGAGTAACATTGGGAAATTTTGATGGTGATCTATATAATTTAAAGTTTTTTTGATAAAAATTTGCAGATAATGGCAGACAAAAATATGGAAGATAATGATATCCATCCTGCACCAAAACTCATTCAAGTACTATTTCAGAATTGTAGAGGTCAGGTGGATCAGTGGGTTGAACCATATCTCCGGATTACAATTGAACGCCTTCCACGAACTGAGAAGTCATCCTTAAGATGCCTTCTAATAGAAGTGGTAATGTTTAATATATTTCATTTATTTACAAAGCTTTTAGTATGGTCCTGCTTCTTTATTCCTTCAACTCTTACTATGAATCTAAACATTAATACTGCTAATATGTTTTTTTTTTGTATTAATAAATATTCAGTGCTAATGCCTAATAGCCTTATTTATGTGCTCTTATTGGTAGCCTACTAGCAACAACTTTGGGCAAGTTAATTTTGAAGCTTATATGCAGGCATAATGCAATTTAAGGAACTTGTAGGTTTATTCCAAGCTAGTGGTTGGGTTGTTCTAACCTTTTTTTTTTAATTTGTGTATTAGTATTCATCTTAACATTGAGAAGAAATAGGGCAGCAACTTGAGTATTATTTTCAAATTTGCTTATTTATTGTTTTATCAATTTCAAACACAGCTATACATGACCCAAGTTTTAATAAACAATGTTTAAGCTTGTTGATTTGACTGTAATTAAGCTTGAACCATATATCGAGCTTTAATCTAACTTTCCAAAATATTGGTAGGTTGCTAATTTTTAAACTTATAACCTATTTATCCAAAACAAATGCAAACAAATTTATTAATAAGAGATTCATGTTCGTCAATATTTTTTTCAATGTTTTACTCGTGTTAATCAAAATAGAAGAATGATAATAATTTAACATATAATGATTTAATTATTACGAGTGATACCATATTCATGTTTATATATATGTTTTATAAATGAACATAAAATGAGAAATTAAATATGCTAGTAACAAATATCCAATGAGTTAAGGGATTTCTTAGTGAATTACTTCTTGAACGAGAAACTATCATGTTTATGAACATAAATGAACAAGTGAAATAATGTTCAAGCGTATTCAACTAGACGTATTAAACTTGTTCAGTCGGCCAAGTATATGAATACAAATGCGCCTTACTCGAGTTAGCAATAAATTGTTCAAGAAAGTTACTTCTCATGTCTACCCTGATCAAATAGGAGTTGAAATTATTCTAGATTGATATTTAAGGATCTATCGAATTTATGGTCTCTTCACATAAAAAAAAAGGAATAAGATAGGAGATAAGAATTTATGGTATCCGGCTGCTGATTGTATTTTTTTCTTACAAGGTAACCTCATATTCTATAGGTTTAATTATTACATACACATTTTGTTTTCTGGTTATAGGTTGACCTCATTGTCCGAGTGAATATTGAATATTTTATAGGTTAGTTGTCCAATTTTCAAAAAACCTTCTGTATAGAAGACTTTGTTATGCTTCATATTTGGGTTTTGCTATGGTAGATGGAAGATGGTTCACTTTCAAGGAAGATGCTTCGCTAATGTTTGTTGAATATGATAGTTTCAGTAATAGAAGAATGAAAAATAAATGATTGAAGTCAATAGGAATTCAAAGTTGTAATATTTTTAAAACTAGTAGTTTATTTTGAGAAATAAATGTTTGCTGTTTTTTCCTTTGTTTAGCATACGATAAACGTTCTCTCAGCTAACACCTTATACACACTGTTAAGTGTGAAATACCTTGTTATTTCATTTTATTTTAAGATATGCTGAAGTGTTCGTTTCAAAAGTTTTCTTCTTGATACTCTCTTTTCCCCTTAACACCTTATACACACTGTTAAGTGTGAAATACCTTGTTATTTCATCGTATTTTAAGAATTGCTGAAGTGTTCACTTCAAAAGTTTTCTTCTTGGTACTCTCTTTTATCCTTTGCACTGTAAGCCAAAATACATACGTAAATTACATTTATTTATGACATTCTTTTTTGTACTCAGATACTTCCAAATGAGTTATGTATCCATGTCTAAAACTTCAATATGCTTGTCGTACTCCAAGGAATACTATTCACCAATTGTTTCATCAGCATTGGAACATTGATAAAAGAAGTTGGGCATTATATTCTAATGGCATAAGCTATTTGAGGAAAAAAATGAGGAATGTATTATGTTTCACAGATATATAAATGAAGTTAACTTGCTCATCTCTGATAATTATTTGTTAGCTATTTAATCAATTTTTTGGCAAATTAACCACATATGTTTGCATATAAAAATTGTATTTTGTTTTGAAACTTTAAGGATGTAATTTTTCTATTGTTTTTTTATTCCCACACATTCTCATTATCCTCCTTTAGCCTCATTTCATTCCATTTTTATGGGTTTCATTCTTCTTTCTCGCTGTGCATGGACAATCATATAGTACATATATTTTATTTCTGAAAAGGAGATCGACAGTGGATCTATTTTGTTTGCAATCTCTTAGATTTGTCCACTAAATTTGGTCTTTGGGATAACTTCCTCGAAGACACTCACTATGTGAAGTTTCTCACATTCATTGACTTCCAATGCAGTCCCTCAGGAACAACGTAAGTTATGTAGCGGAAACGAAACTTGTCTCATGAATACCAATTTCCCTTGTTCCACTTCTTGAGAGTAGTCGTCATTTTACTAGGCAACCAAACAGGTGTTAGGAGTGGGGTGCTGACTTCTTTTGTCCACCTTGTTTCAGGATAACATTCCTGCCTGTGGTATCACATCTAGAGATTCCTTGAGGGGAAGATTTGGCCTCAACGAATAACTTCCTTATTTTTTTCTTATTTTTTTCTTGAACAAATTTTATCTAGTATTCATTTTCTGTTCCAATACCTGCATTTGTTTACACGACAAAAAAAAAAAAAGAATGTCTACTTTTAAAGCCCTTTAATACATCACAGAAGGGAAGTGTTTCTAATAGATGTAAATTGATCGTAGCATCCGTATTAGTTGGTAAATTATTTCCAAAGTAGGTAATTTTGAAGTGCACGTGGAAGAATCCTAAAATATAAGTAATTGTAAATTAGCAAATAATCTCTTAAATAATGGGTATTTAGGATAATTCATTGATTCCTTGAGGGGAAGATCCTCAATGAAGAACTTTCTTATTTTTTTCTTGAACAAATTTTATATAGTACTCTTTTTTCTTTTCCGATACTTGTATTTGATTACGAGACAAAAAGATGGAATGACTACTTTTTAAAGCCCTTTAGTACATCACGGAAGGGAAGTGTTTCAAATAGATGTCAATTGATCTAAGCATCCGTTTTAGTTGGTAAAATATTTATAAAGTAGGTAATTGCACCTGTGAAAGTATCCTAAAATATAAGTAATTGTAAATTAGCAAATAATCTCTTAAATAATGGGTATTTAGGATAATCAAGATATTAATATTAGTGGAAGAAATGATTATATATATATATATATAAATGATTATATATATATATATATATAAATGATTATATATATATATATATATAGCTAAAAGTATAACTTCCAAACTTGATAGTATGAATGCTCAATATGTTTTGAGAAAACCAACATATTCTATCAAGACTTAAAGCCGGACACTTCATGGTTTTCTGGATAATGTTCATAGGTTTGAGTCCACCCTGTGACCTTTAAATTTAATATTATCTAGCTTCTAGCATGTAATTTGATCTGTAGCTGATATTTTACCCTGGTTTCTTTTAATAAAATATTTAGGATATATATTAATAAAAAAACACACTGGTAATGAATGCTCGAAGTGTTGTCCCTATTTTGGTTCCTGCAATTCTTCTAACCTGGCTTGTAATGTGTCTTTTTCTTATGGTTTTCTTATTAATTATTAAAATCATTTTCGTTTGTGGATTTCTGGCATACTGGCCTTGTCCTCTTTCATGATGTCCTCCTCACTGCCTTTCTACAAGGAAATCAACGCTTTTGGTTCTTTTCTGCAGATCGCAGATGCCCTATATTACAATGCTTCTTTGACCCTTGGGATACTGCATAAGCTGGGTGTTGCTTCAGAAGTTTTCAATATGTGGTTTCGGATGCTACAAGAGGTTAAGAAGAGTGGTGTTCGTGCTAATTTTAGACGGTAATTGTTCTATTTCCTTCCTCAGCTTTCCCCTTAGCACATGCAAGGTGACTTGGCTAATTTACACAGTTATCTCAACTTCTATATTTTATCATGATTTCAGAGAATATGACAAGAAGGTGTGCTGCTTAGGGTTAACTTCACTTATTGCACTTAATGAAGAACAACTGCCAGCAGAAGCTCTTGGGCGTGTGTTCTGTGCCACTCTAGAACTTCTCGCATCTTACAAAGATCAAATTGCAGGTGATTTATAACTTGAATCACATATATGGTCTTAACTTGGATTTCATCATTGTGTTCTCAGAAATCCATTTCTATTAAAGTTTCCCTGTGGTTTATATTTCCCCCTTGGTTTGTTTATTTTGGCACACCAGTGTTTCTGTATTGTCATTTATATATGTTCATTGTGTCCCAATGTCGCTCTGAATGCTTTCATGATTTTTTGGAATATAGGCTGTTCTGCTAATGAAACCAATTTGTAGTTTATAACACAGTGCTCCCCAGATTCTTTTATTGATTTCCTAAAATGGGCTCAAGTTATTATTATTTGACTGCTTCTAACAGAAGCTCAGAAAGAGGCTGAAGTTGAAGATGATGATATGGATGGATTCCAAACTGATGATGACGAGGATGATGAATCTGATAGGGAAATGGGTGATGATGAGGAGGATGGAGATGAGGCAGACAGTCGAAAGCTCAAAAGATTAGCTGCACAGGTTCTTAGTTTGATATATTGAGTTCATACTAAATTTTTAACCATTGGTTATATAATGTTTTTGAAATTTTAGATTGAATATGGGTTTTGTCTCACTTCAATTTTCAATACACCATGCTTTATATATTATGAATTTGCTTTTATTCTTTTGTGGCTAAACTTGAATTTTGATTCAGTTGATACTTCATGCTCTGATATGAAATCAAATATGTTTATTCAATATAAGTTTTATTTTGCCTTCTAGTCTAAATTTTACCCAAGCTTGATCGGGCCATTGTTTCTTACCCTTTTTACATTCATAGTTGCCTGATAACTTGCATTTTATATTTTAATTATTAATAATGATGTAAAGATCAATTCTAGCACCATTTCTTTGATGAGTTGGTGTTTTATTAATTATTTTCCTCACTTTTTAAATATCAACTGATTTGGTTGGGTGATTTTTTTGCCATTTCCTACACTCTTCATGCTTGCTGAGCTTTAAAATGAAACTATTTGATTCCATTGCTTCCATTTTGCTTCCTCGTGAGATTTCAGCTGAGCGTATTAGATGCTTGCTTGCCTTCTAAATTCACAAACTAATGCTTGCAGGATATGCTTTTCTATTTTATATTAATTTTAACTGTAAGCTAAGTTGCTAACTGTATACTAGGTTACCATTTTAACTACTACACTAGCTAGTTGAATGATTGCTGGCTATCCAGGTTCTTTGTGAGTCATGCACAAATCCTTTTCATTGTAAAGATTCTTGTTCTTGTAAGTACAAAATATGCCTAATTCTAACATGAGAACATACATGTATGTAGAATATTATTCCATTTAAGTCTGCCAATTTTGTTTGAAGATCGTAACTCAAATCACTTGAATTTTTATTGTCCCAAAATCAACATTAATTAACTATGAGTCAAGGATGACTCATTTGAAGTTAGTTTGATTCAACTTGAATTTGTCTCGCTTGAAGTAAAAAAAGGCACTTTTACAAGTTCTTCACTTTCATATTCATGCTCATATGTGTTTCAATGTATGGCATATAAATAAAGTTATTTAATACATGTGAACATGCACATTTATATCATATATAAATTAAAAAAAAATTAAATATAAGTATAATTACATATATGTGATTGATTCCAAATAAATAAATTATGATTTCAAATCAAACCAGATTCCAAGTTGAATAAAAAAATGAACGATTCCAAGTAAATTTTAGAGTTTGCATGATTCAAGTCTTTAGTCATAAAAAATTCATAATTCTGAGAATATGCCGACCATAATCCAGTTACATGACTAAAACCTTTCAGGAAGATTATTTGGCGTTGTTTACTAGCATGATAGTTAAAACTAAAGTTTCTTATTGCCCGTTGTTTATGTGAATGGGTAATTGGCGCTTATAGAACGGAAAGACTTTACAATGGCACTATTTAAAACATCAAAATGACATTTTATTTGTTTTCTGCCGCATTTAAGTGGTATGATGGTTCATTTGAAGTATGCATTCAGTGGCACTTAAAATCATGATAAATCTAGGAGTTGATGATGGTTGAATACTTTAAAGTTTTATTTTATTTTTGAATAATTTTAAAGTGAAAATTGGTTGCTTGATTTATTCTTTCGTTGACCGTTTTATAGATAACAGGAACAACAACCTACATGAATCATTTTTCTCCATTGCGTCCTATTGAGTGTCATATTTTCATTCAGTTCTAATAAATTAAGTTCATTTTTTATACAATATGCCCAAGTCTTTCAAGTACTATCTCTGCTAAGAATAACCAAAATATACCAAGATTATAAAAATTAGAAAAATACTAATCAAGAATAAAATAATAATGAACATATTTCAAATATTTCATGTTTATGAATCTAGCGATTTTTATGTATTGTTCCGACACGAGTTATCTTCAGAGAACTTCTGGCAGTTTGTAAATTTCTAATTTCTTTCCTACTGGCTTAAAGCTTATCGTTGTTTTGTTTTTCTCTGCATTAGCATAGAATTGAACCTAAAATGAATGAAACAATCTTTACCTCTTTTTATTTTGTTTATTATTAAATGCTTGCAATTGCCTTGTAAAGAAACCCTTTTTGATACGAAATTTATATGGATTATCAACTAGGATTAATGAGTTTGACTGCATTTGTTTTGGTGAGCATATCTTTCCATCAAAGACGTCATTGTAGTCTGCGTAGTTTCTGTATCTTGGGCTTTCACAATATTCTGTGTTTACATTTTGCATTGTTTGCTTTGTTGATGAAATTTATTTGCTGATGCACTCGACTCAATTCTGATAAAAACTTATTGAATCCATTATATAGACTTATTCCTACGTGTATAAAGAGAGATATGTGCGCTCTCCTCGCAGTAAATACTTAATACTGTTCCTTTGTTGTACAAGTTTTCTCTTGCATATTATTACCAGTTAAGTCTATTCACCATATTTTGATAAAAAAAAAAAAAAACCCCAGGCAAAGGGTTTGCAGCCTGAGGACGAGGATGATGATTCAGAAGATGATTACAGTGATGATGATGAGATGCAATCTCCTATTGATGATGTGGATCCATTTATTTTCTTTATGGAAACTGTGAAAGGTACTTAATCTTCATATATATATAAATTCGGTATTTTTTTAATTTTTTTATTTATCTAGTTGTGCTTATCTTTTAGGCTTGCAAGCTGCAAATCCTGCAAGATTTCAGAATGTCATGCAGACCATGGAGTTCAGCCATCAGGCTCTTGCTAATGGCATAGCTCAACATGCTGAACAAAGGAAGATAGAAGTTGAGAAGGAGAAGATTGAGAAGGCAGCGTTATCATGAGAGAAAAAATGATCAAATATTCTGTTCTTTCAAACTTTTCCTTGGAAGTTTTTAATTCTTTGGCGGGGAACATGGCCATGCAGATATAATTGGTTACAGTGATTGTATGAATTGGTGGGTTGTGGAGTTCATGGAGCCAAAGGTTATGTCAGGTTCTCTGTTCGTTGAGCTTGTCAGAATTCTTCTCCATGAAAGGAAGCGTATACCAGAAGATAGGTGTCTTCTGTTCTATCTTTGCCTGTGCAAATATTTGTCTCGGCTGCTCGAGTTGAGGCGGTCATGTTTTGTTCAGAAGCCTTTTCTTCTTGGAAGGAAGGTATTCATATTTTTGTCACTTATTCTTTTTTATGGTATAGGATCTTAGTTATTGTGAAAAAAATGAATTTGTCTTTTGAAGTTCTTCATTATTTTTTTCCTTTTCTTTTGTGCATTTTCTGAGGGCTGGTATGCTGTTTTTGGTTAAAGCGGCAGGTCTTCTTTATTTGGTGATATATGATTGCTTCTGCTGTTGCATTTGCAATTCCACCCAATCCTATTTTTTGTTTGAAGTTGGATAATTGAAAGTGCTGTAATATGAGCATTTCATGCTGTTGGTTCTTGTAAAAGTTTGGACAGTTTATTTCGAAGGTTTTTGCATGTAATTATAGCCTAAACATTCTTTTTGTTATGCAAAAATTGCATTCTTTTCACATTCCGTTATTTTGATTCAAACTAACAGATTGCTCTAATAGATACTTTGTTACGGTAGATTGTGAATGACGTTTACTGCCAACATCAAATGCTGTGCTCTTGGAATGCATCAATTTCATCAAAAGTCCAAATTATCGTCTCATACAAATAAAAATCTGAAATTGATCTCATGTTGATCTGCTCTTCATTACAATGAATAAGCATATTTTTTTTTCTCTCCAATGCATTCACTTAAGAGGACCTAGAATTGTTTTTTGGATCATTTACATACGTAAGCCTCATTTAAAATGCCACCTTCATTAGCTTTTAAAAAAATGTAGAGAACATATTTTAACGCATGGGTAAAATGATACAAATATAAATTTATAATGTGTAAATGTCCAAGAAATAATATACCAGTAAACTTAAATCGATTGTTATGCTGTGCGATGAACTTTTGGCCCCTAATAAATCTTATGTTAAGGGGTGACGCTGTCGGCCCTTAATGAATCATATTCAAAACGAGTGGATCTAGTCTCATTGTACTTGTTAAGCTTTAACTCAATTAATTTTTATGGTTTAATAATCTAAGATGGACAATTTGAACATTTTCTGACTCATAGGTGCTTGATTGACTCTAATAAGGTTTAGTTGGTTGTATGGTCATCCCCATTAGCACCTAATTTAGTCTAAATTAGGCATAGATTAGCCCTGAATTCATTAACCAAGGCCAATTTTCATGCTTTTATTACCTGAAGTAGATAAAACTTAATTACTTCATTTAATTGAGCTAACTTTGTTTGATCGAGTCCAATGGGGGCCATTGCCTCATTCTTGAAGTACTGAACCAAGTTTAGTGAGTACAATTGCTCCAAATTGGCTAACCCAAGTTTTACTGGCACTTTCTAATGATTCATCTGGAATTATGCTCAGTCAGTTAAACCTAGTTAGCAAAAGATAAATTCTTAAGCTTAACCCAATTAATTTAAGGGTCAAAGTAACAAAACCAAAATTAGGCTTGTGTTACTTCATGTGGGCAAGCACGAGCCCACATGTTTGCCTATAGTTCTCAGTAATTTTGTCATTGAGACAATTTCTTAGGTTAGTACAACATTTCAAGCCATATGCATGAGCAACCAACACAGTTAATTAATATTGCAACTAAGATGAAAATTTTGTATTTGAATGAAACAAAATTTTAGAGCGTATGTTATAATGAGAGTCCTATAAACATAGGACTGTCAAAAAAGCTTGTTGTTCGCGAACAACGCATCTTTGGCTCGTTAAGCATCTCATGTTTGATTCATTCGTTAAGCAAATGAACTGAAAAATAAATTTTTTGAGCTTGATTTATAAATGAACCAACAAGAACATATTTTTGTTTGATCATGTTCTTGTTCGTCTGGCTCGAATTAATCAATTATTAAATAAATGAATATAAAAGTTAACTTAGTGATATCAAAGATTGGATTTACATAAATATAAATATAAAATTTAGATTTTGCATTATTTAAATACATAAAAATTGGGTCCTATGCATGTAAATGCCCCTTATTTAGATGTTAGATACGTGAATAGATAAGCATTGGGTAGTTTGCATTGTGGGGTGAAGTGTTACGGAAGATTTTAGTTGGATGCAAGTGAATTCAGCAAAATTCGGACGCGCCTCCGCCTCCCTTCTATGCATATAGTCCCACATCGGGACATGCGAAAAAGCATTCCATTCTTGGAGACCAAAATTTTCAAGCCCTATTTTTGTCTGAATTCTTAGAACCAAATTTATTATATTTCTTGTCATATTGAAAATGTTTTAAAATTTAAAAAAAAATTAAAATTTGAATTTAATTTGAGCTCGAAGTCTAGTTGAATATGAGTTTAATTTGAATAAATGTGTGTCAAAGGATTCAAATGAACTTTCTAGTTTTGAAACTCTTCTCTAATGAATTGAATTACTTACAATTCATAGTTTAATAAATAGGCACTCTAGTTCTTGTCAATAGTTTTTTAGATTGTTTTGTATAATTGATGTTATATAGATTGTCACTCTACAATCAAAATATGATCGGAAAGATGATATACTTAAGCTTTACACATTATGATCGAATCGATGGCGACAATAAAATTTGAATGATTTAGATGGAGAAATTTTTTTTTGAGATAGTTCATGTTTATTGAATTGGGATATTTAAAAAATAGTGAAAATATATTGTAACTTGTATACGGATAAGTTCAACTCCTCAATAGGAGTATTTTACCAAAATGATTAACAAATGATCAAAATAATTCTTATAAACCTAAATCTTTTTTAAATGAGGTTGATTTTGCTGGCTAGTCATTCCTAGTCTTTGCTATCTTCAAACCAATCATGGAGAAATTATTCCTTTCGGACAACATACGTAGAGCTGCGTGCGTAATAACCCTCCAATAACCATCATTCGAGGTTATTGGCAGGTTATTGGGTATTAATTCCAATAACTCAATAACCCCCAATAACTTTTCCACCTCCTAATAACTTTCTCGGGTTCTATTTCGGTGTTATTCATATATTATTATGGGGGTATTGTAGGATTATTGGAGTATGCACGCAGAGTAATAATTTCTCCCAATCATGACCCATTTGTGCCCGATTTGGACTTGAAGTTCGACAGTTTTAGTGTCTATAGATTCAACTTGATGAGCTAATCTAATATAGAATCTTCATTTTTATTTTGTTTACTCTATTTTCTTTTTTTTTTTCTAAATAAAATAGAATTACATCCTCAAGATCATGTTGGATTAATTTGAGATCTACCAAATTTTCTGCTCATTTGATAAATAAATTTCTGAAACCAAAATTACAATAATACTACAACTCACATAGCAATCATAACTTAAATCAAGTTTGCCTAGTAATGCTCTTCTTATTACATGGAACAATTCATCAAAAGAGTGGAATTGGGAAGGGGTAGACAAATGGTAGTGCAAGATGGGGAGAGTCTAATAACAAAGCCCCGTTGGCCATCATAGTTATAATTGCACGCTTTAATGGCTGAAAAATATTCACAGTCACTCGCCATCGAGCTTGAGACCACCGTAACACCCATCTCACCATCGGCCTCCGTCGCTTTTGCTTTCCCAACCGAATGATGCTGCGGTTGGCTCGCCGCCTCCTCTGCCCTCTCGTTGTCAAGGCCTTTACACGAACGTTCCATGACGGCTTTAGTCTAAATGCCATGCAATGTGAAGTTAGTGTCTCTGATCTCTTTTGATGTGTCTTCAGTTACAACTTATAAATAGAGCAAGCATGAATATAAGGGGAAGAAGGTTTATGATGGTGGTGATGATGAATGAGAATAATGGGAATTATGGGATGTAATTAGGTCTTTTGATTAGCTGTTCCTAATGATGGTTTGGTTTTATCAGTCCACGTTATCATAAGCATCTCATGATGAGCGTGATGAAAAATGATTAAAAGGGTCTCAACAACCAAATGAGAATCAATTTGGAATTGATATAAGATAAAGATAATAACGAGAGATGATCATTAACATGAAGGAATTATGTATGTGCTTTGCTTTGGGCGTTTGTGCTTTACTTGCAGGCTACTCTTTCTTGATAGGCGTGCCATGCGATGAATAAAGAAATATGGTGATGCATAAATAAAGGATTTATACACACACACATAGATATTACATATGCACATACATACATATATACATATAAATATGTACATACTACATATATGTATATACGTATATACATAGATATACATACATGTACATATATATATATATATATATATATATATATATATATATATCTGTGTGTTTGTGTGTGTGCGCGCGCGCGTGTGCGTGTGTGTGCGTGCACGGGTGCGTCTCGTGGCCTGTTGGTAGAGCAGCTTCTCTGAAGGTCGTAAGTTCTCTCAGAGCCCGGGTTTGAATCCCTCCGTGTGTAGGGTGTGGTTCTCGAATATTTGCATACGGCCCAACTGCTAAACTTAGTAGGGGCAGAGCGTTAGGGGATAGCTCGAGGCTTGTATAATAGCCTCCGGTCATTCCTTTTAAAATACACACACACACATATCTATGTATTTATCTATGCATGTATATATATCATTCAAAAATCATAAGATTAGACATAAATCAATAAATTAATATAGAGATAGAAAATAAAGTAACAGAAATTAAGCTAATCAAGCCCAATAACATCAAAGGCATATGATTAGTACTATAGATAAACCCACAAGTTCAGCTTTTAAAAAAGGAAACTTTGCTAATGAGTATATACCAAAAAACAATATATATATATAACATCACTATAATCATTGTTGAGAATGCCACCATAAACCATTACTATTAAGGAAGATTTACGTATACACCAGTCAATTCTTATGTATTTACATATCTAACACTAAACTTCAATTTCTTATGTATTTACATATCTAACACTAAACTTCAATTTATATATATACGCTACCTTACTTATGCATGAAAATGTATATTTGGCATTTACACACATACCACGTAATTCCTTTGTATTTAGATATCAAACATCTAAATTTTACATTTTTACATTTATTATTATTATTTTTACTTATTTCCCACATTTATTTATTTATTTTATCTAATTAGCTTGAGAAAGGTGGAGTTTAGATAAAGAAGAAAGAACAATGGCGTGGAGAGAAAAAGGAAGAAGTGGCTTATATAACTGATCAGAGGCCCATTAATTTTTAAATAAAAGGAATCTTTAAACTCTTTACAAATTAGAGGTTTTAATTATGAGTATTTTCTTACACATTTTCACCCACAGCTTAAAAAAATTGTGTATTCGAAGTGTCCTGTCAGTATGACATTTACATACGTCCAACATATTTTTTATGTTTTTACACATCTGTATAAGTAAAATGAGAACATACTACTCTAGTTACTAAGATATAGATGGCACACTAAGGAAATCCCTCGAATCCCTCAACACATATATCTAGCTATGATCGACCACGAGTTGCTAAGTGAGCATTAGCCATCCATCTATCAAACTCAACTTGCTCGACTGACGAAGCGATTCGATCAGCCTTGTGGTATCTAGGGTTGGTTTTATCAAATAAGGCACAATTCAATTCACTCCAGAGGCAAATTTGCTTAATGTCGAACTCTCACAAAGGCCTAGTAGCTGTCAAGGATATGACCACATATATACATTGTATAAAAAATATTTCAGCACAGACCTCAAGGCTATCTCACGGCTAATGGAAGGAGCGACGTGGCACTATGAGGCCCGCCGAAGGTGACTCGAGATTATACACCAAGCTGGCTTGTCACTATGAATCGAGACGACGGTGCTCTCAGGTCGATAAAGAATAGTTCGTCTCCCAAAGTGCCTATCTTATTAGATTCACATGAACAAATCTAGCACACTCCAACCCGGACGGGTGAAACGGACCTTCTAACTCTGAAATAGTTGATACCTGTCGTGCCTATGTATTCTAGGGGCACAACATGTAAGCGTAAAAGGACTCATTCCTATAAGTAGGGGTCCATTTCGTGAATAAAAGATTATGCAAATTTACTGTTCATTATGGTGCTATTGCTCTCCTTTTTTTTCTCTCTCTCTCTCTCTCATCCTTCAGCGCTCTATTCCTTAGGCATGTCTCCTAGACAGATTTAGATTCAACATTCGAAAAGAATTGGTGAATTAGAGTTATGTCGACAACAAAAAGAGGAGCACGCTGATCACAGTGAGAAGGAAGTAACCCAAGAGTAGAAGCTAACATAGATCCACCATGAGATGACATCGAGGAACGTATGTAGTGAGGAATGCAAGAAATGAGAACTCAGATCATTGAGCAGATATCAAGCCAGATCGTCAAAGTCATGAGGGCCATCACAACCCTAACAGAGAATCAGACCCCATAAGAATATAAACAGGCATAGGAGGTGGCACCACAACACAATGACATGAGGATGAACAAAAATATTAAGGAGGTCGGCGGCTCATAGTAACAAGATAGTGAGGGATCCGTGCAGTTAGAGAGACAATAGTTAGGGCGAACTGAGGAACTGCGTCAGTCGAAGAATCTATTCTCTCTCCAGGTATCCTGAGTGAAGCCCTTAGAAAATTCAAATTGCCGACCCTTGAGGCTTATAAGGGGCGGTCATACCCCATCAACCATATCACTACCTTTGAGGTGATGTGTCATCCAGAGCATATCTCATGCCAGATCGTCGACTTCGTGAGGGCCATCACGACCATAGCAGAGAATCAGACCCCACGAAACTATAACCAGGCACAGGAGGTGGCGCTGACACATAATGACAAGAGGATTAACAACAATATTGAGGAGGTTGGTGACTCGTTGTATCAAGATAGCCAGGGCGGGTGGAGAGACTATAGTTAGGGCGCACTGAGGCGCTGCGTTAGCCGGAGAATCCTTTCACTCTCCAAGTATCTTGAGTGGATCCCTCAAAAAATAGAAAATTCCAGCTCTGAAGGCTTATAAGGGACAACCATACCCCATCAACCATATCATTGCACTTTAGTCAGTCGTATGCTTGATGAAAATTTCACACATGTTCAAGTACCATTTGTTTTTCACCACTTTGAGGTCGTTAACCTTGAAGTGGTTCCATGCACTTTCAGCTTAGAGCATAAGCAAATTCGCTAATTTCAGGAGATTATTCTTAGCACAATTTACCAGAGCCCGAAAACCAATCAAGAGCGTGTAGTCCTTGTGGCAACTACAACAAGGTTAGCATGAAAGCCTGAGTACATTGATTGCGTGCTTCCAGGGAGAACTGTTGAAGTTGAAAGATCGTAAAGTGAACCAAGGACAGGGGTCTGTGAGGTTTTCCTACGAGATTAGCATAAATGAACCTAAGACTTTGTCAAATTGTTGGAGAGAGAGAGGCAATAAAGACATGCTAGTGGAAGAAAGTACCGCCAAATGAAAACCTAAGGAGTGTTACGTCTAGAAAAGAGCTCCATGCCCCCTCCCACACGCTATGGTGGGTTAAAGCCAAGGGAGGGAAATAGTTCAAAGATAGTCAATCCTCTCGTGAAAATAGAAGAACTGGTCGGTATAACTAGCACGATGGCTAGGCGAGGAATCGTGATCCTCAACCAACCCGGTAATATGAGAGGCTGGAACAACATCATGAATAACCATACAATGATTATGAGGGCTTGTGTGCTACTTCTTTAAGGGTGTTAAAGGCAGAGATTTTTGATTCCATGTAAGACAAGAAATATTTCAAAAAATTCACACCGATGAGAGCAGAAGTCTTTCTCTGGGATGTTAGGAAATATTGTAAGTATCACTAGGATCACGACCAGAATATCGAGGAATGCAGGCACCTCCAAAGTATCATTGAAGAGTTGATAACGGTTGGAAAGAAAAAGTAGTTCGTGGCCCAAGGACTCTCAAGCCAAATGCACTGGAAAGCCCATCAGGACCCGCTCGGATGAACATCATCCATGCCGCCTTGATAGTCCCGAATATTCTCGATGGAATGGATTCCCACTAGTGAAGCTCTTAGAAGAGGTCAAGAATGGGCAAGTTGTGCAACGTCATCTCCATGCATAAGAGGAAGTTTCCCTCCCATCATGTTCATTGACAATGACCTTCCCCATGAAGGAAAACCCTACAAAGAGGACATGGTCGTAATGAGGATGGTCAGCAACTTCCAAGTCAAAAGTATTATAATCGACACTGGCAACTCCATGAACATTTTGTTCAAGCCATTGATTTGCAAAATTAACCTTTAAACTAATCTGTTGGTAGCACTGAACGGTCCACTATTTAGCTTTTCAGGTGAAATAATGGAGGTTTTATGCGTAATGCCATTGGTAGTCACCTGGGGCAAGGAAGAGAAGCAATTCATAGAGATGGAAGACTTCTTAATAGCGGATTTACCTCTCACCTACCATGCTGTTTTTCAATGGCCGCTACTAAAACACTTCAGAGCTGTAGTGTTCACCTACCATGTCACAATGAAGTTCCTGAGAGATGGAGAAATAATCACTGTCAGGGGAGATTTGGAGCATTCACGAGTTTGCTACCTCCGAGCAGCCGGGTGTGTAGAGCAGAAGTCACTTGACTTGATACGCCAGAGGGAGAGTGGTCTCAAGACCAGTGAGACTACCTGAGAGGTTCCCATCAACAAAGGCGAACCTAATAAGTGACAATTTTGATGCGGAACACTGAGAGCTAATAGTTCAAATACTTCAGGACCATCACAATGTCTTCGTATGGTTAGCTACAGAGATGCTGAGAATACCTGTCGACGTTACCTGTCATCAATTGAACATGAGCCCTACCGTTGGACCCATCAAGTAGAATACAAGGAATTTGACTACCACACTGGCTGGACCCATTAAGACGGAAGTACTGAAGCTGCAAGAGGCTGTTTACGAGAAGTGCAATATCCCACCTACTCTCCAAAATCTTTAAGGTGCTGAAGGCCATTTGGAAGTGGCGGATGTGTTTCTACTTCACCAATTTAAACACTACCTATCTAAAGGACTATTATCTACTTCTGAGGATCGACGACCTAATGGATGCAGTCATGGGCTATTTGGTGATGAGCTTTACATACACTTTCTCCAAATACCACCACACCAAGATGCATCCAGCGGACGCTGAGAAGATCACCTTTATCGTAACTGAAGGAGTTCTTTGTTATAATGTAATGCCTTTTGGGCTTTAAAATGTTGGGACAATGTACCAACATTTGGTCATGTAATCTTTAACAATGAAAAAGGAAACACATTGAAGTCTATATCGATGATATCCTTATGCAAAGCTGAATGACAGAACAACACATCAAATACTTAAAAGAAACTTTCAAAACCCTAAGAAAAATATAATATGAGATTGAACTCACTATATGTATGGAGACTCAACCTACAAGTTCTTCAATTACCTCCTAATCCCTAAACCCAGACAAGATCTAGGCACTAATAGACATGCAACCTCTGCATAACACCTGAGATGTTCAAAAGCTAACAAGCCGTATCATAGCTCTAAACCAGTTCATTTCAAGATCAAGTGATAAATGTGCAACATTCCTTAAAACTCTCCTGAAGGTCGAATGTTTCAGGTGGACAAATGAATGCCAGCCAGCTTTCCAGAGCCTCATGGATTCTTTACCCTCACCGCCACACTTCCAAAGGCCAAAGCCAAATAAAGGACATAGTTAGCATTAATTTTTGATTTCACAAGTACTATATGCCCATGTGACGTTGTGGGAGGGTGCGACACTCACCTTTGCCCTCCCATAGCCTGAGGAGTCCGTTGAGACATTACCTGATGCACTCCATCTTGGAACTACGGTTTACTCCGTCCTGATCGTGCCCAATAGCGATTACCACTAATCCATGATAGTTCCCCCATTCTAGGGTAAGATGAATGATCAATCTGAGGTATATATGGTGTCATTCATTGAGTGCTTTCCACATCATAAAGCATGATTGGCGGACTCTTGGAAGCAAGAAATGTCCTTCAGGGTCGGCATGACCACGCCCAAATCGAATGTAGTCACTCCTATCCCCTCCCCATAAGGGGGGCATGTGGTCATGCATGAAGGCGGCATGGCCGCACCGCAAGGTAGAGCCCACGACATAATTACATCGTAGAAAGGTGTGTCTACACCGAGCCTTCCCTCAGCTGCGTGAAAGCCACCTTTGGCGTAGTTATGCCAAAGGTTTTGTGACCACGCCGCAAGATAAATCCTGGCATAATTACGCCAGGGAGTTAGAGTGACCACATAGAACCTATGGACAGAGAGGCGTGACCATGCCTGAGCCTGACATGAACACACTGTCCTGCACTGATTTCAGGATTTGGTTTGACAACCCTAGGGTTCCGTACCAACTAGAGCCAAATTTATAGGTTCTTCTTAGCCTTGTAGAGGTCTCCTTGGGCTTGTAAAATGTTAGGTAGGTTAACCCCTTATTGGCATGTCCAAAATGCCCTTCATTAGCCACTTTTGTCCTAATTAAGGGGCATTTTTGGGATTTGCATGACGGAAGCTAGTTTAAGCTCCCTTCTCCTCCTCACTTCTTCTTCTTCTTCTCAATTTTTTTTTTGTGCTTTACCTATAAATTAATTCACAAGGCCTATCTTAGGCATCTTTTGGTGGCTGGAGGCTGTAACAAAGGTAGGGTTTTGATTAGAGAATGGATTCCCTTGGGTTTCTCTTGTCAGTTTGGATCGAAACCTCCAGACTTAGCTTTGGAGACTTTTATTGTATGAGAGGAGAGGGAGCTATTCTTATGGAGAAGACATGTTTTATTGTAATTTCTTGCTTTTGTTATTTTCTTGCACTGAAAATCTACATGGATTCTATGTATGTGGCTTTCTCTACAATGCGTGGATAGTCATTTCTTCATGTCTCTGTGATGTAGGTGTAGTGTTTTTATCGTGATTTTTTTAGATGTGTTTTTGATTTCATTTTTTTGTGCTTTCTCTGCCTATATTGCTGGTTAATCTCCAAACTTCATTTACTCCAAGTCATGACAATAAGGATGCTAAAACGTTTCGTGAAACTATGACATCTAACCGTTATGCAGTGGAAATGAAGAGTTAACCACCTAATTCTGAAAGGATAGACATATTTCAGTAGAACTCTGAAATCATCCTGTGGGTCGGACTCGGCTTAGCAGCATGCTGCTGGGATCGAAGAAGCCTCAAATTTATGGATTCTAGGATTCTATTGATTTAGATATAGACATAACGAGTATTATATCCCCGATTGAAAACAATCACATAGAAAAATATTTAGGAAACTACGATAACCACGATCCCCGAATCATTGAGGCATGAGCCTCATCTACCTTGAAGAACTCTCGTGATTTCTCCCGTTTTGATTTCTGTCTCAACTGCATTGAGATCTATTTCTGTTAATTATGATTAGGACTTCATTATGAACCCTCTAAGTTAATTTCATCAGATTTGTAAACTCTATATTTTTCTGTCGAAATAATTATTATGCTTTTTTTGTGGGATCGATACATTGTACTCTTTAATCGCATTACTGCTTGACAGGTGCATTTGTATTTTTTGGCCGACTTGTCTTAAGTTTTAGCACGTCAAGCAATTTTGGCGTCAAATTTTTTTCTTCCCCCAAACAACTAACATATGAAGCTTCTTCTCAGCTATCTGGGTAGCTCATGATTTCTCCCTCTTAACTTTACTAAGGTCAGAGGCTGTTGACCTCATTTTTGATGAGGTCTTCTCTTCTTCTTTTTAGTGCTTAGGATCTAGCCTTAGGCTTTTCCTTTGACTATCTTAGAGGACTAGAATTGGGACCCACCTTTTAGAAATTCAAACCACTTCTTAACTCCCCGCAAACTCTACAAACTCGACCGTAGACCCCTAATCACCTAGAGGGTTGAAATCAAATGTGGAAGTTTAAAGGATGAGTTCCTATAGGACTCTTTGGCCTTAGGATCGCCCTGGTGGCCTCGTTCAGTGAAGGGGCCGACTTACACATGCACTTACACATACACTACACTTTCACACACTTCCTAAAACCACACCCATACCTAACTTGACCTCCCGACTCATGTAGGTGATTCACATGGATGGTCCTTAACCCCTAAGCCCTCGCAAGAGGGTTAGGAACAACATAGCTGAATGCCTCAAATGAGTCCCTTCATGGCTCATGTGGGCTTGAAATGGCTTCATGGCTCAACCAAAATGATTTCATTCCACTTAAATTCACCCAATCTTCAATTTCCCAAATTTTCAATTTTGACCCCCGGACCCTACACCCGCTTAACTTCACCCAAAACCCTTGAAATTACCCAAATTTCTCAAAGATTTCCAAATTACCCAAAATTTTCCAAAATCAATACCAAACATCTCCACATCACTTAAATTGATCATCCATACCCAAAAATACCAAAAATTCCAAAAATACCTCCCAATACCCTCCAAATACCCAAAATACCCTTCTCGGCCCAAAAATCAAAAAATTCAGAAAATTCCCAGAAAATTCCAGAAAATCTCAAATATTCCTAATTTCATTTTGTCCAACTACACCATGGGCCAATTTTGTCAATTTACCCTACTTTTGTCAAAACCCCCAATTCGACCCATTTTAACCTAAAGTAAACCCAATGTCAAACCAAACCTACCCAATTGACCCCAATTTTGGTCCAATTCAATTCTAAACTTCAAATAAATATCCCAAATACCAATCTAGACCAAATCCAAGCACAATTTGATTGACATTTGGATCCAATCTCACTTTTGGCCTTAAAGCCCAATTTGGACCCATGACCTAAACCTAACCTAAACTCACCCAACTCAATTCCAATTAACCCCAAATCTTTTCTAAATCTTCCTTAACATTCCCACAAACAAAACACTAACATGATTTGCCCAAAATTTAGACCCAAACCCCACTCAAACTCAACCCAAGGCTAAAAGGCCCATTTTTGACCTAAACCCAAACCTAACCCAAATGAGCCCAAACCCCAAAATCAAAGCCCAACCAAAGTTAAAACCTCTTTGAAACACTCCCATAAATATTTCTCAACATTGATTTTATATCAATTTCAACTCTAGCTCAACATTGGCCCAACTTGGCCCACTTGGACCTATATTGGCCCGTTCACCAAAAGAGCTCAAATTCAACCCAATTCAAATCCAAATCACCCCCAATTTGCTTCAAGTCACTCATGACACATCCATGAGCTAAACCCAACAATTATTTGGCCCAACCTCTTTACAAAATTCCCATCCATAAATTCATTTTCAAAACTTAAAAGGCCCATTCCTTAAACCATTTTAAAAGCCCACTTCCACCAAATCCAAAACCCCAAAAAATTCTTCCAAAGCCCATATGACATTTCCCCTCATCATATTTTCAATTAAAATCATCCCTAAGTCCTAAACCAATCATCAAATAATTCTAAATGAAGCTTCATCCAAATTTCCACCAAATTATCCAAAATCCTTAAAATCCTTTTTTATGAAATCGACCAAACCTTTTCCCAAGCCAAATGGAGCCATGGAGCCATGCACAAGCCATATGCAAGCCATGAGAGCCTCTTTACATGTCACCATGCCATTTTGGGCAAACGGAGGAGGCTCTTTCCTTAATTCCTAAAGGTGATTAACCACTTCCATGATTCCACTAAACCATGCTTAAGCCTAATCGTGCTTGGATGGTGACTTGACCCTACCGATTATGCCGAGCCAAATCACTTTTCCCTCACCAAAACCAGGCCTCGGGTGGTGCACCTAGCCCAAATGGGTGGGTTGACCCATTTAGGTTCAAATTTAGCCATGCCCCCATTCCATCTAAATCAAACCCTTTACACATGGCATTTGCCAATCGCCTACACTAAACCCCGCCCCGACCCACCCGACCAAGATGGTGACCATTGCTCGGCCGGCCGGCCACCGTAGCCGCCGGAAAACACCATGGCCGAGAGCTCACATGTGAGCCAACATCGAAATTCTCACTTGCCGAGCCGCCCCATGCCTAGTGGTCACCACGGCCGATCTTCTCCTCACCGTAGCAGCTCGATCCCAAGCCCTAACTCCCCCGGGAGGCCTTCCACCCTCTCCTATTTAAACTCCACCCCTCTCGGCCATGAGAGGAGCTAAGCACAAACCTTGCCAAAACTCGCCAAAATTGTTCCGTACCCTTCTCCACCCTTAGAGCACTTGATCCCCAGATGAAATCCCCCGCCATTTCTCCTCTCGTAAGCTCAATTTCGTAGTCGAAATTCCACCCAAAACCAGGACACTTCTCCACAGTGGAGCCAATTCTCAAATCGATTGGCTCTACACCTTCACTGCACCAAGGGAAGGTGTCCACCAACAAAAGCCCCATCTCCGAGCCACCCGGTTGCTCCAGCCTCCAAGCTTTGTGATCGGGCTTGGTCGAAATCATATCCGGACAATTCACTGCACCAGGAGACTTCATCCGGAGCTTGCCGGGATCCAATCGAAGGTGCAACAACTCTCGCATTGAAGCCACACTTCTCCGAGCCAAGGTATGAGCTAATTCTTCATCCCGAGCTTCCGGAGAATCTCTATTTCAAATGCCTTAGTTTCAATGCATGTTAACCGTATAGATGTGTTCGTCTCTTCAAGACGAATCCATAGAGTATAAGAACAAAAAATCCATCGAGAATCGAGCGAGATCTTAGTGGATTTAGTGTGGACGCGCTCTCGGGCGAGAACACTGGGGACGATGAACGGATGCCGTCCATTCAATACACGCGCGGACGAACGACTCGGATGGCGTCGGACCGGAAACGGTGCGAGAACCGCGGGCCCGGCCGCCGACTCAAGTGGCGGCGTCGAACGGGAGCGCGCCGCGCGGCCTTTCGGAGTCGCCGAGGATGCGCCGGCGCCGCGTGGATAAATAGAAAATTAGGTATTTTCTTATTTATTTAATTCCCTAAACTTCAAAAATTCATATCTCCGTGTAGGAAAATCATAAAAATAAAATAAAAATACCCTCTTGCTCAGTGGAATGTAGGAGAATAATGTGGAAAAGAAATCATTTAATTTCATCAAGTATTTTATTTTTTATAATTTATTTACTCTCTGCATTATTTTAATTCTCCATGCATGCATACAATTCAACATGGCATGAGACCATAGGGCTTTGAAGCCTCCGAATTTGGGAACATTCCCCGAATTTTCCAAAGTCGAGGCCATCCCTATAAAAATTTATTGATTTTTCAAGTTCAGGATACTCGTTTTGAATATTTTAATTCCAATAAATAGCATGTTGTGAAATAAATTCTAGAAAAATTTGGTGATGTTGCTTATGACCAGAGAACCCTAGGAAAAATAGGTTTTGACTTAGTTCATTTAAAGCAACCCTAATCGGCTTAAACACCCAAAATAGGTCTTTAATTAATTAGAGTTAACCATGCATCAAATTGACTTGAAATCAATTCTCCACTGACCTTTAGGATCAGAGGAATCCACCATAAAAATTTGAGGTCAATTGACTTGGTTAGCCCCACTAATTGGGTTGATTAAGCCACTTAGCCATTTTGAACTTTAAAAATTCATAACTTTTAAAATACCTTTCAAAAATTCACCAAATTGGTTTTGGAGCCTCTCTGATATCAGGGGAACCTAAGAAAATTAAAATTTCACTTTTCTAAAAAAGTTGATTTTTAATAATATTTTAATATTTTTAATAATTAAAAAAATAATAAAAATCACAAAAATAATAAAATTCACCAAAATGTCACATTTTGAACTTTAATCACATAGGAACAAACCCTATATTTTTCCTAGGTCTATTTGGTGAGATATTAAATTTTAAAGCTTTAGGATATTTTTAAAATTAAAAAATGTATTTTCTAGCATTTTCACTAAAATAATTATAATAAATCATAGAAAAATCAGAAAATTGCAAAATTTGCTTCTCTGGTTTCCTTGATATCAGAGAGAATTTTGAAAAATATAAAACTCATTTTTCAACATTTATTTTATTTTTAAATTAATTGACACTCCAAAACTTAAAATAATTATAATAAAAATAATATAATTCAAAAAATCACCAAAATTGGTCCAAGTGGTCCTCTGGTCATTAGGAATGTCCTCTAATTTTCTTAAGGATAGAAACTTTCCCTTGGTCATGTTATTAAATTTTCCTTGAAAATCTCTATTTTCTACCAAAAATAATTATATAAATAAATTAAATACAGAAAAATCACATTTTCTCCTCTCATGTCTTTATTGACATATGAGTGAAGTTACATAAAAATTTCAAGTTCATTTGAGTTCAATTTAGTGAGTTATGAAATTATTAAGCTTAAAGGGTAAAATGGTAATTAAAATCTTTAATCCTTAATTAAAACTTTTAGGTTTAATAAAAAAATTAACAAGTAAAATATTTGATCCTAATCTGATTTGGATGATTGAAATTTAAATAATTAAAGGGTAGAAACCCATTAAACAATTTTAAAATGATTAAACTTTAATTAAATAATGGATTAAATTTGGAAGAATAACAAAATCGAATTATTAAAATAGGGATATTATTAGGAAGAAATTTATTCTTTAATTTAAAAATCCCTAAATTAATTATCTCATTAATATTCAATTCTTAATTAAAATGATAACTCAAATTTAAAATATTAAAAGACTTAATTATTAAACTCTTTAAAAATTTCAATTAAAATTAAAAATTAAATTAAATTAAATTAAAATTAAATTAAATTAAATTAAATTAAATTAAAATTAAATTAAATTAAATTAAATAATTAAATTAAATTAAATCAAATCAAATTGATTAAACATCAAATCAAATTAAATTAAATTAAAACTCAATTAAATTAAATTAAATTAAATTAAGTCAATTAAATATAACATCACCAAAGACATAAAGAATTCAAAATAAATCTAAAAATAACTTGAACACTATTCCAAATTTAAACCCATTAATGGAAATTAAACTAAATCACAAACCATTTGAATATTAATTTACCCTCGAAAGCTTTGATTATTATAACTCCTAAACAGAACATTAAATGAAATGTTACTTCACTTATAGGATATTCAAATGTCCTAGTTCACCGAGCAAGATAACAACAAAACTTGAATCCTCTGACGATTAATTCATTTATATAATTAAATTCATTTGGACTGAAAACAATCCTAGAAATATCGAAAAGATGTTTAAGATTCTTCTTAAGCACTCACTCAATATGATAGGACATTTATAAGAACAATCGAATTTAATTATTCTTTCGATGAAGAAAATCGTCTTCAAACAAAAACACAAAGAACCTAGACGTCATAGGAAATGACTAGCCATATGGATTAGGAATTTGGTAGAAAACCAAAACCCTTACCTTAGCTTTACCTAAGAACTTGCTTAAATATTCTAATTATGTTTTAAGTGCAACTTGGAATGACGGGAAGACCCTCCGTGTACGCTTTTATTTTATTGCAATCTACTTTCGCAATTTACCTTCTTGCAATTTTTTTAACTCGCATTGCACTTACTTTTCTCGCATGATAAACAACTCGTTGCATGAAAACTCATACCTTTAGGATAGCCCCTAAAACTGAAACCAAAACTAAGTTAAAAGTCATCGCAAGATAAAATTCACCGCCACAACATTTCAAAATATAAAACAACTCAAAATTTAATCACAAACGTAACACAAAACTACAATTGCAACTAATTTAAAACGTCCCGTTGGATGATCGGGAATACCTCGGATGATGTAACCTACGTGTTGCTAACGGGATTTCCCACGGTCTAAATGAAAGTGTGGAACTCATTCAGCTGAGTTTAGCAAATTCATCTGGACTAAGTGAATCCGATAAAAATAATGATGCCGAAGGATGGAACCGCGGGATCTTAACCGTGTCGTTATAATCAACTTTAAGATTTGTTTTAATTAAAACATAAGAAACACTTGGAAATTAAGACTTCTCTAAACCAAAACACTTTTCTCATCTCCCGATTTATGATTTCTAAAACTAAAACCTCCGCAACAATAAGGAGCTCTGAGCGTGGTGGGCAAAGCACGGCCATCGTCATCGCGAAAACTTGAATCTACATCAAGCAAAGCTTTCTTAGAATTAAATAACCAAGCCATAGGACTTCGAGGTAGTTTGCCTAAGTGCAACATAAATCCTCAACTCTTCGTTAGGCATTTGCATTGCAAATTAAGTCCTAACCGGTCTTAGGATTCCGAGGTAGTCGTCCGATACGACAATAAATCCTCACATCTTCGAGGCTATTTGTTTGATTTTATCATACAAATATAAGCCCTAATTAATTAAAATTGGCAAGATCAAAACATTAAACAAACAATAGGACTTTCCTAAATCCAAGCCAAACAATAGGATAGTCGGGAAATTACCGGAGTTCACTTCGAATCTGTGATTTCTCCTACTTTTCTTCCTTTGGATTCCCAAAACAAAATGTTCCAAACTCGATCCATTCCCTATTGAAATTCCAAAATTCAATCCCTTGAAAACTTAAACTTCGAAATCCTTGAGAGCAGAATTATTGATTATTATCGAGAGTTTTCTTAGGTGATTCCCATCACTTAAGATGTAATTAACTATAGGGGCTTGCCCTTATAGGGAATTCTAAAGAACCTAGGTAATATAAACCCTGTTTAATGTTTTCATATTAAGCAGGGGAAACTTGTCGGCTTATAAAATTGGTTCGCAGACCAAACGGATGTCACAAATCTTCTAGTTTATTTAATCGAGCCCCACCATCAAGCAGTGTGTCTATCCTTAGGGATAGATACACTGTTTGTGGTGCGGTGCTCGTTTACATAAACTATTTGGGATGTGAGATCGGTTTAATCTCATATCTTAAAACCTTCAAATTTAAAATTATTTTCAAAATCAAATACTACTTTTCAAATTATTTATTTTAATTAAATTAAAAATTCGCCGACGAACTTCGTTAGAGTGACCCCTTTTCAAAATAAAACACACGACCTAAAAAAAATGCCGACAGGATTTCAGCGACTCCACTGGGAGGATTCCTCTCTCCATTATAATCGATAATTCTCGTTTTCAAAATTCGGTAGTGTATCCATGTCCCTCGTGGATCAAACTACCCTTCTTTCCGTTGGAATACTATGTTCATTCCTATCTCGAATGAGTATAGCCAACATTCTCTCGGATTTAGGAGCCACCGTTTAGACACCCCTAAACAAGAGAGGTTCCGAGATCCTTTTACCTCATTTTCGAGGTGGGGTGGACCCCCAATAAGTGTTAGTTTAGAATGATCCTTCGAGTCGAGAAGTCTTACTTAAGACTTTCTTTTCCTTTCCAACTCTGAATCGGATTCCTTACCTTCTCTATACCTTTGAACATTCCGTTCTAAATAAACAAACCCTCTAATAAGTGACTCTTCTAACTAATGACTCCTTATTATAAATACATGAACAAAGATGAGTTCGGACTCTTTTCAATTCCTTTCTTTTCGTCCTAAAGAAAAGAAGCATAACTTGGGACTGACAACCATAATCTACCCTACAGAAATGGAAGCCCCGAAGCCGATTTTCTCCTTCACCAACGGACTCGACTTCGCCGTCTATAAGGATGAGCCGCCCGACAATGGGGTCATCCGATTCGGACAGTGGATTCGAAAACACGAACGTCAAGGTCACCGACGTCTCCCTCTTTGCACCGACGAACAAGGTATCCGAAGCCGAGGAGCCACTCGCTCGAGTTCAACCTTAGGTCGACCCAAGAGTTTCCTCCCCGCAAAGGGTCCCGACTAGGAGGAGTACCGCCGTCCGCAGGAGGACCGTTCTCACTACCCCCACTCGGTCTAGTTGTTTCCGCACCTACCCCGACTTCCGCCAAATCAAAGGGGAAAGAAATCCGCAACTATGATAAACTCCGTTACCGTGGAGGGTACGGATCTTCCCGTAAGACCTTCTCGTCTTCGAAATCGGGTCCAGCTTCAAAGATTCCGTCGCCGACAAAGACCCAAAGAAGAAATAGAAATAGAAGGATCGCCGTAGAAGCCGTAGCCGCCGAGATTGCCTTCCCGAGGAAATTCCGTAGTCGCCGAATATACACCGCTACCGTAATATACACCACCGCTCGACTACATACCACTTTTGGGAGGAAGCAGGTTCCATCCCCTCTCCGCCGCAGAGGACGAGGAGAATGTTCGCAAGATTGTCGCCACATTACCTCACTCCGCATACTACAACGATAGCCGCAAGAAAAGAACTAGAACTACGCCGTTTGCTCGACCGCAAACTTTGGTAGAAGTTAGCAAGGAAGGAAAACCGCCCCGTATCGGAGATTCTACGAAGGATAGGGCGGGTGCCGGTCAAATCCCGTCTCGGGCCCCGAGTAGAACCCGCCATCATGATAGAAAAGCCAAGCAAGAGAATGAAGGCTAGCCCGCCCGTCGTAGTATCGTGATTGCAGATTAGGGAGGATACCACCTTCCAACGATTTGGCCGATGCGACCATCCGGTCATAGACCTTCTCGCCGCTAGAAGGATGGTGTGGCGTCCCACTACGGGCAGCTGAGACCGAAACAACAGACTCGAGAGAGAAAGTCTCGCCAGAGGCCGGAATCCGAAGAAAGTGCTACCGCGATAAAGGGGACTCGTGAAAAGGGACCCGACAACTATCACATGACAACCGCAAAGACACACAGAAAGCTCCGCTAGAAGATGCCATGGAAAAGCCGAGAACCGACATCCGACGGCTGGCAAAAGAAAGAGAAGAAAAGTTCGGGGATGAGATCGACTCATCGGAATTCATGGACAACGAATATGCGAAATCAATATGGTCGAGACACGAGCTTCATCGCCTTCTCAAGGTGCTCCCGCAACCGCAGAAAGAGAGGAGCCGGAACCGATGAGGAGACAGCTTCGAGAAAAGGACGACACGATCGCTCAAATGGCGAAAAGGATGGAAGAGATGGCCGTAGCTCCGGCCACTCTCCGCAGTCAAGTACAACCACATGGAGAAACACCCCCGCAGGTCATTCATATCGTAGACGGAGGAAAGGAGATTACATCCGTCAATGGGGATGACCAGCTAAAAAGGACACGACACAAAGTATGATCCCCGAAAAGGATATCAAAAACTCGGTAGCAACGAAAGTGCGAGAAGCCCTAGCACAATCGAAGAACGGGACATCTATTCGGACGGGTAGACCTTACCTGTAAGAATTCGACGCCGTCCAATACCCGAAAGGCTTCGTACCACCTCTCGTTTAAGACCTTCGACGGAACCGGAACCCCCGACAAAGATGTTGCACACTTTCGTGCCGGCTGTTGCAATGCCGGCGGGAGCGATGCGTTACTCTTCCGACAGTTCGTCAGCAGTCTGTCAGGAATCGCCTTCGACTGGTATGCAGAATTACCCAATGGTTCAGTGAAGACATTCTCGGAGCTAGAGAGCCTCTTCATCAAGCGATTTGCCGGAGCTCGCACCACATCACTATAGGTGATTTAGTGGTAGAGAAACAAAGGCCGAATGAAACTTTAGTGGATTACATACTTCGATGGAGAAATTTAAGCATGAAGTGTGAACCACAACTCGCAAGAACAACATGCGATCAGCATCTTGCTTAAAAGCATTCACGGCCCGATAAGCACTTCTCCTCAAAGGATTCACTATTAAGACTTTTGAGAAGTTGTTAAGCAAGGCCGAAGCTTGCAAGAAGAGGCGAAGCAATTAAGTTTTCATGACAAGACTGACAAGCGTAGCTTCGGTGAAGACCTTCGAAAAGAAATCCGGATCGTTGCAAGTAGCTGACAAAGGCAAGCAACCGATGCAAATACCACCGTAACGGCCGCAAAGAACCACAACAGTACTACAAGCAACCCCGATCCAGCCATCAGTCGTCTCCGCAGTATGAACAACCGTCCCGTCCGCAACGTACATTAAGGGAGCTTCTGAGCAGAGAATATCCGTTCAAAAATGAAGCATTACCAAAGATGTTTCGTAGCCTAATGAAAACTCCAGATTTCCAGCTGCCAGAGCCCAAAAGACCAGAGGAAGTCAACAAGAAAGGTGATCCCAACTTTTGCCCCTACCATCTGGATGCTCGGGCACAAGATGAAGATTGTATTACCTTTAAAAGTCGGCTCAACGACAACCTTCGGAAAGGAAATATAACAATCCCGAAGGAGTACATGAAGGAACCCCGTAAAGGAGGTTCCGTCAATGTTATCTCAACCGATCCCGTCATCCCGATAGATCCCTATGCAACCGACGATGGATGGACTACCGCCTCGACGAGGTCTTCGAAGAAGATTTTAGACAACATCCGAACCGCTTCGTGCGAGCTTCAATTCGTAGTTCGAGACCTGTTAAGCCGGTACTATCACTTGCGATAGAAGAACCACCTCGACGAAGACAATCGAAGAGAAGAAGAAAATCGACGAAGAAGAGAGGACCGAGACTCCTAAGGCTGGACTAGGGGTCGCTTATCCTAGGATAGTTGTTTCCGATTCTGGGGAGAAATCCCTCGAACCTCCGATTTTGTATGATTATCTCGCTCACTTCGGTGGGATCATATAATGATAAGGGTGATGGCGTTGGCTACGTTTTGACTGTTTCTAACGATTACGTAACTAACGACAATCCGGATATCGACTTCGATACCAACAACAATTCTCAAATCATACAAGATCTCGACGATCAAAATGACAAAGAAGGCATCCATCAAGGAGGCTACGAGAGTTCAACAAGCAACGGATCTATCTGTGAGTTTCGAGGAGCTCCAGCTACGATAGAAGTTAGAGCCTTCGCATTTTGAAGATAATCCGTAAGAGCCAGCCATTCCGATTCGTGAGGAGACACCGACAAGTTCAACACTAGATTCGAAGAAATTACGAAGTCAACTCGAGAAGTGGAAAAGTTCTACCTCCAAGAATGGGTCCAAAAGACAAAGGAAAGCGTGTGGTTGTTCAAGAAGAACCAACCCCAGCAGAAGAAATACCCATTCGAGAAGAATCCGAGACGCATGAGAACAAAGTGGACTACAACGTGCTAGCCCATCTTAGGAAACGACCAGCCAAACTGAGCATCTACGATGCTCTCATCTTATCAAAAGAGATGAGAGAAGCTCCGATCAAGGCCTTACTTGATCCGAAATTTGCTTAGCTCAAATGGCCGGAGATTCCTTAGATGAGGTTTGCTCGTTAAAGGAACAACGAGGCGTTACCTTCACTGGACAAGTGACCTACTACTGGGACGACAGATCACAACCGACCGTCTGTACATTTCGAGCTACAATCGGAAAATTTACACTCTCCGCAGTATTGGTGGATCCAGGAGCATCAATCAATATAATGAGTCTTCGAACGCTAAGCATACTTGGAAATTGATGCTCGCGAGCTCGGCGTACAAAATGTTATTAAGAGGATTCAACCGTAAAGGAGAAAGAGCCCTCGGTCAATAACGCTATCGATGAAGACCGGTGACTTAGCAAAGACAACCGCAAAATTTCACATAATCGATTCGAAACGTCGTTCAACGCTCTACTCGGGCCGACCATGGATACATGAAAACAGGATGGTACCATCATCTCTCGCACCAATGCATCAAATACTACGATGGAGGGGAACAATGGCATCAAAGGTGACTTGCAACCATTCTCCGTACATGAAATTGGAATCCATGAAGATGCAACTTATTATGCACCGCCGAAGAAAACAATCTTCTCCGGAGATACCGTAACAAATGAAGCAAAGAAAGTTCGAGACAACGAAGAACTCGAAGTTCTAGTCCAACAGCTCACTCACCACTCCCTTCCGGCGAGATGGTGAAGGTTTCTCCACAACTCGCATCCGAGGTCGAGGCCGGGGACGAGGTCGTGGTAGAGACGCTAGGACAACCGGATCGGAGGAAACCAACCATCAATGTCGATCGGGATGATAGTTCTGAAGAAGAAAAAGAAATCAAGCAAGAAGCAAGAACGAATAAGTCGAAAGAAGCAACAATACAAGATCTCCCTCGAAGATGAAAAGAACGAAGAATACAAATCAATGTACGAGAAGATTAACCACTATGTACATACTATGACCCTAACCCCGATCCAGTCTAGTAAGATCGAGGGTATGGTGGTCAAAGAAGTACATAACGACGGTACAAGGCCAATCAAGTTCTACCGCGGTGCTTCTTCCTCCAAACCGAAAATAATGTACAATTCGAAGATGTCACTTCATCGAATTAATGGAATTACCTTCGAGTGGTACTCTCCCTGTGTTCAAAATTTAATTCAACGTGGTTTCTTACCTCGACAATGGACAAAAGATCAATCACAACATTTTGAAAAGTTATGGAACAATTCCAGTCGTCCACCCAATTCAAAGTAAGGACTCGGATTCGGCACAGTAGGATCAGTTAACGATACTGAATTTTGCTTGGTTGTCACTTGCAAGTCCAATGAAAACTGCATGGAAACTACAGACGAACTCGAAGATTTACAAATCGGAGACGCTCCACCGTAATTCGAAGAAGAAATTAAATCCACAATAGATGAGTTAACGTAAGTTAACTTAGGTACTAGCGAAGAGCCTAGACCTACCTTTGTTAGCTCCTTACTCAACAAAGAGGACTCCGAAGAAATAATCAAATTATTAATGGAATTTAAGGACTCGTTTTGCTTCGAACTACGATGAAATGCCGTGATTAGCTCCGGAGGTCGCAGTCCATAAGCTAGGAGTGGATCCTACTTCGTCCCGACCGGACAAGGTCCCGTAAGAATGCGTCTAGAAATCGAACAACAAGTCATAGCCGAAGTTAAAAAGCTAATAGACGCTAAATTTTTCCGTGAAGAACAATACCCGACTCGCTAGCCAATGTAGTTCCAACGTAAAGAAGAATGGTCGATCGAATTTGTGTGGACTTCGCAGATCCGAACAAGGCATGTCCAAAAGATGAATTCCTCTACCGATCCCGAATTAATGATCGACATTGCTTCGACACATGAAATATTCTCATTCATGGATGGATCTTCGTGATACAACCGGATAAAAATGGCTCCGTAAGATGAAAAGCTTACAAGCATTCGTAACGCCGATCGGAGTATTTTGCTACACAAAGGATGCCATTCGGATCGAAGAACGCAGAGCAACCTACCAAAGAGCAATGACAAGAATTTTTGATGATCTCATCCACAATCAAGTCGAATGCTACGTGGACGATGTGGTCATCAAAAGCAAAGTAAAGGACAACCACTCGTATGATTTGAGAATTGTTTTCGAACGATTAAGACAATTTAACCTTAAGATGAATCCCTTAAAATGCGCCTTCGGCGTCACCTCCGGAAATTCTTAGGATTCGTTGTCCGACATCGTGGAATTGAAATCGACCCGAAAAGATTAAAGCTATCTTAGAAATGCCACCTCCCAAAACCTCGAAACAACTACGATCTTTTCAAGGGAAGCCGGCATATCTTCGACGCTTTATCTCAAACCCGTCAGTAGGTGTCACCTTTCTCGCACTAGTTAAAAAGGACGCCAAATTTATTTGGGAAGAGAAATGCCGTAAGGCCTTCGAAGACATTAAACAATATTTAATGACACCTCCCGTCTTAGCAGCCCCGGCCTCGTGTAGCACCGATACTTTACACCGCGGCTTTAGACGACTTCTCTCGGAGCCCCGTTAGCCTGTGTCAATGATGAGGGTAAAGAAAATGCTCTTTACTACTTAAGCCGTCGTTTACTTCCGACGGAAGTAAGGTATCCCGCAATTGAAAAGCATTGTTTGGCCCCGATCTTCGCCGCTCAAAAGCTCGTGCACTACATGCTTTCTCATAAGGTCAACCTAATCTCGAAGTTTAATCCATTGCAATACTCGATGACTCGTCCAACACTTTCCCACAGACTTGCCGGATGGTCAATGATATTATTGCAATTCGATATAACTTTCGTGCCTCTTCGTGCCGTAAAGGGACAAGTCTTAGCAGTACTTCCTCGCAAGTAGCACCCTTTGCCGGCAGAATCTCCTCTCAATGATGATTTGCCGCATGAACAAATAATGAACCTAGAAGACCCCGATGATCGACGTTGGGAATTATATTTCGACGGAGCATCTTCAAGACACAAAGACGAAGAATCGCAAGTGATAGTGCCCGTAAGGCAGGAATCGGACTAATCTTTATAACACCGGAGCGGGGATGTTAAGATACTCCTACCACTCGACGTAACCATGTACAAACAACGGCGAATACGAAGCCCTCGTAACGGACCGGAATTAGCTATTCAAATGGGGATAACGTACATCAACATCTACGGGGATTCGCAGCTTAATCATTCAACGTATCGCCGGACAATACGTAATTTTAAAGCCAAGACTCGAACAATACTTTCGCATGCCATACAAATTGTTGAACATGCATTCCAAATGTGACAATCTACAAAATTCCCGTAAAAGAAAATGCTTTAAGCAGATGCTTTAGCCCGTCTCGCAAAAGAATTCGCCCGTTTGCAAGATGAATCGATGGAAGTGTCGGCTTCACGTGACGTCAGTTCTATCACAGCTCGACATAGACACAATACACAAATCGAAAAAGAAAAAGAATCAGTCGCAACAGAAGGATGTAAAACACAGAAGATCGAGCGACGACCATTGATGTACTACCCGCAAACAGAAAGCTACCGTACGATAGGTCGCTAGCCCATCGATCAAGAAAAGAACTCGTCTTACGCATTAATAAACAACACATTGTACGTAAGGTCTTTTGATCAAATGCGGCTAAGGTGCTTAAGCGGGTCCGAGGCCCGTGAAATCGTTAAAGAGGTGCATTCGGACTCCGTGGCGCTCACCGCCGGGTCCAAAGATGAAAATGAAAATTAAAAGACTAGGGTACTACTCGGCCCTCGATGATGACCGACTACATGAAAATCGCCAAGAGCCGTCATCAATGCCAAGTGCACGGAGTGGTTCTACACCAACCTCCAAATGTGCCGCACCCGACAATTGCGTCGTGGCCATTCGAATGTTGGAGGCACGTATATAGTGGGTCCAATAGAACCACCATCTTCGAAAGGACATCGTTTCATTCTTGCGGCTACGATTACTTTTCCAAGCGGGCGTGCAGCTCCACTTAGAGAAGTGAAAGCACACAACGTGCTACGCTTTTCAAAAACCAAGTTGTCTACCGTTTCGGGTGCCGCGCAGATTATCTCGTATAATGGGTCAGCATTCGAAGCACACAAATCAACAATTTTGTCGTGAGACACGGAATCGACCGGCGATACTCAACAATTTACTACCCAAGAGCAAACGGTCTCGCCGAGGCTTTTAATAAAACTCTCGTTCAAATCTTAAAGAAAACCTTGGACGATAATAAGAGAAATTGGCACGAGAAATTGTTAGAAGCCTTATGGGCCTACCGGACAACCTTCAGAACTCCTACTCAAGCTACACCTTACGCTCTGGTGTATGGGTCCGAGGCAGTGTTACCTTTAGAGGTTCAACTTCCTTCACTCAGAATTGCAGTTGCAAACAAGATCACGACAGAAGAGAACGCCAAATTACGACTTGAAGAATTAGAAAGCCTGGAAGGGAAAAGACTTGCAGCGCAACAGAATTTAGAACTATACCAAGCTAAGATGGTTCAAGCCCATGACAAACTGGTCCGCCCAAGAACCTTCAAAGTTGGTGACTTAGTTCTCGTTCTCAAGAGACCTATTCTCGCACACCGCAAGATAGGAGGAAAATTCGAACCCACTCGGGAAGGACCATTTGTTGTTGAAGCAAGATACTCGTGAGGTTCCTACCAGCCTAGTGAATTGCCAGGGAGAACGACATATGCTTCCGATCAACGGACGATACTTGAAAAAGTATTACGCTACCTAATGTTTCGAAGGAATGAATTCTTCATCCCTAAGAAACACTGGCAAAGTAATTACTTATGATTGGGTCCGAACCCAAAAATAAAATGTGCTAAAATAAATAAAATCATGATAATAAAGTTTTCCTTGTTTTCCTTTCCAAATCAAAATCTCTTTCCCGATCTTATCCTACTTCATTCCCGTTAAATTTTTAAAAAATATATATAAATAAAAAAATGTATCTTTAAATAAACATTTTCTTAATGTTCTTGTTCTTAGTATAGCCCCCGATCCTTTTCCTTGTCTTTTCGTCAGGAAATGTCGAACGGCGGTTGGTCCCGAACTTTAAGAATGGCGTAAGCCTCGCACTCGATGAAAAGAGGGTGAAAGATGGAGCGATAATCGAGATCGACTCGGATTTCGCACCAGCAGCCTACAATACGAGGAAAGTGACCGGGTCCCGCTAACCGAGAAGAACTACCCGGCGTACAAGGATGAAAGTGGGTGGCCCAAGCCACCAATCCAACAACAAGAAAAGAAAAGCAAACACCGAAGAAGATAAGAAAATGAAGTCCGTAGTCGCTACAGCGGAGGGCAGGCTTGTCAGCGCCGCGCCCACAGAGACTCATGAAGTTCGAAGGGCTACTCTCACGCCCACGCAACGAAGAAATAAGAATCGCCGTATCCGTAAGATGTTAACAAAACTAGCCGCGACCGGCGCGACGAGACAATCGCTAATGCCAAGCACACAAATTTCAAGGACACCGGTTCACCGTGAACCCGAAGAAAGGAGGCCAGCTCCTAGGATAACGTAAAGAATCGGGGAAATCTCCGTAAGATCGAAGAAAGAAGGCTACCACGCCACCGGATAGAACCACCAATAATGCATGACCTTGTTGCGTAAGCAACCCCGGGGATGTCCCGACGTGCATCATCCCCGAGGAGCCGAGGTGTGCGGGGAACGTGAAGGGATCGAACCATATATCCCACAATATGTCACAAGGCCTCGCCATCTCGCGATCATTCCGAATACGAGCCGGAGAGGATGCAAAATGTTGAAAAGAAAACTTTCGAATACTTCGAGAGAATTAAAGGAAGAAAGATCAACATACTAGTAGGGCCTCGAGCTACACACCGACGTATTCTCGTAGTATGAACAACAACGAAATCGTGGATTGTATCCGGGATTTGAAAAGAATGGGCCGAGCGTGCCGCCTAAGGGAAAATACCTACTCGTAACCCCGGAGATGGATGCCGTGGAAAGGAAGAATCACAATACAATGCGGATGCCGCTACAACTTCGTCGAAGACGAAAGGGAAATCCACCGGGATACTCCGTCATGGGCAAGTAGATCCGATGCCATTAGTCATCAAGAGAATGGTAAAGAGATTAATAACATGGAGGGTACCGCCAGCAGATTGCATACCCAATAGCCGCATCATCAACATTTACAAACAGGTGACCGCATACCCCCACATATAGACCACCACGACTTCGTCGACCTTTCGCACAGCTCCTTTCGAACGAGTGTGACATCATGTTCGGATCCGACCTCCGGATAGCAGTGCCCGGGTGAGTTCCGAGGACCGCAGAAGATACCTTTACCGGTGGGTTCCGTCATGATACCGCAGGGTAACGGAGCGTATATCGCAAAGCATCGCATACCGTGAGTGCTAGTGGAGCGGATCTCAGCTACTTTCGTGAGAATGGACGACAAGCAAGATACCTTACCATTTCCAACTGTACCCGCAGCTAGAGAACCTCCGGCCTTACGAGCCGTGAGTTACATGAGAAATATCACACCTCCAACGTACATCCAACTCGCATCCTTGCCAAGGATGGCTTGGAAGGTGATGTTATTGACCATGTACCCCACTATTCGTACATGGATTTTTTGACAAATGTTTCTTTCGATGGATCAACAAAGATCATACATACTCGTTTCGAGTCTACATGGATTGTATGAAATATATTCCGCATCGAGTTGTATGATGTATTTTCAACATGATTGGAATGAAAGTGACCATGTCACGTTTTTGGCCTTCACCTCTTTTGTGCAAATTGATTGGGAAACGCCATTAAAGTTAAATGAACTTCGAACAAAGAACAGAAAAGAAATAAAGAAAGAAGAATAAAAGAAAACTTTCCTTAAATCTTAAAAAATGACAAACATCAAATTCACATGAACATTAAATAAACGATAAAATAAAATTTGAACCATTAAAAGATAAACGAAATCAACACAAATCTCAAATTCCATCCTTCCAAATTTCAAATCAAATTTCAAATTCAATCTTTCCAAATTCCGAATCAAATTTCAATCTTTTCAAATCACAAATCAAATTCTCAATCAAATTCCAAATCCACTCCCGATCAAGTTTCAAACTTGATCTTCCAAATTTCAAATCGAATCTTAAATCAAATCTCAATCGAGTTCAAACTCATCCTTCCAAATCTCAAGTTCAATCTTTCCAGATTTCAAATCTCAAATCAAATTCAAACTTTTGGGTCGAGGATTTTACATCCAAGACTGCACTGCTTTAGGATTCTTTTCCTATTGCACTGAAATACATCAAATTCAACCTTTTGGGTCGAGGATTTTACATCCAAGACTCGCACTCGCTTTAGGATTCTTTTCCTATTGCACCGAAATACATCAAATTCAAACTTTCGGGTCGAGGATTTTACATCCAAGATCGTACCGCTTTAGGATTCTTTTCCTATCGCACCGAAATACATCAAATTCAACCTTTGGGTCGAGGATTTTACATCCAAAACTCGCACCGCTTTAGGATTCTTTTCCTATTACACCGAAATACATCAAATTCAAACTTTTGGGTCAAGGATTTTACATCCAAGATCGCACTCGCTTTAGGATTCTTTCCCTATCAGCACCTGAAATACATCAAATCAAATTCCTGGGGTTAAGGATTTTACATCCGAGATCGCATCGCTTTAGGATCATTTCCCTATCGCAATGAAATACATCAAAATCAAACTCTCGAGGTTAAGGATTTTACGTCCAATACCGCATTACTCCGAGATCTATTCTCATTGCAACGATTCAATCTAATCAATTCAATTTTCTTTCGAGGTTGGAGATGTTACATCTAAAACCTCGTAATTCCAATTCTCATTTCAAATCAAATCCCTTCAAATTAATCTCGACAAACTTCAATCTAAATCGAAATTCCAAATCGAAATCTGAACTCACACATCAAAACTTAAATTGAAACAAAATAAAATCTAAATTGAAATTTCCCCGCATCATGTGATTTGGAATTCACCTCCTTTTCCTTTCCCCGCCGAGAGTTCGTGAATCTCCGGCTTCGTAGATATGCTCGACACTCCCCAACGAAACTCCTCTATTTCATCCTAAGTTTGTTACTCGGATGTTTGTGTTGGTTTTGTTGATCGCTTCGGTCAACACCAATATGCGTGGTGTGCTCCGTCAGCCACCACACCTATCGGGGGTCCATTTGTTGACCTCATTTTTGATGAGGTCTTCTCTTCTTCTTTTAGTGCTTAGGATCTAAACTTCAGCTTTTCCTTCGACTATCTTAGAGGACTAGAATCGGGACCCACCTTTTAGAAATTCAAACCACTTCTTAACTCCCCGCAAACTCTACAAACTTGACTCGTAGACCCCTAATCACCTAGAGGGTTGAAATCAAATGTGGAAGTTTAAAGGATGAGTTCCTATAGGACTCTTCGCCTTAGATCGCCCGGCGGCCCGTTCGGTGAAGGGGCCGACTTACACATGCACTTACACATACACTACACTTTCACACACTTCCTAAAACCACACCCATACCTAACTCGACCTCCCGACTCATGTAGGTGATTCACATGGATGGTCCTTAACCCCTAAGCCCTCGCCAAGAGGGTTAGAACAACATAAGTGAATGCCTCAAATGAGTCCCTTCATGGCTCATGTGGGCTTGAAATGGCTTCATGGCTCAACCAAAATGATTTCATTCCACTTAAATTCACCCAATCTTCAATTTCCCAAATTTTCAATTTTCGACCCCCGGACCCTACACCCGCTTAACTTACCCAAACCCTCGAAATTACCCAAATTTCTCAAAGATTTCCAAATTACCCAAAATTTTCCAAAATCAATACCAAACATCTCCACATCACTTAAATTGATCATCCATACCCAAAAATACCAAAAATTCCAAAAATACCTCCCAATACCCTCCAAATACCCAAAATACCCTTCTTGGCCCAAAAATCAAAAAATTCAGAAAATTCCCAGAAAATTCCAGAAAATCTCAAATATTCCTAATTTCATTTTGTCCAACTACACCATGGGCCAATTTTGTCAATTTACCCTACTTTTGTCAAAACCCCCAATTTGACCCATTTTAACCTAAAGTAAACCCAATGTCAAACCAAACCTACCCAATTGACCCCAATTTTGGTCCAATTCAATTCTAAACTTCAAATCAATATCCCAAATACCAATCTAGACCAAATCCAAGCACAATTTGATTGACATTTGGATCCAATCTCACTTTTGGCCTTAAAGCCCAATTTGGACCCATGACCTAAACCTAACCTAAACTCACCCAACTCAATTCCAATTAACCCCAAATCTTTTCTAAATCTTCCTTAACATTCCCACAAACAAAACACTAACATGATTTGCCCAAAATTTAGACCCAAACCCCACTCAAACTCAACCCAAGGCTAAAAGGCCCATTTTCGACCTAAACCCAAACCTAACCCAAATGAGCCCAAACCCCAAAATCAAAGCCCAACCAAAGTCAAAACCTCTTTGAAACACTCCCATAAATATTTCTCAACATTGATTTTATATCAATTTCAACTCTAGCCCAACATTGGCCCAACTTGGCCCACTTGGACCTATATTGGCCCGTTCACCAAAAGAGCTCAAATTCAACCCAATTCAAATCCAAATCACCCCCAATTTGCTTCAAGTCACTCATGACACATGCATGAGCTAAACCCAACAATTATTTGGCCCAACCTCTTTACAAAATTCCCATCCATAAATTCATTTTCAAAACTTAAAAGGCCCATTCCTTAAACCATTTTAAAAGCCCACTTCCACCAAATCCAAAACCCCAAAAAATTCTTCCAAAGCCCATATGACATTTCCCCTCATCATATTTTCAATTAAAATCATCCCTAAGTCCTAAACCAATCATCAAATAATTCTAAATGAAGCTTCATCCAAATTTCCACCAAATTATCCAAAATCCTTAAAATCCTTTTTTATGAAATCGACCAAACCTTTTCCCAAGCCAAATGGAGCCATGGAGCCATGCACAAGCCATATGCAAGCCATGAGAGCCTCTTTACATGTCACCATGCCATTTTGGGCAAACGGAGGAGGCTCTTTCCTTAATTCCTAAAGGTGATTAACCACTTCCATGATTCCACTAAACCATGCTTAAGCCTAATCGTGCTTGGATGGTGACTTGACCCTACCGATTATGCCGAGCCAAATCACTTTTCCCTCAGCCAAAACCAGGCCTTGGGTGGTGCACCTAGCCCAAATGGGTGGGTTGACCCATTTAGGTTCAAATTTAGCCATGCCCCCATTCCATCTAAATCAAACCCTTTACACATGGCATTTGCCAATTGCCTACACTAAACCCCAACCTCGACCCACCCGACCAAGATGGTGACCATTGCTCGGCCGGCCGGCCACCGAGCCGCCGGAAAACACCATGGCCGAGAGCTCACATGTGAGCCAACATTGAAATTCTCACTTGCCGAGCCGCCCCATGCCTAGTGGTCACCATGGCCGATCTTCTCCTCACCGCAGCAAGCTCGATCCCAAGCCCTAACTCCCCCGGGAGGCCTTCCACCCTCTCCTATTTAAACTCTACCCCTCTCGGCCATGAGAGGAGCTAAGCACAAACCTTGCCAAAACTCTGCCAAAATTGTTCCAGACCCTTCTCCACCCTTAGAGCACTTGATCCCCAGTGAAATCCCCCTGCCATTTCTCCTCTCGTAAGCTCAATTTCGTAGTCGAAATTCCACCCAAAACCAGGACACTTCTCCACAAGTGAGCCAATTCTCAAATTGATTGGCTCTACACCTTCACCGGACCAAGGAAGGTGTCCACCAAGCAAAAGCCCCATCTCCAGGCCACCCAGCTTGCTCCAGCCCTCCAAGCTTTGTGATCGGGCTTGGTCGAAATCATATCCGGACAATTCACCGGACCAGGAGACTTCATCCGGAGCTTCGTCGGGATCCAATCGAAGGTGCAACAACTCTCGGATTGAAGCCACACTTCTCCGAGCCAAGGTATGAGCTAATTCTTCATCCCGAGCTTCTGGAGAATCTCTATTTCAAATGCCTTAGTTTCAATGCATGTTAACCGTATAGATGTGTTCGTCTCTTCAAGACGAATCCATAGAGTATAAGAACAAAAAAATCCATTGAGAATCGAGTGAGATCTTAGGGATTTAGTGTGGACGGCTCTCGGGTGAGAACACTTGGGGACGATGAACGGATGCCGTCCATTCAATACACGCGCGGACGAACGACTCGGATGGCGTCGGACCGAGAAACGGTGCGAGAACCGCGGGGCCCGGGCCGCCGACTCGAGTGGCGGCGTCGAATGGGAGCGCGCCGCGTGGCCTTTCGGAGTCGCCGAGGATGCGCCGGCGCCGCGTGGATAAATAGAAAATTAGGGTATTTTCTTATTTATTTAATTCCCTAAACTTCAAAAATTCATATCTCTGTGTAGGAAAATCATAAAAATAAAATAAAAATACCCTCTTGCTCGGTGAACGGAGGAGAATAATGTGGAAAAAAAATCATTTAATTTCATCAAGTATTTTATTTTTTATAATTTATTTACTCTCTGCATTATTTTAATTCTCCATGCATGCATACAATTCACCATGGCATGAGACCATAGGGCTTTTGAAGCCTCCGAATTTGGGAACATTCCCTGAATTTTCCAAAGTCGAGGCCATCCCTATAAAAAGTTATTGATTTTTCAAGTTCGAGTTACTCGTTTTGAATATTTTAATTCCAATAAATAGCATGTTGTGAAATAAATTCTAGAAAAATTTGGTGATGTTGCTTATGACCAGAGAACCCTAGGAAAAATAGGTTTTGACTTAGTTCATTTAAAGCAACCCTAATTGGCTTAAATACCCAAAATAGGTCTTTAATTAATTAGAGTTAACCATGCATCAAATTGACTTGAAATCAATTCTCCACTGACCTTTAGGATCAGAGGAATCCACCATAAAAATTTGAGGTCAATTGGACTTGGTTAGCCCCACTAATTGGGTTGATTAAGCCACTTAGCCATTTTGAACTTTAAAAATTCATAACTTTTAAAATACCTTTCAAAAATTCACCAAATTGGTTTTGGAGCCTCTCTGATATCAGGGGAACCTAAGAAAATTAAAATTTCAATTTTCTAAAAAAGTTGATTTTTAATAATATTTTAATATTTTTAATAATTAAAAAAATAATAAAAATCACAAAAATAATAAAATTCACCAAAATGTCACATTTTGAACTTTAATCACATAGGAACAAACCCTATATTTTTCCTAGGTCTATTTGGTGAGATATTAAATTTTAAAGCTTTAGGATATTTTTAAAATTAAAAAATGTATTTTCTAGCATTTTCACTAAAATAATTATAATAAATCATAGAAAAATCAGAAAATTGCAAAATTTGCTTCTCTGGTTTCCTTGATATCAGAGAGAATTTTGAAAAATATAAAACTCATTTTTCAACATTTATTTTATTTTTAAATTAATTGACACTCCAAAACTTAAAATAATTATAATAAAAATAATATAATTCAAAAAATCACCAAAATTGGTCCAAGTGGTCCTCTGGTCATTAGTAATGTCCCCTAATTTTCTTAAGGACAGAAACTTTCCCTTGGTCATGTTATTAAATTTTCCTTGAAAATCTCTATTTTCTACCAAAAATAATTATATAAATAAATTAAATACAGAAAAATCACATTTTCTCCTCTCATGTCTTTATTGACATATGAGTGAAATTACATAAAAATTTCAAGTTCATTTGAGTTCAATTTAGTGAGTTATGAAATTATTAAGCTTAAAGGGTAAAATGGTAATTAAAATCTTTAATCCTTAATTAAAACTTTTAGGTTTAATAAAAAAATTAACAAGTAAAATATTTGATCCTAATCTGATTTGGATGATTGAAATTTAAATAATTAAAGGGTAGAAACCCATTAAACAATTTTAAAATGATTAAACTTTAATTAAATAATGGATTAAATTTGGAAGAATAACAAAATTGGAATTATTAAAATAGGGATATTATTAGGAAGAAATTTATTCTTTAATTTAAAAATCCCTAAATTAATTATCTCATTAATATTCAATTCTTAATTAAAATGATAACTCAAATTTAAAATATTAAAAGACTTAATTATTAAACTCTTTTAAAAATTTCAATTAAAATTAAAAATTAAATTAAATTAAATTAAATTAAAATTAAATTAAATTAAATTAAAATTAAATAAAATAATTAAATTAAATTAAATCAAATCAAATTGATTAAACATCAAATCAAATTAAATTAAATTAAATTGAATTAAATTAAATTAAAACTCAATTAAATTAAATTAAATTAAATTAAGTTGAATTAAATATAACATCACCAAAGACATAAAGAATTCAAAATAAATCTAAAATAACTTAACACTATTCCAAATTTAAACCCATTAATGGAAATTAAACTAAATTACAAACCATTTGAATACTAATTTACCCTTGAAAGCTTTGGTTATTATAACTCCTAAATAGAACATTAAATGAAATGTTACTTCCCTCATAGGATATTCAAATGTCCTAGTTCACTCGAGCAAGATAACAACAAAACTTGAATCCCGGACGATTAATTCATTTATATAATTAAATTCATTTGGACTTAAAACAATCCTAGAAATATTGAAAAGATGTTTAAGATTCTTCTTAAGCACTCACTCAATATGATAGAACATTTATAAGAACAACTGAATTTAATTATTCTTTGATGAAGAAAATCGTCTTCAAACAAAAACACAAAGAACCTAGACGTCATAGGAAATGACTAGCTATAGGATTAGGAATTTGGTAGAAAACCAAAACCCTTACCTTAGCTTTACCTAGGAACTTGCTTAAATATTCTAATTATGTTTTAAGTGCAGCTTGGAATGACGGGAAGACCCTCTAGGTACGCTTTTATTTTATTGCAATCTACTTTCTTGCAATTTACCTTCTTGCAATTTATTTAACTGCATTGCACTTACTTTTCTTGCATGATAAACAACTGTTGCATGAAAACTCACACCTTTAGGATAGCCCCTAAAACCGAAACCAAAACTAAGTTAAAAGTCATTGCAAGATAAAATTCACCGCCACAACATTTCAAAATATAAAACAACTCAAAATTTAATCACAAACGAACACAAAACTACAATTGCAACTAAATTAAAACGTCCTGTTGGATGATCGGGAATACCTCGGATGATGTAACCTACGTGTTGCTAACGGGATTTCCCACGGTCTAAATGAAAGTGTGGAACTCATTCGGTTGAGTTTAGCAAATTCATCCGGACTAAGTGAATCCGATAAAAATAATGATGCCGGAAGGATGGAACCGTGGGATCTTAACCGGTGTCGTTATAATCAACTTTAAGATTTGTTTTAATTAAAACATAAGAAACACTTGGAAATTAAGACTTCTCTAAACCAAAACACTTTTCTCATCTCCCGATTTATGATTTCTAAAACTAAAACCTCTGCAACAACAAGGAGCTCGGAGCGTGGTGGGCAGCACGGCCATCGTCATCAGCAAAACTTGAATCTACATCGAGAAAGCTTTCTTAGAATTAAATAACCAAGCCATAGGACTTCGAGGTAGTTTGCCTAGTGCAACATAAATCCTCAACTCTTCGTTAGGCATTTGCATTGCAAATTAAGTCCTAATCGGTCTTAGGATTCCGAGGTAGTCGTCCGGTACGACAATAAATCCTCACATCTTCGAGGCTATTTGTTTGATTTTATCATACAAATATAAGCCCTAATTAATTAAAATTGGCAAGATCAAAACATTAAACAAACAATAGGACTTTCCTAAATCCAAGCCAAACAATAGGATAATCGGGAAATTACCAGAGTTCACTTCGAATCTGTGATTTCTCCTACTTTTCTTCCTTTGGATTCCCAAAACAAAATGTTCCAAACTTGATCCATTCCCTATTGAAATTCCAAAATTCAATCCCTTGAAAACTTAAACTTTGAAATCCTTGAGAGCGAATTATTGATTATTATCGAGAGTTTTCTTAGGTGATTCCCATCACTTAAGATGTAATTAACTATAGGGGCTTGCCCTTATAGGAATTCTAAAGAACCCGAGTAATATAAACCTCGTTTAATGTTTTCATATTAAGCGAGGAAACTTGTCGGCTTATAAAATTGGTTCGCGGACCAAACGAATGTCACGAAATCTTCAGTTTATTTAATCGAGCCCCACCATCAAGCAGTGTGTCTATCCTTAGGGATAGATACACGGTTTGTGGTGCGGTGCTCGTTTACATAAACTATTTGGGATGTGAGATCGGTTTAATCTCATATCTTAAAACCTTCAAATTTAAAATTATTTTCAAAATCAAATACTACTTTTCAAATTATTTATTTTAATTAAATTAAAAATTCGCCGACAGCTTCTGTTAGACGACCCCCTTTTCAAAATAAAACACACGACCTAAAAAAAATGCCGACAGAGGCTTTTCAGTCTTCTGAGAACACCATGCTGAATGTACCGTGTTGCAGCATCTTGTTAACAAGGTTGATATCAAGGTGTTGTTGAACTCACAACTTCACTTTCTAAACTCTGCCCAACTCCAACATTACTTTGGTTGACACCCTCACCTCTTAAGAGGAGCTTCACTTTCGGCTTGATATTGCAATGAAAGACTAGTCGTTCGAAGAAGAAGCCAAACAGAACTGTTGTTTCCAATCTTTTACTTTATTTTTCAATTGACCTTAAGCGGACCAACAAAAATTATAAAAAATCATACGGGTTAACGCGATAAGAGAACAAGTAACTTAATAACTTGATCGACCAAGGGATTCGTTGACGTCGACTGAATATGATGAAGGTCATGATGGATGCAATAGAGTTTGGCTTCACCTATGTTGAGACGACTCCATAGTTGGTGTAGATAGAGTGTAGTTATGGGCATTAGGAAATGTGGTGGCCTAACAATTCAACCTCGTAAAATAAGGCTGCTTGATTCATTACTAGCAACTCCAAACTTAATAGAGACGACAAAGATATATGACTTTGTAGTAGCAAGTCAACTTCTTCTCGAGTCATTCGTGATTGGTCGTCTAGGTTGACCAACCTAGAATCTTTTTTGGGAGTACGAATGAGCCATCGAACGATCGTTGAAATAGAGCACAATAAAGAAAAAAGAAGAAGAAGTGAGAAAAAAAAAGAGTACTAAGAAAGTTTATCTCCTGCATTTCAACCCTTGTATATAGAAGCGAATGAAGTTCAACTATTACATAGGAGTAAAATCAGAAATGACTAATAGTTTCCACAAAGAATCACCAGTGAGATTGAAAAGAAATGAAAATGAAAGAGAAACGTCTTTAGTTCGAGTGTTAAAAAAAAGAAAATTGATTTATTTTAAACATTAAAAAACATATTTTAAAGAATGTGCAACATTTTCTTTCAATAGCTTCATCGTCTCAACTCTGCCCACCTCCAACAGTACTTTGGCTGTCACCCTCACCTGTTAAGAGGAGCTTGAACTTCGACTTGATGTTGCAATGAAGGACTAGTCGTTTGAAGAACAAGCCAAACAAAACCGTTGTTTTCAATTTTTTACTTTTTTTTTTAATTAACCTTAACAAATAGAATTTGCCGACTGAAAAAAAATTATAAAAACTTGTCTGGGTTGATCCGAAAAGAGAACAAGTAATTTAATAACTCAATCAACCAAGGGATCTCTTAATGTCGACAGAATATGATGAAGGTCATTATGGATGCAATGGAGTTTGACTTTTCCTGCCGTAAATGGGGTGTATCTCTGTGCATAACGAAATATAGAGACCAAGTTGGATCTGGTTGTCGTAGAATACAATTCATCGTTGTAAAATGAGGCTGCTCGATCCTTTACTGACAACTCGAAGCTTAACAGAAATGACAAAGACATATGACTGTTGGAGCAAGTCAACTTTTTCTCAACGTCATTCGTGATTGGTCGTTCAGAGTGTTGCACCTAAAATCCTTTCGGGAAGTACCGAGAAACCATTGAACGTTTGTTGAAACAGAGCAAAAAAAATGTAAGTAAATAAATAAATAAAGAGTAACGTCTTTATTTTGAGTGTTAAAAAAGTGATTTATTTTAAACATAAGAAAACATGTTTTGAAGTAATTTGTCAACATTATGATCCTCTTTAAATCTTTAGGAGAATGAGCATCACTGTTAATATTAGTTACTATTGGATTCCCAGGAAATGAACTATTGGGATTTATAGAAGTCATTGGCAGTAAAAAAAACTAAATAAATAAATAAAAAAAAAAAAAAAAAAAAAACTGGAACAAAAAAAATCAGTATTCTGCATCATAGAAACTCAACCCTAACGCTGGTAAAACCTTTCTTAGATCATTTTTTTTTTTTTGTTTGTGAAACAACAACATAAAAATGACAAAGAAACAATTCAGGAAGAGAAACCATGAGCAGCCCATCATAATAAATATTACAAAAAATTAACATCTATCAGTGCAGATCGCAAAGCTGTAAGATCCTGAAACCATGATAGTATAAACTTCCTTAAACTTATTACATTAAATACAGAAAAAAAGACCTCCATGATGAGGATAAACAGAAATAGCTAGAGTTCTAGCTTAAGCTTTTCCTTCTTATTTTTAAAAAAATTTGATTATAGTACATATTTTTTAGTGTCAAAACATCTAACTAAAAACTAAGATCACTCTTCTCAACTTCAACATTTTGCATTGATTGTATGATGAGCTTTAATATAGCACATTGATTTGATGATGAGTTGAATTTGTGGGTGTAAATCATTTATCATTCATAAAACAATACCTCACATTGATTTGATGATGAGTTGAATTTGTGGGTGTAAATCATTTATCATTCGTAAAACAATACCTCCTCTAGTACTTAAATCAAAGATCTTTAGCACTAATGAAATCATTCAAAATACACACCCATAGAGGTGTAGCAGTTGCGAAAGACAATAAGATGATACCCAAATATAGAGAAAGAAAAGATGAACAAAGATCACTCCTTTACAAGTGCTCCATTTTTATCAAAAGGCCAAGAGAGGAAGAGAGAGAGCACAGCTCCTCCTTCACTCCTCATAAGAGTTATGATGGTGATGGTGAGGAGGATAATGGCGAGGCAGTGTTGAGGCTGTACTCTCTCTCTTCTTCCATTGACCTTTGATGAATGCATGGCTAAGCACTTAGTTTCAATCACTTGCCACATATAAATAATGGTCTGTCGGCATCTATCAACAGCTGATAAAGTATTGTATGTGTCAGAGAAAGGGAAGAAAACTTCAGCAAACGACAAACTGAATAATTCAGTGGCAGTGCAAGTTGAGCTTTCAATTCACACTTGGATGGACTGATGATCACCTCCTACTGCCTGATGCAATGCTTGTGGAAAAGCCAATCAAGTTATGATTGGGACAAAATTTTGCTTCTTGTGGTAAGAGACTAGATACATGCACCATTCAAACGGTAGAAATTTCTTGGATAAAAGCTTTCTCGATTAAATTTAATTTAGAATTGTTGGATCCGAATCTGTACAGTGCAGCATACCCGAGGAACAGAGCAAAAAAGGAAAGAGAAAAAAGGAGGGAGAGAGAGTGCACTGTAAAAATCAGTTTTTAAATGTATTGATTAACTCTTTAATGTAGAAATAACCATTCTATTTATAGATAAGTGAATATAAATTTAAAAAGTACATAATTGTTTCTATTTTTATAGGGGAGTTACAAGATATTTTAGTCTTGTAGAAATTAAAGAAGCTTATGGTTCAAATATTATATCTTTTGGCCAGCGATGATCTGTAATCCTTGGGTTAGCCAAGCGCATTCGGGCGACAGTCTAATTTGGGCAATCAAACGGCTATAACGGTTCTTCGGTCGCCCTAAATTTGCTTGGTCATTCGAACTTCATTCGGTCAGCTTGATTCAGCTGGTTGGTTGTTTCAGTTTGACAGTCAACAGTTGAGTCTTAGATAAGAAACTCATATTGCTTGGGTAGAACTAAGCAGTAAGACAGAGAAAGAAGCACCGTAATCTGGTAGGTAACTTGCCCCTTTTGACAAGAGACCTATCAGGAAGACTCGATGAATGTTTGATGATGAGATCTTTAGACCTTCTGAAGTTTTGGAGGCATCTACAAGGAGTCTGGTGATATTTTTAGGAGAGTTGTACCGTTTGCTTCCCTTAGTTAGAAAAGTCTCAATTTTTAACTTGGATGACTTTGTTCGGTTGGTCCAAATTATGTTTTGAGGGAGCTATGTCTAGTGAATATGTTCTTTGTTCTTTTGCTAACATAGTTCTTGCTTCTTTTGATGAGTCATCATTGACCATTAGTACATTTATCTATAATTCATTTGAATTTCATTGATATCCGTGCCGACACATTTTTGAAGTTAGAGCAATCTAAATAACTAAATAAATAAATAACTATATATATATATATATATATATATATATATATATATATATATATATAGTTATTTATATATAACAAGAGAGAGAGAGAGAGAGAGAGAGAGAGAGAGAGAGAGAGAGGTTTATAACAAGAAGAAAGAGTGTCTTAATCTAAAATAATATAACATTTTCCTTTTGTTTTCTCTTAAGGCCGACATAAGAAGATAATATTAAAGAGCTTGTATTGACTAAAAGATTAAGGGCCCGTTTGGGGCAACTTATAAGTGCAGCAGCATTTTTGAAAATGCCGCGGTACCGTTGGATCACACGTTTCGGCAGCTTATTCGAAAATGCGGTTGAATTTTTACACTAAATGCAGGTCACGGGTCGAACCTTGCGGCTTGCGATTCATGATAAGTTGTTTATCATAAAATACACAAGCTGCCCCAAACGCACCCTAAATAAACAATGTTCACAGTAATCCTACTCTGCGCATTAGAAGAATTTATCTATAAAAGAGAGTGAGAAATGATTTAGTAGTCCTCCAAGTCAAGGTCAATACCAAAAATTCACAACTAAACTTTGATATATAGACCCTTATTATTTTTAAATATTGTGATTGAAAATTATTATATTAATCCAATATTTGCAAGGGATATTTACATATATTCCATTGAATTTTTATGTATTTATACATTCACGTCAAGATCTCTTTATTTACCCACATTTAAAGTACTAACACTAAATCAAGGTAAAATAGTACACATTTCCATGCATATATCTGTTATGTGATTTAAGAAGTAAGGTAATCCACAAGTAGACAGAAAGACTTAAGCACTAGATATGCAATCATTTCGTAAAGGTGATTAAATCTAATATCTTTTACTCATCTTAATCTACTATTGTTCGCATACTTTTTAGACTGATTACATATTGTTTGTGAATATATTATATATTAAAGAGGGGCATAAAGCTTATTAAAGAGAGAGGCATAGAAAGGGATACATGATTTGGTATTAGAGATAATGATTAATTTGCAGTCAATCACCAATTTTCAATCCTTGTAGCATAAACATAGCTTTAAATTATTTATTGCTAATAATTGTAGGAGAAGGACCAACCCAGCTATCCTCAATGGCTTACGTAATAACCTTTCTTCATCATCTCTTTCTTTATCTCTAATACGATTTATGCCTTCACCTATAGGGAAGGGCTCAAACAAGTCATTCCTAATTTTCACAACCTCCTCATATCTCATTATTTACCCACTGCAAAAAATAATTATTTCCTAATTAAAAAAAGTCATAAATTGAAATTTTTATTAATAAATTAAGGTTTAATTAATGATGTTTAAAAGGATTTTTCCTTTGAAAAATGCTTCAAAAATCCTTTTCAATGACCAAAAAATCTATCAAAAAATTTTTCTATTGTATTTACTAGTTAAAACCACCACTACATAATTTATTTAATGTGGTTGATCCTGAGAAAAATGTTCATAAAAAATTCAATTATAATAATGAAGTGCTGAAATTTGCTAACATGGGTGACATGATAAGTTTTTGTATTATAAAACTCCTTTTTAATAATTGACCTTCACTCAATCTTGGTGGAGAGCTAGATCTCTTTATTATATCTTTAAAGATTGAAACTTTATTTATTTTAAACATGTGATCAATGGGCAAGAGCTATCCTTTATATATATATATATATATATATATATATATATATATATATATATATATATATATATATATATATATAATTTTTTAATATAAATTATTTTGAAAATTGTATGTTATATGGAAAGTCAAAATTTTCGTTGTGCTCCACCCAAAAAATACATCATACTTCTGAAAATTATCAATTATCTACATAAGTATTGTTATGCAAAGTTCTACTTTCATGGGCAATAATTGTATGTGAACCATTCTTCTTAAATATTTTCAGCTCAAGTATGTTTGATTAGAAGTTTACATCTTTTTTTTTTCTCAAATTATATAGACCATGAAAATAAGAATAAAAAATAAATAAAGGGTTATCATGGACATCTCATGAGAAAGATTATACGTGTGATTATCTAATAAAAGATATGCATAATGGCAAACAACTTGATTATATGGTATGAAGTCATCGTCATAAACATAAAATAAAACATTCATGATTTTAAAGTGAACTCAAGATGTTTGCAATCAAAATGATTTTATGATTTAGTTTCTAATAGGTGACCTAAAAACTTAGTTTATTTAAATTTTATTGTTAGAAGGAATCTCTTTAAACTGAAAATGAGAGGTGAATGAAATAATTTCTAATAGAGGTCATCAATATTATGTTTATACTATTTCACACTTTATAATTTTCATTTAGGTGTTCCATGATACTTCGTTTAGTTTCTATGATATCATTTTTTGTAATATAATATGTAGTCATAATATATAGTAATATTTTTATTTTTGTATATTCAAATTTAATTTGAGCTTTAATTTTCTTAGACTTGTATAAATCATACGACACTAAATTATTTGTTGGATTTATCTTTTTTAGCAATAAAAAAAGTGATAATAAAATTTATTTTAATAATAATTATTTTTATTGTAAAAAATACCTCAGATTGACTGATTTAGCCATGCCATAATAATTATTAAGCTACAAATAATAATCATATAACCTTTTAGCCTCACTATTAAAAGCTTCTTTATTAATTTCTCCATATGAATTTTTTCTACCAATAATGCTATTATTACTGCCCTATTTTGTTGTGGTGTCACCTTCAAGTCAACTTATAGTACCTGTAGTGATAGATATATTCAACTATACTTAGCAAACCTTGTGGCCTTCATATGATACTTTATTAGATTGACTGAATTAGCCATGTCATAATAATTATTAAGCTACAAATAATAAATCATATAACCTTTTAGCCTCACTATTAAAAGGTTATTTATTAAATTTTCCATATGAATTTTTTCTACCAATAATACTATTAGTATTGCCCTATTTTGTTGTGGTGTCACCTTCAAGTCAACTTATAGTACCTGTAGTGATAGATCTATTCAACTATACTTAGCAAACTTTGTGGCCTTCATATGATACCTTATTAGATGTTATTTAGAACTTCAAAAGGAGGACCTTCTCTATAACCTTCATGTTTGCCTTAATTTCTTACAACCATCAAGCATTCTTCTCTAAAAGAAAATCATCGTGACTGACTTCAATCACTTGAATGTTTATTTATTCTATCAAGTTTAATTCATTCATTGCAGTGGTTGTCATCTATACCACTGTCAATGGCCTTCTCAATTTGATGCATGGCATTTAGAAATCCAAGGTTATGTAACTTTTTCCTCACATAGGAGGACTATCATTGTACTCGAGCTCATTGTGTTTCAACATCAAAAATACTAGTATTGCATGTTAGATAATTCACAGTGATATAGATATATTAATGTCTTAGCATTATACAAAAAGCCAAGATACACAGATAAAAGAAAACTTAATAGAAGAGACACTAGGGATTTTACATATTGGAAAAGATAAAAGGAACAAAAATCACGGGGCATAATCTAGCTGAAATGGTTTATACTCTTCAGATGTTTGTTACAAAATTTGCATGCTCTCAAAATAAGTTTATAATAATATGACAAATGTTGGGGAAGGGATAATAATCTAACTACAATGATAAAAGATTGATGGGAAGGGATGTGTAATAATGATCTAGATTCATTATCACTAATGACAGTGGCCGCTAGGCAACACTGTTCCTATAATAGTAGTGTAGCAATAGCCAAAACAATAATGATTTAGCGATGAAGATTTTACAACCGAGGTCCATGGCAATCGAGAGATAGTGGTCCAACATAGCAATTACGGAGAGATGATGATCCAGCAATGGTGTCGGTGGTCCCATGATGACGACATTAATCCGCGGCGGTGGTCTATTGATGTTGGTAGCTCAAAAAATCTCAAGAACTTAGTGGTCCTTTCAGTCTTCTGATCCCATTCCAACCTCCTTTTGAAGATAGTGAGGTCTATTTATAGAGATTGTAAGAGTGACAATCTTCATAAATACTGAAAGAATCCGGATCACTCCATCAGATGGTCCTAAATGACCCTTGATTGAATCATATTTTATGAAAACTTGAGTGTAATAATGATATTAGAATTAAGTGATATTGAGCTCATTGGATTTTGTCTTGTTGAGATGTTTAATTTGACTATAAATTGACTATATTTGAAAATCATTTGGTCCCCAGGACAAGTCTCAAAGTTATTTTGTTACGCTTTAGTGCATGATTTAGGCTCACTTGGACTCAGATCGGATCGTGTTCGACGCCTCTGATTCGTGAAGATTATATTTTTGGTGACGGATCAACAATAAACAGCTTGTTTCTACTTAAATTGTACTTACGTCTTCTCTAAATTTGAGAAATGGTGTAACTTTTGTAACTAATATCTATTATTACTGAAAACTGTTCTAGCTAAGCCGCGTGTTGCTATTTTTTTCCCACTTGAATTTTCAAACTGAAAAATCATGTGTCACAAGCTCGCTTTACTTTATTTTTTTATTGTGATATCTATAGTAATAAACATAATCTTTATTCAAATTTGATATAATTCTAGCTAGCTACTACTGCACGTAGGCTTATTTTCTTACATCTTATAGTCGCACAGTTTGAGGGAGAGGGCTGGCATGTCGGCAAAGAAGGCACATTGCTTCCATTGGGGCTCTGTTTGACCTTTCACATCGTACTTTCACAGAATCTACTACTGTATCTTTCTGGACAAATGCACTATAGCTTATATATTTTTTATCAAAATTGTGATGTGAATTTATCTACATCACATTTATGCACTTAAACTCATCATTTAAAATTATATATATATATATATATATATGTAAAAACTCACATTGAGTGCAAAATAAACAGTAGCTGTGGCAAATAACTGCAGTTTTTATGATGTAATGATCATTGCTTAATGCCCATTTTTAATTCAAAATCGTGTGGTACTGAAACGCATGGATTTTACAAATTTTTTATCATGTCATATTTGAAGTTGTCAATATAGGGAGCGAACATTTATGTGCAGCATTCACATATGTGAATGGGTACTACTGAGGTGGTGTTCACCACAATATTAACCAATACCACCAATTCACAATTAATCCGCACCTAACTCGTTCGTACATAATATTTTTAGCAACATAAAATTTTAGGCAAACCATTTTTTTTAATCTAAACAGATACTTGATGTGTTATCATTAGATGTGAATCTCGATGCACTTTGAGCTAGAAATATTGTACATCCAATTCAAGATCAACTAATCTAGAATTTCAATAAATTGATGGCCAAGCTGTGTATCTCGATAAAGAAGTCTAAAGTGATCTAATATGAGGCCAAATAAGCCCAAATCAAACAATTAATCTGCTTTCAAAGGTTTTGGTGCATCAATTGAAAGACTAAGGGTGTATTTGGCGCCACGTTTTTCGCGCTGCGTGGCCTGAAAATGCTGAAACCCTAGAATTACGATGTTTGATAAAAGTGTCGCGGTGGAGGTTTTACAAGTTTTTGATAAATATGGGCCGCATGTTCAACCCTGCGAATCATATTTATTTTTCCTTCGATTTTTACTTGCTCTGCCCCCTTCCTCCCCTCTCTAGCAACGAACTTTGCTCTTGTATCCCGTTCTCCTGTCTCTCGAGATTCTGTCCTAAAGGTAAGATCCCAACTCTCATCCTCCTCATGGATCAATGGCTCTGTTGGCAAGGGTTTGCATATCTTGGTGGTTACTTTGATCTCCCCATCCCCTCTTTTCTTTAGCTCTACTTGGTTCTTTTGCTCTCCCTCTCGCCACGGTATTCTCTACCATTATCTATTGAGGAATTTTGATGTTGTGATGAATTTCTGAGCTCTATTCGGCCGATGAATTTCGGGTGGTTGTGCACTGGTGTTGGATTTTGCAATTTCTGCGATTTAGTTTTTTGCAGTTCGTGCGATTTTGCGCTGGTGTTGGATTTTCTTTATTGGTGATGTGGCGATGGCTTATTCTGTGGATTTGGTAACGACAATACTTGTAATCTTATGCTATTGGTTACTGTGATGATGATTCAGCTGGTTATGCACGAGTGTTGGATTTTGGAGGTTGTTTGCTTTTGGTTTTTTATGTTTTTTTTTTTGGGTATGTGGTGATGGCTTGTTCTATGATTTTGGTGAGAGGATTAGTTATGTCGTGATGCTGGTTTTTGTGATTTTGATGAGAACAATATTGGTGTTGTGATGTTGGTGGTTAGGTCAAATTTTTGTGGTGGTGGATTGCTAGTGGTGGTTACTGTCATGATGAAGAAGAATCATGGTGCTGGATTGGCTGAACATTGCTGGTGGTGGTTACTGTAATTGTTGTGTGTGGGGTGCGGTTTTGTGTGGAAGTTTTGGTGTCTGGTTGTGCTTGTGGAGGTGTTGGTGGTGGTGTTTGGAGGTGTGTGGAGGTGTTGGTGTGGTACTGTTGTTGGTGGTGTGTGGAGGTTGTGTAGTTGGTGGTAGTGTGTGGAGGTATGGAAGTGTTGGTGTGTGTTTGTGTTTGTGTTTGTGGAGGTGTTGGCGGTGGTGTGTGGAGGTGTAGAAATGTTGGTGTGTGGTTCTGTTTGTGCAGGTGTTAGTTGAAGTGTAGTTTGTGGTTGGGTGTTGTGTGGAGGTGTGGTGCATGGTTGTGTGTGGTTGTTTATTATGTGGAGGTTGTGTAGTTATGCGGTTGGGTGTTGTGTTTGGTTGTGATTTCTGTTAATTATTTCTTCTGTCAAATATTTATGCTTAGTTTTTTCTATGCTAGTAACATAATGATTAAGATAAAAGAAGACTGTTCATCAGCTATGTGAGATAAGGAAGCAAAACTCATACTTTGCAACCTCTACCTTAAGAAGGTCGAACTGGGAAATAAGCCCACCAGATTCTTGAATGGATTGCGGAGTTAATTGAATGACACCCTACAAGATTCAACATGTTTCATATGACACTGTCCATATTTATAGATCTTTTAGATAAACTGCATAAGAATTATGGACTTCATGGCTCCACTAGAAAGAAAACCAAAGAGGTGTTAGCAATAACCCTCTACCTTTTGTCATAGAATGAATCAATGAGGGAAGTGATGGAGCGATTTCAACATTCATCGGAAACAATCAACAAATACTTTTCAGTGGGTTTGAATGCTCTAGTTAGTTTTTCATCAAAGATTATCAAGACAGATAAACTTACATTTGAATGACATTATAAAAGGTTGCAAATGAACCGCATTATATGCCATTTTTTAAGTTAAATCATTTACTCATTATATTCACAAGTCAAAATAAGTAGTGTAATTCATACAACCTTCTTTAATTTGTTAGAATTATATTGGAGCGGTTGATGGAACACAAGTGGATGCACCTGTCTCCAATAGTGAAAAGGTCACATTCATTGGACGGTATGGATCGCCGACACAAAATGTAATGATTGTATGTGATTTCAACATGTGCTTTATTTTTGTTATAGCTAGTTGGGAAGGCAGTGTACATGAAAATCGTATATTCGCTTTTTCGACAAGAAATTGAAAGTGCAACTTCGTTCACCCATATCATTAGATATATTTTAAGTTCATTACTAATTATTGCATTTGTAATAAAGAAATATTACTTGATCGATGTTGTATATTGATGCGCCTCCAGCGTGTGCAGTTTTTCAGCGTGTTTTATGTCTGTATGTACGTGAACACACTAGAGGTTCTAAGCAAGTATATGTATCGTTCAAGTAATACAGGTTCTAGTAAAGGCCCATTTATAGATTCCATAGGGAAGTGACATAAGAGGTTCTTTGTCAAAGTTCTAGTTTACTACTATCAGTCCTTAATTTAGAAGGTCAATTTAAGTGGTTTTTCTAATAATTACTCATAAATATAAATATTAATTCTAAAGATAACCCTTTCTGGATGAATTTGTTTGAGGAATTTTGAGATGTCAAAAACTACTATTCTTATGTAGTGAAATGAATAATATAAAGGAATGAGATACATTAAACATTGTAAGTGCCAAATAGGAGTAATCATATTCTTTACCCTCTGTCGAGCGCATAAAGAACATTAGCTAATCCAGAGCTTAGTCCCTAAATTCGTAGTTATGATAAGAGGATCATGGATATCACTCCAGAGCTCCAACTTCCCCTCACCTGAGAGATAACTTCTCTCTTTAGTTTCCAAACAAATGGGCAAAATTGGAGATTTTAGTCTGTCACCCTAAATCTCCAATTCTACGCCCATCAAATTATATTTCCCTATTTATTTGCACTTAACCCCATGAACTATATTCTCATCCATGAAATTAAATGTGGTTCCACTTTGTTGAGAATTATACCGCCCTCTTGGGTCTTAATGAAATTACAACAAATTTTAACATTTTACGGGCCCTTATTATAATGTAAATGAAGTTCAAGTAAAAACCATCACATTTATAATTTAAACATGTTCTAATACGGATCCCAAAATACTAAACATGAATCCTACTGATTGCAAAATAAAATTAAAATAAATATAATGACATAACCTTCTTATGTCATTATTTTCAAGTAAGAAGAAAGAGTGAGAAAAACTACTCACAAAACATGAAGAAAACACAACAGAAAACTTCATTACAACAAAGCACATTCACTAGATAAGTGTTTACAAAATCATAAGATAATAAAAACACAAAGGTTTTTTCCCAAAGATGAATATCTTTCCCACAAAGTCTCCCACTAATTCATGCAATGCTAGTACATTTCCTTACGGACTCTTTCAAAATCTTCTCTCCAATGTATCCAGAAAGGTAGAGTTCTACATTTCTACTCCTATTCTAAGATCTCTAAGTATTCATATCATTTTTCCTAACATACACCCCTTTTTCTAACATATAATCACTATTTTATTGTGTAGAGAGGAATTTCCAAGAGTTCCCTTAAGCACCCCTTCAAAATTTCATCCAAATTCAATGTATATGGGAAAATAACTTCTTTGGTGCCATTGGTGCCAGTTCTGGCATCATCAGCTTCATTTCTCACCATTTCTTTGGATTCTGGCGCCGTCGGCACTATCATGCAACAACTCCACTGTATTGCTCTGTTTGGCTCCATTTTAGCATCGTTTCGCTCCATTTCAGTGGCGTTTCATTCCTAACAGATATACCTACAAAATAAGCATGAATAAAATTTTTCTTTAAAGTGTAATTTCATTTAAAAATAGGTGAGAAGTGTAAAGTAGATTAAGCATAGAAAAAAATATCGAATGTACCAAGCCAAAATTTCCTTTCTTGCTTATTTTTGCTCCAAATTACACCTTTTTTGCTTCATTTTTACCAAAAGTCTATTTCTTGTACCTGAAGAAAAAAAATGCAAAATACCTTCCTTTAAAGTGCAATATCACTAAAAATAAACATTAATGTATGTGAAAAAAGTAATCATTTTTTATGCGTATCAGATATCCCTTTCAAAGGGGGGTATTAAAAGTCATTTATGGATACCAAATATCATATTCCTGACTTTGAAAGATCCAACATCGTTGCTTGAGGAAGGAAAGAAATGTTTAACAAGAGCACTTGTCTTTACACGGTGTAATTGAAAGAACTTTTGGAGTGTGGAAGAAATGCGTGATATGCTGAAATATCCATTTCCAAAGCAGTTGCAGATTGTTGAGGCCACAATGACTCTCCACAACTATATTTGATGACATCATTCACACAATGACGTAGAATTCAGTATTACTGATGATGATTATTTACACGTCTCTCCTGAAGCATTTGAATATCACATAAGATAATCTATACCACCAATAGAAGTAATCACAAGAGGGTTGCACCCATGATGACTAAGGTGCTGGGAAAATAATTGAATTGAGAGAGTAGATTACAAACACCATTGTTGGATGTTGAATGGACTGATTCTTGTTTATTCTATACAGTTCATGTTTATTTCCATTCCTTATATATTGATTTTGATTTTTTAGGCTTTTTACAATGTTTGTAATTTTTTTTTCTTGTTTTATTTCTTCAGTTTTTCTTTTGGAGGGTTTGAGAGGTCCATTATAAGGCGTTAGGCCTTATGGGTTCTTCTAGATGGCCAGTTTGTAGGTATTGGTTGGTGTCACATGTGAAATCCTATTAAAGCCAACCAAGTTCCTTTCTTTTTTTTGGCAATAAGGATTTGAGGTTCTTCTGGATGACCTTTTTTGGTGATATGCATATGTGACATACATGAGCTTGGCATTTCATTGGTTAAATGCAATTGAGACCCATTGTTTTATAAGGTATGCTGTCTTTTTGTAGTGACATATTAGTTGGTTGGTAAATTCTTTGAAACCTCACAACTACACAAAACTATAATTAATTACTTCTTTTATTAATTTCTACTTGTGTTGTGACTAATTTATTTTCTTTTAAAGAATTCATAAAATATGAGCTCATAAATTTCTAGTACCTCCCGAGGATTACTGTGCCAATATGGACTTCAGAGTTCCCTACTGATGTCACATTAGCCACATTCCTACGGGAGAAAATTCTACAAATGCTCGTGAAAAATAATGACGAACTATGACTTCTTTTAGTGGACAGATAGACTGGAAGATTCCACAGTCGAGAATGACCAGACATGGAGAGTATCCTTGGAGGACGGACTAACTTGTGACATACGATGTATCCATTTTAACAACAATATTATTATATTATTAAATATTATTTTAATATAATTTTCTTTACTTTAGTAATCATTATAGTCACTGTTAAATGAGGTGTATATTTATTTTTCGCACTGTTCTGAAGTGAATTTTTGCTTCTAAAGTATCAAATATATTGTTATAACAGTTGTGTTGCAAACAAGATCACTAAACAGAGGTAGAATGGTCATTTATCCAGAAGCAGCTGTGCTGCAGCTATTTTCAAACTGCAAAATACAAACAACCAGCCAGCTTATCCGCAGCAGCTTCTACGCAACCACTTTCTGTGGCAGCTGCTACACAATAATATATTAATAAGCTGCAGCTGCCCCAAATAGACCCTAAATAATCTAAAACCTTGGCATGCTTATAACTAAGTCGAGCGGCTTAATGAGAGAAATCTAACTAGCACAATAACATCCAATTCTGAGGTACAAACACTTAAATATTGAAAAAAACTACTTGTAATCATAACAAGCAAAATACAAACACTTAAGATGGAATGTTTTAATATTCTACAAAAATTACTTAAACAACTAGATATATATATGTATGCCTCAATTCTTGAAGAGAAAAGGAGTGGGCGAGAATGAGCTAACTACTAAAGCTTATCTTTTAATGTCCTGATGGTACCTATCAACAACCCAAGATTGTAGTTGTTGACCCCACTTTTGTGAGACTCATTCCACCCACTTGTACATGACCCTAAATCAGTGTTACACTTTTTTGGCCCCCACCAGTACAAGCTCAAACCCAAAACCCTTTTGGTTGAGTGGGTTTAGGGTTTTAACCATACGAGAAACTATACTGATCACCAAGGGCTAAATATGCCTTAGGTGAACCCAAATTGACTATCAAGGGCTAAACATGTTTCATGTCACTCAAATAAACCTGAAACCCTAGGGACCTATCTTTAGACCCTAGGAACCATTTTGACCACCAAATCCACCATGGGAGAGGGGTCTACACAAATTGATCCCTAGCCTCATCAAAGGCCTTCCTAATCCTACCACCCTAAAAATGAGACCTAAACTGTAATACACCCTTTTGACCTTAAACTTTGGTAGCACCCTAGGATGGTCAAATCCAATTAGGTCAACCCTAATTTTGGTCAAATATTGAACAACTGATTACTTTCCCATTCAATTTGACTTTACCCAACATGGCAATGACACCAAATCATGTGATGAACCCAATTGATATAAAGGGTCAATCTCCTTAATTAATTAATTAAGGGGATTATTAAATTTCATTTAGGCTTAAGCTATGAGCTATGTCTAAACAAATCGAACCCTATCCAACGAGGTTAACACACTAAACCACCTATGAGGTCAAAATTTACATTATGGGATCAACCTTTGCAATTCACCTAATTAATTAGGTTAATTATGAGGGCCCATTAGGGTCTAAACTATTGAACCCAATTTAAACTAGTTAGACTTTTCTTTCATTTAAATTCATTGTGGCATGTTTAATTTTGATTTACTTTCTGCTGTATATTGTTCTGTCGTGATGAATACTTGTATATGTTTCTAATAGACACTTATGGTAGATAGAGTTTCTGAACTGTTTTTCTTCCTTTTTATATTTTTTGTATTGAATGTTATACATGTTAAAAATCAAATTTGGCGGTAAGAAAAAATATTTTTAAAACTTAACTTTATTTATCCTCAGTAGCTTGTATTTAAATTGATATCATTTTAAAATGACTTGTGGTATATGGTATTATCTTTAGGATGCTATACTTTTGATTTTTAGAAATGCAATAAGAAAAATTGGTAGAAAATTTAGTAAAAAGGATGAAACTAAGTTAAAATGTTTAATGGGAAATAATAGAGAAATGATTTTACTATTTATAATAGGAAAAATTGAATTTTTGAAACATTAAGGATTTTTAGAATAATACTTTTTGAGAAATTATAATCTATTAAAAATTATTTTTCAAATATTACATTTTAAGTTAAGGATAGAAAATAAGTTTTTAACTTCAGAAGGGGGATAATGAAATTCAAAATCATTAAAGGCCTATCCAGATATGGTAATCCTCACCTAAAAAAAAGTAGAGATTAATAAGATCTTGAAAAGAAAAGAAGAAGAATAAGAAGAAAAAAAGAAAAGAAAAGTAAAGTATGAAAAAGGGAGAAGAAGCTTGAGGAAATTGATTTTACTTGAATCTTTTTAAAGAAGAAAACTTAACATCAATCTTATACTTAAGTTCATAAAGTATTAGTAAAAATTATTTTCAATATTGAATTCATAAATTCTGAAATTAATATTTTTCTAAAAATCTAAAGTTTAGAAAAATTTCAATTATGTAGGAATTTAATAGAAATCAGTATTTTTAAATTTAATATTTTGATACCTAGATATCATCTACTTTACTAAAAATTCTTCTAAGTTGGACTATAACATTTCTAAAAAGAAATTATGTCATCCAAAATAAATCCTCTACCTTAAATTATCATTGATGATTTCTCATGGTACACTTGGGTGTTTCCTATGTTTTCTAAAAGTGAAATCACATACAGTCTTCCTAAGAACTTTTATATAAATCTTGATCAAACTACTCTCATCTATAAATTTTTAGACGTCTTGTTTGACCATACCAAAACCTCAAGCTCCAGATAAAATCTCACCTCTAGCTCCATGAAGTATATTCATTGGTTATTCCCATCTCATAAAGGCTACATTCACAACACGGCTAAAAATTACCAATTTTTCTATATAGTTTCATGCTCATATTTAATGATTACACTTAAATGGAAGGTATTTTGCATGTTTTTTTTATTACAGGTGTAAGAAATGAGATTTAGCAAAAATGGATCAAAATGGTGTAATTTGGAGTCAAATCGAGCAAGAAAAAAAATTCTGATCTAGCGCATTTTGATATGTGTTTCTATGTTTGATCTCCTTTACATTTAATACATGTTTTTGAATTAAAAATACACTTTAAAGGAATGTTATTTTCATGTTTATCTTGTAGGTATAAAACTTAGAGCGAATTGAAGCTGAAATGAGGCGAAACCGAGCGAAATTGGGTTGTTGCCAGCAGGGGTGGCACTGTAGCACTAGATTCTGGTGCCATGGTGCTAGTCACGATGAGAAACAGGCGCCATCATGCCGATTCTGGCTCCATGGCGCCAGAGATGGCTGTGGACGAGTTCTAGACACCCCAAGGAATTATAAGGAGGCTTTTGGCACTTGGTAAGACACCTTTTGGCATTTCAAAGTCTTAGAAACTTCAAGAACATCCATAGGTCGTAGATAAGAGTAGCAAACTTAAATTTATACCTTTTCTGAAGAGATTGGCGAGGGATTTTGAGAGATATTTGCAAGGAATTGTAATAGCATTGAGTGGATCAGTAGGAGAATTCGTTGGAGGGATTTTCATTTTTCTTTCTAATGGAAAAAAGGTAAGTAATGTGTTCTTAATTATCTTATAATTTTTGTAAAAAATTTTCTAGTGAATTTTCTTTGCTTTAAATAATGTTTTCTGTTGTGTTTTCTCATGCTTTGTGAGTATTATTCCTTACTCTTTCTCCTTGTGGTGAGAGTTAATCATGTGTGGGATTAGAATGGTCTGAAGATTTCTTTTATTCAAAAATTGTAATGGTATATTTACCAGTTATTAATTTACTTTACAAACTGGTCACTTGTGCGGTTAAATCCGTTGTGAAACATAATGACCTAGGAGGGCTATGATTTCACCCAACTAGTGAGTACCACACTAACCTTACGAAGTGGGGAACTACAATCTGAGGAGAGTGCAAATAAATACGGAGATAAGTTTTAATGGAAGTAAAATTGGTGGTTCTAGAGTGATAGGCTAGATCCTTTACCAATTTGGTCGAAAGTTGGAACTAAGGGTCCTTGTTAGGTTCTATAGCATAGTGGGTAATCTAGAAGTGGTAGGCTAGAATTTACTCAACACTACCGTACAAGCTGAAACCTATTATAGATTAGGCAATGTTCTTTATGCACTCGAGAGAAGGTAAAGAAGCAGGTATGCTTCTATTTGTTACAACACAAAATTTTAAACTTTCAACATTCGATTCCTACACTGATTATAATCTCATGGCAAGGGGAAGGGGAATTAATTATATAAAAACTTTCCAAAAATTAACCAGTCTTCTTAGATTATTTTTTTAGTTAATTTAGTTAACTTTAATTTTATAGTAAATTAGTAAGTTTAGGAAAACCAAAATTTTTGAAAATTCCAAACTAAGACTAGATATTAGTATACTAGAATTAGCCTAAGGGAATTTTTACCTCACTTCTCTGTGGGATCGATACTAGGGTCTTTAAAGAAAACACTATATTAATTGAAACAATATGTATACTTGCGTAGAACCTCTAGTGTGTGAAATATAAATCAAATTCTAAACTCTATATCATATTCATTTTGCACACTAGCTGATAAATATAAATTGGGTCAAGTTTTTTACCATTTTTTGGGAACTTAAATAACAGTGTAATTGTGGGTCGGGTCAAGTTGCATGTTGTCTTCAATGAACTCTTTTCCCTATCATTCCAATTCATTTCCAACCAACACCTCAGCAACATATATACCGCCCACCCTAATCACATCTAGTCAATTAACTACAGTCGCACAACTCCACCCTGTCATTCTTAAACTATATCAAATTCTGCACTCTCACTAACCCCTATAGCCATCCTCCCATGATCACATTCACCCCTATAATGGTGTTAATTCTCAATCACTCTTTGACCACAACACCAAACATCTCATGATAACTCAATTGTAGAAAGGCTCTCTTAAAGTAAAACAACATTTCAACTTTCACACCTCCACCCTTAAGTCACGTGATCCTACTTGTTAACACAATAAGTAAAATAGCCACATTTGAGAAAGTAAATATAAATGAAATTCCATGCACTTCACCAATAGAGGACATGGACACTAATTAAGACACCAACCCAAAAAAATCATTATTGGATGCAAATAGAATTATTGAATAAAATACAATCATAGAGGTAAAATCTGTAAATACAAGGCTAGATTGGTGACCCAAGGATTTAAGCAACAAGAGCAAACACAATATACTGAAACCTTTAGTCCAGTAGCTAAACTACCAAAAATTCACATCCCCCTCACACTTGTTTCATCATCAAGGGAAATTTTAGCAATTGGATGTTTCTAATGCATTCATCTATGGCTCCTTGAATAAAACCATCTACATGCATCAATCTCAAGGATTTAATGATACTCAATACTCAAATCAAGTTTGCTTACTCAAAGTGGCTCTTAATGGCCTCAAATAAGCTCCATGGATATGTTATCACATTATCATTAATCAACTCACTTCCAAGGGCTTCTGCTTAAGCATGAAAAACCTCTCCCTCTCTATATATCAACACAGTCAAGTCACTATGTACTTCTTTATTGTGGACAACAATAATCGAGCCTCTCTCAACCATCTCATATAAGACCTCAAATCTGCATTCCAACTCAAGTAATTGTGACCCTTTCAAAACTTTCTAAGCATTAATATACAACAAAATTCTTAGGAATATCTTCTCACTCAATCCTCCTACATCACCTCTCTACTAAAACAACTTGGAATGCTCTCATATAAACCTATGCATTCTCAACTTCCTCACAAAATAAGTCATGAATCACTTTCCTTACAAGTGTACTCCAACTCCACACGATATCAACAACTCACTAGCTCCCTTCAATTCCTAAGTATCATCTTCATAGATATAAAATTCGTTGTAAATTACATATGCCTGCAAATATACCAACCTTCATCCATCATTTTCAGTTAGTCAGGTGTGTTCCAAGCTATCTAAAGTTGCCATTCACCTTGGCATAACCCTCATCGAAGCAGATCTACAACTTCAACTACTGGGTCGATGACTCATGAGATCGAAGATCAATAACTAGATTATGCACATTTCTTGGTAGCAACCTTGGAAACTTGATCCTCTACGAAAGCAGAATACAGAGCTCTCTCAACCACTACCACAGATGTCATGTGGATTCGCAGGGTATCTCAAGAATTCAACATCCCTACACCTGCTATAACATCAATCAATTGTTACAACACATCTACAATTGTCATGACACTTAAACCCATTTTTCATGCCCATATAAAACATATTGAAATTAATTATCACGTCATTTTAGATCATATTCAAACCCTTTACATCAATTCTATCGGCCAAGTAGCAGACATCTTCATAAAAAGTCACATATTAGCTCAATTCAACAGGCTTCGTAACAAGCTTATAATCACTTTATCAGATTGTAACCATGAGGGGGGATAACATACCTGCAGAGGTTTAAATAACAAACCAATAGAGGATTTGCTCTCTGTAACAAACTTGAAATTTAGGCCATTCATTTCCCTCCAGAAATCTCTCTACAATCCTATATAAATGTATTAGTCCTTGCAATATGTAGGATGATGCATATTCATATTTTGCAGTAAAACAACAGCTCTGCCTTCTCTCCATTCAACTACTAAATTATAATAATTTTCTTTTCTATAATCTGCATTTTGTCAAAAAAGAAGCCATGCAAAAGAGGTGGGATGTTGCTATTATTATTATTGACATATGAGGACATAATTTCATTTGTTATTTTACTATTGGAACCCACTAAATTTTACCATAAGCGAATGAGATCGCCTACACCATCATTACGTAGAAATGCAAAAGCAGCCATCTCATGAACCAGGTGTGGCTTAGTAGATCGTGTCTTTACTTCCATCCTTGAAGTCATGGACTAAAGCCCTCAATCCTCCACTCAATTATTATTTCTTTTAAAAAAAATAAGAGTGTTATTTACTCTCTCTTATATCAATTAATTTGTCCAGTTTTATGTATTTCTCTTATAATAGGATTCATTACGAGTTTAAGAAGGTTATAATCAAAATTTAATTCAAAATTATAGTTAGGAACTAATCTAAAATAATAGATTTATACTTAATTGAACTATATATATATATATCTATATGTCCCACCATGTGATGCGTATTATTCGAACTCGTAGTTCGAACCCCTAACCCGAGGGTCTTACGCTGAGGCCGCCACCAATGAGCCAAAACTCGCCATATGTTGCAGCAAATTTTTGTAACTAATCTTATCCAAGAATATTACTTAATAAAACTCTCTCTCTCTCTCTATATATATATAGTCATAAAATGATAAGCTTTTATTTCATGTTCACCTTGTGGAATAAAAAAAAAATTGAGATAATATCATAATTATATAAGGTGAAAAAGATAAAGTTGATAGTGAATGATTTATTACATAAATCGATTAAAATATCATGGCTGAAATTTTGCAATCAAGGTAAATGAAAGCTGGCTCATTAATGCTGCCTTGTGATGATGCTATTGGCATTATATTGGTTGTTAGAATATGCTTATCATATGTTCTCTTTCATACTTTATATTAATCTAAATGGGGTTAAATTAATTCAACTATTTTTATATCTTACAAAATGTTAAAAAGAACTTTAGTTTTAGTAGATAAAAATTATTTTAATTAATCAATTAAGAATTATAAAATGAATATTAGCCACCTAAATTACACCATTCATTCATCCAATTTATCATAAAATACAAACTTCTTGTAAAACCCTAAGATAAACCATCACATGTCTGTTATTAAAAAAATATATATTCAAATTACATTTAATATAGTAAATAAAACAAAATAATATACTATTAATTTTATCTTGTTCCTGTACTTCTTTTTTTATAAATATTAAATTTAGATGACCCAATCAGTGAGCAATATTGAGAATCAGAGTAAAAAATGAGATTAGTGTGGGGCTGAGAAGCACTGTAAGACTGAAATAAATGCCAAAATAGCTTTAATTGGTTGATTGCTAAATTCCAAATGCAATAATGCTATAAGAAATTTCTCCCTCAATGCATGATATGTATACAGTTTATGATGATAAGAAGCCAAATTTGAACAGGGCCAAAATCCTATTTCTTTAACATAATAGGTTCACTGATTTCATATAGCATTAAAATTATTCTATAATTTTATGCCAACACAGTACTAATTTTAAAAGGCCTTGCTAGCTGGACCTAAAACTGTTCTTTTCAAATAAATTATCCTAATTACATCAAATTGTTTTGAGATTGAGATTGGTCCTTTTATAATGAGCCAATGATCCATCTTTGAATCTAGTGGGGTCGTAAATAAGTTAAATTTGAACATGCTATTGTTCAACATGGCAAGTTAACCAAAAAGTTTATTTATGTCAAGTCCAATTAGAGTTGTTCAATAACAATAAATCTATTCAAGAGTCATATTTGTGCGTGTATATGTGCATATTTTACGTATATATATAAATATATTCAAGCTATTATATTATGAGCAGAACATGACAAAATATGTTTGTGTATAACTAGCTAAATATAAGAGGATATAAAAATTAGTGTAACTCGAGCAAATCTTATATTCCTCAAAATTTGACATAGAATAGAAAAGCATTTTAATAAGTTTTAATTTTAATGTGCACCAATTAAAATGTTAAGTATCTTGTTCAATATGATAAATGTTATTAATTTTGAGTGATTGATATCCATCTTGTGCATCCTAAGCCAGATTAAAAATCAATAGTTCTATAATATTTGAAATATGTAATTCATTTCTTGTAATTTCAGATCTAAAATTTCTAAAATTATTAATTTTATGTTGATGCTTCACTACAATAATGTTATTTCAATGAAAATAGCTTTCTTAATCTCTAAAATATGTAGTATTAATCATAGCTAAAATATGTATATATTATTCATTATTTAACTTCAACATTTAGAACAAGGCCATAAATAACAATAATGTTGTTTAGTTATTAGTAGCTAATACATTGAATTTAAATCGTATAGTTTTTATTTATATTGCTTACAAGTTTTATAGTTAATTTGCAAAAGTCTATCATATGATGTAAAATAAAAATACAGTCCACCAAGGAATTTATAAGCAGAAAAAATTCATATCTAAAAATTAAATTTATATCATATGATGAGAGCATCTATATTGTTTGACAATGATCATCCCAATATTTAAATTTTCTATTATAAAATGTTAAGTAAAAATAAAGTTAACTGAGATCATTACATTATAAGTCCATTAATTTAAGTTTTTATGCGTGCTAGAAAATTCTTGGCGGTGGAGTAATGGATTATCATCTTAGCATTGCACGAGAATTCAACACACTCTCAGATGAAAAAAAACTAACCAGTAGTGACACTAGAGGTTTTTACGTCGTAAAGGAAAAAAACACGAGGCCTGAGCCAGTTTTAAAAGTTCACTATTAGTAGATGATTACAAAGATCTATTATCCCACATGCGAGAAAGAGTTACAGTATTTTCCAAGATAAAGAGTCGACTGACGGCGTCTGGTTGGTGGTGATCGACGGAGGAGGTCGACAATGGCTGATGGTGATCTGCGGGTGTCGACACGGGCGACAATGGTCGATAGAGGCCGACAGTGACCGAAGGAGGCCAGCGGTGGTCGACGGTGATCGGCGGGGGCCGACGACGATCGGCGGGTGTTTACGACGTTCAGTGGTCAATAACGGTCGGCGGTGGCCAACAGTGATCGTTTGGTTAGTTGCGGTTGACAATGTCCGATGACGATCAATGGGTGTCGACGATGGTCGACGGCGATCAACGATGTTCGATGATGATTGGGATGGTTCTGGACTTCGCTCCTTATCAGATGTTTCAATTCTCTCTGAAGCTTCAAGTCTCTACCCTCATGTGATGGGTGGGGCTCTATTATAGTGTTCTGGGTATAATTAATGCAAGAATATGAAACTTTTTGATCGGACGATCTGAAGAGCTTCCTTTGATCAAACAACGTTTAATGTACATTTGAGTGCTTAACGATGTCATAATTGAGCAATATTAGGCTTGTTGGATTCGTCTTGTCGAGACACTCGATTTGACTATGAACTTGCCAGATTCAACATTAGTTTGACCTTCCAAATGTATTCAGAAATCTTTCAAAAGAGGTTAAATGACTTGATCAGGGATTGATTTGACTCAAATTTGTCTAACTTTGATGTCATTAGGTTCCTCTCATCGAGTCTGTCAGTTTGACTATAAATTTACTGAAATCAGAGCTCTAGATGACTGTTTATCACAATTTGAACGTTTCTTGCTCAAAATCTTATCTCGAGATCCGCGTCATGCCTTGAGATTCGTACCAGATGATAAAAATTTATTGGTGGCGCATCCGTTGCCCGCTTATTTTCGGGCAAGATCAATTTCGTCGTTTGAAAATATTGATATATTGAAGAACTTCGGAGCTGCTTATTTGGTTGGTCTTTGCTGCTTCAAGCTAACTGTCCCGGGTTCAAAACCTTTTATGGTTCATGCCTTCCAAGGTTATGCCCTCTCGGATTTATGCCTTTAGAAGCTTGAATCAGTATCTTTGAGGCTTGAACCGCGACTTCTGTATATGCAATAATTTATGAACTTATATTTATATATTTATAATAATTTCGTAAATTCATAATTTTAAACGCAAGTATACGTATCGTTTCGAAGTAATACGAGGCTCATGGCGAGTCACAGTTATCGATCCCACATGGAAGATTAATTGAAAAAATTAATAGATTTTTAAATTAAAAGTAATTATAATTTTTATTTCTTTTCAAAAATCAAATTTTAAGTTTAATGAAATTTCTACTAGATGTAAGTAAAGCAACAATAAAGTAAATGTTAATGCAGGTATAAATAAAACAACTTTCTCCTTTTCAACTAATCCAAGATTTTTCAGAATAATTATTATTCGTGGAGAACTTGAGATTATGGTATTGCGCCAAATAGAAGCAATCCTATTCTTTAGGATGTATTATTAGTAGAATGAGTTAATCTAGGCTCACACTTTTAGATGTCCAAGGGTGGCTATGGTCGGCCCTACTAGTGACCCGTTCTCTTTTTATAAACCAAATTATTTGAATTTAGTCTGTCACTCTAAAAACTAATCAATTCTACGCCCAATAAACAATATCTCCCTATTTATTTGTACTTTACCATGAATAACCCGCTCAAGGTCTTCGATTACCCAAGGATTCATGTGATATCTACTAGTTAAGAACTCATCTCCGGATAGGTCTTATAATTCTTCAACAAGTTTTAAGAATTTAAATGGCCAGTTTAAAAAGTAAATTAAGATCAGGTATGAATATCATCACAATAATTTTTAAAATTAAGTTAAGTTCTGCAACGAAATCAAAATTATCTTATTATCTTTTCATGGTTGAAAGGAGAAAGAAAAGTAACTACTCAGAACATATTGAATTCACACAACAAAACATATTTATAAAAACTTTGAACCAAGTTACAAATACTTATCTAGAATGTTCATTCAAGTGATCCTTTGACTCATACTGACTCAAATGCAATGCACAAGACTTCAACAGCACCAACACTTACAAACTCTCACTTACTACTCAAGTTATTGAGTAGTAACACTCAAGATAACTAAAATAAACTCACTAAATACTTAAGAAGAAAATATGATGGCTCTCTAAAACTATCTCCGGATACTGGAGATCTAGGGGGGCACACAAGGTTCTCTATAGAAATGTTTCCTATTTATAGAGTTTCAAAAATGACCAGGGGTTGCTTAAGGCACCTCTTCAAAATTCGTCCAAATTCAATGAATATTCTAGAAAATAACTGTGGCGCCTAGGCGCCGGGATCAGTTACCAGGTCTTTGCATCTCTTCACTTTGGATTGCACCTCTTCGCGGTTAAAACTGTTTTCCTGTGTCCAGATGCATTGTATCACATGTCCTATGTATCAAGAGTAACTTCCATTCTTCTAAAAGGTTTGATAACCGCTTAACACCATCAAAATAAGTGCTCAAAGTTGTCAAAAATCTTAACTGCTTCAGTATCGAACTGGCGCTTAGGCGTCGGATTTTGGCGCCTAAGTGCCAGACCTATAATTTTGACAACTTTATTTTTTAGCACTATTTTTGCTCCTTTTTGCTCATTTTCCCTTCTTGAACTCTTTTTTTATCACTTATATCCAAAAACATAAAAATACCTTTTATTAAAGCATAATATCTTTAAAAATTGAATCATAAATAAGGCATAAAATAGGTACTTTTTAAGTGGATCAAGGCTCGTAGCCTCCTGAGGTCTTTGAGTAGAAACCCTATCAATCACTTGCTCTCGTGAGTCTTTATATTGAGGAACATGTCTACTTTTAGCTTCTCACTAATACTTGCCCCTTGGGCTTGTCTTGTAGGAGCGTGGTTCAAAGAAGAATCCATGAAGGATGTAAGACCAGTTTTGAGTTGTATAACCGAAGATTCTTGACGTTATTAACCCGTAACGAACAGGGTCATATGAAATCCACTAAGAATAGTTGACAAATTTTAGGTTGTTAGTCAAAGCTTTTTCTTGACAACGTAATCTCTTTTGGAAAAGGTTAAAGGAAATCCATCAAAAATTTTTGACATATCTAAGGTTGTATGTAGAAACTTTTGCTTGACGACTGTAGCTTGTAATATAAGGGGTCGAAGGGAATCCACCAAGGATTTTCGACCTATCTGAGGCTGTATGTCGAAGCTTTTGCTTGACGACTATAGCCTATAATGGAAGATATTGTAGGAAATACACCAAGAATTTTTGACCTATCCGAGGCCGTATGTTGAAGCTTTTGCTTGATGACGTTATCCTGTAATGGAAGAGGTCGAAGGGAATCCACCAAGGATTTTTGACCTATCTGAGACTGTATGTCGAATTTTCTGCTTGACGACTGTAGCTTGTAATGGAAGAAGTCGAAAGAAATTCACCAATAAATTATAATGTATTTGAGTTTGTATGTCGAAGCTTTTTCTTGACAATTGTAGCCTGTAATGGAAGAGGTTGAAGGAAATCCTCCAAGGATTTTTTACTTATCTGAGGCTTGATTGACAACTATAACCTGTAATAGAAGAGGTTGAAGAAAATCCACCAAGGATTTTTGAACTACTCAAGGCTATATGTCATAGCTTTTGTTTAACGACAGTAGCTTGTAATGGAAGAGTTCGAAGGGAATCTACCAGGAATTTTTGACATATCTGAGGCTGTATGTCAAAGTTTTTGCTTGACGACTATAGCTTGTAATGGAAGAGTTCGAAGAAAATCCACCTAAGAATTATGACTTATCTGAGGTTGCATGTCAAAACTTTTGTTTGCCGATTGTAGCCTATAATGGAAGAGGAAATCCGCCAAGGATTTTTGACCTATTTGAGGCTGTATGTCGAAGCTTTTGCTTGACGACGGTAGCCTGTAATGGAAGAGGTCGAAGGGAATCCAACAACAATTTTTGACCTCTCTAAGGATGTATGTTGAAGCTCTTTCTTGACGATTGTAGCCCGTAATGGAAGAGGTTGAAGGAAATATACCAAGGATTTTTGACCTATTCGAGGCTTTATGTTGAAGCTTTTACTTGACAACGGTAGCATGTAATGGAAGAGGTCGAATCGAGTCCCATTGGAATTGATTATGCCTAGATTGAGGTGTCAGAGATGTTCTGCATTTCTCGAAACTATGGTGTAGATCGCAATGGATCGAATGTTTTCTTTGAAATATGGTTGCAGTCCTACTTAAGAGTATTGTTTGATAACTCGTTAATTGATGCCTTTGAATCTTTTTTCCCCGCAGCGAGAGTGTTTTTTATGCAAGCTTGTAAAATAACACATTTATTGGGCCTTGAAGAGACCAGCTTCCTGATCTGGTTGAAGAGAAAACTCTAGTACGATGAGGGGCACTGAGGAAGCGTCATTTGCAGTAAAGATTTCCCTCTAGTCCAGGAGCAATTCATTTAGGCTTGTAATATGAATGAAATAAGGGATGACCACCATACCACAGTCGTGCTCAGGATGTTAACGTGAACGACCTTTGGAGACTACAATAAAAGTTTCCCCCTATATTGAAAAATATTTCAGAGATGATCTTTAAGATGTGAAGGAGGTTCCTTCGCCAGTTGGATGAAGTACATCATTGGGAAAGGAAGTAGGGGCCCGGTGTCTTTAGAGTTAAAGACAATGTCGAACGGGACTTCGTTTCTCACAGACGGTGCCAAATAGATGCGTGTTATACAAGTCGTGGTGGTAGAGTAATGGATTATCGTCTTAGCATTGCAAGATAATTCAACACTCACTCAGATGAAAGAAAAATAAAAGTGGTGACACTAGAGGTCTTTACGTTAAAAACCCGTAAAGAGAAAAATCATGAGGTTTGGGCCAGTTGTAAAAGTTTACTATTAGTAGATAATTACAAAGATCGATTATCCCACATGGGAGAAAGAACAACGATATTTTTTAAGTAAAGAGTCGACTGATGGCGTCTGATTGGTGGTGATCAACAGAGGAGGTCAATAGTGGCTGACAGTGATCGGCGGGTGTCGACACGGCGGGCGGTGGTTGACAGAGGCCGGCGGTGGCCGAAGGAGGCCAACGGTGGTCGACGGTGATCGACGGGTGTCGACAACGATTGGTGTCGACTATGGTTGACGGGTGTCGACGACGGTCGGCAGTGGCCAATTGTGATCGTCTGGTTAATGGCGATTGACAGTGGCCGACATCGATCAATGAGTGTCGACGGCGGCCGGTGGTTGTCAACAGCGATCGGCGACGGTCGGGAGGCTTTGGACTTCGCTCCTCAGTTCTTCTAGTTCTCTATGAAGCTTCAAGTCTCTCCCCTTATGTGAGAGGTGGAGCTCTATTCATAGTGTTTTGGGTATAATTAATACAGGAATATGAAACATTTTGATCAGACGGTCCAAAGAGCTTCCTTTGATTAGACGACGTTTAATGTACATTTGGGTGTCTTAACAATGTCAAAATTGAGCAATATTAGGTTCGTTGGATTTATCTTGTCGAGACGCTCGATTCAACTATGAGCTTGTCGAATTAAACATCCATTTGACCTTCCAAATGTGTTTGAGAATCATCAAAAAGAGATTTAATTACTTGATCATGGCTTGATTTAACTCGGATTTGTCTAACTTTGATGTCATTAGGTTCCTCTCATTGAGCCGCTCAGTTTGACTATCAGTTTGCTGAAATCGGAGCTCTGGATGACTGTTTATCAAAATTTGAACTTTTTTGCTCAAAATATTGTCTTAGTCGTGCCTCGAGATTCGTACCAGATGATAAAAATTTGTTGGTGCCGTATAAACTTTTTTTTGTTTTTTTAATTTGATGAATATCGTTTCTTATAAGACAACATAAGTGGTGTCGCACATGCCGACCAAACTATGGAAGGAAATAATAAGTGTAAATATATAGCATGCTTTAATTGCTAGCTTGATTTCATCCTTTATGAGCTTTTATTTCATCATTTGCAATTGTTCATGAAAATTTAGTTGTATGTGTAATTTTTAACTGATATTATTTTCTTTAATAAATTAAATTTTTTACAAAAAATTGAAATATGTAAAAAAATTAGCAAATTGAGATGAAATCTCATTGTACTATGACAGATGTCAGCTGAATGTCTATATTTTAAGAAATAAATTTATTATGAAAGGAGCAACTAATGATAAATGATTGATAGTGCAACCTTGAGAGCATACTTGTTTGCAAGATTTAACTAAGGTTCAATCATTGCTAAATTTTATGCTATAATTAATGACAAATAGTTAGTAGAGCAAGTAAATCTTATAATAATAGGAGCGGACCCACTTATGGACCAGCGTGTCATCGCCTCTTCTGAATTTAGATTTTTACTTATATAACAGCACAATTTGTTCTATTTTCCCTCCTAAAATATTAGTTTTATCTCTTCTTATGAGCTCTGAGCTTGTCATCATTTCCTTATGCTCTCATGGAGGAAAAATTATTAGGTACGTTCACAGTACGTAAATTTGCGTACGACGAGCCAATAAAAACTCCATCTACCCAAAAAGTGTATGTCAATGGGCCATAATTAAATTATTTTTTCAAAAAAAGAAAAGAAAAACATCTCATTGGATGCCAGAGGCAATTTGCATCTGGCGTCCGTACGCAATAACAGCTCATCATGAAGAGGTTACTGGTAGATTTGAAAGGGGAAAATTAGGTCGTGAAAATTTAGTTGCAAAGAGGAAAAGATTATGTTTTTTAATATTTTGAGCGGAAAGTGCAAGAAAATTTGGGTGAAAAGGTATTGAAAATTTAGAGTGAGATGGAAAAAAGTGGCATTGTCGAGGTTGGTTTCTTTTTTATTATTTTAATTACTTCATAAATTATTATCATTAATAAATATACAAATTATTTAGTTAAATTAACTAATATAAAATATGATATATATATATATATATATATATATATATATATATATATATATATATATATATATATATATATATAAATTTATATTTATTTGTATATTTACTTTTATGATGATGTCTTTTTGAACATGATAAAAAGTTTTAAAAGACTTACGGCCACCCCAACTTCCTCTTAGGTTTTGTTTGAAGGAGTTTCGCCGTTCAGTGAAGCTTCGTTATAAATAACGAGGGGGAACGAACATTATCATCTGAGTTTTAAAATGACAAAGAATTACCATTCTGATAAAATAATTTCGAGAGACATCAGAGAAGCTGTATTAACAATAAAAAAAGTATATGTATGAGATCTTCCACATAAAAATGAAGAGCTTGAATGCCTTCTCAAACAAAACATTATCAAACAATCCTACCTAAATATAAGTTGTTGCGCCTGCGCGCAAAAATTATTTTGGTAATACATCAACTCGTTTTTGTTAATGGGCCTAGCCCAAGAGTGGACAAAATTTGGGCTTCAAAGCCCGAAAATGACTTTTAGTTTAATATAACTTGCTACTTTTTACTCCATTATATATATATATATATATATATATATATATATATATATATATATATATATATATATATATATATATATATATATATAAAACTATTTTTTTCATTACTTAAAGAAAAAAAATTAATTTAGTTAAAGCTGACTATCGATAGATTTTTCATTATTTTAAAACTGAATGATAATCATCCACTCTTTGCAATATATTGAAAAAAATATTAAAATTGCTTTGAATGACTTAAATGGCATAGCTCTAACTCTTTTTTTTTTTAAGTATATTATTGATTGCACGAATAACTTAGATCTTAATCCTCCTTTTAAGAATGTGTTTACTCTAATGTCTCAGAATTAAAAGGATTTACATAATACTTGTGAATACAAGTGTGTGAAATAAAGAGCTAAATGTACTTGGCTTACTAAGGGTGAAGATAATATTAAATATTATTTTATCTAAAGAGTAATATTAGGAAAAACATCAATTTTATTAAAGTACGTTTTGGTCAATAACACATACATTAATGATCATGATGAGATTGCTGATGAGGTTATAATGCTATGCTTAATACACATGATGAAGAATTTGCCTCTTTTGTTAATATTTCTCCTGTTAATAATATTATTTCCAGTGTCGATTTTGATGCTTTAATGCATGAGTTTTCTAATGAGGAAATTAAAAAGGTTTTTTACACTATTTGGATAATAAAGCTCCTTGTTATGATGGCTTCTCCTCTAAATTCTTGAAGGATTATTGACATATCATTGTTTTTACTGTATTAAAACTACAATTTTTTTATTATTGCTAAGCTTCATTATAGAGTTAATTATTCCACTAATGCCATTATTTATAAAAATTATGGACCTCAAAACACTTATTGATTTTAGATATATGTCTCTTTGCTATATTATTTATAAAGTTATTGCTAAACTTCTTGCTTATATGCTTAAAATTCTTCTTTCTAATATTATTCATTTTATTTAAGTCATTTTTATTAAGAGATCATATATTGCTGATAATATTATTTTAACTAATGAATTTTTATATGGTCGTTATTTTAGAAATACTATTATATTTAATAAATCCTATGGTGGTGTTGGGATTCACTCTATTAATAATATTAATCTTATATATAAATCTAAAGTTAATTCTCTTTGGAACTATCATGGTGCATTATGATTCTAATTGCTAGTTAGCTAATCAGTGTATTGCTCATTATGGATTTTTTGTGTAATTGTCATTATAATGCTTCCTCTTTTTATAAAATATCACTAAGGTGATATTAAAATTAGGAGGTTTTTATCTCTTAAAATTTATTACATGAGTATTTTCTCTCTTTATTATGATATTGGAATGTATGGACTCTCTTTATTTGAAAAGTATGAGAATATTAGTGTTAATTGGCTTCACTTTCCCAAAGGTACTAAGCTTGTCAAGGTTATTATTGATAATAATTGTATTTTTTTCATCATCACGTTGTTCCTAATGATTATCTTAAATTAATTTGCAATATTCCTATTATTGAGGGTGTTTTTGGTTCTTATTAACTTGGATTCACCAATTTATCTATTTATCATCTTATGATTTCCTTTTCCAAATAGCCCACTTTCTTGAACCGTTGAAACAATCCTAAGAAAAGGAGGGATAAAAAAAATGAAGAAATAAGATGAAAAACTAGACAAACAAATTTAATTAAAAAGAAATATGGATAACTTATGTAAGGCAACTTCGTGTGATAGGTCACAAATATATGTCAAAAATGAAATCAGATCAAAATATCTTAAAACATGTATCACGAAGAGAAGAACTTATGTAAGTAATCCACAACCAAAGAACTAAAATTTTATATTTTGTCCTGGGGTCAGGAGCAACCCTCAAAAGAATGTATTTATTTTTTTAATTATATCTTAGGAGATAACCAAAAAGTACTCTTGATAATAGAAATCCTAATTACGCTATGTGATAACTAGTAAAAAAGGGCGTGTTTAAGGGATGGTTATCTCAAATAGGAGCATTTTGATGCTTTCATAGCTCATCTTAAGCCATAAGGACTGAGTGCGAGTCTCGCAATCCCATATGTGTGGTGGCTAATAGGCAAAGGAGGCTTAATAACTGGGTCATGTCAATAGGTTCCATACCATGCTTCAAGGCCTAACAGAGCCATAAAGGTGGAGGGTGAATCGCCATATCCCAAACGGGTGGCGGTTTGTCAGCAGTTGAGACCTACCGATGACATCAACGATGTACCAAAAAGGTAGAGAGGGCTCAATGGGGAATACCAAGAAAAATGTATAGAAGTCCTAATAGGGTTGAGTCAGAACTCTATGGATCTATCATCTGAAGCTATTAGGACCTTAAGTCTATCTAGCCTTGATGGTAGTCAACCCAACGCAACCAAAGATCTCTTGTCTGCAACCCATATGTTGTGCATCTAAAGAGACCTTGGTAGCCCTAAGGTTAAAGGAAAGAAAAATATAACCACTTTGAATCTTTATAGGTAGAATCGATAGAATTAGGACTGATACTCATCGAGAAAGCGACGAGGAAGCCTCTGGAAAGAAGGGAAAAGAGAGTTTCAGTGTAGGTCGCCGGAATGAATATCCCGTTACCCGCTTTAAAATTTTAATTTAATATATATTTATATAATTTGAAAAAGTATATTTTATTTTGAAAATATGAAATTAATTTGATTTCATACATACGATAATTTAGATAAAAGAGCACAACATTGCAAGCTATGCATCTACCCCGAAGAACAGACACATTATTTGACGATGTGGCTCAATTAAATGAATTAAAGAATCTATGAAATTCGTTAGTCTGCGAACCATTTATGTTGGCCAAGAAGTTCCCCTACCGAACATGAAAGATTATATAGGGTTTATATTACTTGAGTTTTTAAAGTTCCCTATAAGGGCAATCCTCTATAATTAATTATCTCTTAAATGAACAAAGTTACTTAAGAGAACTCTCGATGATCATAAGGAAATATTGTCTTCATGAACTCAAAAGATTTAGGATTTTCAAGGTCGACACAGGAAATATCAAATGAGAAAGTTACAAATGGGAACAGTTATTGTGGAATCAAAAGGAAGAAAAAACTAAGGGATGTCACGGATCTTAAGGAGAACCTCGGTGACTTCCCAAATTATCTTATGGTTTGGCTTCAATTTTGAAGAGATATTATTTAATGTTTCATCTAGTCAATTTTATTATTTAGGACTTACATCTGTATGATACCAATCATACAAATAATATGAAAGATAGGAGAATTTGCGTCATAATAGATGACAACCTCAGAATTCTAAGACTAGTTAGGGCTTATACTGCACAATGTGCAAATGTTTAAAAGATCAATTGAGGATTTATGTCGCACTAGGCAGAAGACCCCAAATTCCTACTACTTGTTTATTTCTAAGGAATGATTTATTGTTAAAAATTATATTTTTTTTGTTGTAGATTTGTTTGCTTTCTCGAAGATGTCCTTCTGCATGTCCTCGTTGTGCTGCCCACGGTGCATGCTCCAAGCTTTTTGTTGCAAAAGGTTTTAAGTTTAGAAGTGTAAGGTTCAAGAGGTTCAGATAAGTTCCAAGAGGTTTAAGGTGTATATGTCATGTTTTGCTGTTGTGATTATTGTTTTAATGTCTTATGAGGGGAAATTTAAGTTGATTAAGCGAGATCGGTTAGGATCTCACGATTTTCTCATTTTGACACCACTATTTTCTTCATATTCACTTAGTCCAAACAAGTTGTTAAACTCATTTAAATTAGGGAAATTACGTTAGTAGTCGTAGGTTACCTCCTCCTAGGGATTCCCGATCATCCAAAGAGGGTGTATTTAATTTAGTTCAATTTTGTCTTTGTTTTGAAAATGTTGTTTAATTTTGAAAAGAAGTTTTATTTTGAATGTCAATTTTAGTTTTTTTTTTGGTTTAACATGCAAATTTGTTTTTTTTTAGGTAAATTAAATAAATGCACGTAAGAAAATACAGTAAAGTAAAATGAAAAAAAATCGAAATGCAAAAATGTAAATGCGTACCTGTCATCTTCTCGTGCATCGATTGAAATTTTAGCTTTTGCAATATATTTATACACACACACACACACACACACACACACACACACACACACATAGTTTTCTAGAGAATTTAAATAATTTGTAGAAAATAAAAGCAGGAAAGGTTCGGGGTGATCCTACTGCTCCTAGTCATAACTTGGTGGGTCCTATTCATTTAGATTTTGAGGATTATTTTCTTGAGCAAAGACATAATGGGTTCATTTGTCCTCCAGGATATCCAAAAGACTATAAAGGGATGCGAATCATAAACCCTATACCTTTTTAAGATTCTTTGGAACGTCTCAAGTTCTTCTAAACATATTTTGTTGCTAAATCATTCATCTGTCATTAACGTTAAGGTTTAATAGGTATGTTTTAACCTGTCGCTCAATGAACTTTGATGTTTTAATTATCTTTATGAGTGGGGCAATTATCACTTGATGTTTCATTTAAGAGTTATGTGAGTGAACTTAAGGGCAAATTGATTCGCTAAGGAACTTAGCCAATTTAAATTCAAAGTTGGGCTAGTAGTGTTTTCAAAGTATTTGTGTTTATTTATATTATTTTTTTAACCCTCATTAAGTAAATTTGGATTAAGCCTAGTTCACTACTAAGCTCTTAAGATTTCAAGGGTACATCTATAATTTTAAGGACATTACATGGGGTGAGTCTAATCTTTATTGAAAGATCATATCATTGCTCAACTATTGATTTGGAGTTTTTAAATTAGTGAATTATTGTCATCCAAAATCAAACCCCTCAACTTAGGATCACTCAATTTAATTATCTTCTAAACTAAAATAATTAGGGGAAATTACAATTATAACCTTGTTGTGCAAAGTGAGGAATTGGTTTCTACTTTTTAATCCTTTATGTTTCAATCACCTAGAAATTTCAATTATGATTATACATTGCCTAAATATTAATTAGGGCTTAAATTCCATAGTTAGCATTTTGCCTCTTAAGGCCTTATCACTTCATAATTCTTTAAATTCAACTCAAATGACTTTGAAATTTTTATTTTACTCCACTCATGGGTCAATTAAAATATCAGAGGAGAAAATATAATTTTTTTATTTTTATTTTATTTTTAGAATTATTTTTAATGCAAAAATAGGTATTTTTCAAGTTAATTCATTAACTTATCAAAAGTATACCATCTATCCTTAGGAAAATTATTGGAGATTTACAATGGTTTGAAGATTTCATAAATATTTGTTTTAAACACTTTTCTAGTGACCACATGGACCAATTTTCATAATTGTTTGAATTTTATTTTAATTATTATAATTAATTATTTATTTTGAGCATTAATTAAATATAAAATATTATTTAAGTTGAAAATTAGTTTTTATATTTTTCTTAAATCTCTCTGAGCTCAGAGAACCCAGAGAAGCAAATTTCATATTTTTGTGATTTTTATTTTATTTATTGTAATTATTTTAGTGTAAAATTAGGAAAAATTCATTTTTAAGCCTTTAAAATTTCATAAGAATTTTTATCAAATTAGTAAAAATATTTTATTTAGTCCTAAGTAACGAGTAAACAATTTAGAACATTTTAGTGCAATTTTATATTTTTGTGATTTTTATGATTTTTAATTATTTAAAATTTAAAATATGCCTTATAAATCAAAAATTTATTTTAACTTTAATTTCATTTTTATTAAGTTCCTCTAGTCACAAGGAGCTTCCAAAAGCATTTTTATAATTTTCTTAATTATATTTTATTTATTATAATTATTTTAATGCAAAAAATCTCATTCTACTTAGAAAATCAAATTTGGCGAGAAATATACTCAAATGGCTTTCAAATTTTTATACTGAGTTAATATGATCATTATTTACAGTGTGGGTTCAATTTTTTTATTTTTCTATTTATATTTTAATTATTTAATTTTCCTTAATTTTTAATGAGTTAAATACATAAAACATCTTTTTTAATTATTTAAATATGTTTTATATTCCTAGGACCCTCTAACCATAATGAACCTACCAAACTCATTTTTATATTTTTTTATTAATATTTTAATTTTTATAATTTTTTAAATGCCACGAAGGTGATTTAACTTATAGTTTTGGGCTCTCATGCTATATAAGTTGTTTGACTCTAAAAAATCAAAGAATACTCCTATCAATAGAGCAAACAAGCTCTCCAAATTTCATGACATTGTGAAATGTATTTATTAAGTTATGATTTAAATAAACCTTTGAGTATTTAATAAATTTAAAAATAATATAAGTCAAATATTTATAATTTTTCTTGTATATTTTTCTCCTCTCTTTACTGAGCAACATGGTATTTTTATTTTATTTTTATCATTTGTTTACACCAAGTTATGAAAATTCTAATTTAACTAAATTAAATAAATCATTTAAATCATATTTTCCTACTTAACACAGTCAGCGCCACGCAATCCTACGGTAGCTCCGAACTCCTACGCGACATGCTCTGATTCGACACTGCCTTCCGTGTCAGCTGCCATGCGGCCCGCGCTTTATGTGACAAGAGTTCGTCTGGCGCCATCTAGTCCATTGATTCGATACACACGTGAATGGATGACATCAGTTCATTGTCCTCATCTGTTCTAAATCGAGAACCACCCACCTTCTAACCCTAAGATCTCTCTCTATACTTAATGAAATAACAATGGGGTTTGTTCTTACACCTTCACCTACTCAAGGCGAACCTATCTATATGGTTGATCGAGTATGAAATACAAGTTTACTTCATAAAGACTTAAACTGAGCTTGATTTGGGGGAAAATGATATATACCTTAGCCCAAGAGGTGAGGCCACAATTGGGTTCTTGCAGAAGCTTCGTTGGGAGCTGGCGAACATACTGGAAGTGTCACTTTGCTCTTGTGTAGGATTTGTGTATGAACTCCTCCTACAGGTGGAGAGGCTTATGTGGAATTCAGTTAAAGAGGGCTCACAGGATGGGGCATTTAGTGTAGAACTTTCTTATTTGGTCTGGGGATGGTGAGGGTTAAGTCAATTTAGAGTTTGGTGGAGTTTCAAAGTGTTCATGTTTCTAACCTATTCTTAGGTGAAAAAATTGTCCTCAGACAGTGGATGAGATGGCTGGAGAGTGGTGGACTTGAGCTTAGGGAGGTCTGGAGATGCTCTGGAAGCAATTTGACAAAGTTTCCCCAAGGTTTAGTGCACACACCATATTTTTGTCGTGGGAGGTGGTGGCTAAATAGGCATGGAAATGGTGGCCACCAGGGCTTCAATCTGGGCGAGCTCTACTGCATAAGTGGAGGGAAGAAATGTGCAAGTGGGTGAGCCAGCTCAAGGAGTTTCAATTTTGGGATTAAGGGTTGGGGTGGCTCTCGGTTTTTGATGTATTCCAGCGACTAGGTCAACCGACTAGGCTAGGGCTAGTGGCTAGGGTGGTCAGGGGAGCCAGGGGAGTTCTTAATGGTGATTAGATGGGAGGTTTGATTGCTGGTGGCAAAGATCCCCTTGACTTAATGATATATGGGAAGAAATTCCTCAAATCAAGGGACCCTAGTCCATGGCTCAACTAGGTTGGGATAGATGGATATGGTCTGGTTCCTAGGGCTCAAATGTTGGTTGTGGTAACCATGGCTTGGTCAATTGAATGGATTTGGTCAAATTTAGGGTTTGGGTTCAAAATTGGGCTTTTGGTTTGAACTTGGGTCTAAGTTGGGTTTGGGCTACGACTTGGGTCAATTTCTTGACCAATTTGATGTAGACAATTTTCATAAGAAGTTTTGAGAAGGAATTGGGTGATTTTGAATTGATTGGGAGACTCAATTTAGTGGAATTTGGCTCATGGTCAATTTTGTGCCACTTAGGCTAGACTGAGGTTTGGATTGGGCTAGGGATTAGATATGGTTCAACTGATGGTTCAAATTGGTCCAAGAGATTGTGATGAAGAGTTTTGGTTATGAATTGGGTGGAAATTGTGGAGTTATGAAGTTCAATTTGGTGACATTTAGGTTTTAGGGTAAAATTGGGGGTTTTGACTTATGTTGGATTTGGGTGAGGTTTGTGTTTAGTTTAGGACCAATTGATGGCTCAAATTGATTGAGGTTAATGTTATTAAGCGTTTAGAATTCAAAATTGGGGGAATTGGTTTTATTATGAGGTTTCATTTTGTGGGATCTGGGAATTTGGGCAAAATTGAGGATGCAAATTAGGCTTGAAATTTGGTTTTGAAATTGGCTCAATTGGGCTTGAATTTGGTTCAATTGGGATTAGACATGATGAATTTTGATTTGGGTTTGAAATTGGGGAGGTTTGGAATCAAGTTGGTGGAAATTTAGGGTAATTTGGGGATTTTGGGCCTTCAGGGGTAATTTGAGGATTTTGGACAAAATGGGTCAATTTGGTCAAATTGGGGTCAATAGAATGGTTTGAATTGATTTTGGGAACATTTGGAGTATTTTATAGATTTTTGGAAATTTTGGATTTTTTTGGGGTATGAAGGGCATTTTTGGTAATTTTGGGTAGTTTGGACGTATTTTGGGAATGTTGAAAATTTTGAGGTGGTTTGGGCAATTTGAGTGATTTGGGATGATTTTGAAGAAAATTTGGGCAATTTTAGAAAAAAATAAGGTTTCAGGGGCATTTTGGTAATTTTGTGAAAGTTAGAGCTAAGAGGTCAAATTTGGGGGTTTGGTAAAGTTGGGATGAATTGAGAATGTTAATCATGAAGTCACCCTATTTGAGTATGGACCAAGGAAAGTACCATTTTAGATCCTCCATGTGATGGTCCTAGCCAAACCCTAGCCTAGGGCTAAGGGCTGGGGGACCACCCAAATGAGTTTCAAAAAGAATGGGGAATCAGCTGGGAGTATTTGGTTTTGTGTGTGTGTGTGAGATTAACTAAAGCCACACCACCTGGGGTTAACCCTAAGGCCAAGCAATCTTCTAGGAATCCCTTCTTTAGCTCCCTCGCATTTGGCCCCAACCTACTTAGTGCTAGAGGTTACAATAAAAATGTGGAACAACAGGAAGAGTAAAGAAGTGTTTAGAATTTCTAATGAGGTAGGGTTCTATCACTAGTTCTCTAGGACAGTCAACAGGAAAGTCCTATAGCTAGATCCTAGGCTTCTAAAGAAGAAATTAGACCTCACAAAAAATGAGGTCAACATCCAGCTACAAAGCTGAAACACTCCAACAAAGGACTTACGCCCCATCTGGGTCGAGGAGCCTCTAACATTCTAGGCAAACTAGACAAACACCTAAGTAAAAATAGTATGTGTGACAATTGAAGCATGAGGGCTTCTCCTGGGGACATACAAATATGATGCAGTTATTTAAATAAGTCCTAATGTGGAGGCCCTATTATTATGACTTGGGAGATGTTCATATAAAGAAAGCAATATTAAAATTGACTCGAAGGTCATACAGAAAAGTAAGCAGGGATTTTAAAAGGTTAAGAGATTTAAATAAGTTAACAGATTAATTTATTTAAAATTTAGGGCTTACATTTGTGCGGCCTACAATCTTGGAAATAGCTTAAGAAGAAGGGAGGATTTATGTCATACCAAACGGACGACCTTGAGATCCTAAAAAGAGTTAGGGCTTATATTGCACAACATACAATCATCCAAAAGCCCAAAAGATAGTATGAGGATTCACATCGAGCTAGACAGATAACCTCCATGGATAACCTCAAAATTCTAAGAGTTTATGTCGTTTAAGTCTATGGAAAGTTTTGTTGAGCTTCATCATTCCCTTCACGTTTTGTATTCTCTTGATTGCCTTGATGGTTGACAGCTGTTTGATCAGGGGAACTTGTGATGTTGGGTGAGTTTGTGTATGTAGGATAGGCAGTAAACCACCACAGACTACATCAAAAGGGGGTTTGTCATCAAATTTAGCTTGATTCCTGCACATCCAAATAAACCACACAACCAGAGAAGGGATGACATGAAGCTTAATAGCCTTCCAGTCCATCCAACTAACTTCAAAGGAACTCCAGCTTAACATTAATGTATCCACATTCAAATTCTTCAGAAGATTTGTCCAGACCTCCTGAGATAATGAACATGAGAAGAAAAGATGGTCAAGAGATTCTTCTTCAGCAAAGCAAAGAGGGCAACATGAAGGACCCCTCAAGCCTTTGAGCTTTAGAATATCATCAATTGGAAGTAACTTTTGCCATAATCTCCATCGGAAAACAGACATGGATGAGGTCAGTAATTTACCCCATATGGCTGCACCCAAGTCCACATGGTTCCATTGAAAGAATTTGAATAAATATAAGCAGATAGTTTCTGGTTTTGTCCTTGCTTAGTTATGATTTTTTCCTTCTGTGTAGGAGAAATGGGTGAATTTTAGCATCTAACCATTTTAGTTCTGATATAATTCCAGCATCTAACCATTTTAAAATCTCTTTTTTAACTACATCTTTCATAATAGGGTTCAGTCTCCTTTGTGTATCAATTCTTGGTTTATGTTATTCATTTAATAAAATTTTGTGTATACAAATCAAAGGACTAATTCCTTTAATATCAGCTAGATTCCAACCAAAAGTTTTTTTGTATTTTTTTAATGTATCCATTAAATTTTGTTCTTGAATTTCATTTAAATCTGAGGATATGATCCACTTAAAAAATACATATTTTTATGTCTTATTTATGATTCAATTCTTAAGGATATTATGCTTTAATGAAATGTATTTTTATGTTTTTGGATGTAGGTGATAAAAAAGAGTTCAAGAAGGAAAAAGGAGCAAAAAAGAACAAAAATAGAGCTTAAAGAGAAAAGTTGCCGAAATTATAAGTATGACACCTAGGCGCCAGAATCCGGCGCCTAAGCGCCAGTTCAATACTGAAGCAGATAAGATTTTGGATGACTTTAGGCAGTTATTTTGACAGTGTTAAGAAGTTATCAGGCCTTCTAGAAGACTGGAAGTTACTCCTAATACATAGGACATGTGATACAATGCATCTGGACACGGGAAAACAGTTTTAATCCCGAAGAGGTGCAATCCAAAATGAAGAGGTGCGAAGACTTGGTCACGGACTTCGGCACCTAGGCGCCACAGTTACCTTCTAGAAGATACATTGTATTTGGACGAATTTTGAAGAGATGCCTTAAGCAACCCCTGGTCAAATTTGAAGCTCTATAAATAAGAGTCAATTCTACAGAGAAAAGTGCACCCTAAAGCCCCTTCTAGCACCCTATAGTTTCCAAGCACATATATCTCCTCTAGTCCCCCTCTAGCATCCAAACATTTTAGGGAGCCACTTTCTTTAGTATTTAGTGAGTTTGTTTTGAGTGTTACTACATAATTCCTTGAGTAGTAAGTGTGAGTTTTCAAGTATTGTTGGTGTTGAAGTCTTGTACCTTGTATTGGAATCAGTAGGAGTCAGCGAATCACTTGAAGGAACATTCCAAATAAGTATTTGTAACTTGGTTCAAAATTTTATAAATATGTTTTGTTTTGTAAATTCAATGTGTTCTGAGTAGTTAGTTTTCTTTCTCCTTTCAACTATGAACAGATAATAAGATAATTAAATTTTGTTGGAGAACTTAACTTAGAATATTTATAAAAATAGTGATGATATTAATACCTGATCTTATTTTACTTTTTAAATTACTTAAAATATTTATAAAAATTGTGATGATATTAATATCTGATCTTAATTTACTTTTTAAATTGGCCATTTAAATTGTTAAAATCTGTTGAAGAATTCTGAGACCTATCCGGAGATGGGTTCTTAACTAGTAGATATCACATGAATCCTTGGGTAATCAAAGGCTATATGCTGGTTATTCAAGGTGAAGTGCAAATAAATAGGGAGATATTGTTTATTGGGCATAAAATTGATTAGTTTTTAGAGTGACAGACTAAATTCTAATAATTTAGTTTATAGAAAGGGAACGGGTCACTCGTTAGGGCCGACCATAGCCACCCTTGGACATCTAAGTCTTGTGAGCTTGAGATTAACCCATTCTACTAATAAAACATCCTGAACCGATCTAAAGATTAACCAATGTTCTTTATACTATTGAGCAAAGGTAAAGAATATGAATGCTTCTATTTGGCACAATACCAAAATCTAAGTTCTCCACAAATGATAAATATTTTGAAAAATCTTGGATTAGTTGAAAAGGAGGAAATTGTTTCATTTATACTTGCATTAATCTTTAATTTATTACTGCTTACTTACATTTAGTAGAAATTTTATTAAATTTTAAAAATCTGAATTTTGAAAAGAAATAAAAATAAGAATTACTTTTAATTTGAAAATCTTATAAATTTTTTAAATTAATTTTCTTGTAATCTTCCCTGTAGGATCGATAACTAGGACTCCAATAAAGCCCTGTATTACTTGAAATGATACTTATACTTAAGTTTGAAATTGTGACTTTTATAATAATTGTTATAAATATTTAAATAAAAATTCATAAATTCTTACATAAGTAAAAGTCGGACCGCATCAAGTTTTTGGCGCCGTTGCCGGGGAAGATAAGGAAGAAAGTTAAAAAGACAATTCTTACATTTCTCAAATTAAAATAATTTATACACTTTTATTTCTTTAAAAATAAATAAATATATATATATATATAAATACTAAAAGATTTTAATTTATTTTTATGCGTAGTTCTAGATCTGAAGGATTACTACCTTTTGATTCTGAATTAGAAAGAACAGTTAAAAGAATTAGAAAAGGAAAACAAATTCAAAAATATCAGGAAATGGCTAACTTACATAACAATAATCAAAATCTAATAGAAATTAATGAACAAAATGTTTATAAACCATTAAAGGATTATGCAAACCCTACAGCTGATGAACTTCATATTAGTATTTAAATGCCTGCTGTAGATGCTAATTCTTTTGAGCTTAAACCTTCTATTATTCAAATGATTCAAAATAATCAATTTGGAGGAACACCAAATGAGGATCGAAATTTACATCTTGCTAGTTTCTTAGAACTTTGTGCTACCTTTAAATAATAATGTTTCTGATGATGCTATTAGGCTTAGACTCTTTCCTTTTTCCTTAAAAGATAAAGCAAAGATGTGGCTTAATTCATTAGCAACTTGTTCTATTAAAACTTGGGCATATATGACACAAAAACTCCTTGCTAAATATTTTCCTTTTTCTAAAACTGCTAAATTAAGAAATGATATTACTTCATTTATGCAATTTGATGGAGAAACAATTTATGAAGCATGGGAAAGATTTAAAGAACTATTAAGAAAATGTCCCCATCATGCTTTACCAGATTGGTTAATTATTCAAACATTTTATAACAGACTTATTGGATCACTTAGATTTATTATAGTTGCTGCTGCTGGTGGTTCTTTAATGGCTATGACATTTGAAGAAGCTTATCCTTTAATTGAAGAAATGGCTAACAATAATTTTCAATGACCTTCTGAAAGGGTTAATCCTAAAAGAATGACAAGTATTCAAGATAATGAAGCCTTTTCTATTTTAGCTTCACAAGTGGCTGCGATATCTAAAAAATTGGATAATTTTGCTATTAAGTAATGATAATTCTGCAAATACTGATGATTCTCAAATAATAGAAATTTTGCAAGCTATTGCTAGTAAAACTAATAACCCTTATTCTAATTATTATAATCCAGGTTGGAAAAATCACCCTAATTTTAATTGGAATAATGGACATCAACAATGGAGTAATAATCAACTTAATCCAACCAGAAATTGGAACAATCAAGAAAATTCAATATTTAGACCAACTTATCCTCCTGGTTTTAACAATCAGTAGAAAAAGTTATCTTTAGAAGAATTGATCTTGCAACTAGGTAATCAGCTACAAAGTCAAAACACTGTTATTCGTAATATTGAGAATCAGATGGGTCAAATTGCTAATTTTATTAATTACAGACCTCAAGGAACACTGCCTAGCAATGTCGAAATTAATCCAAAAGAAACTGAAAAAAATCATGAACAAGCAAAAGTTGTACAACTTAGAAGTGGAAAGGAATTAAAAGAAAAGATTCAGAATGAAATTGAAAAAGAGAGCAAGTTGAAGAGATTGAAAAACCTAAAGAAACTCTTTCTCTAAGTAAATATCAGACTGTAATTCTTATTAAAGTGGAAGTTTAAAGACCACCACCACCTTTTCCTCAAAGACTAAAACAGCAGAAGCTTGACCATCAATTTTCTAAGTTCTTTGAAATTTTTAAGAAACTTACCATCAACATTCCTTTTACTGAAGCTTTGGAGCAAATGCCAAGCTATGCAAAATTTATGAAGGATATTTTAAGTAAGAAACAAAAAATTGAAGCTTATGAAGCTGTTGCATTAAGTGAAGAATGTAGTGCAATAATTCAGAAGAAACTACCTCAAAAACTTAAAGATCCTGGAAGCTTCACTATACCATATGCTATTGGAGAAAAATTTTGTGGAAAAGTCTTATGTGATTTAGGAGCAAGTATTAATCTCATACCATTTTCTATCTTTTGAAGGTTAGAATTAGGAGAGATTTCTCCCACCACTGTAACATTTTAGTTAGCTGATTGATCTATCACTTATTCTAAAGGAGTTTAAGAGGATGTTCTTGTTAAGGTGGATAAATTTATCTTTCCTGTGGATTCCATTGTACTGGATATGGAAGAAGATAAATAAATACCTATTATTTTAGGGGGACATTTTCTAGCTACCGGACGTGCTATGATTGATGTGCAAAAATGAGAATTAATGATGAGAGTTAATGATCAAGAGATAACATTTAATGTTCTGAAATTAATGAGGTATCCTGACAAAGAAAAATGCTATCAGATGGATATTTTTTATTATATAATTGAAAAGCATTATCAAGAAAAATGTAAGGTCATTTCTGAAGAAAAAGATGATGAATTTGTGTTATATAATGAGTCAATAACTGAAGAAATTGAAGAAGTGAATGAAGAAAATTTGTCTGAAGAAACTCATTATATTCATGATAATTGGGAAATTTTAGACACAACTAAAAATGATATACTTTTGCCCTCAATTGAAAAAGCCCCTGAACTGGAATTAAAAATGTTACCTGCACATTTAAAGTATGCATTTCTTGGAAATTCATTAACTTTACCTGTGATTATATCTTTAGAACTAAGCAAAGATCAAGAAGAAAAATTAATAGGAGTTCTGAAGAATTATAAGAAAGCTTTTGGTTGGACTATTGCAGATATAAAAGGAATAAGCCCTTCGATACGTATGCATAGGATTTTAATGGAAGAAAATTGTAAACCCACTATTGAACCTCAAAGAATATTGAACCCAAATATGAAAGAGGTTGTTAAAAAAGAAATTTTAAAATGGTTAGATGCTGGAATTATTTATCCTATTTCGGATAGTCGATGGGTAAGTCCTATTCATTGTGTTCCGAAGAAAGGAGGAGTAACTGACATTGTTAATAAAAAAATGAATTAATTCCTACAAGACAAGTTGTTGGATGGCGAATTTGCATTGATTATCAAAAATTAAATAACGCCACTAGAAATGATCTTTTTTCTTTACCTTTATTGGATCATACGCTAGATAAACTAGCTGGACACTCATATTTCTATTTTTTTTGATGAATATTCTGGTTATCATCAATTACCCGTTGCTCCTGAGGACCAAGAGAAAACAACATTTACAAGTCTTTATGTAATGCACCTGCAACTTTTCAAAGATGTATGATGTCAATATTCTGTGATCTAATTGCTAAAGGAATTGAAGTATTTATGGACGATCTTTCATTTTTTGAAACTTTTTTTAAGTCTTGCTTGGAAAATATAACAAAAGTTTTGAAAAGATGTGAAGAAACAAATTTGGTTCTAAATTGGGAAAAATGTCAATTTATGGTCACAGAAGGAATTGTACTTGGACATAAAATTTCACAAATAGGTATGGAAGTTAATCAGGCAAAAGTGAAAATTATTGTTGAACTTCAACCACCTACTACCGTTACTGATGTGAGAGGTTTTATGGGTCATGCTGGATTTTATAGGACATATATAAAGGATTTTACTAAAATTGCTAAACCTCATTGTCATTTATTAGAAAAAGAAGCTAAGTTCAAATTTAATGAAGATTGTTTGAATGTGTTTAATATTCTAAAAGAAAAATTAATCACTGCACCTGTTATTGTTGCACCTGATTGGATTAAACCTTTTGAATTAATGTGTGATGCAAATGATTATGCAATTGGAGCTGTATTGGGACAAAAATATGAGAAAATTTTCAAAGTTATATATTATGCTAGCAAAACTCTTAATGAAACTCAAATAAATTACACTACTACTGAAAAAGAGCTTTCAGCAATAGTATATGCCTTGGATAAATTTAGACCTTATCTTCTTGGAACGAAATGTATCGTACATACTGATCATTCTGCTATTAAGTATTCAATGTCTAAAAAGGATGCTAAACCTAGATTGATCAGATGAGTTTTACTTTTACAATAATTTGATTTTCAAATAGTGGACAGAAAAGGAACTGACAACCAAATTGCTGATCATTTATCAAGAATAAAAAATAATAATGAGAAGATTTATGAAGAAAACATAAATGAGAAATTCCCTGATGAACAATTATATGTTATTCAAGGATTACAAATGCCTTGGTATGCAGATATAGTTAACTATTTAGTTAGCAATATTTTACCATACGGGTTGGATAACAAATATATTAAGAAATTCAAGAATGATTCTAAATCATATATTTGAGAAGATCTTTATTTATTTAAAATAGGAAGAGATTATGTGATTCGAAGATGTGTACCTTATGAAGAAACTTTTGCAATTATTCAAAAATGTCATGATTCTGAATTTGTAGGACACTTTGGAGTGAATAAAACTGTATTTAAAATTTTAAATTATGGATTTTATTGGCCTACATTATTTAAAGATGTTGGAAATTATGTGAAAACTTGTGATCGATGTCAAAGAATGGGGAATATATCCAGAAGAGATGAAATGCCTCTAAACTATATATTAGAAATTAAATTTTTTGATGTATGTGGTTTAGACTTTATGTGACATTTTGTACCATCATCTGGAAAGATTTATATTTTATTAGCAGTTGATTATGTTTCAAAGTGGATTGAAGCTGTATCTTTACCAAACTGTGATTCCAAAAGTGTTTCGAAACTTTAAAGAAAATGAATTTTACAAGATTTGGAATGTTGATCACTAGAAAATATATTAAGAATTTCATACTAATTTTATATGAAATTGCACTTTAAAGAAATGTATTTTCTTTGTTTTATTGCAGGAATGAAGATTTATAAGTACTGAAGGCAAAAAGCACAAAAGAAGCAAATTTGGAGCAAAAAGGACTCAATTTGATGAAAATTAAACTATCCCGCCGATGGCGAGATTTAGGCCGCTGAAGGCTAGTTTTTTCCGAAGGATTTTTAATATATTATAAGAAGCTCGCTGAAGGTAAGATCGCGAGGTTAGCCCGTCTTCTAGAAGCCCGGCGACGGCGAGATCGAGCCGCCGACGGCGAGACAGTTGAAAAGAGCCAAAATACATTGAACTTGGATGCTTTTTGAAGAGGTGCTTAAGCAACTTTTGGAGATTTGACCCTTCTATAAATAGAGACGAATTCTAGTCAGTTGGTGTGTCAGTTTTTGTCATTTGTGTGGAAGTTAAGTGTAACTTAAGAGTCTTTTGAGTGAGTAGATTAAGTTTTTATCATTTTGGTGTGCTGTACTAGAAGGAAGAGTCAAAGGAACTTCAAGAATCTGCTTGGGGAGAAAAATTGAGATAAGTATATTTGTTATTTGTTTGTTAACTTTAATGAAATCCATGCTTATGAAAATAGAAATTGTGCTAATTTTTAACTTAAATCTTAATTTACTTTCAATCTGGCCAATTGATTTGTTAATATATGTTAAAATATCAACTATAGTAAAGATTACATCCAAGATTTAGGGAAGTCAAAAGCCTTGGAAGGAGGGTGCAAATAAATAGACAAATATTAACTATTGGGGGTAGAATTTGACATTTTAGTGTGACAGACTAAAATATTCAATTCGGTCTTATTGTTTGAGAGCTGAAGTGTAGATGTTAGGCCTCAGGCGAGGGGAACGTGGGAGCTCTGAAGTGGCAGTCGGTATCCTCCCAGCCTAGCCGCAGATTCAGTAATCAAACATAAGACTAGTCGATGTTCTTTTCACTTGGACCAAAGAGTAAAGAATAGGAATGCTCCTATTTGGCACAATATAATTAAAAACTTATTTAATTCTTCATTCACTTAATTCTATAAAACAAGGAGAAAGATACTTTTCTGAAATATTATATTCAACCTTAAGCATTAGTTTATTTTACTTTAAGTCTTCTTAATTTCCGTATACTAGATTAGTAAGTAAGTTTACTTTAATTTGTCTTTGAAATTTTCTAACTTCCCTGTGGGATCGATATCTAGGACTCCATTAGAGCTCTATATTACTTGATAACGATACTTATACTTGCATAGTATCCACAATATAAATCATAAAATCCATAACAGAATTGTCAGAATATATTCAGTGCGGATCAAGTTTTTGGCACCGTTGCTAACTTTTAATATCACAGTTGTAAGTATAAATATAGAAAAGTGGATCAAGTTTTTGGCGTCGTTGCTGGGGAAGTGAAGTAAAGTAATTATTAAAGTAATTAATAGAATTATTAAAAAAAATTACTAGAGCAACGAACTATTTTAAATATTACTTAAAAATTGTATGCGTAAATTTAAAAACGAAAATTTAATACCTTACGATTCAGAATTAGAGCGTACAATTAAAAGAATTAGAAAACAAAAGAGAGAAATTATAAATTTAACACAAATGACAAATAATCCAGAAATTGAAAATATAAAGAGACTATGTCAACCCTACATTAGATGAAATTCACCTAACTATTCAAAAACCTGATGTAGCTGCTAATTCATTTGAACTTAAACCTGTAATTATCCAAAAGGTACAAAATAATCAATTTAGTGGTTCACCTAATGAAGATCCTAATTTACATCTTGCTAGTTTTTTGGAACTATGTGCTACTTTTAAATATGAATGAGTATCTAATGATGCTATAAGACTTAGGCTTTTTCCTTTTTCTTTAAGGGATGATGCTAAGATGTGGTTAAATTCATTAGCACCTGGATCAATTAAAACTTGGGGAGAATTATCACAAAAATTTCTATCCAAATTTCCTCCTTCGAAAACTGCAAAACTTAGAAATGATATAACATCTTTTAGTCAGTTTGATGGAGAATCCATATATGAAGCTTGGGAGAGATTTAAAGAACTTCTTAGAAAATGCCCACATCATGCATTACCAGATTGGTTAATTATACAAACTTTTTACAACGGATTAGTAGGATCTTTTAGATCAATCATTGATGCTGCTGCTGGAGGTTCATTAATGTCAAAACCATTTAATGAAGCCTATCGTTAATAGAAGAAATGACTACTAACAAATTTCAATGGCCTACTGAAAGAATAAATCCTAAAAAGATAGCTAGTGTTCATGAAAATGATGCAATATCTATGTTAGCTTCTCAAATTGCTGCAATATCAAAGAAATTAGATCATTTTAGAATGAATTACTCTCCTACTATATTAGAAGAAAACTCATCTGGACAAATTATAGATTCTCAATCTCCTTAAGAAACTATGAATTCTATTAATAATAGACTCAATAATCCTTATGCGAATTATTATAATCCTGGTTGGAAGAATCATCCAAATTTTAATTGGAATAACATTACAGCTAATCAATAATGGATGAACAACTCTATAGGAAATCCACCTAATCAAGGAAATACAAATTATAAACCATCTTATCCACCTGGATTTAATAACAATCAATTTAAAGATAATACGTTATCTATAGAAGAATTAATATTAAGTATGGGTCAGCACTTGCAAAATCAAGGAAATTAATTACAAATTCAAGGAAATCAATTACAAAATCAAGGAAAAACAATTAAAAATATTGAAACTTAACTTAGACATATCGCTACCGCACTTAACAATAGAATTCCTGGAACTTTTCCTAGTAACGTGGAAATAAATCCTAAAGACTAAGGAAAAGAACAAATTAAAGCGATACAACTAAGAAGTGGAAAAAAGTTAGAAACTAAAATTCAGAAAGAAACAGAAAGTAAAAATGAGGAAGTGGAAATTAAGAAAGAAAAGGATCACCAAGATCAAAACATAGAATATCCATTGATCCCTACGAAAATATCTATAGAAAAGCCACCACCACCATTTCCTCAACGACTTAAACAACATAAAAAAGATAAGCAATTTGCTAAATTCCTTGAAATTTTTAAAAAATTAACGGTAAATATTCCTTTTGTAGAAGCATTAGAACAAATGCCTAATTCTATAAAATTTATGAAAGATATTTTAAATAAAAAAAGAAAATTTACAGATAATGAAACTGTTGCACTTAGTGAAAAGTGTAATGCAATTATTCAGAAAAAGCTTCCTGAAAAATTAAAAGATCCTGGTAGTTTCACTATACCTTGCGTTATTGGAGAAAAATTTTATGGAAAAGCTTTGTGTGACTTAGGAGCAAGCATAAATCTAATGCATCTATCAATTTTTAAAAGATTAGAATTAGGAGAAATTTCACCAACTTCAGTAACTCTTCAGTTAGTTGATCGTTCTGTGACTTATCCTAAGGGAGTTATTAAAGATGTGTTAGTAAAAGTGGATAAATTTATCTTCCCGGTAGATTTTATTGTTCTAGATATGGAAGAAGATAAAGAAAATCCAATAATATTAGGAAGACCCTTTTTAGCCACTGGAAAAGCTATAATTGATGTTCAGAAAGGAGAATTGACTATGAGAGTAAACGATCAAAAAGTAACTTTTAACATAGCAAAATTAATGAAATATCATGCTTTAGAAAAAGATGATGAATTTTTTCGAATGGAAATACTTGAAAATTTGCAAATTGAACATTTTAAAGTAAATTATGAAGAAAAGTTAGAAAAAGAATATATAGAATTAATTGAAGAAGCAGATAATGAAAAACTAGATTATATACAGGAAAAATTCGAAATGTTGGATAATACTGAAAAACGCTGAAAAGAATATAGTTCCGTCAATAATTAGACCTCTTGAACTTGAATTAAAAATTTTACCTAATCATTTAAAATATGCTTATTTAGGTAACCATTCAACCCTACCAGTTATTATATCAGCTGAATTGAATGAATCACAAGAACAGAAACTGTTAGACACATTAAAAAATATAAGAAAATTTTTTGTTGGACTTTAGCAGATATTAAAGGAATTAGTCCTTCAATCTGTATGCACAAAATTATTTTAGATAAGGAACATAAGCCAAGAGTCGATCCTCAAAGGAGATTAAACCCAATAATAAAAGAAGTAGTCAAGAAAGAAATATAAAAATGGTTAGATAATGGTATTATATATCCTATTTCGGACAGTGCTTGGGTAAGCCCAATTCACTGTGTTCCTAAGAAAAGAGGAGTGACAGTAAAAGCTAATGAAAATAATGATTTAATACCTATAAGACAAGTTACTGGATGACGTATATGTATTGACTATAGAAAATTAAATGCAGCCACCAGGAAAGATCACTTCTCATTACCATTTCTAGACCAAATGTTGGATAGATTAGCCGGACATAAATATTTTTGTTTTTTAGATGGATATATCGGTTATCATCAGATACCTATTGCTCTTGAGGATCAAGAGAAAACTACATTTACTAGTCCTTATGGAACATTTGCTTTTCGAAGAATGTCTTTTGGATTATGTAATGCACCTGCAACATTTCAGAGATGTATGATGTCTATATTTAGTAAATTAATTGATGATGGAATAGAAGTATTTATGGATGATTTCTTTGTATTTGGAACGTCATTTGACGCATGCTTGAATCATCTTGAAAAAGTATTAGAAGTATGCGAGAAAACTAATTTAGTTCTAAATTGGGAGAAATGTCAATTTATGGTTGCAGGAGGAATTGTATTAGGGCATAAAATTTCAGAAAATGACATGAAGTAGACCCTGCAAAATTTCAAGTTATAGCTAAATTACCACCTCCAACTATAGTAAGAGGGTTAAGAAGTTTTCTTGGACATGCTGGATTCTACAGACGCTACATAAAAGATTTTTCAAAAATTACTAAACCTCTATGCCAACTTTTAGAAAAGGATAAGAAATTTGAATTCACAACTGAATGCTTAATGCTTTTGAAATATTAAAAGATAAATTAATCACAGCACCAATAATAGTTTCACCTGATTGGGAGAAACCATTTAAACTTATGTGTGATGCTAGTGATTATGCTATAGGAGCAGTACTTGGGCAAAGATATGATAAAATTTTCAAAGTCATATACTTATGCTTAGTAAAACTCTTAATAATGCTGAAATGAATTATACAGTTACTGAAAAAGAATTATTAGCAATTGTTTATGCCTTTGATAAATTTAGGCCTTATCTAATTGGAAATAAATGTATTGTGCATACTGATCACTCTGCTATTAAATATCTAATGCAAAAGAAAGATTCCAAACCAAGATTAATTAGATGGATATTTCTAATGCAAGAATTTGATTTTGAAATCATTAACAAAAAGAGAACTGATAATCAAATAACAAATCATTTATCAAGGCTAGAATATAATGAATTATCTGATACTGATAATGAAATTACTGACAATTTACCTGACGAACAATTATACAATATAAATGAGTGGAAAATACCATGGTATGCTGATATAGTAAATTATATTGTAAGTGATATTTTACCACCTATGTTAACTTTGCAACAACGAGAAAAAAATCATTCATGATGCTAAAACATATTTTTGGGATGAACCATATTTATATAAGCAATGTAAGGATCTTATAATTAGAAGATGCGTACCTTATGAAGAAATAGAACAAATCATTCGAAATGTCATGATTCGATTTTGGAGGACATTTTGGAACGAGATAAAGCTTGCTTATAAAATTTTACAATCTAGATTTTATTGGCCTACTCTTTTTAGAGACGTTTATAGATACATAAAAACTTGTGATAGATGCCAACGAGTAGGAAATATATCTAGAAGAAATGAAATGCCTCTAAATTTTATATTAGAAGTCGAAATTTTTGATGTTTGGGGATTAGATTTTATGGGACCATTTGTTCCTTCATTTGGAAATTCATATATATTAGTTGTTGTTGATTATGTTTCTAAATGGATTGAAGCACAAGCTTTACCTCGATGTGACGCTAAGAGTGTTTCAAAGTTTCTAATGAAAAATATTTTTACTAGATTTGGAATGCCAAGAGTGATTATCACTGACGGAGGTTCTCATTTTAGAAATAAATAATTCAAAAATTAGTAGAAAAATTTAACATTATTCATAAGATATCAACTGCTTATCATCCACAAACCAGTGGATTAACTGAAGTTTTAATCGAGAGATTAAACGTATTTTAGAAAAGATTGTAAAACCTAATAGATTGGATTGGTCTATAAGGCTAGACACAGCATTATAGGCATACAGAACTGCTTATAAAACTCCGATTGGAATGACTCCTTACAGGCTTATTTATGGAAAGACTTATCACTTACCAGTTGAATTAGAACATAAAGCTTATTGGGCAATTAAAGAATTTAATTACAATCTGAAATAAGCTGGTGAGAAGAGATTATTGCAAATGAATGAATTAGAAGAATTAAGAAATGAATCTTATCATAATGAAAGAATTTATAAAGAAAAAAATGAAATTATGGCATGATCAGAAGATTAACCGGAAGAATTTTGAGCCAGGACAAGAAGTTATTCTTTATAATACAAGATTAAAATTATTTCTTGGGAAATTGAAATCTCGATGGTTAGGGCCTATCACTATAACTCAAATATTTTCATATGGAACTATAGAAATTGAAGATCCAAAAACTGGGCATAGATTTAAAGTAAACAGACACAGATTAAAATCTTATTTTGAAGGAATAAGACCAAACTTTAAAGAGATTTTAATGCTCAGTCAACCTGATTACTAACTAAATTAGGTCGGGCTGACGACGTTAAACCAAGCGCTTAATGGGAGGCAACCCATAGTAGTTATTAATTATGATCTATTTATTAAAGTTATTGAAAAATTAAAATATAGAAGGAATTCTACTCATTTTACTTTTTAGAATCATCACAAATTTGAATCTATACAAAGAAATTAGAAAATATTCGGACCGAAGCGAAAAATTGGGCAATTTACTTAATCTCGCCGATGGCAAGATCGAACCCGCCGACAACGAGATTGGTGCGCCCAATTTCAGTTTAAATTAATTAACTATCCCGCCGACGGCTAGATAGTTCAAAAGTGGTTTTTGTGAGTTATTTTACGGTTTTAGACGGTTCTAAGGGCATTTCTCTATATAAAACATTTAAAACTTCATTTTCATACTGTCTTCTTCCTTAGAAACGACTAGAGTCCCTCCAAAATAATTTATTATGGCCTCCAAACTACTTGAAACCACGAAATCTAGAGTTTTTAACCGACGAAAGTTCGTTAGTTCTGAGGCTTAGCGACTATTCAACAAGGTTTTGATGAAGAAACGTCTTATTAAGGAAAGAGGATTCGTAAACAGAGGACGGAGAATTCAATAACATCAATTGAAGAAATGATTGTTCAGCGACATTGAGAGGTATTCTGCTATACCACATCTGCTGCAGTTATCCCAGTAGTCAAAGAATTCTACTCTAATCTGCATGCGATCCATAATGGAAGTGTTTACGTAAGAGGCAGATGGGTAACTTTCACTCCTTCTCGGATAAATGAATTATACTCGATTGAGAATACCCCTGTTTGCCACTATTCAAATTTTGTTCCTACAAGCTACAACATGAATGAGATCTACAGATATCTGACCGACGAACCTGACGATTGGGAATTACGAGAAGACGAGTACGTTAGTTTTTCTACGTCACTTCTTAACCCCGTCTCAAAGCATTGGCATTTCTTCATTTCATCAAAGTTACTACCCACTATGATGGTAAACAAAGTTTCGAAGGAATGCGCAATCTTAAATTACTGTATTCAATCTGGATTGCCTATTGATGTTGGATCTATTATTGTGAAGTCTGCATTAGGATTAATTGTGCATGGGTCAATTCATGGACTTGGACACCCATTAACTATATTTGCTTTGTGTAGTCTGTTCCAAGTTTCCTACGAAGCTTGGGAAAAAGTGTTATTGCCTTGGAAACCATTAGATCCGACAGATATGTTTCCTACATTAGATAATAATGATGATGCAGTAATTATTTCTGATCAAACATCCCAAAACAATCCTTTAGTTAAACCCCTGACTGATAGAACGAACCTCATTTTACAAAAACTTAAAGGATTGGAGAAGGAATTACAGACTGTGATGAATTCTATTGATAATATCTCTGATTTATTCGATCACATTGATTGGAGAATGAAGGAGCACTTTGACCATACAGGACACCTGGAGGCAAGTTTTATACGACTATTGAGACAAAATGGTGGATTGAAGAAGATTCTACTGCAGAATTCCCTTTCAGGCCTTTCTATAATTTATTTGTGCACCTGCGTTCTATTGGAAACATTAGAGAAGAGAACAGTTCAGATTCAGAGGAGTAGCAGAGATTTCTATTCATATTATATGTATGTGTGTTAATGTGAATTTAGTTTTTGATTTAGTTTGAACTTTACGTAGATAATCTCAGTATAGATGAGATTGTATGTTGTTTGTTTAGTCTCAGCATTTAGAGTATAGTGGTGTGGATTGCAATGCTGAGTTAGATGTGTTTGGGTTAATTTGATAAGTAAATTGTTAGTTATGTAGTGTTTGAAGTTTGTAAGTTCATGGATTTCATTTATAAAGTTATAATGTTTATGTTGTGTGAATTTATGTGTTAGTATCTAATCTTAATAAAAATAATAATAAATATATCAAATTTAGTGACCGGAACAATGAACAAGGCTTAATCTAAGTAGAATATAATTGAAAAATTAAAAAAATATTAAATTTTCGGAAACCTCACCGACAGCGAGAGAAATCCCGCCGACGGTGAGATTTTCCCGAAATTTTGGCCTTGGTGAATTAATTAGCTCGCCGACAGCGAGATCGCGAAATATCCTTTATTTGACCGGTCAACCGACACTATTCATCGTCTTCCTCCTCAAAAACTTAAAAAAACCAACCTAGGGCTTGTGGAATCTTGGATTTGAAGAGATTTCAACATATTTTGACACCGAATTTTATCTTCCCTTGGTAAGAGCTTCACTCCTATGTAAAAATTTTTGCTTTTCACCATGAATTTCTTCTACATTGAGAAATTTTGGAAAAATTCGAAATGAGAAGAAAAGAATTAGAAGAAATTCAAGAAACTTGATTTAGATTGATTTTGGTAACTATTGGAAGCCATCTTAGTAATATTTAGAAGTTTAGTTAAGAATTTTTGTGAATTTCACAGATCGAAAAATGGCTCCACGTCAAAAGAGAAGATTGGATTATGACGAAACTCGTTTTGTGAATGCAAGGGCACAATCAAGATATTTTCACAATATTCAAGCCAGAACATGCATTCAAGATCGAGTTTTCAAAAGTCCTGGAGGTGAAGTGAAGCGAATAATTAAAGAAAGAGGATGAGAAAATTTACGTTTCATAACTAACGAAGCGCTGTGGAAGTGGTAAAAGAATTCTATGCGAACCTGACACAGGCTGAAGATGCACCGGTTAAGGTTAGAGGATTTTTTGTGGAATTCAGCGATGCAAGAATAAATGCTTATTACGAGATAAGAGACACCTACAGCAGCGAGTATGAAACTTTTGGAACTATGGAAGGACCACTAGAAGAGGTGATCAACTTTCTCACTGACGGGAAAAGAGTTTGGAAAATGAAGCAGCGAGAACGGGTAAACTTCCCTCTTTCTATGTTGAATGCATCATCTAAAGCTTGGCACTATTTTATTTGTTCTACATTGTTACCTACTTACCACCATAGTGAGGTAACAAGAGATGAAAGCGATTCTGAATTTCTGTATTCAGAACCAAAAAAGTATTAATGTGGGAAGTATAATTTATAAGAATATATTAGCCACATCAAGAAGTGAAAGTGGAGGAGGGCTAGGACATCCCGGTCTTATCTATACACTCTGCCAATTATCTGGGGTAGAGGCAAGAGATGATGAGGAATGGGTGGAGTCTATGAAACCCATTACTCTGGCTAATAATAAGAAATATGAATCCCACGAAGGATGGAGATCTGGAACAAGGAGCTATGTACCTTCTTTAAGTAGAGATATTCCCTCTACCAGTTATGACCCTCCTCCCTACAGCACTCCTACCCTTCAAGATTTGATGAATGAGATGACTTTACAGAGGAAAAGTTTTGAGAAAATAGAAGAAAAACTGGAGCATATTGATCAGAGAATTGGAAGCTTGGAAAGAAGACATGATTATGACAGTGAGTATCTCCAAAGACATTCAGAGTATGAGATAGCCTATTATGATGCTGAAAATCGTTACAGGAGAGGAGAGCTTGATGTAGTATTTCCTGAGTGCCCCCGATATACTCATTATCAGCCTAATCCATCCACTGATCAAGGAAATGACGATATAGTTTGAGACTTTGATGCAGAAGATTAGATGTTATGTTTATTTGTTTAGCTATAGATTCTGATGTTATTATTGTTTGTTTGTTGTTTTACATTTTAGTATTGATGTTTTATTTTATGAACTTTATTAAGATGTAGCGTAGATTGTGTTGACCTCATTTTTGATGAGGTCTTCTCTTCCTTCTTTAGTGATTAGGATCTAGCCTTAGGCTTTTCCTTTGACCATCCTAGAGGACTAGAATTGGGACCCACCCCTTAGAAATTTGAACCACTTCTTGCCTCCCTACAAACCCCACAAGCTTGATTGTAGACCCCTAATCACCTAGAGGGTTGAAATCAAATGTGAATGTTTAAAGGATGAGTTCCCTATAGGACTCTTTGGCCTTAGGACCACCCTGGGTGGCTTGGTCTGGTGAAGGTTGACTTACACACTCACTACACCCACACTCTACACTCTCACACACGCAATCCAAATCCTAAAACCACACCCATACCCAACTTGACTCCTTGACTCATGTAGGTAATTCATATGGATGGACCTTAACCCCTAAGCCCCTGGCTAAGAGGGTTAGGAACAACATAGTGAATGCCTCAAATGAGTCCTCTCATGGCTCATATAAGCTTAATATGACTTCATGGATCAACCAAAGTGTTTCCATTTCACTCATATTTGATCAATCTTCTTTTTTCCGAAATTTCAATTTTTGACCCCGGGGACCCTACACCTATCAAACCTACCAAAAACCCTTAAAATTGCCCAAATCCTCTAAAATTTCCAAATCACCCAAAATTCCCCAAAATTAACCTTGAACAATTCCTCACCAATCAAATTGATCATCCATAGCCAAAAATACCAAAAATTCCAAAAGTACCCCCCAATACCCTCCTAATACCCAAAATACCCCTCTTAGCCAAAAAATCCAAAAAATCAGAAAATTCCCAGAAAAATCTAGAAAATCCCAAATATTCCCAATTTCATTTTTTCCAACTACACCATGGTCCAATTTTGTCAATTTACCCCATTTTTACCAAAACCCCCAATTTAGCCCATTCTTAACCCAAGTGAACCCAATGTCAAACCAAACCTATCCAATTGACCCCAATTTTGGTCCAATTCAATTCTAAACTTCAATTTAATATCCACCATATCAATCTAGAGCAAATATAAGTCCAATTTTATTGACATTTGAATCCAATTTCACTTTTGACCTTAAAGCCCAATTTAGACCCATGACCCAAACTTAGCCCAAACCAAACCAATTCAACTTCAATTGACCTCAAACCTTTTCTAAACCTTCTCTAACATCCCCACAAACAAAACACTAACATAATTTGACCAAAATTTGGACCCAAACCCCACTCAAATTCAACCCAAAACCAAAAAGCCCAATTTTGACATAAACCTAAACCTAACCCAAATAAGCCCAAGTCCCAAAACCAAAACCCAAACAAAGTTAAAACCTCTTTGAAACACTCCCATAAACATTTCCCAACATTAATTTTACATCAATTTCAACCTTAGCCCAACATTGGCCCAAATTAGCCCAATTTGACCTACATTGGCCCATTTACCAAATGAACCCAAATTCAACCCAATTCAAACCCAAACCACCTCAAATTCATTTGAAATCACTCATGACACATCCCTAAACCAAACCCAACAATTATTTGGCCCAAACTTCTACAAAATTCCCATCCATTAATTCATTCTTAAACCTAAAGGCTCATTCCCTTAAGCCTTCCTAAAAGCCCATCCAAAATGATTTCAAAAAGCCCAAAATCCATCTTGAAGCCCACATGACAATCCTCTATCATCATCCATTTGATAAAACCATCTCCTAAGTTCTAAATCCATTATGGAATAATTCCAAATCAAGCCATATGCCAAATCCCATCAAATCACCCCTAAATTACCAAAATTTCTAAAACCCTTTTTCATGTAAATGACCAAGCTTTGTCCCAAGCCACATGGAGCCATGTGCAAGCCATTTACAAGCCATATGAAGCCATGGAAGGTTTGACATGTGACCAAGCCATTAATGGCAAAAGGAGGGCCCCTTTCCTAATCCTTCATTAAGCCTTTTTAACCATAACCATGTCACACACTAAACCAAGTTTAGCCACCTCACCATGGATGGAGACTTCACCACTCCATGGCAGCTGGCCCAACTGATTCACCCAGCCCAAAACTAGGTCATGGGGAGGTGAACCAAGCCCAAAATCATGGGTTAACCAATTTGAGACCAAAATGAGCCCTTACCCTTTCCATTTCAAGCCATCCTCTTTACACATGGCAAAGCTCGATTGCTGCACAAACCTCTAGCCGACCCACTCGGACCTAAGGGTGACCCATGCCTGCCGCCGGTCGCTCGGATCGCTGGAAAACACCATGACCGAGACCTCGGGAGGAGCCAAACTTTTCAATTCTCGCCTTCGCCGAGTTGTCCCAGCCCAATTGAACACCATGGCCGTTCTTCTCTTGCATGGAGCGGTCGATCCCAAGCCTTAAACCCCACAGGAGGCCCTCCACCCTCTCCTATTTAAACACCACCTCCTCTCGGCCATGAGAGGTGCTCGAACCAAACCTTACCGAAACCCCGCCAAAATTATCCCGGATCACTCTCTACACATAGAGAACTTGATCCCCACTGAAATCCCCTGCCATTTCCTCTCGTGAGCTCGATTTCGCAGTTGAAATTCAAGCCCAAAACCAGGACACTTCACCACGGTGAGCCAATCTCCAAATTGATTGGTCCTACACCTTCACCAGACCAAGAGGAGAAGTTTCCCAGCAAAAGCCCCCTCACCAGGCCAGCCATTGCTTCCAGCCTCCAAGCTTTGTGATCGGGCTTGGTCGAAATCATACCTAAACAATTCACCAGGCCAAGGGACTTCATCTGGAGCTTGCTTGGACCCAATCGAACGTGACACAACTCTCAGATCGAAGCTTCACTTCTCTGAGCAAAGGTATGGACTCACTCTTCCTCCCGAGCTTCCAGAGATTCTCAATTTAGTTTGGGTCAATTTCGATGCATGTTTACCGTATGGATGTGTTCGTCTCTTCAAGACGAATCCATAGAGCATAAGAACTCAAAAATCCGTTGAGAATCGAGTGAGAAATTAGGGTTAAAAGGTTGACGGTCATGGGTTCACACCAGTCGTAGACGATGACTGGGAACCGTTGGATCGCGCGTGTATTGAGCGAACGGCCAGGATCGCGCCGGACGGAGCAATGGGACATGAATAATGGGCCCCTGGAGCGCTGAGTCGGATGGTGGCGCCGAATCAGGAGACGACGCGTGGAGCTTCGGAGCTGCCGAGGTTGACGCGGCGCCGCGTGGATAAGTAGGAAAATAGGGATTTTTCTTATTTATTAAATACCCAGAACTTCAAAAATCCATAACTTTGTGTAGAAAACTCTTAAAAATAAAATAAAAATACCCTCTTGCTCAGTGAACAAAGGAGAATAATGTGGAAAAGAAATCAAGTAATTTCATTAAGTATTTTATTTTTAATGATTTATTTACTCTTTGCACTATTTCAATTCTCCATGCATATAGGAAATTCACCATGGCATGAGACCATAGGGCTTTTGAAGCCTCTGAACTTGGGAACATTCCCTGAATTTTCCAAGGTCAGAGGCCATCCTTATGAGAAGGTATTGATTTTTCAAGTGCATGTTACTGTTTTGAGTATTTTAATTCCAATAATTAGCATGTTGAGAAATAAATTCTAGAAAAATTTGGTGATGTTTCTTATGACCAGAGAGACCTAAGAAAAATAATTTTTGAGCTAATTCACTTTGAACAACCCTAATTGGCCTAAACACCCAAAATTAAACTTTAATTAATTAGGGTTAACCATTCATCAAATTAACTTAAAAACAATTCTCCACTGTCCTCTAGGGATAGGAGAACACCAAATAAAAATTTGAAACCAATTGGACATGATTAACCCCACCAAATGGGTTGATTAAGCCTCTTAAGCAAAATGGGTAAAATCAAACTTTAAAAATTCATAACTCACAAAATACTTTTCAAAAATTCACAAAATTGGTTTTGGAGCTTCTTTCATATCAGAGGAACTTATAAAAATTAAAATTGTAATTTTTTAAAAAAGTTAATTTTTATCATTATTTTAATATTTTTAATAATTAAAAAATAATAAAAATCACAAAAATATTAAAAATCACCAAAATGTCATATTTTGAATTCTAAACACTTAGGAACAAACTAAATATTTTTCTTAAGTCCCTAGGATAAGATATTGAATTTTAAAGCTTTAATGTAAATTTTAATATTAAAAAATATATTTTTCAACATTTTCACTAAAATAATTCTAATAAATCAAAGAAAAATCAGAAAAATATGAAAATTAGTTCTCTGGTTTCCCTAATATCAAAGAGAGTTTTAGAAAATATAAAATTCATTTTTCAACCTTTATTCTATTTTTAAGTTAATTAATACTCAAAAAGTCAAAATAATTATAATAAATAAAATAAAATTCAAAAAATCTCCAAAATTAGTTTAAATGGTCCTCTAGTCATTAGGAGTGCCCCATAATTTTCTTAAGAACAGAAAAATTCCCTTAGTCATCTTATTGAATTTTCCTTGGAAATCCCTATTTTCTACAAAAAATAATTATATAAATAAATTAAATACAGAAAAATCACATTTTCTCCTCTAATGTTTTAATTGACATGTGAGTGAAGCCACATAAAAATTTCAAATTCATTTAAGCTTAATTTAGTGAGTTATGGAATTATTAAGCTTGAAGGGCAAAATGGTAATTAAAATTTTAACCCTTAATTAAAACTTTAGGCTTAATAAAATGAAAGAGTAAAATATTTGATGCTAATCTGATTTGGATGATTGAAATTTAAATAATTAAAGGGTAGAAACCCATCAATCATTTTTAAGAATAAACTTTAATCAATTAATTAATTAAATTTGGAAGATTAGTAAAAAATTGAAATTATTAAAATAGGGATATTATTTAGAAGACATTTGTTCTTTAATTTAAAAATCCCTAAATTAATCACCTCAATAATATTTAATTCCTAATTAAAATGATAATTCAAATTCAAGATTTAAAATACTAAAAGACTTAATCATTAAATTAAATTAATATTAAAACATTTAAATTAAATCCTTCCAAAATTTCAATTAAATTAACACTTTAACAATTAAATTAAATCACCTTTAAAACATGAAAAATAAAATATTGAATTAAAATTAAAACTAAATTAAATTAAATTAAATTAAATTAAAGTTAAAATTAAATTAAATCAAATAAAATAAAATTAAATTAAATTAAATTAAAACATATTAAATTAAATTAAATAAAAAATAAAATCAAATTAAAATAAAAATAAAATTAAATTAAAAATTAAAATAAAATTAAAATTAAAACTAAACCAAGTTAAATTAAATTAAATTAAATTGAATTAAACATAACATCACTTAAGACATAAAGAATTCAAAATAAATCTAAAACAACTTGAACACTATTCCAAACTTAAATCCATTAATTAAAATTAAATTAAAACACAAATCACTAAAACATCAATTTGCCCTTAAAAGCTCTTGTTATCATAACTCCTAGATGGAGTATTAGGTGAAGTGTCACTTCATTCATAGGATATTCAAACATCCTAGTTCACTGAGCAAAAGAACAAAACTTAATTAAACCTCAGATGATTACCTCACCTGATTAATTAAATCCATTTAGACTTAGAACAATCCTAGAGATATTGAAAAGATGTTTAGACTCGTCTTAAGCACTTCCTCAATATGATAGGATATTTATAAGAACAATTGAACTTAATTGTTCTTTGATGAAGAAAATCGTCCTTAAACCAAAATACAAGATCCTAGACGTCATAGGAGATGACTAGCTATAGGATTAGGACTTTGATAGACAATCAAAACCTTTCCCTTAGCTTTACCTAGGTGCTTGTTGAAATATTTAAATGCCTTAACATGTGTTTTAAGTGCAGCTTGGGATGACGGGAAGACCCTCAGAGTACGCTTTTATTTTATTGCAATTTACTTTATTGCAAATGCACTTTACTTTTCTTGCATGATAAACAACTGTTGAATGAAAACCAAAACCTTTAGGGTAGTCCCTAAAACTGAAACCAAAACTAAATTAAAAATCACTGCAAGATAAAATTCACCGCCACAACATCTCAAAATATAAAACAACTCAAAATTTAATCACCAACAGAACAACAAAACTACAATTGCAACTAAATTAAAACGTCTCGTTGAATGATCGGGAATACCTCGGATGATGTAACCCACGCGTTGCTAACGAGATTTCCCACGGTCTAAATGAAAGTGTGGAACTCATTCGATTGAGTTTAGCAAATTCATACGGACTAAGTGAATTCAATGAAAATAACGGTGTCGGGATGACGGAACCGTGGGATCTTAATCGGTTCTGTTATAATCAACTTTAAGATTTGTTTTAATTAAAATATTAAAAAAACACTTGAATTTTAAGATTTCTAAACTAAAACACTTCTCTCATCTCCTGATTTATGACTTCTAAAACTAAACCCCTGCAACAACAAGGAGCTTGGAGCACGGTGGGCAGCACGACCATCTTCGTCAGCAAAACAACTCTACATCAGCAAAACCTTTCCTAGAATTAAATAACCAAGCCATAGGATTTCGAGGTAGTTTGCTTAGTGCAACATAAATCCTTAACTCTTCGTTAGGCATTTGTATAATCATGTTATGCAAATTAAGCCCTAACCAGTCTTAGGACTCCAAGGTAGTTGTTCAGGTACGACATAAACCCTCACATCTTCGAGGCTGTTTGTATGATTATGTCATACGAATATAAGTCCTAATTAACTAAAATTGTCAAGATTGAAATACAAAGATAATATTAGGATTTTTTCAAATCTAAGCCAAACAATAGGATAGTTTGGGAAGCTGCCAAGATTCTTCTTGGATCCTCAGCTTCCCCTACTTCTCTTCCTTTGGATTCTCAAAAATAAAATTGTTCCAAATTCGAGCTAATCCCTATTGAAATTTCTGAAATCCAATCGTTTGAAAACCTTAAACTTTGAAATTCTTGAGAGCAAAACCACTGATCATTATCGAGAGTTTTCTTAGATGATTCCTGTCATTTAAGATGTAATTAACTATAGGGGCTTGTCCTTATAGGGAACTTTAAGAACCCAGGTAATATAAACCACCGCTTAATTCATTTATATTAAGCAGGGGAACTTGTCGGCTTATAAAATTAGTTCGCGGACCAAACGGATGTCACAAATCTCCTAGTTTATTTAATCGAAGCCCCATCATCAAGCAGTGTGTCTATTCTTCGGAATAGATACACGGTTTGTGATGCGGTGCTCGTTTATATAAACTATTTAGGATGTGAGATCGGTTTGATTTTATATCTTAAAACTTTTGATTTTGAAATTACTTTCAAAATCAAATATTATCTTTTAAACTATATATATATATATATATTTAAATTAAATTTAAAATATGAAAATTTGCCGATAATTTCTGTAGGCGACCCCCTTTTCAAAACACATAACCTAAAAATATGCCGACATGATTGTTTTAAAGTTAAAGAGTTTTTAAATTGTTAATGTTTTCAGACTGCTATTATAACTTTGGATTGAATTAGTAAATGTATGTAGATGTAGTATAATATGTTAGTATAAAATGTGGTAGTGTTGTGTTAAACTTCTTTACCCACACTTTCTTTAATATTTGGTGTATAGAAAAATACTAACAGTACAGGTTAATTAAGTAATGGAAAAAGCCTGCAGAACTTCAAAAAGAAGAAATACCTAAAGCTTTCAGGTATGATTTAAATCTTACAGTTTATTTCCTTTTCACCCTTTTTAGATAGAAAAATTTAAGCTTGGGGGAGGGAAAAATACAAATTTAATTATTAAATTGTTCTCAATTTATATTTTCAAAATAATTATAAAATGATTTTTTGAAGTAATTTTAATTCAGTAAACTAGATTTGATTTATTTAATTATTATAGAAAGTTAAAAGAAATACTTTTAATGATTAACTAATTCTTAGATTAAGGATATTTAGTATAAGAGAATAAGAATATAGTTAATTAATTAAAGTAAAGAAAACTATATTTTCAAATATGAAATTCTTAAATATTTAGTTGAGAAAGAAAAGATTGAAACTCAATGAAGTAAAGACTCTAAAATATATATAAGAGAAGTAAATGTTTCTAGTTTCGAATTTAGGAAGAGGAAAATGAAGTTCAAAATTATTAACGAAGCTAACCAAAAATAGTGATCATCACTTAAAAAAATAATAAAAAAGGAGAAGATTGAAAATCAATCCAAGAAATATATATATATATATATATATATATATATATATATATATATATATAAGTATATAAGTGAGGAGAAACTTGAGGAGATGCCTTATAAAAAATTGGCTTCATTTGAATCAACCTAAAGAGCTGAACCTCAATTACATTTCTGAACTTATATATATGGATTAGTATTTTACTAAGTTGTGTTTTCATGAAATTCCAATCATCTAAATATCTTAAGTAATTTAATTATTGAAAAATATAGTTATTCTTGAAATTAATAGAAGACTAGAAATCTTAAACTTGAGAACTAAAATAGCCTTATATCTATAGAATTAGTTTAATTATTTTAAAAATATTTCTATTAAACTTTACTATAATACTTATTTTAATCAAATTCAAAGTATTACTGAATTAAAAAATTTACTACAAAATAATAATTTACTTTTATGTAGTATCTAAATTACTTGAGGACAAGTAATAATTAAGTTTGGGGGAATTTGATCACTAGAAAATATATTAAGAATTTCATACCAATTTTATATGAAATTGCACTTTAAAGGAAATTATTTTCTTTGTTTTATTGCAGGAATGAAGATTTATAAGTACTGAAGGCAAAAAACACAAAAGAAGTAAATTTGGAGCAAAAAGGACTCAATTTGATGAAAATTAAACTGTCCCGCCGACGGCGAGATTTAGACCACTGACGGCGAGTTTTCCCGAAGGAATTTTAATATATTATAAGAAGCTCGCTGACTGCGAGATCAAGCCCGCCGACAGCGAGATCGGCGGTTAGCCCATCTTCTAGAAGCCCGCCGACAACTAGATCGAGCCGTCGACGGCGAGACAGTTGAAAAGAGCCAAAATACATTGAACCTGGACGCTTTTTAAAGAGGTGCTTAAGCAACCTTCGGAGATTTGACCCTTCTATAAATAAAGACGAATTCTAGTCAGTTGGTGGTCAGTTTTGTCATTTGTGTGGAAGTTAAGTGTAACTTAAGAGTCTTTTGAGTGAGTAGATTAAGTTTTTATCGTTTTGGTGTGTTGTACTGGAAGGAAGAGTCAAAGGAACTTCAAGAATCTACTTGGGGAGAAAAATTGAGATAAGTATATTTGTTATTTGTTTGTTAACTTTAATGAAATCCATGATTTGTGTTATTTTTCCCATGCATTCTGAGTAGTTTCCTTAGTCTTTCTCCATGTTATTGAGATTTCGTGAAATGATGAATTAAAGTAATTGTGCCTAAAAATATGAAAATAGAAATTGTGTTAATCTTTAACTTAAATCTTAATTTTATTTCAATCTGGCCAATTGATTTGTTAACATATGTTAAAATATCAACTATAGTAAAGATTACATCCAAGATTTAGGGAAGTTAAAAGCCTTGGAAGGAGGGTGCAAATAGATAGGGAAATATTAACTATTGGGCATAGAATTTGACATTTTAGTGTGACAGACTAAAATATTCAATTCGGTCTTATTGTTTGAGAGCTGAAGTGTAGATGTTAGCTCTCAGACGAGGGGAACGTGGGAGCTCTGAAGTGGCAGTCGGTATCCTCCCAACCTAGCTGCAGATTCAGTAATCAAACATAAGACTAGTCAATGTTCTTTTCACCTGGACCAAAGAGTAAATAATAGGAATGCTCCTATTTGACACAATATAATTAAAAACTTATTTAATTCTTCATTCACTTAATTCTCTAAAACAAGGAGAAAGATACTTTTCTGAAATATTATATTCAACCTTAAGCATTGGTTTATTTTAGTTTAAGTCTTCTTAATTTTTGTATACTAGATTAGTAAGTAAGTTTACTTTAATTTGTCTTTGAAATTTTCTAACTTCCTTGTAGGATCGGTATCTAGGACTCCATTAGAGCCTTATATTACTTGATAACGATACGTATGCTTGCGTAGTATCCACAATATAAATCATAAAATTCATAACAGAATTGTCAGAATATATTCAGTGCAGATCAAGTTTTTAGTATCGTTGCTAACTTTTAATATCACAATTGTAAGTATAAATATCGAAAAGTTAATCAAATGCCCAGGATAATTCTCAAGCTGGGTGAAGTCATTTCAGAAATATAAGAATTCAATCATTACTTGAAAAATTCAGAATTAAACATAGAATTGCAACTACTTATCACCCACAAACAAGTGGAATGGCTGAAGTGTCAAACGAGAGAAATTAAAAGAATATTAGAGAAGACTGTTAATCCTAAAAGAAGCCGATCGGGTTGATAGACTTGATTACGCATTATGGGCTTATAGAATAGCTTATAAGACACCTATCTGAATGTCACCTAATCAGTTAGTTTATGGTAAACATTTTCACTTATCTGTTGAACTGGAACATAGCTTACTGGGCGATAAAGGAGTTCAATTATGATTTGAATGCTGCAGGAGAGAAATGATTATTACAACTGAATGAAATGGAAGAGATAAGAAATAAGTCCTATGAAAATGCAAAGATTTATAAGGAAAGAATGAAGAATTTGAATGATAAAAAGATTTCAAGGAAAATATTTAAGCCTGGACAAGAAGTATTATTATTTAATGCTCATTTAAAACTTTTTCCTGGAAAATTAAGATCTAAATGGACGGGATCATTTATAATTGAGAAAGTATACCCTTATGAAGCTGTGGATATTAAAGATCCCAAAACTGGAAAAATATTTGAAGTTAATGGATTAAGACTGAAGCCTTATATAGAAGAAATGAAACCAAATTACAAAGAGACTTACGAACTGAGTCTACCCAATTAATACAACTGATTAGGTCGGGCTGACGACGTTAAACTAAACGCTTTGTGGGAGGCAACCCATTTATTATCATTGTGATTGTTTGTGATTTGAATTATCTTAATCGATGTTTATGTGTTAATCATACCCTTTTAATAGACCTATTTTTAAGACTGAAACTTTGTAGAATTTGATGATAGGTGAATCGAACTCGAAAATGGTTCCGGCACCTAGGCGCCAAAAGTCGGCGCCTAAGCGCCAGCATAACCATTAGTATCGATAGTCCGGCGCCTAGGCGCCAGATTTCGGCGCCTAAGCGCCACAGTTATAGATCATGGAAAAATTAAAAAACTTCAGTTTTTCACACGAAATCTCTTTATAAATTGCCCTACCATCGTCCTCAATCCCTAAGTAACATTATTTATGACCAGAGCAATCCATTTTAGAGGAGATAAGAGGAGTTTGGAAGTAATGGATAGAGGAAATCATGGCAATGAGGTAAGAGACAAATCTTCCAAAGATCCTCAACCTTATTTTAATGGTTTTATTGCAATTAGTATGGAGAGGTTATTTAGTAGTTTAGAAAAGATTGAGGCGGAACTTCAAAGCACTGGTAATTGTTTGCACGAGATGTATCATCAAATTAAGCATTTGGAATGGCAAACGAAACTTCATTTCGATCATATGGCAACCTATCAAGATGCTCAAGTAGCAATGTATGAGAAGAGCAAGTGGATTGATGAGAAGACGACTTTGGAATTTCCAAGGGCGTTGCTTTTCTATCTATGTGGTCCTACCGAACTTCATTGCGAGAGGGATGGAAATTGAAGTTCGGTGTTGAAATGATCTTTTATGTGTTCTAGGTGTGATTGAGTCAAGTTCTCGGGTGTCAAATATCGAGTTTGTGTGTTTGCTTAATTGTTCAATGTGTGTTGTTGGATTGAGAATTTGCTTTGAATTTATGTTGTTTGTGTTGTTTATAGAATGAAGAACCATGTTATAGTCTTGTTCTAGAATTTATTGAGCTTGGAATGAAAAATATGAAATGGAATTGAAGAGTTTGGTTATACCTTGAGTTTTGAAATGTGGATCTAAGTTATCAATTTAATTGATTTTAGAAATGTTTGGAATATATAAATTGGATTAATACTCTCATGTGAGTAATTAGAAGTCGAATTTGATAAGTTTTGGTGGAAAATATAATATTTAAATCTAATTTTTGGAAAGGCGAGTCCGGCGCCTAAGAGCCAGAACTCGACACCTAACCGCCGGTTCAACCTGCACCCGAAAATCGGGTTTATTAACCCACCAACGCCATTTTTAACGCCTAAGCTTCCTTCTTCTTCCTGTTTTTGCGAAACTCAACCCTAGAGATCCCATTTGAGGTCGGATTTTCGAGTTTTTAAGCTTGGAATAACTCAATTTCTTCATCCCAAGGTCAGATCTACATTCTAAACCAATTATTTTCGATTTTCACCATGGATTTTGTTCTCTTTGAAGTGAACCAAAATTTTGAGAAAAAATTTATTTTTAGAGTTAAATACATCGATTTTTAAGCTCTTTCAATTTTGAAAAGCTTAAATTAGTTCATTTCCCTTGATCATATAAATTTATTTTGTGTTTTTATTTCATGTTTAGATGGCACCTAAATCTAAGCGAGGAAAGAAACGAGAAAATTTTGATCATAGCAAATGATTCTGTTATTTCACTGTTGTTGCTGTTATCCCTGTCATCAGGGAGTTTTATGCAAATTTCTTGGATGTTGAAGAGTACGAGATATTCGTAAGAGGAGTTGGAGTAGGATTTACTCCAGACCGAATCAATATTTTCTACGGCCTGCCGCCGAACATCTAGTGCTATTACTCTGGATTATCTCCATCTGAGGGAGATTTAGAGATGATTATTGCTTACCTGACAGATGGTACTGGAGCTTGGAAGATTCAGAACGAAAAATTGGTAAATTTTTCATCTTCTAAGCTAAAGGGTGTTTCAAAGGCATGACATAACTTTATTTCTACTCGCCTCCTTCCATCCATTCATTTGATTGAGGTTACCAAGGACAGAGCTATCCTCAACTACTGCATACAAGAGAGGAAGCTGATTGATGTTGGGAGTATCATTTATGAGTCTGTAGAGGACACTGCTCGTTCTAGCTCTTCTGTTGGACTGGGATTTCCATCTTTGATTTATTCTCTGTATGAAAGTGCTGGAGTTGTTGCTGAGCTTTCAGAGGAAAAGCTCAAGTCTACAAAGCCCATCGAACGAGAAAGTGTCAGTATTTATGATCGACTCCGAGGTAAAAGTTCTACCGCACCTTCTAGTTCATTACCTACTTCTGATAGACCTTCTACTTCTGGACCTTCTAATTCTACTACTGAGCCACCATCTAGTTTCTGGGAATCCATGAATGATAAGTTTATGGAGCATTAGAATGAGTTATTTCTAACTCATTGTAGAGTAGATACGATAGATAAGAAGATCAATCATCTTTCTGAGTACACCCAAAGCAAGAGTGATTATGATGCTGAATATTCAGAGTCTCTTGTTAGATTCCTGAAGGGTGATCATGATGTTCAGTTCCCTACCTGTCCTAGATTTTCACCTCATGTAGATCCGAAGGATGTAGAATTTTCTTTTGGTGACGACGACGATGAGGCTACATGTAGTGATTAGTAGTTTGATTTACCTCCTGAGATGTGTTGATTCTGTTTTTAGTTTATTTCAAGTATGTTAGTACTGATGAGTCTGATTTTGTTGTTATTTGTTAGTGTTGATTTGTTTAATTAACTTTGTGTGGACTTTTAAGGATTATACTATTTTAGATCATTTATTGTGTTATGTATTAAAGACTGAAGTATGGATGAATTTTTATTTTCTATGATAAATGTTTGTTTCTGTTTCAGCCTACTGTTTAGTATTCCTGAATAGTTAGTAATGTTGCATGTTTTAAATAATAAAAAAATTAAAAAATTTATAGAAATTAACTCCTGCCTTGCAAACTTTTCTATATATGCTTAATTATTTCTGTTACATACATATTAAAGCATGTGTAGAAGTAAAAATGAGTTTTTCCTTACTACATCATTGTACCTAGATAAATTCCTGTTTATTTCTTTCTCTCATGCTTTAGAAAATTTTATGATTCATGTTTATACTAAAACTGAAGTTTGGGGGAAGGGAAAATTCTTTTAAATTTAAATATTATTTGTCCTTAATGTACTAATATTTTATTTAAAAATATTAACATAACATAAGGAATGAAAAATCTATTTAAGATTACTTAAATTTTTGAATTTATAAATAATTTAGTAAACTTAAATAAAATTTCAATAATTTTGATTGATTTTAAGAATAGAATTATTTTAAGAAAAGAATTGATTTCAAACTAAAGAATAATAAGATTAAATTTTTTTCTATTTATAGTAAAGAGAATTGTATTCTTGAAATACTAAGGAATTAAGATTATTACTTGGAAAAGAAAAGATTGAAATAATTTTTGAAAATTACTTATTAAGAATGTCATATTTATTAAGTGAAAATTTATCAGTTTTACAATATAATTTAAGGATAGTGAAGTTCAAAATCATTAACAGGCTATCCAAATATAGTAATCCTCACTTGAAAAAGAAAAAAAAAGAAAAAGAAAAGGATTGAAAAACAATTCCTAAAAAGAAAATATATATATATAGGATTGAAAAACAATCCAAAAGAAAAAAAATAATAATAATGTGAGGAGAAGCTTGAGGAATGCATAATAAAAAATTGGCTTCACTTGAATTATCTTATAGGAAGAAAAATAATTACATTTTTAACTTAATTTTTATGTACAAATATTTTTACTGAAAAATGTTTCATGAAAGTCTTTTTCTTGTAAATATTCTATGTGATCTTAATATGATAAATTAAAATTATTCTTGAAATAAATGAAAAAATTAGAAGTCTTATGATTTGTTAGTTAAATATTCTTTAATTCTTAAAATAAAACTTAATTAGTGAAATTTAGTTAATGATTTACTAAAACATTTATAAAACCAAAAATTACAAGGAATCTTAAATATTTAAAGTTCATTCCAAATGTTATATATTTTATGTAATTAAAAGAGTTACTTGAGGACAAGTAACGTTTAAGTTTGGGGGAATTTGATCCACTTAAAAAATACATATTTTTATGCCTTATTTATGATTCAATTCTTAAGGATATTATGCTTTAATGAGGTACTTTTATGTTTTTGGATGTAGGTGATAAAAAAGGAGTTCAAGAAGGAAAAAGGAGCAAAAATAGAGCTTAAAGAGCAAAGTTGCTGAAATTATAGGTCTGGCCCCTAGGCGCCAGAATCCGGCGCCTAAGCGCCAGTTCGATACTGAAGCAGATAAAATTTTAGACGACTTTAGGTAGTTATTTTGACGGTGTTAAGCGGTTATCAAACCTTCTAGAAGACTGGAAGTTACTCCTAATACATAGGACATGTGATACAAAACATCTGGACACGGGAAAACAATTTTAATCGCGAAGAGGTTCGATCCAAAGTGAAGAGGTGCAATCCAAAGTGAAGAGGTGCAAAGACTTGGTCACGGACTCTGGCGCCTAGGCGCCAAATCCCGGCGCCAGATCCCGGCGCCTAGGTGCCACAGTTACCTTCTAGAAGATACATTCTATTTAGACGAATTTTGAAGAGATGCCCTAAACAACCCCTGGTTAAATTCAAAGATCTATAAATAGGAGTCAATTCTACCGAGAAAAGTGCACCCAAAAGCCCCTTCTAGCACCCTATAGTCCCCAAGCACATATATCTCCTCTAGTCCCCCTTTAGCATCCAAATATTTTTAGGGAGCCACCTTCTTTAGTATTTAGTGAGTTTATTTTGAGTGTTACTACTCAATTCTTTGAGTAGTAAGTGTGAGTCTTCAAGTATTATTGTTGTTGAAGTCTTGTACCTTGCATTGGAGTCAGTAGGGGTCAGCGGATCACTTGAAGGAACATTTTAGATAAGTATTTGTAACTTGGTTCAAAGTTTTATAAATATGTTTTGTTGTGTGAATTCAATGTGTTCTGAGTAGTTACTTTTCTTTCTCCTTTCAACTATGAAAAGATAATAAGATAACTAAATTTTGTTGGAGAACTTAACTTAAAATATTTATAAAAATTGTGATGATATTAATAACTGATCTTAATTTACTTTTTAAACTAGCAATTTAAATTGTTAAAACCTGTTGAAGAATTCTGAGACCTATCCGAAGATGAGTTCTTAACTAGTAGATATCACATGAATCCTTGGGTAATCAAAGGCTATATGCGAATTATTCAAGGTGAAGTGCAAAAAAATAGGGAGATATTGTTTATTGGGCGTAGAATTGATTAGTTTTTAGAGTGACAGACTAAATTCTAATAAATTGGTTTATAGAAATGGAACGGGTCACTGCTAGGGCCGACCATAGCCACCCTTGGACATCTAGTACTATGAGCCTAGATTAACCCATTCTACTAATAAAACATCCTGAACCGATCGATAGATTAGCCAATGTTCTTTATACTATCGAGCGAAGGTAAAGAATAGGAATGCTTCTATTTGGCACAATACCATAATCTAAGTTCTCCACAAATGATAAATATTCTGAAAAATCTTGGATTAGTTGAAAAGGAGGAAGTTATTTCATTTATACTTGCATTAATCTTTACTTTATTACTATTTACTTACATTTAGTAGAAATTTTATTAAATTTAAAAAATCTGAAATTTGAAAAGAAATAAAAATAATAATTACTTTTAATTTGAAAGTCTAATAAATTTCTTAAATTAATTTTCTCGTAATCTTCCATGTGGGATCGATAACCAGGACTCCAATAGAGTCCTGTATTACTTGAAACGATACATATACTTGCATTTGAAATTGTGACTTTTACAATAATTATTATAAATATTTAAATATAAATTCATAAATTCTTACATAAGTAAAAGTCAGACCGTGACCCAATGCTATATATATGCGTACTAAAAATTCAATCCCCAGCAACGACGCCAAAAACTTGACCCACAATCCGCTGATGACAAATATAATAATTAATGCTTTCAAATAGATGTAATAGATAATAATAGCAACTAGTGTATACAAATATAATTTTATTGAAAATATTTTACACAGTAGGGGTACTACGCAAATATACGTATCGTATCAAGTAATATAGGGCTTTGAAACAAAGACCCCGATATCAATCCCACGAGGAGTGAGTTATGGATTTTTAAATATTTTAATTTTATTTTTATGTATTTCTTTTATAGTTTATAAATTTGATATTTTTAATTTACTAGATGCAATAATAAATCAGTAATGAAAGATGCAATAATAAAGCAGTAATGAAATGATTGATGTAAATAGTAATAAGAACACAACTTTCTTCCTTTCAATTAATCCAAGATTTTCTAAGATAATGATAATATTCGTGGAGAATATAAATTTATGGTATTGTGCCAAATAGAAGCATTCATATTCTTTACCCTTTCGATCCAGGTGTAACGAACATTGGCTAGCCTATAGATCAGGTTCGGATGTATTGTTAGTAGAATGGGTTAATCTAGGCTCACACTACTAGTGTCCAAGGGTGGCTATGGTCGGCCCTACTAGTGACCATTTCCTTCTTTATAAACCAAATCACAAGAATTTAGTCTGTCACTCTAAAAACTTATTAATTCTACACCCATTATATAATGTCTTCCTATTTATTTGCACTTCACCTTGACTAACCCGCACAAGGCCTTCGACTACCCAAGGATTCATGTGATATCTACTAGTTAAGAATTCATCTCCTTCTAGGTATCAAAACTCTTCAACAAATTTTAACAATACAAGTGATCAATTTGTAAAGTAAATGAATATCCGGTATTAATATCATCACAATGTTTTAAAATATAAATAATTTTTAATTCTCCATCGAATTTTATATTATCTTATTTATCTTTTCATAATTGAAAGGAGAAAGTAAACTAACTACTCAGAACACATTAAATTTAAACAAAAAAACATGATAATAAAACTTTGAATAAAATTACAAATACTTATCTCAAGTGTTTCTCTCAAGTGTTTCTCCTACTGAACCTCTGAATTCTTCTGACTCCAAAGCAAATAAACTTCAAAAGCACCAACTCTTTAAACTCTTTATACAAACTCTAAATAAAATAACTAACTAATTTATGAAGGATAATAAAATGTGGCCCTAAAGTATCTCTCTAATTCTCTCTCTAGATGGGGCTCTAGATAGGGGGCGTATGTGGTCACGGAATCTAGCTCCTAGGTGCCGGACTCTGCGTCCAGTTCTTCGCACCTCTTCACTTTGGATAGCACCTCTTCCCGATTAAACCCATTTCCAAGCGTCCAAATACATTATATCACATGTCTTATAAACTAGGAACAACTGCCAGTTTTCTAGAAGGTCCAATAACCATTAACACAGTCAAAATAACCGTCCAAAAGTCGTCAAAAATATTGACAGATCCCGTATTGACCTGGCGCTTAGGCGCCGGATTCTGGCGCCTAGGCGCCAGACCAATAATTTCGACAATTTTGCATTTTGGCTCCATTTTTGCTCCTTTTTGCTCCTTTTTGCTTCTTTTTCACTTTTTATTCTTCTTGAACATTTTTCCATCACCTATATCCAAAAACACAAAAATACCTTTCATTAAAGCATAATATCCTTAAAAATTTGATAAAAATCAAGGCATAAAAATGAATATTTTTTTCATGGATCAAAATCCCCCAAACTTAGATGTTACTTGTCCTCAAGTAACCCTTTTTACTATATAAAATGTATAACATTTGGAATGAAAGATAAATATTTAGGACTCCTTGTAATTTTTGATCTTATAAAGGCTTTAGTAAATCATTAACCAAATTTCACTAACTAAGTTTAATTTTAAGAATTTAAAGAATATTGAACTACCAAATCATAAGACTTCAAAAACTTTTCATTCATTTTGAAAATAATAGAAGTTTATTATATTAAGATCACATAGATTATTTACAAGAAAAAGATTTTCATGAAAAGTCTTTCTTAAATAAAGATTCATGTATGAAAATTAAGTAAAAGTATGTAACTAGTTTTCTTCATATAAGATAATTCAAGTGAAGCCAATTTTTTATTAGGCATATCCTCAAGCTTCTCCTCTTTTTCTCTCTTTTTTTTTCACAGTGAGGATTACTGTATCTGGATAGCATGTTGAAGATTTTGAACTTCACTATCCTTAACTTATATTTTCAAACTTTTACATTTTCACTTAATTATTATAACATGAATAGAGTTTCAAAAAGATTTTCAATCTTTTCTTTTTCAAGTTATAATTTTTGATTTATTAATACTTCTAAAATTCAATTGTTTCTGTTATGAATAGAAAAATTTCTTAATCTTATTCTTCTTTAAGTTAAATAATTTTATTCTTAAAATCAACCAAAGTTATTAAATTTTTGGTTAAGTCCACTAAATTATTTATAATTTCAAAAATTTAAGTGATCTTAAATAGATTCTTCATTCCTTATGTTATGTTAAGATTTATTTTAGAAAATATTAGTTTATTAAGGACAAATAAAATTTAAATTTGCATGTATTTTCTCTTCCCCCAAACTTAAGTTTTGGTATATCATGAAAATAATAAAGTATGAGAGAAAGAAAAGTATAATTTAAAAAGGAATTTTATAAGCATGTAAAAAAATTCTAGAAAGAAATATAATTTACTTCTACACATGCTTTTTATGAATATTACGAAATAATGGAGCATATAAAAGTAAGCGAGCTCAAAAATTTTATATAGCGAGTAGTTGAATTAAATAACTATATTACTAACGTAAATAAAATAACATTACTAACTATTCTAGAATACTAAGCGATAGGTCGAAACCAAAAATAAACACAAATTCATTCAAATTTCGATACCGCAACTAAATATCTAAAACGAGTCTCAACATCAAATTATTCATACAAAGTCTCATAAACAAATCTAAACTAGTAAACAACAAACAACAATCAATACTAACAAACAAAAACTAAACTAACAACAGACTCAGCACATCTTAGAGGTAAATCAGGCCACTAATCACTGTCTGTAGCCTCGTCATCGTCATCACCAAAAGAAAACTCCACATCCTTAGGATCAACATATGGTGAAAATCTAGGACAGGTGGGAAACTGAATATCATGCTCACCCTTTAAGAATCTGACTAAAAACTCTGAATACTCAGCATCATATTCACTCTTCCTCTGGGTGTAATCAGATAGGTGATCAATCTTCTTATCCATAGTATCAACTCTGCAGTGAGTTAGAAATAACTCATTTTGCTGCTCTAGAAATTGATCATGCATTAATTCCCAAAAACTAGACGATCGCTCAGCAGTAGAAGTAGAAGGTCTGGAAGTGGAAGCTCTACCTGGAGTAGGTGCAGAAGTAGAAGGGGCTGTAGATCTCTTCCCGCCAAGACGATCATAGATACTAACACTCTCCTGCCCAATTGTCTTGGTAGACTTCAGCTTCTCCTCAGAAATATCAGCATTGACTTGACCCACAAATTTATATTATGATATTTTAATTTGATTGCAACGAAGCCAAAAAAACTTGACCCCACTATATTATATGTATAGAATTGTAATTGTTTATGTTGTGGATGCTACACAAGTATACGTATCGTATCAAGTAATACAGGGCTCTAGTGGAGTCCTGGTTATCGATCCCACAGTGAAAGAGAAAATTAAATAACAGCTAATTTTAAAATAATAATAATAATGATAATAATAATAATAATAATAATATACGAAAATTTAGAATTCTGAATTTAAGCGCAATAAAGTAAACTAAGTATTTTAATTAGATAAATTAACTAAGTAGAAAATTAATACGAATTGCAAGTGCAGGAAATAAACTAATTGCTAAATAAGTCTTAACTATTCAGAAAAAGTATCTTTCTCCTTGTTTAGAAATTTAAATGATTGATGAATTTAAATATATAATGTTAAGGTATTGTGACAAATAGGAGCATTCCTATTCTTTACCCTTTAGTCCAGAGTGTAAAGAATATTGACTAATCCTATGTTTAATTACCGAATCTACGGCTAGATTCGGAGGATACCAACCGCCACTACGTTCCCTCGCCCGAGGGCTAACATCTACACTTCGACTTCAAACAATAGGATCGAATTGAATATTTTAGTCCGTCACACTAAAATGCTCAATTCTACGCCCGATGATATTATTTCCCTATTTATTTGCACCCTCCTTCCAAGGCTTTTGAATTCCCCGAATATCAGATGTAATTTTTACTATAGTTGATAATCAACATATTTTAACAAATCAAATGGCCAGTTTGAAAAGTAAATTAAATTTTAAGTAAAAATTATCACAATTTATTAATATATAAAAATATCTTTATTTTAATTTCATCAAGTCACTTAATTTCATAAACAGGGAGAATGACTAAATAAACTACTCGGAATGCATGGAAACTAAACTAAGCATGGATTTCATTTAAAGTTAAAAACAATAAATACAAATACTTATCTTAATTTATCCCAAGCAGACTCCTGCAGTTCCTTTGACTCTTCCTTCCAGTACAACAAAACTCATTAAAAACTCACTAACTCACTCAAGAACTCTCTAAGACACACACTAAGATACAAAACTCAACTTAACACACTTAGAACACACAAAATAACACACTAAAGACTTAATTTCGACTTCTATATATAGAGGTGAGCAAAGGACCAAGAGGTGTGTAAGCATCCCTTCAAAAAGTGTCCAGGTTCAATGTATCTGCACCATTTGAACTAGCTCGCCGTCGGCGACGAACTACCTCGGCTGTCGGCGAGGCTTCTGAAAATCTTCAACTGCTTCAGCTCATTGTCAGCGGGCTCGGGCTCGTTGTCGGCGAGACAGTTATAAATTCTTCAGAATTTTCTTCTCGTAACCTCGCCGTCGGCGGGCTCGATCTCGCCGTCGGCGGGCTCGATCTCGTCGTCGGCGACTCAGCACAAATTGCATGATTTTGCTCCAAATTCGCTCCTTTTTATGATTTTTGCTTTTATCACCTAAATTCTTCATTCCTGCAATAAAATAAAAAAATACCCTTCTTTAAAGTGCAATTTCATCAAAAATATGTATGAATTTCTCAATAAATTTTTTAGCGATCAAAATCCCCAAACTTACTTATTACTTGTCCTCAAGTAATTTTAAGTACTACATAAAAATAATGAGTTTTATAATAAGATTTTTCAATTTAAATAACTATGAATTAGATTAATTAATATCATAATAAAGTTAAACAAAAATAATTCATGTAATTTAATTAATCTTATAGAAATAAATTATTTAGTCATCAAGTCTCAAGATTTCTAACTTACTATTCATTTCGGGAATGACTATATTTAAAAGAATAACTACTTAAGATATTCATATGATAAGAAATTCAAGAAAATACTATTAGGTAAAATTCTAATCCATAAACATAAGTTTGGAAATATCTAAGTTTTTTCCTTTAGGTTAAATCAAATGAAGCCAATTTTTGATAAGGCATCTCCTCAAGCTTCTCCTCATTTTTTTCTTCTTTTTCTTTCTTTTTTTTTTACATGAGGATTACTGTATCTGGAGAGCCTGTTAATAATTTTGAACTTCATTTTCATCTTTCTAAATTTGAAACTTAGGAATATTTCTTAGCTTATATATACTTCATAGTTTTTACTTCATTGATTTTCAATCTTTTCTTTTTCACTTGAATACTTAAGAATTTTAATTTTAGAATATAGTTTTCCTTACTAAAAATAGTTTACTATATTCTTATTCCCTTTAACCAAATATTTTATTCTATTTAATTAATTAAAGTACTAGAAATATTTCATTTAACCTTTTATAATAATTAAATAAAATAATTCATATTAAATCAAATTGAAAAATTTGCTATAAAAATCATTTTTATAATAATTTGAAAATAGAAATTGAGAACAAGTTAATAACTAAATTTGTATTTTACTCTCCCCCAAACTTAAATTTTTATATCTATTCTAAATAATGAATAAGAAGGAAAGTAAATAAATCATACCTTTGAAGTTTAGGTATTTCTTTTTTTCTTTGAAATTTTTGCGAGGCTTTTTTCAGTTTTCATTGTACATCGTATCGTTAGTATTCTCCATATATATATAACAATTTAAAGAAAATGCAGGGATAAAACCTAAGATAAGTATTAAACACAACAATTAAAATAACTCTACACTACACATATGAATTACTAACATATTAAAAACAATTGAACTAACAGATTAACAATTTTAAAAACTTAAAACAATACAAAATAAAATAAAAACATATTAAAGAAAACTAACATCCTAATTAACATAAAAACAAATGAAATTAACTAACACAAAAACAAAAACTAACTACTATAACAATCCAAGCAAATTAATCTAACTAACATCCAATGTCTCAAAATAAAGTACTGAATATTACAAACATATACAGTCCTCAAAATAACTTACATCAAACAAATAAAATACATAAATTCCTAATCTTCAGCATCAAAGTCCCAAACTATATCATCCCCTCCTTGATCCGTCAGGTCGCCGAGAAGACCGAGCGAGGTGATACCGAGTGTACCGGGGCATTCGGAAAGACAACATCTAAATCTCCACTCCTATAACGACGTTCGAGCTTCATAATATGCAATCTCGTATTCCGAATGTCGCCGGAGGTATTCACTATCATAATCGGGTCTCCTCTCCGGATTATCAATCCTTTCGATCAAAATGATCAAACCTTCTCCCCATGGTCTCTCCAAGCCGCTCAAAACTCCTCCTATGCGAGTCAATTCATTCATCGGATCTTGTAAGGTAGGGGTGGTAGGCTCAGGAGGTCCATAGCTAGTAGAGGGTATATCTCTACTTGATTGAGTAAAATAACTTCTTACTCCTGCTCTCCACCCTTCATGGGACTCATACTTCTTAATGTTAGCAGCTGTAAGTGGTTTCATAGGTTCCACCCATTCTTCATCATCTCTAGCCTCAACTCCAGAAAGTTGGCAGAGTGCAAAAATCAATCTAGGGTGGCCCAATCCAGCTCCACTCTCATTTCGAGGAGTGGCCAGGATATTCTGATAAATAACTCTCCCGATGTTGATGCTTCTGTTATTCTGAATGCAGGAATTTAGAATTGCTCTATCTCGTGTTACCTCACTATGGTTATATGTGGGTAACAGAGTAGAATAAATAAAGTAATGCCAGGCTTTGGAGACTGCATTTAATTTGGAAAGAGGAAAATTCACTCTTTCCTCGTGCTTAATTTTCCATACTCCGGTCCCATCAGTGAGAAAGTTAATGACTTCCTCCAGTGGTCCTTCCATCGTTCTAAAAGTTTCATACTCGCTAAAGTGCGAGTCATGAACTTCATAGAACCCGTTAATTCTTGCAGCATTGAAATCTACAAAAAACCCTCGTACCTTTATCGGTGCATCTTCGACGGCGATCAATTGGCATAAAATTCTTTCACCACTTCTACAGACTGCTCTATACTGAACATAACATAAATTTTCCCAGCCTCGTTCCTTTATAATCCGCTCTACTTCTCCTCCCGGATTTTTGAATACCCGATCCGCAATGCATTTTCTTCCTTGTATATTTTCAAAATATTTTGTCTGTGCTCGTGCATTGATGAATCGGTTTTCGTCGAACTCTACTCGACGTTTTTGTCGTGGAGCCATTTGATCGATCTATGAAAATCATAACAATTTTCACTAAACTTAATAATAATACTAAGAAGGCTTCCTACAAAATTTGTAAGCAATTTAAATTAAATTCCATGGATTTCCACCGAATATTTCTTGCACATTTTGATTTTTCCCAAAATTTGCAATGTGGTGAAAATACATGGTGAAAATCAAAAATTTTTGCATAGGACTGAAGCTCTTACCAAGAGAAGATGAAATCCGGTGTTTTTGAGTGATGAAATCGCTTCAAATCCAAGATCTCTCAAGCCCTAGGTCGGTTTTGCGAAAATTAGAGGTTGGGGATGATGAATAGTGTTTTTGACCGGTCAAATATATGTTTTTTTCCGACCTCGCTGTCAGCGAGATTTTTCTCGCCGTCGTCGAGCTAATATTTTTCAGAACCAAAAACTCTCGGGAAAAATCCGTTGTCGGCGCGAAATTCTTCGCTGTCAGCGAGATCGATCTCGCTGTCGGCGGGATTTTTCTCGCCGTCGGCGAGATTCCAAAAATTTTAAATTTCGAAATTCGTCACTCATTTTCGTCCTTGATTTGTCTTATATTATATTTCCGATCACATCATTTATTAATTTAATATGAAGATTAGCTACTTATACACAAACAAATTCACACAACACAACAAATTAATTTTAATATTGAAATCCATGGGATGTACAAACTAACATAATTTAAACTCTATAATCAAACTTCAAACTTCAATCCTTACTACTAATCAGCATCGCAAACCAAACCACGACACTCTAAATGCTGATACAAAACTATGACGCATATCTCAATTAAGTTTGAGATATTCAAATCATCACTCCACACATAATAAAAATCTAAATCAAATCAAATAACATAAACATAAACATATATGGAAATCTTTACTACTACTCTTCAATGTCGAATCTTCATCTTCTCCGATATTTCGATATGACGATGATGCACAAATAAGTTATAGAAAGGCCCGAAGGGAAATTCCGGCAGCATTCTTCGATGATCCAACCCTTCGTCTCGGTAAATGAAGAAAGCTAGTTTCCAAGTGTCCGGAATGATCGAAGTGTTCCTTCATCCTCCAGTCAATGTGATCAAATAAATCAGATATATTGTCGATTAAATCTCTCACATTCTGTAGTTCTTTCTCCATGCCATTAATTTTCTTCATAAGTAAATTTGTTTTATCTGAAATAGGTCTTGCTATAGGATGATTCTGTGAAGCTCTATCAGAGATAAATGTAATGTCTTCATTATTGTCCAAAGTAGGGAACATATCTGTAGGATCAAGCGGCTTCCATGGTAACAGAACATTTTCCCAAGCTTCATAAGAAACCTGGTACTGACTGCATAATGCAAAAATAGTAGATGGGTGTGCTAGTCCGTGAACTGACCCATGCATAATTAAACCCAATGCAGACTTAACAATTATTGATCCCACATCAATAGGCAATCCAATTTGAATACAATAATTCAATATAGCGCATTCTTTCGAAACCTTGTTTACCCTCATAAGTAGGTAACAATTTAGATGAGATGAAAAAGTGCCGGTGCTTCGAGACGGGATTCAAAAGTGATGCGGAGAAACTAACATACCCGTCTTCATGCATTTCCCAATCTTCCGTTTCATCGATCGGATATCGAAATATCTCATTCATATTATACCGAGAAGGCACAAAATTTGAATAGTGACATACCGAGGTGTTTTCATAGAGAATAACTCATTTACTCTTGATGGAGTAAACGTCACCCATCTTCCTCGAACGTAGATATTCCCATTGTTGATCGCATGTAAGTTGGAGTAGAACTCTTTCACAACTGGAATAACAACGACGAGACGTAGTGTAACGAATACCTCCTGCAGTGCCGCGCGATCATTTCTTCTATCTTCGTAGTGGAATTCTCTAATCCTCGATTGACAAATTCCCGTTCCTTGATAACTCTTTTCTTTACCAAAACCTTGTTGAAGATCCGTCGCGCTTCCGCACTCACAAATTTCCTCCGGTTAAACACTCCAGCATTTAGAAGAATCTAAGAATTTGGAGGCCATTATGGTGAATGGAATGAATTCTAGTGAAGAAGGCAGACTTAGAATGGTTTAAGAATGGTTTTTCACTAAGGAATTGGTGTTGAAACCGTCCAGATCAGCATTTAAAGTATATATAACTCATTTTTATAACTTCCTCGCTATCGGCGGGAGGTTTCTCGCCGTCGGCGACTTAGTTATAAAAACTGCCTTTCAGGTTCTCGCTATCGGCGGGCTCGTTTCTCGCTGTCAGCGAGCTTATAAATAAACTGAATTAAATTAGGCGTGAACCTCACTGTCGGCGAGTATCGACCTCGCCGTTGGCGAGATTTCAAAATAATGTCCAATTTCGCTCTAAATCGAATAATTTATTTTCTCATCATAATGGTTCGAATATGTGATGATTCTTAATAATAATTGAGTAGTAAAGTTTCAATAATATAAACTAATTATTAAGATACAATAAAAATAGATAATTAATATGGGTTGCCTCCCATAAAGCACTTGGTTTAACATCGTCAGCCCGACCTAATTTCAATTATTAATCAGGTCGACTAAGCATTAAAACCTCTTTATAGTTAGGTCTTATACCTTCGAAATATGGTTTTAATCTATGTCCATTAACTTTAAATTTATGTCCAGCTTTTAGATCTTCGATTTCTATAGTTCCGTATGAAAATATTTGAGTTATGGTGAAAGGTCCTAACCATCGAGACTTCAATTTTCCAGAAATAATTTCAATCTAGTATTATATAGCAGAAACTTCCCGTCCCGGTTCAAAATTTCTCCGATTAATCTTCCGATCATGCCATAATTTCAACTTTTCTTTATAAATCCGATCATTATCATATGATTCATTTCTTAATTCTTCCAATTCATTTAATTGCGGCAATCTTTTCTCACCAAACTTCCTTCATATTATAATTAAATTCTTTAATCGCCCAATATGCTTTATGTTCTAATTCAACTGGTAAGTGACATGTTTTTCCATATATAAGCCTATAAGGAGTCATTCTAATCGGAGTTTTATAAGCGAATCCTATAAGCCCATAATGCGATTGTCTAATCTAATAGACCAATCTAACCTATTTGGGTTTACTGATTTTTCTAAAATACGTTTAATCTCACGATTGGATACTTCAGCTAATCCGCTAGTCCGTGGATGATAAGCGATGGATATCTTATGAGTAATATTGTATTTTTCTACTAGTTTGTGAATGTATTTATTTCTAAAATGAGTTCCTCCGTCGGTGATAATCACTCTCGGCATTCCAAATCTAGTAAAAATATTTTTCATCAGAAATTTTGAAACACTCTTAGCATCACACCTAGGTAAAGCTTGTGCCTCGATCCATTTGGAAACATAATCGACAGCTACTAATATATATGAGTTTCCAAACGAAGTAATAAAAGGTCCCATAAAATCTAATCCCCAAACATCAAAAATTTCAACTTCTAATATAAAATTTAGAGGCATTTCGTTTCTTCAGATATATTTCCTACTCTTTAGCATTTATCGCAAGTTTTAATATATCCGTATACATCTCTAAATAGAGTAGGCCGATAAAATCCGGATTGTAGAATCTTATAAGCGAGTTTTATCGATCCCAAAATGTCCTCCAAAATCGAATCATGACATTTTTGAATAATTGGTTCAGCTTTCTTCATAAGGTACACATCTTCTAATAATTAAATCCTTACATTGTTTATATAAATATGGTTCATCCCAAAAATAGGTTTTTGTATCATGGATGAATTTTTTCTGTTGTTGCAAAGTTAGCATAGGTGGTAAAATATTACTAACTATATAGTTTACTATATCAGCATACCATGGTATTTTTCACTCATTGATATTATATAGTTGTTCATCAGGAAAACTATCTATAATTTCATTTTCAATATCAGATAATTCATGATTTTCTAATCTTGATAAATGATCCGCAATTTGATTATCAGTTCCTTTCTTATTAACGATCTCAAAATCAAATTCATCTAATTAATCTTGGTTTGGAATCTTTCTTTTGCATTAAATATTTGATAGCAGAATGATCAGTATGCACGATACATTTTGTTCCAATCAGATAAGGTCTAAATTTATTAAAACCATATACTACCGCTAATAATTCTCTTTACGTAATTGTATAATTTATTTCAAGCATCATTTAGAGTTTTACTAAGCATAAGTATATAACTTTAAAAATCTTTTCATATCTTTGCCTAAGAATCGCTCCTACAACATAATCACTAGCATCACACATAAGCTCAAATGGTTTCTCCCGGTTAGGTGAAACTATTATAGATGCTTGTAATTAATTTTTCTTTTAAGAGTTCAAAAGCATTCGGGCATTCGATTAGTAAATTCAAATTTCTTGTCCTTTTCGAGAAGTTGGCATAGAGGTTTAGTAATTTTTGAAAAATCTTTTATATAGCATCCGTAGAATCCAACGATGTCCAAGAAAACTTCTTACCCCTTTTACCGTAGTTGGAGGTGGTAATTTAGCTGTAACTTGAATTTTTGCAGGGTCTACTTCCATGCCTTTTTCCGAAATTTTATGCCCTAATTCAATGCCGCCAGCAACCATAAATTGACATTTCTCCCAATTTAGAACTAAATTTGTTTTCTCACATACTTCTAATACTTTTTCAAGATGAGTTAAGCATGTGTCAAATGATGTTCCAAATACGGAGAAATCATCCATAAATACTTCTATTCCATTGTCAATTAACTTACTAAATATAGACATCATACATCTCTGGAATGTTGCTGGTGCATTACATAATCCAAAAGACATTCTTCGAAAAGCAAAAGTTCCATAAGGACTAGTAATGTAGTTTTCTCTTGATCCTCAGGAGCAATTTGTATTTGATGATAACCGGTGTATCCATCTAGAAAACAAAAATACTTATGTCCAGCTAATCTATCTAACATCTGGTCTAGAAATGGTAAAGGGAAGTGATCTTTCCTGGTGGCGGTATTTAATTTCCTATAATCAATACATATACGCCAACCAGTAACTTGTCTTATATGAATAAGATCGTTATTTTCATTGACAGTGATGGTCACTCCTCCCTTCTTAGGAACACGGTGAATTGGGCTTACCCAAGCATTGTCAGAAATAGGATATATAATATCATTATCTAACCATTTTAAAATTTCTTTCTTAACTACTTCTTTCATTATTGGGTTTAATCTCCTTTGGGGATCCGCTTTAGGTTTATGTTCATCATCTAAAATAATTCTATGCATACGGATTGAAGGACTAATTTCTTTAATATCTGCTAAAGTCCAACCAAAAGTTTTCTTATATTTTTTTAAAGTTTCTAAAAGTTTTTGTTCTTGAGATTCGTTTAATGTAGATGAAATAATAACTCGGTAAAGTTGAAGAATTACCTAAATAAGCATATTTCAAATGATCGGGTAATATTTTTAGCTTAAGTTCAGGAGGTTTAATAATTGATGGAACTATATTCTTGTCAGTGTTTTCAGTATTATCCAAAAATTCAAATTTTTCCTGTATATAATTTAATTCTTCATTATTATCTTCAATTAATTCAATGTTTTCTTTTTCTAAATTATCTTCGTAATATTCCTTAAAATGTTCGCGTTGTAATTGTTCAAGTATTTCCATCCGAAAACATTCATCATCTTTTTCTAGCGCAGGATATTTCATTAATTTTGCAATATTAAAGGTAACTTTTTTGTCATTTACTCTCATAGTTAATTCTCCTTTCTGAACATCAATCATAGCTTTTCCAGTAGCTAAAAATGGTCTTCCTAAAATGATAGGAATTTCTTTATCTTCCTCCATATCTGAAACAATAAAATCTATCGGGAAGATAAATTTATCCACCTTTACTAACACATCTTCAATAACTCCCTTAGGATAGGTAACCGAACAATCGGTTAATTGAAGGGTTACTCGAAGTAGGTGTAATTTTTCCTAATCCTAATCTCTTAAAAATTGATAGAGGCATTAGATTGATGCTTGCTCCTAAGTCACACAAAGCTTTTCCATAAAATTTTTCTCCTATAGCGCGAGGTATAGTGAAACTACCGAGATCTTTCAATTTTTCAGAAGCTTCTTCGAATAATAAGACTACACTCTTCATTAAGTGTGACTGTTTCATTATCAGTGAATTTTCTTTTCTTGTTTAGAATATCTTTCATAAATTTTACATAATTTGGCATCTGATCTAAAGCTTCGACAAAAGGTATATTGATTGTTAATTTCTTTAGTATTTCAAGGAATTTAACAAATTGTTTATCTTTTTTATGTTGAGCTAGTCGTTGAGAAAATGGTGGTGGAGGTTTTTCAACAGAAATTTTCATAGGTATTAAAGGATGTTCCAAGTTTGAATCTTGTTGAATTGTTTCCTTTTCAATTTCCACTTCCTCATTTTGGCTTTTAAGTTCTTTTTGAATTTGAGGTTCTAGTTCTTTTCCACTCCTTAGTTGTATTGCTTTAATTTGTTCTTTTCCTTGATCTTTAGGATTTATTTCCACATTACTAGGAAAATTTCCGAGTATTCTATTATTTAGTGCGATAGTAATATGTCCAAGTTGAGTTTCGATATTTTTAATAGATGTTCCTTGAATTTGTAATTGATTTCCTTGAATTTGTAGTTGATTTCCTTGATTTTGTAGTTGATGACCCATATTCAAAATTAATTCATCCATAGATAATTTCGTATCTTTGAATTGTGGGTTATTGTTATTAAATCCGAGTGGGTAATTAGGTTTATAGTTTGGATTTGCTTGATTAGGTTGATTCATCCATTGTTGATTAGATGTGTTATTCCAATTAAAATTTGGATGAGTTTTCCAACCAGGATTATAATAGTTTGAATAAGGGTTATTAGTTCTATTATTAATAGCATTTAAAGTTTCATAATTAGATTGAGATTTTATGATTTGTCCGGATGAGTTTTCTTCTAAAGTAGGAGAGTAGTTCATTCCAAAATGATCTAATTTCTTAGATATAGCAGACAATTTGAGAAGCTAACATTGATATTGCATCGTTTTCATGAATGCTGGCTATTTTTTCTGGATTTACTCTATCTGTAGGCCATTGGAAATTATTTGTTATCATTTCTTCGATTAGTGCATAAGCTTCATCAAATGGTTTAGACATTAATGAACCTCCAAGACAGAAGCATCGATGATTGATCTTAAAGATCCCACTAATCCATTATAAAAGGTTTGAATAATCGACCAATCCGGTAGCGCATGATGTGGGCATTTCCTAAGAAGTTCCTTAAATCTCTCCCAAGATTCATATATTGATTCTCCATCTATCCGACAAAAAGAAGTTATATCATTTCTAAACTTAGCAGTTTTAGATGGTGGAAAATATTTGGATAGAAATTTTTGTGATAATTCTCCCCAAGTTTTAATAGATCCGGATGCTTAACGAATTCAACCACATTTTAGCCTTATCCCTTAATGAAAAAGGAAAAAGTCTAAGTCTTATAAGCATCGTCGGATACTCCTCGATATTTAAAAGTAGCACAAAGTTCTAGAAAACTAGCAAGATGTAAGTTAGGATCTTCGGTAGGTGAACCACTAAATTGATTGTTTTGTACCATTTGGATAATTTCGGGTTTAAGTTCAAATGAATTAGCAGACTACATTAGGGTTTTGAATAGTTAAATGAATTTCATCCGATGTAGGGTTGGCATAATCTCTTAATGGTCTTTGTTGGTTCATATTTTGAATTTCAGGAATATTCACCATTTGTGTTAAATTTATAGTTTGTTTCTTTTTTTTTTCTAATTCTTTTAATTGTACGCTCTAATTCAGAATCGTAAGGTATTAAATTTTCGTTTCCAAATTTGCTCATACAATTTTAGAATAGATATTAATTTATTTATTATGATTATTTTAAAATAATCCGTTATTCTAGTAAATTTTTCTTACTTTCCCCGGCAACGGCGCCAAAAACTTGACCCATAAATTTATATTATGATATTTTAATTTGATTGCAACGAAGCCAAAAAAACTTGACCCCGCTATATTATATGTATAGAACTGTAATTGTTTATGTTGTGGATGCTATGCAAGTATACATATCGTATCAAGTAATACAGGGCTACAGTGGAGTCCTCAGTTATCGATCCCACAGGGAAAGAGAAAATTAAATAACAAATAATTTTAAAATAATAATAATAAAGATAATAATAATAATAATAATATACGAAAATTTGGAATTCTGAATTTAAGCGCAATAAAGTAAACTAAGTATTTTAATTAGATAAATTAACTAAGTAGAAAATTAATATGAATTGCAAGTGCAGGAAATAAAACTAATTGCTAAATAAGTCTTAACTATTCAGAAAAAGTATCTTTCCCTTGTTTAGAAATTTAAATGATTGATGAATTTAAATAGATAATGTTAAGGTATTGTGACAAATAGGAGCATTCCTATTCTTTGCCCTTTAGTCCAGGTGTAAAGAATATTGACTAATCCTATGTTTGATTACCGAATCTCGCGGCTAGATCGGGAGGATACCGATCGCCACTTCGAGCTCCCATGTTCCCCTCGCCCGAGGGCTAACATCTACACTTCGACTCTCAAACAATAGGACCGAATTGAATATTTTAGTCCGTCACACTAAAATGCTCAATTCTACGCCCGATGATATTATTTCCCTATTTATTTGCACCCTCCTTCCAAGGCTTTTGAATTCCCCGAATATCGGATGTAACTTTTACTATAGTTGATAATCAACATATTTTAACAAATCAAATGGCCGATTTGAAAAGTAAATTAAGTTTTAAGTAAAAATTATCACAATTTATTAATATATAAAAGTATCTTTATTTTAATTTCATCAAGTCACTTAATTTCATAAACGGGGAGAAAGACTAAATAAACTACTCGAATGCATGGAAACTAAACTAAGCATGGATTTCATTTAAAGTTAAAAACAATAAATACAAATACTTATCTTAATTTATCCCAAGCGGACTCCTCGAGTTCATTTGACTCTTCCTTCCAAGATACAAGAAACTCACTAAAAACTCACTAACTCACTCAAGAACTCTCTAAGACACACACTAAGACACAAAACTCGACTTAACACACTTAGAACACACAAAATAACACACTAAAGACTTAATTTCGGCTTCTATATATAGAGGTGAGCAAAGGACCAAGAGGTGTGTAAGCATCCCTTCAAAAAGTGTCCAGGTTCAATGTATTTGCACCATTTGAACTAAGCACGCCATCGGCGACGAACTACCTCGCTGCTTGGCGAGGCTTCTGAAGATCTTCAAGCCGCTCTAGCTCGCTGTCAGCGGGCTCGGGCTCGCTGTCAGCGAGACAGTTATAAATTCTTCAGAATTTTCTTCTCGTAACCTCGCCGTCGGCGGGCTCGATTTCGCCGTCGGCGACTCAGTACAAATTGCATGATTTTGCTCCAAATTCGCTCCTTTTTATGATTTTTACTTTTATCACCTAAATTCTTCATTCCTGCAATAAAATAAAGAAAATACCCTTCTTTAAAGTGCATTTTCATCAAAAAATAGGTATGAATTTCTTAATAAATTTTTCAGCGATCATGACTCCATTGTTCACACATAAAGAATAAATCAGAGACGGGAATCCTAGTCCTACAGAAGTACTAGATCTAGCTGTAGACTCCACAGAATCATAAATAATACTGCCGACATCTATCGGCTTCCTCTCCTGAATGTAGTAGTTTAAGATAGCTCAATCTCTAGTCACTTCCCTCAGGTGGTTGGAAGGTATAAGTCTTGCAAAAATAAAGTAATGTCATGCCTTTGAAATACCATTTAACTTGGAAGATTTGAAATTTACCCGTTTATCATTCCAGATCTTCCAAGCTCCAGTGCCGTCAGTCAAATAAGAAATAATCATCTCAAGATCTCCCTCAGATGGAGATAGTCCAGAATAATGGCACTCGATGGTAGGTGAAAGTCCATAAAAAACATTGATCCTTTCTGGAGTAAATCCTACTCCAACACCTCTGACGAAGACTTCGTATTCTTCCGCATCCAAAAAGTTAGCATAAAATTCGCGCAAGACTGGAATAACAACAACAGTGGTGAAATAACAGAATCATTACCAGTTGTATGCAACGACCGTGTTCTCGATCATTTCACCGGGATTGTAAAAGCTTCGCTCTAAGATAAATTTTCTGGACGTCGCAAATTCGTGATATCGAAAATGAGCTGCCGCATTCGTAAACTTGCGACTGTCAAAATTTTCTTGTGTCTTTCCTCGCTTAGATTTCGATGCCATCTAAACGTGCAAGAAAACACAAATAAATTAAGAAATCAAAGATTTAAACTCTTTTTAAGCTTAAGAAACTTAAAATGAGTTTATAAATTCATGGAGAAACACTAAAAATCAAAATTTTCACAAAATTTCAGTTTTTAGTCAAAAATAGGAAAAACTATGGTGAAAATCAAAAATAAATGGATTAGAGTGTAGATCTGACCTTGAGATAAAAAATTCAAGTGATTTCGAGCTCAAAATCTTGATGTTTTGACCTCAAAATGGATTTAGTAGGTGGATTTTAACGAAAAAGAGGAAGAAGATGAAGCTTACGCGTCAAAAATGGCTAATGGGGGTTTAAATGATGATTTTCGGGTAAGCAGGCCGAACCGGCGCCTAGGCGCCAGACTCGCCTTTCCAAAAAAATCTCTTAAAAATTTTATTTTCCACCAAAATTCATAAATTAAACTTCTAATTACTCATATAAGAGTATTGCATCATTTTCCATCTTCCAAAATATTTTCCAAAAATTTTAAAAATTAAAAATTAAATCCACCAATTAAACACAAGTTTAAATCAAACACTTCTAATTCCATTCATGATTTTCAATTTTGGGCTCAATAAAATTCAGATAAGTATCATAACATGATTCAAGTTCTAACAACAATCAAACAACACAAATTTGAAAGCAAATACAACACACATTGAAAATGAAAGTAAACTCACAAACAAACATAATTGATTCACTAAATCGATACAACGACACACTAGATAAATCACAATCTCACCACATCACTATCTAATTCCCATTATCTTCACAAGGAAAACTATTCAGCCCACTTGGAAAGAATACTAACGCCCTCGTAAAATCTGTAGTCATTTTCTCGTCGATCCAATTGTTCTTCGCATACATCTCCACTTGAGCATCTTAATAAGCCACTAGATGATCAAATTGAGGTTTTACCTGCCATTCCAGATGTTCAATTTGATGATACATCTCATGGAAGCGATCTCCAATGCTTTTAAACTCTGCTTCAAACTTATCTAGACGACTAGAAATTTTCTCCAAACTTACAGCGATGAAAGCATTGAAATAGGGTTGAGCATCCTTTGAAACCTTGTCTCTAGCCTCTTCTCCAAGATTTCTCCTCTCCATTTCTTCAAAAATCCTCTCTAATCTCTCAAGAATGGAGTGTATGGGTCAAAATAATGATTGCATAAGGATTGGGGACGAATATAGGGTCATTTATGAGAGAAAATTGTGTGAAAAACTGAAGATTTTTGGTTTTGACACGATCCAGTAACTATGGCGCTTAGGCGCCAAATCTGGCGCCTAGGCGCCGGAACCATGTTCAACTCCATTTCGCCTAACGTTAAATTTCAAAGTTTCGTTCTCCAAAATAGGTAGTTTAGAATGGTAAGATCAATATAGACTCAGTAACACAAATTATAAGTAATCCTAATGAAGGTTAACTTGATCTCCTTTTTACTCATATATGAAATAGAGTGATCCAATGTCTAAGCTTTATATAATTCGAGATAATTTTCAGCTTAAGTCAATAAAGACTTGTTAGCATTCAATTTTTCTAAAATAATATAAAATTAAACAAGACCGAGGCATAACCTTACATTAAAAATGTAAAAATACACAAAACAACGAATAACTATGGGTTGACTCCCACAAAACGCTTAGTTTAATGTCGTCAGCCCGACCTAATTAAGTCTTTTAATCAGGTAGACTCAACTCATAAGCCTCTTTATAATTCTTTTTAAAATCTCCCAAATAAGGCTTCAGTCTTAATCCATTAACTTTAAAAATTTTTCCTATTTTGGGATCTTTAACATCCACAACTCCATAATGGTATACTTTTTAAATTATATATGGTCCTATCCATTTTGATCAAAATTTTCCAGGAAAAAGTCTTAAACGAGTATTAAATAATAATACTTCTTGTCCAGACTCAAATATTTTTCCTGAAATCTTTTTATCATGTAATATTTTCATTTTTTCTTTATAAATCCTTGCATTTTCATATGATTAATTTCTTATTTCATCCATCTCATTTAATTGCAATAATTGTTTTTCTCCTGCAGTATTCAAATCAAAATTAAACTCCTTTATCGCCAAATAAGTTTTATGTTCAAGTTTAACAGGTAAGTGACAATGTTTACCATAAACTAACCGGTAAGGTGAAATTCCGATTGGTGTCTTATAAGCTGTTCTATAAGCCCATAATGCAGAATTAAGTCTATTAACCCAATCAGTTCTTTTAGGATTAACAGTCTTCTCTAAAATTCTTTTAATTTCTCTGTTTGATACTTCACCATTCCACTTGTTTGTGGGTGATATGCGATTGCAATTCGTGTTTGATTCCAAATTTTTCCAATAATGATTGAATTATTATATTTCTAAAATGACTTCCACCATCTGTGATAATTACCTTAGGCATTCCAAATCTTGAAAAAATCATCTTCTTTAAAAATTTTAAAACACTTTTGGAATCACAGCTAGGTAAAGCTACAACTTCAATTCACTTTGAAACGTAATCAACCGCTAATAAAATATAAATCTTTCTAGATGATGGTACAAATGGTCTCATAAAGTCTAAACCCCATATATTGAAAATTTCAACTTCTAATATATAGTTTAAAGGCATTTCATCTTTCTTGGATATATGTCCCATCCTTTGACATCGATCACATGTTTTCACATAATGTCTCACATCTTTAAATAAGGTAGGCCAATAAAATCCCGAATTTAAAATTTTAAATGCGGCTTTATCTACTCCAAAGTGTCCTTCAAATTCGAATCATGACATTTTTGAATAATAGCATAAGTTTCTTCATAAGGTACGCATCTACGAATTACAGAATCTCTTCCTAATTTAAATAAATGAGGATCTTCTCAAATATAAGATTTAGCATCATTTTTAAATTTCTTAATAAATTTGTTATCCAATCCATAAGGTAAAATATTGCTAACTAAATAGTTAACTATATTTGCATACCAATGTGTTTGGCATCATTGAATAACATACAAATGTTCATCAAGAAATTTCTCATTTATATTTTCTTCAGTAATAACATCATTCTTAATTCTAGATAAATGATCAGCAATTTGGTTGTCTGTTCCTTTTCTATCCACTATTTGAAAATCAAATTCTTGTAGAAGTAAAACCCATCTTATCAGTCTAGGTTTATCAAATTTTTTTGTCATTAAATATTTAATAGCGGAATGATCAGTATGAACTATACATTTGGTACCAAGAAGATAAGGTCTAAATTTATCAAAGGCATATACTATAGCTAAAAGCTCTTTCTCAGTAGTAGTGTAATTTCTTTTAGTTTCGGTAAGAGTTTTACTAGCATAATATATAACTTTGAAAATTTTCTCATATTTTTGTCCCAATACAGCTCCAATTGCAAAATCACTTGCATCGCACATTAATTCAAAAGGTTTATTCCAATTAGGTGCAATATTTATAGGTGCAGTTATTAATTTTTCTTTTAAAATATTGAAAGCATTAACACAGTCTTCATTAAATTCAAATTTAGCTTCTTTTTCCAATAAATGACAAAGAGGTTTAGCAATTTTAGAAAAATCCTTTATATATTTTTTATAAAATCCAGCATGACCTAGAAAACTTCTCACATCGATAATGATAGTAGGGGTTGCGGTTCAAAGAAAATTTTTACTTTTGCTTGATCAACTTCCATCCCTTTTGTGAAACTTTATGACCAAGTACAATGCCTTCTGTGACCATAAATTGACATTTTTCCCAGTTAAGAACTAAATTTGTTTCTTCACATCTTTTCAGAACTTTGGAAATATTTTCCAAACAAGACTCAAAAGAATTTCAAAAAACTGAAAAATCCTCCACGAATACTTCAATTCCTTTGTCAGTCAAATCATAAAATATTGACATCATACATCTTTGAAAAGTTGCAGGTGCATTACATAAACCAAAAGGAATTCTTCTAAAGGCAAATGTTCCATAAGGACTTGTAAATGTTGTTTTCTCTTGGTCCTCAGGAGCAATAAGTAATTGATGATAACCAGAATATCCATCCAGAAAACAGAAATATGAGTGTCCAGCTAATTTGTCAAGCATTTGATCCAAGAAAGGTAAAGGAAAATGATCCTTTCTTGTTACATCATTTAACTTCTGATAATCAATGCAAATTCACCATCCAGTAACTTGTCTTGTAGGAATTAGTTCATTTTTATCATTGACAGTGATAGTTACTCTTCCTTTCTTCGGAACACAATGAATAGGACTTACCCATTGGCTATCTGAAATAGGATAAATAATTCCAGCATCTAACCATTTTAAAATTTTTTTTAACAACATGTTTCATGATAGGATTTAATCTTCTTTGCGGATCAATAGTAGGTTTAAATTTTTCTTCCATTAAAATTCTATGCATACAAATGGAAGGGTTTATTCCTCTTATATCAACAATAGTCCAACCAAAAGCTTTTTTATAATTCTTTAACACTCCTATTAATTTTTCTTCTTGATCTAAACTTAGCTCAGAAGAAATAATAGTAGGTAAAGTTAATGAATTTCCAAGAAATGCATACTTTAAATGTGAAGGTAACATTTTTAATTCCAGTTCAAGGTCTTTTTTAATTGAGGGTAAAAGTATATCATTTTGAGTTATGTCTAAAGTTTTCCAGTTGTCTTTAATATAATGAGTTTCTTTAAGTAATTCATCTTCTTTTAGTTCTTCATTTTCATCAGTTAAAAATTTAATTTCATCTTCAGGAATGATTTTACATTTTTCTCGATAGTGTTTTTTTAATTATAAAATCAAAAATATCCATTCAATAACATTTTTCTTTGTCAGGGTACTTCATCGATTTAAGAACATTGAATTTAATCTCTTGATCATTAACTCTCATAGTTAATTCTCCTTTTTGCACATCAATCATAGCTCATCCGGTAGCTAGAAAAGGTCTCCCTAAAATAATTGGTATTTTTTTATCTTCTTCCATATCAAGTACAATGAAATCCACAGGGAAGATAAATTTATCTACTTTAACAAGTACATCCTCTATAACTCCTTTAGGGTAAGTGATAGATCTATCGACTAATCGAAGGGTTATAGTGGTGGGAGTAATCTCTCCTAAATTCAACCTTCGATTAATAGAAAATGGCATGAGATTAATACTTGCTCCTAAATCACACAAAGCTTTTCCACAAAATTTTTCTCCAATAGCACAAAGTATAGTAAAACTTCCAGGATCTTTAAGTTTCTGAGGTAATTTCTTTTGAATTATTGCACTACATTCTTCACTTAATGCAACGGTTTCAAAAGCTTCAAATTTTCGTTTCTTACTTACTATATCCTTCATAAATTTTGCATAAGTTGGCATCTGTTCCAAGGCTTCAGCAAAGGGTATGTTAATAGTAAGTTTCTTAAAAATTTCAAAGAACTTAGAAAATTGATGATCAAGCTTCTGCTGTTTTAATCTTTGAGGAAAAGGTGGTCGTGGTTTTTCAATTTCCACATTAATAGAAATATTAGTTTGATCTTGATTAGGATAAGGAGTTTCTTTAGGTTTTTCAATCTCTTCAACCTCAATCTCTTTTTCAATTTCCTTCTGCATTCTTTCTTTTAATTTCTTTACACTTCTAAGTTGTACAGCTTTAACATGTTCTTGTTCTTTTTCAGTTTCTTTTGGATTAATTTCAACATTACTTGGAACTGTTCCTGGAGGTCTGTAATTAATTAAATTAGCGATTTGTCCCATTTGATTCTCAATATTACGAATAGCAGTATTTTGATTTTGTAATTGATTACTCATTTGTAAAATTAATTCTTTTATTGATAACTTTTTCTGTTGATTATTAAATCCAGGTGGTTTATAATTTGAATTTACTTAATTATTCTAATTTCCAGTTGGATGAAATTGATTATTGCCCCATTGTTGTTGTTGATTATTCCAGTTAAAATTTGGGTGATTTTTCCATCCAGGATATAATAGTTTGAATATGGATTATTTTTACTAGCAATAGCTTGTAAAGTTTCAATAGTTTGAGAATCTTCAATATTAGATGAGTTGTTATGTGATATGTTGATGGCAAAATTATCTAATTTCTTAGATATTGCAGCTACTTGTGAAGCTAAGATAGAAAAGGCTTCGTTATCTTGAATACTTGACATTCTTTTAGGATTAATTCTTTCAGAAGGCCATTGAAAATTATTATTAGACATTTCTTCAATTAAAGTATAAGCTTCTTCAAATGATTTAGACATTAAAGAACCTCTAGCAGCCGAATCAATAATTGATTTTAGTGATCCAATTAAACCATTATAAAATGTTTGAATAATTAACCAATCAGGTAAAGCATGATAAGGACATTTTCTTAATAGTTCTTTAAATCTTTCCCAAGTTTTATAAATTGTCTCCCCGTCAAATTGACTAAATGAAGTAATATCATTTCTTAATTTAGCAGTTTTAGAAGGAGGAAAATATTTAGCAAGGAATTTTTGTGTCATTTCAGCCCATGTTTTAATAGAACATGTTACTAATGAGTTCAACCACCTTTTTGCTTTACCTTTTAAAGAAAAAGGAAAGAGTCTAAGTCTAATAGCATCATCAGAAACATTATTATATTTAAAGGTAGCACAAAGTTCTAAAAAACTAGCAAGGTGTAAATTTGGATCCTCATTTGGTGTTCCTCCAAATTGATTATTTTGAACCATTTGAATGATAGATGGTTTAAGCTCAAAAGAATTAACATCTACAGTATGTATTTGAATACTACTATGAAGTTCATCAACTGTAGGGTTAGCATAATCCCTTAATGGTTTGTAAACATTTTGTTCATTAATTTCAATTGGATTTTGTAAATTGTTATGTAAATTAGCCATCTCTTGAATTTTTTTAGTTTGTTTTCCTTTTTTAATTCTTTTAATAGTTCTTTCTAATTCAGAATTTAAAGGTAATAATCTTTCAGATCCAGCACTACGCATAAAAAGTAAATTAACAAGAAATAAAATCTCTACTTAAAAAAAATTATATATATATATATATTGGTATTTTATATTTTTGACAATAAAAGAAAATGAATAAAATAAAATAAAAATATTTAAAATCTTAAAATTTGTCTCCGCTCCTCCCCGGACAATGGCGCCAAAAACTTGACCCAATGCTAAATATATGCGTACTAAAAATTCAATCCCCGGCAACGGCGCCAAAAACTTGACCCAATGCTATATATATGCATACTAAAAATTCAATCCCCGGCAACGGCGCCAAAAACTTGACCCGCAATCCGCTGATGACAAATATAATAATTAATGCTTTCAAATATATGTAATAGATAATAATAGCAACTAGTGTATACAAATATAATTTTATTGAAAATATTTTACAAACTAGGGGTACTACGCAAGTATATGTATCGTATCAAGTAATATAGAGCTTTGAAACAAAGACCTCAGTGTCGATCCCACGAGGAGTGAGTTATGGAGTTTTAAATATTTTAATTTTATTTTTATGTATTTCTTTTATAGTTTATAAATTTGATATTTTTAATTTACTAGATGCAATAATAAAGCAGTAATGAAATGATTGATGTAAATAAGCAATAAGAACACAACTTTCTTCCTTTCAATTAATCCAAGATTTTCTAAGATAATGATAATATTCGTGGAGAATATAAATTTATGGTATTGTGCCGAATAGAAGCATTCATATTCTTTACCCTTTCGATCCAAGTGTAACGAACATTGGCTAACTTATAGATCGAGTCCGGATGTATTGTTAGTAGAATGGGTTAATCTAGGCTCACACTACTAGATGTCCAAGGGTGGCTATGGTCGGCCCTACTAGAGACCATTTCCTTCTTTATAAACCAAATCACAAGAATTTAGTCTGTCACTCTAAAAACTTATTAATTCTACACCCATTATATAATGTCTTCCTATTTATTTGCACTTCACCTTGACTAACCCGCACAAGGCCTTCGACTACCCAAGGATTCATGTGATATCTACTAGTTAAGAATTCATCTCCTTCTACGTATCAAAACTCTTCAACATATTTTAACAATACAAGTGATCAATTTGTAAAGTAAATGAATATCTGGTATTAATATCATCACAATATTTTAAAATATAAATAGTTTTTAATTCTCCATCGAATTTTATATTATCTTATTTATCTTTTCATAATTGAAAGGAGAAAGTAAACTAACTACTCAGAACACATTGAATTGTTGTTTATCTTTTCATAATTGAAAGGAGAAAGTAAACTAACTACTCAGAACACATTGAATTTAAACAATAAAACATGATAATAAAACTTTGAATAAAATTACAAATACTTATCTCAAGTGTTTCTCCTACTGAACCTCTGAATTCTTCTGACTTCAAAGCAAATAAACTTCAAAAGAACCAACTCTTTAAACTCTCAATACAAACTCTAAATAAAATAACTAACTAATTTATGAATGATAGTAAAATGTGGCCCTAAAGTATCTCTCTAATTCTCTCTCTAGATGGGGCTCTAGATAGGGGGCGTATGGGGGGCCTTTTTCTCTGAAGGAGTACCCTCCTATCTATAGGCTTCAAGGGTTGCCTTGAGGCACCTCTTCAAAATATGTCTACATTCAATGAATTTTCTAGAAGGTGTGTCTGGCGCCTAGGCGCCGGAATTTGGCGCCTAGGCGCCGGACTCTGCGTCCAGTTCTTCGCACCTCTTCACTTTGGATCGCACCTCTTCGCGATTAAAACCATTTCCAAGCGTCCAAATACATTGTATCACATGTCCTATAAATCAGGAACAACTGCCAGTCTTCCAGAAGGTCCAATAACTGCTAACACCGTCAAAAATAACCATCCAAAAGTCGTCAAAAATCTTGACAGATCACGTATCGACCTGGCTCTTAGGCGCCGGATTCTGGCGCCTAAGCACCAGACCAATAATTTTGATAATTTTGCATTTTGGCTCCTTTTTTGTTCCTTTTTTGCTCCTTTTTGCTCCTTTTTCACTTTTTTTTCTTCTTGAACATTTTTCCATCACCTATATCCAAAAACACAAAAATACATTTCATTAAAGCATAATATCCTTAAAATTTTGATAAAAATCAAGGCATAAAAATGGGTATTTTTTTCATGGATCAGACCGCATCAGGATACAATTACTGGTAATATTGAAAAATCTCCTAAAAATACATACTTCAAATGATTTGGAAGATTCTTTAATTCAAGTTCAGGGGATTTTGCAACAGATGGAATTAATGTTTCATTTTATGGTGCTGTTGAATTGAGCGTTTCAAATTTCTCCTGAATTTAATCAGCTTCTTCGCTATCAATTTCATCATAATTATCTTTTTCTATATCTTCTTTTGCTTCATAAGTTTCCTTAAAATATTCTCATTTCAGATAATCACATATATCCATTCTGAAACATTCATCATCTTTTTCTATTAAAGGATATTTCATTGACTTTGAGATGTTAAATGTTATTTTTTGATCATTTACTCTTATTATCAATTCTCCTTTTTGAACATCTATCATGGCTCTTCCTGTAGATAGGAATGTTCTTCTTAAAATGATTGGAATTTCTTTATCTTCTTCCATATCTAAAATAATAAAGTCCACAGGAAAGATAAACTTATCAACCTTGACCAAAACATCTTCTACAACTCCTTGATCAATCAGCTAATTGTAGGGTTACAATAGTTAGTGCAATCTCTCCAATTCCCAACCTTTTAAAAGTTTATAAAGACATCAAATTTATGCTAGCTCCCAAATCACGTAATGCTTGCCCATAAAATTTTTCACCAATAGCACACGTGATAATGAAACTAATAGGATCTTTAAGTTTTTCAGAAAGGTTTCTTTGAATTATAGCACTACACTCTTCACTGAGTGCAACAGTCTCATGATCTAGTAACTTCTTCTTTTTGTTGAGTATATCCTTCTTAAATTAAACATAATCAGGCATTTGTTCTAAAGCTTCAACAAAAGGAATATTTATTGACAATTTTTTCAAAATGTCTAAGAATTTAGCAAATCTTTTTCCTTTATCTTGTTGCTTTAGTCTTTAAGGAAATGGTGGTGGAGGTCTTTCAACAGTAATTTTCATAGGTTTCAGAGGAAAATCAGGATATAAACTTTCGTTTTCTCCTTCAGTTTTTTCTTTTTCCTTTTCAACTACAGTTTCTTTTTGAACTCTTGTTTCCAACTCTTTTCCACTTCTCAATTGAATAGCCTTAATTTGTTTTTTTCCTTGATCTTTAGGATTTACTTCAAAATTTCTAGGTAAAGTTCCAACAGATCTATTGCTTAGTGCATTAGCAATTTGCCCCAATTGGTTTTCTATGTTTTTAATAGCAGCTCCTTGACTTTGTAATTGATTACTCATATTCAAAATTAATTCTTCCATAAATAACTTCTTCTCCTTAAATTGTGAATTATTATAAAAACTCGGTGGATTAGAAGGTCTATAATTGGAATTACCCTGGTTGTTTATATTTTCTAATGGGTTTACAGGATTGTTCCCGCACTGAGGATTAACGGGATTTGTATTACCTTAGTTATTCCAATTAAAGTTTGGATGATTTTTCCAACCAAAATTATAATAGTTTGAATAAAGGTTATTTTGTTTATTATTTATTAAATTTATAGTTTCATATGAAGATTGAGCATCTACAATTTGTCCTAATGAATTTCTTCTAACACTGGAGGAGTTTGAGAACGATTCATTTCGTATTGATCTATTTTCTTTGAAAGAGCAGCAATTTGAGAAACTATCATAGTTAAAGCATCAGAATCATGAATACTGGCTACTCTCTTAGGATTTACCCTTTCAGCAGGCCATTAAAAATTATTGGTAGTCATTTCTTCTATTAACACATAGGCTTCTTCAAAAGGTTTAGACATTAGTGATCCACCAACAGCAGCGTCAATAATAAATCTAAGAAATCATACTAATCCATTATAAAATATTTGAATAATTAACCAATCTGGTAAAGCATGATGTGGACATTTCCTAAGAAGTTCTTTAAATCTTTCCCAAGATTTATATATCGATTCTCCCTCATACTGACTGAAAGATGTGATATCATTTCTAAGCTTAGCAGTCATAGATGGTGGAAAATATTTCGATAAGAATTTTTGTGAAAGTTCTCCCCAAGTTCTAATAGTTCTAGGTGCTAACGAATTTAACCAAGCCTTAGCCTTATCCCTTAGTGAAAAAGAAAAAAGTCTAAGTCTGACAGCATCATCAGACACTCTGTCGTACTTAAAAGTAGCACAAAGTTCTAAAAAACATGCTAGATGTAAATTAGGAGCTTCATTTGAACTTCCACCAAATTAATTGTTTTGTACCATTTAGATAATTTCAGGTTTAAGCTCAAATGAATTAGCAGCTACATCAGGATTTTAGATAGTTAAGTGAATTTCATCTAATGTAGGGTTAGCGTAATCTCTTAGTGATTGATGTTCATTTTCTATTCTTTGGTTTTTTACATTGTTTTCCATTGTTTCAAAATTTATAGGTTCTTTTTTTAGTTTTCTGATTCTCCTAACAGTGCATTCTAATTCTGAATCGTAGGGTATAAGATTTTTTAGAACAAAATTTACGCATATAATCGAAATCAGTACACAGCAAAACAGTTAACTAAAGACGTTATGATTCTATTAAAAAGTTTTCTAACAGTCCTAAATTGTCCGTTACTCTAATTATGTTATATTCCCTGGCAACGGTGCCAAATGACTTGAGGTGCACACTCCGCGCGGACACTTAGTGTAATTTTAATTTTTGTAACAAGTATATAATATTTTCTTTAATTGCAGAGTTACCTTTAACGCAAGTATACGTATCGCTCAAGTAATACAAGGCTCTAGTGGAGTCTTGGATATCGATCCCATAGGGAATATTTTAGAGGCTACAGACTAGGATTATAGAAATCAATTCAGAATCACAACTAAATCAAAATTGCCTATCTGTCACTAATACACAATCGACAATAATATGAAGTTTAAATTAAATTAGTTCTACTAACAGATAATTAAACTAAAGTGAAGTTCAAATGTATAAGCAAGAATCTTTCTCCTTTGTTAAGATATTTAAGTGAATAGATAATTAGAGTTAGTTTAAAATGGTGTTGTGCCAAATAGGAGCATACATATTCTTTATCCTTTGGTCCAGGCATAAAGAACATTGACTAATCCTATGCTTGGTTACTGAATCTACGACTAGGCTGGGAGGATACCGGCTCACTTCGAAGCTCCCACGTTCCCCTCGCCTGAGGGCTAACATCTACACTTCATCACCCAAACGATAGGACCGAATTGAGGATTTTAGCATGTCACTCTAAAATCTCCAATTCTACGCCCGATGAATATTATTTCCCTATTTATTTGCACCCTACTTCCAATGACTTTGACCTCCCTGAATCTCGGATGTAATCTTTACTATAGTTGTTAAACTCAACATATTTTAACTATTCAATTGGCCAGATTAAAAGTAAATTAAGAATTAAGTAAAAGATTGTCACAACTTCTTTAAATTTTTATGGCACACTAATTCAGTTTATCATGTCACAAAAATATCAAAACTAGGAGAAAGACAGAAAAACTACTCAGATTTCATGGAGATGATACAATAAAACTTGGATTTCATATATAAAAGTAAATTTCTACAAACTAAAGTAAATAAACACAACTTATCTTAAATTCCTCCCCAAGCAAATTCCTTGAAGTTCATCTGAATCTCTTTCTTTCTTTACAGTACGCAAAATTCTCCTTCAAAACATCAATGCAGAAGAGATCTCTCACTTCCATTCCACTCTTATAATCCTTCGAAGAATTCCTCACCAATATCTCTATCTGAACTCACTATTTAACACTCACTAAATAACAACAATGGACACTAGTGGACTCTCTATTTGACACTAAGTGACTCTTATAAAACCCCAAAAGGAGTTGTTAAGAACTCTTAGTAACTTTTAGAGGACCCAATTAGGACACTTGTTCGGCCTAGAATTGTTCTTTTTAAAGTTGTTGAAGAGTCTCCAAGGGTTTTCCAAGCATCGCTTCGAAAATCATCCACATTCGACGTATTTTGTGAAAGAACCGTTGACCCTGCCGTTGGCGGCTGATCCACTTCAAAAGTGCATATTTTTATGCCTTATTTATGATTTAATTCTTAAGGATATTATGACTTAATGAAAGATATTTTTATGTTTTTGGATATAGGTGATGAAAAAAGAGATCAAGAAGGAAAAAAGAACAAAAAGGAGCAAAAATTGAGCTAAAAAACAAAGTTGACGAAATTATAGGTCTAGCGCCTAGGTGCCAGAATTCGGCGCCTAAGCGCCAGTTCGATACTGAAGCAGTTAAGATTTTTGACAACTTTGGGCAGTTATTTTGATGGTGTTAAGAGGTTATCACACCTTCTAGAAGACTGGAAGTTACTCCTAATACATAGGACATGTGACACAATGCATCTGGACACAGGTAAAATAATTTTAATCGCGAAGAGGTGTGATCCAAAGTGAAGAGGTGCGAAGACTTTGTCATGGACTCCGGCGTCTAGGCACCAGATCCCGGTGCCTAGGCGCCACAGTTACTTTCTAGAAAATTCATTGAATTTAGACGAATTTTGAAGAGGTGCCTTAAGCAACCCCTGGTCATTTTTGAAGCTCTATAAATAAGAGACATTTTTACAGAAAATTGTGCCCCCCTCGATCTCCAGCATCAGGAGATAAATTTAGAGAGCCACCACATTTTCTTCTTAAGTATTTAGTGAGTTTATTTTAGTTATTTTGAGTGTTACTACTCAATTCCTTGAGTAGTAAGTGAGAGTTTGTAAGTGTTGTTCGTTGTTGAAGTCTCGTACTTGCATTAGAGTCAGTAGGAGTCAAAGGATCACTTGAAGGAACATTTTAGATAAGTATTTGTAACTTGGTTCAAAGTTTTATAAATATATTTTGTTATGTGAATTCAATGTATGCTGAGTAGTTACTTTTCTTTCTCCTTTCAACTATAAAAAGATAATAAGATAATTTGATTTTGTTGGAGAACTTAACATAATTTTAAAATTATTGCAATGATATTCATATCTGATCTTAATTTACTTTTTAAACTGGTCATTTGAATTGTTAAAACCTGTTGAAGAATTCTGAGACCTATCCGGAGATGTGTTCTTAACTAGTAGATATCACATGAATCATTGGGGATTCGAAGGCCTTGAGCGGGTTATTCAATGTGAAGTGCAAATAAATAGGGAGATATTGTTTATTGGGTATAAAATTGATTAGTTTTTAGAGTGACAGACTAAATTCTAATAATTTGGTTTATAGAAAAGGAACGGGTCACTAGTAGGGCCACCCTTGGACATCTAGAAGTGTGAGCCTAGATTAACCCATTCTACTAATAATACATCCTGAACTGATCTATAGATTAGTCAATGTTCTTTATACTATCGAGCGAAGGTAAAGAATATAAATGCTTCTTTTTGGCGCAATACCATAATCTCAAGTTCTCCACAAATGATAATTATTCTGAAAAATCTTGGATTAGTTGAAAAGGAGAAAGTTGTTTTATTTATACTTGCATTTACCTTTAATTTATTTTTGCTTTACTTACATTTAGTAGAAATTTCATTATACTTAAAATCTGAATTTTGAAAATAAATAAAAATTATAATTACTTTTAATTTAAAAATCTAATAAATTCTTTCAATTATTCTTTCCTTAATCTTCCCCGTGGGATCGATAACTAGGACTTCAATAGAGCTTTGTATTACTTGAAAAGATACGTATATTTGCATTTGAAATTGTGACTTTACAAAATTATTATAAATATAAGTTCATAAATTCTTGCAGTCGTACAGTTCCGGTTCAGCGGCCTCGAGCTCCGCCGTCGGCGGCCTTCTAGAACCACTGCCTTGAACTGGCCTCGCCGTCGGCGGCCTCGACCTCCGCCATCGGCGGCCTCCCTTAAAATATATTCTGAACTCTCGGGAAAATCACGCCATCGGCGCCATCGACCTCGTCGTCGGCGCCCTAGGTCAAATTTTCATAATTTAGTCATTTTTGCTCCAAATTTGCTCTTTTTTTGCATATTTTCGCTCTATTGTCCTTAAATCTTCATACCTGCAGAAAAACACCAAAAATACCCTTCTTTAAAGTACAATATCATCAAAATCAGTATAAAATAAGCATGAAAATCTTAACATTTTTTCCTTGGGTCATTCATCCTACTCCAAACCCTAGCAGAGCCACTCCTTGAGCCACCATATATATATATATATATATATATATATATATATATATATATATATATATATATATGTATGTATGTATATTAAAAGCAACCGACAAACTCCCAAATTGTTGGTTGACAACACCTATACACATGGAACTCGCAGGAAAGATGCTTCGCGAGCCATACCTCGGGAATGCAAGATATGTTACGACACCGGAAAAGAAAAATAAAAATATTAAAAAGCAACTGACATTATGATTTACATTTATTCAGATAGAAAGAACTTTACAACTGACTCGTCGACCACTTGAGAGGCGACCAACCCACACCTCAGTAACTCTTTATACAAAACACAACCACCTAACTTGAATCTATCAATATTACCAGCGTCCGCCTGAAAACTAGAAACTGAACAAGCCTCTCACGCATCAGCCAAATCGGATCACAAATGCATAGTCTCAATCTTAACAAGCTCCAACTCATTCTGAAGGTCTACCGCATCAACTTTCAGTTCGAGGACATGCCCAACAACCTCTTAGAAAGGGAATTGCCTATGATTTTAGCTCATTCAGGGTAGCTTCTTGCTAGGCTTCAGCTACTTTACTGGTTTAAGTCTTACTTGCAAAAAAGTTTGTCGTCTCATCCATATGGCGGATCACCGAGTTGGTCGACTCCCACTCGACCGCCGCGTAATCACCTTTCTGAGAAAAGTGACGTCTGACCACTGACAAGCTCAGGGGAGTCATAAACAGGAATGGTTGTGATCCATCTCGTGGGTCGTTGCTTCTTCTCCCTGCATTGACGTGCTCGGCGAGGGGGGGGGAGGTTTGACTTTGCAAGTCCTGGGCTCCTTCGGGCAAGGCTTCTTGAGGACGCCTATCATTTGCTTCATCATTTCAAGCATTAGTTGTTCTTTTATGTCAATTACTTGTTGTCAGTTCATCTCCTTCGTGGTATCCTTCTCCATAGCTTGGTTTCGTGTTTCTCAGATCGTTGTTCTACCGCTACGTTGTGCTCATCTTCTTGTTGGAGGCATGAGTCCACGCTCACCACACATTTTAGGGTGTTGAACCTAAAATTGATCGGGAATCATGCCCTGGGAATATAGCACGTAAGATAAGTAAAAGAAGTGAATGAATAGTAGAACACGTGTCTAGTGTTTTTCTTCAAGAAAGGGCTCCCTATTTATAGGTATGGGAGGTACCCTATTTATACAATTACATTTATGCCATCTTCCTATAATAAGAAACTCATGGGTACTAAAATAATTTACATGATACATTATACAAACGGACTTTCCACTGATGGGATGACTCCTCACTTGCTTAGTTTGCTCCCATTCGTTACTCTTAGCCGGCGAACCACATGATGATAGTGTGTGGTCTTCTTATCTGTCCTCACTAGTGTTCCTATCACAGTCTTTTAGTCCACTTTTCCTGCTTGATACACATATTTAGCTCGACCAATTTTGTTGATGTCCTTCTTTCATTTGGTCAGGCGACCCCTTGGTATTTTGTGACGACCTTCGAATTTGAGTGTCAACTGTTAATATGATCTAATTTGGCTCCCCCGACCGGCTCTGACACATCTCAGTTATGAGCTCACCTCGTTTGTTATGTTTTATATCCTTACCTGGAGATTCGTGTCGCCTGCATCTAATTATACATTATGTTATGAGAATATACTATATTTTACTCAATTTTTTTTTTGGCTGAGAGTTTACTTTTGCAATACTTTTGATTCATTCTTATTTTATTTTGTTTCATCCATTTTATTTTTGGATTAACATTCAAATTTATTAAAATGTTTTCATTTTGAATAAAATAATTCAACACTGACTTTGTTCAATAAGTGCATATATATGTGTTAATTCATTACAAGTCTTTTTATCTTTTCTTTATTATGTCTCTAAAGACGTTATGAAGCCCAACATTCCAGCATGTTCTATTTTTATCAAGCGTAAATAGTTATATATTAATATTAAAAAATAATAAACGCAAATAATTTAGATCAATGAATCGCCCGATATATGCCGTCTTGATTAATTAGTCCCACATCGGGCAATTTAGCGAAACATGGGGATCGCAGTTTGTACAAAAGCGCGCTTGTTTGGAGCCGTAAGGTATCTTTGCGCTTGGGGCAATGACGCAGGCGATGAGGTATTAACCGAGTCGCGTCTATTGCTGGTTGAAAACTATTTCCAAACCCCCTCTTGGGTTTCGGGCTTGACCTGGACCCCAGAGAATTTCTGGAAGGGCTCCCTTTTGGGATAAGCCCTACAATAAAATTAAAATTTTTAATTATATATTTCGGAAATATGTATTGCTCGCATACAAAGTCCTGCTAATAGCCGAATAAGCACTTGTGCTTTGCTATTTAAGAAAATGAATCTCTAACTTACCGCAACCAAGATCCGAATTTAATTAATTTTAACTACGAAAGTTAAATTTGTGTGTAACTTTTTATTTATTAAATTTTAATAAACTATTATTGTGATCTGAATATAAGTTTTAATTGGAATAAATAGTTTGTATTAAGCCGAACTTGGATAGATTATACACGAGCTATTTTGAACATCTCATGTATGTTCAACATTTACAACTAGTGGAGTATTGCAAAGTTTTATCTACAAAAAAATTATAATTGTCACTACATAAAATTTACCTCCATAATTATATAAACGCACATAGGCACATTTAAGTTGTCTTACCACTCAAAATATTATCATTATATATAATTGATACGCCACCAACAAATTGTTTATTATCTCGGAAGAATCTCAAGGCATGACATGGATCTCGAGATGATATTTTGAGAAAAATATATTTTGAGAAAAATATATTCAAATTTTGATAAACAGTTACTCAGCTCCGATTTCAACAAACTTATAGTCAAACTGATCAAATCGATAAGAGGAATTTAATGACATCAAAGTTAAACTAATCTGACTCAAATCAAGCCTTAATCAAGTCATTTAACCTCATTTAGAAGATTCTCGGACCTAATTTAATAACAAACAAATGTCGAATTCGACAAATTCATAGTCAAATTGAGCGTCTCGACAAAGTCAAATTCAACAAGCAAAAGATTGTTCAACTCTGACATTGTTAAGACACTCAAATATCCATTAAACATCATCTGATCAGATGAAGCTCTCCGAACCATCCGATCAAAATATTTTATAATCTTTCATTAATTGCACCTACAGTACTATAAATAGAGCCCCACCCCTCACATGGGAAGGGAGACCGGAAGCTTCAGAGAGAACTAGAAGCTCTAAGAAGGAGATGAAGTCTAGAACCATCCCTGACTGTCGCCGACCATTGCAGATCGCCGTCGACATCCACTGATCTCCTTTGACCAATGTCAACCGCCACTAACCAGACGATCACCGTCTGCCACCACCGACCATCGTCGACACCTGCCAATTGCCGTCGACTACCGTCAAGCTCCTTCAGCCACCGCCGACCTCCATCGACCACCGCCAGCCATGTCGACGTTCACCAATCGTTGTCAACCACTGTCGACCGTCACCATCGATCACCATCAACCAGACGTCGTCAGTCGACTCTTTAACTTATAAAATTCTGTTATCTTTTCTCGTCTGTGGGATGAAGGATCATTGTAATTGTATACTAATAGTGAACTTTTACAACTAGGTTAGCCCCAGCGATTTTTCCATTTACGGGCTTTCCACGTAAAAAGCTCTAGCATCACTACTGATTATTTTTCTTTCATCTGAGTGTGTGCTGAATTGTCGTGCAACTCTAAGATGATAATTCATTAATCTACCGCAATGAATTTTCCGGCACACATCAATAATAGTATTTTAAAATTAAATGAATAAGTTCTAATCCCATCACGGTCTATCACAATTATTATTTATGATAGAAGTGAATTTTTAGAGAGAGAGAGAGAGAGAGAGAGAGATTTCATTTACCATAATGTTAAATTCATTTATGTCTGTGAATCTCACCCAATTAATAGAGCATGAGGATAGATGAAGAGAAAGGGAACAAAAGGAGCCGAATATTACAATGATGAACTGAGTTCCAAAAACTAAATCTTGGAGCCCGATCTATTAAATTTGTTTTTACATTTAATTCTCCCACTTTTATGGGAGACGAATCCTGTGAAAAAATAAGTGCAGGTCAAATGATGTATGGATATTTAGGGACATCTACGTGTATTTCCAATCACATCATCATTTAAACTCTAAATATTCCAAAAGATTTTCTCCTTAAAATCAACTAGCTATCTAGGGAATGACTGGAGATATTTGTTCTTGGCATTTGGCCTTCTATACGCTTATTGGAGTTTCACACTTAACCATTGTATTCGACCATTCACATTTGACCCTTGGTATTTGACCATATAAATCGATCAATACCCATCTGACTTTGACGAAGCTAGGTTGATTGCCTACATTATCTTTATTTGGGCGGATCTCCCAGTAAAGTCTGAACTAGATAAGAGGCCCATTTAGATGACTTTCTGCTCTTACTGTTGTGCATAGCTATTTTTTCACACATATTTAGTTTTCCAATTCTCTCGTTTCTTAGAAAGTTGTGTTGTTATGAAAATGAGAATTAAATTAATTAAATAACTATTTGATTTAAGTGACACTTATGGCGTGAATACTCCATTGAGTTTTGGGTGATGATTCTTATAAATAGTGGGATAAAACATTTGTTGACTCTCATTTGTGTTTTACTCCCATTTCCTTTATTCTTAAATTCAATCACTTTTCACTTGTCATACCATGGAAAAACTTTACCAGTCGAATACCAACATTTCGAACGGGAAGTTGTTGTCGGACATGGTCACCAACAGAAAAGTGGGCAAGTGATATGGGAGGACACAAAGCCGTGGTGAAATAAAAAACGAGAGGTTTGTCCTCTGACAAGGGGTGGGAAAGAGGACTACTCCTGTAATATTTGCTGTCGGGACGACTACCTCAGAAGTCGATTTGCTAACTTGTTATCTGACTAAGAATCTACAATTGTAGACAAATGTTCAGACACCTATGTAGGCACTTAAACTTGTGGGTGCAACCATATGAAAGAAGTTTCTTACAAATTCTGAAATCCTGGGCCAATGCTAATAGATTGGTATGTAAAGCTTTTCTGCTTTAAGAATGTTAGGATAAGATATGCTTTATTTTTACTTACCTTTTTTGTTTATAGAGCATTATACTCTTTAGTGAAATTTGAAGTTGTGACTATAATACAGAGAATGATAGCCGACTGAATCAAGATGTTGATTCGGATGTTCCTACGGGAAGAGATTGTTTCAAACACATATGTAAGGTTCTTGTTTATGCCTTGATTTATTGTTTTGGCTTGTACTCATGGGAACTAAACCATCTGTAACGAATTCAAATGTTCAATTGAATAAAGGTTTTATTTTGTCACTTTGATTTTTGTGGTTATTTGATTGTGTTTATAAAATGTGACTTTGTATTTGGCGTCCTTCTTTTTATTTTTTTACAACAGTTATGATTTTCAACCCTATAAAAAAGGATTCCACTAGTTATTTTGCATATGTTTGCCATTTTTTTTCTAGTTCTTATGCTTCGTTTCTTTTGTAATCTTCCTCACAAATCGATCACATGTCATTTCTTGCAGCTAAGTATCTGTGTTATTCTAAGCAGACATATGATCAAGTTTAGTTGGTCAAGTTGGAGTATGATTTTGACTGATCTTTTTCTTGAGAGTGGAGATGAGGGCGAATTCTCATGACGAGCTAATGTTCTACCTATATCAATTTAGGATCAAAATCCAACCGCTACTCTACCTAGAGCTTATAGAAATTTTAAACTTCCACGATGTTCATGATGACCCCAATGATGCCAAATTCTTCCGTCGGTATCATGAATTTGGTGATATATCTTCGACGAATAAGGATTCTATGGTCAATACTCTTCAAGCCACAATTCTCCATAAGGGCCTAATAGAAAGGATTCCAGTTCTTCAAGATTGTGGTCCATATACAAGGCTTGGAGAAAAAAGGTGAAAGTCAGGAAGAGAAAGAGAAAGTTGTGATTCACATCTTCGGAGAAAGCTTGGTAGATTAGTACGAGGCTGATTTCCTCATTTTAGACAAAGGAGAACGTGAAACCAACGTACGAGGAGTTCAAGCGGCGGAGCTTAATGTACCTAGGAACATAAATGCAAACATTCTCAAGAAGATATTGGCTCTGCAACTCTTCAAAATAATCACAATAGAGGATTGAGCACTTTTGGATGCTACTAAGGAGGGAGGCAAGTAAACCTAATAAAAAAGGGTCAAAATGATGGACTCGGGCATACTACCACAAGTATTGGTTCATATCTTTATTCTATCTCCACTTCTAACCTTGGTTATTAAGAAGGAAAGCACTCATGAGTTGATTCTTATTTTGAGAAAAGGCTTCCTAGAAAATGATGAAGAGCGAATTAACCCCTTATCCTCTATAGATGTTTCTCCTTCCAGGTTTTATGGAGTGAAACCACTTAAGGATACACCAAATCAACTAAGAGAGGAAGGCATATCAACAACCCATTCGCAAGAGGGGAAAAGTCTCAAGAGGGGAAACGTCTCTGTTTGGTTAGGAGGCTGCCAAAAGAGCCCTTCAGTTATCAGTTGAACTCATTTTGGTGAGGTCTTTTCTTTCCTCTAAAATTCAGGATCTATTCATAAGACTTTCTTGCTGACTCTCCTAGAGGACTAGTATCGGGATTCACCCCAATTAGGAATTCTAGCCACTGCTTAGTTATTTATAGCCTCATATGTGTGGTCATAAATCTTTAAGACTGAGTTGATTAAGGGAAAACATATTGAGACTTATGATGAGCCCACCATAGGGTTGGGTGATGCCCTAGGGAGACCCTTGTGACCTAGGGTTTCATCTCTTGGGAGCACTACATATACCCATCACCACCACTATAATTTATACATGTGCACACATTCATCACCTCCACTAAAATTCACATTCACCACATGCAGATTCACACATACACGTCACCATTACCAACATCACAGTCACACCACCCCCCCTCGAAATTAAAGAAAATCAAAAGATATTTTAAAATTAAGATTCATCATGACAAATTTAAAAGTCTACCAAATCCACCATCATAAGTTTACAAAATCCACCATCCTAAATCCACCAAAACCACCATCTTAAGTCCACCAAATCCATCATCTCAAATCTATCAAGTTCATCATCCAAAATCCATCAAATCCACTACCATGAATTCTAAGCCAATTACTATAAAATTTCAAAGAATCCCACCCACCAAATTAAAATTTAACCTTAAATAAAGCCCACCATGCACCATGAAATGAAACCACCCCCCATGAAATGAAACCAACCCACATACCATTTAATTAAAATCAAACCTTAAGTTCTAAATTGCATGATCAAAATTACCTAAACTTTGTTCCATGACAACACCTCACAAAAATGCCCGAAAACTTTAAATCCTTCTCCATGAAAACTATTCAAGCCACATGCAAGTCAAGAAGCCTTATCCAAGCCACATGAGAGTCATCTTAGCCATGTACATGTCACCACTCCTTAAATGACAAAAGGAGGGCACCCTTTCCAAATCGCCTAAAAGGCACTTGACCACTCCAATGATTCACCTAAACCCAAGATCAAGCCCAAACCCTCATGATGGAGACTTATCCACATAAGCCCCATGTCATGCACCAAGCCTAAATCCTCATGATGGGTGCGTAGATACCTATTTTGCGAATATTAGTCCAAGATGCTTCCACTCGATCTTATTTGGGCAAACATACTTGACATATCCTTGCAAGGTTTATTGCACGTTGGATGTTCACATTTTTCTTTTCTCTTATTTGTCTTCTTTTCATATGTCCATTCTTATTCGATTTATCTCCTCTTCGAATCACTGATATGATACAAGAAGATTTATTCGAATGGGGGTATAATCCAACGATCGACAAGCTGACGACTCATTTTAAAATAAAAAAGAGAAAAAGGAAACAAAAACATAGGTCCTACCCCAATCTCATCTACTCAATATTATAAATACTACCTTGTTTTTATTAATGATTTCTCACATTATTGTTGGGTGTTCCCAAGTAAATCTGAAACATATCAAAAATTTATTCATTTCATAAAAATAATTAATACTCAATTCATTACCACCATCCATATGCTTCAATTCAATGGTTGGGGGATATAAGAGTACCATTTTTCAGAACTTTCTTCAACACAATGGCATCCCACCAATTCTACTGCCCCATACTCTAGAAGAAAATGGAGTTGCATGACGAAACACCGACACATCATTGAAACAACACGAACTCCACTCCACAACGCCTCTCTTCCTCTTCACTTATGAGTGGAAACTGTCCTTGTCGTAGCTTATCTTGTCAACTGAATCCACTCTCCAATCCCCTTATGCACGTCTCTACAAACCTCAGCCCACTTACTCCAACCTCAAAATGTTTGGATGTTGTTGTTACTCATGGTTATGACCTTACACAGCACAAATTGGAACTACAATCTCAACCCTGTGTATTTCATGGCTACTCCTCTGACCATACGGGCTTCAAATGTTACCAACCAAATTCAGAGAAACTATACATTTCTCAGCATGTTATTTTTGATGAAAATAGTTTTCCATATCAACCATCCTCCTCTCCCACAATACCCTCCTCCCATCATCTTTCCACAACCAATCCCCTTCTACTTGTCCCTCCAATGATATGCCTCCCATTGCCATCTCTAACTCAAGTTGATCAAGAACCTTCCTAACAACTCACAATCGATGCATCAATCACTCACCCATCAACCCCCTCAACTTCACATGACCCCGAATCACCTTCCTTGCTTCCAACGGGTAATCCCACTCAACCACATCATATGATAACCTACTTGAAGGCAGAAAATCTAAAGTCTGTCACTAAGCTCCCTTCTTCAGCAAGTTAAGCATCCTCGGATTCGACCTCTTACGCACAAGCTGCTAAACAAGGCCATTATAAGTCTTCCATGAATGAGGAATTATTTGCCCTTTAATCCCAAGGTACATGGGTTTTAGTTTCTCTGCCGCTGGATATATTGCACAAAATACCACTTGGATAGAACAATGGCAAGGTATAAAGTATGTTTAGTTGTGCAAAGATATAATTCAGAATAGAGTGTCAATTATCTTGAGACATTTAGTCTGGCGGCCAAGATGACTACCCTCCTGGTGTTCTTCACTATTTCCTTTAATACATTGGGCGATTCTACAATTAAATGTCTCCAAAGAATTCCACCATATTACGTTACTTGAAACTATTTATATGAAGCAACTAGCTAGGAATATAGATCCTCAATATCCTAATCGTGCATGATTACTCAAAAAAGATTTATATGGCCTAAAGGAATTTCCATGGCAATGATTATCCACTATCTTAGACTTTTTCATACATGAAGGGTTCCGCATCAGCAAGTTGGATCCCTCACTGCTTAAATAAAACAACTGTGGCCCCAAGATCTATATACTTCTTACTGTCGATGACATCTTAATTACTGGTGAAAGAATGGTTGCAATTCAACCTCTTACCATTAGCCTCTGCTCACGTTACCAACTCAAACAATTGGGCTAAGTTTATCAGTTTTTAGGCATTGATGCCACTCGAATGGGCACCCTATTATTTATTGACCAGCATAGCTATCTCACTCAAGTTCTTCATCAATCGGTTATGTTAGGTTGCAAATCAGTCTCTATAACACTACCAAGCAAGCAGAGTAATGTTGAACATAACACTCATTCAATTGTGAATCCTACTAAATTTCGACAAAATCATAAGGAAACTAAAATACTTAAGAATCACGTTTCCAGATATAGCATTTGTCATGGACTTCCTATGCCAACATATGCACAATCCAACCAAATACCACTTTCAACTTCTAAAAAGGGTCTTACGGTATCTACATGGTACTCTTCATTATGGCCTCACGATCACACATGGTAATCTCACCTTATACACTTACACGGATGCCGACTGGGCTGGGGACATAGAGAACCCTATATCCACAACTGGCTTTTGCACGCTCTCGGGGAATACCCCTATATTGTGGATTGTTTAAAAAAACATATTGTTGCCCATTCATCTACTTAATCTGATTATATAGCACTATCCATCCAAACCTCCAATATCCTTCAATTACGACTCCTTATTGAATTTGGCGTGGTTCAACCACATCTTACCAAAATCTCTTCTAATAATATCTCATTTATGGCTATCACTACTAATCCGACACTCCATGTTCATACCAAACATATCGAGATTGATTACCACTTCATTCGTGGCCAAATCACTCCAAATTTCTTCAAATCCACTATTCCATGCTCATACCAAACACATCGAGATTGATTACCAATTCATCCGTCGCCAACTTACCACCTAATTTCTTCAAATCGACTACATCATAATAGAGGATGAGGGCGTTGATACATTTACTAAACCTCTGCCAAAATAGAAGTTTTAGTTTCTTCAATTCCAAGCTTCAAATTTGTCCCATACTTCATCAAGTTGAAGCGGGTAACAACTCATCAAGTCCCAAGTTATGGCAAATCAGCCTAACGGGGGTAACAACTCATCAAGTCTCGAGTTAAGGCACATCGGTCATGTGATAGCAACATTAATGTGAACCATGTAAATCTTCATCTCTAGAACCTTGCCACATATAAGTATACATAGGCATCGAGTCCTGTAGCAAGCTGTGTGGGTAATTAAGTATTTCCTGGTTTTCTCTACCTCCTCTCTACCTCATGCATACTTTACTATAGCTACTATCGATTCGCAATAGCTTTCAGAACTTTCTACAACAATCTTTTAACCATTTTCATATAGTTAATACATACCTAACCAAGCCAATTGATAAAATAGATGTTGAACGGCTAACTTTTTATTGTTAAATTTGATAAAATATAATGTCTAATATATTCTTTGTTTTAGTAAGATCTTTTCAAGAATTTTAATATTGCTTAAAATCTCATGAGACACTGATATTAACTATATAATTGTTGATAAGTTGGTTTGCCAAAAAAATAAATATTTTCATACTACATTCTTGAAATTATTCTAAACATTAAGTTGTTTTTCTACATTTTTTTTTTCTACATCGAGTTGTTTTTGTAGAAAAAAAAAAAAATTGATATTTGTATCTGGACTTACATATAACTAAATTTGGCTATAATAATATAACTTCAAACCAAGAAATCACCTTCTAAATTTTCTATGGTTATACTCCTAAAGGCGATTGATACAACAAATATTCTCATATATGTTTTAATTTTATATTTATATTTGCACGCAATTTTCGTTGTCTTCATAATTATGTGATAAAAAGTGAGATAAACAGATTAGAATATAACCAAGCCATATATCAAAATTATTCTTAAAAAAAATCAGGCGCATTTATATATCACACAATTATTATCTATTTATATATTTTCCCCCTAAACTTCTATTTATACACACATGGCACTCTAATTTGTAATACTGCATAAAAAATAGCACAGTCGCTCATGCCATAGATTATATATATATATATATATATATATATATATATAAGAAATGTGTTCTGCATATGTAAAATTCACATAAATATTAATTAGAGCTCTCTCTCTCTCTCTCTCTCTCTCTCTCTCTCTCTCTTACAAGGGGACAATTAGAGGGCCCAATACTAGCACATTTTTCTTAGGAGAAGAATTATTACTCCTCATTACTCCCACAACTCAAATCCAAAACCTTCCACTCTCCAAGCCTTTACCTCTTCATACGAAGCCATAAACTCTTAACAAAAACTTTCACCCTCCGCCAAAACCATAGCTCTCAAACCTCCAAACTCCCTAAAGAACACAACCACCAATATTCTAGTAAGAACTACAAATCCTATGCTTCTCTCAACATCAACAACAATAAATGATAATCCCTGCAATAGGGTACCGACTTTTATAAAGAAATTGCTAAACCCTAATAGTACATGCTACCCTGCTACCACTAACCCCAACTAATGACCAACCCAATCCCTCAAATTCACACTAGCAGCTCTCTCACACCATCTTCAGCACAAGATCAAGCTCAATGTGGCCGGTGGTGCAAAAGGAGTCCAAGAGAAGGGAGTGCTAGAAATAACACTAGAAAAAATTAAACCCATTGTGGGATTTTATAATTACTCTGGCATCTGATTTTCATTCACAGCTAAACATAACTTGAAAATTGATGAACACAATTTTTGAAAATAATTTAATTTTAGTTGGTAGAATTGACCTTGATGCGGTTAATTATCTTGAACTTGGTTAAGCAAATAGTCAAAGTTCTACGTGCACAGAGGGCTCGTTTTGTTGTTATCTCAATTACATTTGTTACACTTGAAGAATATTAGTGTTGTTGCCATGCCTGCAAATAAAAAAGATGCCATGAAATCATGATGCTAGATATATCCTTGTAAGAAAAAGGCAGTCACATATATAGCACTCAAATTTTCGCTGCTTACAAAACTAGCACACCCTATTTCCTAAGTTATATTCAAATTCTCACTCAAATATCAAAAATCACAATAAAACCCCAACTCATATTTTTCCTTTTTATCAAATTTGCAATGATTTAATCGTGGCATGCATAAATTCACTGGTTCTATCCTTCTATAGTTAAAAAAAAAAGACCAGGGTGCTAATTTTGTAAATAGCAAAGCTTCTGAGTGCTATGCAATTAATTATCCCAAAAAAAATTATTGGTTTGGAATAGAATGCATAGATGGATGGTTCAATTTCTAGATGCCATCAAAGATAAAGGCATACATATTAACCCTTAAACCTTCTTGTGATGAAGTAAAACACAAACCAATTTTGAGAAATGATAAAAAACAAAAAAGCTTCAATATTAATATAATCATGAGAAGCAAAATCATAAACATTTAAATATTGCACAAAACTAACAAATAAATGTGAAACATATGTACATAAAATATCTTTGCTAATTTGTTGCCTGTAATGAATGAAGACAGGCAAAATAAGACACTTACACTGCTGCTGTTAGCTTGTATATGTTTAAAAGAAAAGGTAAGCATTAATTGCTCATTGGAAAAACTTCATTTCTAAATATGATACCAAATAAATAATATTCCACAAGACTGGATGCATCCCTCTGTTCTTAGTAGAGAAAATGCTGCAATAACTTACATCTCAATGTCATCCAAATCAGGTAAGGGAAAGCGAAGCATAGCCGCAATACCAGTTAGTTGCGCCAGCTCTGTTCAAATTTTAGAAAAAAATAAAGTACTAATCAGAAGATTTGTTCACTAAATCTGAAGCACTATCTACAGGATATGAAAATTGCAGCATTGGAAAAAAAAGGTCTCAGGAGAACCTTTTTTAAAGAAAATTAAAATGAAAATTTACACATAATACTCAATTCTTTTTCACATATATGCCACCTTACTTGTGCATGCAAAGGTTTTTCACCTTTTAAAAGTTAAAGTAGATGGTATTTTTGATGTCATGCGATTGATTTGAGTGATATAAATGTTAAAAAGTAAGGCTTAGGTGTTGGATATGTAAATAGGTAGGCATTGGTGGTATGCATGTAAATGCATCAAATAAAAAAAATGGCAAGAATTACTCACGCTCTCCAGAGACGTGCATTGAAGAGAAAATATGGACGGAGCCTCCAGAGTTCTTTACAGAGTCGACCAAATTGACATATTTCTTCCTTGTTAACACATCTGCATTTCTACCAATAAAACCATTCAATCAGCAACTATAGGAGCCAATGGAAAAGTTTAACAGATCAAATGGCCGAGTTAGTGGAGATTTATTTTGAGCATAAATGGGAATTTCATGTAAATATTAATTTAAAAATTGATCAACTCCACTCAAGTATAGAAAAATATTAAATGAACCTACTTTCTGTATATTGTATTTGACTGCTAGTACATCTTGATGGTAATGACCAACAATTTAATGTCATGATATAAACATGTAAAAAATTTCTGAAAAAAGTTGTCTTGAATAAAATACCCAAAAAGAAAAAATAAAAAAATAAAAAAAAATAACTGCACCATGAAATCTCCTTTATTCTTCATAACAAATAAATAAATAAATAAATAAATATTTCCTATACTAAAATTGCTATTAAATATTCTCCTAAGATATATATATATATATATATATATATATATACACACACACACACACGTGTGTGTGGGATAACAACTATCTCAAATTATCAACTTAGGGCCCCTTTATTTTCTTTCAGAAGAAAATTAGTTCCGAAAAATGGTACAGAAAAAAAGAGGCCCTATAAATTGCTATATTCATCACTCCATCACAAGGTCATATATACATAAATCAATGAAAACTGTAAACTCAACAAACCCCAAAAATGTAGCAATTTCTTTTTCACACATGAAAATAGGTGCAATAAAACCATCAGCTTCTAAATCGTTTCTATCCAAAGGCAACCAAATGAAATCCTGGATTGCCATTTATTTTATGGAAAGTCAGCTTTATAGGAAAAAAAAACAATTATCATGTAAAAGTCAACTTTTGCAAACTAAAAGGTAATGCTAGGAGGAAAAGATAATTAGGCGATAAAAATACCTATATGCAGATCGAGTGAATGAAAAGAGCTCAAAATCCTAACTGAAAGGTTCGTTGATCAAACTCCTAATCAGATGTCAAAATATAATACAGCTTTTGGGGTTGGGGTGGGGGTGTTGAGAAGGTGGTGCAACTTTGTAAATTGTAGATTAAAGATGGATGGCTAAAAAAAAGAGTCCTAACAAAATAAATTCTTGTTTTTGAGAAGATCTTTGCCCCTTTTCTTGTAATGCATGACAAAAACCAATACATTCGAAGACTAACCCTATCGGTTAAGATGGACTAGTAAATACCGATAGGGTTAGTCTAGGAATAGCAAAAAAGGATCATTCAATTGACACAAAAGGGTGAGGATTCTTCTTTGGACCCTTTAAGCACAAGTAGGGACTTATAATCACTTTTGAATCAATGCCCAACTAATGCCATTTTTATACTATTGTTGGGCGCAAGATTGATTGCATGCTAGTAGTAAGCAACGCTTAAGTTTTACCTGAATACGAGGACAGATTCACTTACCGGACACTGCAATAAGGTCACCCAGCTTAAAAAACTAGCAGGGAAAGCCATAAACTCCAGCCACGTTAAAATTTCCACAGTACGGTTTTAACCGGTTTTTGTAGTTCACATAACGCCAAAGAAGATCAAATACATGAGGACTAATATTAAATATTGGTGACTACATGATCTTAATTCGGACTAAGTTTAAATATTGGTGACTTCATGATCTTAAATCTCTCTTTTTTTTTCTTTTTTTATAATACAAAGTACTATTTCGGCCCAAATTTAAAGAACTTGGAGACTAATTTGACACTTTTATAGATTTTGGGACTAGAATGACCCAATGTAAATATTCACAGGATTTTAGCACTTTAAAAAAATGAGTTCGTAACTTTCACTAGTAAACTTTTCCATTCATCTTCTTAGTTTTGAAAATTCAGTCAAAGTCAGTGATGTGGGGAGTATCTTAATCATGAAGCGAAGAGGCCTCCCGTGCCTAGACCAAACCAGTACAAATTATTTCTTGGTGGGGGAGTCACCCAATCTTCTTGGGCCACTCCAAGTGTTATCATATTACTATATTTGCTTTCCTGATGTTTTAAGGTTAGTTTTTGCGTGAGTTTGTTTAAGAAAGCTGCCAGCATCCATTTTTTCCCTCTTTGTGGGTTATATCAGAGGGTTTGGGCGGTGCTCCGACTGTATCTCTCTCCTGAGGTGGTGATTGTCTTCCTTATTTCATTCCGCATCCTCCCCACGTCACTCCCAGCCAACCTCCATTGTTGCAACCGCCCCCAAAAAGCCACTGTTGATGCTTTTACTACAGTTTTTCCACTCCCAAATGCTTGTCATTGCCGTTGCCAGACTAGACAGTCATCCTCTTGCTGTCCTATAGTACCTTGCACCCCTCGTCGCTGCCACCGTCCTTGCCCTCACAACAACCCGAATAGTTGTTCCCAACTGTTTCCAGCTGTTCCAACCATCCAGACCTCTTTTTCCTCCAACATCATGGTTGTTCCAACCACCACTACTGTCACCTCCGCAATCGTGTCACTGTCCCTGCCTGTCCCAACCTCCCCAACCACCGCTCTTTCCCTTCCCACGCACTTCCGCCTCCAAAACCTGCGCCCTACCACTTTCCCACTTGCTGTCATCATCAAGGATGGGTGTTCCACATTGTTATCTGTTGCATGCCTGCTGTCCATAACCTGAGAACTGTTATCTTGTTGTTTTCAGCTCGCCGACAATCTCATCCGCCAGCCCGCCACCTTCCAACCCCTCACTGATCACCACCACCACCCTAAGACAATGAAATCCGCAGAGGAGAGCAAGAAGCGCACCTAAATCCCTTCCATGGGGATGACTCTAGTCAAGAAGAATACAGGCCACGATGTTTTGGATACAATTTAAGCGAAGGCCAAGAACTAAGGTGCATCTAGGAAGAACAGAGATTCAGTGCCTGTTGGAAGATACAGAGATGAAGTGTCTGGAAAATACAAATATGAGGTGCCTATAAAAGATACAAAGATGACATGTCTATTGAAGAATACAAAGATCTGGGAATAAAGGTGAATCTACAGGGACTTTAAGGAGAGAATGGATCCAAATGATTTCCTTGAGTGGATGCAGACTGTTGAGCAGATCTTAGATGAATACAAGCAAGTGTCCAATGACAGAAAAATGAATCTCGCCGCCATCAAGATGAAGAATAATGCTTCTATGGTGGTAGAACCTAACGAGGGAGAGATAGAAAGGACATCACAAAATCAGTTCTTGGGAGAAAATGAGGAAGGTTATGCACCGACAATACCTACCTTCGCACTACCGCAGTGATATTTCTTGAAGCTACATTCCCTGCAGCAGAAGGAGCTATCGGTGGAGCACACAATGAAGTTTCTTCAACTCAAGTTGAAATGTGATCTAAGAAAGCCATAGGAGCACACCATAGCCAGGTATTTGGGAGGCCCGAAGCCAACCATCAGTAATGTGGTCCAACTGCAACTCAATTGGACATTAGGGGACGTGCAAATTTTAACACTGAATATGGAGAGACAACAAAAGCAGAGCAGGCAACCACCACCATTCAGACAGCCAGTCGTAATTGGAGACATCAACAGGAGTATACCTTAAGGAGTTGAGAAGACTGGTCAAAATAAGAACAAAGCCTCTCAAAGTGAGAAGAAGCATTAGAAGAGTCACACACTACAGTCCCAACCAAAAAAATGCTTTAGGTGCCATGGATTTGGGCAAATTGCTTCCACCTATTTGACGAGCTGAGTTGTGTCCTTTACCAAATAGGGTGCAGTGGAGCAAGTTAGCGACACAGAAGCAATCGAATAAAAGGGTGAGTACTGGCTTCTACTAGATGAGTGCGAGATGTTTGTGGTTTGATGAGTCCTTCAAATTGAGGTTTCGAGGGAATAACAATGGCTTCGCCACAATATATTCTAAACTCGTTGCAACATGAAGGGAAAGGTATGCAACATTATAAATGATGGATGTAGTAGCAAGAATGTGGCATCAACATTAATTGTGGACAAGTTGAGCATCATTACTCAGAGACATCCCGTCATAATCCCTCACATGATTGAAGGAGAACAGGATCAGCATTGGCAGGTGTCTAGTAAAATTTTGATTTGGAGCCAGCTGTGGTACCCATGAATGCCCGTCACCTTTTCTTGGAGAGACCGTGACAGTACGATCGCAAGACTCAACATGATGGTCACAGGAATACCTATTATTTTATTAAAGATGGTAAGCACATAATTCTTCTACCATTTGTGGAGTCCAAGATTACAGATGTTTGTGCCAACAAAGAAATATCAGGAGGATTATTCCTGTTATGACACAGGATAGCAAGACAAAAGAGCCAGTTTCAGGCACAGGGCAATACAGAAAGAGTTTCATGATATCCTGTTCGATGGCTAATTGCTATAGTGGCCACCATTAGGAGTTTGGTCCATCCTCACGCCAGATAGGGACGAGTCAACCTGGTGCCCTTAGAATACTCTGCAGAGTACATTTGGCAATAAATCCCAGTTCAGCCCAACAATGTATCCTCCAAGGGTTGAACCAATACGGATGGCTAACTAGAGGTGGGGAAAACTGCTAAGGTGTTTTGGGGATAGTGCAATCGTCAGTGGGATCCAGTGCTCATATCAACGCAGTGAAAGCCCCTTCGAACTCGAGAGGTTATAACAGCTTTGCCACCTTCAAAGTACAGACATAAGCTTTGACGAATGAGGTCGAAGCTTCCCCAATCCCGGGAAACTGACGCGTAGCGTCTCCCGCTCAAGCAAGATTTCACACGACTGAAAGTGAAGTGTGTGCCCATGCCTAAATTTTTAGGGTTAGTTTCTGAGTGAGTTTGTTTAGGACAGCGACGACGCTTTCTCCCATCGAGGGCTATATTCAGGTAGTGCTTCGGCTATATCTCTATCATAAGATGGTGATCATCTTTCATATCCCCTTCCACATTCTCCCCACGTCACTTCTGACGGCCCTCCATTGCTACAACTGCCTACGAACAATCTTCGTCGCTATTTTCACGATAATTTTTAAACTTCCGGACACCTGTCATCGCTACCGCCACCCCAAAAAGCTATCCTCTTGCTGTCCTGCTGTCCCCTGCAGATCCCGTGGTCACTATTTCCATGCTCATTCACTGCTGACGATCCAAAGTCATTTCCAGCAGTTTTCTAGTTGTTCCAACTATCAGACCTCTTTTCCCTGTAGCCTCACGACTGTTTCAACCATCACTACAGTCCACTCCATAATCGTCCCACCGTCCCTGTCTATCCCAGCCTCCCCAATCACTGCTCCTTCCCTTCTCACGAGCTATTGCCTCCAGGACCAACGCCCTATGTCATCCCACTTGCTACCATCATCAAGGACAGCTATCCCACATTGTTATCCAATGCATGCTTATTATACAGAACCCAGGGAATTGTTATCTTGTATTTTTCTGCTGGCGGACCATCTCATCCACCACCTCACCAACTTCCAACCCCTCGTGGATCACCACCACCACCCCAAGATCCACCATAATTTGAATTGGGTTGTTAAGTATGTTGTTATTTTCATTTCAAGATTGTAAATTGTAATCACATATTGGCTTTAATAATATTCACTTTTACTATTGTGGTTTGGTTTGACTTTGATATCATTTGGTATCAGAGCTAGTCTAACTCTAGTCCTACCCTAGAGTTTCTAGCATCCACCCATATCACCAACCCAATCCAATCCGGCGGTGTATCTCCAGAGGATTAGACCGATATAGATCAAATTTTTTGGGGAATAATACAATCGTCAGCGAGATTCAGGTGCTCATATCGACATAATGGAAGACCCTTCAACCCCAAGAGATTATATAGCAGCTCTGCCACCTTTAACGTGCAGAAAAAAGCTTCAATGAATGAGGTCGAAGCTCCCCCAATCCTGAAAGATTGACACGAGGCGTATCCCGCTCACACGGGATTTCCTGCGACAAGAAGCAAAGTGAACTCTAGTGCCTGGACCAAATCAATCCAGGTATTTTCGTTGTCGGGGACTCAGTCGGTACTCTTAGGCCACTCCTAGTTATCCTATTACTATATATTTGCTTTGTGATGTATTTGGGATAATTTTTGTGTGGGTTTGTTTAAGAAAATCGCCGACATCAGTTTTCTCCTTTGCAAGACTGTATCTAAAGATTTGGGTGGTTCTCCAGATGTATCTCACTCCCGATGTTGCGATTATCTTCCTATCCCCTTTCACATCCTCCCCACGTCACACTCAACCGCCCTATATTGCTACAGCTACCCTTAAGCAGCAGTCGTAGCTGTTTTCACTGCAGTTTTTCTACTCCAGACATCTTTCCTCGGTGCCACCGCCCCGGAAAGCCATCCTCTTACTGTCTAGTAGTCCCCTGCATCCCCCATTTCTGCCAATGTAATTCTCCCTTGCTGCCGAAGATCCGAATAGCTGTTCCCGGCATGTTTCCAGCAGTTCCAGCCATCCAGAACTCTTTTCCCTGCAGCCTTGCAGCTGTTCCAGCCACCACTACCGTCCCCTCCGCAATCAAACAGCTGTCCCTGCCTGTCCCAGCCTAACAAGCCTCCCCAGCCACTGCCCCTTACCTTTTCATATGTTGCCGCCTTCAGAACCTGCCCCCTTCCCCCTTCCCACTTCCCACTTGCTGACATCATCAAGAACAGTTGTTCCACGTTATCCGCGACCTGCTTGCAGTTTGGAACCCGAGGAACCGTGCCTTGCTGTTTCTGCTGGCCGACCATCTCATCCACCATCCCATAACCTGCAACCCCTCTCCGATCACCACCACGACTCCGAAATCCACCTATATTTGAGTTGGGTTGTTGTGTTTGTTGTTATTTTCCTTTCAAATGTGTCAATTGTAATTGCCTATTGATTTTATTAATACTAATATTTGTTTTTCCTATTGTGATTAGTTAAGCACTTTTTTTTTAAGATGAAACCGCTAATACCCAATCCCTAATAATATAAATAACCGCAAATTCTGTGCGACTTGCATGAAATGGATGGGAGACCGCTGTAATGATCCCATAATATTGTGTTTTGCATTGATGTTACTAATAGTCAATCTACGTTTCCATTGCAGCTTGATAGTTAAGAAATTAAGCACTCAATGCATGCAGACTAGTGAAAAATTTTGCTAGAAGAATTCAAAAGTAATTCAAAATTTGAAATTCTATAGCATCACTGTCTATGATGGTAAAAATCTAAACCCTAATTTTTAATTGGTTCATATAAATTATTGATACGGAAGCTGGAATAAGAAAAATCTTACTTGAAAAGGCTATCTGTAATTAGAAGAGTTTGAATAGCCATTCGCTCGTTTGCTACTTCAACATGTCTAGGGCCATAGCATGCACGGGACGTGTCCTGTGAAATTAATGAATTCAATTTAACAAAAAGGCGGAAAAGATTAAGTAAATTTTGAGGCTTTTTAGCAATGGGAAAAGAAGCTAAAAGTATCCACCAAAACAAGTGCACATGTGTGCAGCCATACACACCCATTCCAATACCCAACATCAACCATCACAAAATAAAATGTACAAACATCAGCATTTCCATTAGTGTGACCATTCCCGTGCAATAAAACTGAAAAGTTTAAAATTTTCACATGGGTCATATTCCAAGCAAATGCTATTTGCTAAAACAAGTGATCCCTAATGCAATCTCAAATTCTTGATGAAATGATTGAATACAAACCACCATTAACCGCTTTCAAGTTACTTGAAATAAAATAACATCCATGCAATCTCAACAATAGGCTGAACCCAGGAGACATAGATCATATCTCATGCAACGCTCTAACGTTGTTTTCTATAAGAAACATTCGAATTCTAATTCACCCTGTGGGGTTCATAATGAAAACTATGACTCGACTAAATATGATTTCCATATGTGGCAGGGTTATTCTGTATCTAACCATTGACAATACCATAACGTTGCAAAAATCAAAAGGTGAGAAACAAAAGGTGAGAAACAACTTTTATGTTATGCTTTTTAAAGGCACCCCCTTGTGGGCTCCAAAAATTCGCACCCGCCCCCCTTTGAAATGAATGAGAACCGAGTATTTTAAAAGAAGCTACTGGTCAATTTTTTATAAAACGGATGAATTTGTAGATAAGACACTATCAAGAAATTTCTCCCCATTTTGTGAGAACTTTAAAATCTAAGATTCGAGGTTTTCCATAGACACAAGTCCATATGGTTAATTACTCTTGATAATGGGAAAACACTTTTGATTAAGACTAATCTGTTACGCCAGTGCCTAGCCTAAGGGAAATTTTGTCTTGTATTAGCTTAAGGGAAATTTAGTTTTTATTATTTATTATTGTTTAGTATAAATAGGGCTAATATATTTAGGATTAAAAAGTTTTACGATTAGGGTCTGAGCGAGAATTTCTACCTCTCAAATTGTAGGATTTGAGAGAGATCGCCTACCTCTCAAATTGTAGATGCTTATCTCATGTATTCCTGTTAAGTTGTTTGATGCTCTTGCAATAAAATATTTATTTGTCCTAATTTTAGTGGCAAAAAATGACTCAGATCATATCAAATTGTATCAGAGCTCTCGATTCTTTGAAAATCAAGAACAGGTTCACATATTCTAGCCACGGAAAGCACGGCAAGATAGCAGCCTACCTACAGTCGCGATTTTATCTGGTAAGAAACTGCGGGATTGAGGCATGCAGAAGGATCGGGATCACGATGTATGGAAGGATTGCGGCGTACAGGCGGCACTTTTCATGATCTCACCTCACAAAACAGTCGTGATGAGAGCTACCCGGGAAGCATGACAATGTATGGTGACCCAAAACTCACATCCTTCCGCTCCATCCAAGAGAAAAAGTTGTGATTAGAGTTAATTGGGTGGGCGGAAAATCAAGGTGTCAAGAAGCACAGTTTGACTTGCCCTGGCTGCGATTTGAGAAGTACGACGATTCAGTTACCCAAATTGCGATCCGAGTGACCGAATCGTGTGATCTAAAAGCAAGCAATTGCAGCATAAATACATTATGGTACAGTCGTGATTCGGGCTACCGACGAAGCCAACGACGGGATTTCAATGCAAGGAGTTCCTAAACTATACATGGAGTAATAAATGCAAAAAAAATTGATTATAAGGAGGAAAATTTACGAAAGAGTTGAACCACAACAAATCTAAAGTATACAAACATTTCTCATCCATGGAGGGGTAGTTTGAGAGGAGATTCATGACCGTGGAAGAAATGATTAACAAGATCAAGAGATTTCACACAAAATCACCTCCGGTCGCTGCGGGATTGAGTGGCGACATGGGGAACGGACCCGACAAAAGCAAACAGAAGAATTCGAGCAATATCAGGGTTGCAACGCTGCCTTAGGCGAATCGGGAGTTGTGGTATTGAGTGAAGAAATCCAGAGCAGACTCAAGCAGTAGCAATTGGAAAAAATAGTGCGACATTCAAATAGCTTGAACAAACAGAAGCAAGAAGGATTGAAGTTGATAGAGATGGTAAAGACACATGATACAAAGTTGATAGAGATCCTGGTGATTAATAAGTTATGGCATGTCCTATTTGGGACTGCGATATTATCTAAGATTGACTGCAAAGTCGGGTCTGCATCCAATTTAGATGCGACTGAAGAATATGCACAAGATGACATTTCAAATTCCTGAGCATCACTGTAAATTTCTAATTAAATGAAAAAGAATGTCAGATAACGAAGAACAGTGGAAACCATAAGACTTGATCAAACATTAGTTTTTCCCAACTTGAGGACGTGTCTTTTGTGAGGGGACTATTGTTATATTGGTGCTTAGCCCAAAGGCAATTTTATCTTATAATAGCTTAAGGGAAATTTAATATTTTATTAATTATTATTGTTTAGTATAATAAGATAAATATTCTTAGGGTTAGGATTATGCATGAGATTATCATCTTAAGTCTTAGGTTTAGGATTTGGGAGAGATTTCCTACCTCTCGAATTGTAGCATTTGGGAAAAATTGTTTACCACTCGAATGATAGGTGGTTATTTTATATATTTGTATTGAGCTTTTTTATGTTCTTGCAAAAAATATTAGTTTGCCCTAATTTATGTGAGAAAACATGTTGTAGATTGTATCATAATCATTAGCGCAAAGATAGCTCAGTGTTGGTAGCAGTTTTTTGTTAAAAAATTTATCACCATGAGCTTAGAGTTGATGATTAGAGGAATGGTAAACAACTTGATCAAAATATTATAGTTCTCTCAACTTGAGTATCCTGATTTTGATCTACTTAGTTAAAGGAGAGTCGACTCAACCTGACAAAATAAATTTTGTCAGCAGCCATAGGTTATTATTTTATTCAAGGCAATCTTAAAAACTTAAGAGTGAATGTCTTTAAAAGTGAACAAATTCAAGTCGATATTAGCTAATATAAAGATTGTCATATCAAACCATATGCTTCGTAACTCAAAAGGCATGAAGTCATTCAGGAGATATGTGCTACAATCATAACCATAATATAGTAATCTCTCTAGCCAAACCACCCAATCATAGGGTTTTCATCGTAGCAACTTTTGCAGAGCCGGTAGTTAAATCACATGGACAAAGAGCTTGAGTCATGTCTTTATTGACATAAGATTATTTTGAGTATGAAGATGGTAGTATATTAAAATAATATTAGCTTCTTATAAGCTCAAGTTAACCTCAAATTTGACACATTCGATAAACTATTGTTGACAAGGGAGATATCAGGAAGCCCGTTCCCTTTCCGCGACTTTGCTGCAATATCCGAATGTCAGTTCATGCAGATGGCACAGAGCCGAACCAAACGAGGGGTAGTAAACTCATTTTCAATCTTTAGCAGGTTTTCTCCTTTCCATTTAATCATTTAAATTCATTTCTTGTATGTGTGTTGCATTAGGGTTTAAAGGGAAATTTTTGGTGTGTTTTGTTTAGAAAAGCAATCGACGTCACTTTTTCTCGCTTCGAGGGTTGTATCCAATGGATTGGGTGGTGCTTTGGTTGTATCCCGCTCCTAAGATGGTGGTTATTATCCCCTATCCACTTTCCTCTCCTCTCATGTCGCTCCCATCTATTTCGTCCCTGTTGCAGCCGCTCGAACAACTTCCTAAAGATGTCTTCCCTGCATTTCTCCCCTTCCCCTTGCTGTCCTTGTCTCCTACCTTCACTGTCGCAACTTGCTAACTCTTCCACTTATTGTCCACTGCCATAATTTGAACCCATACCCAGCACCCTTGTTGCACTCATCTCAGACAGCTGTGTCACGTTGATATTAGCCACGTGCTTGTTGTTCGAAAGTTGGTAAACAATCATTATTGTTGTTTTACATTTGTCGACCACCTAGTATATCATTCCGCTACCTTCCAACCCTCCGACCCATTTCCACCACCCTTGATCCAATCCTAGCCACGTGTCATGTTCGGGTGTGTTGTTGTTTCCATTTTCATCTGGTTGGTTGTAATTTTCCTTTCAGTGTGAGTTGTAATAGCCTCATCAATTTTTCAGTAACAATATTTAATTTTTCTATCGTTGTTTGGGCTAACTCTAGTATCAATTGTAGATGGCGAATGGAATTTGTTTTAAGCTTTAGTGATATTGCATTTGATATATCTTTTAAATGTTATAAATTGAAATTTTGATTTATGAAAATAAACCCCTCTGCTTGACATTCCTTTGAACATAACCATCATCAAGGATGATCAATTGTATGATTGTATCATTCATAATTATAATTTTTATTAATATTTATCATTTGAATATAATTAAAGCATCAATCATCTCAACTCGAGTACTTTTAACAAGGAGGAAATGACTGAAGGCGGAACTTATGATTTTTTTTATAGAAAACATGGTCCACTCGAGAGCAAGAATCATTTAATGATTAAGAATGAGATTTTTAAAATAAAATTTTTAAATAAACTTTAATGCTTCTCAAGGTCGATTACATTTTAGTTTAAATATATATTAAACCCACGCAACATTTCTAGATCATATACTGATTATTTTATGTACTAGTCAGAGTACATACGAGTTTATTTAAACTCTTAAAAAAATAAATGCAATTTAAGAAACACAAAACTATTAGACAATTTGCCAGTTTCAAAGCAAAATACCCAAGTTAAAGAGCACCTCATAATGGATGTGCAAGAGATAAAATTAACTAAATAAATTTGTGTGACATTAAAATAAATGTGAAGTATCATTTGAAATTCCTTAACAACACCTTATGTCTGATATTGCATCAAAGTTGTCGATATGGTAGCGTATGTGTAAATTTTATACTAATTAAATTTTTTAGATTATATTAAAATTTAAATTCCCGAGCTATAATTCATGTTAAATTTCTCTTTACTTTTAGGGAAAAGATTTGTCTATATATGACTTGTTTTATTTGAGTGGCCCTCACAAGTCATCTTTTTCTGCTTACAAATAGAATGATTATTCAGTTTATTTTCATTTAGTTGTAACTTCAACTTTTTGAATATTCTAAGTGTTCGGAGGTTATGCTCATCCTTTACAAGTTTCAAATCTTTTATAAGTTCACCTTTAAGTCCGCTTTGCTCTTAAAGTTTTTATTTTATTTCATTCCATAATTATTTTCGTGTTTTTCAAGTTTATAACATTCCTAATCAAGTTTTGTTTAGGTATTGTTCAAGTTCTATTTAGGCCCTCAGTCAATAAAAAATCTAGCAACCTCCTAATGTCGTCCTCACATAGGGAGTTGTATCAATAGTGTAAGGCCTTACGACCATACCTAACCAAATGTGCATGATTTGTGTCGCAAGATATCGTGGTTGTGCATCATTTTAATCCACCATGTCTAACTAAACGTGTGCAAACCTTCAATACCGGCATAAAAGAAATACAAAATTATCTTGCCGCATTGAAACTACAAGCAAACGCACCAAATATTGCATTTTTTCCCACAAAATTGGAACAAAACGCATGTGTAACTATTTTTTAGCAAATTTTTTAGTTGTGTTGGTACAATGAACATGGGTACTTACTCTCTCTCTATATTATACCTTTCAAGAGCTAGAGGTGACGACGATAAAAGAATAAGTTTGTGAGAGCAAAAACAACAACTTTTCTTTTTAGAGAGGGAAGGGGATGGTTGGGATAGAATGGTGAAGGAATGACTAGAAGATGAAAGAAAAAGGGTTGCCAAAGCTTATGTTTGTTTGAGATATAGGCAATAAATGGATGTCAAGCTGGTTCGTAGGTGCATGGGCTAGTTGGGACAGCAAGGAGAGGCTTAAGTTAAAATTTTTGGGTAGGAGAAGATGTGTAAGTGGCTGCGAGATCAAGAGCTTAAGAACGTGTGGCTCTATGAAATAAAGAGAATGAGCATGTCTTACATTGCTAGGTAGTGGGTTGGTATGTGTGGATTCAAAGAGGAAGAGATAAAATTGTAGGAGCCTCGGACCAGTAAGAAGAAAACGGGCTAGGAGAGTGAGGCAAGGGATTCTTAGGTTATGGGGTCATGTGTGATTGACAGAGGAAAAGATGTTGCATTTCCTAAGGAATGATGGAGGGTAGCGGGTTGGTATCTCTTGAGCTAAGGTTGCAGTGTTAGACCAGCAAGCATGTTGGTCGGGGCTAGTAAGTCATACGAGAGAAGTGGGTGTAAGGATGTGTATCTGCTTGTGAACAAAAAGACAAGAGAGAGGGAAAAAGAGAAAGGGGGGCAAAATATCAGGGACGGACGCAGAGGCTAATAGCATCGTGAGTGCTTTTTGCATATGCGGAATTAGGAGAAGAATTAAGTGAATGCAAGAAAATAGAAGATATATCAATAAATTATATTATATTATTATTAAATATTATTTCTTTTGTCAAGAAGTTTTTCAATTGGGGGAGCTAGGCAGGGGGCAGTTAGTTGATCTTGTTTCGTGCAGTTCCTCTTGGCCTAGATTTGCACAATATTTTTGCTTTCATTCATTTTTCTCAATGAATCCAATCGTGTTGCCAAGCGGAGTAGATATGGAGATCAACAAATGCCTCCCATAAAAACTGTTGCGTACTTAAGTCGTATCATATTTGTTACAAATTGGTTGAATAATTGGGATGTCACACTGAGGGTTTCACCTAACAGATCTTCTAAAGTTTGTTTAGATATCACGCTAAGAGCAGCTTTTAATTTTGCAAATCTTCGAGAATTCTCTCGGATGTCGATATAAAGTGTGAATTGAACTTTGGTATGTGGGATTGCATCATTGAAGATTAGTCTTTGGTTGATATATCTTGAGAACTCACTTGAATTTGACACCTTTTCAATAGAGAGATTCAGCCCTTAGGCTAGATGTTTGGCTTGAATTCCTTCACGGTTGCAAAAACTTGTTGAGCGTAATAGATATTTTCACTAGTCCAATGCTTCTGTTTAGATTTTATGAAAGAAAAATTGACCCAATTTGTCTTCATCGACTTTTCAAGGAGCCTTAACATGCTTAATGTTGAGTTGACTTGATTAATTTTCATTGACTTTTAAGAAGAATGAATTTACCTTCGGCTCTATGCTTTCTACTTCGAGTGTGCTTGATGAAGGGATTGATTCGATTCATCTTTGTTGATTGGTAAAAAATCAGCATAACTAATGTCCTATGTTTTCTAATTTGGTAGACTTGGTGAAGCATTTATGTCGATGACCTAGCCCATAAAGCTTGTATTAAGTCGATGGAAAGTTGTGATGCAGGGACTTGAGGAAGAGGGGAGGTCACCTGGGCCGAACCAGCAGGGTTAGGGCTGGCCTGTTCAGCTAGGTGGGCAAGGGCTGACCGACCCTTGGTTTATGATAGCTTGGCCGCCCAAGGAGAGGAGTCTTCACCTCCTTAGTTTCTGCTATTATAAATATGTTTTTCTTCTTGGTTTAGGGTTAGTTTTTGGTTTTGAGATTATGTCAGGACAGCCTCCAATATCCCTTGTCCCTTTCTAGGGCGGTATTTGACAGCGAGAAGGTGCTCCAGATATAACTTCCTGAAGAGATGTGTATCATTCATTTTATTACTTATTGTCGCTCTCCTTTGCTCATTGTCATCCCCCCCCCTTGCAGTCCTCCCTTTCATGTCTTTGTTGTCACTAGCCCCTCCTGCACCCCAACCTATTACTGCCGCCTAGTGGCACCCGTGAACTATTTCGTCTTCTATTGGGGGAGACTGCGGAAATTTGACCATATGAAAGTATAACAGATTCAAAAACACATACTCCTTCACCAATGAGGGAAAGCGAATCATCCTTCTCTCTTCTGTAGAGCCTGAGATTACAGGCATCATTGTAAGTAGAGTAGCATCGGTGAGACTAGTTTTGGTAAAGACAGAGGATGATATGACTGAGACACTGATTCCAGACATGGGAGAGACACTGATTTCAGACATGGAAGAGACTGATTCCAAACATGGGATAATCATGACAGATATCACTTCAGGACATCATAGTCGATACCTTACCGCTATGGCCGTTACCATTCGTGGAGGTTCAAGCCCAAGCCAGATCAGTAGTGATCTCCCAGAAGATTGGACTAAAATGTATATTTTTCCGCAAGTAGGGAACAATTCTCAAATGCCTTGAGGAACGGTGTTCCAGGTGTTTCTCAGACCATAGTGGAAGATCCTTCAGTCCCGAGAGATAGCTATAGTGCCACCACCGACAATAGGCTCACAGAAGCTTCGACGAATGGGGTCGAAGCTCCCCCAACCCCGGAAGACTGATGCGGGGGCTTTTTGGGGTGAATGGGGAGCCTTGCCTGGGCTGAACTGGATGTGTTAGAGCTAACCAGTTCAGATAGGTGAGCAAGGGTCAGCCGACCCTTGGTTTGGGCCAGGTTGGCCGCCTAAAAGTAGGGGCCTCCTCCTCCTTAGTTAACTACTACTATAAATATGCTTTTCTCTTGGTTTAGGGTTAGGTTCTAGCATTGAGATTTCTATCAGGACAGCTTCTGGCATTCATTTTCCCATTTTAGGGTTGTATCTGACGGTTAAAAGGTGCTCTAGTTGTAACTCGCTCCGAGGTGGTGTGTATCCTTCCTTTAGTTGCTCGTTGCCACTCCCACTGCTCGTTGTTATCCCACTGCGGGCCTCCCTTTCCCGTCTCTCGTTTTCACCGACCCCTCCTACGACCTAACCAACTACCACCAATCCTTCCAGCCAACACATCTGTTGTCGCCAGTCCCACCCATAACGAAACTTGCCCTTGCCACCATCCTGCAACCCAACCTGTTGTCTTCAACCCCTCCAATCACCCCTACCTGCTGCTACTTCCCTCTGCTACCCTCTACCTTGTTGTCGCAACTCCCCCACGGCCCTTCGGTGGCTGTCGCAGCCTTGCTATCCAAAACCTATCTATCATCCAGCAGCCATCCACCACTTTCGCCATCGCCCTTGTGTGCCTTTTATGTTTGGGCTGTTATTTTTCTATTGTCAAGAGTCCTCGTTTGTAACCCTATTGAATTTCAACAATAAGATTTGCATTTATATTATGGCTTGGGTTAACTTCGGTATCAGTTGTCCGCCTAGCGCTTGGTGCTTTGTCAAACTCATTATGACAAAAGTCTCTTATTTCAACCCCGAGTTTAGCATAAACATTGGGATAGCTTCTTTGATCTAGGTTTTTTTATTTCCTAGACTTACTAAAGAAGAGAGGTTCTTTGAATCTGTGCTTTGAGTTTGATCAAACCTATTGAAGGAAGTATCGAGATTGGCTTGATGTGTTCACAAGCGAGGATCGTCCTCTTAATTTTCTTTGACCATTTAACTATTTGAGAAAATCTCTTTGAATTGGTCCAGTTAAACTTATCAATTAGGGTAGACTTAGAGCAATACAATTGTTTTTATCAGATTGAAGAAGCAAAAACTTTTTCATTGCAATATTTTTTATGATTTGTTAAGTGAGAAGAGCAATTAGCAAATTAGTCATGCTTAAGCTTATTGAGTCTGGCCTCTAAAACCTTTTCAAATCCTAGACTAGAGCTATAAAGACGTGTGCTTCTCCGATTTGATTTATTGAAGCTTGTAGACTCAAATTCTTCTTTCTTAATTTTACAGATCTTATAACTTGCCTGCTTCGAAATGTATTCACCTGAGTGCAAAAATATTTCTTAAATGAGAATCAACCCCTTATCTTTACAAGAATTCACTGACCAGTTAAACAATCTCACAGACTTGGATCACTTGAACTTGTCAAGTTAGATAAGCTTGGCATAAGATTGTTGCGGTCACCAAAATAATGAGACAAGGGCTCCTTCACTATGACCTTTCTTATAGCTTATTGAGCGAGCATAGTAATTGACAACAAGGTCACATTTTGGCTTTATTGAATTTGACCTCTAAAATGCGCTCAAGCTGTAAACTTGAGCTAAGAATACACTTTTGCATTTTTTTGGAGTAAAAGAATGGGGGCTCATTCATTGTAGTCTTTTTTATGATTTGTTGAGTGAGAAGAGCAATTACTAAGTCATTATTTCAAAGGTTTCCTCACCTGGACCATCAAAATAGTAGTGAATTTAGGAGAAGAAACTTCTAATTTTAACTTTATCTCATATATAACTTGTTCAAGATTATTTTATTTTTTAGCATGAATGATTGAATGAATCTTTAACACGAATGATATAAACAATTATTTGGGGATCTCAGCTCAACACAAGGCGTGTCTCTGTCAAACAAATAGAAAGTTGCATTATACGATATTACCAAAGAACTCAAAGTTGAGCATGATATCAACCCAAACGTTTGGGGAACTCAACGTTAGGCGCGATGTCAACATGAATGATTGACCCCCCTGCTTAAGAAAAGGGAAGTTATAATATTTGGCGTATTTGGGGATCTTTGGGTTCTATGTCGACTTAAATACTTGGGGAACTATGTGTCAGACGCAGTGTCAACTCAAATAATTGGACCCCTTATTTGAGAGAAAAGAAGTTATGGTATTCGGCACATTCATGGATATCAGCTTTAAACATCGTATTATCCAATTTTAACTAAATCAAGTAAAAATTTGATCTTTTTAAAATCTAGCTAATTTTCGCATCCCTTGAATTAGACTCAAAATATTGTTATAAAATTCTACAATTTTCAATGATCAATTTGATATATATAAATATATATATCACACTATATATAAATTATGAATGTATTGAGAGGTATAAAAATTAAAATACTAAATTAATCTTAATTAAATCCTTAATCTATCATAATTAACATTCCTAATCTCACATCACTATAGCATCCCACATTCCGCGAAATTAAACTGCGGGATGGGGTTTTAATGGTTGAGATTAATCGTAAGGTAAATAAATTTATAAGAGGCTTCATATTCACTCATTCCATTCTCTCAAATCCTCCTCCCCACAAGGTTTTTACTCGTGTACTATAACAAAGAGAGCAGACACAAACGACAGGGAGCGGAAACTCATAGTTTAGATTTTTGGGAAGAAACCGATAGGGAGAATCATCATGCCTATGCAATTTAAAATCTTCCTTCCCTTTCCAGCAATCTCAAGCTAACTTTCATTTACTTGCACTTGAATTATTTATTAACCTAAATGCATGTTCATTTAATTATATGAAACTGTAGTGTATTTATTTTAATAGCAAAAAAGAATGTTTAAAGGCAACAATTCAAGCTCCCACTTCTTGACGTGTCATCACCCAACAAAACAGAGAAAGTTTTAACTCTTTTTGAAACTACATGTAATTTTGGCTGAATTTTCCATTGTTTTTAATTTGATAGATTTATTAGGCTCGACTTTTTTCACTTAGATAATATTATGTTAAATTTGAAGTTTATTATGATTTAGTAGGATTCAACTTGAATTTAAATCTTTGGTACTTTCATTATATCCTTATCTGTGTAAATAGGGTTAACAGGTTATTTTCATTATTATTATTAACATTTGAATGAATAAAATTAATTATAGCCGATTGGCTGCTCTGTAGATCCAAGTAGTGCATGCAAGTCCCTCTAGATCCCCCCACCCACCCACCCACCCAAACCCACCACACACACAGTAAGGTCCCATATTACATTCTGATAGCATCAAAGCTCAACTGCTCAAGGTTGCTGCAGATAAAATGAATAAATATGAGTATTAACCAAGGAGAACTTAAGGGAGTAGTGCTTAATTACATATACTTCCTAAAAAAGCCTATAGTTTCAACGTCTACCGTCTTCTTCGTCTAACCTTTCTTATGGAACCCTATAGGATGAGATCAGTCCACTTATGACTAAAGGATGAGTAAAAGAATTCATCACGTAAGGACTTCCCAAACAATATTAACTAATACACACCCAAAACAAAACAAAAAGAAAAAAAAACCAAGATTACTGTAAAAAAATTAATCAGAATAACGCAAAAAAAACTCAGAGATGTAATAGTGCAAGAATGGTCATTTTCACAATAACTAGTGATGATTAGATTTTTTTGGACAGAAACTACTGTGCTATGCATCATCTAGGTTTAAACATCCGATAATATATAGCACCATGATATATGTATGTATAGTCTAAACGGGAACATGAACAAGTAATATGTAGTACATCTATGGCACTAGCCTTCATAATATAAAGCTGAAAGTTTAACCAGCATACCTAATACATGCAAAACAAATTTGAAATTATAGTTTCAAAAGATGAGTGGGTAATAATTTATTAAAATGATTCTCAAAGTAAACTAAAAACCATATATCAAGCATCTATAGGTGAACATAGATTGCTCCAGATAGGAAGCTCACATCTGAAAGCATGTCAAAAAAGTCTTTCAAAGCTCGAACCTGAAAATATAGCAACCAAGATATTAAAATAAGAGGATTAATATTAAAAAACAAAATTATAACATGAAACATCAAGTTAGAAAGAAATATGAATAAGAGATGATAGAAGTGGAATCAAGTCATCATAGTCACTCACCTCCTGAGCTGCTTTTGTATCCTTTATCAAGTTCATAACACCAGGGGCATCCAACACCTCTTTCAAGCTATGCCTGCAATGAAATAAGCACAAAATTTTGATCTCTTATATAAAATATTGAAGCAGTGATGTGAGAGTAGAGTATTGCACGGACAATTTTCAGCATTCTCCAAATTCTAGAACAATTATCACATCAAGTCCACTGCAATTGATACAAATGCATCCTCACTCTCGATATTGAGGGTAGCCATGTGCATCCATTATAATTAGGACTATCAACAAAGTTTGTCATTCGTAACTATCTCGGGTTCGGCTCACTAAGCAGCTCGTGTTCAATTCATTTGTTGGGCAAAAGAGCCAAATACCAATATTTTTTTAGCTCCATTTATAGGAGCCGAACATGAAGAAACCTTTGTTCAAACATATTGGCACATTTTGGCTTGAATTAATTAAATAATAATAAAATATTTATTATAATTTTTTAATTTTTTTGTTGTCTTTAAAATAAGCATTTAAAAATTTATTACTTTTAAATCATTTGAGCTAAACTAGAACCGAACACAAGATAAACAAATAAATGAATTTGAATTGAGTTAAACACGAATATACTACTCCGGTCATTTCGAACATGAGCTAATTTCAAAGATAAAAATTCAAACGATCAAACACAAACTAGCACTCGGCTCGCTAGAACTCATCACGTTTGCAAACCTATTTACAATTAAACACCTTTTTTACAGCTAGTATCATTATGCTTTGGTTCATCTATCTTGTTCCAAAATATGACTGATCATAATTCATGCAATTTTATTGCTATTAGTATTTGCTACTCAATTTACTATTTCAATTTCAATGGTTGAAGATGATAGTCTCTTGAAGGATACCAATCACATTCATAAACTTCATAATTTTAGCCATAAAAAATGGTTTATTTTGATTATGTATATCATTATTCTTTTGGCATTCCCACTCTCTTGTCATGAAGAGTTACATTCATGCATATTTTAACAAATGCTTTGCCGTCTCATTAATATAATCATACACCTTAAATGAAAGCATCCTCTTTATCGAATACCACAGCCACCCACTTCAAGTGTTATTCCAAAAAAAATTTACAATTCATCCTCCACATGCTTCTTTCTTCTCTTAACCAGAAATATCAAGCCCCTTGGAAGAAAGCCAACATCCTTATAGAACAAATTCTCTCTCCTTTTCATGACTCTATCCTCTTCCCATGTGGATCTCTTTCTTGACTTATTTTCATTCCATATATAAATTATTTTGAAGAGGGCTGGAAAAAATACATATGGGAAGGTCATAAAGAGAAATAAATAAAAATTCATGAGTAAAAGGGGTCATAAAAAGTGTTAGCAGACTCGAGGGAAATCCTTTGATTTGAGCACAAAAAACAAAACAAAAGACGCAAGGGAAAACTAAAGATCTATCTCACATGAAGAAACATAATCTCTCAAACGCAATATGCGTACCAGTTCCACCAGAGAATCTTTATAAACAAACCTAGCATTAGGTTGGGATAGATTCATACAAGGAACTTTCAGCAAGGGCGGACCCATGTTTAATGCAATTGCTCACCCTGAATTTCAGACATTCTCTTTATTACGGTAGGTAGTTTTATCATTTGTCCCCTTCGCACCCCCCAAAAAAAACCATGCTCTCGATACTCAGGCACATGCTAGTCTCGCCACACCATGAGAACTTTGTTGTACCATATTAATTTATGCTTCATAAATTTTCTTTTATTTTCTTAACGGAGAATGAGAGGGACAACAAGATTAAATAAATAATGATTTATTGGAACATAAAAAAGTTGGAATATTATACTAAAAGTAATTTTTTAATATTTAAACATTTTCAAACACTCCCCTCTAAACTTCAAGCCACATGTTGCTTTACTTTCGAAAGGAATTTGACTATGCTTTCATTTAAAGAACATAAATAACATGTTATTTTACGCTGTGGGACAAAAGGATTCCACCTTTCACGAGAAAGCAGCTTCACCTAAGGGCATAGGCATTCATGCTACCCAATTCCTGTGTATTTACATATATAGCACCAATGATTTTTTTTTTTTTTTTGAAAAGTGCAAGTTGCTTCAAACGAAAAAAGATATAAGTTATGACGTGTTGATATTGACAAAATGTGCTATATCCTCTTGCAAAAAAAACATAAAATTGATCAAAAATATTTACATATGCAAAAGAAAATCTCCATCAGTAGCCATAGCAGCACAAGTATGAGCAGTTTTATTGTTGCTCCTGAAGGTGTGTTGGAAAATCACTTTGATTGAAATTACACAAAAAATTAATGTTCAGATTATCAAGAGCCACAGTCCGCCATTTCAATTTGTCAATGGTGTTCTGGTACTAATCCAGCACATTGGCATTATCGCTCTCAATAATGACTCCAAGACATTCTGCCATCCAATTCTCCAATGGCCATTGTAGCTGTGAGATTGTAAGCATTTCCAATTGAGCACTATCCCAATGGCCAAAATAAGCTCTCCTTGATGATTTCGAATGATGATTCCAATGCCAGACAACCCATTCGAAAGCAGCGCACCATAGACATTCACTTTAATCCATCCTGCAGGGGTTGGGGGGATGCCCAAGGGAAGTTGAGGGCAGCCTATTCAACAAATTAGCACCCCAGTGCACCGGGATAGGATTAGAGTAAGGATCAGCAAGGGTTTTGAGAACATTTGAGGCAATGATAGTGGGTTCTCCGAGCTAGCCAAGTATTGGTAGGAATAGTCTGGAGACTCAGATGCCACCAAAAAATCCACTCCATTGGTCTGAGTTTGATCTTACTGAGCCACTTGTGGGATTCTTCATGGTGTCTAAACTTAGCTCTAGAAGCTGTAGCTGTTAACGATTCCTCAGAGAATTGCTTACATAAGTCCGGAATATCCATCCGATGGTTGCGGTCAATTGGGATTGAGCGAATTACCTTACCCAGCTCTTCTCCAAAAAGCTCCTTTAACATCTCGATATTCCATCCATCCTCATATAAAAGTTGCGTCACTTTCCTATTTTCATGTCCAGAAACATTAACAAAAGTGGGAATTGTTCAACGTGCAGTCCCACACCCAAGCGTGAAAAAGAAAAATGATCACTTCACCATTTACCACTTTTCACCTAATGACATTGTTGAGACTAGCAGCTCCATCACAGATAAATCTCTAAGTGTTAGAATCACTAAACTTGCAAACAGGATTGATAACATTAGTGCCATATTTACTGGCCAAAAATTTATAAAGCATAGTATTGGTCTGTGAGAAGAAATCTCATGCCAATTTAGCCCAAGGAGGCCCCTTCCATTCATTCATCGCTCGGAGGCCAAGCCCTCCCATCTTGGTCGGTTTACATAGATCCCTCCGCGAAACATAATGGAGACCTTTCCTACCATTTCTTGTACCCCAAATAAAATTTCTGCCATCCATTTCCAGCTCTTTTGAGACACTCTTAGGTATCTCAGAATGTGTAATGACGTACATAGGTAACACGAGAAAAGTTGATTTGAGAAGCATGATCCGTCCAGCAAGAGAAGGATGTCCAAATCCCCAGGAACTAAGTTTACCTGCTTGATTGGTCAAGAGTCTGCTATAATTATATTTAACAAGCCTTCTTTGACTAAGTTTGATTCCCAGATAAGTAAGCTCCCCCACCATATGAAAACTCAGCAACTTGGCGAGTCTCCATTTCTTCAAGTAATCCCCTGTAATTTTGGAGATGAGCTTGGCGTCCGAGATTGAAGCTTCAACAAAAATCAGGACGTCATCGGCATAAAGGAGATGAGAGAGTCTAGGACCTTGTCTAGTGAGTTGAATCCCCATATTTCCTGCCCTTTGCAAAAGGCTAAAGAGAGTAGTTCGGAACATAGAATGAGCCGATAAGGTGATAAAGGACATTCTTGATGAAAGTCGCACTCAGCATGTATCCAGCTAGAACAATTCCCATTGATCATAATAGCAAATTTGGGTTGACATAGAGTGGAAGTAGTTAGTATTGCAATCACCATCGTAAAGTTGTCATAATTTTGCTCGTTGTTTCCACAAGCAGCATTCCGAGCAAGGGTAATATTTAGCTCATGCACCTTGCTCCTCATGCAATTCTCTGTCACCTCATCCACTGAGTTATCTAATCTTTCTTTAAGTTGAAGGTCAACGATATCATTTTCTAATTGGGTTTTGATCTCCCAAAGCTTTTTAATTTTATTTTTACTCTAGAAAAATAAAGCCGTTAAAGTACGAGAACACTTCCTTTGGAGTATATCAGCTTCCGCGCGTAATCATTCTTCATCCACGTCTTTTGTGCAATACGCCTAAGTATCAAGATAAGAAATCCACATGTCTTCAAATCTTATACTTCTAGAATAGTTAAAAGTGTTTTGGTCATTCCAGGAAAGAAGTACCGGGCAACAATCAGAGCAATGCGAAGATGTGAAACCTTAGCAAAAGGTGCCAATGTACGACCAATATAGTTAAACACACAACAATCATGTCTAATCCGAATTCTGCTCTTCATTGATTTATTGGGGGACCAAGTAAAGCGGGGACCCAAGAATCCAAGATCATGAAGATCACTCTCCGTCATGAAACTAATCATTTCGTGAACTCCCAAGGAATATTTGAAGGGCTTCCCTCCTTTTTTTATCTTCCCGCGAAAGAATGCAATTGAATTCCCCTCCCATTAAAAGAGGGGTATTGGCATCTCAACTTGCCGTGATAAGCCACCAAATCTCCCTTCGAGCAAGATACTCATTGTTGGCATACACCACCGCAATTTGCCATTTTTTAGAATTAGTGATCTTCATTGTGCCAAAAACATACTGGTTACTATAGGTCGTGAGAGAGAAGTCCACAGAGTAAGCACACCATAAGACCAGGATTCCTCCATCTTTGTCACTAACCGGTTGATGAAAGAAGTTCAATTTCTTCCCACCAACTTATCAAACTCCATACAACTAATGTCTTCAATTTTGGTCTCCAAAGGATCACCAGCTCAATCTGATTTTGCCAACCTCCTTTCGTAGGGTTTTCTCCAAAGGGTGATGCTGTCCACTGACTTTTTACATTTTCTTTTATGCCACTCCACCAATCCCATCAGATGAGCTCCTTATCCAAGTGGGCCTTTAAGACCCTCTCTTTGGGTGTTTTGTGCACATCTCCAAGTTTCATCAGCATGTCCAACGTGGAAGGGGCCCTCCCAATGTGAAACTGCAAATGAGCCTGATGCGAGTTGTATAAGTGGTTCGTCTCCTTAGTAGAGTGGGAACTGAAAATTTACTAAGGCCTTCTCTCCAAAGTTCAAGGGGACGAGCATTCTTTTGTTTGGATTTTTCCTCCGCCTTATGTCTAGAAGACTAGCGTGGCTTCATAGTTTCCCCCCATTAATTGGTTCTTTTGAGGCTTCCTCCTGCTTCTAGTAACCATCGACGGTCCAACATTTTCCCAATTTACCTCCTCACTTAACACAGACGAGTTAGCACCGACCTTCCCCCATCAACTGGTTCTTTTGGTCCACCCGAGGGGGTCAACCACCTCCACATATCTGTTGTCAGCATCTTTTGAAACATGTGATATACTCCTAGAAGAACAACCCGTAGTTTCCATAGGCTGTTGGATCTCAGTCGGGCCGTGCCTTTCACAACATTCACCCGATCCAGCCATATTCTTGCTAGCTTCAATGTCAATGCCTTCACTTTTATCATGAAGTCTCAACAAATTCAACGGAATAAGGGGTTCTTTACATTGATGGATTTTGCGGCCGCTTTTCCACAGTTGAAGTAGAAATGTGAGAGCCCTTCATATTCAAAATGCTGAAAAAATTTACCTTTTAACACCATTAATACATGTGCCTGCAGCTGACTTATTCAATGATCAACCCGGACACAAACACGAGCCTAAGTGTTCCGGCCCCAAGCGTAAGTTGGAGCATCAATCCACATCGGTTGTCTGGTCTTAGTGACGATACGAGTAATGTTGTCATTATCCCAATCTAAGATAGTTGGGGACCTTATCCAAACCAGAGAATAAAATCCTTGAAGAGAATCCGAAGAATATTTTGGGTTCCAAATGTCAAGGCCAATAATGGAACCAGCCACGAACCACGGTGCCCCTGTGAGAACAGCATTTCTAGTTTTGATGCTCTCAAAGACGCATAAGAAGAACTCATTAGTGAGGGTAACAAGTTTAAAGCAACCAAATTGAGCCCATTTCCGGCCTAGCTCCACATTAAGGACGTAGTAGGGGAGATGCCTACCAAGAAGCTTGCCCACCAAGGACATGTCAAGTTTCTTTATGTTATGATTCACTCTCTCCAAAATAAGATTAATTGCCCCTTCCTCATCAATATAGTAGTTCACATTCACCAAGGACGTAACTTGAATGTGCGTAGGCCTGGACCATGCATTAGTTCTTCCAAAAGGAAAGCTACGGTTGGCATTCCTCGAAATTCCACCTTGGACTCAATAGTTAGACAGATTTGATGCTTGGAAGTAGGTTGTGGGGCTCAAAATTGGTCTCATTAAAAACCTCACTATTGCTAGTGGGCCTGGTACCACTCTACCTCTATAACCCTGCTAAAACTTCAAACTCACAGAAAACAATTTTATTGGGGAATTATTATATCCAATTGAAGAGTGTATCTCCATATTAGCCACTTCTTGCATATGAGTATCAACTCCATCCCCACCTGCAACAAGATTCCCGTCACTTAGCCCCTCCTCAACCTCCATATACACATTTTGATCCTGCTTGGCAAACCGAGCTCCCCAAAGCCCTCTTCCATCAAAGTCTCAACAGTCTCAAGAATTAGATATCGAGCATTCCTCAATGCATTCATCATCAACAAGACTATCATTTAGCAATTCCTTTCTAATTGTCTCTCCCTGTTCCGTTGATCCCTCCCTGGCAAGCTTGGAGCTGGTCCATCCACAATTTTTGAGTGGGGAGCAAGAGTCAAGTCGATCTCGTTCCGCGTTCCCACACCCCTTCATGAGTATCTCCAAATCCTTCTCTAAGTGCTTGTGTCGGACCTCTTACACCTTCGCACAAACCTTCGCACAGAACTTCGCAAGCATCTCATCGGATTTCTTGGATTCAAGAAGAGCCGCCTTGGCCATTAAATCTCTATCCCTATCCAAGATTCCAACATGAAACTTCGAGGAAGAAGAAATCGCAGCCAAGCCTCATGGTTTCTTACTGCCCTCTACATTTGAAACCCAACGTGAGACTCCACCTACTGATTTCCACCCCCCCAACAAGTTCTTGTCCTGTCTATTGTCGGCCCCTCCACAATGGGATGAACCCAATCCACTCCCCAAAGCACCGCCGCAACTAAAGCCACCAAATCCTCTATCAAACGCACCACCTCCATCCTTAGCACCATCTGCACCCGGTCGTAGAGGAGAGGGAGAGTGTCAGCCACCCCCCGCCATAGATTCTTGATCAGCATCGTAGATCAGCGCGGGAAGAATCACACCAAGTTTTTTTTCAATCATAACATATAAGCTACATTAGAAGCACGACCAGATCAGAGTACTTCAAAATCCCAATGCGAGAACGGACGATCGGATGGTGAAATTCAAATTTTCTACTAATTTTAAATCCAAAATAAAAAGACACTAATGCCTAAAAATTTAATTAAATAATAATAAATTTATTTTTTTGTTCTCTAACCCCATCTTCTGTACACAATTTCTTCTTTGTTACTCATCTTCAATATAAAAGCTTAAATTTGAAAATGTTAAATCAACATAACGAGGTATCTAAAATAATCCAGCAGAATAATAACACTTATAAACGACATTAACTCAATGAAAAGAATGAAGCATATATGTTGTCTTCCTTTTACGTTATAAAAAATTATATAATAATAATAACATATGCACATATAAGGAAACTAAAATTTTCATATGTGTGGACACTTATTCTCTTTTTTCAAGTTTTAATCTTTTAACTTTTAGTGCACTTCTTACTTGTAATTTGTATTATCGTCATAAAAGACCGTCTAAAAATAATATAACACACCCCTTACTAATACATAACATATTAGTAAAGCAAGGTGCAGACGAGGTCTATTATTATCTGACATAGAAATGTACATACTCTTAACTAAAATATTACCGACGACACAGCGATTCATGCCCTAAAGTTTATAATTTTCTAAGCTTGCAGGAATACATCTACGCGCAAATGCATATTAGCATCCCCAACTAGCATTATAAAGGGATGAACCCTCTTCGCATACATACACAAGCATTTATGTATATTATTATTTTAATTTCATACTTCAGAGCACACATTATTTTCTTACAAGATACTATATATTTATATACTAATGAATAAAAATTCTTTCAACAAAATCTAAATGTTATATAATAATCTACTGACTTTCTAGAAAAAATTATTGTGTAATTACCTATGGAGAAATGTTAACATGTGTATCTCATGTCTATCAAAATGAAGAAATAACTGTATTTTAAATTTTACTGGTATATATTATAATTTTAATCAGAGGTACTATTTAAAATAAGTCATATTATAGTAACTTAAAAACAAAATTACTCATCATAAATTCACTTGAAGCTGTGATTCACAGGATAAGCTTAATGTTCCTGATCAACTTTTCTTTGATACTAATTAAACTACAAATCATAAAACCAAAATCTAAGATTCATGAAGATTTAATAAAACAAATTCATTAATGATCTCAACATACATTTAATCTATTTAAGTTATACTAAAATTTCTCTTTCACTAAATAGATTAATATTTTATTTTATTCAAATAGAGCAATTGATTTATTATAATTATTTTCATTTACCCTAAATTTCAGTCCTTTTAATTATAACTAAAATTCTCATCACAAAAAGAAAATTAAAAAAAATTAAATTTTTTCTAACTTTTATAAATAAAAAATTTTATTTTATTTATTATTTAATTTGGTTAATTTTTCATCTAGCAATGACATAATTATAGTCACTATAGCTCACAAGAAGATTTGAAAATAAGAATACTATAATAATAAATTATTTTCTTATGTTTTGGCATCATATGTATATATATAAACTTTAAATAAATTTATCAAATTTCTTTTACGTTTAAACATTTATCGACGGAAAAAAAAAATTTATCTAGCTCCATAACTAAAATTAGAAGGAAAATATAATTATGAATTAGAGTTTAACCATTAAAAACTTCGTAAATATTGGCTTCATCTTCTAAACCTCGCATGATCATTAGAAATCAATACAAGAAAATTTTCCCCGTTCACTCACTGACTGGACCTAGAGATAACTGCTACCTAATAAACCAGCCTCACATCATCCCTTCTAATTTAACAGACTACTAATTCAGACCTTTGCCCCAAACTAGAAGTATTATTTGTTCTTTGGATCGAAGAAGCAAAGCCATACGCAACTCAATTTTTAAATTAGTTCAAACATCACAAGCTTGCATTATAAGGATCGGCGGATCCGATCTCCTGCAGCCAGTGCTCCTGCAAAAATTCACCAACTGCTCACCACAGCTAGAAGTTGATCGCATGATAATTATTCAACCAAATAAGCCAACCGACAACTCCTTGCTCACGCGCCTCTCAGTCACGATCCTTAAAATACATAACTGGTTAGCTCAAACTAATTTACATCCTTCAATGCTCAATGGTCTACGTTGAATCCCCGTGCTTGGTTGCCTGCTTCGTCTCGCTCATTTGATGCCTTCGATGCTCGATTGAGCTCACCCATAAAAGCTCGACTGACCCTTTTCACTTTCAATCTAACACATAAAACTATCAGGTTTATCTGTAAAGCGTCAAGTCGACTCCTCCTTCACAAGCCTCAGCTCGACAACACCATTGCCTTCAGCTTTATTCGACGATATCACTTTTTGCACTACTCTCATTCACACCCCTCTTTATTTTTCTTCTCAAGATGTCGAAGTCTTTCTTCTTCGAAATGGCCTCACATACATCACCTCCTGCTAATAACGTGAGTGTTACACGTAAATTAAAACTAAATGTTACATTAGATGACTCCAATACCCAATAAAAGTTAATTTTGATTACCCCAAGTCATCAAATGTTTCACTCGAGACACTAGTGCATCAGTGCCAAACTCAAAGTTGAAAAAGGTTACAAGTCTAGCAGTTACAATGTCATCACAATTCACTAGAACGGTTTTTAATAGCTAGCAACCATTAGACCTAACCATTTAGGAAATTAAGTAATTCTGTTGGAACATTCAGCCAAGCCTTATCCCAACTATTCATGATCAGCTTTAGGAATTCTTATTATTCATAGTTGTTTTGAGTGTTGCTTGATAATGCAAAGTGCTAAAAATGCCCCTGACGCAGGGCTTTAAAACTGCTGCTAGCAGGCTAAACTGGCTGGCAACCTTATTCTTAAAGCATGGCTCGGTCCAGGCAGCAAGATCGCGAGATCTGGAAGGCAGGGTTTCGAGAGCACTATAGAGGTGGGACTACCGCCACTCCTTGTGTGTTCTTTCTCTTTCGGAAAGCCTTTAATGACCATTCTTCAGAGTATTCCCAAACTTTCTTTTGTGTATCAGTTTCATTTTCTACCTCTTTCCTTTTCTCCTCCAACCGGAGTCTATATTGTTGTTTTTAGAGAATTAGAGCAACAGTTGCTTGCAGATTTCAGCCTTGTGTGGTATGTTCTCTCTGTTATAGGGTTGTATCCTAGGAGGTGGTGCTCCGGCTATATCCTACTCGGAGGTGTTATTGTATCTTTCCTTTTGCCCTTACCTAACCCTTCCCCTCTCTCCTCCACCTCCAGCCTCCACACATTTCATCCTAACACCCAACCGACCTTCCATACTGCCTACTCTTGTTCTCCAATCATCCAAACTGCACCGTATCAACCTACCTGCCCCTTCACCGTAGCCTACCCTCGCTATCCAATCTCCCGGCCTGCACCCTAAAACCCTGCTGCCCCCTTCGGCAGCCTATCCTTGTTGCCCAACCCTCCAATCAGTACTCCATCCCACCTACAAGAACCCCAAATCCCCTTCATGACCCATCTCACCACCAACAACCCTTCCACATCCACACTAACAGAAGATTGGTCTGTCGTGGTTTTCCCTTTTAATTTTGCGTGTTGTAAACCTATTTATGTATTAATAAAAGATTACTTTTGTGTTCCAATAAATCTCGACTACTGCTGTTATCATTTGGTATCAGATCTAGGCTAACTTTAGTCGTATCATAAGGTTCCTAGCATCCGCCCTACTCAAGCCACCTCCAAGTTTTTTTTTTACCTTCCAACTCCCAACCCTAACCATGCCACCGCGAAGAGGTACATTAGACTCTACTCGAGAAAAGATTCAATGAGAAATTCATCGTCTGCAACGGAGACTAGCCGAGCTGGATGATGGAAATCAGGAAGAGATCACCTTTGAAGAATAGGGACGAGGATCTAAATTTGTTCCACAAGGAAGATCCCAGTGACGAAGAATATTGACTACGTCGTTTTGGTATTCACTATCAGAGGAGACCGAGAGAAGAGGCCGCTTATGGGGGTCAGCGGGACTTTGGCATCAAGATGGACCTCCCATAATTTGAGGCATGGATCCACAACGAGTTTATAGACTGACTGAAATGAGTTGAACGGATTTTTGAGTATAAAGACGTACCAGAGGACAAACGAGTCGAGCTAGCTGTCATTAAACTAAAGAAGAATGCCTCTTTATGGTGGGAAGATCTACAGAGGCAGAGGAAAAAATGAGTGAGAAAATTACTAAGTGGGAGAAAATGAAGAAGGTAATGTAGAAAAAATATCTTCTGCCATAATATCGCCAAGACATGTTCCTAAAACTTCACAACTTACAGGAACAGGATCTTTCAGTTGAGAAGTTCACAGCCCAGTTCGACCACTTGCAACTGAAGTGCAAGCTGACAGAGCTAGAGGATCATACGATGGTCAGATGCCTCGTGAGTCTGAAGCCCGACATCAACAATGCGATGCTACTACGACCATAAGAAACGTTTGGGGATATCCAGACACTACCCTTGAAGGAGGAGAGGCGGCAGAAGCAAAGCAGGCAACAGTCGTTCTTTACACCACTTCAGCTAAGCAGTCACCTCTGACTTCTACAGTCGATAAAGGTGCCTCGGGACGAAACAACAAATATGACAGCGAACTGATAAGACAGATCAAAGTGGAAAGAAACTAGAGAAACGTAGCTCCTCTAATATAGTACCGGCTAGGAAGTGTTTCAGGCGTCACGGCTATAGTCACATACTCTCCAGCTGCACAACGAGCCAAGTCATCACATTCACAGATCAGGGCGTCATCGAGGTGGTTGATGAGGAGGATAGTCTATAAGAAGAGCTTCAGCACCACAGAGACGAGGGAAAAAGCATTAGTCGTTTTATGAGTGTTGCAGTCTGAGCAAGGAACGAGACCCATCCTGATTAAGGCATAGAAGTTTTTGCACCAAGGGCAAGGTCTGCAACTTAATCATTGACAGCGGGAGCTGCAAGAACGTGATATCCACGCTTATAATGAAAAAGTGGGATTGGACATGCAGAAGCATCCCCAGTCATATTCCCTTCTCTGGTTGAGAAAGAGAAATGAGAACTGTGTAGATCAGCAGTGCCTAGTTGACTTCTGCATCGGAGAACTATAAGGATAAGTATGGCGCAGCGTGGTTCATATGGGCGCCTGTCACATTTTGTTGGTTAAGCCATGGCAGCAACATGATGGTTTCGGGAACATTTATTCTTTCAGGAAGGATGGGAAACATATCGAATTGTTACCAACTAAGGATATGAAATCGGGAGCGATACTTCATTAGTTTCTTTCCTACAGTCAATTAGAGATGCCCCTGTAACACTAGATTAGTTCTCCTTGAAGGAAGTGAGGAGGAAATGGAGGTACCAGCACTAGTGCAACAATTATATAGGACTTTCGGGATGTTATGACTAACAATCTACCAGAGGGGTTACCGCCACTAGAGGACATCCAACACGTCATAGACCTTATATCAGAATCGGTATTGCCAAACTGACCAGCCTACAAATGGAGACCTGTAGAGCACAAAGAGCTAAAGCGACAAGTGCAGGATCTCATTGAGAGGGGGGCTAGTCAAATAAAACACCAGCACGTGCGCGGTTCCCGCCCTGATGGTGCCAAATAATGATGAATCGAAGTGGATATACATCGACAGCCAAGCCATCAACAAGATTATCATCAAGTATTGACTTCCCATACCTGCCTAAATGATCTCTTAAACCAGCTACACAAAGCACTTTCATATCGAAGATTGACTTGCGCATCGGGTATCACCAGATACAGATGAGGCCAGGACCCTTGTGCTTTTCGGTTTGTCAAATGCCTAATACTTTTATAAGATTGATGAATCAATTATTTCGCATTAGAAAATTTGTCGTGGTCTACTTTGACGTCATTCTAGTATACCGCCAATCAGAGGAGGATCACTAGCATCACCTTAAGGCAGTATTATAGGTACTGCGACCGTACAACTACATGCCCATCCAAAAAAATGTCATATCATGCAAGTCAGGTCTGTTTTCTAGGTTACATTTTATCTACTGCATGCATTCAAATAGATCCTACAAAGACAAAGGTCATTATCAGCTGGACTGCATCACAATTATTCACTGAGCTGAGACAATTTTTGGGGCTAACATAATTCTACTAGAGATTCATTGGAAACTTTAGCACTATCACCTCCCCTCTAACTGAACCTTTAAAGGGGAAGGTGTTTGCTTGGATAGCAGCAACACAAGACATCTTTGACACACTGAAGGAAAGGATGACTCAGGCGCCTGTGCTAGCATTACCATGACATCCCATTGCTTTTTTCAGCAAGAAGCTAAGTGTGTCTAGAAGAAAATATTCAACTTACGACAATGAATTCTACACAATCGTAAGAGCTCTGGAGTACTGGAGTCATTACTTATTAACAAATGACTTCACACTTTTCACAGATAATGAGGCCCTAAAATTCCTCAACAACCAGAGCAAAACTAAAGGCTGACACGCCACCTGGGTGAAATTTGTAGCCTCATTTTAGTTTGCGCTTAAAAACAAGGTGGGAATCCAGAACCGCGTAGCAGATGCACTGAGTCGTCGACATCTATTGATCACATTCATGCTAATCTGAGTTCTGGGCTTCGAGGTCATAAAGGATCTATATAAAGCAGACTGGGATTTCAAAGACATCTGGGAGCAATGTCAAAATAAACCAATATGGCAATATCACCGAATGGATGGATGCTTGTTCCATCAAAGTCAATTTTGCATTCACCAGTGTTCATTAGGAGAAACCATTGTCAAAGAGGGCAATGGTGGAGGATTAGCAAGTCACTTCGGCAAGGACAGGACTCTTGTCCTCGTAAGAGAGCATTTTTTTGCTCAAGCTAAGTAGAGATGTGGAGCAACGTGTCAGACAATGCAGGAGTTGTCACCTGGCAAAGACAATAGCTCAAAACACAGGATTATACACACCACTTCTAGTACCAGAAGCACCATGAGTGTACGTCAGCATAGATTTTGTGGTCTAACTCTAGAGGAATCAGAGGAACAAAGACTCCGTAATGGTTGGGGTGGACCAATTCTCCAAGACGGCCCACTTTGTACATTGTCACCGTACACTAGATGCCTCTCACACGGCCGACCTACTTCAGTGAGAATGTAAGGTTGCATGGAATCTCTTGAACTGGATGCACGCCCTTCTAGATTGTGTACGGATGCAATATACTCACACCACATGAGTTGGTACTGCTTCTGCCATCCTCAGAAATAAGCGAGGACGCCACAGAACGAGTTCAAGAGATTCAGAAGCATCATGAAGAGGTTGTCAGGGAGATGCTAAGAAGAACCGCAAATATTAGGCACAAGCAAATAAATCTAGGAAAAATTAACATTGCATGAAGGCGACCTCCTATGGATTCGATTAAAGGAATGATTCTCCATATGATCATTCGGGAAACTTGAACCGCGAGCAGATGAACCTTTCAAAGTATTTCAGAAGCTGAATGACAATGCTTACAAGGTCGGCCTGCCCAGAGACTACAACGTTTTAGCCACATTCAACGTTGCCAACCTGACACTGTACTTTAAAGAGCCAAGAGCTTCAACCAAATGAGGTCGAAGCCTCACCAATCCCGGGAGACTGAAGTGGGGCGCTAAAAGGGAGAAGAGTGCTACAAGCGCCACTGGCATAAGGCGCTAAAAAAACCGCTAGCTAGCTGAACCAGCTAGAAACCTCATTCGCAAAGCACAGACCAGTTGTCCAAGCATCAAGATTGCGAAATCTGGAGAGCGGGGCTTCAAGGGGGGACTATCGCCTCTCGTGTGTTCTTCCCCTTTTCGAAAGCCTTTAATAGTTATTCTCTAGAGTATTCACACCCTTCCTTTTGTGTAAGTATTTCATTTCCTACCTCTTTCCTCCTCCAATATTAGTTTATATATTGTTGTTTTCAGAGAATTAGGGCAGTAGTTGTTTGCAGGTTTCAGAGTCCTTTGTGTTATGTTCTCCCTGTTCTAGTATCCGAGGAGGTGGTGGTGCTCCGATTGTATCCTACACCGAAGTGATGTTGTATCAATCCTTTTAACCTTACCTATCCCTTATTCTCCCCTCTCCTTCGCCTCCGGCCTCCCCATACTTCATCCTAACACCTGACCTCCCTTTCATACCGACTACTCTTGCTGTCTATTCACTCGAATTGTACCCAAATACCCAGCCGCCCCTTCCCTGCAGCCTACCCTCATTGTCCAGTCGCCCGACCAGCACCCTAACATCATGCAGCCCTTTTCAGCAACCTATCCTTGTTGCCAACCCTCCAACAAGTACTCCAGGCCACCAACTGGACCCCCAAATCCCCTTCGTGACCCATCTCACCACCACCAACCCTTCCACATACCCACACTACGTTGTCGATGTCGCCCCGCTATCGAATCTTCTCTTTCGGGCCCTAACAAGAGACTGGTCGATTATTGTTTTTCCCTTTTCATTATGTCGTTTTGTAACCCTGTTTTTGTATTTATAAAAGTTTATTTTGTGCACCGATAATTCCCAACTAGTGTCGGTATCACTTGAAGTATTGAATTCATTTTACACATTTTTATAACCATCCTTCACAGCTTTTCACTCCTTTCCAAATTTTACTGGACTTCGCTAAAGTGAAAGGTTTTTATGCACCAAGAACACAATTAGTCACAGTAAATGAGGAGATATTGAATCTAACAGCCAGCTAGCTAGCAATTTTTTATCATAAGGATGGGAAGTTTTGTAATTTAGTTTAATTTAGTTAGTGAGCAAATTTGGCATAGAATGGTAAAATAAATCAATTCAGAAGTTTCAATGTTAGTTAAGCAATATTATTTAAATAATGCATTCTAAGCATTTGATAAAGTCACATCCCCAAATTGAACCCCCTTAAAGTCAACCGTGATGCGACAGAGGCTGACAACTCAATCAGATAAAAGTCTCACCAGCATTCATCCTAACTTGCATAATCAGGACTCAATGCGTAATGAATTAGTTTAACTCAATTGTCATAACCGTTCATAATTCATTTCAATTCAAAATTTATTCACATTCCCATTGACTTAGGAAGCATGCACAATAATATCACTGAAATCATATACCTTGCCACTAAAACTCCAAAATAATAAAAATATATATAAAAAATCTTTATAGTTTACCAAAACTACAATGTCATAGATGGCTAACCACCCCGGTGCTCCTTACACATTCCTGAAAGTTAAAATATAGGAGTGAGCTACAGCCTACAAGCTCAACGAAATAATCAAAGTTAAAGTAGAATTTTATGAAAATAAAGAAAGCAACGTGCATGCACAATCATAGTTCATATACATGACAACAGTATATGAAATAAATATGTTTTATCCAATGTGAGACATTTAAGGTAAAGGACATGAAACGCTCTAAATAGTAACAATTGTAACAAGCATATATTCATTCTTGTGCAATCATAAAAACACCCATAATAATTCCATAATCAATAACTTCCGTCTTATGAATTTCACTTATAACTGCAAAGACTTTGACTATATTCATTTCATATCATTAGTCATCACTCAATCCGTCAGTTAAAATAATCATTGATAAAAATTGGTCTATTTCAATATGGTAGTTATCAATAGCCACCTCATATCAATAGTTGCATCCTTGTCTAGATATCAAGGGTCGAAAATCCCATCATTCCATATTAGTCATACCTACAGGCATTCATGTAATAGTTTACCTAGCACAACACTTGCGATATTTCTTTAAATATAATTCATATAATAATCATTCATCAGAGCTAATCATGGAAAATATGAATAAACAACAATATATAAATACCTGCAAGTCATGGTTTAATAAACAAACTCAACAGATTAATAAAAGCAACAAAATCATAAATATCCTTAGTGTCAGTTTAAGCTTGCATTTATGTGATATGTGCAAGTATTCAACAATATGCAAAAAATTTTAAATATAAATATTTGTCAAAATATAAGATTTTCTATAAATCCCTAATTAACATCAAGCATGAATTAATTAATTAATTTCTAAATTATTTGTTATGATTTTTGTTAGCCGAATCGGTTGGAATTAGGTTCAAGCATTAAAATTAAATGGTTTTGTAGTGGGAAGGTTGTATGAGAAAAAACAAATTCGAAGAAACTATCAATTACGAATGTCGATGCGTCAAAATTAAGAATTTCCTGAAGCGTAAGGAAATTATGATTCAAGTCGTTTACTATCAACTGCGAGCTCAAGGCGTCCTTGAGAAAACTCATTTAATGGCCGCTCTGTTGATTCATGTGGAATAATCCTGTCCTAAATTAAGAAGAATATATTTCTTTAGGATTACTATGTGATTATTTTATACATAATTGTATTTAAAATTTATGCATATTATCGAATACCTGCACATGTTATATGAATGCAAGCTTGAACTAAACTGATGATAATTATGATTTTACCGCTTTTATTGTCTAGTTGAGAGTGTTTATTAAATCATAGCTTGCAGGTATTCGTATACTATTGTTTATGCATATGATATATGATTTATCTAGGATGTTTAAAGGAATATCACAAATGTTGTGATAAGTAGACTATTACGTGAATGTCTACAGGTACGGATGAGAATGACTGAAGGGATCCTCAATTTCTGGCATTTAGACGGGGATGAAACTGTTGATATCAGGAGAGCTACTGATAACTGATATGCTTCGACGGGTTAAATGATGGCCCAATGACATGAAATAAAATGAATGTAGTCGAAGCCTAAACATTCCTCGGATGATAGTTATTGATTATAAAATTATCATGATATTCTTATGATCGGACATGAATGAATAAAATATATGCTAGTTATAATTGTTATTTTTTATTGTATTTAATACCCTTTACCTTAAATGTCTCCCTTGGATAAAGCATGTTTAATTAATGTACTGTAGTCATGCATATGAACTACAATTGCACATGCATGTTATTTTATTTCCGTCTAAAAAATCTTAATCGTAGCTCACTCTTATATGTTTATTTCCAGAAAATGGTAAAGAGCGTAGGGACATTTAGTCGTGTGTGACTTTATACAATTTTTGGATTGCATAGTTTTGAGAAGTTTTAAAGAATTTTAGGTACGTATTCTTATTATATTGAATTTTTAGCAGCTCTATATATGATTTGGTGATATTATTATGCACTCTTCCAGTATATGAGAATGTGAATGTATTATGAATTAAAATGAATTATAAATGAATGTGATGATTAAGTTAAAGTAATTCATTACCACTGGGTCTTGAATGTGCAAGTCGAGACGAGCATTGGTAAGAACTTTGACCGAGTCGTCCACCTCTGTCACACCGTTGTTGACATTAAAGATGGTCAGTTGGGGTGTGACGGATAAGACCCTTAGTGAAACCGCAGAGCCTAACAAAGTAATATAATGTGCTACCTGATTTAAGTGATTGATGCTTATACTTAAATATAGTTTTATTTATGTATACGAAAGTTAATCAATATCCTACAAACAAGTTTCTTAGTTGCTACTATTTAACTTGGCAACAGTTAAGATTGAGATAAATTAAATTGTTACATGAAGCAAGCTTCGTCTCTTTGAACCAATAATCCACTAAACAAACATAATCAAACTTTTCGATCTATCAAACATTTAATGAAAACTTTTAGTGAATAAATGAGAAAAAGAACTGTTAAGAAATGTTGTCAAAGAGCTCACTTGTAACCAGAGGTTGAATGTGCAAGAACAAGTCGAGACTTATTCTCAATTATTGGTCTTAGCGAACGTCGTTCAGCCTCTAATAGTAAATAATCACGAAATTGATCCTTCACCACAAGGAAAGGAAAATGTTAAATAAAATTTGTTTAATATAATACATTAAGTTGAAGCTACCAAAGAGTAAGGAAAGACTCAATGAGGTGAAGACAGCCATAAGCACTTCTGACTGCCAAAAGGATAAGAAAAATTTTTGTATGCAATAAATTCTAATAGAAAATTGAATCCTTGCGGCAACTTATTACATTCTTAAAATGGAATTCTCCGCCACACAAATCATTCAGGCCATAGCTTACTTGATGAAACATTATTTTTAACCAGAATTCTTACAGCTATTGCACTAGTACAGCAGCTCTCCACTTGTTGACGCTAAAAATAATGATAATAAAATATAGAAAACATACAATAAACATTAGAAATCTAACTGATCATACCTTTGTAAAGCCTGGACTTGCAATCACTAAACATCGAACAACTTTAAAATCAACATGCTTTAAAACACACTGAGTCAATTAAACTTCCGTTAGATGTCATGAGACTACTTCAAAAAAGCTCTTCATTTTAACTAAAATTGAAAGAGATGTAAGAAAAACCTACCTGTAGAACATTCTCAAAAAACTTTTTCAGAGCCTACAAAAAATGTTAATCAATTAGCTCAAACTTCAACAAATGTCCATGCATCATTTCATGGCAATGCTCTAGCTTACTGATTCATAACCAGCAATTGCTGGACCGTGCTTCCTTGGAATAGAAGTTTCAATACGGGAGCGAGTTGTTGTTATGCTGCTCAAAAGAGAACATCCAAAGAAACACTCATTTTAGGATTTCAGCGAAGTAGTTATTGCGTAGTAGAAAGGTGTTTAAAGAACTAATCCATAGATGAAACAACTCAGAATTCATGGCCAACTTATAAGACATGTATTGGTAATCTGACAAACCAAATCTTTAAAGCTACAATGATGCCATTGGAAAGATGTCTAAATGGACATTTGTCTATGAGTTTGTCTAGTCATACATAAAGTTAAATACTATAAGAATTATCGTAAATAAGTTTTCTGCAGAAAAATATTTCGAAAATTTATACCTTTCAGTCATCCATGGTGTACACAGATCAGTGAAGGGACGGAAATCATCAAAGAATCACATGGAGCATGTAACTTTTTTGAATTTAGATATAAGTTGTAGATATAAATAGAATCCAATTTGTAACTTACGAAAAAAAAAACAAGCTATTTCAGATTGTAAGATAAGTAATATTCTTGATGAATAAATCATTCATCATATGTCCATGGGATTTCTACCAGTGAGGAACTATGAGAATAAAAACAAAAGGGAAATTTACAGACATACCACACAATTCATATACATTTATATATTTAATAGTTTATATTTATAACACTTAGGTGTCATTAGGGTTGTAAATGAACCAATGCACTCGATGAAAAACTCGAACTCGGCTCGATAAAGACTTGATCATGTTCGCTCAAAATAGTAAATAAACAAGCTTGAACAATTTTTAAAAGCTCAAAGCTTAAATGAACTAAACATGAACATAGTCAAATTTGTTCATTTATATTTACGAACAAACTCATTTGTTGTTCAACAAGCAGCTCGTTAAATACCCAATATTAAGCTTGAAGTAACTCGTATCATATCTAATATATTAATTAAATAAAATTTAATTAACTATAATTCATTTAATTATATATTTAATAGTTATATATAATTATATCAATAATATTTTTTAATTAATTATTAATTATAAATTTATTTTATTAATATATAATTATTAATTATAGATTTATTTTAATAAATTTTAGGTGTTAGATGTGAAATTACATAAGACTTATGTGTTATGTATGAAGTGCTCCTTAAAATTAATTTTAAACCCCCGCAAACCTCATTTTCCCTCTGACCACTTGTAATTTAACTTCTCCCGGTTTCACCTGATGCATATAAAACCCTGAGTTGCTAGGGTATGCAAACATTGAAGGCAACGACGAGATCGCGTTGTGCAAGAATCTCAAAATATCTTTTCTCTCATATATATCCCATTTCCACTCTGCTCATAAATACTACTGGATTAAAATGTGGTGTTGAGAAAGTGCAATGCAATCATTTAAAATTATATATGATTAAGATAAGAATGATGCAACAACTCATATAAAAAAAACTACAAAATTATCCAAAAAAACTAGAAAAATAACAAGTGCATATCACTATGAAAAAACCAACACAGAACTCTGAATGTAGGAGTTGGGTGCAAACTTGAAGCATGACCATGCTAAAGTATGAGAGATTACATCTCATATGACTATGGTTCACGAGTTATCTTTTATTTTTACAGTTCATAATTGAAAGACCAGTAAGTGAGATCAATTTTATATAATTATTTATTGAATAATTTATATGAAAATATATCTACTAGTTTAAATTTTTAGTCCGTTTAAATACTCGTTCACTTGTCATAAACAAATCAAGTTCAAACATTGAAAATTCTAAACAATTCAAGCTTAAACAATATAAGAAAGCTCGACACAAGCTCAAGTCGAACATGAAAACTTATAATATACCAAACAAAGTCCGAACTATGATATACTCGGCTCGATGTGACTCGATTACAGCCCTAAGTGCTATAAACCTTTGTGTGAAAAGGCGTATTTCACTTTTAAAAAGTTACGATTGGCGGTATTCTTTATAATAAAATCCCAACTTATGGTCTCGAATGCCTTTTTAATGTCAAGTTTAATAATCAAATTTTCACCCCTGCATTTTCTGTCAAGGTCTTCAATAAGCTCTTGAGCTAGTAAGATATTGCCAATGATTTCTCTGCCCTTAATAAATGTTGATTGTTGAGGTAAGATAATAGTAGAGAGATGTGGTTGTAATCGAGCCACAAGCAATTTACTGATGACCTTAGAGATCACAGTAGTAAGAGATATAGGTCTAAAATTATGCCAGTGAGTTTTATCATTACCTTTAGGGATTAGAACAATCATGGCAGCAGTGAAATATTTACCTGGGTCTTCACCTTGAAAGAAACTTTGAATGACTAAGATTACCTCATTTTTAATAATGTCCCAACATTTGATATAAAAGGTTGATGTGAAACCATCAGGCCCAGAAGCCTTGTTGGAGCTAATGCCCTCAAAAGCAGAGAGAATTTCTTGTTCAGTTGGGACGTAGGAAAGAGATAGGTAAGCCACAATCTCTTTTTCAGCTTCAAAGAGACTAGCATTAATGGGGGCAACCAGTACAAAATCAGCATAAAGAAAATGAAATTAATCAACAGCACTCACACCGATTTGCTCAGCATCAATAAGAACATCTCCATTAGGGGTAACTATCTTAAGGATAGCATTTATATTGTGCCTGTGCTTAATGGTAGCATGAAAATATTTGGTATTTCTATCTACGTTAGAAAAATGAAGATCATTAGCCCTTTGCCTTAGAAAATCCTCCTCTATAGATATCTCCTCAAGAAGCTTATGATGGGCCTGTGCAACCTGCTCAACAAGGGAAGTATCGGAAATAACGTGTAATTCAAGATCATCGACAGCACGCTGAGCTTTAAGCACCCTAGAGTGCACGTTTCTAAAAATTTCAGTGTTTCAACGCCTTAAGCTCGCAAAGAACTTTTTTATGTAGACCCCAAAGTACATACCAAGGACTGTCGCACATCTCTGGTTTCCAGACCCTAGAGATAAATTGCATAAAACAAACATGAGAAGAACAAACGTTGAAGAATTTGAAGTGGTAGGTAGAAGGTTTAGCTTGAAAATCCAAAGTAAGCAAGATTGGATTGTGGTCGGAGGCCGCATAGTTTAAATGTCGGACCCTAATGATCTGATAATAATAAAGCAAAGTTGTATTGCCCAGGAATCTATCAAGTCTTTGCATAAGAGATCCTCTTCTCCAAGTATAAGGAGAGCCAGAGTACCCAAGATCAAACAGATTAGCATCAGCTATATAATCGCAAAATTTGTTAATAAGTGTGAAATCAGCTCTAGCACCTCCTCTCTTCTCGGAAGGAGACATAATCATATTAAAATCGTCCCCCACCAACCAATTTGTTTTAATAAACTCACTCATATGAATGAGTTGTTGCCAAATTGTATATTTCTCTTGTAGTAAGGAACTAGCATACACAAATGTAGCCCAACCATGGTAGATATCAGACTTGAAATGAGAAAGAACAAAGTGCTCATCATCGTCAATGATGTCCAACAATATATCCTTTCTCCAAAAAACCCAGATTTTGTTGTTTTTATTACTATAGTGATAGAACATTTTGAATTGTTGAAGAACATTATCATTGCGAACCGTCACCATAGGTTCTAAATGGCAAAGATACCAGTTTTATGGACTCTACTCAAATGCTTTAAACGATTAAGAGAGGAAGGGTCCGCTACTCCCCTAATGTTCCACACCAATATATTAAACATTATGTTTTAAACCACCCCTCCTAGTGATTTTAGTGGGATGGTGTAAGTGTTCGCCATCGGAAGTATATATATCTACAATTTATATTTGTGTTTGGCAAATGAGAAAGGTCAGGTTTATTTTTGCCCTTTTTTCGACTGAATTTTTGAATTTTCCATCCAAATTCCAAATCAGTAGCAACCTTAATAAGAGAAGCTTGTGTCGGATCAAAAATAGTTGGTAAAGGAGGAGGAGCCTCAGGTGGAGAGGGTATGGCTGAAAGAGTGGGGTCGTGGGATGATGAAATATGTTCTTTATTAGAGCAGATGGGAGGAACCAGAGAATGAGTTTGATTTCGAGGTGGCAAAGTAAGAGTAGAAGTAGCGGAGGGAGAATTAACTATAAAGACTTCTTCCACTGAGGGAGGTTCAATTTCAGTGACATCCTGTGAGGAATGCTCAATAGCACTGACATCAGTAGGAGTATCATCCACCAAGGGAGGCTCGAAAGCAGGAACATCTTGAGAAGGCAGAGACATATGGGCATGGGAACAAAAATTTGTTACAACAACAGAAACATTATTAACTTGCTGATGAGCTTCAACAGAAAGTTGGGAGGGAGGTCCAAAAGCAGGGACATCCTGGGAGGGCAGAGACATATGGGCACGGGGAGACGAATCGGTTACAGCAGCATAAATACTATCAACTTGCTGATGAGTTTCAACAGAAGGCTGGGAATCAGGTGGAATAAGTGTCAGATCAGCATTATTTAGGGTCCCCAGCATACCAACATTATCCACAGTAGACAAGGGGTTATGGCGGAGGGGGACAACCGGTTTCAAGTGTGGATGAAGCCTATAGCAAGATGTGGAGCTATGCCCAAACATACGGCAATGCGAATAGTAATGTAGGTACGCCTCCATAACAACTTCCTGCCAATAACCATTATGGGAGGAACTGATCCATATTTCATCAGGATAAAGCTGGGTAACATCCCGCTCGACAAAAAAACATGCATCTGAGGGTCGGGTCACCTCTAAAGTGGGATTATCCACGCGGAGAGGATTACAAACCTTTAGCAAGTGTATACAAATTTTCAAAATTGAACAGATGATATTTTAGCCCTGGAAGCTTAATCCAGACGGGGATGATCGGGGATTCAGACTTGGGATCAAAATCTACTGTCCACTTTAGTAATTTCATAAGACGATTCTCAATCTTAATGACCTTCTCAGAGAGAACTTGGGTGTAATCAACATCATTGGATAATTGAACAGAATGTACCTACCATCAAGCCGACCAATTTTCAAGCTACCCGCCAATTTCAATGCATCAAATTCGCGCCTGATAAATTCCGATTTAGGGTGCCCATATAGAAATTTTCCCACAAGAGCAAAGAGGGCGGAGAAAGCAAGGATATTAGTCTCCTCAACCGTGAGGTATAGCGTCGGCTTGCCATTTTTCCTGCCAAGCTTCTTGATGAAGGGATACTCCGCGCTACCACCAGACTCGTAAGCATCCTGAAAGACTTGTAGGAAAAAACAAGAGTGAGAGGTAGAGTCAGTGAAAGAGTTCACAATAACCACCGCGGCGTAACTCCGAGCCATTTGAGAGCAAAACCGCCTGCAAACCCTTTCCAAGTGCCTCAAACAAAAGACAGAACAAATTGTCCTCGCTGGGTGTCGAAGAAACGCTGTTGTCGAGCTGAGTCAAAGAGGATGGAGAAAACGAACGTGACCTAGAAGCGGTGTCGAAGTGATTTGGTGCTGTCGAGCTGATTCGAGAAGGGAGGAGGAAGACGAGCACGCATCTCCTTCCCCTTCTCGTCTTCCATGAGAGAACGCGAACAGGATCGCACTGCTGGAGTCGAGGAGGAAGACGAGGAAGGAAGACGAAACCACGACGATGACGCTATGCAAGCCAGTCTCCGAAGCCAACTGTGTTGCCACGAGATCCTTACGTCGACGAGAAGCACGATGGTTAATGTTGGGTTTCACCATCGGGCGAAACTCTAGCAGAGCCCGCCGTTACAACGGCTTAAGAAATCCACCTACAATCAAAGATCAATTTGGGATTTGTTTTCCATATAAAAAATACAATTACTTTAAATACATTAATATATATATATATATATATATATATATATTAGAAAAGTCCGAAGGCGAATATATTAATAAGAGGAAAGGTACAAATAAGTTGGAAAGAAAGGGCCAAAAAAGGATCCTAACCATCCAGCACACCACAATCATAGGATACATATATACCCAAAAAAACCAAAATTTAAAAATTAGACAGAAATTTAACACCAAAAGCTGTCAACATTCGCAGAATCAGTTAGCTTGTGAAATTTAATTTAGTCCTGCCTCTGCCTCTGGTTCTAGGACGGGAGTCAGCTAACAAATTATTAAGTTTGTTGTCATTTCCCGAATCAACCAATGTATCATCCATCAGGTTTGGTAGTGGACCTCCATTCTTCTTCTTCTTCATGGATGTATAAACCTGTCTTTCATCATCCAAAGTTTAACTCATTCGCTCCGTGGATTAGTCCAAAGCTTGGCGGACAGGTGTAAGCTGTTGCACATCATGAACTACATGTGTCTAAGTCATTGTAACTACTTGCTCTATCTGATAAGGCGGTAGAAAGGCGGTAGAAATATTGCCACCCCTTATATCAAAGTTAGATTATATGGCAGGTGAAGTGTGAAACGTCTCCCCTGCCCCCACGAGAAGAGGTTCCAAAGTAGGACCTACATCATGAGCTTTATGTGATATGTCACTCATGAGGATAGTGGCATCTTCAGGAATATCCTTCTGATGATCAATAGTGGCAATAACTTGGAGCGGATCAGAAGGAGAGGGAATCACTGCCTTCGGTTGAGCACATGGCTTCTTTGGTCTTAGATGTAGATGCAGATGGTGACATGGAGAATTGAAATGGCCGAACATACGACAATGCGAGCAATACGAAGGGAAATGTTCAATAAAAACCTTTTGCCAATACCCTTGATGCTGTGAGCCAATTCAAATTTCTTCAGAAGCGATTGAGGTAATGCACCTTTCAATAAGTACTTTGGCTTCAGAGGGGACGGAAAAGATTATAAGTAGGAGTGTCTGTTTAGAGTGGATTACCGTAAGCTGAGGCAATAGAGTATAATATTTCTTGAGTAAAATGTTGAGTTTTCAGGCCAGAGAGTCGAATCCAGACCGAAATGGTTGGTGGTTCCATCTGGGGGTCAAAATCCGTCGACCATTTCAAAATCTTCATGGTTCTATTATCAATCCAGATTAATCGTCTAACAAATAAACGTGTATAATCCTCATCATTTTTTAGTTGAATAAGGATGTGTCTTCTATTTAAAAGGCCAACTTTCCATTTCCCAACAAGGTGCATAAGCTCAAATTTCTTACGAATAAGTTCTATTTTTGGATGACCATAAAGGAATTTCCCGATCAGGTTCAAACGACAGATGTGAGCAAACTAATTAGATTCTGCTTCCGTAAGAAAGATGATTGGCTTCTCATTCTTCCTACCAGGTTTTTTGATGTAGCAAAATTCGTCATCCTCTGCCAAAGACAAAAGGTGAGAAAAAACACGACTTAGGAGAACTTGAGGCGTGTACACCCACACGGGAGGCAGCGTATGTTTTGTCCAAAGCCATACAGTGAAGAGTGCGGAGAGTGACCGAGGGAAACTATTGCAGCAGGTGGCAGTGACTGTCGAGCTGGAAGCCTGCAGCAGAAGGCATCGCAAGACTGCGATCGAAGGACTTCAAGCGTCAGAGCCTCTGTCGAGCTTTGATCGAGCCCGCAGCTGTAGACAGCACCGCGGCAGCAAGCGGAAGCTAACGCGAGGTCCAGCTGAAATGAGTGGAACCTGCTTTGAAGCTCGGTCTGCAGTAGCAAAGCCGCGCAGCTCCAGCGAATGCCGCTAAGCAGGAAGCAGACGACGCTATGAACGAAGAAGAAGAAGAGCAGCAAAGAAAATGACACCGGAGAAGATGCGAGGATCGAAGTACAGCCGCTAGGTTCGCCATGAGACGAAACCCTAGTAGAGCCGAACGTGGGAGACAAGTATATATATATATATATATATATATATATATATATATATATATATATATATATATATAAAAGACCGTTACTTCTAATCCTCGCGTCTTCTCCGGCGTTGTTTTCATCTTCGTCGTGCGGACCTCCGTGTCGACGGCCAGTGTCGTCCGGCCGCCGCGGACGCATTCGGCTGGACCTCTAGTCGGCTTCCGCGTGTTGCTGCGGTGCTGTCTGCAGTTGCGAGCTAGTCAAGGCTCGACATAGGCTCTGACGATCGAAGTTCGTTCGCACTCTTGAGGTGCTTCTGCTGCAGGCTCCGCCACTGCCGCCTGCTGCAGTAGTTCACAGAAGTGCACACACCCGACGCTCCTCTTTAAGTCGCAGAAGACTCTGCTCGCAGCCTGCCGGCCCGACCGTTCGATCTGCGGCGTTTCAACCATTCAATTCAGTTCGTGACTACTGCTCCTGTTTATATGGCATGTCCTATTGAGACTAACGCTGCTAGGTCTAAAGTTACCTATGCTGGGGTGGTGGGAAAAGGCATGGATACTCTCAAAGAGCCTAAGCATTTGGTGTTTCAACAGGCTTTTCATAATGCTGTGGCAGGTAGAGGTTTTTGTCCTTTTATTCACCCTCTAGGAGAGAAAGATGATTTTTCTGCTATTATTTTTTCTGAGAATAAATTAAATGCAATAAATGAGGAGTGAAGCTTTCCCTTATTAGTAAGTTTCGCTTGGACATCCGAAAACGAAATTCATGAGGAAGTTCTTCGATTTATTCCACTTCATCGGAGCTCGAAGATGAGATCGTTGGATTGAAGACATCTATCGATTAATTTAACGATGGACTATGTTGAATCGTTTTCCAAGTTAGCTCGTTTTCATTACGAGATCGAAATGAAGATTGTAAAGCTGGACTCTAGATTTCGACTCCTCAATGAACCTCCCGTGATTCCTATTCGGTTCAAGTTTTCGTGTCTTCCATATAACTTATTTCAATCGAATATTTTGTTTCAAATCAGCGAGCTCTCGGTACTCCATCGAGAAAGGATGCTCCAACTTATAACAAGTGCTAGTCGTCGTCATGCAGCTCCTAATTGAGAGGGATGTTACTCTTTCTAAAGTCCATCAAATTTGGGTGGGCTCTAATCAGGAAGCTCTTTGGCAGAAGGTGGAAATGGAGCAAAAACCCTATTAATGCCATCACTGCAGAATGTTTGGACGTACCAGAGATAAGTGTTATAGACTCTATCCCCCAACAAAGAGATTGTCAAATAACTCTAAAGGAATGCTTGGACTTCGCTGAGTAAGACAATCGAAGCCAATGGTTCGGTCGACATTGCTTCCCCATCCGTATCACTCAAGATAATGAATCTTTTAGCTCGCTATTAGACAGCGTTAACGAACCTGTCACTATCGTTACTCCTTCACCCTCTTCCGATCCCGCTGGAGAGGTCGAGCAAATTGTCCCACCGGTTCGAACCTCGTAGGTGGAAAGGAACGACCCGAAGACATCAGTGAACCTATCGCCGCAACTCTGTCTTTCCTACTCGGATCGTACCAACCGGCCTTCGAAGAAGAATGGCAAGTATACACTTCCGCGGAAGAAGAAGGCTGAGTACTATTCAACTCGAAAATTATCGGATGATACATCGATCTCTCCCAGTAGTGGACAATCACTTCGTAGCTTGATTTTTGGATGCGCTACAAGAATCCGTAGTGAAGAGAAGCGCCAGTGTACGTGTAAAAAAGGCTATAGGTCGTGGTAGTTTGATATCCAAAATATATAGCCTCTACTGTGATTCTCATCCTTTACCAATAATCTTCAATGTCATAAGATCCTAAAAAAGACATTGATCGGGGAAGAATAGGATGCAAAAATTAAAAGCACGTGTAATCTTACTAACAAAGACAAAAAATAAATAAAATTGACTTAAACTAAAGATAGACGTTAAAGATAGTGTACGTGTAAAATTAATAGTACCAAAATCAAGAACATTAGAGGTAGATCTAATTATTAAGGTAAAGAAAGAAAGATGTTTATGAAAGATGAAAAAGTTTTAGATTACCTGTCGTGTAATTTATGTACCATAATCAATAACCCATTGTGTGGAAGAGGAAAGAAGGCAAGTATTATAGTTAACCGACTCAACAAAGACGGTGATAAAGGAAGATTTCTTAGATCTTTCTGGAATTGGATGAATTTAGCATATTAATTTGCAGAAATCGAGAGGGTAACTTTGAAAGGCCTCATTGCTAATTGGAGAGAGTCGTCTTAAGATCTTTCTGAAATTGGTGTAGCTCCATGTAAGTTGGCTATGCTCTAGAACACTTTGATATTTCTTAAGTAACCTCTAACACATTTTATTCATATAACCAGAATCATGGAATAGTAACAAATTACCATCAAGTCTTGATTTCTAGTACTCAAAGTTCCAATCCATAATTGCCCTGAGACATAGATTTACTGATTCATGTATTTTTCTAGCAAGCAAGGGCACTTGGCAGCTCTATGAATAAAGTCTACGCAACACTCTAGTACAAGTTTCCCTCAGAGTAGTAACCCTGGATCAGATAGGATTTGTGATTCGACAACTTCATTTTGCGAATTAAGACAAGCTAAAAAACTCATAATAGCCTTTTTTTCTCTTTGAGTCTGAATCTTAATATTAGCATTAAAATGCAAGAGCATATTCAATTATTCATAAACACATTTAAAGTGCGTGAAATGTGTTAAGTACGGCAACAATAAGCCTTTATCCCACTAAGCGGGGACAAATACATGAATCATTTTTCTCCATTGAGTCATATTGAGTGTCATATTTTTATTTAATTCTAATATATTAAGATCATTTTTATACAATATGCCCCAAGTCATTTTAGGTTTATCTCTACCTTTCTTAACATTCGTCGAATCTAAAAAATTTATTCTCCTAATTGGATCACCGGATGGTCGACATTTAATGTGACCAAACCATCTAAGACTACTCTCTCCAATTTTGTCGGCCACTGGAGCTACACCAACCCTTTTACGGATAGACTTATTTGGTATTTTGTCTCTTAAGTGTCAAGTCGCTCATCCACCTAAGTATTCTCATCTCAACAACATTTTGGGTCATAAAGCATTGCAGGTCTCACCACCATCTTATAAAATTTTCCTTCAAGTCTAAGCAGTACTTCTCTATCACAAAATAGGCTTGATGCATTCCTCCACTTCTACCAACCAACCAATGTGAATTCTACTAAAAACGTCCCCAGCCCAAGTTTTTATCCTAATATTAGCTTCATAGACTAACTTCTTTGCCCGCATCCGTCCATAATATAGAAACTCTTTCTTATTTGACACTACACCCAAACGCTGGTGTAAAGTATTTAGTTTATACAAAGGTGTCAGTTCTAGGAGACGCCCTAGCATTTACAAAATGATTTACAGGATTTATGTCCTTATTTTTCGACAAAAATTTTACAATGGTTGTCGACTACCTAACATAACCCTTCACTTTCGCATCTCGGGCTTGGGACGCAACAACAACATTGGTGTATGATATGTGATATGTCTTAAGGGATTGATCATATTGTTCAGTGACATTGTCATTGTGTTAAAGATGCAATAGAGGAATTGAAGTTCGTGTTTTTTGGTAATGTCGGGCCAGATTAATCAGGTTCCATAAAGTTCCATATTTGTATTAAAAGTTGGTCATCAACTATCTACTTAGAGCAAGTCGGATGAGTCTCAGCTGGGGAACTCTCAATAAGTCTTTCTCTTGAGAGATCCCACTTTAAGTAGAGTCTTGTAATTTTATTTCAATAAAAATAATTGATATCATTTAACTTTCCATCTGAAATTTTAGCCACTCAAACTTGTCGCAATGTGTTTTTGTTTCACAGCAATGATTATCACCAATTATTCAAAGAGAATTAATCAACTAATCCCACTAATAAATTCCTTAATGCAACAACACAGACAAACTGAATGGGTGAGATGAGTGCCGACTGTCAGAGATGAACAACACCAACTTGTAGGAGATAAATGACTCGACAAGTGGTTCAAAGTTTGTTGAAGACAAACAAATACAATTAAGCTAATGAAGTCCACAAAACCAAACAGGATGAAGGTGAATCTAGAAAAATCGGGTCGTATGATGCACTCAAGACGGACTGCACAAACTCGCCAAACGAAGAACTTGTTTGGCCAAACAACGCAATCAAACATGCATACAAGCTTGATGAATAATGCAGTCGACGTCAACCAACGAGGCCAGCTAGTCATCCTACATAGAATCGAAGCTGAATGAGCAGATTCAAACACGAAAAGAAGGTCAACAAGACTAACGAGTGATCTAGTTGAAGTGTTCAACAGCATTGATCAATGCAAACAAACAAAGGATGCGGACCGGCATTTCAATTGAAGCGGGGCAATGAAATATACCCTAATTCTGTTGAAGCCGAGCCTAGAGCTCTGATACTATGTGAAGGGAAGATTTCACTTTCTCTTATTCCAAAATTGAAAGAATATGAAACATATTTATATACACATGTATCTCTATAGATTAGGAATATTTCTAATATATAGAGATACTATAATCGGATCTCTTCTAATTAGATTATCTAATACCAAGCTTCTGAACATACAGCAAATTAAAGTTAATACTTTCTGTAACATAGGTTAATATTCAAGTCATGTGAATTACCTTTACTTAAAAACAATGTCTGTCCATATTTAAGAATGTTAAATATAACTCAAGTGGGTTTATCAATTCACAAAAGGAAACTTTATGAGAATTAATCAAATATACTTTAGTTTTTCTTCATATTTCACCACTTTTGAAAATTTTAATAGTTTCTTTATTAGAAAGCATATACACTTGGATGCAAAATATCCAAAATATTTGTATCATTACACTTGGATGCAAAATATCCAATTGCATTATACATTCTTCACATGCATGATTTGTATGAAAAATTTTATCGAAAGCTTGCTATTAACTAAAATAAAAGTCTATTAAAGATGCTAACACAAGAATGTGGAATTCAAGCGATGATAAAATAATGGTTCATCCAAATTCTAAAAGATTTGTTACAACAAACCCAGGAAACTTAACAACTAGAAAAATAGTATTGTATAAATTTATAAAATGAATTCAGGGAAATGTTTGCTGGTTAACAATCCAGAAAAAAAAATGGTATTAATCTAGTTAAAAATGTATGCAATCTGAGCTTTTAAAGAAGCATCAAACAAAGCCTAGATATTTCTCTTTTTTTATTTTATTTTCTCCTTTTGATTCCACATCCAATCAACCACAAGTCCAATATTCCAGAGGTTATATTAGTAATGATGAATATCAAATGTATACAAGGTGGAAAGACAGGTCTGCAAATAATGATTTATTAATATTTCTATAAGAAGATTGCAAAAAGTAAGCTCCCAAAGCAGAAAACAAAATGAAAATAATGTAATAAATATAATCACAAATTAAATATATACTGAAAAAGGTTGAAGATAATATATTAAAACTATGATAATCCAATACACTAAATAGAAATTGCATTCTTAAGTACAACAAGTAGAAAAAAATGTAACAAATGAAAAAATAACGTTAGAAAATCAATTAATTTTAAAGTGCCCATGTTTACTTTTATTTTTAATGGTGAATGATAAATGGCAAAGTGTGTTTCAAACGTGTAGCAAGAGAAACAAATTTCTCCAACAGTGGGCTGCAAATCCTTTCATAGTTTACAGCACGCTGCCTAAGAAAAGGCACTAAATGTCTTGCTTTATAAAATGAATCACACAAGGAAGTTATAAAATGCTTATGCTGTGCCTCACATCAACTAAGCACATCGAACGTCCTTGCATCAATAGGTGTGGTTCTTTAGCAAAGCAAAACCTCATTACACATGTCACGTCACAATATACAGCTATTATTTCCAACGCAAACAAAAAATGATACAACTATGAAACAATGAGAAAAAATTATGATGCTTGGCGTAAACAGATAAATATTTAAAGTTCTCAAAGATGTATAATTTTATTAAATTTGCCCTCGCATAAATATCTTAAAAAGCTAATTGTTTAACTCCTCATGTATATAAAAAATGATATAAAATTCAAATACCTCCTTCCAATTAGAAACATATGAGCCAAACCTTCTTGCATCAAAAGAACAGCCAGGTCAGCACTTGCAGCAGGATCTGCAATGCAGTTCCATGATATCAAATTACTTTTTCAATGCCTAGATAAGATAATGAGGGGATTTATAATTTTCAATATATATAGTAAAAAGAAATAAGAGAGAGAGACAGAGAGACAGAGAGAGGTTTCAAGACTACAATCCAACCAACAAATAAAATGTGAATTTCGCTTCCCATTGGACTTTTGCTCTCAGAGGAATTAATTTTGACATCAAGATTGTAGGTCCTGACCTAGAACATTGTAATGCCAGGGAGCAAAACTTATGAAACAGTATAATTATTTTAGATGGGAATGAGCTTAAGATATTTATTCATTCTTTTAATTTTGATCATTTTCAAATTAAAAGTCGAGCATAAAAACTGTTTTTAATAAAATTTAGGTAACGAGCAATGCCAGTAGGAGGAACAATATTGTGAACTATCAAAACCATTCTAAAATGCATTGAAATAAAATAAACAATTTTGTTGGAGGCTTCAACAAATTTCTGCCATATATAGCTTCAATATAAGAAATCAAGATGGGATGTCCTGATTTGTACTTTTAGAGCTTTAAGACCAAATTTTCCATTGTCATAGAAAAATATAAAGGTAAAAACAAGGTCTCCCTTAAGAACTTGAGTGCACCAAAGCACACACGACAACAAACGCCGAGTTTGCAGTATTTCCATGCATAGCCTGCCACAAATACCTTTTAATTTTCAATATTAATTGGTGGCAGTTACCCCTGCCAATAACAGCAAAGCAATAATGTGTTGCTATCATTTATTATTTTAATATTAATTGTTGGTAGCATATCCCTTAGAACAACATTAATGCGATAATGTGCTGTTATCATTTACCTATTATTGTTAGAAATTATATGGTATGAATGGCGGACAAAAATAAAAAACCTACACAACGATAATGAGAGAATTTTCAGGTTACAAAAATAAAGAAATAAAAAACTGCAATCAACATGAAAATTAAGAACGTCAAGTAGCAATATTAGCAATGGAAATAATGGAGAATTTATTCTGAGAGCATATACCACAGGCTTGGTGAAGTATATCGAGTGAGAATGAATCCCATATATCCTGCAAGCATAAATCAGCAATCAACTTTTGGTAACACATGTAGCACAGAAGTACTTCATAAGATAGGAGAAAATCTTTCTATCTGTATCAAGGTCAAAAAAAAAAAAAAAATCGACTATATTGCTCCGAGTCCAACATCGTTGACATTAGAACCAAGAGACTTGAAGCATAAAAAGGATAAAACCAATAAATAGTTTATCAGTAGCGGTCAAGCTTCAACTGCAAAACGCAAAATGCTATTATGACCTGATAAGCGCTTAATCAGCACCATCTCTAACTTCAACAAATAACAAAATGAAGTTCAACAACTATGTTTCGAAGGCAACAATCCTCAATCCTACCCTCATGATCAAGTGACCAGACTTCCATTTAAAAAATTACTCAGAAATGCGGCAGAACAGGAATTTTAAAAATTAAAAATCAAAAAAAAAAAAATTGTCAAATAATCACTTGACCATTTATAGAGGTTAATCAAGTCCCTAGTCTATAAAAGCGTTAATTTAGGCCCTAGACTATTTTAATGGGAGCTAAAGTAGTCCTACTTTGAACTATTTTAGCACATATTAAAAGAGTCTGACAACTAATTTGGCAATTTTACCGTCTCTAGGGCTAAAATGACCCCACGTAAATAGTCAAAGGACTGTTTTGCCACTTCAAAAAACCATGTAATTTGAGATGTGAAGAGTACACCAAATTCAAAAAAAAATAAAATAAAATAAAATAAAATAAAAAAACAAAGAGCGCCAAATTCTAATTGATATGCAGCCACGTTATTAATATGGAGATGCATAATATGATGTACATATTGAGAATGTGTTTTTGGAAGGAAGACATGAAATAAATTCAAGGGTGTCCAAGCATACCTTCCTTAGCACAAATGGCCTATGTAGTTCAACTTCAAGTGTATGAAATTGGCCGATCTGGATAAATTGCAATTTAGAAGCAGCATTACGTCCACTGTCTCATATGAGACATAATTCCATCATGATGAAAACTGACCTTCACATGTTCATTCTGCAAGATGTTCTTGCCACGTATGCGCAAGATCGAACCCTCCTTATTGTAATCTACACTCTAAGAGGCACAAAGGAATAAATCAAATCATTCAAATAGGCAATGCACAGCCTTTCATAACATAATAGCAAAATGCTGCTAGGTACTTGTAACCTCGCACTTTTGAGGACTCTCATAACTCAGTTAACTTTTAAATTCCCTAAACACCCATTCTTTTTATATTAAGGCCTACCTTAACATCTTGCCTTCTTTCTTCATTCATATTTACCCAATCCCCAACCCCGGACATCACTGACATATAAGGGGTAAAAGAACAAATAAGAGCCAACATTCACTGACTATAATGTTTAACATTTTCAACAGAATTAGGTTAGTTATATACAATCTGATGATCTGATGTTCTATTAGCACAAAAATAACATAATCAACATCTAACTTATGATTCCTCCTTTTTTTTTTTTTTGGAATCCTACTATGAGACCAAGTACAGTGAGTGCTGAGACCAATTCTTTTTTCAAAAAGAAGAGACAATTTATAGACAAATTTTTAAGTGTCCATTAGTTATTTGCATAATGACAAATTTTGAGCAACTTTAAAGCCGATAATAGAGCTGCTGAGTTCCAGATAGCCAATGGCTAAACCAGGCAACACATGAAAAAGATAACAGGGTCAAAGTTCAAGGCATCCAGTCTGCAAATGCTCTGAACTTTCGTTATTACATTAATAAATTTATAGAAAAACCTGATGTGGAAGGATGCGATGATAAAAGAAGAAAGAAGTCTAAGCAAAAGGAAGTAAGCTTACTAAGAACAATACAATTTTCTAATTAAAGAATTAATTGAACAGTGAAAGGCATCAAACATAATATATTAAAAATATAGATAAGGACTAACAGCACGTAACTAACAGCGGGAATTAGAGGCAAATGAAATGAAATAACTGTACTGGTGCTTCATAAACTTTTGAAGCAGCCCATCAAAGATAAAAAATTTTGAGAGTAAAACATGATTGAAAATTTTAAGAGAAAAATATGAGGTTGCAGCAAAGGGGGAACATTTTTGGTTTTATAAAAAACATTTCAGAAACGTTACATGCAAACACTAAATTAGCGGCATAGGATATTGTAGCTATGGCAATAAAGACTGCTGCTCCAACTTCAGGAAACTAATGGAAATCATAAAAGATGGCCACAAATTTATAAGCTTAGAAACCTTATGAATATACCTCAACATTAATTTCCAGCTTTAACTTCACACGTTCAGAATCTCTTCCGCCGGATGCCAGCTCTCTGACAACTTTCCTACAACAAAAAGAAGATTATAAAATGTAATAACTCTCCAAATAAAATTGAATAGATATTATTTGGTATCATCTAGCCAAGTTTTCTCAAACTGATGGCCCCACAAAATTTAAAGTCCACGGACTTCATTTTAAATAAATAATTAAAACAAAATTAAGGAAATAGTTGAGGTAGAACATTAAAGCAAAATGCGATCCCCTTACTAGCACTAGCCTGAGAAGGAACTTAAGATCTCAACCTTAGCCCACACTGCATAGGAGCTGTTTTGTTTATTTCAAATATGTGACTTACAAATATCAATCGATGCAACTATACCTGTGTGTGCTTTAAGGGTACGAGTAAATGTGTGTGTACATACACACAGTGGAAGAGATCAAATGAGAAGAACTCGGTCAAATAAAAATGCCTAAGCGCTTAGTTCAATAGGCTTTGTTTTCAATTATTGGGCATAGGATGCAGTATTGCCGTCAGTAGGTCCATAGAACATATGATGTCAAGTTACAAATTTTATCTTTGATGTATTATGTAGTGTACAAAAGGCTACTCAATATTATAATTTAAATTTTCTGAATTATACAATATTAATAAATAAGGAATTACAATTGATTCAGAAAAAACAATCTTTTGATTTACAGCCATCCATTATACTGGGATGATTAAAAAATGAGAAAAATATCACAAATATTAATCTAAACATTGTAGAATTTTATTAGACGAAGATCAACAATAGTGGTGCATGTTTCACATCACATTCCCTGTGACTAGGAGGTTATTTGGTTTGTTGAAAATGAAATGCAATATAAAAGGTTGGAGAGTACAATGATTACAATGTATTAGAAATACTTTCTAGTTTATTTGCTTCACAGTAAAATAAATATAGGACATTATATATTTTTATTAGTTTTGAAGTGGATTGAAAATAAAGTATTTCAAAATATATTTTAAATATAGGACATTATATATTTTTATTAGTTTTGAAGTAGATTGAAAATAAAGTATTTCAAAATATATTTTTTGTCTGGCGGCTACCAGAAGAGGCAGCGGATAGCCAGTGGCAAGGGAGGCAAGAGGGGACGAGTGGCGGAGGCTTAGCTATGGCATTTCACATGAATGGAGTAATTTAAATTCGGCCAAATCAGCTGAAATCTAAATTCAGCAAAAATGAACTACAGTGTAAACCTTAATTTCATTCATATTTTACCTTCTATTTGTAATTCTTCATATCAAACACATAATTTTCTCAAATTCCTACCAAAGAATTACAGTACACTACAACTTCACTCAGCCAAACAGCCCCTAAAAAGCTAGCACCAAATGCTTTGTGCAAACAAAAAAATGTCTCATAGGAGTCAGCATCAAGGAAATTCAACCTTGAAAGCTGCACGGGAAAAAAACCTAAATTAGTATGACCCTTATCATATTGATGCTCCTGAAGAAATAAAGAATAGCCATTCTGATACCATAGTTAAGCACAAGAACAGGAAATGCAAGATTTATTACTGAAATCAAATGAGTACCACCAAATACATGAAAATAGGTAAGTAACAACAAACACAACACATAAACAGAAACTAGGATTAGGTTCAGGGTTGGTGGTGATTGGCTTTGGAGGTGGGAAGGGGTGGAGAATGATGGAATGAGTATATGGGGGTGCTGGTGTGAGGCAGCAGCACTATGAAGAAGGTCTTGGGTTACAGTTTAGGGGAACGCAGCAAGTATAGAGAGGAAGGACTGCAGAAAGGCGGGAAGCAGCCTGTCTTCAGGATGACGACAGCGAGGAGGGTTGATGACATGGGGCAGCAAATTAGGAAGGGTGGAGAGGTGGTAGAAGGTTGCAGGAAAACAGTAAAGTGGTTGTTTTTGGATGGCTATAGTAAATACTATGACAATGGCGGCGGAGGGAAGGTCGTGGAGGGGTGAGAAGATCAAGGATAATCACCAACATGGATGAGATACAGTCGGAGCAACACTCGCAGTCGAATACAATCCTAAAAGAAAAAGTTTGGACGCCAACGAGTGTCCTAACAAAGAACAAGAAAAATTGCCCTAAACAGGATAAAGAAACATATATATATATAGTACTACATAACAAAAATGGGGCCCACTCCTATTGAGAGGCAGCCCTAGACCACAAAAGTGGGTGGTCGAACTCTCCTTTCTCCCCTGTTGAACCAATTCAGCCGCTCAGTTGATCCAGCATTCGGTTCGGAACGGAAGTCCACGTCCCACACTCGTTTACGAGAGACGTGCAACCCGCAAAATCGTGAGACACCCCGCGTCCGTTTCTAGGAGTAGGCGTCGGAGCGTAAACTTTTGCCCGCCTATTGAAAGTGACGATATTGTTGTAACCTCTCAGGGTTGAAGGATCTTTGATGGAAGCTCTAGAAGCATTTGGATCCCACTGTCGACTGCATTGTCCCTTGAACCACTGAAGGAGTTTTCATCACTTGCAAGCATACAGCCATATTGGTCTAGCTTCTAGGCATACACCTTTGAACCGACCTTGCACTTTGTGTCCTTTATCTTTTGTTGAACCTCCAAAAGTAGCACAAGGTTTGCTCAACCTAATCTGAAGTGAAAGCAACTTGAATCTCCCTGGACGGTGATAGTCACAGTGGCAAGCTATCGAACAAGATGTCTTGAAACTCTCTTTGTATTGGATGTGCTGTATCTAAAACTGGCTCTTTTGTCTCGTTATACTCTATCATCACCAAAATTGATCCTAGCGGCGCTTCTCTGCTGGCAAGGCACTTGTAATCGTTGATTCTGAGGGTAGGACTATGTGTTTTCCATCTTTAGTAAAAGAGTAGGTGTTCATGAACCTGTCATGCTAAGTCTAGCGATCAAACTGTCACAGTCTCCCCAACAAAAGGTGACAAGCATCCTGATCATGTAGAAAACTCCACAAAACACTTCTTTTCAATGATACTCCATTTTTCTTCCTCAATCATGTCAAAGAGTATGGTTGGGAGTGTCTCTGAGTCGTGAGGCTCAACTTGTCTATGAAAGTGTGCATATTGCATTAACAAATGGTACAGTATTAGCAGGCATCAGCCTCGAACACACTCAAAAAAGTGGAGTCACAAGTGTAAGCATCCCAAATAAAAGACCTATGCGAAGTAAGCCTGAAGCAAAAATGGGTTGCTTTGTTACAAAATCTATTAAGCAGAAATGAAAAGAAAATTTTGAAAGTTATGCAAACAAGTGAGATTAGTACCACTGTCGAGTTGTTGATCCAACAGAGAACTATCCATGCATTGGCAGAGCCAATCAATAGTTGTAGTGTTGTCGCCTTCAATGATGATGCCTTTGGCTTCAAGCATCCACTGCTTAATGAAAGAATTAAGAAGGAATATTGCATCCCATCATAAAGCAATCCCAATGCAGGGGCTTTCGGCCAACCGCGAAGATAAGATCCCCATTTTGATCTCATAGGAACACCAATGAGGGGACGAAAAAAGCCCAACGGGCTGAGAAGTTCTTGATTGCTCCGGGATAGATTGAGCTTCCAGCTGGGGAATAGAGGCGATAATGGAGGCAACAATAATAGTTGGAGTACCAAAGGTCTTGTTGTGCTTCTTGGCGTTACAGGCCCGCCAACTCGGGCAAACAGCGTAGCGACATATTTTGCCTATCGGTAGGGATGGTTGTTGCATGCGCATTAGCTCAGCATATGTCTCCCTCAGTGGAGTTGAATTCAGGGATCGGCGACCCACAATTTCACAGGTTTCGAATGATGCTTCTCAAGACTTCACAATTAGCAACCACATGTGAGTGATCTTCGATTTCTCTACATAATCTCCACCAAAACAAATGTTCCATAGGATACAATTTGAATTTGTTAATCCAGCACATGTTTTAGGTTTCATCAGCAAAGAGCTTGTCATAAGCCAACGAAGTTACAATCTCGCCAGAGAGGCAGTGCAAAGCTCCAAACAGTCAGGATGGAGGGGTCAGGATTTGTTGAACCTGAGTAATGGTATGGGTAAGATCCTCTCCAAAGCATTGCTTCATCAGCCCAATGTTGCATCTGCCTTCACATAAAGAGTCAGTAACCTTGAGGTTCCTAATCAGCTCAAAATTTAAAAAAGTGGGCCACTTGAATCGGGGATGTCCATAATCCAGACATGACTGAGAACCACTAATGCTCTGGCCGCCTTCAACTTTCCATCTAATGATGTTTTGGAGGTTGCGTGCTCCATCAACAATCACTTTTCAAGCAATAGAATCACTTGTGATATGTGTGCTTGTCCACAGGTTATGACCATAAAGTTCACCAATGCATTGGTTGGAAAGAAGATCGGGTGAGGTAAGAAAGGACCCGATCAGCCGGACCCTAAGAGGGCCACTCCATTGATCCATGAAAGGAGGCCCATACACCTAGCAAGTTTCAGTCTGTACAGTTTTTTCCAAGAAATGTAGTGAAGCCCCAACGATTCTCATCTTTGTTCTAGAGAAAGTTCAGGTATATTCGCTCAATTTCATTAAGGACATTCCGCAAGAGTTCCGTTTGACTAAGAAGAAAAGTGAGCTTTGCAAGCAGCAAAGAATTCACAAGAGTAAGTCGGCACGCAAGAGAGAGGTGGCAGTTCACCCAAGCCTGGATTTTAGCGGCAGCTTTCTATGTATTTTGGCAAAATCAGCTTTGATCAATTTCCTCATAACAAGTTTACTCCCAAATATTCTAGTCCTTAGACATATTTGAACCCCAAGTATCTCGCAATTCGGTTTTTCTTCCAGTTATGATAATGGAAGACTTGCACTGCTTAATCCTTTGGCCAGTCCACTTGCAATAATTTGAGGAGCAAGTTGAAGTTCTTGGGCAATTCTCATGGATGCTTCAACAAACAGAAGAATGTCATCTGCGTAGAAAAGGCGAGAAATTCTAGCGCCGCCTCTAAGGAGGGAGATGTCAATATGATTGTTATTCTTCATAGTTCGAGAGAAATCTCAGAGCACAAGATAAACTAGTACAGTGATAGGGGAAACCCTTCTCGAAAGCCACAACTAGCATTAATCCATCTAGTCCTTTGGATATGTACAGATGTTACATTCTTGTTGCTCCCTTCATCAGTGACAAGATTTCATACATTTTACTTTACAATGTTGCGCGTGTAGAATATGTTGTGATGAAACCACTGCTGATCCTTCATAATCTCAATTTGTAGTACATATCGAACCACAAGCATCTCGCCCTCATCTGGTGAGAGTTGCACTCACCATTTTCCTCAGTTGCCTCTTCGTCACTAAGTTCCTTCACTATAACCTGCTTGATGCAGGATACAACTCGACTCGTCAAACAACTGAAAGCGATGTGTCCAAAACCATGACATATGAAGCATTTTCTGACTGGGACTATAGTGCTCTTCTCAGGCTATTCTCACTCTGAGTGACCCAGTCCTGCTCCTGACCAGATTTCGCAACTCCCTAAGGAGTGCTCCTAGAACTGTCTCCAACTGGGGGTGGTTGTCTAAATGGTGTTGGGTGCCTGCTCTACTTCTATTGTCTCTTCACCTTCAGTGCCAAGATCTGAACATCACCCAAAGATTAGTAAAATTTTATTTGGCCACATTACCGATGGAGGGCTTCAATTCTCCCAAGTAACTGGCTATTGTGTGCTCCTCTGGCTCCGTCTGATCACATCTCAGCTTAAGCTACATAAACACTTGACCAGGTTTTAGCAATTGCCTCTGTGGCAGCATGATAAGGATTGGCGGTTGGGAGGTGGAAGGAGGTGTGTAGGGGAAAGAAATTCTTTAGGTGGCGGTAAATTTGAGTATGGGTGGTGCTAGAAACCCCCAAATAGGATTAGATTTAGGCTAGATCTGATATCAAATAAAACCGGAGTTAACCAAACAACAACAATTACTAAAATTAAGTACAACCAAACGCACGAAAATAGGAAAAAAAAACTAACACAACACAAACTGAAACTAGGGTTAGGTTCAGGGGTGTTGGTGATTGGCTATCGAGGTGGGAAGGGGGGGGTGGAGAGTGTTGGAATGAGAATAAGGGGGAGCTGGTGTGAGGCAAAAACAATACGAAGAGGGTAATTGGGTTGCAATTTAAGGGAAGGCGGTAAGTATGGAGGGGTAGGACTGTAGAAAGGTGGCAAGCGCATGCCCTCGAGATGACGGCAACGAGGAGGGTTGCGACAATGGGAAAATTGATTGGAAAGTGTGGATAGAAACCCGACCGCAATTACACAAGGAAAATAGCTTATAAAAATTATGTTCAAACTTGACCACAAATCAGATTAAGTGGCTAATGTAAGATAATTAAAGATTAAAGTTTTTATAAATAAATATAAATCATACAGTATGGGTACTACGTAAGTATATGTATCGTTTCAAGTAATATAAAGTTTTCTTTTTAAAACCCCAGATATCGATCTTACGGAGAAGCTAAGTTAATTAAAATAAATAAAAGAAAAATTTAGCAAGGAAAATCTACTTAAAAACTAATCTACTAACAATACTAATATGCAAGTTACTCAAGTAGAAATTGCAAGTAAGAAGGTAATTTAAATGCTTTAACACAATAAACAAATATTCTTTCCCCATACGAAATATTTCATGATTAGTAAACATTTAAATTAGCTTGAGAATTTTGAGAATGCAGATCGTGAAAAATAAAGATATATATTATTTACTCTATATTACAAGGCATAAAAAACATTGACTAGTTTTTAAAGATTTGATCAGAATGTATTATTAGTAGTAAGGATGAATTATAGGCTCTCACTTCTAGATTCCACCAAGAGTGCCTATGGTCGGGCCTACTAATGACCATTCACCTCTTTTTTAAACTAATTTGATAGAATTTAATCTGTCACTCTAAAAACATAATCAATTTTACGCCCTTCAAAGATTATCTTCCTATCTATTTACACCTCCCCCTTCAAGGATTTACAATCTACCTTTCCAAGAGAAATGTGATACATACAAGTTAAGAACTCTTAGCCCATGGTCAGTTCTTAAGAATTTTCCACAGATTTTAACGACACAAGAAGCCAATTTGTAGGGTAAATGAAGATCAGGTGAAGTATCATCACAAATTATGGAAGAAGAAAAGCTAAGTTCTCAAAACCAAATTAAATCCTTAACTAAATCATTTCATATTCGTAGGGAGAAAGAGAAGAAGACTACTCAGAAAGCATCGGATTCACACCACAAATTATGTTTATATAATTCAAATTCAAAGTACAATACTTAAGAACCAAGACATAAATACTTATCCGGAATGATATCCAAGCAATCCTTTGAAGTTTCTCTGACTCCGATCGACTTTTGAAGACACTAACTCCAGCAATCACACTAAAACACTCTAAACTCTCACTAAAGTAAAGTGAATAACACTCCACACTCTTTAACTTAATGACAATACACGCCTCTTTCACTCTTACAACACCTACAACACACTTTTGTTGTAGAATCGTCTTATATTTATAGAACTTTGAAAATGACTAGGGGTTGTTTCAGGCATCTCTTCAAAATTCGTCCACATTCAATGAATATTCTAGAAAATAACCGTGATGCCTAAGCGCCAGCTTCCTGCGCGAATGGACGCATCCCTTCAAATTTTGAGTCGCACCTCTTCGTTGAAAAACTGATTCTCTGTGTTTATATTCATTGTATCTTGTTTATAACATATGGGGATTTGTCGATAGACTTCTATATTGCTTCTGAGGCATCAATAATCGTCACAAAACCATCCAAGAATTCTCTAGATTCCACTGCTGTGTCTGGCGCCTGAGAGCCAAAATCAGCCTTTTTTTCTTCTTTTCTTCACTTGGCTCATTTTTGCTCATTTTACTCCTTTTTTTACTCTTTTTCTTCGTAAACTCATTTTCTTATACTTGCAACCAAAAATATAAGAAATAACTTTCATTAAAGGGTAATATCTTTAAAATATTAATTAAAAATGATATAAAATTTTAGGTAGTTTTAAGGTGGATCAGAGAGGTGGTTGACGGTTACAGGAATCTGGAAAGTGGATGTTTTTCGGTGGCTGTAGTAAATATTGTGATGGCGGCAGTAGAAGGAAGGTTGCACAGTGGGAAGGTCGAGGATAATTACCACCTCAGACAAGATATATTTGGAGCAGCACATATTGTCAGATACAACCCTAGAAGAGAAAACTTAGAAGTTGACGGCTAAACTGACCAAAAACCTTTTAGAAAAACTGCCCTAAACACAATGAAGCAACATATATATAATGCTAGATAACAAAAGGGGGACCCACTCCTATTGTGCGGCAGCCCTAGACCATAAGAAGGGTCAGTGGCCCCTTCTTTCTCCCTGTTGAACCAATTCAGCCGCCCAAATGGTCCAGCGTCTAGTTTAGAGTGGAACATCTGCATCCCACACTGTAGCGGAATATGTGCATCCACAAAATCGCGGGAGACACCCTGTGCCGCATGCTTTGTCCTTCGCTAACTTTAATTGACATGGTGGTCATAAGTGAGGGTTGTAACAGACAAAACTTGGGGCAACAAAAAATTTAATTCAAGTGTTAAGGGACCCTTCTAATAGACTCAGAATAATAATTCATGGCTTCAAGAAATTGATAGAGAGAACATGGTCAATATAAAATGCATAAATAAGTCCTCATCTATACTTGGAAGTTCTCCAACATGCCGGCATTATAGCTATTCAAACAAGTGGTAACAGAATTTTTCTTATGACTAAATTGATAGGAATAATCTGATTGTCCATAAAATAATCAAAAAATCATTTTACCATGATGCATATTTCCCCGTTTAAAACAAACTGCAATGTACCTGATGAAGCAAGGAAGTTGATGATAGATGCATACTACTAATTATCAATGGTTTCACCTTTCAATTGAAAAAAAGAGGTGTTACACAAGTGATAAAAGCCAATAAGGGTTCATGCACATAAAAATAAAATTGTTTTTCAAGTAGATCCATTGTTGCTTGGGCCTTGTACCAAAATTTGAAAATAAGGTAAAAATAAACAAGACAATAAGGAGAATGAAAAAAAAATAACTCAGTTAAATTACAATAATGAACATTATTATCAACTATAACTTTCTAGAAATTATAAGCAGTCAAGATCAACTTTTTAAAGGAAGAACAAAAAATATGCTAGCTACATTGAAAGGCCCAGAGAGTAACCTTCAATAAAGGAGTTCCATAAAGCACCCTAACCTAGATTCGGAAGATTATTATCATTTAGTGAATGCAACCAGAAACATATCAGAATGTAATGCCTAGCACCTAAAACAATCCAACATTATATCATTAAGAAGTACCTTCCAATAGATTTTGTACCGAGGTAACAAGTACTGCCCCTAAGTATATTAATGCCTCAATATAAAACTTAAAAGTCCCAAAAAAAGATGATTAGATGTCGTCACTTTAGTAACTCTAATCAAAGTTTCCACTCTTGTCTCGATTTGGGCCATCATCTACATCTTTAGGTCATGTTCCAAAGTTCTCATAGCTCTGGAGTTGATTAAGAGAATATAGATGTTGCTTTAGTCAGCAAAAAGGTAACAACTGACTTTTTGCTTCTTTTGCAATTTTCCACTTAGATTCTAATTTATAATCTTTCAAGGGCTCCTCGATATCTTTGCCCAGGGTTAACTCTAAGAACAAATTTCTTAATAACTTTAGCTATTAGTATGCGATCAATTTTTTCCACACCTTATTGTTAAATACCATCTTTTTCCCGAATCTTCACAAACTAGCATCATCAATAAGTTTGATACAAGAAAATATACCATAATAGCATAGTCCCAAAAATCTAGTGAAGAATATAAGAATTCTAAGCAAGGAATTCAGCTTCCTTCAACTCATAAACCTCTTCTCAAAGTTTTTACACAGGGGATGACAAAAAAACTTGCAGAATTCTCCTATGCAGAAGAAAATCAATAGAATTGCTTAAACTTTCAGCACCTAAATCACCTTTAGGTTTGCCCAAAAAAATAAAAACGCGTTTTTATAGAGTGCAGACATTAGAGAGAAACTATATGCTTCTTCCTTTTTCTCTGTTAAAGAATGCAAAATACTTAAACTATATACAGCTAACGAACAGAATATCCTCAACCAACAAACCTAGAATACAATTATAGCCTATAAAGGATGCTTAATGAAACAGCTGCCCAAATCTCACCTTGTTCGAAACATAAAGCCTCTCAATAATTGCAGATAATTTCAGTTACGTCCTAAAGGGAATAGAGGTTGAATATCCACAGTGCTTCACAAACTGGTTGTGACTATAAATCATCGCTAGCTTGGATTTCAAATTTCCAAAGTTTATAAGGCGCTTTGTTAGAATATCTGATTTATAGGCATATACACAATCCTCATTATTTTTAGTGTCTCTTTGATGCAGTAATGATCAATTTTCAGGTGGTTCGTTCTGCCATGATAAACAAGATTCTTTGCAATGCGAATGACAGCTCTGTTGTTAGAAGACATCTTTATCTTCTTTTTTTTTTGTATTAAAAGTATAACTCCGCAAGTAACCTTGTCAACCGCATTCTTACATATATGTTGTGGGACACAGCTCTAAATTCAACCTTTATGTTGCTTCTAGCAACAATTAATTGTTTATTGCTTCTCTAAGTGACCAAGTTCCCCATGCAAAAGTGCAATGCCCTACAGTTGATCTTTGTTCTGTTGTTGAAAAAAATCAAGAAACGCTTCAATGCCTCTATTTAAAGTCTTCTTGGAAGTAGGATCGATTTACATCACTCTTCTCTTTTCAGCATTGTCAAATTTGATACATAATCTCCAAGTGCATTCCATTATTGGATTGCTCGTGAACCAACTTAACATACTCACTAAAAAGGCAATGTCTGATTTTAAGTGTGAGAGATAAATGAACTTCCAAACTAATCTTTGATACCTAGCCTAATCCCCAAAAGGGCTTCTTTCTTCCATTCAAACTTTATTTGCATGGGTTCATATGGGTGCAGGCTGGTTTGCATCAAAGCATTTTTTTCCCTGCAAATCTAAATACATACTTCCGTTGAAAAATAGAAATACCATTGTTTGACCAAGCCACCTCCTTGCGAAGAAGTATTGGTGGTGACCAAAGTCTTTAGGCTTGAACACTTCAGCATATCTTCCATGTTGTCTTCAGTAAGCACAAAGTCATCCCAATATACAACAAGGATGCTCATTTTCCTTTTGAATGAAAATTTTGCACCAAAGACTTGCATACGTTGTCCGCATTGCCACTATTATCAAAACCTAGAGGAATTTCCATATATATTTCTTCTTATTAAGTCTCCATATAGAAAGGCATTCCTATTATCTAGTAGATGTAGAAGTCAATCTAGATTTGTTTCCAACTATAACAAAACTCAGATTGGATTAAGTTTAACTACCAGGATTGGTACCGGAATTAACCAACCCTATGATAACGGAAGCAATTTTTATCAAGCAAATGACTCAGGTTACAACCACGACTCCAAAACAGAAACGGAAACACAACAAAAATAAAGATCCAGCTAGGGCCAAGTAGGGAAATTCAGGGGCAGCGGTGGTGTCGGCAGCGGTGGTGGGTGTTGGACTGGAAGGGTGGAGGTTAAGTGACTGGAAGTAAGGTTGGAGAGTGGTGTAAGGCTAGGAGTAGGGAGAAGGGAGTTTAACAAAGGTGGTGAGATGGTCTGAAGTGGCAGCAAGATAAGGTCAGCGGTCTGAATTAGGTAAGAGAGGTTTGAAGGGCTGGAGGAGTGAACTGAGAGATTGGGAGTGGGCCACTAACGGTATAGAGCTGGCAGGGAGGGATCAGAAAGCTCGACGGCTAGAGCAAGAGGGGAGTTAAGTGGGACGGCTAGCGGCGGGTTCATGGAAAGAAGGATGGCGGCAGGTTTAGGGAAAAAGTGGGCTAGCCGACGGCAAGGAGCGATGGAAGTGGAGAACGGTGGAAGAGAGTAAGAGAGGATAAAAACCACCTCGGAGTAGGATACAGCCAGAACATCACCTGACCTTAAATACAGCCCTAGTAAGGGACAAGGCCTCTAGGCAAAAATTTGAGATAACATACAACATAACATAACCCTAAACTCAACAAACACACATAAACACAGAGATAGATGGGTGGGAAACGAAAAAAAGAATGGGGGAAGGGTACAATAATTCCCGCTTCAAATAGGGTCGGCAAGCCTTCTGCTAGACTGGGATCCTGTCCTAGCCAGTTTAGTACGCCATCAAGCCACACGCCAGTCTCCCAAGGTTGGGAAGTTTCAGCGTCGCACGTCGAAGCTCTAGCTGCATGTTGACGGCAACGGCGTTGTTATAATCTTCTGGGGCTGAAGGATCTCCTGATGTAGTTCCAGGAGCACATGGATCCAACTAATAGTTACACTGTCCCCCAAAACACCAAAGAAGTTTCTCCGCTTGTCAGCATATCTCCATATCAATTCGTTCTCCTGGGGGTCTATTACTGAACTAAACTGAATTTGTGTATCTCGCCAATGCTGTTGAATACTCCCAAAGTAGTCCACATCGACTTAAACAAGATATGAAGTGAGGAAATCTGAACCTCCCCGAACAATGGCAGTGCTGGTGGTAAGGTATCAATCATGATATCCTAAAATGCTCTCTATCATACCTGTCTCATGTCAATAGCTAGGGTCTCGAGCCTATCATCCTCTGTCATCACCAAAATCGGTCCTACTGATGTTGCTCTGCTAGCAAGGGCGCCTCCAGTTTCGCGCTCCACCGAATAAAGGACTATGTGGTTCCCACCCTTTGTGAAGGAATAGGCGTTTCTGGATCCATCATGCTAAGCTCTACAGTCAAATTGCAACGATCTCCCCAACATAAGGTGACAAGCATCCATAGGGGTCACGTCGCACCACACCTGATCCTGCAACTGGCTCCAAATCAAAAATTCCACTAGACACATCCGATCGATGCTAACTTTATTCTCCTTCAGCCACATCAGAGAATATGGTTGGGAGTGCTTCTAATTCATGAAGCCCAACTCTCCACTATAGGGGTTAGACCAAGTAGAATAAGCCAAAAGAAGACATCGCATTTAAGATCTTATAGGGCGTTTTGAAAAGACCAGAATAAAGAAGGTTTCCTACCAAAGCGAATGACTATAACAGCCCGGACTCTCATCCATCGAGATAATGCCCACTTTGGCCTAATAGCCACACAATTCTCGTTGGTGTAACTTCCTAAGAAGTCACATATTTAAGGAGTGCTCCTATGTGAGCAAGCTTAACTTTTAAGTTTCTATCAAAACTCCAACTGTGCACCAAAAAGCACCCTGTTATGTAAGAGTTTAGATTCATTCTACTATTAAGGGGTTTCACAATCTCCCCCACTTAAGTAATTGACATCTTTCTCAGCCTCTAAAACCATAAACATCCACCAAACAAATAGAATTCTAGAAGTAGCCCCTAGAGATTCAAGAGGTGACTCTCACCATGTAGCATTTTTGTCCTGTGTGGTTTTAAGAGAGGTATTCATGGCATAGCACTTTGTTCAGTGTGACACTTAGCTCCCATCTTCAGATTGGCATAATGCTTAGATACCACTTGTAACAACATGAACTTTCACCCATCAAGTTATTGTCCACTTTGTCCTAGTAGCCTCAAGATTTTTCCCTTTGGTGTAACTTCTAGAGAGTGCTCCAAAGACAAGCATGCTTAACTTTAGAGTTTCAGCCAAAACTCCAACTGTACACCAAAACATGCCTCAATATTTAAGAGTTCTACTTAAGGGGTTTCACAATGACTTTAGGGGATTATCAAGCAGTTGTATCCTCATTGGAGTTGGTCATCAAGAATATCAGCTTAGAGGAGTCAACAAGAGAGGTCGAGCTAGAGATGGTCACACCAAACCAAGGAATTGCTAAAAGGAGAACTCTAAGGGAATGGCATGGAAGACATGGATGGATAGTCTTGTAACCCAATAAGTGCTTAGAAAAGAGACCAAGTTCTCACAAGGAAATTGAGTTCTAGGAAGTAGGAAAATTCTTGGAATGAGATCGATTTCTTAAAAGTAGGCCCACTTTTCGGGCTCTCTGGTGAAAAAGTCAAAATAATAGTCCTAATGAGACCAACTTGGAAAATTATGCGACAAAGGATCAATTCTTTCAAAGATCTCCCTATTCCCAAGTAGTGACACATTGCTTTAGGGTAATCCATGAGGTGTTAATTTCAGTTGAATTTGAACAATGTTTAGAGGCAACCAAAAGTGTAGGCAAACTATATATATATAAAATAGTCAATTGACGAGTTAATCAGAGCAGATTCATTCGATTCAACTATATTCAGAAAGTTAGTATGGGCGATGGCTGCCTCTAAAACCCCAATGTTAGATTAATTATATGGAACATATACACTCCATATAGGATGCCAGCAAAATGGTATTTATAGTGAATTAAGTTCTTTTGAATTTTGGTTTCCATGAAAGACAATCAAAACAAAATCGTACTTCCTAGTGTAAATCTCAAATTTTAGAAGTAAAATTAATTGTGTTGTGTTTGGGATTTAGAGAGTTTAGGAAAAGAATGCTGCTAAGATTGTTTGTGATTTAGGTGATGGCTCAACAATCTCATTCTTTCCAAAATCGATATTCAAGTGTGATAGGTAAGATCTTCAGATACTCCACCTTAGAATTGAAAGCTTAGAATGGTAAAATTGATTCTCAAAAAGAGTTGCATCCATGGAGTCACAAAAAAAAAATCATAATCAGTGAGTTGCGTTTTTAACTTTTCAAATTTGAAGAAAATGCATTTGAGACATTCAAGGTCAAACTTGTTAGAGTATTATTAATTTGAGTGATCAAAAAAAGTAAAGTTAAATAATTTAATTGAAATAATGGGAAAAATCCAAATGCTAAGATATAAAGCAATAAGGGTTTGGCATGAAGTTTTGAGGTTCAAGAATCAAGAAGGCATCCTCTCTATGATGTTTACTGTAGCAAAGACGGCTTCGCCCAAAAAATAATTTGAAATGTGAGTACAAAACATATGGGATCCAAAAACTTCTAATATATTACATATTTTCTTTCGCAACTCAATTTTATTGAAGAGTGTCAGTACAATAATTTTAAAGAACTATCCCTTAACTTAAAAAGTATGATGCAATAATTGAATGGTAATACTCTCTCTCACTGCCGGTCTTGAGGCATGTATGTATATTGGCTTAAAATTAGGTCTGAGCCATGTTGTTGAAGTTCCTGAATATTTGACACGCTTCTACATTTTCTTTCATAAGAACTAACCTTGTAACACCAGTGGGATCACCAATAAAGATGATGAAGTATCTAGAAATTGTCATGTTCTTGATTCTAAAAGGTCCCCAAATATCATTGGGTATCCTAGAAAAAAAGGCAAGATGATTTTTGTGTTTGCTTTTGGTAGGTATGGCAAACATTTTCAAACAATTGACAAATGTGGCAATATAATGATTTTGAATTTTCATTGAAAAATAAGGATATATGTTTTCAAGCTTTTTTTTTAATGATAAGATTGTCATGCAATGAGATGTACTTCTAAAATACAGAAGCATCTCCAATTATATGATCTGATACACCTAGGTAAACGAGACAGGAACTTGAATTTCCCAATTTTCTTAAGACACTTAAATATTTATCTTTTTCTACAATAATACAAATACCTCAAGGAGAGGCAGTGCTCCATTATTATTGTTGGAAACATTTTTTTGTTAATGTCGTAATTGTTCCTTGAAGGGCTCAACTCTGTTGAAGTAGCAGCAAGGTTAGCATGATTATCCTACGTCATAAATGGGATGATGGTCAATTGGTTTTTCATGTATTTTCAGCAAGAATACTTTGTTTACAGTTTTTTGGCAGTGCTCGCACCAAGGTGAACCTTTATCAGCCGATTGTTGTAGTTGAATTAAGGTCCTCAGGTAATCAAAGCAAAACCTTCAATGGTTAAAGCGATATATTGAGATCGCGCCGTCACTTTCTTCATGTTCTCTTCTCTTCAAACTTCTAATATGGCTTCTCTGAGACTTCAAAGTGGCTTACTGCAAAGGATTCATTAGCATGCTTCATCAAGTTCATAAGTAAGGCCAAATAAGAACTTATAGATCTAGTCTTCTTCAACAACTTTCTTGCATTATCGGCTGTCAAAATGACAATGATAATCCAATTCTTCAAGGAAATCTACTATAAAGTTATCGTCAATTTTGAGTAAGAATATAAAGATATTCAATTGCAAAGAGTTCAACTTGCCTTGGACAATGGAGCATTGGCTTGATCACAAAGATTATCTATTTTCTTTAGGGGTATGTTTCTTTCGTTGTCTCCCACGTATTTTTAGCAACTTGTATATATTTTTTTCTACAATCTTGTTGGTCATAGAGTAGATCAACCAGAGTATTAACATATTATTCTCTAATTTCAATATTATGAATCATGAATAATAGAGTAGACAGCCATGCCAGTGAGGTAATTGTATTTCCCTTTTCTTGTTTAAACATTAAAAATGATTGAGACCACCAGATATAGTTTTATCCGTTGATTTTTAGTATGTAATTCAAAGGATAAAGACTGTGGTTCCCTTCGGCTTGTTGATGATGATTTCTCTAGGATTGAATATGGCTTCTAAGGTTGAACTACCCTTCAGTTGGCCATGTCAAGTTTCTTCATCACTGACATTTATTAACAAGGTTCATCGCTCTGAACCCATGTGGAATTTGAAGAGAAACAATAATTTCATTATATTTCTCTATCTAACAATGAATAGAACCTAGATTTACATACAGCAATTAGCTGAATAAACTCAGCCGCTCAGCCTGAAATACAATCAAAACTCACCAAAAATGGGTAAACTTAAACATGAAGTAAATATAAAGAAGAAGAATTAGAACAGCTGCCCAAGTCTCACCATATTAGAAATATAAAGCCTTTCAACAATGACAAATAGTTTCAGTTACTTCCTAAAGAAAATAGAGGTTAAATTTCCAAAGGGATCATAACAATTTATAGTCAGAGCAATAAGAAACATTCTTCAAATACACAAGTACTGCAAAAAACCCAGAGGTTGCCCTAATAGCAACTGAACAAAGCAAATAAACAAGGACAAAGTGGTATAAGAATAGCAATTGAAGTAGCTAGAGATATTTAAGGACTATACCTCACTGTGACAGCTTGAACCAGGTCTCCTGCGGAGATGAGGTTGTAGGCGTGCCACATGTCATCTTCCTCCTCCGGGATTATCTGCAAACAGTCAGACTCTCACAAAAATTTCCATTTATCAAAGAAATAAAGAGGAAGACGAGGGTTCCTCCTTCCGCTGTGTACCTTGATGCTTCCGGGACCGTTTGGTTCGATGTGGCGGCGAACAAGTTTCATGGCTAAGAGTAGTTTACATGAAGGAAGCCGCAAGAGCGAGACAGCCGGGCTGTTCCTCCCTAAAGAGAGGAATTGAAGGTGTGGGCCCAAAGGCGAAATTTTTCGGTAAGGAAATCTAATTTCGGAGTCTAATGACACTTGGTTAAGCACTCCAATGAAGAGAAAAAAAATTTAAAAAAAAAATCCGAAATGAGTTTCTCGGACCTGACCAGATGCATTACGATTTTTCGACTATCCCAACTTTTAGGCCGTCCAGAAATATATTTTCAAAATACTTGTAAGCCTCCGCTGTTTCAACCTTTTATTCTCAATTTTTGTTCTCTTAAGGTTTCGTCGTTGGTTCTGCTAGAGTTTCGTCGTTGCTTCATTGGAGAGTTTCGAAGGCGAAATAAAATGAAGTTGGATGATCCCAAGAATACGCAGTTGGAGGAGCTAACAATGACGGAATCGGAATAGGCGAACAAGACAGACCTGAAACAGCAGAAGAAGAAGTCGAAGAAAGAGAGTAAGAAGGAGGCGAATTGGTCAAATAAGGGGAAAATTATTGCATACGGAACACGTAACCAGCGCTGGGTGAGGAATAACATTTTGAGGGTATTGAGAGGGGGTATTGTTATTAAGGTATTTACAGAATATTAGTTTTTGGGTATTGATAGGTTATTACGAGAGTAATGGATCGGTATCGGAGGAGCTGAGTGCGGACAGCGTACGTGCTACGTATGCAATATTTTCCCCAAATAAGGAGGGCATTGAAGAAGAAAACTTGTCGTGGTAATTTTGATCGTTTTTTTCCTGTCTTTTATTTGGATCACTTAGAGATTCATCCACTACACTTGATGAAATGATTATTTAATTTTTTGTCAAATTTAATATTTCCTTCAAGCAATTTTAGTGCGCCCAAATGGCTCTATTCATTTGCTGAGAATTTAGATTTTTTTATGTTCATTTAATTGGTCTGAAACGGTATGTGACTACCTTATTGAGCAAGTCAATGTCTGTGTAATCAAAATAAGGAGGGGGAAGTCATTGGGATACTTGAATGAATTTATTTTTCTTCTAATGGTTCGAGTATTATCCATCTCACTCAAAATTTCTCTTTTTGTTATTTGGGTAATATGAAATTTTAATTTATTTATGTTTGTGCAACTGTGATTTTATGAGCGCACAATTGTGGTAGTCCCTTCTGTTCCTGAAGGCAGACCTAGCATGTTGAGATGGCTAATAAATGTGGGCTGGAACCCTACAAAAATTCATCTAGCCTTTTTTAGGCTTACCACTGTACAAGTGAGTAAATTATCTTATGTTGTAAGTTTAGAGTTACTTTTGGTCATTTAAGTTATTTAGTTATTTGTTTTTCTGAATCTATTTGTAGATTCTTGATTCATTTGCTGACTTGAGAGATGATCAGCACAGTTTACTTGCACCTCGAATTAATTTAATCTCTTCACCTGTGAAGTCCATCCCAGAACTCGAAACTCACTCCGCACCACTGTCACCCAATCTTATGGTGTTACCCCTCGGTCCTCAGTCGAAGCATCCTACAGCTGACGCAATCACAAACATATTCAGAGACTAATATGGGATTAAAAGAGATCTTATGAATTTTGAGGGATCAACAAAAATATCTCTTTGAAGTCAAAGAATCTGTAAATAGTTGATTGCATAATATAGAGTATATGATGACAGAGGTGAAGTCTAAAATCAAAGTAATAAAGGAAAAAATAAACAAAGGTGACGGGGAATCTAGAAAGAAAGTCATACATGGAGCCCCACTAGGTATCTTAGCCCAAAGGGTTAAGGCTAGAGGCACCAGAACATAGAGGAAAATAACTTCCCCATTCACTGTAATAGAAAGAAAGAAAGCAAGCCCAATAATGGAAGAACAGGAATTTCCAAAGTCTAAATTAGATGATTAGTATACAGATACAATATTTTTAGATTCTATTGCTGAACCACTAAAGGTTGATTCTGAATTAGAACAACAAAAAATAACAGAAGCATTGGATACTTCCGACATTGTTACTACCCAACCACCAGTTCATATCAAGGAGGCCAAGGAACACGTGTGAAGATAACATCAACGGAAGTGGCTGAAGATGTTCACAAGGAGGAACAACAACAAAGGGCAGTCATTGCATTTGAAGGTGACCTCTCTGATGAAGTTGTTGCAGCATACAAAGAAATAAAGTAAAAAATAAATAAAGGTTACAGGAATCTAGAAAGGAAGTCATCCATGAAGCCCCACTGAGTAGCTTAGCCCGAAGAGTTAAGGCCAGAGGCACCAAAACAAAGAGGAAAATAACTTCCCCATTCACCGTAACAGAGAGAAAGAAAGCAAGACCAATAATGAAATAACAGAAACTTTCAAGGTCTAAATGAGATTATTTAGTATAACAGATACACAATTCTTTAAAGCCTATTGTCAAACCACTAAAGGTTGATTTTGAAATAGATCAACCAAAAATAACAAAAGCAATGAATACTTCTGACATTATTACTGCCCAACCACTTGCTATTAGCAAGGAAGCTGGGGAACATGAGGCGAAGATCACAGCAACGGAAGCAGCTAAAGATATTCATGAGGAGAAAGAATAATAAAGAGCTGTCACTACGTTTGAAGTTGTCATCTCTTGTGAAGTTATTGTAGCACCTTCAGTTATCGATTATCCAACCATATATTTTCCTTGTCGAGATCTCATACCAAGACACATGCAGGAGGTGATAGATTCTTTCTTGAACAAATACAAAGTCAGGTAAGTAAACTCTCATTCTTTTTTTATCTTTTGCCTGGGTCTTGTATTGAACTCTAACAAAATTTATTTCTTTGAAATGCAGTGATGACATCATAAATGGGAATGTTTCATATTCATATAAATTGACATTACATTGAAGCACTTTGGAATAATGAAGAATTGGGAACATAACATGTAGAAATATTTGTAATTAGAATGGGAAATAAGAGGTGTCAATCACCCAATTCTTTTAGACCCTATATCTACGTGTCTCCAGCACATTGGGTAAACATCAAACTTCCCATCATTTGATATACACCATGATAAAACTTGTCAAATCATATTATTTGTTTATGCAGATGTACATACACCTTCCATTGCGAGGGATTGTTGCTCATGTTACACTACAGGCTGTAGCTGAAACAAAATTAATAATGGTCATTGGACTTTACTTGTTGGGAATCCGAAGGCCTGCAAATGGAGATTCTATGACTCCTTACCCAATAAAAGGCATTTGGTTGTCACCTACGATGTCGTAAGCAAACTAAGCCTTAGTTCATTCATTCTGTAAGCAATTTTTCCTTGTTTATGCTTTAAATGATTTAATTTAACATTATTATTTCCAAATTAAACATCCTATAAAGGATGAAGGGAAAGCTTTTATGTCTGGCCCGATAAAATGGGATGTTACAACGGTCAGAGGCTTTCATACACGAAACAATAGTGTTGATGGCAATGTTTTTTTTGTAAGTATATGGAAATAATTGTACATATAGAGAGAGTCGATTGGAAAGATAAATTAAACTAGTAGGTTGATATGCCTCGATTTAGGGCAGAGAGTGTGTATGAGATTTGTAGATATAAGTTATTTGAATGATAAATTTATGTATAAGACTGTATGTATATGTAAATTTGAATGAATTTTTTATGTTTGAAACTCAAATTATTGTATATGCAATGACTTAAAAATTTTATTGATGTTTTGTTATAGTAGAATATTCCTGGAGTATTTATTTATTTCAAAACCATCTTATTGTGATAATAATCTAGGGATAACCCAAAAATAACTTCCAAATAACCCACAAGATTGTTCAACTGAACAACTTGGGCAGAACGATGAAAATAACCTAGCAATAACCCTGAAATAACCTAAAAACAAACTAAATGCAGTTTCTCCGAGTGACATGCACAAAACAATTAAAATAACCTTGCCATAACCCATAAATAACTCAGAAAATAACCCTTGCGACTATGTTGAATAACTTGCATTGAACACTGAAAATAACCACAAAATAGCCTGAAAATAACTTTCTAATAACCCACAAGACTATTCAACTAAACAACTTGGGCAGAACGCTGAAAAATAAACAATAACCTTAAATTAACTTATAAATAACCCACATTCGATTTTCCTGAATAACCTTCGCAAAATAATTAAAATAACCCAGTGATAACCCCGAAATACCTCACAAATAACCTCTGCGACTCTACTGAATAAGTTGCGCTAAACTCTAAAATACCCTCAAAATAATCTGGAAATAATCCACACGTGGTTCAACTAAGGAACTTGGGCAGAACGGTGAAAATAACCTAATAGTAACCATGTTATAAGCTAAAAATAACCATGTGTGGTTCCCTTGAATAACTTGCGTAGAAAAATTAAAATAACCTAATGATAACCTGGAAATACCTTATTTTAGGGTTTTTTCGGGGTTATTACGGGGTTATTGTTAAGTAATTTCAGAGTTATTGTGGTGTTATGGCAGGATTACTACTGGGTTATTGATGAGTTATTTATGGGTTATTGTGGGTTATTGCTGGGTTATTTCAGAATTATTGTGAAGTTATTGAGGGGTTATTACTGGGTTATTCTAGGCTTATTGCGGAGTTATTGCAGGATCATTACAGGGGTTATTGCTGGGTTATTTCTGAGTTATTGTGGGGTTATTGCAGGATTGTTGCAGGGTTATTGCTGATTATTTCAGGCTTATTCCTAGGTTACTGCAAGATTATTGTGGTGTTATTACTGGGTTATTACAGGGTTATTGTGAAGTTATTACTGAGGTATTACAAAGTTATTGTGGGGTTATTCCATGGTTATTTCGAACATTTGCTCTGAAGCTTAATCACTAAAAAAACCATGCCCGGTATTTACAATAAATTCAACACTGATTTATATATTACATTATGCATAAAAAATATATCAAAACATGTATTATACAACATCCACATATCTTACACAAAAACAGAACATATGCTACACAAATCTTTTCAGATATCCACAGTTTTCATTCTTCTGATCATACAAAATAAATATTACACTACTTCCTCAAATCTTTTTAGATATCCACAAAATATAATTTTTTCCATTTCCACTAATAAAATCTCAACTAGTACATTCATACAGATGAATCATTTGACACAAAATTTGCAAGAATGAGAATGTGGGTGCAAATTTAAGCTATTATGATAACATGGCCACTAAAAGGAAAAAAAAGTATTTTGGTATTGAACACGTGTGCCTCGTAAAAACATCATGGGGCAGGTGTTAACCCGACATTGGAAAAATTGTGGGATATTGTGCAAGAGAAACTTAGGAACGTTAAAGGCAAGCCAAGTGACATAAACCATGACTCTTGTACTCCGAAACTAACACAAAAATAACTAGAAAGCCAACATGGTTTCTCTTGAATGGTAAATTCCAGTTCCACTAATTAAATCTCAAGCCCTACTTTTATACAAGTTAACCCTTCGATACATTCTTTGAAAAAAGAAGAATCACTTTTCCTTCTTGCAAAGCATGTATCGAATGGTTTACTTGTATCAATATAACATTTAAGATTTGATTAGTGGAGATGAAATTTACCATTCAGGAGAAACCATGTTGGCTTTCTAGTTTAGACTTTTGCGTTAGTTATCGGGCACAAGAGCCAGGGTCTCCGTCACTTTGGTTGCCTTTAACATCCTTAAGTTCTTCTTTCACAATATCCACAAATTTTTGCAAAGTCGAGTTAACAATCACGTCAAGACATTTTTATCAGGCATGCTTGTTTAATACTAAGTACATCTTTTTGCCTTTCAATGAACAATGTTGTCATAATAGCTCAAATTTGCACCGACATTCTCCTTCTTGCAAATTGTGTATCAAAGTTATATGTCTCAGTTGGATTATATCTCACTAATGGAATGCATCAGCTGGTCGGTGTACGTTGGTTCTGGTGAGACATGTTCCTATTGTAAATACAAATGGATGTTAACTATCATATTTTAATTTTAAAACAAAATAACAATATTTAATTTCAATTTTTTACCTGACAAAGAGAATCTAACACTACAAACATATTTGTCTCACGTGCATTTGTGGTTCTGGGCTTGTGAACTCTTCTTGATCATTTCCTATATTTAGTGGTTCAAGTTAGAGAAATGTATATTACACATAATAATAAATTTTAGGAATGCAAAAATATATACTCTTAGCTCTCTTGCTTTCTTCTCAGTATCCTTTCAACCTGGAAGTTAATATTTCTTTTGGCCTCATTTTTGTGGGATCATTCAAATTGCATTCTCTGTTAGGTGATTTCTTCTTTTTTGTATTTTTTATTTGGTTGAGTTTCCTTCCTTGCTAATATGTCCTCAACACCTATAAATAACGTTTTGAAAGATTCCATCATAAATTTCTCAACACGTTCATTTTCTTCTACTTTATTTACTCGTTGGTACGCAAAGTTTTAAGTGTGTGAATGAAATAGATGGCCACTTGAAATTCCACTGAACATTTGGGAGTCCTTGAGATGTTTGTATCAAAAAATGTTATAGATGTCTTTTTTGAATTTAACAGATCATCACAATAAAAAATATCTTTCAGGAGTCTTTGTTAAATTTACCGCATGGAAAACACGTAAAGAGTGAGTGCAAAGTAACCACACCAATTTTAAATTTCTTGTAGCTGCACGTGATCTCACAATTCACCCTGTCAAATTTAACAATCCAAGGTTTGTTTGTCTTCAAATTATACGAATTCCTTACATAGAGTTCAGACTCAGTGTCAGATGAGAAATCGATAGTTACTCTCCATAACCCATGCATTAACTCTTCCTCAAACATTGAGCAGAGCTTTCAAGTGTAATATGAAGTGTCTTACCTCAACACGGGGCTTGTTTTCACAACGGGTGTAATAACAGTTTAAGAACTTTTAAAATCTTCATCATTCTCATCCCTTCTCCATGATTTAATAAAATTTTCCCTCAGGAAACAATCCATGAGAGAGCTTGTGAGCTTAGATACACCAGGATAGATGTGATTTGTGGACTCACTTCTTTATGTTTATAAGATTCTCATTTCAAATATTTTTTTTATTAAATGTTGTTGACCACCTATGTCTTTTATTATACAAATCATCTAACCACACATTGCTGTGTAGGTTTCTTCTCTCAATTATTGTAGCACAGGTCTCTTCAAACTTCTCTTCGGAATCACACTTTATCATGCATTTATAAAATAGGTTGCTCACACTCTTATAAGGAATACAACAATGTACCCTCGAAGGAAAATTTTTATAGATATGTCATTAACAAAATATATGCTTTGAGTGTGGAAAACAATCTTTGATGGCTCTTGTCGTTTCTTGATCTTGATCTATATAAATTGTAATTGGATGCTTGTCATCTATTATTTGAATGACTGCTTTGAATAAACACTTGAAAGACTCATTCGTCTCATTAGATAAAAAACCAACCATGAAGAGAACATTTTCCCAATGGTGGTTAACCCCTAATATTGGCATCAAATTTCGATGTCGTAAGTGTAGGATCATGCATGTGTTAACTCCTGTAGTGCAAGACATCAATTTTAGATTTTTCGGCTCGTGTTAAGGGGCACGTAACCATGGTCATTCTACTAGGTTTTGGCTTTCGCTTAGGCGAAGGCCGATCAACATTTTGCCCTTCAGACGGCTCTGATCGGGTCGACTAATATTATTCACTGTGTCGGGTGCGAAACTGGCTCAAATTGGCCCATCCAAGGACGAGCCCATCTGAACGACACTGGACGACGAAATGAACCACCCAAATATGTCAAGAACGTATATTTTACTTGGAAAGGATGTCCCTTTCAATATGGCTTCACAAACAAGGTAAAACTATGTGAATTATCATTTTAGTCTGATCGTCAAAACTGCCCGGAACTTCAATTTTACCCAGGGGACGTTCATCTCACCACAATGTTATGTCCAGGTGAAAAATGTGCCAATGATAATAATAATAATAATAATAATAATAATATTATTATTATTATTATTATTATTATTGTTATTATTATTATTATTATTATTATTATTATTATTATAAAAACCTACCCTATATAAACATCGCATCTCTTCTCTCCCCTACGAATCACACACCACCTAACCGTACACCCACGTGATGTGCCTAAAAATGATTAATTTTTCATATACATTTTATGCTCATTTTTTGTTATATTGTGCTTTAATGAAATGTATTTTCATGATTTTCTTGAAGATATAACAAATAGAACACTTGGAGCAAAATAATGTAAATTGGAGCAAAAAGAGACGAAAATTGAGCAAATATGACATTTGGAGCAATTTAGAGCAAATTGAAGTCAAAATAGAGCAAAATTGAGCGAATTTGAGCTGTGTCAAAATGGCCTGTAGGCGCCAAAAATTGGCACCTAAGCACCATAAACGGTTGAAGACAGTTATACTTCGTCTCGAAGAGTTATAAGATAATTCTGAATGCCTGAGGACGCACCTCTCAGTCTTTTTTCATAGTTTTGCACGTCCTTTGACCATGGAAAGTAAGGGAATAAGGAGGAATGCTTAAAGATCTTAGAATATGAGTAGGAAAGTGGATTTCTAACTTTTTTTTGGAGAGATTGGAGAAGGGATTTTGAGAGAATCTGTAAGGAATTGTAGTAATCATTGCATAGATTAGTGGGAGACTTTTTTAGAAAGATCTTTATCATTCATTTAAGGGAAAAATTTAAGTATTATGTTCTTTATTATCTTATGATTTTGTAAACACTTATCTAGTGGATTTGTTTTGATGTAATGAAGTTTTTCGTTGTGTTTTATTCATGTTTTGTGAGTAGTTTTTCTTACTATTTTCTCTTGTTTGGAAATAGTGACATGAGAAGATTATGTCGTTATTTTCATTTTACTTTTCTTTTTCCATAAGTAGGATTTATGTTTAAGATTTTGGGATTCATGTTAGAATAAGTTTTAACTATCAATGTGATGATTTTCACTTGAACTTCATTTACATTACAATAATGACATGTTGTAGTGTTAAAATTTATTGTAATTGCATTATGATCCGAGAGGGCAATGCAATTCTCAATAAAGTGGAACCACATTTTATTTCATGGAAGAGAATGTAGTTCATGGGGTTGAGTGAAAATAAATAATGAAATAATCTCTGATGGGAGTAGAATTAAAGATTTTTGGATGTCAGACTAAAATGACCAATTTGGTTCAGAGTTTGAGAACTAAAGATAGATGTTATGCCTTCAAGTGAAGGGATAGTGGGAGCTCTAGAGTGAGAGCTATTATCCTCCCAGCCTAACCTAAGAATTATGGACTAAACTCTGAATTAGCCAATGTTCTTTTTCGCTCTTAAAGAGGATAAAGAATATGTATGCTCTTATTTGACACATTACAATATTTAATGTAGTTGAATGCAATATTTGGGAAATATTTATTAATGAGGGTAAATTGGTTCTTTATATGGAAACTGGCTTGATTCCTATCAAATTGACTTAAGGCTTCGTACCTTAACACTGAGATTCAGCCACTTATGTGGCATAAGCTGTGGATGCCGGGGTGGCATGCTAATTAGTTCTGACTAGGGAATCAGGATGTTAAGGAATCGACTTTAAGTTAACCAACGCTCTTTATGTGCACAAAAGAGGGTAAAGAAGAGATTTGCTCCTATTGTCATTAGCTATATTGTATTTTATGTACCTCATTTCTAAACATTATCTAATTCACTACACAAGAATAATAGTTTTTACATCTCAAAATTTACCAAACCAATTAATCAAAAAAGGCTATCTTTAGATTTAATATTTTCATTTAAGAGTAGTTGTTAGACCATAGATTTAATATTTTCATTTAAGAGTAGTTGTTAGACCTTAGATTTGATAATTTCATTAAGGAGAGTTGTTGGAAAATCGCTTAAACCTGATAGTAGTATATTAGAATTAACCTAAGTGATTTCTTACCTCGCTTCTTTATGGGATCGATACTGGGGTTTTTAAAGAAAACTCTATAATATTTGAAACGATACATATATTTGCAAATTACCCTGATCCTTTTTGTTTATGCTTACATCTTATATACGAGTTTATCTTTATATTTCCTTTTAATTGTATTTCATTTTTTACAACGATGCCATAAGCTTGATGTCGATACAAAAAAGAGTTTAATTGATATTATTATAAAATGAGATTTTACACAAGTATGTGTATCGTTATCAAGTAATATAAGGGTTTCTGATTAAGCCCTGAGTATCGATCCTATGGAGATCTAGGTTCATCACGATGACTTTCAAGTGAAGTTCTAGTCTACAATAACACACCCTAGCTTGGAAGTTCGGCAAAGGTTTGGTTTTGATAAATCCTACAATTATCACTAAAATACTACTTCTACTCCTAAACTAAAATACTTAGTGAAAATTAGAAAGGAGGGTTTTAATATATTAAAAGTACCCTTCCTCATACAATAAAATTAGTGACTTGTGTAAAAGTAAAACAAGTAGCGAGAGAGATTGTGACAAATAGGAGAAATTATATTCTTTACCCTTACTAGAGATGCTATAAAGAACATTTGTTAATTTAAAGTTTGAATAGTTCTGAAGACGGGCTAGGCAGGGAAGATACTAGCTCTCACTCTAGAGTTCCCTCTTATCCCTCCACCTGGAGGCTAACATCTTGCATCAAAACCTAAAACTATAAAATAAATTAGGATGCTTTAGCCTGTCACTCTATAGTCCTCTAATTCTACACCCTTCAATTTTTATCTCCCTATTTATTTGCACTCAATTATATGAATTACATTCTCATCCATACAATCTCATGTGATTCTACCACAGTTGATTGAGACAATACCATACCGGTTCTTACATGTTCTCACAATAGATTTTTACATGCAAGTTGATCAAGTTTTCATGTTAATGAAGAACAAAGTAAAATCATCACAATATATTTTCACTATACATAATTTTATATCCTACACATGCATACTACTTCAGTGTAAGAGGGAAGAGTAAATAAAACTACTCACTACACTTGGAGAAACAAGAAGAACTTTTCATTGAACAAAACTTTAAAACCATGCAAACAAATTACCAGATTCAAATCAAAATATAATGAAAATACTTATCTTTGATGAAATCAAACTCTCTTTGTATAGCATAAGCAATCTCCTTACCATCCTCTCCAAGAACAAACTGAAAAGAAAAGAAGAAATCTCTCACTCTCTCTCTTTCTCTCTCACCTTTTCGCCCCACTTGTGGCTCTCACCCAATCTTCTTCTCCAAGCCTTCTTCTCCTCTTCTAATTAGTTCCAGAGTTTAAGAGTTTAAAAAGTTATTTATAATTTCTTAGGAGATGCTTAAGTGTCTCTTCAAAAGTGTCCATATTCAATGATTCTTCCAAAGGGTATCACAAGTGTATCTTCAATAATAACCCCTTCTAGCTACCCAAAATCCTTCTAGAAATTCCATTTTATCATTTCCAATGAATTCCTCAAGAGATACATGAATCACCGCTTCAAAAATTGTCCAAATCTGATGTATATTCTAGAGGATATGTCAAATACCATCAACAATGCTTAAGCGCAGATTTTGGGTGCTTAGCCGCCCTCTGGTGGTGCCTAGGCGCCATGTTTGGGTGCTTAACTGCCTAGCGTAAGTACATAAGTATCTGATTCGGTACCCATGGCTCCGGTGTGCCCCGGTTCGACCTGTTTTGCTCCGGTATGCTCCATTTTGATCCATTTTTGTTCATTTTGTTCCAATCACTCCAAGTCTTCAATTTGTTGTACCAACAACTAAAAATACAAGAAAATATACTTTTAAAGTGCAATATCATTATACAATATAGCATGAAAAAATATTACATTTTTAGGCATATCATAACCCTACTGTGTAAACTATTTTCTAAATTTTATAACATATTGATTTTTCACACCAGCCGCTAAATATAAATCGGGTCAAGTTTTCTGCCATTTATTCAAAGCTAAATTATTGCGTAATTGCGGGTCGGGTCAATTTTTTGAAGCCATTTCTGGGACTTAACTTGAATTAGTGTGTAGCACTATGGTAGCATCAAGTTTTTGGCGTCGTTATCGGGGAAGCTACGGTAAGAACTTTAAGAGAATTTTAGTTGAACTTAGAAAACTTAGATTTGGAAATTGTAGTGTTATTATCTAGTCGTTTTTTATTATTGTGTATTTATTTTAAATAAAAAATAATAATAACATAAAAGAAAACTTAAAATACCAAAAAAAAATTGTTTAACGTGCTTGCTATCTATCACATTAGTTAAGTCTCTAGATCTATATGTGTAGTTCAGGAACTGCAAAACTTAAATCATATGAATCAGAAATAGAGAGAGTTGTTCAGAGGATTAGGAAACAGAAAAGTTCTTCAGAAATTGTTGTAGAAATGATGAATTATTATGAAGATGATATACTTAATATTTTAACTTCTCATATTGTAGATATTTCAAGAAAATTAGATTATTATGCAATATGTCAACCTCATGAACCCCTAGTCATTCTGAAAAATTCTTTTGGACAGATGGATGACACTAACTCTTTTGAAAATATCAATGATATAGACAATCACTCAAATAACCCTTATTTCAATTACGACTACCTAGCTTGAGAGAATCCTTCCAACTTTTACTGGCATAACAAATATGAAGGAGGAAAACAATCATGGGATTATAATCAAGATGTTCTTTTAGGTAATTGGAATAATCAAGATAACTATAACTTTGAACCTTCTTTTCCTTTTGAATTAAAATCTTACCCACCATAGGTGGAGAAGGAGATGTCTATATAAGACGTTGTTTATCAAATGGAAAATCAGTTGAAAAATCATGGGGCTGCTATAAAGAATATAGAAAACCAACCGAGGCTGATTGTTGACTCAATTAATAATAACACTCTAGATATTTTTCTTAGTGACCGTAAGATAAAGCTTAAGAAGAATTATGATGAGCAAGATAAAGATATCAAACTAAGAATTAGAAGAGAATTAGAGGATATGTTCAAAGGTACCTGAGTTGAGAAATGAGGATTTAGAGATTGAAAGACCAATATAAGAAATTCCTAAGGAATTAGAAAAACTTATTTACTCAACCAAGATAAATATATAAAGACCACCTTTACCATTTAATCAGTAGCAATGGAAAGGATTAGAAGATAACTTGAGTCAGAAGAGTATCCCAGTTGAATTTGATCTGAAATTTGAATCATCTAGGGAGTATCAGACTCAAAATTTGTAAGAAATAGAATTATCATATAGAGATCCATTTCTTATGAATTTTAAGAATAATATTAATATGTAAATTGAGAATACCAGAAAAAGAATATTGGATATAGAAAGAAACATGAAGAACAATAATTGAAATCAATTTGAGAAGTTAAAGGAATACTAAAATTAGAGGATTTAGTAGGAATTCCAGGATATGGAAAGGATTGGATGATTGATCAGAGTTTACTTAAATGGAAATTTGATCTGGGAGGAAATCCTTTTGTCGGGCTAGCGACCTTAAACTAAGCACTTCGTGGGAGGCAAACCATAGTGAGTAGTGTAGTTTGATTTAGTATGATTGTGTGTTGTGATTGTTTATGTTGTATTGTGTTTGATCTAGTATGGATTGATCCATCCATTTGAATGATGTTCTTGAATGATTGGATAGTTAGTGGATTGATTTGATCTTTGTGTGTCATGAGTGAGATGATTCCTAAATTTCTAGTTGTGACTGGACTTATGTTTGTTCTCTGATAATAGTGGATTAACAAGTACATTATAACTCAAATCTAAACGATACTTGAGGATTAACTAGAGACATTATGAGTTTGGACATAGAACAGGTCCATCTAAATTTTGTTACTTCCTTTATCTGATCTTATTTTATTCAATATTGTTCCATAAACCAGTTGAAGAATAACATGAGGATGATCTTACACTACGCTTTATAATTGTTTGAGGTGCGTACTTAAAGGGATAAGGTGATGCCTGGAGTTGGTGCACGCGAGCCAATAAATCAACGATAATCATGTACATGAATTTAGACTCTATAAAAGCTTTTAAAAGTACCTAATTAATTAGAAAAATGATTCCGTTAGAAAATTAGAAGTTAGAAATTAAGGTTAGGTTGAGATCGAGGAATAATTGATCTTATTTATTTGTTAATGTTTGTGTTTGAATTTATGTTTGTTTTTGTGTTAAAACTTTATATAGGACTTGAATAACATTTTTATATTTATATGCTGATACCTGTAATACTAGTTAGACTTTTGTTTAGTTAATTTCATTCTAGCATGTGTAGTTTAGATTTACTTTCTTCGATATCATTTCTATCAGGATTAATAATTGTAGATGTTTCTGATAGACATTTGTGGTAGATATAATTTCTAAATTATTTTTCTTCCTACTTATATTTTGTGTACTTAATGCCATACAAGTTTAAAATCAAGTTTGGGGGGAAGAAAAATCTTTTTAAAACTTAACTTTATTTTCCCTCAGTAGCCTGTATTTAATTCGATATCACTTTTTAAAATGACATGTGATATATGGTGTTATATTTATGATACTAAACTTTTGATTTTTAGAAACGATATAAAAGAACTTAATAAAAAAGTTAGTAAAATGGATGAAGCTAAAGTTAAGATATTTTGTAGAAAATATTAGGGAAATGAATTTACTATTTATAGTAGGAAAAATTAAATTTTTGAAAAATTAAAGATTTTTAGAATACTACTTTTTAAAGAATTTAGATTATATGAAAACTATTTTTCAAAAACTAATACTAGATTTTAAGTTAAAGAAAGAAAAAAAGTTTTTAACTTTAGAAAATGGTTAGTAAATTCAAAATCATTAAAGTTCTATCCAGATATAGTAATCTTTACCTAAAAATAGGTAAAAATTAAAAAGATACTGAAAGAAAAAGAAAAAGAAAAAAAGTATGAAAAATGGATGAGAAGCTTGAGGAATAGGGCCTAACTAAAAACTGATTTCACTTGAATCTTTCTAAGGAAGAAAACTTAAGATCCATCCTATACTTAATGTCAGAAAATATTAGTAAAAATTATTTTAAATATATAATCCATAAATTATAAAATTAATATTTTTTCTAAAAATCCCAAATTTTGAAAATTTTCAATTATGTTTGAATTAAATAGAAAGTTAGTATTCCTAAATTTAATACTAAAATGTTCTGATACCTTAGTTATCATCCACTTCACTAGAAATTCTTCTAAGTTAGAATATAACATTTATAAAAAAAATTTTAGGTCATCTAAAAGAAACCCTCAACCACAAGTTAACAATTTTAATTTTAAAAGTTATAGCATTACTTGAGGACAAGTAACATTTAAGTTCGGGGGATTTTGATACGCCTAAAAAAGATTACTTTTTCATATACATTTAATGCTCATTTTTAGTGATATTTCATGTTTTTATTGCAGATACAATAAATAAGACACTTATAATAAATTAGAGCAAATGGGAGGAAAGCAAAAACATAGCAAATAGGACACTTGGAACAATTTGGAGCAAATTAGGGTCAAACCGGAGAAAAATAGAACGAATTTGAGCCGTACCATTTTTTGAACTGGCGCCTCAGTGCCCAAACTGGCCCCCAGGCATCCGTCTTAAAGAGAAAACGAAATCTAAGCTCTAGAAATGGTTATAGACGGTTATACTTCGTCTCAAAGAGTTATAAGACGGTTATGGACTCTTAGGGATGCATCTCTTAGCCATTTTTCATAGTTTTACACATGCTTAGGCCCTGGAAAGGCAAGAAATCCAGAGGAATGCTTGGAGACCTTAGAATAGGAGTAGGAATGTATATTTCTACCTTTTTTAGACTGATTGGAGAGAAGATTTTGAGAGAATCTGTAAGGAAATTGGTGGCGATGGAAAAATATATATCGTGGATGATGATGATGATGTCATCATGTCATCGCCATCCAATATTTCATATCAATGTCAAGGAGTCGCCATCAAATATTAGCCTAGTTTTATTCGTATAAATCCTATGAAGGATTTAGAGAATTTTTAGGACTAATAGTAGAAAAAGGTGTTTATGATAATTCTTATATGAGGATATTCTAGAATAACGTATTCTAGAATTTTCATATTAAGAAAATCATGGTAAACCGCAGATTTCGGTTTGGGTTATTTTAGATCTCCTATGAGGTAAGCTTCTATAGTTAATTACATCTTAAACAATTCTCGATTGTTTAAGAAAACTTCTGATTAATGTTAATCATTTATTTTCTAAAAGATTTCTTTTAAGGAGAGATGTACCCACTATCACTCCCAAATGTCGTTATATCATGTTATTGAATACTTTAGGTATTATGTCTAACATAAAGGTTCTGGTTTTGTTGTCAATGTTGTTATTGTGTTGCAAAATTTTAGGTTATATGTCTAACCTAAAAGTTTTGTTTTGTTGTCAATGTTGTTGTTGTGTTGAAAAATTTCAGGTTATCTGTCTAACCTAAAAGTTTTGTTTTGTTGTCAATGTTGTTGTCTTGTTGAAAAGTTTCAGGTTATATGTCTAACCTAAAAGTTTTGTTTTGTTTTGTTGCTAATATTCCGTCGTCAGCGTCCTGCAAAACAGAGTTAGCACACCCTATAACATGCAAAGAAAATCTAAACCGAATTTTTTGTCTTCATCCTGCGAAGAAAATATCGTCAGAAATAATATCGCAGAATATTTTTTGAATGTTACATTATTTTGAAATGTCAATTTCATGCTAATCATGTTGTTTTTGAAATGTCAAATTTTCGTTGATTATGTCAACATCAGATTTATGTCGATTATGTCAATTTTAGAATGTCGAATTATGTTGAATTGATCTTGAGTTTGAGCTTAAATTCCAGGTTCGTGTCTATCAAAAGATTTAAAGTTAAATTCAATACTAATTGAACTAACTTGGGTTCATGTCTGGTTGAACCTAAGTTAAATTCAATTTTGATTGAATTTAATTAACTCGAGTTCATGTTTGTTTAACTTAAGTTAAAAGGTTTAAAGTTAAATTCAATATTGATTGAATTAACTTGGATTCATGTCTGATTGAATCTAAGTTAAATTCAATGTTGATTGAATTTTATTAACTTGAGTTCATGTTCGTCTGAACTTAAGTTAAAAGGTTTAAAGTTAAATTCAATATTGATTGAATTGACTTGGATTCATATCTGATTGAATTTAAGTTAAATTCAATGTTGATTGAATTTAATTTACTCGAGTTCATGTCTGTTTGAACTTAAGTTAAAAGGTTTAAATTCAATATTGATTGAATTAACTTGGATTCATGTCTGATTGAATCTAAGTTAAATTCAATGTTGATTGAATTTGATTAACTCGAGTTCATGTCTATTTGAACTTAAGTTAAAAGGTTTAAAGTTAAATTCAATATTGATTGAATTAACTTGGATTCATGTCTGATTGAATCTAAGTTAAATTCAATGTTGATTGAATTTGATTAACTCGAGTTCATGTCTGTTTGAACTTAAGTTAATAGGTTTGTTTTGGATGAACTTAATTAAATTTTAAACCTTGTTTAAATAGGATTTAAAGGTTAATCAAGCCTAATAAATTAGACTTAATTAGAATTATAGACCATTCAAATCCATTTTAGGTAAGGTTTAAGTCTTAATCAAGTCTATTTTGTTGGACCTAGATTTAAGATCGTCTTAAGTTCATTAGGGGTCGAACTCAAGTTCGCTTGATTTAAGTCTAATGTAGATTAGACTTAACTTTGGTTTGGGTTGAATTTAGGTTCAATGTGGATTGGACCTAAGATTTAGATTAACTTGAGTTCAAGTTGATTGAATTCAAGTTAGGTCATGTTTGAGCTTAAGTTAGGTTCAATATGGATCGGACCTAAGATTCGGGTTAACTTGAGTTCAAGTTGGATTGAACTCGAGTTAGGTTATGTTTGAGTTTAAGTTAGGTTCAATGTGGATTGAACCTAAGATTTGGGTTAACTTGAGTTCATGTTGGATTGAATTCAAGTTGGGTTATGTTTGAGTTAGGTTCAATGTGGATTGAACCCAAAGTTTAGGTTGACTTGAGTTCAAGTTAGTTTGGACTCAAGTTAGATTAGGTTTAGGTTAGGTTCAATGTGGGTTGAACCTAAGGTTTAGGTTAACTTGGGTTCAAGTTAGGTTGGACTCAAGTTAGATTAGGTTTAGGTTAGGTTCAATGTGGGTCGAACCTAATGTTTAGGTTAACTCGGGTCTAGTTAGGTTGGACTCAAGTTAGATTAGGTTTAGGTTAGGTTCAATGTGGGTCGAACCTAAGGTTTAGGTTAACTTGAGTTCAAGTTGGATTGGACTCGAGCTAGGTTAGGCTTAGGTTAGGTTCAATATGGGTTGAACTTAAGGTTTAACTTGGGTTCAAGTTGGATTGGACTCAAGTTAGGTTAGGTTTAGGTTAGGTTCAATGTGGGTTGAACCTAAGGTTTAGGTTAACTTGGGTTCAAGTTAGGTTGGACTCAAGTTAGGTTAGGTTTAGGTTAGGTTCAATGTGGGTTGAACCTAAGGTTTAGGTTAACTTGGGTTCAAGTTGGATTAGACTCAAGTTAGGTTAGGTTTAGGTTAGGTTCAATGTGGGTTGAACCTAAGGTTTAGGTTAACTTGGGTTCAAGTTAGGTTGGACTCAAGTTAGATTAGGTTTAACTAAGTTTGGTTTAACTTGACTCTAATATGGGTTAGACTTAAGTTTGGTTTGATTTTGACTTAGGTTCATGTCAGGTTGAACTTAAGTTTGGTTTGACTTAAGTCTAATGTAGGTTAGACTTAAGTTAGGTTTAATTTAGGTTCAGTGTGGGTTGAAACTAAGTTTGATTTGACTTAAGTCTAATGTAGATTAGACTTAAGTTAGATTTAGGTTTGATTTAGGTTCAGTGTAGATTAGACTTAAGTTTGACTTAGATCTAACTAAGTTTGGTTTGACATAAGTCTAAATGGGTTAGACTTAAGTCAGGTTTAATTTTTGTTAAACCTTGGTTAATTAAGGCTTAATGGTCTTATTAAGTCTAAGGTTTAGACTCTAATTAGAATTTGAATTTAGTTAAGCCTTAGTTAGTTAAGGCTTAATGGTTTAATTAGATCTAATGGTTAGATCTAATTAGGGTTTAGGTTTGATTAAACCTTAGTTAGTTAAGGTTTAATAATTTAATTAGGTCTAATGGGTTAGACCTAATTAGGGTTTAGGTTTTATTAAACCTTAGTTAGTTAAGGTTTAATGGTTTAATTAGATTCTAGGGTTAGACCTAATTAGGGTTTAAGTTTTATTAAACCTTAGTTAATTAAGGTCTAATGGTTTAATTAGGTCTAAGGGTTAGACCTAATTAGGGTTTAGATTTGATTAAACCTTAGTTAGTTAAGGTTTAATGGTTTAATTAGGTCTAATGGTTTAGACCTAATTAGGGTTTAAGTTTTATTAAACCTTAGTTAGTTAAGGTTTAATGGTTTAATTAGGTCTAATGGTTTAGGCCTAATTAGGGTTTAAGTTTTATTAAACCTTAGTTAGTTAAGGCTTAATGGTTTAATTAGGTCTATGGGTTAGACCTATTTAGGGTTTGAGTTTGATTAAACCTTGGCTAGTTAAGGCTTAATGGTTTAATTAGGTCTAAGGGTTAGACCTAATTAGGGTTTAGGTTTGATTAAATCTTATGTTTAAGGAGGTTAATTAAGTTTAGTATGTCTTTAAACCTAATTAAGGGAGTTTAGTTTTGTGTTAATTAAGTTTAATATGTCCTTAAACTTAATTAAAAAGAGTTTAATTTTTATTAAACCTAATTTAGGTAAGGGTTAATTAAGTTTAGTGTGTCTTTAAACTTAATTAAAGAAGTTTAATTTTTATTAAACCTATTTTAGGTAAGGTTTAATGGGTTAATTAAGTTTATTATTGCTTTAAACTTAATTAAAGAGTTTAATTTTTATTAAACCTAGTTTAGGTAAGGTTTAATGGGTTTAAATGTCATTTTAAGCCTTAATTGAATCTAATATTGTCATTTTAGACTCAAGTGAGGTTTATTATTAGCCTATCATAGGCTAGAATCATTTTCAAACTTAGATCGTTGATGAAAATAGTTCAAATTTACAAAGGGTTATTTTAGGATTCAAAATTATTTAATTAATAAATGATTTTAACCCTAAATTTTTAAATGTCATTCAATTTTGTTTCTATGACTTAGAAATATTTTTCCTAGGGTCATTATCTGTTGCCCTATCATTCCTAGTCATTTGTATTTTTATTTTCTTAATTTTCAAATTTTTATAATTATTATTTGAAATAATTACAAAGAAACTTGAAAATTCAAGAAAAGTATCCTAGGCATGTTTTCTATCCTTAGAAAAATTATGGAAGGTCCCTAAGAACATAAAGATAAATGCCTTAAAGTTTCATATTTTTTTGATTTGTAAATAATTTTTAATAATTAAAATACTCCAGAGAGTATTTAATTAATTAAAAATTAAATACTGAGAATAAAATTATGATTTTGGTTTCATAATTTTCTCCTCTTCAAGAGCTTTCCAGAGGTATTTTTATTTTATTTTTAGGACCTCTGGTTAAAAAGATATGAATTTTTGAAGTTTAAGGGGTTAAAAAGAAATTTTTCTTTTTTTTTATTTCTGCGCCTCCAAATCCCCCCAGGGACGACGCGTGTCCTCGGCGTCGTCGAAAGAGCGGGAGGATCCCGTGCAACGGCCGAACAGCGGACACCGTGCCCGCAGATCAGCGCCGTCCATCCCAAAGGCGCGGGATCGGACGACTGAGAAAATTCGGGGTTTAATTCCGAAAATTCCGAAACCCTTAAACTTCAAATGTCAATATCTCACTCATTTCTTGACGAAATTGAGTGATTTTTTTTTAAAATGCTCATCTGGATGAGAGGTATGTATCCATACGGTGATGATATACTTTTGAGCTAGTATAGCACATGATTTATCAAAAACATGATTTATTTTGCAAAGATAAATTCCATACCTTGGCCACAAGCAAATCAAGCTAGATCAGACTTTATGGTTGTCTTCTAGGACCCCAATGGAAGATAGTTGCTACAACGAATTTGTTCCGAAGTCGAGCTTTGGGAGGAATTTGAAAGAGATGCTTAATTTGGGTTGTTTTTTAAAATTGATCAAATTGGCTCAAATGGGCTGAAACTAAGGCTTGGAATTGATCCTAAAAGATTGTGGGAGCTCTTAGGAAGAAGTTTTGTGTTGGGAGCAAGAGGGTTTGAGCAGCCTATGGACCTCCCTAAATATTTTTCTCCTCTTTGCTAGTTTCGGCCATGGGGTCCTTTTATAGCAAGGGGATGGTGTTGGCTTGGCTTATGCTGTTCTAGAGGATTACTTACCTCCTCTATTAGCTGATTGGGTGATCAATTGGCTGGAGATAGGCTTGGATGCTTCTCCCTAAGTTTATCATGATGAATTTCATCTCTTTGTCTCTTGTCCATCGGCCATTGTGGGAGGTTACTTGTGAGCTCGTTGTTTCACTTGCTAATGAGCTTACACCTCACTTCTTAGGCTTGGCAAATGGTGACACATATGCCTAGCCTTCATCATTACCATTAACCATGGTAAGGAGGGGTTTCATGTGTAGTTTTCCTCCCATTGGGTGGCTTGGGAGGTGGAGAAAATGACCTTGTGTTGGCCGGCCACTTCATGGAGAGAATGTGTTTAGAGTGAAGGAGGTGGTGACACCTCATCCCAAGCATAACCATGGATGTTAAGCCATGGGTAATGGGTCTTAAGATGGGCTTAATTAAGTGTTAAATAAGCCTTTAAGATGGTTTAGCCCAATTAAATATGAAGAGGTCGAAGATGATTTCATTTCTTCTTTAATTCCCATTTTAATTAATTATTTTATTAACTAAAATTGGTGGAAATTATTTTATTAATCAATTTATTAATTGAAAATAATTTCAAATTAATTAATCGATTATTTTTGCCATTTTTTTAATTTTATGATTTTAATTTAAATTTCATTTTAATTAATTATGTCATTTAATTAAAAATTTGAAAATTAAATCATTAATCATTTTAATTAATCAAAATAATTTTGAAATTAATTATTTGATTAATTTTGTTATTTTTATTTTATTTTTATCTATTTTAATCAAAATAAATAAGTGTTGACCAATTTTGACTTAGGTTGACCCAAGTCAACTCAAATTGATCAAATTGACTTTAAGATGTCCAATTCTTGTGATTTTGTCATTGTGGTGTTTTAAATGTGTCAGTGGGTGAAAATGTTGATTTATGGGTCAACAGGACTGGTCATTAGGTCTGGTCTGACCAATTTGACCAAAGTTGACTTTTTAGGTCAAAAGGTTGACCTATGGGTTCAACAGGGTAGGTCATTAGGTCTGGTTTGACCAATTTGACCAAAGTTGACTTTTTAGATCAAAATATTAACCTATGGGGTCAACAGGGTAGGTCATTAGGTCTGGTTTGCCCATTTTGACCAAAGTTGACTTTTTAGGTCATAGGGTTGACCTATGGGGTCAATAGTGTAGGTCATTAGGTCTGATTTGACCAATTTGACCAAAGTTGACTTTTTAGGTCATAAGGGTGACCTATGGGGTCAACAGGGTAGGTCATTAGGTCTGGTTTGATCAATTTGACCAAAGTTGACTTTTTAGGTCAAAAGGTTGACCTATGGGGTCAACAAGGTAGGTCATTAGGTCTGGTTTGACCATTTTGACCAAAGTTGACTTTTTAGATCATAGGGTTGACATATGGGGTCAACAGTGTAGGTCACTAGGTCTGGTTTGACCAATTTGACCAAAGTTAACTTTTTAGGTCATAAGGGTGACCTATGGGGTCAACAGGGTTGGTTCTCGGGTCCGGTTTGACCATTTTGACCAATGTTGACTTTTTAGGTCAAAAGGTTGACCTATGGGGTCAACAGTGTAGGTCATTAGGTATGGTTTGACCAATTTGACCAAAGTTGACTTTTTAGGTCATAGGGTTGACCTATGGGGTCAATAGGGTTGGTCCTTGAGTCTAGTTTGACCATTTTGACCAAAGTTGACTTTTTAGGTCAAAAGGTTGACCTATGGGGTCAACAGGGTTGGTCACTGGGTCTGGTTTGACCATTTTGACCAAAGTTGACTTTTTAGGTCAAAAGGGTGACCTATGGGGTCAACAGGGTTGGTCATCTGGTCTGGTTTGACCATTTTGACCAAAGTTGACTTTTTAGGTCAAAATGTTGACCTATGGGGTCAACAGGGTTGGTCACTGGGTCTGGTTTGACCAATTTGACCAATGTTGACTTTTTAGGTCATAAGGTTGATCTATGGGGTCAACAGGGTTGGTCACTGGGTCTGGTTTGACCATTTTGACTAAAGTTGACTTTTTAGGTCAAAAGGGTGACCTATGGGGTCAACAAGGTTGGTCACTGGGTTTGGTTTGACCATTTTGACCAAAGTTGACTTTTTAGGTCAAAAGGTTGACCTATGGGGTCAACAGGGTTGGTCACTGGGTCTGGTTTGACCAATTTGACCAATGTTGACTTTTTAGGTCATAAGGGTATTGACTCATTGTAAAATGAGGTCAACAGAAATGTACCAAGCATTGCATGAATCAGTGGGATACTTTTTTGGAGATATCTTTATCTTTCTTTCAAGGGAAAAAAGTTAAGTAATATTTTCTTCATTATCATATGTTTTTGTAAACACTTATCTAGTGGATTTGCTTTAATGCAATGAAGTTTTTCGTTGTGTTTTCTTTGTGCTTTGTGAGTAGTTTTTCTTACTCTTTTCTCTTGTTTAGAAATAATGCTATGAGTAGATTATGTCATTGTTTTCATTTTAATTTTCTTTTCCAATGAGTAGGATTCATGTTAGAATATGTTTTGATTATCAATGTGAAGGTTTTAACTTGAACTTCTTTTACATTACAATAATGGCCTGTTTTAGTGTTTTAATTTGTTGTAATTGCATTATGATCTGAGAGGGTGGTGCAATTCTCAACAAAGTAGAACTACATTTGATTTCATGGATGAGAACTAGTCCATGGGGTTAATTGCAAATAAATAGGGAAATAATCTTTGATGGACGCATAATCAAAGATTTTTAGATGACAGATTAAAATCACCAATTTGGTTTAGATTTTGAGAACTAAGGATAGATGCTATGCCTTCAGGTGAAGGGACAGTGGGAGCTCTAGAGTGAAGCTAGTATCCTTCTACCCTAACCTAAGATTTTTGGAGCAGACTCTGAATTAGCCAACGTTCTTTGTCGCTCTTAAAGAGGATAAATAATATGTATGCTCTTATTAAGCACATTACGACATTTAATGCAGTTGAATGAAATATTTGGGAAATATTTGTTAATGGGTGTAAATTGGTTATTTCTAGGGTGATAAACTAGATTCCTATTAATTTGACTTAAGGCTTCGTACCTTAACACCGAGATTCGGTCACATCTGTAGCATAAGCTGTGGGACACCAGGGTGACATGTTAATTAGTTTTGGGGAGAATCAAGATGTCAAGGAATCAAATTTAAGTTAACCAATGTTCTTTATGCGCTCGAAAGAGGTAAAATAAAAGATTTGGTCCTATTTTCATTGTCTATATTAAATTCTACGTATTTCATTCCTAAACATTATCTAACACATTACACAAGAACAGTAGTTTTTACACCTCAAAACCAATTCATCCATAAAGGTTATTCTTTAGATTTAATATTTTCATTTAGGAGTAGTTGTTGACCTTAGATTTAATATTTTTATTTAGGAGATTTGTTGAAAAAATCACTTAAATCGACATTTCAAACTAAGAACTGATAGTAGTAGACCAGAATTAGCCTAAGGGATTTCTTAGCTCACTTCTATGTGGGATCGATATTGTAGTTTTTAAAGAAAGCCCCATATTACTTGAAACGATACATATACTTATGTAGTACTGACCTCGACCCGTAACTATGCCTATAATTTATCCTTTATTTTATATTTCAAAGGGTAGTATGCAAAAATAAATATATAATTTTAGAAAATATTTTGCACACCAGAGGTACTACGCAAGTATACGCATCGTATCCAGTAATACAGGACTCTATTGGAGTCCTGGTTATCGATCCCACAGGGAAGATTAATTTTACAAATTAATAGATTTTCAAATTAAAAGTAATTATTATTTTTATTTCTTTTCAAAAATCAGATTTTAAGTTTTATGAAATTTCTACTAGATGTAAGTAAAGTAGCAATAAAGTAAAGGTTAATGCAAGTATAAATAAAACAACTTTCTCCTTTTCAACTAATCCAAGATTTTTTAGAAAAACTTTCATTCATGGAGAACTTGAAATTATGGTATTGCGCCAAATAGAAGCATTCATATTCTTTACCTTTGCTCGATAGTATAAAGAACATTGGCTAATCTATAGATTGGTTCAGGATGTATTATTAGTAGAATGAGTTAATCTAGACTCACACTTCTAGATGTCCAAGGGTGGCTATGGTCGGACCTACTAGTGACCTGTTTCCTTTCTATAAACCAAATTAATAGAATTTATTCTGTCACTATAAAAACTAATTAATTATACGCCCAATAAATAATATTTTCATATTTTTTTGCACTTCACCTTGAATAACGAGCACATGGCTTTCGATTACCCAAGGATTCATGTGATATCTACTAGTTAAGAACTCATCTCCGGATAGGTCTCAGAATTCTTCAACAGGTTTTAACAATTCAAATGGCCAATTTAAAAAGTAAATTAAGATCAGGTAGGAATATCATCACAATAATTTTTAAAATTAAGTTTAAGTTCTCCAACGAAATCAAATTATCTTTATTATATTTTCATGGTTGAAAGGAGAAAGAAAAGTAATTACTCAGAACACATTGAATTCACACAACAAAACATATTTATAAAACTTTGAACCAAGTTACAAATACTTATCTGAAATGTTCCTTCAAGTGATCCTTTGACTCCTACTAACTCCAATGCAAAGTACAAGACTTCAATAGCACCAACTCTTACAAACTCTCACTTACTACTCAAGGAATTGAGTAGTAACACTCAAAGTAACTAAAATAAACTCACTAAATAATTAAGAAAATTATTTGGTGGCTCTCTAGAACTATTTTCGGGCGTTGGAGAGCTCTCGTTTATGTAGAAATGTCTCCTATTTATAGAGCTTCAAAAATGATCAGGGGTTGCTTAAGGCACCTCTTCAAAATTCGTCCAAATTCAATGGAGCTTCTAGAAAGTAACTGTGGCGCCTAAGCGCCGGGATTTGGCGCCTAGGTGACCAAAGAAAAATGTATTGAGAATTTCATACCGATTTTATATTGCTTTTGATGATATTGCACTTTAAAGAAAGGTATTTTCTATGTTTTGTTGCAGGAATGAAGATTAATAAACAATGGAGCAAAAAGATGCTAAAAGGAGCGAATCTGGATCAAAAAGGACCAAAAGACATATAAATTGATCTTGCCCGCCTACGGCGAGGAATAAGCCGTCGACGGCGCATTTTTCTAGAGAATAAAAAATATATTAAAGTAGCCCATCGACGGCGAGATCAAGCCCGCCGACAGCGAGCCTTAACAGTTGACACATGTTCTAGAAACTCGCCGACGGCGCTAACGAGCCCGCCGACGGTGAGAAAGTTGGTTTAGTCCAAAATTCATCGCATGTGGATGCTTTTTGAAGAGGTGCTTAAGCAACCTTTGGAAATATTTCACCATCTTTAAAAAGAGATGAATTTAGGCTGAAAGGGAGTCCTTTTTGTGTGTCTTTTTAGTGTCTTCATTATCTCCAGAGTGTCATTAGTGTGTGTGTGTGTGTCCTAGAGAGTCAAAAAGAGTTAGTCTAATAGTGAGTAAGTGAGTGTGTTGTACAAGAAGAAAGAGTCAGAGGAACTTCAAGGAGTTGCTTAGGGAGAAAATCGAGATAAGTTGTGTTTATTATTTCGTAACTTTGATTTATATATGAAATCCAAGTTTTGTGCTATTCTTCCTATACATTCTGAGTAGTCTTCTCTGTCTTACTTTTTGTTTTGAGATTTTGTAAAATGGAAAATTGAATTAGTTGTGCCTAAAATATTTAATAAAAATTGTGATAATCTTTTTACTTAATCTTAATTTACTTTCAATCTAGCCAATTGATCTGTTAAAATATTTTGATTTAACAACTAAAGTAAAGATTACATCCAAGTTTTGGGGAGGTCAAAGTCCTTGAAAGGAGAGTTCAAATAAATAGGGAAATATTACTTATTGGGCGTAGAATTGGATGTTTTAGAGTGACAGACTAAAATCCTCAATTCGGTCCTATTGTTTGGGTGCTGAAGTGTAGATGTTAGCCCTCAGGCGAGGGGAACGTGGGAGCTCTGAAGTGAGAGCCGGTATCATACCAGCCTAGTCACAGATTCAGTAACCAAGCATAGGATTTAGTCAATGTTCTTTATGCCTGAACAAAAGGGTAAAGAATAGGAATGCTCCTATTTGGCACAATATAATTCTAAATAATTTAATTATCCATTCACTTAATTCTCTTAACAAGGGGAAGATACTTTTCTATATTTCAACTTTTCATTCAACATTAGTGGTAGAATTTAGTATAATCATTCTTAATTTACATTTACTAGATACTTATTTCATCTATAGTAATTAGTTCGTAATCTCTAAACTTCCCTGTTGGATCGATATCCAGGACTCCATTAGAGCCCTGTATTACTTGAACGATACGCATGTTTGCGTTGATAAGGGGTGACTTTGCTATTATTGAATATTTATTTTTACACTTGTTAACACTATTAAAGTTACGCATCACGCCCCGTCAAGTTTTTGGCTCCATTGTAGGGGAAGTAAAGTAATTATTAAAGTAATTAGTGCAATAATTATTAAGATAATTACTAGAGTAACGGACTATTTTAAATTACATAAGTTTTAATTTCGATTGTGTATGCGCAAATTTGGAACTAAAAATTTAATACCTTACGATTCGGAATTAGAACTTACTATTAAAAAAATTAGAAAATAGAAAAGAGAAATTATAAATTTAAATAAAATGGCGAATAATCCAATAAATGAAAATCAACCGAGACTTTTAAGAGATTACTCTAACCCTACATTAGATGAAATTCACTTAACTATCCAAAACCCTGATGTAGCGGCTAATTCATTCGAGCTTAAACCTGCAATTATCCAAATGGTACAGAATAATCAATTTAGTGGTTCACCAAACGAAGATCCTAATTTACATCTCGCTAGTTTTTTAGAACTTTGTGCTACTTTTAAATGTGATGGAGTATCTAATGATGTTGTTAGACTTAGGCTTTTTCCTTTTTCTTTAAGGGATGAGGCTAAGATGTGGTTAAATTCGTTAGCACCTGGATCTATTAGAATTTGGGGAGAATTATCACAAAAATTTCTATCCAAATAGTTTCCTCCTTCAAAAACTGTTAAGCTTAGAAATGATATAATCTCTTTTAGTCAGTTTGATGGAGTATCGATATACGAAGCTTGGGAGATATTTAAAGATCTTCTTAGGAAATGCCCACATCATGCGTTACCGTATCGGTTAATTATACAAAATTTTTATAATGGATTAGTAGGATCTCTTAGATCCATTATTGATGCTGCCGCTGGTGGTTCATTAATGTCAAAACCATTTGATGAGGCTTATTCGTTAATTGAAGAAATGACTACCAACAATTTTCAATGACCTTATGAAAGGCTAAATCCTAAAAAAATAGCTAGTATCCATGATTCTGATGCAATATCTATGTTAGTTTCTCAGATTGCTGCTATATCTAAGGAATTAAATCATTATGGAATGAATTATTCTTCTACTATAATGGAAGAAAGTTCATCTGGGCAATTTGTGGATGTTCAACCCTCTTATGAAACTTTAAATGTTATTAATAGCAGACCCAACCATCCTTATTCGAATTATTTTAACCCTGGATAGAAGAATCATCCTAATTTTAATTGGAATAACAATTCTACTAATCAACAATGGGCAAACAACTCAGCAAACCCATTAGGAAATTCATCTAATCAAGAAAATCCTAATTATAAACCTTCTTATCCACCTCGATTTAATAATAATAACTCTGAATTTAAGGAAAAGAAGTTATCTATGGAAGAATTGATATTAAATATGGGTCAACATTTGCAGAATCAAGGTAATCGCTTACAAATTCAAGGAAACCAATTACAAAATCAAGGAACTGCTATTAAAAATATTGAAACTCAACTTGGGCATATCGCTACTGCACTTAATAATAGAATTCGTGGAACTTTTCCTAGTAATGTGGAAATTAATCCTAAAGACCAAGGAAAAGAACAAATAAAAATGATACAGCTACGAAGTGGAAAATAATTAGAAACAAGAGGACAAAAAGAAGCAGAAACTGAAAAAGAGAAAGTGGAAACTGAAAAAGAAAAGGATCAGCAAGATCAATATTTAGAATATCCACTAACACCATTGAAAATTACTATAGAAAAACCACCACCACCATTTCCTCGGTGATTAAAGTAACATAAAAAGGATAAACAATTTTCTAAATTCATCGAAATCTCGAAGAAATTAACGGTGAATATGCTCTTTGTAGAAGCATTCGAACAAATGCCCAATTATGTGAAATTTATGAAAGATATTCTAAACAAGAAAAGAAAGTTCACAGATAATGAAACTAATGCACTTAGTGAAGAGTGTAGTGCAATTATTCAGAAAAAGCTTCCTGAAAAATTAAAAGATCCTGGTAGTTTCACTATACCTTGTGCTATTAGAGAAAAATTTTATGAAAAAGCTTTATGTGATTTCGGAGCCAGCACTAATCTTATGCCTCTATCAATTTTTAAAAGATTAGGATTGGGAAAAGTCTGACATACTTCTGTAACTCTTCAGTTAGCTAATCGTTCAGTGACTTATTTTAAATAAGTTATTGAAGATGTGTTAGTAAAAGTGGATAAATTTATCTTTCATTTGGAATTTATTGTTCAAGATATGGACGAAGATAATAAATACCTATAATTTTAGGGAGAACTTTCTTAGCTACTAGAAGAGTCCTGATTGATGTTCAAAAAGGAGAATTAACTATGAGAGTAAATGATCAAGAAGTAACTTTTAACATTACAAAATCAATGAAATACCGTGTCGTTGAAAATGATGATGAATGTTTTCGAATGGAAATTCTTGAACATCTGCGAAATGAACATTTTAAAGAATGTTTCGAAAATAAAAAAGAAATAGAAAATGCAAAATTATTTGAAAAAGCATAAAATGAAGAATTAGGTTATATACAAGAAATATTTGAGATGCTGGATGTTACTGAAAATGCTGAAAAGAATATAGTTCCGACGATTATAAAATCTCCTAAACTTGAGTTGAAAATTTTACCTACTCATCTGAAGTATATATTTTTGAAAAATTCTTTAACTTTACCGGTTATTATATCGGCAGAATTATACGAATTACAAGAGCAAAAACTTTTAGACACATTAAAGAAGTATAAAAAAGCATTTGGTTGAACCTTGGCTGATATTAAAGAAATTAGTCCTTCAATTTGTATGCACAAAATTATTTTAGATGATGAACATAAACCAAGTGTTGATCCCTAGAGGAGATTAAACCCAATGATGAAAGAAGTAGTCAAGAAAGAAATTTTAAAATGGTTAGACAATGGTATTATTTATCCTATTTCGGACAGTGCTTGGGTAAGCCCATATCATCACATTCCTTTCTTAGGAAAGGAAGAGTGACTGTTGAAGCTAATGAAAATAATGATTTGATACCTATCGACAAATTACTAGATGTCGTATATGTATTGACTATAGGAAATTAAATGCGGCCACCGTAAAAGATCACTTCCTTTTACCATTCCTAGACCAAATGTCGGATGGACTTTGTCGGGCACAAATACTTTTGTTTTTTAGATGGATATACCGGCTACCATCAAACTCTTATTGCTTCGAGGATCAAGAGAAAACTACATTTACTAGTCCTTATTGAACTTTTGCTTTTCGAAAAATGTCTTTTGGATTATGTAATGCACCATCAACATTCTAGTAGATGTATGATGTCTATATTTAGTAAATTAATTGATGATGGAATAGAAGTATTTATGAATGATTTCTCTGTATTTGGAACATCATTTGAAGCATGCTTAGATCATCTTGATAAAGTTTTGGATTTATGCAAAAAAATTAATTTAGTTCTAAATTGAGAGAAATGTCAATTTATGGTTGCAGGAGGAATTTTATTAGTGGCATAAAATTTTGGAAAACGGCATGGAAGTAGACCCTGCAAAAATTCAAGTTATAGCTAAATTACCACCTCCTACTACAGTGAGAGGGGTAAGAAGTTTTCTTGGACATACTGGTTTTTATAGGCGTTATATAAAAGATTTTTCAAAAATTACCAAACCTCTATGCCAACTTTTAGAAAATGACAAGAAATTTAAATTTACTAAAGAATGTTTAAATGCTTTTGAATTATTAAAGGATAAATTAATCACAAGACCTATAATAGTTTCACCTCGATTGGGAGAAACCATTTGAACTTATGTGCGTGTCGGCATATTTTTAGGTTGTGTGTTTTATTTTGAAAAGGGGGTCGCCTAACAGAAGTTGTCGGCGAATTTTTAATTTAATTTAAATAAATAATTTTGATAAGTAGTATTTGATTTTGAAAATAATTTTAAATTTGAAGGTTTTAAGATATGAGATTAAACCGATCTCACATCCCAAATAGTTTATATAAACGAGCACCGCACCACAAACCGTGTATCTATTCCTAAGGATAGACACACTACTTGACGGTGGGGCTCGATTAAATAAACTAGAAGATTTGTGACATCCGTTTGGTCTCGCGAACCAATTTTATAAGCCGACAAATTCCCCGCTTAATATGAAAGCATTAAACAGGGTTTATATTACCCGGGTTCTTTTAAAATTCCCTATAAGGGCAAGCCCCTATAGTTAATTACATCTTAAGTGATGGGAATCACCTAAGAAAACTCTCGATAATAATCAATAATTCGCTCTCAAGGATTTCAAAGTTTAAGTTTTCAAGGGATTGAATTTTGGAATTTCAATAGGGAATGGATCAAATTTGGAACATTTTGTTTTGGGAATCCAAAGGAAGAAAAGTAGGAGAAATCACGGATTCGAAGCGAACTTCGGTAATTTCCCGACTATCCTATTGTTTGGCTTGAGTTTAGGAAAGTCCTAATATTTATTTAAATCTTTTGATCTCGCCAATTTTAATTAATTAGGGCTTATATTTGTATGATAAAATCAAACAAATAGCCTCGAAGATGCGAGGGTTTATTGTCGTACGGACGACTACCTCGGAATCCTAAGACCTGGCTAGGGCTTAATTTGCAATGCAAGTGCCTAACGAAGAGTTGAGGATTTATGTTGCACTAGGCAAACTACCTCGAAGTCCTATGGCTTTGTTATTTAATTCTAGGAAAGTTTTGTTGAAGTAGACTCAGGTTTTGCTGATGTCGATGGCCGTGCTGCCCACCATGCTCCGAGCTCCTTGTTGTTGCAGAGGTTCAATTTTAGAAGTCATAAATCAGGGGATGAGAAAAGTGTTTTGGTTTAGAGAAAATCTTAATTTCCAAGTGTTTTCAATATTTTAATTAAAACAAATCTTAAAGTTGATTATAACGACACCGGTTAAGATCCCACGGTTCCATCCTTCCGGCATCATTATTTTTATCGGATTCACTTAGTCCAGTATGAATTTGCTAAACTCAATCGAATGAGTTTCACACTTTCATTTAGACCGTGGAAATCCCGTTAGCAACACGTAGGTTACATCATCCGAGGTATTCCCGATCATCCAACATGACGTTTTAATTTAGTTGTAATTGTAGTTTTGTGTTCGTTTGTGATTAAATTTTGAGTTGTTTTATATTTTGAAATGTTGTGGCGGTGAATTTTATCTTGCAATGACTTTTAATTTAGTTTTGGTTTCAGCTTTAGGGACTATCCTACTGGTGTGGGTTTTCATGCAACGAGTTGTTTATCATGCAAGAAAAGTATGTGCGATGCGATTAATGAAATTGCAATAATGTAAATTGCAAGAAAGTAAATCGCAATAAAATAAAAGCGCACTCGGAGGGTCTTCCCGTCATCCCAAGCCGCACTTAAAACACAATTAGAATATTTAAGCAAGTTCCTAGAGTAAAGCTAAGGTAAGGGTTATGGTTTTCTACCAAATTCCTAATCCTATAGCTAGTCATTTCCTATGACGTCTAGGTTCCTTGTGTTTTTGTTTGAAGACGATTTTCTTCATCAAAGAACAATTGAGTTCAATTGTTCTTATAACAGGTCTCGAACTCTGAATTGAGGCTCGCACCGAGGCTGTTTGGATGCTGTCTAAAATCTTTTTTGAAGACCTCGTCCAAGCGGTAGTCCATCCATCGTCGGTCGTATATGGATCTCATCGGAATGATGGGATCGGCTGAGATAACATCGACGGAACCTCCTTTCTGGGGTTCCTTCATGTACTCCTTCGGGATCGTTATATTCCCTTTCCGAAGGTTGTCGTTGAGCCAACTTTTGAAGGTAATGCAATCTTCTATCTTGTGCCCAAGCATCCGTGGTAGGGGCAAAAGTCGGGATCACCTTTCTTGTTGACTTCCTCTCGGTCTTTTAGGCTCCGGCAACTGGAAATCTGGAGTCTTCATCGGACTACGTGAACATTTTCGGCATCGCTTCATTCTTGAACGGATATTCTCTCGCTCGAAGCTCCATTAATGTACGTTGCGGACGAGGCGGTTGTTCATACCGTGGAGATAACCGATAGCCGGGCCGGGGTTGCCTGGTAATTCCGTTGTGGTTGCCGCGCCGTTCTGGTGGTATTTGCATCGGTTGCTTGCCTTTGTCAACCGCCGCAACGATCCCGAATTTCTTTTCAAAAGTCTTCACAGGCTTTTGCTTGTCCATCTTGTCGGCGAAACTTAATTGCTTCGCCTCTTCTTGCAAGCTTCCGGCCTTGCTTAACAACTTCTCGAAAGTCTTAATAGTGAATCCTTTGAGGAGAAGTGCTATCGGGCCATGAATGCTTTTAAGTAAGATGCCGATTGCATGTTGTTCTTGTAGTTGTGGTTCACACTTCATGCTTAAGTTCCTCCATCGAAGTATGTAATCCACCAAAGTTTGGTTCGGCCTTTGTTTCTCTACCACTAAATCACCTATAGTGATGTGGTGCCGAGCTCGGCGAATCGCTTCGATGAAGAGGTTCTCTAGTTCCGAGAACGTCTTCACCGAACCATTCGGTAATTCTCGCATACCGCCGAAGGCAATTCTCGACAGACCGCCGACGAACTCGTCGGAAGAGTAATGCATCGCTCCCGCCGGCGTTGCAACAACCGGCACGAAAGTGTGCAACATGCCGTCGGGGTTCCCGGTTCCGTCGAAGGTCTTGAACAGAGGTGGTACGAAGCCTTTCGGGTATCGGACGGCGTCAAATTCTTCCGGGTGAGGTCTACCCGTCCGAATGGATGTCCCGCTCTTCGATTGTGCTAAGGCTTCTCGCACTTCGCCGTTCCACCAAGTTCTCGATATCCTTTTCGTGGATCATACTTCGTGTTGTATCCTTTTTAGTCGATCATCCCCATCGACGGATGTAATCTCCTTTCCTCCGTCTACAATGTGAATGACTTCGGGGGTGTCTCTCTTGTGGCCGCACTCGACTCCGGAGAGTGGCCGCAGCTACGACCATCTCTTCCATCCTTTTCGCCATTCGAGCGATCGTGTCGTCTTTTTCCCGAAGCCGCCTTCTCATCGCTCTGGCTCCTCTCTTTCTGCGGCTGCAGAAGCACCTTGCGAAGCTGATGAAGCTCATGTTTCGACCATGTTGATTTCTGCATATTCGTCGTCCATGAATTCCGTTGAATCAATCTCGTCTCTGAACTTTTCTTCTCTTTCTTTCACCAATCGTCGGATATCGGTTCTCAACTTTTCCATGGCATCTTCTAGCGGGGCTTTCTGTGTGTCTTCGCGGTTGTCATGCGATAGCTGCCGGGTCCCCTTTATCGCAGTAGCACTTTCTTTAGATTCAAGTCTCCTGGCGAGACTTTCTTCTCGGGGCCGTTGTTTCAATCTCAATCGCCCAGGTAGTGGGACGCCATACCATCCTTCTAGCAGCAGAAGGTCTGCAGACCGCATGGTCCGTCCGCCAAATGTCGGAAGGTGGTATCCTCCCTAATCCGTAATCCCGAGACGACGACAGGCGGACTAGCCTTCATTCTTTTACTTGGCTTTTCCGTCATGATGGCGGGTTCTACTCGGGGCCCAAGACGGGATTTCGACCGGCACCCGCCCTATCCTTCGTAGAATCTCCGATACGGGGCAGTTTTCCTTCTTTACTAACTTTTCTACCAAAGTTTGCAGTCGAGCAAACGGCGTAGTTCTAGTCCTTTTCTTGCGGCTATCGTTGTAATATGCGGGCTGAGGTAATGCGGTAGCAATCTTGCGAACATTTTCCTCATCCTCTGCGGCGGAGAGGGGATGGAACCTACATCCTCCCAAAAGTGGTATGTATTCAGGCAGCGGTGTATATTCTGGCAGCTCTGGGATTTCCTCCAGGAAAGCAATTTCAGCAGCTCTGGCTTCTCTAGCGATCCTTCGCTTCGTTTCTTCTTCGGGTCCTCGTCCGTGATGGAATCTTCGAACCGGACCCGATTTCGAAAACGAAGGTCTTACGAGAAGATCCGTACCCTCCACGGTAACGTGTTTACCATACTCCGGATTTCTTTCCCCTTTAATTTGGCGAAGTCGGGGTAGGTGCGAAACAACTAGACCAAGTGGGTGTAGTAAGAACAATCCTCCGCATGGACAGCGAAGATTCTCTCGACGGGATCCTCTCGTAGGGAGGAAACTCTTGGGTCGACCTAAGGTCGAACTCAGCGGCGGCTTCTCGCTTCGGATACCTTGTTCGTCGCTGCAAAGAGGGAAACGTCGGTGATCTTGACATTCGTGTTTTCAAATCCTTGTCCAAATCGGATGATCCCATTGTCGGGCAGCTCATCCTTATAGTCAGCGAAGTCCAGTTCGTTGGTGAAGGAGAAAATCAGCTTTGGGGCTTCCAGTTCTGCAGGGTAGATTCTGGTTGTCAGTCCCAAGTTATGCTTCTTTTCTTTAGGACGAAAAGAAAGGAATTGAAAAAGAGTCCGAACTCATTCTTGTTCATGTATTTATAAGAAGGAATCATTTGTTAAAAGAATCATTTATTAGAGGGTTCGTTTATTTAGAACGGAATGTTCAAAGGTGTAGAGAGGGTAAGGAATCCGATTCAGAGTTGGAAAGGAAAAGGTCTTATGCAAGACTTCTCGACTCGAAGGATCACTCCTAAACTAACACCTATCGGGGTCCACCCCACCTCAAAAATGAGGTAAAAGGATCTCGAAACCTCTCTCGTTTATGGGTGTCTAAACAGTGGCTCCTAAATCCGAGAGAATGTTGGCTATACTTGTCCAAGGTAGAAATGAACATAGTATTCCAACGGAAAGAAGGGTAGTTTGACCCATTAAGGACATGGATACACTATTTGGTGGCTCTCTAGAACTATTTTCGGGCGTTGGAGAGCTCTCGTTTATGTAGAAATGTCTCCTATTTATAGAGCTTCAAAAATGATCAGGGGTTGCTTAAGGCACCTCTTCAAAATTCGTCCAAATTCAATGGAGCTTCTAGAAAGTAATCGTGGCGCCTAAGCGCCGGGATTTGGCGCCTAGGTGACCAAAGAAAAATGTATTGAGAATTTCATACCGATTTTATATTGCTTTTGATGATATTGCACTTTAAAGAAAGGTATTTTCTATGTTTTGTTGCAGGAATGAAGATTAATAAACAATGGAGCAAAAAGATGCTAAAAGGAGCGAATCTGGATCAAAAAGGACCAAAAGACATATAAATTGATCTTGCCCGCCTACGGCGAGGAATAGGCCGTCGACGGCGCATTTTTCTAGAGAATAAAAAATATATTAAAGTAGCCCATCGACGGCGAGATCAAGCCCGCCGACAGCGAGCCTTAACAGTTGACACATGTTCTAGAAACTCGCCGACGGCGCTAACGAGCCCGCCGACGGTGAGAAAGTTGGTTTAGTCTAAAATTCATCGCATGTGGATGCTTTTTGAAGAGGTGCTTAAGCAACCTTTGGAAATATTTCGCCATCTTTAAAAAGAGATGAATTTAGGCTGAAAGGGAGTCCTTTTTGTGTGTCTTTTTAGTGTCTTCATTATCTCCCGCAGTGTCATTAGTGTGTGTGTGTGTGTCCTAGAGAGTCAAAAAGAGTTAGTCTAATAGTGAGTAAGTGAGTGTGTTGTACAAGAAGAAAGAGTCAGAGGAACTTCAAGGAGTTGCTTAGGGAGAAAATCGAGATAAGTTGTGTTTATTATTTCGTAACTTTGATTTATATATGAAATCCAAGTTTTGTGCTATTCTTCCTATACATTCTGAGTAGTCTTCTCTGTCTTACTTTTTGTTTTGAGATTTTGTAAAATGGAAAATTGAATTAGTTGTGCCTAAAATATTTAATAAAAATTGTGATAATCTTTTTACTTAATCTTAATTTACTTTCAATCTAGCCAATTGATCTGTTAAAATATTTTGATTTAACAACTAAAGTAAAGATTACATCCAAGTTTTGGGGAGGTCAAAGTCCTTGAAAGGAGAGTTCAAATAAATAGGGAAATATTACTTATTGGGCGTAGAATTGGATGTTTTAGAGTGACAGACTAAAATCCTCAATTCGGTCCTATTGTTTGGGTGTCGAAGTGTAGATGTTAGCCCTCGAGCGAGGGGAACGTGGGAGCTCGAAGTGAGAGCCGGTATCATACCAGCCTAGTCACAGATTCAGTAACCAAGCATAGGATTTAGTCAATGTTCTTTATGCCTGAACAAAAGGGTAAAGAATAGGAATGCTCCTATTTGGCACAATATAATTCTAAATAATTTAATTATCCATTCACTTAATTCTCTTAACAAGGGGGAAGATACTTTTCTATATTTCAACTTTTCATTCAACATTAGTGGTAGAATTTAGTATAATCATTCTTAATTTACATTTACTAGATACTTATTTCATCTATAGTAATTAGTTCGTAATCTCTAAACTTCCCTGTTGGATCGATATCCAGGACTCCATTAGAGCCCTGTATTACTTGAACGATACGCATGTTTGCGTTGATAAGGGGTGACTTTGCTATTATTGAATATTTATTTTTACACTTGTTAACACTATTAAAGTTACGCATCACGCCCCGTCAAGTTTTTGGCTCCATTGTCGGGGAAGTAAAGTAATTATTAAAGTAATTAGTGCAATAATTATTAAGATAATTACTAGAGTAACGGACTATTTTAAATTACATAAGTTTTAATTTCGATTGTGTATGCGCAAATTTGGAACTAAAAATTTAATACCTTACGATTCGGAATTAGAACTTACTATTAAAAAAATTAGAAAATAGAAAAGAGAAATTATAAATTTAAATAAAATGGCGAATAATCCAATAAATGAAAATCAACCGAGACTTTTAAGAGATTACTCTAACCCTACATTAGATGAAATTCACTTAACTATCCAAAACCCTGATGTAGCGGCTAATTCATTTGAGCTTAAACCTGCAATTATCCAAATGGTACAGAATAATCAATTTAGTGGTTCACCAAACGAAGATCCTAATTTACATCTCGCTAGTTTTTTAGAACTTTCGTGCTACTTTTAAATGTGATGGAGTATCTAATGATGTTGTTAGACTTAGGCTTTTTCCTTTTTCTTTAAGGGATGAGGCTAAGATGTGGTTAAATTCGTTAGCACCTGGATCTATTAGAATTTGGGGAGAATTATCACAAAAATTTCTATCCAAATAGTTTCCTCCTTCAAAAACTGTTAAGCTTAGAAATGATATAATCTCTTTTAGTCAGTTTGATGGAGTATCGATATACGAAGCTTGGGAGATATTTAAAGATCTTCTTAGGAAATGCCCACATCATGCGTTACCAGATTGGTTAATTATACAAAATTTTTATAATGGATTAGTAGGATCTCTTAGATCCATTATTGATGCTGTCGCTGGTGGTTCATTAATGTCAAAACCATTTGATGAGGCTTATTCGTTAATTGAAGAAATGACTACCAACAATTTTCAATGACCTTATGAAAGGCTAAATCCTAAAAAAATAGCTAGTATCCATGATTCTGATGCAATATCTATGTTAGTTTCTCAGATTGCTGCTATATCTAAGGAATTAAATCATTATGGAATGAATTATTCTTCTACTATAATGGAAGAAAGTTCATTCAGGCAATTTGTGGATGTTCAACCCTCTTATGAAACTTTAAATGTTATTAATAGCAGACCCAACCATCCTTATTCGAATTATTTTAACCCTGGATAGAAGAATCATCCTAATTTTAATTGGAATAACAATTCTACTAATCAACAATGGGCAAACAACTCAGTAAACCCATTAGGAAATTCATCTAATCAAGAAAATCCTAATTATAAACCTTCTTATCCACCTCGATTTAATAATAATAACTCTGAATTTAAGGAAAAGAAGTTATCTATGGAAGAATTGATATTAAATATGGGTCAACATTTGCAGAATCAAGGTAATCAGTTACAAATTCAAGGAAACCAATTACAAAATCAAGGAACTGCTATTAAAAATATTGAAACTCAACTTGGGCATATCGCTACTGCACTTAATAATAGAATTCGTGGAACTTTTCCTAGTAATGTGGAAATTAATCCTAAAGACCAAGGAAAAGAACAAATAAAAGTGATACAGCTACGAAGTGGAAAATAATTAGAAACAAGAGGACAAAAAGAAGCAGAAACTGAAAAAGAGAAAGTGGAAACTGAAAAAGAAAAGGATCAGCAAGATCAATATTTAGAATATCCACTAACACCATTGAAAATTACTATAGAAAAACCACCACCACCATTTCCTCAGTGATTAAAGTAACATAAAAAGGATAAACAATTTTCTAAATTCATTGAAATCTTGAAGAAATTAACGGTGAATATGCCCTTTGTAGAAGCATTTGAACAAATGCCCAATTATGTGAAATTTATGAAAGATATTCTAAACAAGAAAAGAAAGTTCACAGATAATGAAACTAATGCACTTAGTGAAGAGTGTAGTGCAATTATTCAGAAAAAGCTTCCTGAGAAATTAAAAGATCCTGGTAGTTTCACTATACCTTGTGCTATTAGAGAAAAATTTTATGAAAAAGCTTTATGTGATTTCGGAGCCAGCACTAATCTTATGCCTCTATCAATTTTTAAAAGATTAGGATTGGGAAAAGTCTGACATACTTCTGTAACTCTTCAGTTAGCTAATCGTTCAGTGACTTATTCTAAATAAGTTATCGAAGATGTGTTAGTAAAAGTGGATAAATTTATCTTTCATTTGGAATTTATTGTTCAAGATATGGACGAAGATAATAAATACCTATAATTTTAGGGAGACCTTTCTTAGCTACTAGAAGAGTCCTGATTGATGTTCAAAAAGGAGAATTAACTATGAGAGTAAATGATCAAGAAGTAACTTTTAACATTACAAAATCAATGAAATACCGTGCTGTTGAAAATGATGATGAATGTTTTCGAATGGAAATTCTTGAACATCTGCGAAATGAACATTTTAAAGAATGTTTCGAAAATAAAAAAGAAATAGAAAATGCAAAATTATTTGAAAAAGCATAAAATGAAGAATTAGGTTATATACAAGAAAGATTTGAGATGTTGGATGTTACTGAAAATGCTGAAAAGAATATAGTTCCGTCGATTATAAAATCTCCTAAACTTGAGTTGAAAATTTTACCTACTCATCTGAAGTATATATTTTTGAAAAATTCTTTAACTTTACCGGTTATTATATCGGCAGAATTATACGAATTACAAGAGCAAAAACTTTTAGACACATTAAAGAAGTATAAAAAGCATTTGGTTGAACCTTGGATGATATTAAAGAAATTAGTCCTTCAATTTGTATGCACAGAATTATTTTAGATGATGAACATAAACCAAGAGTTGATCCCTAGAGGAGATTAAACCCAATGATGAAAGCAGTAGTCAAGAAAGAAATTTTAAAATGGTTAGACAATGGTATTATTTATCCTATTTCGGACAGTGCTTGGGTAAGCCCATATCATCACATTCCTTTCTTAGGAAAGGAAGAGTGACTGTTGAAGCTAATGAAAATAATGATTTGATACCTATCAGACAAATTACTAGATGTCGTATATGTATTGACTATAGGAAATTAAATGCGGCCACCAGAAAAGATCACTTCCTTTTACCATTCCTAGACCAAATGTTGGATAGACTTGCTGGGCACAAATACTTTTGTTTTTTAGATGGATATACCGGCTACCATCAAACTCTTATTGCTTCTGAGGATCAAGAGAAAACTACATTTACTAGTCCTTATTGAACTTTTGCTTTTCGAAAAATGTCTTTTGGATTATGTAATGCACCATCAACATTCTAGAGATGTATGATGTCTATATTTAGTAAATTAATTGATGATGGAATAGAAGTATTTATGGATGATTTCTCTGTATTTGGAACATCATTTGAAGCATGCTTAGATCATCTTGATAAAGTTTTGGATTTATGCGAAAAAATTAATTTAGTTCTAAATTGAGAGAAATGTCAATTTATGGTTGCAGGAGGAATTTTATTAGGGCATAAAATTTTGGAAAACGGCATGGAAGTAGACCCTACAAAAATTCAAGTTATAGCTAAATTACCACCTCCTACTACAGTGAGAGGGGTAAGAAGTTTTCTTGGACATGCTGGTTTTTATAGGCGTTATATAAAAGATTTTTCAAAAATTACCAAACCTCTATGCCAACTTTTAGAAAATGACAAGAAATTTAAATTTACTAAAGAATGTTTAAATGCTTTTGAATTATTAAAGGATAAATTAATCACAGCACCTATAATAGTTTCACCTGATTGGGAGAAACCATTTGAACTTATGTGCGTGTCGGCATATTTTTAGGTTGTGTGTTTTATTTTGAAAAGGGGGTCGCCTAACAAAAGTTGTCGGCGAATTTTTAATTTAATTTAACTAAATAATTTTGAAAAGTAGTATTTTATTTTGAAAATAATTTTAAATTTGAAGATTTTAAGATATGAGATTAAACCGATCTCGCATCCCAAATAGTTTATATAAACGAGCACCGCACCACAAACCGTGTATCTATCCCTAAGGATAGTACACACTGCTCGACGGTGGGGCTCGATTAAATAAATTAGAAGATTTGTGACATCCGTTTGGTCCGCGAACCAATTTTATAAGCCGACAAATTCCCATGCTTAATATGAAAGCATTAAACAGGGTTTATATTACCCAGGTTCTTTTAAAATTCCCTATAAGGGCAAGCCCTATAGTTAATTACATCTTAAGTGATGGGAATCACCTAAGAAAACTCTCGATAATAATCAATAATTCCGCTCTCAAGGATTTCAAAGTTTAAGTTTTCAAGGATTGAATTTTGGAATTTCAATAGGGAATGGATCAAATTTGGAACATTTTATTTTGGGAATCCAAAGGAAGAAAAGTAGGAGAAATCACGGATTCGAAGCGAACTTCGGTAATTTCCCGACTATCCTATTGTTTGGCTTGAGTTTAGGAAAGTCCTAATATTTATTTAAATGTTTTGATCTTGCCAATTTTAATTAATTAGGGCTTATATTTGTATGATAAAATCAAACAAATAGCCTCGAAGATGTGAGGGTTTATTGTCGTACCGAACGACTACCTCGGAATCCTAAGACCGGTTAGGGCTTAATTTGCAATGCAAGTGCCTAACGAAGAGTTGAGGATTTATGTTGCACTAGGAAAACTACCTCGAAGTCCTATGGCTTTGTTATTTAATTCTAGGAAAGTTTTCTTGAAGTAGACTCGAGTTTTCGCGATGACGATGGCCGTGCCGCCCACCATGCTCCGAGCTCCTTGTTGTTGCAGAGGTTCAATTTTAGAAGTCATAAATCGTGGATGAGAAAAGTGTTTTGGTTTAGAGAAAATCTTAATTTCCAAGTGTTTTCAATATTTTAATTAAAACAAATCTTAAAGTTGATTATAACGACACCGGTTAAGATCCCACGGTTCCATCCTTCCGGCATCATTATTTTTATCGGATTCACTTAGATCCGGATGAATTTGCTAAACTCAACTGAATGAGTTCCACACTTTCATTTAGACCGTGGGAAATCTCGTTAGCAACACGTAGGTTACATCATCCGAGGTATTCCCGATCATCCAACAGGACGTTTTAATTTAGTTGTAATTGTAGTTTTGTGTTCTGTTTGTGATTAAATTTTGAGTTGTTTTATATTTTGAAATGTTGTGGCGGTGAATTTTATCTTGCAATGACTTTTAATTTAGTTTTGGTTTCAGTTTTAGTGACTATCCTACAGGTGTGGGTTTTCATGCAACAGTTGTTTATCATGCAAGAAAAGTAAGTGCGATGCGATTAATGAAATTGCAATAATGTAAATTGCAAGAAAGTAAATTGCAATAAAATAAAAGCGCACCTGGAGGGTCTTCCCGTCATCCCAAGCTGCACTTAAAACACAATTAGAATATTTAAGCAAGTTCCTAGGTAAAGCTAAGGTAAGGGTTATGGTTTTCTACCAAATTCCTAATCCTATAGCTAGTCATTTCCTATGACGTCTAGGTTCCTTGTGTTTTTGTTTGAAGACGATTTTCTTCATCAAAGAACAATTGAGTTCAATTGTTCTTATAAATATCCTATCATATTGAGGAAGTGCTTAAGAAGAATCTTAAACATCTTTTCAATATTTCTAGGATTATTTTAAGTCCAAATGAATTCAATTACACAAATGAATTAATCGTCCGAGGTTTAGTTAAGTTTTGTTATTATCTTACTCAGTGAACTAGGATATTTGAATATCCTATAAGTGAAGTAACATTTCATTTCATATCCTGTTTAGGAGTTATGATAACTAAAGCTTTCGAGGGTAAATTAGTATTCAAAAGTGTTCAAGTTATTTTAGATTTATTTTGAATTCTTTATGTCTTTGGTGATGTTATATTTAATTCAACTTAATTTAATTTAATTTAATTTAATCTTTAATTTAATTTAATTCAATTTAATTTAATTCAATTTAATTCAATTTAGTTTGATTTGATGTTACATTAAATTAATTTGATTTGATTTAATTTTAATTTAATTTGATTTAATTTAATTTAATTTAATTTAATTTAATTTTAATTCATTTAATTTAATTTTTAATTTGGTTTAACTTAATTTAATTTGGTTTTATTAATTTAATTTAATTTAATTTAATTCATTTAATTTACTTTAATTTGTTTATTTAATTTAATTTAATTTAATTCAACTTTTAATTTTAATTTAATTTAATTTAATTTAATCCAATTTAATTTACTTAATTTAATTTAATTTTTAATTTTAATTGAAATTTTTAAAAGAGTTTAATAATTTAATTTTAGTTTAATGATCAAGTCTTTTAATATTTTGAATTTGAGTTATCATTTTAATTAAGAATTGAATATTAATGAGATAATTAATTTAGGGATTTTTAAATTAAAGAATAAATCTCTTCCTAATAATATCCCTATTTTAATAATTCCAATTTTATTATTCTTCCAAATTTAATCAATTATTTAATTAAGGTTTAATTATTTTAAATTACTTAATGGGTTTCTACCCTTTGATTATTTAAATTTCAATCATCCAAATCAGATTAGGATCAAATGTTTTACTTATTAATTTTTTTATTAAACCTAAAGTTTTAATTAAGGGTTAAAATTTTAATTACCATTTTGCCCTTTAAGCTTAATAATTTCATAACTCACTAAATTGAACTCAAATGAACTTGAAATTTTTATATGACTTCACTCATATGTCAATAAAGACATGAGAGGAGAAAATGTGATTTTTCTGTATTTAATTTATTTATATAATTATTTTTGGTGGAAAATAGAGATTTCCAAGGAAAATTTAATAACATGACCAAGAGAAAGTTTCTGTTCTTAAGAAAATTAGGGGACATTCCTAATGACCAGAGGACCACTTGGACCAATTTTGGTGATTTTTTGAATTATATTATTTTTATTATAATTATTTTAAGTTTTGAAATGTTAATTAATTTAAAAATAAAATAAATGTTGAAAAATGAATTTTATATTTTTCAAAAATCTATCTGATATCAAGGAAATTAGAGAATTAAAGTTTACAATTTTCTGATTTTTCTATGATTTATTATAATTATTTTAGTGAAAATGCTAGAAAATATATTTTTTTAATTTTAAAATTACCCTAGAGCTTTAAATTTAATATCTCACTAAATAGACCTAAGAAAAATATGGGGTTTGTTTCTAAGTGATTAAAATTCAAAATGTGACATTTTAGTGAATTTTATTATTTTTGTGATTTTTATTATTTTTTAATTATTAAAAATATTAAAATAATATTAAAAATCAACTTTTTTAGAAAATTGAAATTTTAATTTTCTTAAATTCCCCTGATATCAGAGAGGCTCCAAAACCAATTTGGTGAATTTTTAAAAAGTATTTTGAAAGTTATGAATTTTTAAAGGTTAAATTGACTAAGTGGCTTAATCAACCCATTTAGCAGGGCTAACCAAGTCCAATTGACCTCAAATTTTTATGGTGGGTTCCTCTGATCCTAAAGGTCAGTGGAGAATTGATTTCAAGTCAATTTGATGTATGGTTAGCTCTAATTAATTAGAGATCCATTTTGGGTGTTTAAGCCAATTAGGGTTGTTTTAAATGAACTAACTCAAAACCTATTTTTCCTAGGGTCCTCTGGTCATAAGGAACATCACCAAATTTTCCTAGAATTTATTTCACAACATGCTATTTATTGGAATTAAAATACTCAAAACAGTGACATGAATTTGAAAAATCAATAACTCTTCATAGGGATGGCCTCTGACTTTGAAAAATTCACGGAATGTTCCCAAATTCAGAGGCTTCAAAAGCCCTATGGTCTCATGCCATGGTGAATTGTATACATGCATGGAGAATTAAAAATATACAGTGGGTAAATAAATTATTAAAAATAAAATACTTGATGAAATTAAATGATTTCTTTCCCACATTATTCTCCTCTGTTCACTGAGCAAGAGGGTATTTTTATTTTATTTTTCTGATTTTTCTACACAAAGTTATGAATTTTTGAAGTTTAGGGAATTAAATAAATCAGAAAAATCCCTAATTTTCTATTTATCCACGCGGCGTCGCGTCAACCTCGGCAGCTCCGAACGCACACGCGTCGCGCTCCCATTCGACGCCGCCATCAGAGTCAGCAGCCCGGTGTCGGCATATTTTTAATTTTGTGTTTTATTTTGAAAAGTGGTCGCCTAACAGAAGTTATCGGCGAATTTTTAATTTAGTTTAAATAAATAAATTGAAAAGTAGTATTTGATTTTGAAAATAATTTTAAGTTTGAAAAATTTTAAGATATGAAATCAAACTGATCTCACATCCCAAATAGTTTATATAAACGAATACCACACCACAAACCGTGTATCTATCCCTAAGGATAGACACACTGCTTGATGGTGGGGCTCGATTAAATAAACTAGAAGATTTGTGACATCCGTTTGGTCTGTGAACCAATTTTATAAGCCGACAAGTTCCCTCGCTTAATATGAAAGTATCGAAACGAGGTTTATATTACTCGGGTTCTTTAAAATTCCCTATAAGGGCAAGCCCCTATAGTTAATTACATCTTAAGTGACGGGAATCACCTAAGAAAACTCTCGATAATAATCAGTAGTTCTGCTCTCAAGAATTTCAAAGTTTAAGGTTTTCAAAGATTGAATTTTGGAATTTCAATAGGGAATGGATCAAATTTTGGAACATTTTGTTTTGTGAATCCAAAGGAAGAAAGGTAGGAGAAATCACTGATTCGAAATGAACTTCGGTAATTTCCCGACTATCCTATCGTTTGGCTTGAGTTTAGGAAAGTCCTAATACTTATTTAGTATTTCAATCTTGCCAATTTTAATTTAATTAGGACTTATATTTGTATGATAAAATCAAACAAATAGCCTAGAAGATGTGAGGGTTTATTGTCGTATCGGACGACTACCTCGAAATCCTAAGACCGGTTAGGGCTTAATTTGCAATGCAAATGCCTAACGAAAAGGTTGAGGATTTATGTTGCACTAGGCAAACTACCTCGAAGTCCTATGGCTTGGTTATTTAATTCTAGGAAAGTTTTGTCGAAGTAGGTTCAAGTTTTCTTGACGACGATGGCCGTGCTTGCCCACCATGCTCCAAGTTCCTTGTTGTTGCGGAGGTTTAGTTTTAGAAACCATAAATCAGGGGATGAGAAAAGTATTTTGGTTTAGAGAAATCTTAATTTTCCAAGTGTTTTTTACGTTTTAATTAAAACAAATCTTAAAGTTGATTATAACGACACCGGTTAAGATCCCACGGTTCCATCCTTCCGGCATCATTATTTTTATCGGATTCACTTAGTCCAGATGAATTTGCTAAACTCAACTGAATGAGTTCCACACTTTCATTTAGACCGTGGGAAATCCCGTTAGCAACACGTAGGTTACATCATCCGAGGTATTCCCGATCATCCAACAGGACGTTTTAGTTTAGTTGCAATTGTAGTTTTGTGTTCTGTTTGTGATTAAATTTTGAGTTGTTTTATATTTTGAAATGTTGTGGCGGTGAATTTTATCTTGCAATGACTTTTAACTTAGTTTTGGTTTCGGCTTTAGGGACTATCCTAAAGGTGTGGGTTTTCATGCAACTGTTGTTTTATCATGCAAGAAAAGTAAAGTGCATTTGCAATAAAGTAAATTGCAAGAAAGTAAATTGCAAGAAAGTAAATTGCAAGAAAGTAAATTGCAATAAAATAAAAGCGTACCTGGAGGGTCTTCCCGTCATCCCAAGCCGCACTTAAAACACAATTAGAATATTTAAGCAAGTCCCTAGGTAAAGCTAAGGGAAAGGTTATGGTTTTCTACCAAATTCCTAATCCTATAGCTAGTCAACTCTTATGACGTCTAGGTTCTTTGTGTTTTTGTTTGAGGACGATTTTCTTCATCAAAGAACAATTAAGTCCAATTGTTCTTATAAATATCCTATCATATTGAGGAAGTGCTTAAGAAGAATCTTAAACATCTTTTTAATATTTCTAGGATTGTTTTAAGTCCAAATGAATTTAATTATATAAATGAATCGATCGTCCGAGGTTTTCAAGTCTTGTTAACTTGCTCAGTGAACTAGGACATTTGAATATCCTATGAGTGAGATAACACTTCATTTGATGTTCCATTTAGGAGTTATAATAATCAAAGCTTTCAAGGGTAAATTAGTATTCAAATGATTTGATTTAAGTTAAGGGTTTAAATTTGGAATAGTGTTCAAGTTATTTTACATTTATTTTGAATTCTTTATGTCTTAGGTGATGTTATATTTAATTCAACTTAATTTAATTGAGTTTTAATTTAACTTAATTTAATTTAATTTGATTTGATGTTTAATTAATTTGATTTGATTTAATTTAATTTAATTATTTAATTTAATTTAAATTAATTTAATTGAATTTAATTTAATTGTTTAATTTAATTTAATTATTTAATTTAATTTAACTTAATTATTTAATTTAATTTAATTTAATTGTTTAATTTAATTTAATTTAATTATTAAATTTAATTTAAGTTAATTTAATTTTAATTTAATTTTAATTTAATTTAATTTAATTTAATTTAATTTAATTTAATTGATTTAATTTAATCCAATTTAATTTACTTAATTTAATTTAATTTTTAATTTAGTTTTATCTTTAATTTTAATTGAAATTTTTGAAAGAGTTTAATAATTTAATTTTAGTTTAATGATTAAGTCTTTTAATATTTTAAATTTGAGTTATCATTTTAATTAGAAATTGAGTATTAATGAGATGATTAATTTTGGGATTTTTAAATTAAAGAATAAATCTCTTCCTAATAAATATCCCTTATTTTAATGATTCCAATTTTATTATTCTTCCAAATTTAATCCATTATTTAATTAAAGTTTAATCATTTTAAAATTATTTAATGGGTTTCTACCCTTTAATTATTTAAATTTCAATCATCCAAATCAGATTAAGATCAAATATTTTACTTGTTAATTTTTATTAAACCTAAAGTTTTAATTAAGGGTTGAAAGTTTAATTACCATTTTACCCTTTAAGCTTAATAATTTCATAACTCACTAAATTAAACTTAAATGAATTTGAAATTTTTATGTAACTTCACTCATATGTCAATAAAGACATGAGAGGAGAAAATGTGATTTTTCTGTATTTAATTTATTTATATAATTATTTTTGGTGGAAAATAGAGATTTTCAAGGAAAATTTGATAACATGACCAAAGGAAAGTTTCTATCCTTAAGAAAATTAGGGGACATTCCTAATGACCAGAGAGGCACTTGGACCAATTTTGGTGATTTTTTGAATTATATTATTTTTATTATAATTATTTTGAGTTTTGGAGTGTTAATTAATTTAAAAATAAAATAAATGTTGAAAAATGGGTTTTATATTTTTCAAAAATCTCTCTGATATCAAGGAAACCAGAGAATCAAATTTTGCAATTTTCTGATTTTTCTATGATTTATAATAATTATTTTAGTGAAAATGCTAGAAAATACATTTTTTTAATTTTAAAATTACCCTAGGGCTTTAAAATTCAATATCTCACTAAATAGACCTAGGAAAAATGTGGGATTTGCTCCTAAGTGATTAAAATTCAAAATGTGACATTTTGGTGAATTTTATTATTTTTGTGATTTTTATTATTTTTTAATTATTAAAAATATTAAAATATTATTAAAAATCAACTTTTTTAGAAAATTGAAATTTTAATTTTCTTAGGTTCCCCTGATATCAGAGAGGCTCCAAAACCAATTTGGTGAATTTTTGAAAAGTATTTTAAAAGTTATGAATTTTTAAAGTTTAAAATGGCTAAGTGACTTAATCAACCCAATTAGTGGGGCTAACCAAGTCCAATTGACCTCAAATTTTTATGGTGGGTTCCTCTGATCCTAAAGGTCAGTGGAGAATTGATTTCAAGTCAATTTGATGCCTGGTTAACTCTAATTAATTAAAGACCTATTTTGGGTGTTTAAGCCAATTAGGGTCGTTTTAAATGAACTAAGTCAAAACCTATTTTTCCTAGGGTTCTCTGGTCATAAGGAACATCACCAAATTTTCCTAGAATTTATTTCACAACATGCTATTTACTGGAATTAAAATACTCAAAACAGTGACCCGAACTTGAAAAATCAAGAACTCCTCATAGGGATGGCCTCCGACTTTGGAAAATTCAGGGAATGTTCCCAAATTCGGAGGCTTCAAAAGCCCTATGGTCTCATGCCATGGTGAATTGTATGCATGCATGGAGAATTAAAACAATGCAGAGAGTAAATAAATTATAAAAAATAAAATACTTGATGAAATTAAATGATTTCTTTTCCACATTATTCTCCTCTCGTTCACCGAGCAAGAGGGTATTTTTATTTTATTTTTGTGATTTTTCTACACAAAGATATGGATTTTTGAAGTTTAGGGAATTAAATAAATCAGAAAATACCCTATTTATCTACTTATCCACGCGGCGCCGCCGAAACATCGGCAGCCTCCGAAGGGGTACGTGTCGCGCCGTGATTGGGCGCCGCCATCCGAGTCGGCAGCCCGGGCCCCGCGGTTCTCGCACCGTTTCCCGGCCCGACGCCATCTGAGCCGTTCGTCCGCGCGTGTATTGAATGGACGGCATCCGTTCATCGTCCCCAAGTGTTCTCACCCGAGAGCCGTCCACACTAAATCCCTAAGATCTCACTCGATTCTCAATGGATTTTTACGTTCTTATACTCTATGGATTCGTCTCGAAGAGACGAACACATCTATACGGCTAACATGCATCGAAACTAAGGCATTTAAAATAGAGAATCTTCGAAGCTCGGGATGAAGAGTTAGCTCATACCTTGGCTCGAGAAGTGTGGCTTCAATCCGAGAGTTGTTGCACCTTCGATCGGGTCCTAGCAAGCTCCGGATGAAGTCTCCCGGTCCAGTGAATTGTCCGGATATGATTTCGACCAAGCCCGATCACAAAGCTTGGAGGCCGGAGCAACCGGGTGGCCTCGGAGATGGGGCTTTTGATGGTGGACACCTTCCCTCGGTCCAGTGAAGGTGTAGAGCCAATCAATTTGAGAATTGGCTCACCGTGGAGAAGTGTCCCGGTTTTGGGTGGAATTTCAACTCCGAAATCGAGCTTCGGAGGAGAAATGGCAGGGAATTTCACTCGGGATCAAGTGCTCTAAGGATGGAGAAGGGTCCGGAACAATTTTGGCGAGTTTTGGCAAGGTTTGTGCTTCTCTTCTCTCATGGCCGAGAGGGGTGAAGTTTAAATAGAGAGTGGTCGGAGGCCTCCCATGGGGAGTTAGGGCTCTGGGATCGAGCTGCTCCAGTGAGGAGAAGATCAGCCATGGTGACCACTAGGGATGGGGCGGCTCAGCAAGTGAGAATTTCAATGTTGGCTCACATGTGAGCTCTCGGCCATGGTGTTTTCCGGCTGGCCCGGTGGCCGGCCGGCCGGCAATGGTCACCATCTTGGTCAGGTGGGTCGTGCTGGAGGCTTGTGCAATCAATCGGCAATTGCCATGTGTAAAGGAGTTGGATTGAAGTGGAATGGGGGATGAGCCTATTTTGGGTCCAAATGGGCCAACTCACCTTTGGGCTTGGTTCACCTCCCCATGGCCTCGATTTTGGGCTGAGAGGATCAGTTGGGTCAGCCAAGAGAGAGTGGTGTGGTCTCTATCCATGATGAGGTGGCTAAACATGGTTTAGTGTGCGACATGCTTAAGGTAAAAAGGCTTAATGAAAGATTAGGAAAGGAGCCCCTCCTTTTACCATTAATGGCATGGTCACATGTCAAGCCTCCCATGGCTTCATGTGGCTTGTCAATGGCTTGCATGGCTTGTCTTTGGCTTGGGGAAAGTCGAGTCAATTTCATAAAAATGGGTTTTAAGAAATTTTTGGTAATTTGATGAGAATTTGGATGAAGCTTCATTTGGAATAATTTAATGATGATTTTAGGACTTAGGTAATGGATTTAATTAAATGGATGACAAATGGAGATGTCATGTGGGCTTTAGGGTAGATTTGGGCTTTTGAATTTTGAAGGAAATGGGCTTTTAGAAGGGTTTAAGGGAAGTGGGCTTTTAAGTTTATGAATGTGTTCATGGATGAAAATTTTTGTAAAAGGTTGGGCCAAATAATTGTTGGGTTTAGCTCATGGATGTGTCATGAGTAACTTGAAGCAAATTTGGGGTAGTTTGGGCTTGAATTGGGTTGGATTTGGATTCTTTTGGTGAATGGGCCAATATAGGTCCAAATGGGCCAAGTTGGGCCAATGTTTGGCTAGGGTTGAAATTGATGTAAAATAAATGTTGAGAAATGTTTATAGGAGTGTTTCAAAGAGGTTTCAGCTTTGGTTAGGTTTTGATTTTGGGGTTTGGGTTCATTTGGGTTAGGTTTGGGCTTAGGTCAAAAAAATGGGCCTTAAGGTCAAAAGTGGATTTGGATCCAAATGTCAATCAAATTGGACTTGGATTTGGTCTAGATTGGTATTGGGGATGTTGAATTGAAGTTTAGAATTGAATTGGACCAAAATTGGGGTCAATTGGGTAGGTTTGGTTTGACATCGGGTTCACTTAGGGTTAAAATGGGTCAATTTGGGGGTTTTGACAAAAGTAGGGTAAATTGACAAAATTGGCCCATGGTGTAGTTGGACAAAATGAAATTGGGAATATTTAGGATTTTCTGGAATTTTCTGGGAATTTTCTGAATTTTTGGATTTTTAGGCCAAGAAGGGTATTTTGGGTATTTGGAGGGTATTGAGAGGTATTTTTGGAATTTTTGGTATTTTTGGGTATGGATGATCAATTTGAGTGATGTGGAGATGTTTGAGATTGATTTTGGAAAATTTTGGGTAATTTGGAAATTTTGCAAAAATTTGGTAATTTCGATGGTTTTGGGTAGGTTTAGTAGGTGTAGGGTCTCGGGGTCAAAAATTGAAAATTTGGGAAATCGAAGATTGGGTGAATTTGAGTGGGGTGAAATCATTTTGGTTGAGCCATGAAACCATTTCAAGCCCATATGAGCCATGAAAGGACTCATTTGAGGCATTCATTATGTTGTTCCTAACCCTCTTAGCCTAAGGGCTTAGGGGTTAAGGACCATCCATGTGAATCACCCACATGAGTCGGGAGGTTAAGTTGGGTATGGGTGTGGTTTTAGGAAGTGTGTGGAAATGTAGTGTGTAAGTGTAATGTAAGTCAGCCCCTCATCTGCACCAGGCCACCTGTGGCAGTCCTAAGGCCAAAGAGTCCTATAGGAACTCATCCTTTAAACTTCCATATTCGATTTCAACCCTCTAGGTGATTAGGGGTCTATAGTCAAGTTTGTGGAGTTTGCAGGGAGTTTAGAAGTGGTTTAAATTTCTAAAAGGCGGGTCCCAATTCTGGTCCTCTAAGATAGTCAAAGGAAAAGCCTAAGGCTAGATCCTAAGCACTAAAAAGAAGAAGGAAGACCTCACCAAAAATGAGGTCAACAAATGGACCCCCAATAGGTGTGGTGAGCCGACGGAGCACACCGCGCGTATTGGTGTTGACCGAAGCGATCAACAAAACCAACACGGATGTCCAAGTGACGAACTTAGGACGAAGTAGAAGAGTTTCGCTGGGAGTGTCAAGTATATCTCTCGGAACCGGAGATTCTCGAACTCTCGCCTGAGGAAAGGAAAAGGAGGTAAATTCCAAATCACATGACCTCGGGGAATTTCGATTTAGATTTTATTTTGTTTCAAATTATGTTTTGATGTGTGAGTTTAAATTTTAGTTTGGAGTTTCAATTTAGATCGAAGTTTTGTCAAAATTAATTTGAGGGATTTGATTTGAAATGAAAATTGGGATTTCGAGGTTTTAGATGTAACATCTCCAACCTCGAAAGAAAATTGAATTGATTAGATTGAATCGTTGCAATGAGAAGATATCTCGTAGCAAAGTGGTGTTGGATGTAAAATCCTTAACCTCAAGAGTTTGATTTTGATGTATTTCATCGCAATAGGGAAAGAATCCTAAAGCAATGCAGTCTCGGATGTAAATTCCTTAACCCCGGAATTCGATTTGATGTATTTCAAGTGCAATAGGAAAGAATCCTAAAGCAATGGCGATCTTGGATGTAAAATCCTCGACCCAAAAGTTTGAATTTTGATTTATTTCAAATGCAATAGGAAAAGAATCCTAAAGCAAGTGCGATCTTGGATGTAAAATCCTCGACCCAAAAGAGTTTGATTTGATGTATTTCAAGTGCAATAGGAAAAGAATCCTAAAAGGCAGAGCTTGGATGTAAAATCCTCGACCCAAAAGGTTTGAATTTGATGTATTTCAGCTGCATAGAAAAGAATCCTAGCAAGTGCAGTCTTGGATGTAAAATCCTCGACCCAAAAGAGTTTGATTTTGATGTATTTCAAAGTGCAATAGGAAAAGAATCCTAGCAAGGCAGGTCTTGGATGTAAAATCCTCGACCCAAAAGGTTTGAATTTGATGTATTTCAAAGGCAATAGGAAAAGAATCCTAAAGCAGAGCGACTTGGATGTAAAATCCTCGACCCAAAAGAGTTTGAATTTGATGTATTTCAAGGCAGTAGGAAAAGAATCCTAAAGCAAGTGCAGTCTTGGATGTAAAATCCTCGACCCAAAAGGTTTGAATTTGATGTATTTCAAAGGCAATAGGAAAAGAATCCTAGCAAAGGTGCAATCTTGGATGTAAAATCCTCGACCCAAAAGAGTTTGATTTTGATGTATTTCAAGTGCAATAGGAAAAGAATCCTAAAGCAATGGTACTTGGATGTAAAATCCTCGACCCAAAAGAGTTTGATTTGATGTATTTCAGTGCAATAGGAAAAGAATCCTAAAGCAGTGCAGTCTTGGATGTAAAATCCTCGACCCAAAAGAGTTTGAATTTGAATTTGAATTTGATTTTTCGATTGAAATTTGATTTGAGATCTAGAAGATCGGATTTGAGATTTGATAGAGATTTAGAATCTGGAAAGATTGAATTTGAATTTGGAAGGATGAGTTTGAACTCGATCGAAATTTGATTTAAGATTTGATTTGAAATTCGGAAGATCAAGTTTGAAACTTGATCGAGATTGGATTTGGAATTTGATTGAGGATTTGATTTGAAATTTGTAAGGATGGAATTTGATTTTGAAGTTTGGAAGGATGGAATTTGAGATTTGAAGTTTGGAAGGATGGAATTTGAGATTTGTGTTGATTTCGTTTATCTTTTAATGGTTCAAATTTTATTTTATTGTTTATTTAATGTTCATGTGAACTAGGTGTTTGTCATTTTTAGATTTTTTTTTTTTTTTTTTAGAAAGTTTTCTTTTATTCTCTTTTTTTGTTTTATTTCTTTTCTGTTCTTTGTTCGAAGTTCATTTAACTTTAATGGCGTTTCCCAATCAATTTGCACAAAAGAGGTGAAGGCCAAAAACGTGACATGGTCACTTTCATTCCAATCATGTTGAAAATACGTCGTACAACTCGATCCGGAATATATTTCATACAATCCATGTAGACTCAAAACGGACCGTGTATGATCTTTGTTGATCCATCAAAAGAATCATCCGTCAAAAATCCATGTCCGAATAGTGAGGTACATGGTCAATAACATCACCTTCCAAGCCATCCTTGGCAAGGATGCCGACTGGATGTACGTTGGAGGTGTGATATTTCCCATGTAACTCACGCACTCGTAAGGCCGGAGGTTCTCTAGCTCGGATCCGGTCGGAAATGGTAAGGTATTTTGTCGTCGTCCATCCTCCCGAAAGTAACCGAGATTCGCTCCACCGGCACCCCGGTATGCAATGCTTTGCGATATCTCGCTCCGTTACCTCGCAGCATCATGACGGAACCCACCGTAAAGGTATCTTTACCGGCCCTCGGAACTCACCCGGGCCCGCTATCCGGAGGTCGATCCGAACATGATGTTACACTCATTCAGGAAAGAGACCGTGCAGTAAAGGTCCGACGAAGTCGTGGTGATCAATATGTGGGGGTATGCGATCACCCCGTTTGTAGATGTTGATAATGCAGCTTATCGGGTATGCAACCGTCGGCAGCACCCTCCATGTTATCAATCTTTTTACCATTCTCTCGATAACCGATGGCATCGGATCTACTCGCCCATGACGGAGTATTCCCGGTGGGTTTCCTTCCGTCTTCAGCAAAGTTGTAGCAGCATCCGCATTGTATTGTGATTCTTCCTTTCCCCGGCATCCATCTCCGGGTTCCGAGTATGTGTTTTCCTCGTGCGGCCTCGCTCGGCCCATTCTTTTCGTATCCCGGATACGATCCACGATTTGCTCGTTGTTCATACTCCGAGAATACGTCGGTGTGTAGCTCGAGGCCTTCTAGTATGTTGATTCTTCTTCCTTTAATTCTCTCGAAGTATTCGAAAGTTTTCTTTTCAACATTCCGCATCCTCTCCAGCTCGTATTCCGGAATGATCCGCAGATGGCGAGGCCTTGTGACATATTGTGGGATATATGGTTCGATCCCTTCACGTTCCCCCGCATACCTCGGCTCCTCGTGGATGATGTCCGTCGGACATCCCCCGGGTTGCTTCGCAACAAGGTCATGCATTACCTGGTGGTTCTATCCAGTGGCGTGGTAGTCTTCTTTCTTCCGATCTTCTCGGAGATTTCCCCGGTTCTTTCGTTATCCTAGGAGCCGGCCTCCTTTCTTCAGTGTTCCCGGTGAACCGGTGTCCTTGAAATGTGAGTGCCGGCATTAGCAATTGTCTCGTCGCGCCGGTCCGCAGCCTAGTTTTGTTAACATCTTACTGGATACGGCGATTCTTATTTCTCCGTTGCGTGGCCGTGAGAGTAGCCCTCCGAACTTCGAATCTCCGCGGGCGCGGCGCCGACAAGCCCGCCCTCCGCCGTAGTGACTACGGACTTCATTTTCTTATCTTCTTCGGTGTTTGCTTTTCTTTTCTTGTTGTTGGATCGGTGGCTTGGGCCACCCACTTTCATCACCGTCCGTCCGGCGCGCTTCGGCTCTGCTAACCGGGACCCGGCCACTTTCCTCGTATCGTAGGCCCGCTCGGTGCGAAATCTGAGTCGATCTCGATTATCGCTCCATCTTTCACCCTCTTTTCATCGAGTGCAAGGCTTACACCATTCTTAAAGTTCAAGACCAACCGCCCGTTCGACATTTCCCCGCGAAAAGACAAGGAAAAGGATCGTGGGTTGTACTAAGAACAAGAACATTAAGAAAATGTTTTTTAAAGATACATTTTTTATTATTCTTATATTTTGAAATTTAACAGGAATGAAGTAAGATAAGATGAGGGAAGAGATTTTGATTTGGAGAAGAAAACGAGGAAAACTTTATTATCATGATTTTATTTATTTTAGCACATTTTATTATTTTGAGTTCGGACCCAATCATAAGTAATTACTTCACCCGTGTTTCTTAGGGATGAAGAATTCATTCCTTCGAAACATCAGTAGCGTAATATTTTTTCAAGTATCGTCCGTTGATCGGAAGCATATGTCGTTCTCCCCGGCAATTCACTAGCCGGTAGGAACCTCCCGAGTATACCGCTTCAACCACAAACGGTCCTTCCCAAGTGGGTTCAAATTTTCCTCCTATCTTGCGGTGTGCAAGAATAGGTCTCTCGAGAACGAGAACTAAATCACCAACTTTGAAGGTTCTTGGGCGGACCCGCTTGTCATGGGCTTGAACCATCTTAGCTTGGTATAGTTCTAAATTCCGTTGCGCCGCAAGTCTTTTCCCTTCCAAGCTTTCTAATTCTTCGAGTCGTAGTCCGGCGTTTTCTTCGTCGTGATCTTGTTTGCAACCGCAATTCCGAGTGAAGGAAGTTGAACCTCTAAAGGTAACACCGCTCGGACCCATACACCGAGCGTAAGGTGTAGCTTCGAGTAGGAGTTCGAAGGTTGTCCGGTAGGTCCATAAGGCTTCTAACAATTTCTCGTGCCAATTTCTCTTATTATCGTCCGAGGTTTTCTTTAAGATTTGAACGAGAGTTTTATTAAAAGCCTCGACGAGACCGTTTGCTCTTGGGTAGTAAATTGTCGAGTATCGCCAGCCGATTCCGTGTCTCCCGACAAAATTGTTGATTTGTGTGCTTCGAATGCCGACCCATTATCCGAGATGATCCCGCGCGGCACTCCGAAACGGTAGACAACTTGGTTCTTGAAAACCAGAAGCACGTGGTGTGCTTTCACTTCTCTAAGTGGAACCGCTTCGCCCACTTGGAAAAGTAATCCGTAGCCGCAAGAATGAAGCGATGTCCTTTCGAAGATGGTGGTTCTATCGGACCCACTATATCCGTGCCCCAACATTCAAACGGCCACGACGCAATTGTCGGGTGTAGCACATTTGGAGGTCGGTGTAGAACCACTCCGTGCACTCGGCATCGATGACAGCTCTTGGCGATTTTCATGCAGTCGGTCATCATCGAGGGCCGTAGTACCCTAGTCTTTTAATTTTCATCTTCATCTTTGGACCCGACCGGTGAGCGCCACAGTAGTCCCGAATGCACCTCTTTAACAATTTCACGGCCTCGGACCCGCTTAGGCACCTTAGCCACATTTCGATCAAAAGACCTTCCGTATAATGTGTTGTTTATTAATGCGTAGGACGCAGTTCTTTTCTGATCCGATGGGCCAGCGACCTATCCTCCGGTAGCTTTCCCGTTTGCGTGGTAGTCCATCAATGGCCGTCGCCAATCTTCCGTGTTTTCTCGTCACCGCCGCAACTCGATTCTTTTTCTTCTTCCGATTTGTGTATCATGTCTATGTCAAGCCGTGATAGGACCCGACGTCCGTGAACCGACACTTCCACCGATTCATCTTGCAAACAGGCAAATTCTTTTGCGAGACGGGCTAAAGCATCCGCTAAAGCATTCTCTTTTCTAGGAATTTTGTAGATTGTCACATTCGGAATCGTTCCAACAACTGTATGGCATACCGGAAGTATTGTTCGAGTCTTGGTTTAAAAATTCCGTATTGTCCGACGATCCGTCGAATGATTAACTCGTGAATCCCCGTAGATGTTGATGTCCGTTATCCCCATTTGAATGGTTAATTCCAATCCCGTTATGAGGGCTTCGTATTCTCGCTTCGTTGTTTGTACACGGTTCCGTCAAGTGGTAGGAGTATCTTAACATCCCCCGCTCCGTGTTATAAAGATTAGCCCGATTCCCGCCTTACCGGCACTATCACTTGCGATTCTTCGTCTTTGTGTGCCGAAGATGCTCCGTCGAAATACAATTCCCAACGTCGATCGACGAGGTCTTCTAGGCTCATTATTTGTTCATCCGGTAGATCGTCATCGAGAGGAGATTCGGCCGCAAAGGGTGTGCCGCGAGGAAGTCTCGCTAAGACTTGTCCCTTTACGGCACGCAGAGGCACGAAAGTTATATCGAATTGCAATAATATCATCGACCATCCGGCAAGTCCGCCGGAAAGTGTTGGACGAGTCATCAAGTATTGCAATGGATTAAACTTCGAAATCAAGTCGACCTTATGAGAAAGCATGTAGTGCTCGAGCTTTTGAGCGGCGAAGATCGGGGCCAAACAATGCTTTTCAATTGCGGGATACCTTACTTCCGTCGGGAGTAAACGACGGCTTAAGTAGTAAAGAGCATTTTATTTACCCTCATCATCGACTCCGTGCTAACAGGCTCCGAGAGAGTCATCTAAAGCCGCGGTGTAAAGTATCGCCGGTCTACCCGAGACCGGGGCCGCTAAGACAGGAGGTGTCATTAAATATCGTTTAATGTCTTCGAAGGCCTTCTCGGCATTTCTCTTCCCAAATAAATTTGGCGTCCTTTTTAACTAGTGCCGAGAAAGGCCGACACCTACCCGACAGTGCTCGAGATAAAGCGTCGAAGATATGCCAGCCTTCCCTTGAAAAGATCGTAGTTGTTTTAAGGTTTTGGGAGGCGGCATTTCTAAGATGGCTTTAATCTTCTCCGGTCGATTTCAATTCCACGATGTCGGACAACGAATCCTAAGAATTTCCCGGAGGTGACGCCGAAGGCGCATTTTAAGGGATTCATCTTAAGGTTAAATTGTCTTAATCGTTCGAAAACAATTCTCAAATCATACAGGTGGTTTTCCTTTACTTTGCTTTCGATGACGACATCGTCCACGTAGCATTCGACTTGATTGTGGATGAGATCATCAAAAATTCTTGTCATTGCTCTTTGGTAAGTCGCTCTCGCGTTCTTCGGTCCGAATGGCATCACCGTGTAGCAAAATACTCCGATCGGCGTTCGAATGCCGTAAGCTTTTCATCTTCTCGGAGCCATTTTTATCCGGTTGTATCCTCGAAGATCCATCCATGAATGAGAATATTTCATGTGTCGAAGCAATATCGATCATCGCTCTGGAATTGGTAGAGGGAATTCATCTTTTGGACATGCCTTGTTTAAATCTCCGAAGTCCACACAAATTCCGATCCGACCATTCTTCTTCTCGACCGGCACCACATTGGCTAACCAAGTCGGGTATTGTTCTTCACGGACAAATTTAGCGTCTATTAGCTTTTTAACTTCGGCTATGACTTGTTGTTCGATTTCCAGACGCATTCTTCCGGGACCTTGTCCGATCGGAACGTAGTAGGATCCACTCCTAGCTTATGGACTCGCAACCGCTCGGGGCTAATCCCGGCATTTCATCGTAGCTCCAAGCAAAACAAGTCTTTAAATTCCATTAACAATTCGATTATTTCTTCGGAGTCTTCTTTATTGAGTAAGGAGCTAACAAAGGTAGGTCTAGGCTCTTCGCTAGTACCTAAGTTAACTTCCATTAACTCATCTATCGTGGATTTAATTTCTTCTTCGAATTCCGGTGGAGCGTCTCCAATTTGTAAATCTTCGAGTTCATCCGTAGTTTCCATGCAGCTTTCATTGGATTCGCAAGTGACAACCAAGCAAAATTCAGCATCGTCAATCGACCCTACCGTGCCGAATCCGAGTCCATACTTTGAATCGGGTGGACGACCGGAGTTATTCCATAACTTTTCAAAATGTTGTGATTGGCCTTTTGTCCATTGTCGAGGTAAGAAACCACGTTGAATTAAATTTCGAACACGTGGAGAGTACCACTCAAAAGGTAATTCCATTAATTCTCGATGAAGTGACATCTTCGAATTGTACATTATTTTCAGCTTTGGAGGAAGAAGCACCACGGTAGAATTTGATCGGCTTAGCACCGTCACTACGTACCTCTTCGACCTCCATACCCTCGATCTTATTAGAATGGATCGGAGTTAGGGTCATAAGTATGTACGTAGTGGTTAATCTTCTCGTACATTGATTTGTATTCTTCGTTCTTTTCATCTTCGAGGGGATCTTGTATTGCGGCTTCTTTCGACTTATTGTCGCCGCTTCTTGCTTGATTTCTTTTTCTTCTTCGTAACTATCATCCCAATCAACATTGATGGCTGGTTTCTTCTCGTCCAATTGTCCTAGTGTCTCTACCACGGCCTCGTCCCCGGCCTCGACCTCGGATGCGAGTTGTGGAGAAACCTTCACCATCTCGCCGGAAGGGAGTGGTGAGTGACCGTTGGACTAGAACTTCGAGTTCTTCGTTGTCTCGAACTTTCTTTGCTTCATTTGTTATGGTATCTCCGGAGAAGATTGTTTTCTTTGCGGTGCATAATAAGCCGCATCTTCATGGACTCCAATCTCATGTACGGAGAATGGTCGTAAGTCACCTTTGATGCACTCGTTCCCTCCATCGTAGTACTTCGATGCACCGGTGTAGAGATGATGGTACCATCCTCGTTTTCATGTATCCATGGTCGGCCCAAGAGAGCATTGAACGACGTTTCGAATCGATTATATGAAATTTTGCGGTTGTCTTTGCTAAATCACCGGTCTTCATCGCAGCGTTATCGACCCGAGGGCTCTTTCTCCTTTCCGGTTGAATCCTCTTAATAACATTTTGTCGGCCTCGAGCTCACGAGCATCAATTTCCAAGTATGCTAGTGTTCGAAGACTCATTATATCGATCGATGCTCCCGGATCCACCAAAACTCCGGAGAGCGTAAACTTCCCAATTGTAACCGAAATGTACAACGATCGGTCGTGATCCGCCGTCCCAAGTAGTAGGTCATTGTCCGTGAAGGTAACACTCGTCGTTCCTTTAACGAGCAAACCTCATCTAAGGAATCTCCGGCCATTCGAGCTAAGCAAATTTCCGGATCAAGTAAGGCCTCGATCGAGCTTCTCTCATCTCCTTTGATAAGATGAGAGCATCGTAGATGCTCGCTCGGCTCGGTAGTTTCCTAAGATGGGCTAGCACGTTGTAGTCCACTTTGTTTCCATGCGTCTCGGCTTCTTCTCGAACGGGTATGTCTTCCGCTGGGGTTGGTTCTTCTTGAACAACCACCTGCTTTCCTTTGTCTTTTGGACCCATTCTTGGAGGTAGAACTTTTCCACTTCTTAGGTTGACTTCTGTAATTTCTTCTGAATCTAGTATTGAGTTTGTCGGTGTCTCCTCCCGAATCGGAATGACTGGCTCTTCTGGATTATCTTCCAAATCCGAAGGCTCTAACTCTATCGTAACCGGAGCTCCTCGAAACTCACGCATAGATCCGTTACTTGTTGAACTCTCGTAGCCTCCTCGATGGATGCCTTCTTTGTCATTGTGATCGTCGAGATCATGTATGATTCGAGAATTGTTGTTGGTATCGAAATCGACGCCCGGATTGTCGCTAGTTACGTAATCGTTAGAAACAATCAAAACGTAGCCAACGCCATCACCCTTATCATTATATGATCCCACCGAAGTGAGCAGATAATCATACAAAATCGGAGGTTCGAGGGATTTCTCCCCGAATCGGAAACAACTATCCTAGGATAAGCAGCCCCTAGTCTAGCCTTAGGAATCTCGGTCCTCTCTTCTTCGTCAATTTTCTTCTTCTCTTCGATTGTCTCCTGTCGAGGTGGTTCTTCTATCGCAAGTGATAATACCGGCTTAACAGGTCTCGAACTCTGAATTGAAGCTCGCACCGAAGCGGTTCGGATGTTGTCTAAAATCTTCTTCGAAGATCTCGTCCAGGCGGTAGTCCATCCATCGTCACCTGCATAGGGATCTATCGGAATGACGGGATCGGCTGAGATAACATCGACGGAACCTCCTTTCGGGGTTCCTTCATGTACTCCTTCGGGATTGTTATATTTCCTTTCCGAAGGTTGTCATCGAGCCAACTTTTCAAGGTAATGCGGTCTTCATCTTGTGCCCAAGCATCCGATGGTAGGGGCAAAAGTCGGGATCACCTTTCTTGTCGACTTCCTCCGGTCTTTGGGCTCGGCACTCGGAAATCTGGAGTTTTCATTAAGCTACGGAACATCTTCGGCATCGCTTCATTTTTGAACGGATATTCTCTCGCTCGAAGCTCCTCAATGTACGTTGCGGACGAGACGGTTGTTCATACTGCGGAGACGACTGATAGCTGGACCGGGGTTGCTGGTAATTTTGTTGTGGTTGCTGCGGCCGTTCTGGTGGTATTTGCATCGGTTGTTTGCCTTTGTCAACTGCTGCAACGATCCCGGATTTCTTTTCGAAAGTCTTCACCGGCTTCTGCTTGTCCGTCTTGTCGGCAAAACTTAATTGCTTCGCCTCTTCTTGCAAGCTTCCGGCCTTGCTTAACAACTTCTCAAAAGTCTTAATAGTGAATCCCTCGAGGAGAAGTGCTATCGGGCCGTGAATGCTTTTAAGCAAGATGCCGATCGCATGTTGTTCTTGCAGCTGTGGTTCACACTTCATGCTTAAGTTTCTCCATCGAAGTATGTAATCCACCAAAGTTTCATTCGGCCTTTGTTTCTCTACCACTAAATCACCTATAGTGATGTGGTGCCGAGCTCCGACAAATCGCTCGATGAAGAGGTTCTCTAGCTCGAGAACGTCTTCACCGAACCATCGGGTAATTCCGCATACCGGCCGAAGGCGATTCCCGATGCATCGCTAACGAACCGTCGGAAGAGTAGCGCATCGCTCCCGCCGCATTGCAACAACCGGCACGAAAGTGTGCAACATGCCGTCGGGGTTCCCTGTTCCGTCGAAGGTCTTAAACAGAGGTGGTACGAAGCCCTTCGGGTATCGGACAGCGTCGAATTCTTCCGGTAAGGTCTACCCGTCCGAATAGATGTCCCGTTCTTCGATTGTGCTAGGGCTTCTCGCACTCGCTCGCTCTACCATGTTCTTGATATCCTTTTCGTGGATCATACTTTGTGTTGTATCCTTTTTCACTCGGTCATCCCCATTGACGGATGTAATTTCCTTTCCTCCGTCTACGATGTGAATGACTTCGGGGGTGTCTCTCTATGTGGTTGTACTTCGACTTCGGAGAGTGGCCGCAGCTATGGCCATCTCTTCCATCCTCTTCGCCATTCGAGCGATCGTGTCGTCCTTTTCCTCGAAGCCGTCTCTTCATCGCTCCGGCTCCTCTCTTCTCGCAGCCGCAGGAGCACCTCGAGAAGCCGATGAAGCTCGTGTCTCAACCATGTTGATTTCTCGCATATTCGTTGTCCATGAATTCCGATGAGTCGATCTCATCTCCGAACTTTTCTTCTCTTTCTTTTGCCAACCGTCGGATGTCGGTTCTCAACTTTTCCATGGCATCTTCTAGCGGAGCTTTCGTGTATCTTTGTGGTTGTCATGCGATGGTTGCCGGGTCCTTTTTTCACGAGTCCCCTTCATCGCAAGGAGCACTTTCTTCGCATTCCAGCCTCCGGCGAGACTTTCTTTCTCGGCCGCTCGTTTCAGCTCTCAATCGCCCCGTAGTGGGACGCCACACCATCCTTCTAGCAGCGAAGGTCTAGGACCGCATGGTCTATCGGCCAAATGCTGGAAGGTGGTATCCTCCCTAATCTGTAACCCTGATACTACGACAGGCGGGCTAGCCTTCATTCTCTTGCTTGGCTTTTCTATCATGACGGCGGGTTCTACTCGAGGCCCAAGACGGGATTTGACCGGCACCCGCCCTATCCTTCGAAGAATTTCCGACACGGGCGCTTTTCCTTCTTTGCTAGCTTTTCTACCAAAGTTTGCAAGTCGAGCAAACGACGTAGTTCGATTCTTTTCTTGCGGCTATCGTTGTAGTATGCGGGCCGTGGTAATGTGGCAAGCAATCTTTCGAACATTCTCCTCATCCTCTCGCGGCGGAGAGGGGATGGAACCCGCTTCCTCCCAAAAGTGGTATGTAGTCGAGCAGTGGTGTATATTCTGGTAATCGGTGTATATTCCGGCAACTCGGAATTTCCTCCAGGAAGGCAATCTCGGCAGCCTCCGGCTTCCCCGGCGATCCTTCTATTTCTATTTCTTCTTTGGGTCTTTGTCGCCGAAGGAATCTTCGAACCGGACCCGATTTCGAAGACGAAGGTCTTACAGAAGATCCGTACCCTCCACGCGTAATGAGTTTATCATAGTTCCGGATTCCTTTCCCCTTTGATTCGGCGTGCTCCGGGTAGGTGCGTAAACAACTAGACCGAGTGGGGGTAGTGAGAACGCTCCTCCCGCGGACAGCAGCATTCCTCCTAGTCGGGACCCTTCGCAGGGAGGAAACTCTGGGTCGACCTAAGGTCGAACTCGAGCAGTGGCTCCTCGGCTTCAGTATACCTTGTTTGTCGCTGCAAAGAGGGAGACGTCGGTGACCTCGATGTTCGTGTTTTCAAATCCTCGTCCAAATCGGATGACCCCATTGTCGGGCAGTTCATCCTTATGACAACGAAGTCCAATCCGTTGGTGAAGGAGAAAATCGGCTTCGGGGCTTCCATTTCTGCAAGGTAGATTCCGGTTGTCGATCCCAATTTATGCTTCTTTTCTTTAGGACGAAAAGAAAGGAATTGAAAAGAGTCCGAACTCATTTTTGTTCATGTATTTATAAAAAAAAAAAAAAAGAATCGTTTGTTAAAAGAATCACTTATTAGAGGGTTTGTTTATTTAGAACGGAATGTTCAAAGGTGTAGAGAAGGTAAGGAATCCGATTCAGAGTTGGAAAGGGAAAGAAAGTCTTAAGCAAGACTTCCCGACTCGAAGGATCACTCCTAAACTAACACCTATCGGGGTCCACCCCACCTCGTAAATGAGGTAAAGGATCTCGGAACCTCTCTCGTTTAGGGGTGTCTAAACAGATGGCTCCTAAATCCGAGAGAATGTTGGCTATACTTGTTCAAGATAGAAATGAACATAGTATTCCAACGGAAAGAAGGGTAGTTTGATCCATTAGGGACATTGATACACTACCGATTTTTGAAAGCAGAATTATTTGATTATAATGGAGAGAGGAATATTCCCCAGCGGAGTCGCCAGAATTTGTGCGGCTTATTTTTAATTTTGTGTTTTATTTTGAAAAGTGGTCGCCTAACAGAAGTTATCGGCGAATTTTTAATTTAGTTTAAATAAATAAATTGAAAAGTAGTATTTGATTTTGAAAATAATTTTAAGTTTGAAAAATTTTAAGATATGAAATCAAACCGATCTCACATCCCAAATAGTTTATATAAACGAATACCACACCACAAACCGTGTATCTATCCCTAAGGATAGTACACACCGCTTGATGGTGGGGCTCGATTAAATAAACTAGAAGATTTGTGACATCCGTTTGGTCCGCGAACCAATTTTATAAGCCGACAAGTTCCCCGCTTAATATGAAAGTATCAAACTGTGGTTTATATTACTCCGGGTTCTTTAAAATTCCCTATAAGGGCAAGCCCCTATAGTTAATTACATCTTAAGTGACGGGAATCACCTAAGAAAACTCTCGATAATAATCGATAACTCGCTCTCAAGAATTTCAAAGTTTAAGGTTTTCAAAGATTGAATTTTGGAATTTCAATAGGGAATGGATCAAATTTTGGAACATTTTGTTTTGTGAATCCAAAGGAAGAAAGGTAGGAGAAATCACCGATTCGAAATGAACTTCGGTAATTTCCCGACTATCCTATCGTTTCGGCTTCGAGTTTAGGAAAGTCCTAATACTTATTTAGTATTTCAATCTTGCCAATTTTAATTTAATTAGGACTTATATTTGTATGATAAAATCAAACAAATAAACTTCAGAAGATGTGAGGGTTTATTGTCGTATCGGACGACTACCTTGGAATCCTAAGACCGGTTAGGGCTTAATTTGCAATGCAAATGCCTAACGAAAAGGTCGAGGATTTATGTTGCACTAGGCAAGCTACCTCGAAGTCCTATGGCTTGGTTATTTAATTCTAGGAAAGTTTTGCTGAAGTAGGTTCAAGTTTTGCGGACGACGATGGCCGTGCTGCCCACCATGCTCCAAGTTCCTTGTTGTTGCAGAGGTTTAGTTTTAGAAACCATAAATCAGGGGATGAGAAAAGTATTTTGGTTTAGAGAAATCTTAATTTTCCAAGTGTTTTTTACGTTTTAATTAAAACAAATCTTAAAGTTGATTATAACGACACCGGTTAAGATCCCACGGTTCCATCCTTCCGGCATCATTATTTTTATCGGATTCACTTAGTCCAGATGAATTTGTTAAACTCAACCGAATGAGTTCCACACTTTCATTTAGACCGTGGGAAATCCCGTTAGCAACACGTAGGTTACATCATCCGAGGTATTCCCGATCATCCAACAGGACGTTTTAGTTTAGTTGCAATTGTAGTTTTGTGTTCTGTTTGTGATTAAATTTTGAGTTGTTTTATATTTTGAAATGTTGTGGCGGTGAATTTTATCTTGCAATGACTTTTAACTTAGTTTTGGTTTCAGCTTTAGGGACTATCCTAAAGGTGTGGGTTTTCATGCAATCGTTGTTTTATCATGCAAGAAAAGTAAAGTGCATTTGCAATAAAGTAAATCGCAAGAAAGTAAATTGCAAGAAAGTAAATTGCAAGAAAGTAAATTGCAATAAAATAAAAGCGTACCTGGAGGGTCTTCCCGTCATCCCAAGCTGCACTTAAAACACAATTAGAATATTTAAGCAAGTCCCTAGGTAAAGCTAAGGGAAAGGTTATGGTTTTCTACCAAATTAATCAACCCAATTAGTGGGGCTAACCAAGTCCAATTGACCTCAAATTTTTATGGTGGGTTCCTCTGATCCTAAAGGTCGATGGAGAATTGATTTCAAGTCAATTTGATGCCCGGTTAACTCTAATTAATTAAAGATCTATTTTGGGTGTTTAAGCCAATTAGGGCTGTTTTAAATGAACTAAGTCAAAACCTATTTTTCCTAGGGTTCTCTCGGTCATAAGGAACATCACCAAATTTTCCTAGAATTTATTTCACAACATGCTATTTACTGGAATTAAAATACTCAAAACAGATGACTCGAACTTGAAAAATCAAGAACTCCTCATAGGATGGCCTCTCGACTTTGGAAAATTCAGGGAATGTTCCCAAATTCGTAGGCTTCAAAAGCCCTATGGTCTCATGCCATGGTGAATTGTATGCATGCATGGAGAATTAAAACAATGCAGAGAGTAAATAAATTATAAAAAATAAAATACTTGATGAAATTAAATGATTTCTTTTCCACATTATTCTCCTCCGTTCACTCGAGCAAGAGGGTATTTTTATTTTATTTTTGTGATTTTTCTACACAAAGATATGGATTTTTGAAGTCTAGTGGAATTAAATAAATCGTAAAATACCCTATTTATCTACTTATCCACGCGGCGCCGGCCGAAACATCGGCAGCCTCCAAAGGGGTACGTGTCGCGCCGTGATTGGGCGCCGCCATCCGAGTCGCCAGCCCGGGCCCCGCGGTTCTAGCACCGTTTCTCGGTCCGACGCCATCTGAGCCGTTCGTCCGCGCGTGTATCGAATGGACGGCATCCGTTCATCGTCCCCAAGTGTTCTCACCCGAGAGCCGTCCACACTAAATCCCTAAGATCTCACTCGATTCTCAATGGATTTTTACGTTCTTATACTCTATGGATTCGTCTTGAAGAGACGAACACATCTATACGGCTAACATGCATCGAAACTAAGACATTTGAAATAGAGAATCTTCGAAGCTCGGGATGAAGAGTTAGCTCATACCTTGGCTCGTAGAAGTGTGGCTTCAATCCGAGAGTTGTTGCACCTTCGATTGGGTCCTAAGAAGCTCCGGATGAAGTCTCCCGGTCCGGTGAATTGTCCGGATATGATTTCGACCAAGCCCGATCACAAAGCTTGGAGGCCTGAGCAACCGGGTGGCCTCGGAGATGGGGCTTTTGATGGTGGACACCTTCCCTTGGTCCGGTGAAGGTGTAGAGCCAATCAATTTGAGAATTGGCTCACCGTGGAGAAGTGTCCTGGTTTTGGGTGGAATTTCAACTCCGAAATCGAGCTTTCGCAGGAGAAATGGCGGGGAATTTCACTTGGGGATCAAGTGCTCTAAGGATGGAGAAGGGTCCGGAACAATTTTGGCGAGTTTTGGCAAGGTTTGTGCTTCTCTTCTCTCATGGCCGAGAGGGGTGAAGTTTAAATAGAGCCGGTCGGGAGGCCTCCCATGGGGAGTTAGGGCTTGGGATCAGCCGCTTCGGTGAGGAGAAGATCAGCCATGGTGACCACTAGTGGATGGGGCAGCTCGGCAAGTGAGAATTTCAATGTCGGCTCACATGCGAGCTCTCGGCCATGGTGTTTTCCGGCGGCCTGGTGGCCGGCCGGCCAGGCAATGGTCACCATCTTGGTCAGGTGGGTCAGGGCTGGAGGCTTGTGCAATCAATTGGCAATTGCCATGTGTAAAGGAGTTGGATTGAAGTGGAATGGGGGATGAGCCTATTTTGGGTCCAAATGGGTCAACTCACCTTTTGGGCTTGGTTCACCTCCCCATGGCCCGATTTTGGGCCGAGAGGATCAGTTGGGTCAGCCAAGAGAGAGTGGTGTGGTCTCTATCCATGATGAGGTGGCTAAACATGGTTTAGTGTGTGACATGCTTAAGGTAAAAAAGGCTTAATGAAAGATTAGGAAAGGAGCCCCTCCTTTTACCATTAATGGCATGGTCACATGTCAAGCCTCCCATGGCTTCATGTGGCTTGTCAATGGCTTGCATGGCTTGTCTTTGGCTTGGGGAAAGTTGAGTCAATTTCATAAAAATGGGTTTTAAGAAATTTTGGTAATTTGATGGGAATTTGGATGAAGCTTCATTTGGAATAATTTAATGATGATTTTAGGACTTAGGTAATGGATTTAATTAAATGGATGACAAATGGAGATGTCATGTGGGCTTTAGGGTAGATTTGGGCTTTTGAATTTTGAAGGAAATGGGCTTTTAGAAGGGTTTAAGGGAAGTGGGCTTTTAAGTTTATGAATGTGTTCATGGATGAAAATTTTTGTAAAAGGTTGGGCCAAATAATTGTTGGGTTTAGCTCATGGATGTGTCATGAGTAACTTGAAGCAAATTTGGGGTAGTTTGGGCTTGAATTGGGTTGGATTTGGATTCTTTTGGTGAATGGGCCAATATAGGTCCAAATGGGCCAAGTTGGGCCAATGTTTGGCTAGGGTTGAAATTGATGTAAAATAAATGTTGAGAAATGTTTATAGGAGAAGTGTCCTGGTCTGGTGAATTGTCTAGGTGTGATTTCGACCAAGCCCGATCACAAAGCTTGGAGGCTGGAGCAACTGGGTGGCCTGGAGATGGGGCTTTTGCTGGTGGACACCTTCCCTTGGTCTGGTGAAGGTGTAGAACCAATCAATTTGGGGATTGGCTCACTATGGAGAAGTGTCCTGGTTTTGGGCCTAGATTTCAACTCTGAAATTGAGCTCACAGAGAAGAAATGGCAGGGGGATCTCAGTGGGGATCAAGTGCTCTGTGTATGGGGAGGAGTCTGGAATAATTTTGGCAGAGTTTCCTTAAGGTTTGTTTCAGCACCTCTCATGGCCGAGAGGGGTGGTGTTTAAATAGGAGAGGGTGGAGGGCCTCCCAGGGAGAGTTAGGGCTTGGGATCAACTGCTCTTGGCAAGAGAAGAACAGCTCCAATGGCCACCGAGGATGGGGCGGCTCGGCAGGTGAGAATTCCAAGTTGGGCTCACATGCGAGCTCTCGGCCATGGTGTTTTCCGGCGACCCGGTGGCTGGCCGGCCGGGCATTGGTCACTCTCGGGGTCGGGAGATCCGGGGCTTGAAGTTGGTGAAGGCAATTGGGCTTGGACATGTGTAAAGTGTTTGAATCAAAGTAGAATGGGGTAAGGGTATATTTTGGCTCAAATTGGTCAAATGCATGGATTGGGCTAGGTGCACCTTCCCATGGCTAGTTTGGGCTGAAGATAAAGTGGTTTAGGTCAGCTTAATTAGTGGGGAAGGGTCACCATCCAAGTACAATTAAGTTTAAGCATGGTTTAGTGGAGTCATGGAAGTGGCTAAATCACCCTTAAGGGAATCATTAAAGGACTCCCTCCTTTTGCCAAAAATGACATGGTGATGTGTAAAGTGGCTGCCATGGCTTGCATATGGCTTGTGCATGGCTTCATGGCTCCATTTGGCTTGGGAAAAGGTTGGGTCAATTTCATAAAAATGGATTTTAGGAATTTTTGGTAATTTGATGGAAATTTGTATGAGACTTGATTTGGAATGATTTGATGATGAATTTAGGACTTTGGGATGATTTTAATTGAATGGATGATGTAGAGAAATATCATGTGGGCTTTGGGACCAATCTTGGGCCTTTGGATGTGGTGAAGGATGGGCTTTTAAAATGGTTTAGGAAAGTGGGCTTTTGGATTTTAAAATGGATTTTGGGATGCAATTTTGTAAAGAGGTTGGGCCAAATAATTGTTGGGTTTAGCTCATGGATGTATCATGAGTGACTTGAAGCAAATTGGGAGTGATTTGGGTTTGAATTGGGTTGAATTTGGGCTCTTTTGGTGAATGGGCCAATATAGGTCCAAGTGGGCCAAGTTGGGCCAATGTTGGGCTAGGGTTAAAATTGATGTAAAATTAATATTGAGAAATGTCTATGGGAGTGTTTCAAAGAGGTTTTGACTTTGGTTGGGCTTTGATTTTGGGGTTTGGGCCCATTTGGGTTAGGTTTGGGTTTAGGTCAAAATTGGGCCTTTTAGCTTTGGGTTGAATTTGAGTGGGGTTTGGGTCCAAATTTTGGGCAAATCATGTTAGTTTTATGCTTGTGGGGATGCTAAGGAAGATTTAGAAAAGATTTGGGGTTAATTGGAGTTGAATTGGGTGAGTTTGGGTTAGGTTTGGGTCATGGGTCCAAATTGGGCTTTTAGGCCAAAAGTGAAATTGGATCCAAATGTCAATCAAATTGGACTTGGATTTAGTCTAAATTGGTGTTGGGAATGTTGAATTGAAGTTTAGGATTGAATTGGACCAGAATTTGGTTCATTGGGTAGGTTTGGTTTGACATTGGGTTCACTTAGGGTTAAGATGGGTCAAATTGGGGGTTTTGACAAAAGTAGGGTAAATTGACAAAATTGGCCCATGGTGTAGTTGAACAAAATGAAATTAGGAATATTTGGGATTTTTTGGAATTTTCTGGGAATTTTCTGAATTTTTGGATCTTTGGGTCAAGAGGGGTATTTTGGGTATTTGGAGGGTATTAGGAGGTTTTCTTGGAATTTTTGATATTTTTGGGTATGGATGATCAATTTGAGTGATGTGGAAATGTTTGGGATTGATTTTGAGGAATCTTAGGTTATTTGGAAATTTTTGAGAAATTTGGGTAATTTTGAGGGTTTTGGGTAAGTTAGCGGGTGTAGTGGTCCCGGGGTCAAAATTGAAAATTTGGAAAATTGAAGATTGGGTAAATTTGAGTGGAATGAAATCATTTTGGTTGAGCCATGAAGCCACATCAAGCCCACATGAGCCATGAAGTGACTCATTTGAGGCATCCACTATGTTGTTCCTAACTCTCTTAGCGATGGCTTAGAGTTAAGGACCATCCATGTGAATCACCTACATGAGTCAGGAGGCCAAGTTAGGTATAGGTGTGTGAAAGTGTAGTGTATAGGTGTAGTGTATGTGTAAGTCAGCCCCTTCACCAGACCAGGCCACCCAGGGCAGTCCTAAGGCCAAAGAGTCCTATAGGAACCCATCCTTTAAACTTCCACATTTGATTTCAACCCTCTAGGTGATTAGGGGTCTACAGTCAAGTTTTGTGGAGTTTGCAGGGAGTTAAGAAGTGGTTTGAAATTCTAGAAGGTGGGTCCCAATTCTAGTCCTCTAAGATAGTCAAAGGAAAAGCCTATGGCTAGATCCTAAGTACTAAAGAGAAGAAGAGAAGACCTCATCAAAAATGAGGTCAACAGTGCGATGCTAGTGATTATGCTATTGGAGCTGTTCTTCGACAAAGATATGATAAAATCTTTAAAGTTATATACTATACTAATAAAACTCTTAATAATGTTCAAATTAACTATATAGTTACAGAAAAAGAATTATTAGCAATTGTATATGCTTTTGATAAATTTAGATCTTATTTAATTGGAACTAAATGTATTGTGCATACTGATCACTCTGCTATCAAATATTTAATGCAAAATAAGGATACCAAACCAAGATTAATTAGATGAATATTACTGATGCAAGAATTTAATTTCATAGTAATACATAGGAAGAGAACTGATAATCAAATTGTCGATCATTTGTCAAGATTAGAATATCACGAATTATCTGACACTAACAATGAAATTACAGACAGTTTCCCTGATGAACAACTTTATAATATAAATGAGTGGAAAATACCTTAGTATGCTGATATAGTTAATTATATTGTAAGTGATATTTTACCACCCATGTTAACTCTGTAACAACAGAAAAAATTCATTCATAATGCTAAAGCATATTTTTGGGATGAACCATATTTATATAAGTAATGTAAGGATCTTATTATTAGGAGATGTGTGCCTTATGAAGAAACTGAACTGATTATTCAAAAATGTCATAATTCTGAATTTGGAGGACATTTTGGGACTAACAAAATTGCACATAAAATTTTACAAGCTGGATTTTATTGGCCTACTCGTTTTAAAGATGTTTACGGATATATCAAAACTTGTGATAAATGCTAACGAGAAGGTAATATTGTTGACCTCATTTTTTATGAGGTCTTTTCTCTTCTCTCTCCTTAGTACTTAGGATCTAGTCATAGGGCTTCTCCTTTACTATCTTAGAGGACTAGAAATGGGACCCATCACTTAGAAATTCAATTACTTCTTAGCTCCCTTCAAACCCCACAAGTTTGATTGTAAACCCCTAAGCCACTTGGAGGGTTAAAATCAAATGTGGAGGTTTAAAAGATGAGTTTCCTATAGGACTCTTTGGCCTTAGGATTACCCTGGGTGGCTTGATCTGGTGAGGTTTGACTTGCACAAACCTCACTCCCACACACACATTCCAAGCCCTAAAACTACCTTTAACCAATTTGATTCCCTGACTCATGTAGGTGACTCATATGGATGGACCTTGACCCCTAAGCCCCTGGCTAAGAGGGTTAGGAACAACATATTGAATGACTAGAATGAGTCATCTCATGGCTTTTGTGAGCTTATTATGGCTTCATGGATCAACCAAAATGGTTTCATTTCACTCACACTTAATCAACATTCATTTTTCCAAAATTTCAATTTTTGACTCCCGGGACCCTAAACCCACCAAACCCACCAAACCCACCAAATGCCCTTCAAATTGCCCAAAATTTACAAAATTTCCTAAATTACCCAAAATTCCTCAAAATCAATCCTAAACATTTCCCCCCACTCAAATTGATCATCCATGGCCAAATACACCAAAATTTCCAAAAATACCCCCAATACCTTCCAAATACCCAAAATACCCTTTTAACCCAAAAATCCAAAAATTCCCAAAAAAATTCCAGAAAATCCCAAATATTCCCAATTGCATTTTGTTCAACTACACTATAAGCCAATTTTGTCAATTTAGCCAACCTTTACCAAAATCCCCAATTTGACCTATTTTTAACCTAAGAGAGCCCAATGTCCAACCAAACCACTCCAATTGACCTCAATTTTGATCCAATTCAATCCTAAACTTCAATTTAATATTCCCTATACCAATTTAGACCAAATCCAAACCCAATTTCATCAACATGTGGATCCAATCTCAATTTGAAGCTTAAAGCCCAATTTTGGCCCATGACTTAAAATTGGCCAAAACTAACCCAACTCAACTCCAATTAACACCAAATCTTTTCCTAAACCTTCCTAAAATCCCCACAAACAAAAAACTAACATGATTTGCCCCAAATTTGAAACCAAACTCCACCCAAACCTAACCCAAACCAAAAATCCCCAATTTGGCCTAAATCGATCATGAACCCAAATCCCAAAATCAAAGCCCAACCAAAGTTGAAAACTCTTTTTCACACCCCCATAAACATTTTTCAACATAAATTTTACATCAAACCCAACATTGGCCCAACCTTAACCCAAGTTAGCCCAATTTGATCCACTTTGGCCTCATTATCAAAAAGACACAAATTAAACCCAATTCAACTCAAGATCACCCCAAACTTGTTCCAAATTACTCATGGCACATTTTAAAACCAATCCCAAAATTTATTTGACACAACCCCTCAACAATTTTCATCCATCAATTTATTTTAAAATCTAAAAGCCCACTTCCTTAAACCATTTTAAAAGCCCATCCAAAATGATTTCATAAAGCCCAAGACTTATTTCAAAGCCCACATGAAGTTTCCTCTCATCATCATTTTAATTGAAATCATCCCTAAGTCCTAAATCAATAATCAAATCATTCCAAATCAAGCTTCATCCAAATTTCCACCAAAATGCCAAAATTCCTAAAATCTACTTCCATGAAATTGACTAAGCTTTACCCCAAGCCAAATGGAGCCATGCATAAGCCACATACAAGCCATGAAGAGCCCCTTTACACCTCACCAAGCCATTAATGACAAGAAGAGGAGGCTCTTTCTTGAACCTTCATTAAACATTTTTAACCTCATTTATGTTACACTTTAACCAAAATTAGCCACATCACCTTGGATGGGGACTTCACCACCCTTTCCTAGTTGACCCAAGTGATTTTCTCTTCAACCCAAACCAGTCTTGAGGAGATGCACCTAGCCTAAACCATGGCTTGACCAAATTGAGCCCAAAATGACCCTTCCACCTTACCATTTAAATCAAACTCCTTTACACATGTCAAGCCTCAATTGAACTCACCAACCTCAAGCCCTGACCACACTGAGTCAGATGGTGACCTGACCCTGGCCGGCCAGCCACCACAGCCGCCGAAAAACACCAAGCCGAGAGCCTTATTTGGCTTTAAAAAATTCAAACCCACTGGCTGAGCTGTCCCAACCCAAATGGCCATTGTGGCTATTCTTCCCTTGCATAGAGCAACTGATCCCAAGCCTTAACTCCCCCTGGGAAGCCCTCCAGCTAGCTCTATTTAAACTCACCACCCTCTCGGTCAAAAGAGGTGTTGAGCAAAACCTTACCAAAACTCTGCCAAAATCACTCCAGACCCTTCTCCAAACACAGAGCACTTGATCCCCACTGAAATCCAGCCCTAAAACCCCCTCTGTGAGCTCAATTTCTGAGTTCAATTTTGAGCCCAAAAACAAGACACTTCATCGCAGTGAGCCAATCCTCAAATTGATTGACCCTACACCTTCACCAGACCAAGAGAAGAAGTTCCCCAGCAAAAGCCCCCTCTCCAGGCCAGCCATTTCTTCTATCGGCCAAGCTTTGAAATCGGGCTTGGTGGAAGTCTGGTCTAGACAATTCACTAGGGCCAGAGGCTTCATCCCTAGGCTCCTCCAGCTCCAAAGAACGTGCCAAACCACTCTGATTGAAGCTTCACTTCTCAGAGCCAAGGTATGAAACTCCTCCTTCCTGAGAGCTTCTTTTGATTCTCCATTTTGTTTGAGTCGATTTCAATGCATGTTACCCGTATGGATTTATAGCTCTCGTTTAGACAAACACATAGGATCAAATTTCATGTAAATTGGTTAAGAAATAAGGGAGATATTAGGGTTTTAGTGTGGACGGCTCTCGACACACACCAGTCGTAGACGATGACCAGGAACCGTCGGATCGCGCGTCTATCGAATGAACGATCCAGATCGAGCCCGACGAGGAGATGGAGCAAGATAGTGGGACACATGGCTGCTGACTCAGGTGGCAACATCGAATAGGAGTGCGCTGCGTGGGGCTTCGGAGCTGCCGAGGTTGACGCGGCGCTGACTAGTTTAAATTGAAAAATATGGTATTTAGGAATTATTTAAATACCTAGAACTTCAAAAATCCATATCTTTGTGTAGAAAAATCACAAAAATAAAATAAAAATACCCTCTTGCTCAATGAACTAAGGAGAACAAAGTGGAAAGAGAATTGAGTTATTTTGATGAATATTTTATTTTTAATTAAATATGTACTGATTTCAGTATTTTAATTCTTCATGCATTTATACAATTATCCATGACATGAGACCATAGGGCTTTTGTAGCCTCCGTTCTTGAAAACATCCTCTGAATTTTCTAAGGCCAGAGGCCATCTCTATGGCAAGATATTGATTTTTCAAATTTATGTATCTGTTTTGCTATTTTAATTCCAGTAATTAGCATGTTGCTTAGAAAATTCTAGGAAAATTTAGAGAGGTATATTATAACCAGAGGACCCTAGGAAAATTTTGGTTTGGTTTAATTCCTCAAGAATAACCCTAATTAGTTTGAACACCCAAAACTGAATTTTAATTAATTAGGATTAACCACACACCAAAATCACTTGAAAAGAAATCTCCACTGTCACTTAGGATGCAGAGAACCTCACATAAAAATTTGAAATCAATTGAAAATAATTTAACCTATTAAATGAATTATTTAAGTTGTATGACCACTTTTAAAATTAAAAAAATTCATAAAACCTAAAATACACTTAAAAAATTCACCAAAATGATTTTAAGGGCTCTCCGATATTAGAGGAGTCTAGGAAAATTAAAATTGTAATTTTCTAAAAATTTTCATTTTTAATCATATTTTAATATTTTAATAATTAAAAAATAATAAAAATCACAAAAATATTAAAAATCACAAAAAGTCATATTTTGCCTACTAATTACTTAGGAACAAACCAAATATTTTTCCCAAGTCTCTAGGTAAAGATATTGAATTTTAAAGGCTTAAAATAATTTTTAACATTAAAAAATGAATTTTTCAACCTTTTCACCAAACTAATTCTAATAAATCAAAGAAAAATCAAAAAAATAAAAAAATTGCTTCTCTGAACTCCTTGAGGTTAGAGGGACTTAAGAAAAATATAAAATTCATTTTTCAACTTTAATTTTATTTTATAATTAATTAACACGCCAAAACTAAAAAAAATTATAATAAATAAAATATAATTCAAAGAAAATCACCTAAATTGGTCTAGGTGGTTCTCTGGTCAATAAGAATATCCCATAATTTTCCTAAGGATAGGAACCTAACCTTGGTCATGTTGTTGAATTTTCATTGAAAACCTTCATTTTCTCACAAAAATAAATATATAAATTAAATTAAATTCAGAAAAGTCACATTTCTCCTCTAATGTCTTAATTGACATATGAGTGAAGTGACATAAAAAAAATTTTAAATTCATTGAGCTTAATTTGATGAGTTATGAAATGAACAAGTTTAAGAGGGCATAAAGGTAATTAAAGACTTTAACCGTAATTAATATTTAGGTCTAATAAAAAAGGGAGGGTAAAATATCTGATCTTAATTTTCCCTTGGGTGATTGAAACTTAAATAATTAAGGGGTAGAAACCTATTAATCATCTTAAAAATATTTAAAGTAAACCTTAATTAATTAAATAATTAAAATGTTGGAAGAATAATTAAAATTTGGATTATTAAAGTTGGGGATGTGACTTAGGAAGATACCAATTCTTTAATTTGAAATCCCTAAGTAAATTACTTTGATAATATTTAACTCTTAATTAAACTTAAAATGATAATTGAAATTAATAATTAAAAAGAAAATAACCCTTAATTAAATTAAACTTTAAAATTTTAAGTGATTTAAATAACTTAATTAAATTAAATTAAGAGCAGTAAAATTAATTTATCATTTGAAAACAAACCTTAAACAAAATTAAAACATTAAAACTAATTTGAAATATTAAGATCATTAAAATATAAAGATTTAATTGAACTGAGACAACTTGACCATTATTCCAAACTTAAAATTATTAATTAAAATTTTATAACTAAACCAAATTATTTCAAAATCATCAATTCTTTTTTAATTAAGAATTGTTAAAATCTTCAACAAATTAATTTGCCACCCTAAAGGCTTTCATTATCATAACTCTTAAATGAAGCATTAAGTGAAATGTCACTTCACTCATAGGATAATCAAACATCCTAGTTCACTGAGTAAGAAGCAGAACTCAATTAAACTTTGAGATGGTTAATTCACCAGTACAATAAAATTCATTTGGACTCAAAATAATCTCAGAAATATTGAAAAGATGTTTAGGATTCATCCTAAGCACTTTCTCAACATGATGAGATGTTTTAGAAGAACAACTGAACTTAATTATTCCTTTATGAAGAAAGTCATCCCTAATAAAACACAAGAACCTAGACGTCATAAGAATTGACTAGCTATATGATTAGGATTTTGGTAGACAACTAAAACCTTCCCTTAACTTCACCTAGGTGTTTTCTTGCAAATTATATAAATGCTTTAACCTCTGTTTTAAGTGTAGGAGAAAATAAATAGGAATGCTTACCAGGTACGCTTTTATTTCATTGCAATTTATTTACCTGCACTGTACTTTACTTCCCTTGCATGTTAAACAAGAATGTCACCATGCATGAAACTGAAACATTTAGGATAGCCACAAAACTGTAACCCAAAACTAAATTAAAAGTCACAACAAGATAAAATTCACCACCACAACATTCCAAATATAAAACAACTCAAAATTTAATTACATACAGAACAACAAAACTACAATTACAATTAAATTAAAACGTCTCGTTGGATGATCAGAATACCTCGGATGATGTAACCTACGTTTTTCTAACAGGATTTCCCACGGTCTAAATGAAAGTGTTGAACTCATTTAGTTGAGTTTATCAAATTCATCTGGACTAAGTGAATCTGATGAAAATAACGATGCTGGAATGATGGAACCGTGGGATCTTAACCAGTGTTGTTATAATCAACTTTAAGATTCTCCTAACAAAATATTAAATCACCTGAACCTTAAGACTTTTCTAAACCAAAACACTTCTCTCATATCCTGATTTTCACTTTCTAAAACCAAACCTCTACAACAACAAGGAGCTTGGAGCATAGTGGGCAGCACGACCATCATCGTCAGCAAAACTGGAATCTACATCAATAAATCTTTCTTAGAATTAAATAACAAAGCCATAGGATTTCAAGGTAGTTTGCCTAGTGCAACATAAATCCTCAACTCTTCGTTAGGCATTTGCATAATCATATTATGTGAATTAAGCTCTAACCGGTTTTAGGACTCCGAGGTAGTCCTTTGGTACGACATAAACCCTCACATCTTCGAGGCTATTTATATGATCATGTCATATAAATATAAGTCCTAATTAACTAAAATTGGCAGGATTGAAACATTAAATATATTCTCAAATTCAAGCCAAACAAATAGGATAGTTTGGGAAGTTGCCAAGATTCTTCTTGGATCCTCAGCTTCTCCTATTTCTCTTCCTTTGGACTCCTAAAATTAATTGTTCCAAATTTGAGCTAATCCCTCTTGAAATTTCAAAATTCAATCCTTTGAAAACCTTAAACTTTGAAATTCTTAAGAGCAAAACCACTGATCTTAATCGAGAGTTTTCTAAAATGATTCCTGTCATTTAAGATGTAATTAACTATAGGGGCTTGCCCTTATAGGGAACTTTAAGAACCCAGGTAATATAAACCCTACTTAATTCCCTTATATTAAGCAGGGAAACTTGTCACTGTTGACCTCATTTTTGATGAGGTCTTCTCTTCTTCCCTTTAGTACTTAGGATCTAGCCATAGGCTTTTCCTTTGACTATCTTAGAGGACTAGAATTGGGACCCACCTTCTAGAATTTCAAACCACTTCTTAACTCCCCGCAAACTCCACAAAACTCGACCGTAGACCCCTAATCACCTAGAGGGTTGAAATCAAATGTGAAAGTTTAAAGGATGAGTTCCTATAGGACTCTTTGGCCTTAGGATCGCCTCAGGTGGCCCGGTCCGGTGAAGGGGCCGACTTACACACACACTACACCTATACACTACACTTTCACACACCTATACCTAACTTGGCCTCCTCGACTCATGTAGGTGATTCACATGGATGGTCCTTAACCCCTAAGCCCTCGCTAAGAGGGTTAGAAACAACATAGTGAATGCCTCAAATGGGTCCCTTCATGGCTCATGTGGGCTTGATGTGGCTTCATGGCTCAACCAAAATGATTTCATTCCACTCAAATTTACCCGATCTTCAATTTTTCAAATTTTCAATTTTTGACTCCCGGGACCCTACACCCGCTTAGCCTACCCAAAACCCTTGAAACTACCTAAATTTCTCAAAAATTTCCAAATAACCCAAGATTCCTCAAAATCAATCCCAAACATTTCCACATCACTCAAATAGATCATCCATACCCAAAAATATCAAAAATTCCAAGAAAACCTCCCAATACCCTCCAAATACCCAAAATACCCCTCTTGACCCAAAATCCCAAAAATTCAGAAAATTCCTAGAAAATTCCAGAAAATCCCAAATATTCTCAATTTCATTTTTTTCAACTAAACCATGGGCCAATTTTGTCAATTTACCCTACTTCTGTCAAAACCCCCAATTTGACCCATTTTAACCCAAAGTGAACCCAATGTCAAACCAAACCTATCCAATTGACCCAAATTCTGGTCCAACTCAATTCTAAACTTCAATTCAACATTCCCAACACTAATCTAGACCAAATCTAAGTCCAATTTGATTGACATTTGGATCCAATTTCACTTTTGGCCTTAAAGCCCAATTTGGACCCATGACCCAAACCTAACCCAAACTCACCCAATTCAACTCCAATTAACCCCAAATCTTTTCTAAATCTTCCTTAGCATCCCCACAAGCAAAACACTAACATGATTAGCCCAAAATTTGGACCCAAACTCCACTCAAATTCAACCCAAAGCTAAAAGGCCCAATTTTAACCTAAACCCAAACCTAACCCAAATGAGCCCAAACCCCAAAATCAAAGCCCAATCAAAGTCAAAACTTCTTTGAAACACTCCCATAAACATTTCTCAACATTAATTTTACATCAATTTCAACCCTAGCCCAACATTGGCCCAACTTGGCCCACTTGGACCTATATTGGCCCATTCACCAAAAGAACCCAAATTCAACCCAATTCAAACCCAAATCACCCCCAATTTGCTTCAAGTCACTCATGACACATCCATGAGCTAAACCCAACAAATATTTGGCCCAAGCCTTTACTAAATTTTCATCCCAAAATCCATTTTAAAATTCAAAAGCCCACTTTCCTAAACCATTTTAAAAGCCCATCCTTCACCACATCCAAAGGCCCAAGATTGGTCCCAAAGCCCACATGATATTTCTCTACATCATCCTTTCAATTAAAATCATCCCTAAGTCCTAAATTCATCATCAAATCATTCCAAATCAAGTCTCATACAAATTTCCATCAAATTACCAAAAATTCCTAAAATCCATTTTTATGAAATTGATCCAACCTTTTCCCAAGCCAAATGGAGCCATGAAGCCATGCACAAGCCATATGCAAGCCATGGCAGCCACTTTACACATCACCATGTCATTTTTGGCAAAAGGAGGGAGTCCTTTAATGATTCCCTTAAGGGTGATTTAGCCACTTCCATGACTCCACTAAACCATGCTTAAACTTAATCGTACTTGGATGGTGACCCTTCCCCACTAATTAAGCCGACCTAAACCACTTTATCTTCAGCCCAAACTAGCCATGGGAAGGTGCACCTAGCCCAATCCATGCATTTGACCAATTTGAGCCAAAATATACCCTTACCCCATTCTACTTTGATTCAAACACTTTACACATGTCCAAGCCCAATCGCCTTCACCAACTTCAAGCCCCGGATCTCCCCGACCCCGAGAGTGACCAATGCCCGGCCGGCCGCCCACCGTGTCGCCGGAAAACACCATGGCCGAGAGCTCACATGTGAGCCCAACTTGGAATTCTCACCCGCCGAGCCGCCCCATCCTCGCGGCCATCGGAGCCGTTCTTCTCTTGCTAAGAGCAACTCGATCCCAAGCCCTAACTCTCCCTGGAGGCCCTCCACCCTCTCCTATTTAAACACCACCCCTCTCGGCCATGAGAGGTGCTAAAACAAACCTTAAGGAAACTCGCCAAAATTATTCCGTACTCCTCCCCATACACGAGCACTTGATCCCCACCGAGATCCCCCTGCCATTTCTTCTCCGCGAGCTGAATTTCGCAGTCGAAATCTAGGCCCAAAACCAGGATACTTCTCCATAAGTGAGCCAATCCCCAAATTGATTGGTTCTACACCTTCACCGGACCAAAGGAAGGTGTCCACCAGCAAAAGCCCCATCTCCGAGCCACCCAATTGCTCCAGCCTCCAAGCTTTGTGATCGGGCTTGGTCGAAATCACACCTGCACAATTCACTGCACCAGGACACTTCATCTGGAGCTTGCTGGGATCCAATCGAAGGTGCAACATACCTCAGATCGAAGCCACACTTCTCTGAGCAAAGGTATGAGCTAATTCTTCATCCCGAGCTTCTGGAGATTCTCCATTTCAAATGCTTTAATTTCATCCCACATAAACCGTATAGATGTGTTCGTCTTCTCAAGACGAATCCATAGAGCATAAGAACATGAAAATCTATTGAGTATCGAGTGAGATCTTAGGGATTTAGTGTGGACGGCTCTCGGGTGAGGACGCTCGGGGACGATGAACGGATGCCGTCCATTCAATACACGCGGGGACGGACGGCTCGGATGGCATCTGGATCGGAGACGGTACGAGAACCGCGGGGCCCGGCCGCCGACTCGGATGGTGGCGTCGAATGGGAGCGCGACATGCGGCGTTTCGGAGCTGCCGAGGCTCGACGCGGCGCCGCGTGGATAAATAGAAAATTAGGGGTATTTTCTATTTATTTAATTCCCTAAACTTCAAAAATTCATAACTTTGTGTAGAAAAATAAGAAAAATAAAATAAAAATACCCTCTCGCTCAGTGAATGGAGGAGAATAATGTGGAAAAGAAATCATTTAATTTCATCAAGTATTTTATTTTTAATAATTTATTTACTCTCTGCATATTTTTAATTCTCCATGCATGTATACAATTCACCATGGCATGAGACCATAGGGCTTTTAAGCCTCTGAATTTGGGAACATTCCCCGAATTTTCCAAAGTCGTAGGCCATCCCTATGAAGAGTTATTGATTTTTCAAATTCATGTTACTCGTTTTGAGTATTTTAATTCCAATAAATAGCATGTTGTGAAATAAATTCTAGGAAAATTTGGTGATGTTCCTTATGACCAGAGGACCCTAGGAAAAATAGGTTTTGAGTTAGTTCATTTAAAACAACCCTAATTAGCTTAAACACCCAAAATGGATCTCTAATTAATTAGAGCTAACCTTACATCAAATTGACTTGAAATTAATTCTCCACTGACCTTTAGGATCAGAGGAACCCACCATAAAAATTTGAGGTCAATTGGACTTAGTTAGCCCTACTAATTGGGTTGATTAAGCCATTTAGCTATTTTAAACTTTAAAAATTCATAACTTTCAAAATATCTTTCAAAAATTCACCAAATTGGTTTTGGAGCCTCTCTGATATCAGGGGAATTTAAGAAAATTAAAATTTTAATTTTCTAAAAAAGTTGATTTTTTTAATATTATTTTAATATTTTAATAATTAAAAAATAATAAAAATCACAAAAATAATAAAATTCACCAAAATGTCACATTTTGAATTTTAATCACTTAGGAACAAACCCCATATTTTTCTTAGGTCTATTTAGTGAAATATTAAATTTTAAAGCTCTAGGGTAATTTTAAAATTAAAAAAATGTATTTTCTAGCATTTTCACTAAAATAATTATAATAAATCATAGAAAAATTAGAAAATTGCAAAATTTGATTCTTTGATTTCCTTGATATCAGAGAGATTTTTGAAAAATATAAAATTCATTTTTCAACATTTATTTTTTTTTTAAATTATTTAACACTCCAAAACTTAAAATAATTATAATAAAAATAATATAATTCAAAAAATCACCAAAATTGGTCCAAGTGGTCCTCTGGTCATTAGGAATGTCCCCTAATTTTCTTAAGGACAGAAACGTTCCCTTGATCATGTTATTAAATTTTCCTTGAAATCTCTATTTTCTACCAAAAATAATTATCATAAATAAATTAAATACAGAAAAATCACATTTTCTCCTCTCATGTCTTTATCGACATATGAGTGAAGTCACATAAAAATTTCAAGTTCATTTGAGTTCAATTTAGTGAGTTATGAAATTATTAAGCTTAAAGGGTAAAGTGGTAATTAAAATTTTTAATCCTTAATTAAAACTTTAGGTTTAATAAAAAATTAACAAGTAAAATATTTGATCCTAATCTGATTTAGATGATTGAAATTTAAATGATTAAAGGGTAGAAACCCATCAGGTAATTTAAAATAATTAAACCTTAATTAAATAATTGATTAAATTTGGAGGAATAATAAAATTGGAATTATTAAAATAGGGATATTATTAGGAAGATATTTATTCTTTAATTTAAAAATCCCTAAATTAATTATCTCATTAATATTCAATTTATAATTAAAATGATAACTCAAATTCAAAACATTAAAAGACTTAATCATTAAACTAAAATTAAATTATTAAACTCTTTTAAAAAAATTTTAATTAAAATTAAAAATAAAATTAAATTAAAAATTCAATTAAATTAAATTAAATTAAATTAAATTAAATTAAATTAAAATTAAAAGTTGAGTTAAATTAAATTAAATTAAATTAAATTAAATAAACAAATTAAATTAAATTAAATGAATTAAATTAAATTAAATTAAATAAATAAAACCAAATTAAATTAAGTTAAACCAAATTAAAATTAAATTAAATTAAATTAAATTAAATTAAATTAAATTAAATTAAATTAAATCAAATTAAATTAAAATTAAATCAAATCAAATTAATTTAATGTAACATCAAATCAAACTAAATTGAATTAAATTTAATTAAATTAAATTAAAGATTAAATTAAATTAAATTAAATTAAGTTGAATTAAATATAATATCACCAAAGACATAAAGAATTCAAAATAAATCTAAAATAACTTGAACACTATTCCAAATTAATTGAAATTAAACTAAATCACAAATCATTTGAATACCAATTTACCCTCGAAAGTTTTAGTTATCATAACTCCTAAACAAGATATGAAATGAAATGTTACTTCACTTATAGTGACATTCAAATATCCTAGTTCATCGAGTAAGATAATAACAAAACTTAACTAAACTCTGGACGATTAATTCATTCGTGTAATCGAATTCATTCTGACTTAAAACAATTCTAAGAATATTGAAAAGATGTTTAAGATTCTTCTTAAACACTTTCTCAATATGATAGGATGTTTATAAGAACAATTGAACTTAATTGTTCTTTGATGAAGAAAATCGTCCTCAAACCAAAACACAAGGAACCTAGACGTCATAGGAAATGACTAGCTATAGGATTAGAAACTTGGTAGAAAACCATAACCCTTACCTTAGCTTTACCTAGGAACTCGCTTAAATATTCTAATTGTGTTTTAAGTGCAACTTGGATGACGGGAAGACCCTCCAGTACGCTTTTATTTTATTGCAATTTATTTTCTTACAATTTTCATTATCGCAATTTATTTAACCGCATTGCACTTACTTTTTCGCATGATAAACAACCGTTGCATGAAAACCCACACCTTTAGGATAAGTCCTTAAAACCGAAACCAAAACTAAATTAAAAGTCATCGCAAGATAAAATTCACCGCCACAACATTTTAAAATATAAAATAACTCAAAATTTAATCACAAACGAACACAAAACTACAATTACAATTAAATTAAAACGTCCTGTTGGATGATCTGGAATACCTCTGATGATGTAACCTACGTGTTGCTAACTGGATTTCCCACGGTCTAAATGAAAGTGTGGAACTCATTCAGTCGAATTTAGCAAATTCATTTGGACTAAGTGAATCCGATAAAAATAATGATGCCTAAGGATGGAACCGTGGATCTTAACCGTGTCGTTATAATCAACTTTAAGATTTGTTTTAATTAAAATATTGAAAACACTTGGAAATTAAGATTTTCTCTATACCAAAACACTTTTCTCATCCCCCGATTTATGATTTCTAAAATTGATCCTCTCGCAACAACAAGGAGCTCTGAGCATGGTGGGCAAAGACGGCCATCGTCATCAACAAAACCCGAGTCTACTTCAAGAAAACTTTCCTAGAATTAAATAACAAAGCCATAGGACTTCGAGGTAGCTCGCCTAGTGCAACATAAATCCTCAACTCTTCGTTAGGCACTTGCATTGCAAATTAAGCCCTAACTGGTCTTAGGATTCTGAGGTAGTCGTCCGGTACGACAATAAACCCTCACATCTTCGAGGCTATTTGTTTGATCTTATCATACAAATATAAGCCCTAATTAATTAAAATTGGCAAGATCAAAACATTTAAATAAATATTAGGACTTTCCTAAACTCAAGCTAAACAATAGGATAGTCGGAAATTACCGAAGTTCGCTTCGAATCCGTGATTTCTCCTACTTTTCTTCCATTGGATTCCCAAAACAAAATGTTCCAAATTTGATCCATTCCCTATCGAAATTCCAAAACTCAATCCCTCGAAAACTTAAACTTCGAAATTCTCGAGAGCAGCATTATCGATTATTATCGAGAGTTTTCTTAGTGATTCCCGTCACTTAAGATGTAATTAACTATAGTGGCTTGCCCTTATAGGGAATTTTAAAGAACCTGTGTAATATAAACCCCGTTTAATGCCTTCATATTAAGCTGAGGATTTGTCTGCTTATAAAATTGGTTCGCATACCAAACGGATGTCACAAATCTTTTAGTTTATTTAATCGAGCCCCATCATCAAGCAGTGGTGTCTATCCTTAGGGATAGATACACGGCTTGTGGTGCGGTGCTCGTTTATATAAACTATTTGAGATGTGAGATCGGCTTGATCTCATATCTTAAAACCTTCAAATTTAAAATTATTTTCAAAATCAAATACTACTTTTCAAAATTATTTATTTAAATTAAATTAAAAATTCGCCGACAACTTCTGTTAGGCGACCCCCTTTTCAAAATAAAACACACAACCTAAAAATATGCCGACAACTTCTGGCGACTCCGCTGGGGACAATTCCTCTCTCCATTATAATCAGATAATTCTGCTTTTAAAAATCGGTAGTGTATCCATGTCCTTAATGGGTCAAACTACCCTTCTTTCCGTTGGAATACTATGTTCATTTCTACCTCGGACAAGTATAGCCAACATTCTCTCGGATTTAGGAGCCACCGTTTAGACACCCCTAAACAGAGAGGTTCCGAGATCCTTTTACCTCATTTCCGAGGTGGGGTGGACCCCAATAAGTGTTAGTTTAGAGTGATCCTTCGAGACGAGAAGTCTTGCATAAGACCCTCTTTTCCTTTCCAACTCCGAATCGGATTCCTTACCTCCTCTACACCTCTGAACATTCTGTTCTAAACAAACGAACCCTCTAATAAATGATTCTTTTAACAAATGATTCCTTCTTATAAATACATGAACAAGAATGAGTTCGGACTCTTTTTCAATTCCTTTCTTTTCGTCCTAAAGAAAAGAAGCATAACTCGGGACCGACAACCCGAATCTACCCCGCAAAATGGAAGCCCCAAAGCCGATTTTCTCCTTCACCAACGGACCGGACTTCGCCGTCTATAAGGATGAGCCGCCCGACAATGGGATCATCCGATTTGGACAAGGATTCGAAAACACGAATGTCAAGATCACCGACGTTTCCCTTTTGCACCGACGAACAAGCTATCCGAAGCTAAGAAGCCGCCGCTCGAGTTCAACCTTAGGTCGACCCAAGAGTTTCCTCCCCGCAAAGGATCCCGACCGAGAGGAGTACTGCCGTCCGCAGGAGGACCTGCTCTTACTACCCCCACCGGTCTAGTCGTTTCCGCACCTACCCCGACTTTCGCCAAATTAAAGGGGAAAGAAATTCGTAATTATGGTAAACCCGTTACCGTGGAGGGTACGCATCTTCTCGTGAGACCTTCCGTTTTCGAAATCGGGTCCAGGCTCAAAGATTCCATCACCGACAAGGACCCAAAGAAGAAACAAGTAGAAGGATCGCCAGAGAAGCCGTAGCCGCCGAAATTGCTTTCCCGGAGGAAATCCCGTAATCGCTCGAATATACACCGCCGCGAATATACACCGCCGCCCGAATACATACTACTTTTGGGAGGAAGCATGTTCCATCCCCTCTCCGCCGCAGAGGACGAGGAAAATGTTCGCAAGATTGCCGCCGCATCGCCTCGCCCCGCATACTACAACGATAGCCGCAAGAAAAGGACTAGAACTACGCCGTTTGCTCGACCGCAAACTTTGGTAGAAAAGTTAGCAAAGAAGGAAAACCGCCCCAGTATCGGAGATTCTACGAAGGATGTGGCGGTGCCGCCAAATCCCGTCTTGGGCCCCGAGTAGAACCCGCCATCATGACGAAAAGCCAAGTAAAAGAATGAAGGCTAGTCCGCCCGTCGTCGTCTCGGATTACGGATCAGGAGGATACCACCTTCCAAGCATTTGGCCGACGCACCATCCGGTCCTAGACCTTCTGCCGCTAGAAGGATGGTATGGCGTCCCACCACCGGGCAACTGAGATCGAAACAACAGACTCCAAGAAAGAAAGTCTCGCCAGAGACTCGAATCCGAAGAAAGTGCTACCGCGATAAAGGGGACCCGTGCAGCCTATCACATGACAACCGCGAAGACACACGTAAAGCCCCGCTAGAAGATGCCATGGAAAAGTCGAGAACCGATATCCGACGATTAGCAAAAGAAAGAGAAGAAAAGTTCGGAGACGAGATCGATTCATCGGAATTCATGGACGACGAATATGCGTAAATCAACATGGTCGAAACACGAGCTTCATCGCCTTCACAAGTTGCTCCCGCAACTCGCAGAAGAGAGGAGCCGTAACCGATGAGAAGGCAAGCCTTCAGGAGAAAGACGACACGATCGCTCAAATGGCGAAAAGGATGGAAGAGATGGCCGTAGCTCCGGCCACTCTCCGCAGTCAAGTGCAACCACAAAGAGAGACACCCCCGTAGGTCATTCACATCGTAGACGGAGGAAAGGAGATTACATCCGTCAATGGGGATGATCAGCCTAAAAAGGATACAACACAAAGTATGATCCCCGAAAAGGATATCAAGAACTTGGTGGAACAAGCAAGTGCGAGAAGCCTTAGCACAATCGAAGAGCGGGACATCCATTCGGACGGGTAGACCTTACCTCAAGAATTCGACGCCGTCCAATACCCGAAAGGCTTCGTACCACCTCTCGTTCAAGACCTTCGACGGAACCGGAAGCCCCGACAAGATGTTGCACACTTTCGTGCCGCTGTTGCAATGCCGGCGGGAGCGATGCATTGCTCTTCCGACAGCTCGTCGCCAGCTCATCGTGAATCGCCTTCGACCGGTATGCGAATTACCAAATGGTTCGATGAAGACGTTCTCGCAGCTAGAGAACCTCTTCATCAAGCGATTCACCGGAAGCTCGAACACCACATCACTATAGTGATTTGGTGGTAGAGAAACAAAGGCCGAACGAAACTTTTGTGGATTACATACTTCGATGGAGGAACTTAAGCATGAAGTGTGAACCACAACTACAAGAACAACATGCAAGCCGACATCTTACTTAAAAGCATTCACGGCCCGATAAGCACTTCTCCTCAAAGGATTCACTATTAAGACTTTCGAGAAGTTGTTAAGCAAGGCCGGAAGCTTGCAAGAAGAGGCGAAGCAATTAAGTTTCGCCGACAAGACTGACAAGCAAAAGCCCGTGAAGACTTTTGAAAAGAAATCCGGATCGTTGCAAGCAATTGACAAAGGCAAGCAACCGATGCAAATACCACCGTAACGGCCGCAAGCAACCACAACAGAATTACCAAGAACCCCGGCCCAACCTATCACTCATCTCCACAAGATGAACAACCGCCTCGTCCGCAACGTACATTAAGGGAGCTTCGAGCAGAGAATATCCGTTCAAGAATGAAGCAAGGCCGAAAATGTTCCATAGTCCGATGAAGACTCCGCATTTCCACCGCCGCAGCCTAAAAGACCGTGAGGAAGTCAACAAGAAAGGTGATCCCAACTTTGCCCCTACCACCGGATGCTTGGGCACAAGATAGAAGATTGCATTACCTTCAAAAGTCGGCTCAACGACAACCTTCTGAAAGGGAATATAACGATCCCGAAGGAGTACATGAAGGAACCCCGTAAAGGAGGTTCCGTCAATGTTATCTCAACCGATCCCATCATTCCGATAGCATCCCTATACGACCGACGATGGATGGACTACCGCTTGACGAGGTCTTCAAAAAGATTTTAGACAAAGATCCACACCGCCTCTGCGAGCCTCAATTCGTAGTTCGAGACCCGTTAAGCCGGTACTATCACTTGCGATAGAAGAACCACCTCAACAGGAGACGATCGAAGAGAAGAAGAAAATCGACGAAGAAGAGAGGACCGAGACTCCTAAGGCTGGACTCAGGGGCCGCTTATCCTAGGATAGTTGTTTCCGATTCTGGGAGAAATCCCTCGAACCTCTCGATTTTGTATGATTATCTCGCTCACTTCGTGGGATCATATAATGATAAGGGTGATGGCGTTGGCTACGTTTTGACTGTTTCTAACGATTACGTAACTAGCGACAATCCGGATATCGATTTCGACATCAACGACAATTCTCAAATCATACACGATCTCGACGATCAAAATGACGAAGAAGGCATCCATCAAGGAGGCTACGAGAGTTCAACAAGCAACGAATCTATCTGCGAGTTTCGAGGAGCTCCAGTCACGATAGAGTTGGAGCCTCTCGCATTCCGAGGATAATCCGAAGAGCCTCGTCATTCCGATTCGAGAGGAGACACCGACAAGCTCAACACTAGATTCGAAGAAATTACGAAGTCAACTTAAGAAGTGGAAGAGTTCTACCTCCGAGAACGGGTCCAAAAGACAAAGGAAAGGTGTGGTTGTTCAAGAAGAACCAACCCCGACAGAAGAAATACCCATTCGAGAAGAAGCCGAGACACATGGAAATAAAGTGGACTACAACGTGCTAGCCCATCTTAGGAAACTACCGCCAAACCGAGAATTTACGATGCTTTCATCTTATCAAAGGAGATGAGAGAAGCTCGATCAAAGCCTTACTCGATCCGTAAATTTGCTTAGCTCAAATGGCCGGAGATTCCTTAGATGAGGTTTGCTCGTTAAAGGAACAACGAGGTGTTACCTTCACGGACAATGACCTACTACTCGGGACAGACAGATCACAACCGACCGTCGTACATTTCAAGCTATAATCGGGAAGTTTACGCTCTCCGCAGTATTGGTGGATCCAGGAGCGTCAATCAATATAATGAGTCTTCGAACACTAAGATACTTGGAAATCGATGCTCGCGAGCTCGAGGCCGACAAAATGTTATTAAGAGGATTCAACCGTAAAGGAGAAAGAGCCCTCGGATCAATAACGCTACTGATGAAGACCGGTGACATAGCAAAGACAACCGCAAAATTTCACATAATCGATTCGTAAACATCGTTCAACGCTCTACCTGGGCCGACCATTGATACATGAAAACAGGATGGTACCATCATCTCTACACCAGTGCATCAAATACTACGATGGAGGGGAACAGTGCATCAAAGGTGACTTGCAACCATTCTCCGTACATGAGATTGGAATCATGAAGACGTAGCTTATTATGCACCGCCAAAGAAAACAATCTTCTCCAGAGATACCGTAACAAATGAAGCAAAGAAAGTTCGTGACAACGAAGAACCCGAAGTTCTAGTCCAACAGCCACTCACCACTCCCTTCCGGCGAGATGGTGAAGGTTTCTCCACAACTCGCATCCGAGGTCGAGGCCGGGGACGAGGTCGTGGTAGAGACGCTAGGACAATTGGATTGAGGAAACCATCCATCGATGTTGATCGGGAAGATAGTTCCGAAGAAGAAAAAGAAATCAAACAAGAAGCAGCTGACAATAAGTCGAAGAAGCCGCAATTCAAGATCTCTCTCGAAGATGAGAAGAACGAAGAATACAAATCAATGTACGAAAAGATTAACCACTACGTACATACTATGACCCTAACCCCGATCCATTCCTAGCAAGATCGAGGGTATGGTGGTCAAAGAGGTACGTAGCGACGGTACAAAGCCAATCAAATTCTACCGTGGTGCTTCTTCCTCCAAAACTAAAAATAATGTACAATTCGAAGATGTCACTTCATCAGAATTAATGGAATTACCTTTTGAGTGGTACTCTCCCTGTGTTTAAAATTTAATTCAATGTGGTTTCTTACCTCGACAATGGACAAAAGGTCAATCACAACATTTTGAAAAATTATGGAATAATTCCGGTCGCCCACCCAATTCAAAGCATGGTCTCGGATTCTGCACGCAGTAGGTCAGCTCGACGATACTGAATTTTGCTTCGTTGTCACTTGCGAGTCCAATGAAAACCGCATGGAAACTACAGTACGAACTCGAAGATTTACAAATCGGAGACGCTCCACCGTAATTCGAAGAAGAAATCAAATCTACAATAGATGAGTTAACGGAAGTTAACTTAGGTACTAGCGAAGAGCCTAGACCTACCTTTGTTAGCTCCTTACTCAATAAAGAAGACTCCGAAGAAATAATCAAGTTATTAATGGAATTTAAAGACTCGTTTTGCTTGGAGCTACGATGAGATGCCGTGATTAGCTCCGCAGGTCGCAACCATAAGCTAGAGTGGATCCTACTTCGTCCAGCCGTACAAGGTCCCTGAAGAATGCGTCTAGAAATCGAACAACAAGTCATAGCCGAAGTTAAAAAGCTAATAGACGCTAAATTTGTCCATGAAGAACAATACCCGACATGGCTAGCCAATGTAGTGCCACCGAAAGAAGAATGGTCGATCGAATTTGTGTGGATTTCGCAGATTTAAACAAGGCATGTCCAAAAGATGAATTCCCTCTACCGATCCCGAACTAATGATCGACATTGCTTCAACACATGAAATATTCTCATTCATGGATGGATCTTCGTGATACAACCAGATAAAAATGGCTCCGAAGATGAAAAGCTTACAACATTCGAACGCCGATCGGAGTATTTTGCTACACAAAGGATGCCATTCGGATCGAAGAACGCAGGAGCAACCTACCGCAGAGCAATGACAAGAATTTTCGATGATCTCATCCACAATCAAGTCGAATGCTACGTGGACGATGTGGTCATCAAAAGCAAAGTAAAGGAAAACCACCTCGTATGATTTGAGAATTGTTTTCGAACGATTAAGACAATTTAACCTTAAGATGAATCCCTTAAAATGCGCTTTCGGCGTCACCTCCGGAAATTCTTAGGATTCGTTGTCCGACATCGTGGAATTGAAATCGACCCGGAAAAGATTAAAGCTATCTTAGAAATGCCGCCTCCCAAAACCTTAAAACAACTACGATCTTTTCAAGGGAAGCCGGCATATCTTCGACGCTTTATCTCAAACTCCGTCGTGTAGGTGTCACCTTTCTCGCACTAGTTAAAAAGGACGCCAAATTTATTTGGGAAGAGAAATGCCGTAAGGCCTTCGAGGACATTAAACAATATTTAATGACACCTCCCCGTCTTAGCAGCTCCTAGCCTCGTGTAGACCGCCGATACTTTACACCGCGGCTTTAGACGACTCTCTCGAGCCCCGTTGCCTGTGTCAATGATGAGGGTAAAGAAAATGCTCTTTACTACTTAAGCCGTCGTTTACTTCCGACGGAAGTAAGGTATCCCGCAATTGAAAAGCATTGTTTGGCCCCGATCTTCGCCGCTCAAAAGCTCGTGCACTACATGCTTTCTCATAAGGTCAACCCGATCTCGAAATTTAATCCATTGCAATACTCGATGACTCGTCCAACACTTTCCGGCGTACTCGCTGATGGTCAATGATATTATTGCAATTCGATATAACTTTCGTGCCTCTTCGTGCCGTAAAGGACAAGTCTTAGCAGTACTTCCTCGCAAAGACACCCTTTGCCGTACGAATCTCCTCTCAATGACGATTCGCCGATGAACAAATAATGAATCTGGAAGACCCCGATGATCGACGTTGGGAATTATATTTCGACGGAGCATCTTCAGCGCACAAAGACGAAGAATCGCAAGTGATAAGTGCTCCGGTAAGGCAGAATCGGCTAATCTTTATAACACCTGAGCGGGGATGTTAAGATACTCCTACCACTCGACGTAACCGTGTACAAACAATGAAGCGTAATATGAAGCCCTCATAACGGACCGGAATTAACCATTCAAATTGGGATAACGTACATCAACATCTACGGGATTCACAGCTAATCATTCAACGGATCATCGGACAAGCATGTAATTTTAAAGCCAAGACTCGAACAATACTTCCAAGATGCCATACAAACTGTTGGAACAGATTCCAAATGTGACGATCTACAAAATTCCTGTAAAAGAAAATGCTTTAAGCAGATGCTTTAGCCCGTCTCGCAAAAGAATTCTGCTCGTTTGCAAGATGAATCAGTAGAAGTGTCCGCTCACTGACGTCAGTCCTATCACAACTCGACATGTACACAATACACAAATCGAAAAAGAAAAAGAATCAACTAAGAAGAAGGATGTAAAACACGTAAGATCGGGCGACAACCATCGATGGACTACCCGCAAACAGAAAGCTACCGGACGATAGGTCGCTACCCATCGATCAAGAAAAGAACTCTGTCCTACGCATTAATAAACAACACATCAGTACGTAAGGTCTTTTGATCAAATGTGGCTAAGGTGCCTAAGCGGGTCCGAGGCCCGTGAAATTGTTAAGGAGGTGCATTCAGACTCCGTGGCGCTCACCGCCGGGTCCGAAGATGAAAATGAAAATTAAAAGACTAGGGTACTACCGGCCCTCGATGATGACCGACCGCATGAAAATCGCCAAGAGCCGTCACCAATGCCAAGTGCACGGAGTGGTTCTACACCAACCTCCAAATGTGCTACACCCGACAATCGCGTCGCGGCCATTCGAATGTCGGGGCACGTATATAGCGGGTCCGATGAACCACCATCTTCAAAAGGACATCGCTTCATTCTTGCGGCTACAGATTACTTTTCCAAGTGGGCAGTAGGCAGCTCCACTCTGGAGAAGTGAAAGCACACCACGTGCTACGCTTTTCAAGAACCAAGTTGTCTACCGTTTCGGAGTGCCGCGCAGATCATCTCGTATAATGGGTCGCATTCGAAGCACGCAAATTAACAATTTTGTCGTGAGACACGGAATCGACCGGCGATACTCAACAATTTACTACCCAAGAGCAAACGGCCTCGCTGAGGCTTTTAACAAAACTCTTGTTCAAATCTTAAAGAAAACCTTGGACGATAATAAGAGAAATTGGCACGAGAAGTTGTTAGAAGCCCTATGGGCCTACCGGACAACCTTCAGAACTCCTACTCAAGCTACACCTTACGCTCCGGTGTATGGGTCCGAGGCGATGTTACCTTTAGAGGTTCAGCCTTCCTTCACTCGAACTGCAGCTTGCAAATAAGATCACGACGAAGAGAACGCCAAATTACGACTAGAAGAATTAGAAAGCTTGGAAGGGAAAAGACTTGCAAGCAGCAACAAAATTTAGAACTATACCAAGCTAAGATGGTTCAAGCCCATGACAACCGGTCCGCCCAAGAACCTTCAAAGTTGGTGACTTAGCTCTCGTTCTCAAGAGACCTATCCTCGCACACCGCAAGATAGAGGAAAATTTGAACCCACTCGGGAAGGACCGTTTGTGGTCAAGCAAGATACTCGGGAGGTTCCTACCGCCTAGTGAATCGCTAGTGAGAACGACATATGCTTCCGATCAACTGACGATACTTGAAAAAGTATTACGCTACTCGATGTTTCGAAGGGAATGAATTCTTCATCCCTAAGAAACACGGCGAAGTAATTACTTATGATCGGGTCCGAACCCAAAATAATAATAAAATGTGCTAAAATAAATAAAATCATGATAATTAAGTTTTCCCTTGTTTTCTTTTCCAAATCAAAATCTATTCCCCGATCTTATCCTACTTCATTCCCGTTAAATTTAAAAAATAAAAGAAAAAAAGAATAAGAAAAAAATATGTCTTTAATAAACATTTTCTTAATGTTCTTGTTCTTAAGATGCAACCCCCGATCCTTTTCCTTGTCTTTTCGCAGGAAATGTCGAACTGGTGGTTGGGTCCCGAACTTTAAGAATGGCGTAAGCCTCGCACTCGATGAAAAGAGGGTGAAAGATGGAGCGATAATCGAGATCGACTCGGATTTCGCACCAGCTGAGCTCTACAAGACGAGGAAAGTGACCGGGTCCCAGCTGACCGAGAAGAACCGCCCGAGCAGACAATGATGAAAGTGGGTGGCCCAAGCCACCAATCCAACGAAGCAAGAAAAGAAAAGCAAACACCGAAGAAGACAAGAAAATGAAGTCCGTAGTCGCTACAACAGAGGGCGAGCTCTTGCCGCCACGCCCACAGAGATTCAAGAAGTTCGAAGAGCTACTCTCACAGCGAACGCAACGAAGAAATAAGAATCGCCGTATCCGTAAGATGTTAACAAAACTAGCCGCGGACCGCGCGACGAGACAATTGCTAATGCCGGACATACACTTCAAGGACACCGGCTCACCGAGAACCCGAAGAAAGGAGGCCACCTCCTAGGATAACAGAAAGGACCGTGGAAATCTCTAGAAGATCGAAGAAAGAAGGCTACCACGCCACCGGATAGAACCACCGCCGATGCATGACCTTGTTGCGAAGCAACCCCGGGGATGTCCCGACGGCATCATCCCCGAGGAGCCGAGGTATGCAGGAGAACGCGAAGGGATTGAACCGTATATCCCACAATATGTCACTAGTGCCTCGCCATCCGCAGATCATTCCGAATACGAGCCGGAGAGAATGCAGAATGTTGAAAAGAAAACCTTCGAATACTTCGAGAGAATTAAAGGTAGAAGAATCAATATACTAGAGGGCCTCGAGCTACATACGTACGTATTCTCGCAGTATGAACAACAAAGAATCGTGGATTGCATCCGGATTTGAAAAGAATGGGCCGAGCAGCCGCCCGAGGGAAAACACATACTCAGAACCCCGGAGATGGATGCCAGTGAAGGGAAGAATCACAATACAATGCGGATGCTGCTACAACTTTGCTGAAGACAGGAAGGGAAACCCACCGGGAATACTCCGTCATGGGTAAGTGGATCCGATGCCATTAGTCATCAAGAGAATGGTAAAGAGATCGATAACATGGAGGGTACTACCGCAGATCGCATACCCAATAACCGCATTATTAACATCTACAAACAGGGTGACCGCATACCCCCACACATAGATCACCACGACTTTGTCGGACCTTCGCACGCTCTCTTTCCGAACGAGTGTAACATCATGTTCGGATCCGACCTCCGGATAACGAGCCCGAGTGAGTTCCGAGGGCCGATGAAGATACCTTTACCGGTAGGTTCCGTCATGATACCGAAGGGCAACGGAGCGGATATCGCTAAGCATTGCATACCGTGAGTACCAGATGAAGCGGATCTCGCTTACTTTCGAAGGATGGACGACAGGAAGACACCTTACCATTTCCAACTGTACCCGAGCTAGAGAGCCTCCGCCTTACGAGCCGCGAGTTACATGGAAAATATCACACCTCCAATGTACATCCATACGGCATCCTTGCCAAGGATGGCTTGGAAGGTGATGTTATCGACCATGTACCCCACTATTCGTACATGGATTTTTGACGATGCTTCTTTGGATGGATCGACGAAGATCATACATAGTCCGTTTTGAGTCTACATGGATTGTATGAAATATATTCCGCATCAAGTTGTATGATGTATCTTCGACATGATTGGAATGAAAGTGACCATGTCACATTTTTGGCCTTCACCTCTTTTGTGCAAATTGACTGGGAAACGCCATTAAAGTTAAATGAACTTCGAACAAAGAACAGAAAAGAAAAAAAAAGAAGAATAAAAGAAAACTTTCCTAAAAAAATCTTAAAAATGACGAACACCAAATTCACATGAACATTAAATAAACGATAAAGTAAAATTTGAATCATTAAAAGATAAACAAAATCAACATAAGTGTTAAATCAAATCTCAAATCAAATTCTCAATCAAATTTCAAATCCAATCTCGATCAAATTTCAAATTTGATCTTCCAAATTTCAAATCAAATCTTAAATCAAATCTCAACCGAGTTCAAACTCATCCTTCCAAATTTCGAATTCAATCTTTCCAGATCTCAAATCTCAATCAAATTCAAACTTTTGGGTCGAGGATTTTACATCCAAGATCGCATTGCTTTAGGATCATTTCCCTATCGCAATGAAGTACATCAAATTCAAACTTTTGGGTCGAGGATTTTACATCCAAGATCGCATCGTTTTAGGATCATTTCCCTATCGCAATGAAGTACATCAAATTCAAACTTTTCGGTCGAGGATTTTACATCCAAGACCGCATTGCTTTAGGATCCTTTCCCTATCGCAATGAAGTACATCAAATTCAAACTTTTGGGTCGAGGATTTTACATCCAAGATCGCATTGCTTTAGGATCCTTTCCCTATCGCAATGAAGTACATCAAATTCAAACCTTTGGGTCGAGGATTTTACATCCGAGACTGCATTGCTTGGGATCCTTTCCCTATCGCAATGAAGTACATCAAATTCAAACTTTTGGGTCGAGGATTTTACATCCAAGATCGCATTGCTTTAGGATCCTTTCCCTATCGCAATGAAGTACATCAAATTCAAACTTTTGGGTCGAGGATTTTACATCCAAGATCGCATTGCTTTAGGATCCTTTCCCTATCGCAATGAAGTACATCAAATTCAAACTTTTGGTTCGAGGATTTTACATCCAAGACCGTATCGCTTTAGGATCCTTTCCCTATCGCAATGAAGTACATCAAATTCAAACTTTTGGGTCGAGGATTTTACTATCCAGAGACTCTGAATACATCAGCTTTTTAGGATTCTTTCCCTATTGCAATGAAATACATCAAAATCAAACTCTTAAGGTTAAGGATTTTACATCCAATACCGCATTGCTCTGAGATCTCTCCTCATTGTAATGATTCAATCCAATCAATTCAATTTTCTTTCGAGGTTGAAGATGTTACATCTAAAACCTCAAAATTCCAATTTTCATTTCAAATCAAATCCCTTCAAATTAATTTTGACAAAACTTCAATCTAAATTGAAACTCCAAATTGAAATCTAAACTCACACATCGAAACTTAAATTGAAACAAAATGAAATCTAAATTGAAATTCCCCGCATCATGTGATTTGGGATTCACCTCCTTTTCCTTTCCTCAGGCGAGAGTTCAGGAATCTCCGGTTTCAGAGATATGCTTGACACTCCCCAGATGGAAACTCTTCTACTTCGTCCTAAGTTTGTCACTTGGACATCTGTGTTGGTTTTGCTGATCGCTTCGGTCAACATCAATACGCGCGGTGTGCTCCGTCAGCTCACCACACCTATTGGGGGCCATTTGTTGACCTCATTTTTGATGAGGTCTTCTCTTCTTCTCTTTAGTACTTAGGATCTAGCCTTAGGCTTTTCCTTCGACTATCTTAGAGGACTAGAATCGGGACCCACCTTCTAGAATTTCAAACCACTTCTTAACTCCTGCAAACTCCACAAACTTGACCGTAGACCCCTAATCACCTAGAGGGTTGAAATCAAATGTGGAAGTTTAAAGGATGAGTTCCTATAGGACTCTTTGGCCTTAGGACCGCCACAGGTGGCCTCGGTCCAGTGAAGGGGCCGACTTACACACACACTACACCTATACACTACACTTTCACACACCTATACCTAACTCGACCTCCCGACTCATGTAGGTGATTCACATGGATGGTCCTTAACCCCTAAGCCCTCGCAAGAGGGTTAGGAACAACATAGTGAATGCCTCAAATGAGTCCCTTCATGGCTCATGTGGGCTTGATGTGGCTTCATGGCTCAACCAAAATGATTTCATTCCACTCAAATTTACCCGATCTTCAATTTTCCAAATTTTCAATTTTCGAATTTTCGACCCCGGACCCTACACCCGCTTAACCTACCCAAAACCCTCGAAACTACCCAAATTTCTCAAAAATTTCCAAATAACCCAAGATTCCTCAAAATCAATCCCAAACATTTCCACATCACTCAAATTGATCATCCATACCCAAAAATATCAAAAATTCCAAGAAAACCTCCCAATACCCTCCAAATACCCAAAATACCCCTCTTGACCCAAAAATCCAAAAATTCAGAAAATTCCCAGAAAATTCCAGAAAATCCCAAATATTCCCAATTTCATTTTGTTCAACTACACCATGGGCCAATTTTGTCAATTTACCCTACTTTTGTCAAAACCCCCAATTTGACCCATTTTAACCCAAAGTGAACCCAATGTCAAACCAAACCTATCCAATTGACCCAAATTCTGGTCCAACTCAATTCTAAACTTCAATTCAACATTCCCAACACCAATCTAGACCAAATCCAAGTCCAATTTGATTGACATTTGGATCCAATTTCACTTTTGGCCTTAAAGCCCAATTTGGACCCATGACCCAAACCTAACCCAAACTCACCCAATTCAACTCCAATTAACCCCAAATCTTTTCTAAATCTTCCTTAGCATCCCCACAAGCAAAACACTAACATGATTTGCCCAAAATTTGGACCCAAACCCCACTCAAATTCAACCCAAAGCTAAAAGGCCCAATTTCGACCTAAACCCAAACCTAACCCAAATGAGCCCAAACCCCAAAATCAAAGCCCAACCAAAGTCAAAACCTCTTTGAAACACTCCCATAAACATTTCTCAACATTAATTTTACATCAATTTCAACCCTAGCCCAACATTGGCCCAACTTGGCCCACTTGGACCTATATTGGCCCATTCACCAAAAGAGCCCAAATTCAACCCAATTCAAACCCAAATCACTCCCAATTTGCTTCAAGTCACTCATGATACATCCATGAGCTAAACCCAACAATTATTTGGCCCAAGCCCTTTACAAAATTTCATCCCAAAATCCATTTTAAAATTCAAAAGCCCACTTTCCTAAACCATTTTAAAAGCCCATCCTTCACCACATCCAAAGGCCCAAGATTGGTCCCAAAGCCCACATGATATTTCTCTACATCATCCATTCAATTAAAATCATCCCTAAGTCCTAAATTCATCATCAAATCATTCCAAATCAAGTCTCATACAAATTTCCATCAAATTACCAAAAATTCCTAAAATCCATTTTTATGAAATTGATCTAACCTTTTCCCAAGCCAAATGGAGCCATGAAGCCATGCACAAGCCATATGCAAGCCATGGCAGCCACTTTACACATCACCATGTCATTTTTGGCAAAAGGAGGGAGTCCTTTAATGATTCCCTTAAGGGTGATTTAGCCACTTCCATGACTCCACTAAACCATGCTTAAACTTAATTGTACTTGGATGGTGACCCTTCCCCACTAATTAAGCCGACCTAAACCACTTTATCTTCGACCCAAACTAGCCATGGGAAGGTGCACCTAGCCCAATCCATGCATTTGACCAATTTGAGCCAAAATATACCCTTACCCCATTCTACTTTGATTCAAACACTTTACACATGTCCAAGCCCAATTGCCTTCACCAACTTCGAGCCCTGGATCTCCCGACCACGAGAGTGACCAATGCCCAGCCGGCCAGCCACCGAGTCGCCGGAAAACACCATGGCCGAGAGCTCACATGTGAGCCCAACTTGGAATTCTCACCTGCCGAGCTGCCCCATCCCCAGCTGGCCATCGGAGCCGTTCTTCTCTTGCCAAGAGCAGCTCGATCCCAAGCCCTAACTCTCCCCAGGAGGCCCTCCACCCTCTCCTATTTAAACACCACCCCTCTCGGCCATGAGAGGTGCTGAAACAAACCTTAAGGAAACTGCGCCAAAATTGTTCCGGACTCCTCCCCATACACGAGCACTTGATCCCCACCGAGATCCCCCTGCCATTTCTTCTCCGCGAGCTCAATTTCGGAGTTGAAATCTAGGCCCAAAACCAGGACACTTCTCCACGGTGAGCCAATCCCCAAATTGATTGGTTCTACACCTTCACCGCACCAAGGGAAGGTGTCCACCAGACAAAAGCCCCATCTCCGAGCCACCCAGTTGCTCCAGCCTCCAAGCTTTGTGATCGGGCTTGGTCGAAATCCCACCTAGACAATTCACCGGACCGGGAGACTTCATCCGGAGCTCTACGGGATCCAATCGAAGGTGCAACAACCCTCGGATCGAAGCCACACTTCTCCGAGCAAAGGTATGAGCTAATTCTTCATCCCGAGCTTCCGGAGATTCTCCATTTCAAATGCTTTAATTTCATGCATGCATCAACCGTATAGATGTGTTCGTCTTCTCGAGACGAATCCATAGAGCATAAGAACATGAAAATCCATTGAGTATCGAGTGAGATCTTAGGGATTTAGTGTGGACGGCTCTCGGGTGAGGACGCTCGGGGACGATGAACGGATGCCGTCCATTCAATACACGCGCGGACGGACGGCTCAGATGGCGTCGGATCAGGAGACGGTACGAGAACCGCGGGGCCCGGGCTGCTGACTCAGATGGCGGCGTCGAATGGGAGCGCGACACGCGGCGTTTCGGAGCTGCCGAGGTTGACGCGGCGCCGCGTGGATAAATAGAAAATTAGGGGTATTTTCATTTATTTAATTCCCTAAACTTCAAAAATTCATAACTTTGTGTAGAAAAATCGAAAAATAAAATAAAAATACCCTCTTGCTCGGTGAACGAGAGGAGAATAATGTGGAAAAGAAATCATTTAATTTCATCAAGTATTTTATTTTTAATAATTTATTTACTCTCTGCATATTTTTAATTCTCCATGCATGTATACAATTCACCATGGCATGAGACCATGAAGGCTTTTGAAGCCTCCGAATTTGGGAACATTCCCCGAATTTTCCAAAGTCGAGAGCCATCCCTATGAAGAGTTATTGATTTTTCAAATTCATGTTACTCGTTTTGAGTATTTTAATTCCAATAAATAGCATGTTGTGAAATAAATTCTAGGAAAATTTGGTGATGTTCCTTATGACCAGAGGACCCTAGGAAAAATAGGTTTTGAGTTAGTTCATTTAAAACAACCCTAATTGGCTTAAACACCCAAAATGGATCTCTAATTAATTAGAGCTAACCATACATCAAATTGACTTGAAATTAATTCTCCACTGACCTTTAGGATCAGAGGAACCCACCATAAAAATTTGAGGTCGATTGGACTTGGTTAGCCCTACTAATTGGGTTGATTAAGCCATTTAGCTATTTTAAACTTTAAAAATTCATAACTTTCAAAATATCTTTCAAAAATTCACCAAATTGGTTTTGGAGCCTCTCTGATATCAGGGGAATTTAAGAAAATTAAAATTTTAATTTTCTAAAAAGTTGATTTTTTTAATATTATTTTAATATTTTAATAATTAAAAAATAATAAAATCACAAAAATAATAAAATTCACCAAAATGTCACATTTTGAATTTTAATCACTTAGGAACAAACCCCATATTTTTCTTAGGTCTATTTAGTGAGATATTAAATTTTAAAGCTCTAGGGTAATTTTAAAATTAAAAAAATGTATTTTCTAGCATTTTCACTAAAATAATTATAATAAATCATAGAAAAATCAGAAAATTACAAAATTTGATTCTCTGATTTCCTTGATATCGAGAGAGATTTTTGAAAAATATAAAATTCATTTTTCAACATTTATTTTATTTTTAAATTAATTAACACTCCAAAACTTAAAATAATTATAATAAAAATAATATAATTCAAAAAATCACCAAAATTAGTCCAAGTGGTCCTCTAGTCATTAGGAATGTCCCCTAATTTTCTTAAGGACAGAAACTTTCCCTTGGTCATGTTATTAAATTTTCCTTGGAAATCTCTATTTTCTACCAAAAATAATTATATAAATAAATTAAATATAGAAAAATCACATTTTCTCCTCTCATGTCTTTATTGACATATGAGTGAAGTCACATAAAAATTTTAAGTTCATTTGAGTTCAATTTAGTGAGTTATGAAATTATTAAGCTTAAAGGGTAAAGTGGTAATTAAAATTTTTAATCCTTAATTAAAACTTTAGGTTTAATAAAAAATTAACAAGTAAAATATTTGATCCTAATCTGATTTGGATGATTGAAATTTAAATGATTAAAGGGTAGAAACCCATCAGGTAATTTAAAATAATTAAACCTTAATTAAATAATTGATTAAATTTGGAGGAATAATAAAATTGGAATTATTAAAATAGGGATATTATTAGGAAGATATTTATTCTTTAATTTAAAAATCCCTAAATTAATTATCTCATTAATATTCAATTCTTAATTAAAATGATAACTCAAATTCAAAACATTAAAAGACTTAATCATTAAACTAAAATTAAATTATTAAACTCTTTTAAAAAATTTTTAATTAAAATTAAAAATAAAATTAAATTAAAAATTAAATTAAATTAAATAAATTAAATTAAATTAAATTAAATTAAATTAAATTAAAATTAAAAGTTGAATTAAATTAAATTAAATTAAATTAAATTAAATAAACAAATTAAATTAAATTAAATGAATTAAATTAAATTAAATTAAATAAATAAAACCAAATTAAATTAAGTTAAACCAAATTAAAAATAAAATAAAATAAATTAAATTAAATTAAATTAAATTAAATTAAATTAAATTAAATTAAATCAAATTAAATTAAAATTAAATCAAATCAAATTAATTTAATGTAACATCAAATCAAACTAAATTGAATTAAATTGAATTAAATTAAATTAAAGATTAAATTAAATTAAATTAAATTAAGTTGAATTAAATATAACATCACCAAAGACATAAAGAATTCAAAATAAATCTAAAATAACTTGAACACTATTCCAAATTAACTTAGAAATTAAACTAAATCACAAATCATTTGAATACCAATTTACCCTCGAAAGCTTTAGTTATCATAACTCCTAAACGAGATATGAAATGAAATGTTACTTCACTTATAGGACATTCAAATATCCTAGTTCATTGAGTAAGATAATAACAAAACTTAACTAAACCTCGGACGATTAATTCATTTGTGTAATTGAATTCATTTGGACTTAAAACAATTCTAGCAATATTGAAATGATGTTTAAGATTCTTCTTAAACACTTTCTCAATATGATAGGATGTTTATAAGAACAATTGAACTTAATTGTTCTTTGATGAAGAAAATCGTCCTCAAACCAAAACACAAGGAACCTAGACGTCATAGGAAATGACTAGCTATAGGATTAGGAACTTAGTAGAAAACCATAACCCTTACCTTAGCTTTACCTAGGAACTTGCTTAAATATTCTAATTGTGTTTTAAGTGCAGCTTGGGATGACGGGAAGACCCTCCAGGTACTCTTTTATTTTATTGCAATTTATTTTCTTGCAATTTTCATTATTGCAATTTATTTAATCGCATCGCACTTACTTTTCTTGCATGATAAACAATCGTTGCATGAAAACCCACACCTTTAGGATAGTCCCTAAAACTGAAACCAAAACTAAATTAAAAGTCATTGCAAGATAAAATTCACCGCCACAACATTTTAAAATATAAAATAACTCAAAATTTAATCACAAACAGAACACAAAACTACAATTACAATTAAATTAAAACGTCCTGTTGGATGATCGGGAATACCTCGGATGATGTAACCTACGTGTTGCTAACGGGATTTCCCACGGTCTAAATGAAAGTGTGGAACTCATTCGATTGAGTTTAGCAAATTCATTCGGACTAAGTGAATCCGATAAAAATAATGATGCCGGAAGGATGGAACCGTGGGATCTTAACCGGTGTCGTTATAATCAACTTTAAGATTTGTTTTAATTAAAATATTGAAAACACTTGGAAATTAAGATTTTCTCTAAACCAAAACACTTTTCTCATCCTCTGATTTATGACTTCTAAAATTGAACCTCTGCAACAACAAGGAGCTCGGAGCATGGTGGGCAGCACGGCCATCGTCATCAACAAAACCTGAGTCTACTTCGACAAAACTTTCCTAGAATTAAATAACAAAGCCATAGGACTTCGAGGTAGTTTGCCTAGTGCAACATAAATCCTCAACTCTTCGTTAGGCACTTGCATTGCAAATTAAGCCCTAACCGGTCTTAGGATTCCGAGGTAGTCGTCCGGTACGACAATAAACCCTCACATCTTCGAGGCTATTTGTTTGATCTTATCATACAAATATAAGCCCTAATTAATTAAAATTGGCAAGATCAAAACATTTAAATAAATATTAGGACTTTCCTAAACTCAAGCTAAACAATAGGATAGTCGGGAAATTACCGAAGTTCGCTTCGAATCCGTGATTTCTCCTACTTTTCTTCCTTTGGATTCCCAAAACAAAATGTTCCAAATTTGATCCATTCCCTATTGAAATTCCAAAATTCAATCCCTTGAAAACTTAAACTTTGAAATTCTTGAGAGCGAGAATTATTGATTATTATCGAGAGTTTTCTTAGGTGATTCCGTCACTTAAGATGTAATTAACTATAGGGGCTTGCCCTTATAGGAATTTTAAAGAACCCGAGTAATATAAACCCTGTTTAATGCTTTCATATTAAGCGGAGGAATTTGTCGGCTTATAAAATTGGTTCGCGGACCAAACGGATGTCACAAATCTTCTAGTTTATTTAATCGAGCCCCACCGTCGAGCGGTGTGTCTATCCTTAGGGATAGATACACGGTTTGTGGTGCGGTGCTCGTTTATATAAACTATTCGGGATGTGAGATCGGTTTGATCTCATATCTTAAAACCTTCAAATTTAAAATTATTTTCAAAATCAAATACTACTTTTCAAAATTATTTATTTAAATTAAATTAAAAATTCGCCGACAACTTCTGTTAGGCGACCCCTTTTCAAAATAAAACACACAACCTAAAAATATGCCGACATCAGCTTATAAAATTTGTTCGCATACCAAACAGATGTCACAAATCTTCTAGTTTATTTAATCGAGCCCCATCATCAAGCAGTGTGTCTATTCTTCGGGATAGGTACACGGTTTGTGATGCGGTGCTCGTTTCTATAAACTATTTGGGATGTGAGATCGGTTTGATTTCATATCTTAAAATTTTTGAACTTAAAGTTATTTTCAAAATCAAATTTAAAATTTAAAATTCACCGACAGTTTCTGTAAGCGACCCCTTTTCAAAATACAACACTCAACCTAAAAATATGCTGACAAATATATTTAGAAGAAATGAAATGCCTCTGAATTTCATATTGGAAGTTGAGATTTTTGATGTTTGGGGATTAGATTTCATGAGACCATTTATTACTTCATTTGGAAACTCATATATATTGGTTGTTGTTAATTATGTTTCTAAATGGATTGAAGCACAGGCCTTACCTCGTTGTGATGCTAAGAGGGTTTCAAAAATTTTAATGAAAATTATTTTCACATGGTATGGAATGCCGAGAGTGATTATCACTAACGGAGGGTCCCATTTTAGGAATAAATATATTCAAAGATTGACAGAAAAATTTAATATTATTCATAAAATATCTACTGCTTATCATCCACAGACCAGTGGATTAGCTGAAGTTTCTAATCGAGAAATTAAATGAATTTTAGAAAAGACTGTAAACCCTAGTAGATTAGATTGGTCCACAAGACTAGACACTGCATTATGGGCATACAGGACTGCTTATAAAACTCCGATTAGAAAGACTCCTTACAGACTTATTTTTGGAAAGGCTTGTCACTTACCAGTTGAATTAGAGCATAAAGCATATTTGGCGATTAAAGAATTTAATTATAATTTGAAAGATGTTGGTGAGAAGAGATTGTTGTAGATGAATGAGTTAGAAGAATTAAGGAATGAATCTTATATTAACGATAGAATCTATAAAGAGAAAATGAAGTTATGGCATGATCGGAAGATTAACCAGAAGAACTTTGAACTAGGACAAGAAGTTTTGCTTTACAATACAAGACTGAAATTATTTCCTAGGAAATTGAAATCTCGATGGTTAAGACCTTTCACTATAACTCAAGTAATTACATACGAAGCTGTTGAAATTAAAGATCCGAAGACTAGAAACAGATTCAAAGTAAATGGACACAGATTAAAACCATATTTTGAGGGTAAAAGACCAAAGTTTAAAGAGGTTTTAATGCTCATTCAACCTGATTAACAACTTGAATAGGTCGGACTGACAACGTTAAACCAAGCGCTTTGTGGGAGGCAACCCATAGTTATCTTTATTTTTATGTGTTAATTGTGTATTTGTTTGATTTATTGTTGGTTTGTGGTATGAATGAATTCTACTACTCATATTAATAATTGGATCCATAGAAAAATTTGAAAAACATTCAGAACAGAGCGAAACTGGGCAATTTTTGCCTAGGCCGCCGACGGCGAGTTTTACTTGCCAAGTGTAGTTTATGTTATCAAAGAATCCCGCCGATGGCGAGATCGACGCTGCCGGCGGTGAGATCGGCGATTGGACGGTTAATGGAGTTCTTTAGATGGTTTTTGGTGGTTTTAAGTGATTTTAACTCCTTTAAAACTCTTAGAATCTGATTTGTAGACTATCAATATCCTAAAAACGAATTGTAACTCCAGCAAAACTCATCCTCATGACATCCAATCACCTTGAAATCCCTAGATCTCGAATGTTTAATAAAAGAAATTTTATCAGTTGTGAGGCTCAACGATTATTCAATAAGGTTATGATGAAAAAGAGATTGATCAAGGAATGAAGATTAGTGAGTTGAGGAGAGGAGAATTCGACGACGCCTATAGAAGAAATGATTGTGTGACGACGTTGGGAAATATTGTGCTGTACCACCTTTGTAGTAGTCATCCCTGTGGTAAAAGAATTCTATGCCAATTTACAGGGAATTAACCACGACGTCGTCTATGTGCGAGGCAGATGGGTAACTTTTACTCCTTCTAGAATTAATGAGTTATATTCTATCGAGAATACACCCGTTTGCTGCTACTCCAACTTTGTCCCTACAAGGAATAATATGAACGAAATCTATCATTTCTTGACTGATGAAGCAGAAAATTGGGAAACGAGAGAAAATGGGTACGTTAGTTTCTCTGCATCACTTCTAAATCCTGTTTCTAAACACCGGCACTTCTTCATTTCTTCAAAATTATTACCTACTATGAGAGTCAGCAAAGTTTCTAAGGAATGTGTGATTCTGAACTATTGTATTCAAGTGGGATTACCTATTGATGTTGGTTCGATAATTGTGAAGTCTGAGTTAGGCGTGATTGTTCATGGATTAATTTATGGGCTTGGACGTCCTTCTACAATTTTTACACTATGCAGTCAGAACCAAGTTTCATATGAAGCCTGGGAGAAGGTACTTCTGCCTTGGAAACCTTTAGATCCATCTGATATGTTTCCTACACTTGATGAAAAAAACGATGCAGCTATTATTGTGGATCAAACATCTCAGAGTTCTTTTTTATTTTGGCCTCTGACTGATAAAACTGATATGATCTTACGGAAAATCAAAGGACTGGAAAAAGAGGTACAAAATGTGTTTCAATTAATATCATCTCTGACTTATTTGATGATATTGACTGGAGAATGAAAGAACATTTTGATCATTCTGGACATCTTGAAGCTAGTTTCATACGGCTTATGAGAAAGAAAGGATGGATAGAAGAAGATTCCACCGAAGTGTTTCCTTACAGGCCCTTCTACAATCTTTTTGTTCATTTACGTTCAATGGGTGATATTAGAGATGAGTTTAGCACTGATTCTTATGAGTAGAAGATGTTCGTAATTGCTTTTGTGTTGATTTAGTTTAGATTTAAATTTGTGTGGTTTGCACTTGTGTTATTTTAGATTTCGATATTTGATCTCAGTATAGATGAGATTATGAATAGATTTTTTTGTTTTCAGGGTTTTGAGTATTATGGTTTGGATTGCGATGCTGAATTTGATATATTAAGGTTGAGAAAATACCTTGTTATAGTATGCTGTGTACAAGTATTATAAACGCTTGGATTTTATATATAAAAATTGTGATGTTTGTGTTGTGTAAATCGTTTTGAGTTAAAATAATATCTAATCACAGGAAAATATATTTAAATTTATTGAAATGGACGTTAACAAGGCTTAAAAATACAAAAATATGAAAATTTAATTTTTTTTTTTTTAGAAAGCCCGCCGATGACCTATTTTTCCTGAGAAAATAGACCTATTTGAATTAATTAGCCCGCTGATGGTGAGATTTTTCTGCCGACGGCGAGATTCGTAAAACGCCTTTATTTGACCGGTCAACCACCACTATTCATCATCCCCAACCTCTAAACTCCTAAATAATCGACCTAGGACTTGAGAAATCTTGGATTTGAAGCGTTTTCAGCCCATTTTGACGCCGGATTTCATCTTCCATTGGTAAGTGCTTCACTCCCATGCAAAAATTTTTTATTTTCACCGTGTATTTCTTCCACATTTAGGAATTTTGGAAAATCGAAAATGTGAAGAAAATAGTTGAAAGAAATTCATGGAATTCATTTTAGATTACTTTAAGTCACCTTTGGAAGCCATTCTAGTGTTGTTTTGGAATTTATTTTGTAAATTTGATAGATTGAGAAATTGCTCCACGACAAAAGAGGTTACTCGACTTTGACGAGACTCATTTTGTAAACACTAAGGCTCAGTCAAGGTACATCTTTATTATCAAAGCAAAAAAATGCATACATGACATAATTTTTGAGAATCCGGGAGGAGATGTGGAACAAACTATTAAGGAGCAAAATTGGGAAATTTTTTGTTACTCGACGAATAGAGCTACAGTGGAAGTTGTAAAGGAATTTTACACCAACCTTACTCAGATAGAGGACATGCCTGTAAAGGTTAGAGGATTTTTAGTTGATTTTAATGCTGCTCGGATAAATGCTTTCTATGAAGTGCGAGATCTTCATACCAGTGATTTTAAGACATTTGGAACAATGGAAGGACCACTGGAGAATTTGATTGACTTTCTCACTAATGGGAATGAAACTTGGAAAATGAAGCAGCGTGAACGGGTAAACTTCCCTCTTTCTTGATGAATGCCACCTCTAAGGCTTAACACTATTTAATTTGCTCTACTTTATTACCTACTTATCATCATAGTGAAGTATCGAGGGATAGAGCAGTTCTGAATTTTTGTATTCAGAACAACAGAAGTATAAATGTGAGAAATATTATTTATAAAAACATATTAGCCATTGTGAATAGTGAATCAGGAGGAGGACTGGGACATCCTGGTCTGATATATGCACTCTGCCAGTTGTCTGTAGTAGAGGTTAAAGATGATGAGGAATGGTTTCATCCTATGAAACTCATTATAAAGGCTAGTATAAAGACTTATGAATCCCATGAAGGATGGAGATCTGTGACAAGGAGCTCTGTACCATCAACTATAGGGATATTCCCTCTACTAGTTATGACCCTCCTGCCCATAGTTCTCCTACACTCTATGACTTGATGAATGAACTGACTCTGCAGCAAATTTTTTTTGAAAAGTTTGATGAAAAATTGGAGCATATAGATCAAAGGATTGAAAGGTTAGAGCAAAGGCACGATCACGATAGTGAATATCTCCAAAGGCATTCTGAGTTTGAAATAGCTTACTATGATGCTGAGAATCGCTATAGTAGAGGAGAGCTTGATGTGACATTTCCAGGGTGGCCTCGTTATACATACTACCAGCCCAATCCACCTGCTGAACAGGGAGATGAGGATATTGGATGGGATGTTAATATTTTCCCTTAGATTCTGTGATTAGATATTTGTTGTCATATGTATGTTTGTTTTCTTTATTTTAGTAATTTTGTTCTGGACTTGTATTTATTGTGTTGTGTAAGTTATTTAAATTAGTGTAGCTTTGTTAAGACAAATAGTTATTTTTATTTATTGTAGATTGTGATAGTAACCCTGAAATTGAATTAGTAAATTATATGTGACCGTTATGTTTAATGTGCTTAGTATAGTATAATTAAATGTAAAAGGAAATTGTGTTAGTAATTTGTGCTTTTTTCAAAATTTTCTTACCAAGCAAATTCTCTAATGTTATATATGTATAGAAAGTTCTTAACAATACAGGTTAATTAAGTGATGAGATGCAAAAAGAACCTGTAAAAACTTCAAAGAAAAAGGGGAAATACCTAAAGCACGAATGTATGATTTAAATTTACAGTATTTTTCTTTCCACCTATATGATTAGAGAGAAAATTTTAAGTTTGGGGGAGGAAAGAATAAGATTAACTATTATATGTTCTCAATTAAATATTTTTTTTTACAAAAAATCATTATTAAAATGATTTTCTGTAGTAAATTTAATTCAGTCAACTAGAATTAATTTATTTAAATATTATAGAAAGTTAAAAGAAATATTTTTGGTGATTAAATTAATTTTATGAATTAAGATATTTAGGATAAGAGGATAAGATTATAGTCAATTATTTTAAGTAAGGAAAACTATATTTTGAGATATTGAATATCTTAGGACTTTAGTTGAGAAAGAAAAGATTGAAACTCAATGAGGTAGAAACTATGAAATACATTTAAGATAAGGAAATGTTTCAAGTTTTAATTTTAGGAAGAGAAAAATGAAGTTCAAAATTATTAACAGGCTATCCAGATACAATAATCCTCACTTGAAAAAGAAAAAGAGGGATTGAAAAACAATCCCTGAAAAGAAAAGAAAAAAATATAGGATTGAAATGCAATCTAAATAAAAAGAAAAAGTAAGTGAGGAGAAGCTTGAGGAGATGCCTTATCAAAAATTCGCTTCATTTAAATCAACCTAAAGGGTAGACTCAATTACATTTCTGAACTTATATATATATGGATTAGTTTTTACTGAGTAGTTTTTTCATGAAATTCCTATCATGTGAACATTCTAAAATAATTTAATATTGCAACATATAGTCATTCTTGAAATGAATATAAGACTATAACTCTTAAACTTGATGACTAGGTAGCCTTACATCTATAGAGTTAACTTAATTATCAAAAAAATTTTCTAATAAACTTTACTATAATATTTATTTAAATCAAATTTATAGTGTTTCTGAATTAAAGCTGTACCACAAATAATCATTACTTTTATATAGTATCAAGATTACTTGAGGACACGTAATAGTTAAGTTTGGGGGATTTTGACCAAAGAAAAATGTATTGAGAATTTCATACTGATTTTACATTGATTTTGATGATTTTGCACTTTAAAGAAAAGTATTTTCTATGTTTTTATACAGGAATGAAGATTAATAGACAATGGAGCAAAAAGATGCGAAAAGGTGTGAATCTAGATCAAAAAGGACCAAAAGACACATAAATTGATCTTGCCTGCCGACAACGAGGAATAGGCCTCCGACGGCACATTTTTCCAGAGAATAAAAAATATATTAAAGGAGCCCGCCGACGGCTAGATCGAGCCCGCCAATAGTGAGCCTTAGTAGTTGGCACATGTTCTAGAAGCTCGCCGACGGTGCTAATGAACCCGCCGACTGTGAGAAAATCGATTCAATCCAAAATTCATTGAATGTGGAAGCTTTTTGAAGAGGTTCTTAAGCAACATTTGGAAATATTTCTCCCTCTTTAAAAAGACACGAATTTTGGCTGAAAGGGAGTCCTTTTTTGTGTGCCTTTTTAGTGTCTTCAGTATCTCCAGAGTGTCATTAGTGTGTGTTGTGTCCTAGAGAGTCAAAAAGAGTTTGTTTAATAGTGAGTGAGTGTGTTGTACAAGAACAAAGAGTTAGAGGAACTTTAAGGAGTTACTTGGGGAGAAAATCGAGATAAGTTGTGTTTATTATTTCGTAACTTTGATTTATATATGAAATCCAAGTTTTGTATTATTCTTCCTATGCATTTTGTGTAGTCTTCTCTGTCTTTCTCCTTGTTTTGAGATTTTATGAAATGGAAAATTGAATTAGCTGTACCTAAAATATTTAATAAAAATTATGATCATGTTTTTACTTAAATCTTAATTTACTTACAATCTGGCCAATTGATCTGTTAAAATAAGTTGATTTAACAACTAAAGTAAAGATTACATCCAATATTTGGGGAGGTTAAAGTCCTTGAAAGGAGGGTGCAAATAAATAGGGAAATATTACTTATCGAGCATAGAATTGGAGATTTTAGAGTGACAGATGTTTGGGTGCTGAAGTGTAGATGTTAGCCCTCAGGCGAGGAGACCGGGGGAGCTTCGATGTGAGAGCCGGTATCCTCCCAGCCTAGCCGCAGATTCAGTAACCAAGCATAGGATTAGTCAATGTTCTTTATGCCTGGACCAAAGGGTAAAGAATAGGAATGCTCCTATTTGGCACAATATAATTCTAACTAATTTAATTATCCATTCACTTAATTCTCTTAACAAGGGGAAGATACTTTTCTATATTGCAACTTTTCATTCAACATAAGTGGTAGAATTTAGTATAATTGTTCTTAATTTCTGTTTACTAGATAATTATTTCATCTGTTGTAATTAGTTCGTAATCTCTAAACTTCTTTGTGGGATCGATATCCATGACTCCATTAGAGCCCTATATTACTTGAACGATACGTATACTTGCGTTGATAAGGGTGACTTTGCTATTATTGAATATTTATTTTTACACTTGTTAACACTATTAAAGTTACGCATCACGCGTGATCACTAGGCACCGTACTTCATGACTAGATCTTCACACCCCTTTACTTTGGTTCACACATCTTCGTGATTAAAACCATTTTCCTGTGTCCTAATACATTGTATCACATGTCATATGTATCACGAGTAACTTCCAATCTTCTAGAAGGTCTGATAACCGCTTAACACCGTCAAAATAAATGCCTAATGTTGTTAAAAATCTTAACTGCTTCAGTATCGAACTGACTCCTAGGCGCCGGATTCTGGTGCCTAGGCGCCAGACCTATAATTTTGGAAATTTTGCTTTTTAGCTCTATTTTTGCTTCTTTTTCCTTATTGAATTCTTTTTTTCATCACCTATATCCAAAAATATAAAAATACCTTTCATTAAAGCATAATATCCTTAAAAATTGAATCATAAATAAGGCATAAAAATAGGTACTTTTTAAGTGGATCAAGTACCCATAGTGTGTAAAATATTTTATAAATTTTACAACATTTTGATTTTGCACAATAGTTGTTAAATATAAATTGGGTCAAGTTTTTGGCCATCTATTCGAAGCTAAATTACAGTGTAATTACGAGTCGGGTCAAGTTTTTGGCGTCGTTGGTGGGATCTAGACTTGAATTAGTGTGTCATCCTTCGCATGGTACCGTAGCCCCCACTCACTCGGTCTCACCGATTTCCTCGTCGGTGAACCTTCTTCCCGCTGATGCTGCTCTGGTGAACTTTCTTCTATCTGACGTCCTCTCATCACCCAAGAGAGCTCGTGTGGAGGCTCTCACCCACCGCGGCCACTCCTCCTCCACCTTTGACACGATTTTGCCGCTCACTCGATCATGCCTGAGGTCCGCCAGCTGGTGCTCCTCGCCAGCTAACGCCGCACTCCCGATGCTTCTCTTCACCGGGCACCCTTGCGACCGAGCTCCTTTTGTCTCCTTCACACGATGACTTAGTCGGGTAGGACCGAGGGATTCCTTCTTCTCTCGGTTTTGCGGAACCCCTCTCTAACACTGTCATCCACCTCTCTGGTAAGGCCTTGCCTAGGCTGGCCTTCCTCTGTCGTGCAGCCCCCTCTTGGGTCGAAACCATGACGCATGGTTAAGCTCCTTCAATGGTGTTCAGTCTGACTAGTAGCCGATCTCTTCTCCATTGCTTGTGAACTCTTACCGGCAAGCAAACCACCACTGGTAACTTCATTGCCTCCACCGTCACAACATGTAAAAGTTCTAGAGACCCTCTCTCCACATTTCCTCACCAAAGTAAGAGGCGCCATGCTGCACATCCAAGGGTCCAAACCCTAGGTTCCCCAGGTGAGGTCGTTAGCACAAGCCTGGTTGGCTATCTGCATCTTGGTTTGCTTCAGATTACACTCATTTTATTTTGCGCATGTTTGCATTTCACTTTGTTCTGACCGATCTACTCAGTCTTCATTTCGACCGGTCGCTTCGGCCCGATGAGTATCTTACTTTGTTTGAACGATCGCCCCAGCCTGATCAACCGCTCACTTTGGTTTGACCGGCGCCTAGCCAGGTCGACCGATCACTTTGGCTCGACCGGCCGCCCCTGGCCAGGCCAACCAAGCACTTTGGTTTGACTGGCCAGTACAGTCTGGATGACCGATCACTTACACACTTGTATGCTTTTTGGACCATTTTGCATGTTTGTTTGCATGTGTCTTCATGTCTACACATTTTCCTTGTTTATTTCTATGGATTTTTTAGGATTTCATGAAAATACAACCTAGGCTCATTAAGGAACCTAAAATTTTAATTCTTTCTATCTTAAAAATCATAATAATATATTCAAGATAAATGAATTTTAAGATTAAAATATTCAAGATTTTAAAATATGCACTTTTAATTCCCGCATAGCCCTTAGGCCGAATTTTAAATGAGTTGCATGCATGGCCATCATCCCAGTCATAATAATAGAGCATTCACAATACTTACGGAACGCTCTAGATAACTACATTCATATTTGAATGTCTTGAGGAGGAGCCTCGACACTTATTCAACCTGACTAGCCCAGCATATCCTTATAGGTGGTTGTCTAGTGTACCTAGGGTGTTAGAAGGCTCCCTAACCCAGCCTGGGTGTAAGTCCTTTTATCTGGAGCATTCCAGCTTTGTAGCTGAACCTGTCATTCTCTTATTTCCTTAGGCATCCTTGCCACTTTGGCAGGTATAAGTACAACCTGTTGGAGCTCTAACTTATAGTCATAAGATATAGTTTCCTTCCTTTGACCTTACGACTACCGAGATCCCTCGTGGATGACACAATTCATGGATTGCTGACCAGGGATTTCAAGTCGTGTTGGATCAACTACCTTAATAACTGGGTAGACTTAGGATCCTAGTAGCTGTGTATGCCTCAGGTACCTCTACCTTCTAAGATCACTCACCTTCCTTTGTTAAGCCCGTTTGAGCCCTGTTGCTCCTTAACTTTGTCGATGTCATCTTGATGGCCCGATGCCGATGAGATGTTGCTCTTTTGGGATATGATGATTCGTCCACTGTATTTATGGCTCGGACGTGCTTTCACGTGTTGGGATATCTCCATCAAGATAATTATGGTTATTTCGTGGGCCTCAATGCCGATGAGCCGTTGCCTATTTGGGATGTCAGAGACTCACTCTCCTTTTATCAGCAGTATTCTTTGGTAACCCCCACTATTTAATTAACCAAGTGGGATACATCCTCTTAGGAGTTCTCTTGACCCTAGAATAGACACCTACACCTGAATCTTTGGTTTATGGTAGTATATGTAGATATTCTTTCACGGATATCGATCCAAGGTGCCTCCACCTTTTCTTGTTTGGGCGGACACGCTTGGCCTATCCTTTCTAGGTTAATTGCACGTAGGCTCTCCATGTTTTACGTTCTCTTATTTATCACTTTGTTACGTGTTCCCCTTTTCCAGTTCCTCCCTTCTCCTGGTCATTCATATGACTCAGAAGAGAGATTTATTTAGAGAAAGGAAGTATACGATGATAGACAAGCTGGCAACTCCTTCAAAAATAAAAGAGAGAAAATTTAATGGAAACACCTACAAAATGAGAACAAAATAAATTATACCTATTTAATCAGTAGCTAGTGTAAAAAATTACGACATCCACAGAACAGTAATAATCTAGTCTACAAGACCCATCACTCAATAAAATGCTTGTAAATCTACCCTCCTCATCAGTTTGGATGTCCCACGAAAACATGTTATCCTTAATTTGTTTCTCCATGAATAGTTGTAATAGAGAATTGACATCACCTTGTTTTATTCTAGTTCTACTTTCTCTTTGAAAAAATTTGTAGGCATCTTTTTTTGTACATTCTAAGTTTTCTACTCCCCCAACCATTGAAGCAAGAAAGTTGAACACGTCCACCGCTTGAATCCCTGATCCAGTCATTGATCTCAACAAATCTGCATTTAACTCGCTAATCTTCCTACTAGAACACAGAAAATGCTTATCTCCGGCTTCCACGGAAGAATATCTACTTTCAAAAAATTTCTCGCTAATCTTCTAAAAATGCATTTAACTTGATGACTACTTTCCAAAAATTTCTCACTAATCTTCCAAAATCTGCATTTAATTTGATGACTGCTTTGGTAAAAAATCTACATTTAACTTGATGACTACTTTACAAAAATTTCTTAATTGTCCACTAGTCATCAACATTGATAGCAAATCGAACCATGGCTTGGCAGCCAGTCCTTGTCTTCACTTTTAATATTTTTTCGTATTAGTGATTTATATCTCTTTCTTGCGACCAGATTTTCCACAAATATAATCTTTCGACTTAATTTGCTTTGAGTTAGGCCAATAACTGTTGTGGTCATTACGGACAATGAATCCAACATGATGCGCATAGGCGCAATAGTGTTCATAAGCTTCTTGCTTATTATGTACAGTGGTATTAAAAAAATTGTTAACAATTGTATTATTGCAAACATTTCCGAGTTTAGAGAGCTACAAATTTGCTTTATATCATAAAGATGGTTAGATATACATATAACACCACACCCTAAACACTAAAATATCAAAAGATTGATCTTAAATAGAGTTATTATGGGTTTATTTCTGAGTTCTTTTATGTTTAGTTTCTATTTATTATTAGATTTATCTGGGGTTATACTTGTGTTACTCTTGGATATTTCAGAGTTAGACTAAAGTTATTTTTGATTTTTATGAGGTTATTCTAGGGTATTCTCGGGTTATTCTTAGGTTATTTAGAATTTGTTCAAATAACCCCAAAATAACCCCAAAATACTCACATTAGTAAAACCAACTGCATAACTAAAAAAACCCAAGGAAGAACGTAAGTAAATTCAAGGGTTTTTTAGAGTTATTTTATGATTATTGTTGGGTTATTCTAAGGATATTAGGAGTTAATTTTGGATTTATATTATACTTTTTTCGGAGTTATTTAGGGGTTATTTTTGGGATATTCTTGAGTTATTTAGGAGTTCTTTTATGATTAATTTTAGATTTACTATTGGGTTATTCTGGGGTTATACTTGGGATATTTCAGAGTAAGACTAAAGTTATTTTTTATTTTTATGAGGTTATTCTGGGGTTATTCTTGGGGTTTTCTCAGGTTATGTAGGATTTATTCAAATAACCCCGAAATACTCACATCAGTAAAACCAACTGCACAACTAAAAAAACCCCAAGGAAAAATGTAAGTAAAATTAGGGTTTTTTTAGAGTTATTCTATGGTTCTTGTTGGGTTACTCTAAGGATATTTAGAAGTTAATTTTGGATTTATATCCAACTTTTTTCGGAGTTATTTAGGATTTATTGTTAGGATATTTCTAGGTTATTTAGTAATTCCTTTTTATTTAATTTTAGGTTTATTATTGGGTTATTCTCGGGCTATACTTGGGTTACTCTTGTATATTTCGGAGTTAGAATAACGCTATTTTCAGTTTTTTATGAGGTTATTATGGGGTTATTCTCGGGTTATATAGGTTTTCTTCAAAATAACTCCAAAATAACAAAAAATAACCCCAAAATACTCACGTTAGTAAAACATATGACATAACTAAAAAAATAAGAAAAAAAACCCCAGGGAAGAATGTTAACTATAATTGGAGTTTTTTTTTGAGTTATTTTATGGTCATTGTTGGGTTATTATAATGATATTTAGGAGTTAATTTCTGATTTATATCATACTTTTTTTTTTGGAGTTATTTAGGGCTTATTATTGGGGTATTCGAGGGTTATTTAGGAATTCTTTTATGTTTAGTTTCAGGTTTATTATTGGGTTATTCTAGGGTTATGCTTGAGTTATTCTTGGATATTTCAGAGTTAGTCTACAATTATTTTTGGTTTTTTATGAGGTTATTTCGTGGTTATTATTGGGTTATTTAGGATTTTTTTCAAAATAACCCGAACATAACCTGAATATAAACCCAAAATAATTATGTCCAAAAAACTTACTGCAACACTAAAAAAAACTCCATGAAGATAGAAGCCAAGCTCACCTCCGTTCCGAACACGTCGCCATTATTCTCGTAATCTATGATCATTATTTCTTCGCTGAGAGAGAACTCTATCTCCATCGCAGAAGCATCGCAAACTTTAGCTGCGGCATGTAGCAATGGTGAAACCCATTGAGAACAAAGAATGAGGATAGAAGCTTCTAACATCGGAAGCCTAAAAGGTGGGATACTCTAAAAGGCAAGATAGTCAAAAGGTAGAATAGTCGAAAAGTCGGAATGCATCAGGGCTGGTCAAGCAAATGTATTTTTGTTTTTTTTAATGTTTTCTTGCGTGGGACCCACTTAGTCATGTGTCATTAGATAATTGGACTTCGGACGCAGCTCTACGTTTAGAGTCCTAACTGAAAAATTTCAAGGCCGAAAGGGGTTGTTTGGTCAAAAAAATTTTCTATCCGGACTCCGGATGTTCCTCTAAGTGCGGATTGCTAGTAATATACCGTAATGTGTGTTATATTGGGCTCACCTGAAAAAAATATTAAAGTGAAACCGCAAACTTTGCAAAAACCCCGAAATAACCCCAGAATAACCTTTGAGGTGTTATTTCAGTTATTGAAGTTGTATATATGGTTTTCTCTTCAATAACCTCAAAATAACCATGAAATAACACTACAAAAGTTATTTTCGTGTTATTTTAGGTTATTTCAGGGTTATAGAAGTGGAATATATGGTTTTCTCTTCAATAACCCCAAAATAACCCTGAAATAACCTCCGCAGTGATATTTCAAGGTCATTTAAGTGGAACTGCGGAGGTTATTTCATGGTTATTTCAAAGTTAATGAAGTGTAATATATGAGTTTCTCTTTAATAACCCCGAAGTAACCATGTAGTTTCACTTCAATAACGCCATAATAACCTCTGCGATATAGCACACATGGCGACATATTATTGGAACTGCACATAAAGCTATGTCCAGAGTCCGGACATAAAATTTTTTTTGTTTGGTCGAACGATTTGTACAGTTTTTAAGGCTTATATAACTTAAATCCCACAATTATATTAAGCTTTGATACATGCCCCTCAATATCAATTCCATTATTTTTTTCCATTAATTATTTGATTTTTAATGATCAACATTTTTTAAAATAAAATAAATTATTATAACACAAATAACAGAAAAAAACTCTTGTTCTACAATAAGATAGACAAAAAAACATAATAGCCAAAAATCAAATTATACAAAACAAAGACAACACTACACTAAGAAATAAAAACAACTGAAAGAAAAATCAACAACCAACTTAAATCATCCAAGTATAATTTGCAACAAAATGAATAATCAAAGTGATACTATTCAGACCAACATCAATCAATGTAGATAAGCAAATTACTAAAAAAATGAATGCCAAAACTCCCAACAGAGCAGCTAAATGTGACAGAAGAAGAATCATCTATGAATTTTATTTGCCCATAATAAAATTATAATCAACAATTTCAAGCAAAAAACCACAAGTGAGAGGCTACTTTCTTAGAGTGGAAATCTCAACATCTCAAAACCTCAAAGAACAATTCCAAAAACCTCTCAATAGAGAAGTAAAGCAATCCCAAACATCCAAAGCATTCACAAGAGGCTCTCAACATTCTTGGAGTGGGAAACATAAGATTCTAGAATCTAAAAGAGCAAAGTCTATGAACATCTCAACAGAGAAGTAAAGTAATCATAAGCAACAACATATTTCAAAGACAAATAACACAACAAAGAATCACCAATCAGTCAAATGATAATTCTCCAATTATAATAAAAAAAACCAAACTTATATAACCAAAACCATCTCTAAAAGAAGATTTCTAAATATTATATAGTTACAAAGACTTGGAAAGACAGTATGGTCAACTAAGCCAAAAGGAAATAGATGGGCTCAAAACGCCTAACTACAAAAATCCATTAAAATTCCACCCATCTCTAAGAAATGAATCCTAAATAATATACAAATATCAAGACCATCAAAGCTAAAAGGAAAAAAAAGCAAGCACATAAATCTACCTACAAATTCATTAAATTTTCATAGAAGACAAAATATCTTAAAACCAAATTTAAAATATTCAAAATACAATTGAATTTTAGTGCACAACTAAAATTCATCATATTAAAACAAAATAAAACTCAAATATCTTTTCTTATTAACTAAGATCAAGAAAAATATACGTCAAATGAAAATAATAAAAGAAGATTATAAACAATAAAACATCAAAATGACTAGAACCAAAATAAATACACAGAGAAACCAAGAGAAAATTAAAAAATTAGAAGTTGTAGAAATCTCTAATATTATCAGGTGTTGAATCTTAAATTGTCTTCAGGAACACATCCCGAGAGTTAGAGCGGGTAAGTGTGTGCGTTTGGGAGAGAGAGATGAGTTAGAAGAGAATTGTCAAGTGTCATAACTCTAAAATGTGAGGATCTAAAAGTGACATAATCCAAAAGTTTCTTTATTGATGATGTAACCTCCTTTTATAGGGGTTGAAGAATACAAGTACATGTAAGAAAAAGGCAGTTCTCATTACTGTCACAAACATTTTCATTCAAATTACTTGGTACTGAGTAGTAAATGGTGGTGTCTAGTTGATCGCCCCATGTCTTGAGGTCAGCCGGCTATGTCAGTCATTCGTCCTGTATGAGTGTCGGCTAGCTATGACATTCGGTCATATCTTCTTCCCAGAGATTTTTGGACACTCGAACAAAACGTATGGACCTTCCCTGACAGTCTTATGATTGGCGAATCAGTAAATCAATAGATTCTGGTAGACAAAAGATTTCGTTGGTATAAAACATCACCGTGTTCATTTGTGGTTTACCTTCCATTTACTTTGAGATGCTTGTTGTCACATTTATAGTATACATCAAGAACATTTTTTTTCTTAATTTTTTTCTACTCTTGTAAATGATCATCCAGTGAATATAATGTATGAGCATCTCCAAATAGAAGAACTCATTCCTAAAAATGATGAAATTTTTCTCAAACTAAATATAATAAGCTGTGATTTGCGCAAATTAAAGATAAAATATTTCTTAATTTTGTAAGAAACATTATCAGTATGATATAAAACTTGAAAAATATTAGCGAGAGCAATAATTAAATTACCATTACGTATACATTTTTTTAAGAAAAGAGTGAAAGAAAAAACATTCAAAAATAGATGATGTTTGTTGACCTTACTTTTGGTTGAGGTCTAGTCTCTCTTTAGAATAGTCTAGGGTATAGCCATAGGACTCTCCTGGTGACTTTCTTAGAAGACTAGTCATGGAACCCTCTCCCATAGAAATTCAAACTTTTCTCACTTCACTGGGAGTTTTCTGATGCTTAAAGCCTAACCTCCAGTTTTGGGAGGAAGAGACCAAGCATAAGGAAGCCCAGGGGAACTCTCCTGTAGGTGGTCAGGCCATAGGATCTACCCTAGGAGATCTGGAGCTTACACCACACACTCACAGTACACACTCACAACCCTAAACAAGACACATCACCTTTTGATCCCCTAACTCTTTGGAAAATCATGTAAGTGGTTTTCCTAAGCTCTTAACCTCGGGCTAGGGTTGGCTAGTACCAACACATAGAGGACCAAATGAGAGTGAACCTTGGTCCATGGATCAATCTAAAAAATTCCATACTACTCACCTTCAACCAATCCTAATTTGCCCAAACATTCCAAATTTCTAGCTCATTTACCCCAAAATGCTCAAAATACCCAAAATTCCCAAAATACCTAAAATGCCCCTATAACCCTAAAATCCCCAAAAATTCCCAAAATCACCTATATTATCCATATTTCTCCAAAAATCATTCCAAAATACCCCCTACCACACAAATTGACCAAAATTACCTAAAATTGCCAAATTTCCCAAAAAAACCCCCCAAAATGACCAAAATGCCCCTATTAGCCCAAAATTCCAAAAATTTTCATAAATTACCAAAACCTCCAAAATATTCCCAATTTAATTTATCTCAACTACCACATGACCCAATTTGGCTAATTTATCCCAATTTAACCCATTTAACCCAAAAGTACCTAAATTAAACCCAATGTCTACCCAATGGACCCCAATCTTACCCAATTTCAATTCCAAACTTCAATTCAACATCCACAATACCAATCTAAACCAAATCCAAGCCCAAATTGACCTACATTTGAATTCAATTCCACTTGAAATCCAAAATCCCCAATTTTACCTAAATAATCCAAAATCCCCAAATTGACCCAATGTCAATCAATTCCCCCAAATTTCAATCCTAAAGCCTCCATTACACTCCTATGAATCACATGAAACATTCAATTGCCCCCAAGTTGAGCCCAAGTCTCACCCAAATCCACTTGAAATCCAAAAATACCCAAGTTTAACCCAAGTTCAACACATGCCCAAAATCTACCAAGTTGATTGCCTTACTCCTAAAATTTCTACCCAATTGATGTTGGGAACTCTTCACCACATTCTCCTAAACCATTTGGAGCCTTCAATTATCCTTGGACCCAACCCTAGATCAACCTAAACACAAGTTGACCCAACTTGCCCCAAATTGGCCAAAATCCCAAAATCCACCAAATTGAACCCTCAAATGAACTCAAAACCACTCCAAGTCTGCATGAAAAATCTTCATTACAATCATCTACACAATGTTGCTCAAGATACTTGGGCTCCATTTAAGCTCAAACCCAAGTTAGCCTAATTTAAACCCAAGGTGACTCAAATAAACCCATGACCCAATCTCACCAAATTGAACCAAATGTGACCAAACCAACCCCTCCACAGCCACTAAGTTGACCCTAGGACTGGCCTAAACCCACCTAGCCCACCCTAATGAGCCATGGACGAAGAGATCCTCATAATTGAGGATCCCCTTCCATATTTGCTTAAACCATATGGATCCTTACCAAATTTGCTCACCAAACTTAATTACACCCACTTGATGGCCTGGCTCACCTGACCCATGGTCAGCTCCCTTGTCCTTGTCAGCCTGCCTAGTGGCCGAAAAATTTCAAAACCGAGAGCCACCTCCCTCTTGGCTAAACCCAAACTCCACACTATGGCCAACTCAGCCTAAAATGGCCACCATAGCTTCTCTGCACTCCACCTAGGCAGCTCTTTACACCTGAATTGAAGCCCTGTCAGCCACCCCAGCCATGGCTATTTATGCCACCACCCTTCACGGTCAAGAGAGAGTGTTGAAAATTTCTTAACAAAAATCTGCTAAAATCTCACCAGAGCTCCTCCAAACCTCCCTAAGACCATTCCAGCCATTTTTTCCCTCTGGTTCCCACTGCCCGAGCTCAATTTCAGAGCTCAAACTTGGACGGAAACCAGGACACTTTCCAATACACCTACACACAACACCAAATGTTAATTAACTGCACCCACACCTTCTCAGCAGTGAAAGAAGAAGATCCCCCATCAAAGCCTCATCACAGAAGGCCTCTGCACCAGACTTTCATCAAAGCTCGAAATCGGGTCTGGTAATTTTCATACTTAGGCAATTCACCAGGGCAAGAGGCTTCATCTTGAGCTCCTAGGACTCCAACAAAGGTGTATATCATCTCTGATTGAAGCTTCACTTCATAGAGTCAAGGTATTGCCTCCTTCTTCTTCCCGAGCTTCTTTAGATTCCCCATGTAATTAGGGTTAATTTAAACTATGATTAGCCATATGGATATGTTCTCCATGCTTAGATGAGTCCATAGGATCAAACCCGAGGTGATTTAGGTTAGTCTAGGCTGAGATATTAGGGTTTTAGTGTGGAAGGCTCTCGGGATGAACCAGTTGGGACGAAGCTCAGGCACAATTGGATTATTTGTGTATTATACAGAGGGCTAGGATGGCGCTGGATGGGAAGATGAAGTAGAACTAGAGAGCCGCGTAGCACTAAATCAGAAGGCGGATCCCAACCAGAAGGAGATGCTTGTGCTTTCGACCTGCCGTAGGTTTATGTTGCGCCGACGTGGTTAAGTAGAAAAATCCCTATTTTCTGAATTATTTAAATCACCAAAACTTTATAAATTCATATCTTAGCCTAAAAAAAAGAAAATTACCCTGTTGCTCAGTGAACAGAGAAGAATAATGTGAAAATTGTTTTAAATATTTTGTATGTGTATTTTATTTTTAACAATTTAAATACTTATTTCAGTCTTTTAATTCTCCATTGACACAGAAATTTCACCATGGCTTGAGCTTTGAGAGTCTTGTTTTATCTGTCATAAGGGATCTTCCCTGATCTTTTCAAAGTGAGGGGGGATCTCTGTGAAGAGATCTCTATTTTTCAAGTTATTGTGTCTGTTTTGGTATAAAAATTATAATAATTAAAATAATAATTAGAAAAATGCAAAGTAAATTTTGGTAGGTCTCTTATGATAAGAGGACCCTAGGATAATTATTTCATTGGCTAAATCACTAACATGTGCACTAATCATCAACTTGACCAAAAACAAACCTTAATTAACTAAATAAAATAAAAATCAAAATAACCTAAAAATGATTCTCCACTGTGCTTCAGGGACAGAGAAACTCTCCTAAAAAATTATGAAGTCATTTGGAATTAATTTAATAAGTTATATGATTTTCTTAAGTATAATGGCATTTTTGGCACTTAAATGAATTTTAATAATTAAAATACCACCCAAAAATTTATAAAATAAATTTTGGGAGTTCTCTGTGATTAGATGAATTTTTTAAAAATAAAATTGGAATTTTAATAAAATTTTCATTTTAAATCATTTTTTAATATTTAAATAATTAAAAAATATTAAAAATCACAAAATATTGAAAATCACCAAATTGTCACATTTAATCTCCTAATCACTTAACAAGCATCCCCATAATTTTCCTAAGTCCCTAGAACAAGATATTAATTTTTAAAGGCTTAAATGAATTTTAAAAAGGCTAAAAAATGAATTTCCTTAATTTTGCACTGAAATAATTCTAAAAATTAAAATAAAAATAAAAAAAATATGAAATTTGTTTCACTGGATTCCCTGACCTCAGAGAGATTTTTGAAAAATATAAAATTGAATCTTCAACTTTTAAAATATTTATTAATTAATTAAAATTCCAGAAATTAAAATAATTCTTTTAATTAAAGTAAACTTCAAAAATCATGAAGTTTGGTCCAAGAGGTCCTCTGGTCTAGGTTTACCTCTAGTAAAAATTTCAAAGTAAAATATTTTGTTTTGATCAAGTTATGGAATTTTCACTAAAAACCTCTATTTTTGCATTAAAATAAATATATAAATTAAATTAAAATTTGAAAAATTACACTTTCTCCTTTGATGTTTTAATTATCTCATTAGTAAGGTAGCATGAAAATTTCAAAGTCATTTGAATCAAATTTAAGGGATTATGAAGTGATAAGGCCCCAAGGGTAAAGTTGTAATTTTAAGGGTTTTAGCCTTAATTAATATTTAGGCCTAATGAAAGGGTAAAATGGGCAATTAATGATCCTAAATGATATGATTGGATATTTGAGACATTAAAGGGATAAATGGTAGAAACCAACTTCAATTTTGTCATATCAACATTAAATGTTTAGATTTTCCTAATTAAATTTAATTTGGAAGATAATTAAACAAAATGATCCCTATGGTTAGGGGTTAATCTTTGAGGTTAATAATCCACTAACTTGCACCCCTATTTGGTATATTAAATGATAACGCAATATTTTGATAAAGATCAACTAAACTCATTTAATTTTTTTCTAAAAAAAAAGAATTACAAATGTATCCATAAAAAATTTAAGGGCTTGGTAGTGAGCCAGGCTTAATCAATCTTGCTAAAAGAAGTTTAGAAAAACAAACATATTCAAATTATAGATACATGAAAAAACACTAACAACATAATTATGAAATTAATTGGTTAATTTTCCCAAACAAATTGACTTTGCCTAAAGGGGTTTTCACCAACATAATTCTTAAATGAAATAACAAATGATAATTACCTTGTCTTTTGAGTTAATTAGAAATACCAACTCACTCAGCATAAGGGCATGAAAAGGATAAATCATTTAATAATTATAATAAATCCTAAAGGACCTCAGGGAAGTTCAAAAGTATTGTAAAATATCCTGGTTTCTCCTGGACCATTTCACAAGTCTTCTGGAAACCTTGTAGGACTATTGTATTTATTATATTTATATGAAAATATCTCATAAATGAATAGGACCCACTAGGTTATGACCTAGGACTTTGTAGGTCTGTGACAAACACATCCATAAGGTTTTACTTCTCTGCAAATATAAATGTTTATTGCAAAGAATACTGAATTTTCACATGGAGGAACGAGAAGACTCGCTAGGTACACTTTTATAAGTTTACATCACTTTCCTTTCCCGTGTTTTCTTTACTACAATTTACTCTTCTTGCAATCTGCATGGTAAACAACTGTCACCCTACATGAAACTGAAACCTTTAGGATAGCCACAAAACCAAAACTAAGACTAAATTAAAAAAAATCAAGATAAGATAAAATTCTCCCCCATAACATTCAAAATATAAAACAACTCAAAATTTAATCACAAACAAAACAACAAAAATCACAATAATAACTAAATTAAAATGTCTTGTTGGATGATAGAGAATTCCTTGGAGGAGGCAATCCATGTGTTGCTAGCAGGGTTTTCCTACGGTCTGAATGAAAGTATGGAACTCATTAAGTTGAGTTTAGTAAATTCATTTGGACTAAGTGAATCAGATGAAAATAGCGGTGCCAGGATGATGGAACCGTGGGATCTTAACTGGGGTTGCTATAATCAACTTTAATGCTCCCCTAATAAAATATTAAGACATCTCAATTTTAATATTTCTAAAACCTGACACTTCTCTCTTCTCCTCAAATGACACTTCTTTAAACTAAACCTACTACGATGAGGAGCTTGGAGCATGCATAATGGGCAGCATGGCCGTCTTCAACAACAAAACTTGTCTACACCAGCAAAACTTTTCCTTAGTCTAAACAACGAACCATAGGACTCCGAGGTAGCTTTCCTAGTGCAGCATAAATCCTCATCTTTACTTTAGGCCTTTGCACAACCCTGCTGTGTAAAATAAGCCCTAATTCGCTTTAGGATTTTGAGGTTGTCGTCCGATACGACATAAATCCTCCCATCTTCCAGGTTATTTGCATAATCGGGTATTATGCAAATGTAATTCCTATAATTAATTGGTAGGATTGAAATTTAAATAACTTCATTTCCAAGATTTAAAGCCAAAACATAGGATAGTTTGGGAGGACATTAAGGTTTCCCTTGGGTCTGTGTTCTTCCCCTAGCCTTCTCTCCTTTGGACTCTGACAAAATACAATGTTCCAAAATTTGAGCCATTCACGTGTTGAATTTCTGACTCATAATTTCTTGGAAAACATTACTTTTGGAAGTCATGGATATAAATATTTCCTGATATATATCAAGAGTTTTCTCAGGTAACTTCGGTTATCTTGGATGTAATTAACTATAGGGGCTTGCCCTTATAGGAAACTTAAAGACCCCATATTAATATAAACTCTATCTAATTCCTTCATATTAGATAGGGGAAATTGTCAGTCAAAATGGTTTGCAGATCAAACGAATGTCATAAATTCTTTAGTTTATTTGATCAAGCCTCACCCCAAGCCACGTACTTATTCTACGGGATAAATAAATGTCTTGCGGTGAAATGCTTGATTATTTAAACTATTATTTATATGAGATCGGTTTGATTTCATATTTTTCAAAATAAAAATATTAATTTCAAAATCCATATATATATATATTAAATTAAATCAATTTTGTATTTTACAAAATTGAAACCCTTTTCAAAATAAAACACCCAAAAACATATTTTTTGAACCAGCACAAGGAATTTAAAACGGCCAAAAATCATGACAATCCAAGACATTACCACTGAAAACATAGTTATTAATCATATTTAACCCTCTATAAGAAAAAATATCACAAGTTTGTTAGCTTTTATGAATAACTTTCCAACTGTGAAAGAATTATAAACCAATCAACACAAGGTAAAGAATCATAAAGAGAGAAATAAAGTCTTATAAAATATATATTAATGTGATTCCAAAAACAAGTAATACTGAGAGTAATAGAAATTTTATGAATAACATCTATATGATAATCTAGAGCATTACTAAAATTAGAAAGGTTATAAATGTTATCAATAATAACATCTCTAAAAGTAACTTTTTGAGGAATATTGAATCAAGTAAAAATAAAGTCACCAAAATGCTCTTTTAAAGAGAATCCATTAAACACATGAACATGATAGAAAGATAATCGATTTTTATTAGTAACTTCAAACATTAAATATCTTCTCATCTTGTAAGCAATTTTAACAATATCTTCCTAAAAGGTAATAGAAGAAGAATGAGAAATAACCCAAATAGAGCCATAATGATTAAAAAAATAGCTTGAGAGTAAGAAGTAATATTATAGAATTTCTAAAAAATTGTAAATATAAACATAACATTAATAAAATCCAGGGAAGGGTGGTGCTGCAATGAATCGCGCCGTCGTCGGTCGTTGTCGTGTTTTGTCAATGTCATGGAGTAGCCATTTTGAATTCCATTATATTGCCCTTCTCTCTGAATACCTCTCTACATCAGATCATGATAGTGATATTGAGAAGTGAGAATTCAAGGACAAAGGAGGACGAAAACAATGGGGTCAAACAAAAGAAAATGAGGGGAATATACTTTCATGAGGTGAATTTTACATAGAGGGATCCAAAGTGCCTAAACGAATTACATTCAATTTAAGACGCTTTAAAGATAAATATATGAAGAAAACCTTATGGAAAAAGCAAACCCTGACAACCAGAGATTTTAGGTTATGTCACCTATTATGGGGTTCACCTTCTCTTATAAGGGTAAATCCTTATTATTAATTACATCTTAAGTGATAAGGATTACTTTAAAATACTCTCGATTTAGTCTACAAATTGTGCTCAAAGAAGTTCAGGTTTCATTAAGGGGGATATGTTTAAAATCCTATCCAAAAAATAATAAATACTTGAAGGCGCAAAAGAGTTTTATAAATATTTCAAACGATCCTAAAGGTTAATGTCTTTTAAGGTTTTGTTGAAGTTCTTCCTTTGCTCCAGGTTTTATATGTCCATACAAAACAAAGTTAGCACTCCCTAATAACATACAAATAAATCTAATTTGACACCTGCCTTTTGTCTTTTGTAATCCCGCAAAACAATGTCAGCAAAAATTGAGTTTTTTCATTTTAATTTGTTAATTAATTTTTAATTATAAGACAATCTGATAAGATGTCCATGGTTCCATCATCCTGGGGTCGTCGGGTACCCTGATTGACTAAGTCTGAGAGGTAATTAAGCTTAATCTGACCGAAAGATTCTTGTTGACAACCACGGATTGCATCGTCTAAGAGATATTCATAAAATCAAGTGGTTGCATTAAATTTATCTTTGGTGATCTTTGTTCATTAATGTTCCATTTATGTTTTAATGTTTATTTTAGGTTTTAGGGGTTGTAAATTTTAGGTTGCTTAAAACTTCATATGTAATTAAATTTTTGTTTTGTTGTTTTATTTTTGTTATTTGGGGATGACTAGATCAAGATCCCTTGTTCCATCACCCCGAAGTCATTTGGTTGGTCGTTAGAATAGTCACGAGTTACTAGAAGATTTTTTATTAGCAGCAATGGGTTGCCTCCTCCAAAATATCTTCTCAAACTAAATTGTATTTTTCTGGTTAAAGTTTAAGTTTTAATGTATTTTAGGGTGGATTTTATGTCATTTAAGTTGATTTGGTACTTTAGCCTAAATTGTTCCTGACTGAGGATAAGTGTACTTTTGTTCTCATATAAGAAGTCGAACCCTTCTTAATATCTAAGAACCTTAGTTTAAGCTGATTCTGGTTAGTTCAAGTTAGATTGAACTGATATAAGATGATTCTTTAGATAATCCAAGTTAACTTGAGCTAGGTTCAAAGTAGAGCCTTAAGTCAAATTGATCGGAGTTAAGTCTGATTGACCGGAAGAAAAGCTATCTTAGGTTAGCCTGAGTTTGGTCAGGTTATCCCAGCGGGTTGAGTTGATTTTGGGTTAACCTATGTTAGGTTGGGCTGACTGATGCGACTTTTTTATATGAAAGAATTTATGAACCCAAATTTATATATTTATAATGATTTTGTAAAGTCACAATTTCAAACGCAAGTATATGTATCACTCAAGTAATACAGAGCTCTAGTGGAGTCCCGTTTATCAATCCCACAGGGAAGCGAGGAAATAGGTTCTTAGTCAAATTCTGGACTACTATTATCAGAATTTAGATTGGAAGGTCTATATAAGTGGTTTTTCTAACAACTACTCTTAAATGTAAATCTTAATTTTAAAATAACTAATAACTACTCCTAAAGGAAAATATTAATACTAAAGATAACCCTTCTTGATGAGTTGATTTGGTTAATTTTGAGATAAAAAAATCTACTATTCTCAAGTAATGAATTGGATAATGTAAAGGAATAAGATGCATTAAATATTGTATGTGCCAAATAGGAGCAATCATATTCTTTACCCATATTTCAACGTATAAAGAACATTGAATAATCCTAGGTTTAGTCCCCAAATGTGTGGTTAGCCTGGGAGGATACTGGCTCTCACTCTAGAGCTCCAACTTACCTTCGCCTGAAGACTAATTCTCGTTTCATTTTCCAAACATTAGGACCAAATTGGAAATTCTAGTCTGTCACCCTAAAATCTCTAATTCTACACCCATTAAACTATATTTCTCTATTCATTTGCACTCAACCCCCATGAACTTCACCATCCATGGAATTTTAATGTGGTTCCACTTTGCGGAGAATTACACTACTCTCTCAGATCAATGCAATTACAATGAATTTTTACACTACAATGAGCTCTTATTATAATGTAAATGAAGCGCAAGAAAAAACCATCACATTTATAATTAAATCCACTTCTAACATGCATCATAATATCCTAAAGATGAATCCTACTCGTTGAAAAAGAAAAGTAGAAAGAAAACAATGGCATAATCTTCTTATGCCACTATTTCCAAAGAAGAAGAAAAAGTAAAAGAAAGACATCACAAAGCACGAAGAAAACACAACGAAAAACTTCATTTCAAAGAAAATCCACATAATAAGTGTTTACAAAATCATAAGATAATGAAAAACACAATACTTAGCTTTTTCCTCTTGAAATGAAGAAGAAGATCTCTCCCACAAAGTCTCTCACTGATCCATGCAATGCTAGAACAAACCCTTACAAATTCTCTCAAAATCCCCTCACCAATCTCTCCAAAAAGGTATAAATCTACATTTCTACTCCTATTCTAAGATCTCTTAACATTCTCCTTGTTTTTCCTAACAATCCTCCTCAAAACTACTTTTTCTGCCCTAAAATCGTTCTTCTAAAGTGTAGGGACGAATTTCCCAAGAGGTGCTTGAAGAAACCTTCCAAAAAGCGTCCAGATTCGATGTATATGGCCCAAAACTGCTACTAGTGCGGTCTGGCGCTATCTGAGCGTCGTTCGGCGCATTATTCCATTGAATTTTCTTGCTCTCGGAACACCGGCACCGTCCGGCACTGGATAGGGAGCCATTCGACTCCCCACTCTGCTCAGCTCCACCGTTTTGCTTCATTTGGCTCCGTTTCTGCTCCGATTCAGATAGCCCTACAAAATAAATATAAGAACAATCTTTCTTTAAAGTTTAATCTCATTCAAAAATATGCAAGAAGTGTAAAAGAGATTAAGCAAAGAAAGACTTATCAAAATGTGTCAGGCCAAAATTTACGTTTTTGCTCGTTTTTGCTCCAAATTGCACCATTTTTGCTTCTTTTTCTCCAAAAGCCATTTCTTGTACTAAAAACCAGAAAACATACAAATTACATTCCTTTATAGTGCAATATCATCAAAAATAGGTATGAAATAGACAGTAAAATGCTATCAAATTTTCAGTGGATCAAGATCCCCAAACTTAACTATTACTTGTCATCAAGTAATTTAGTTAATACATAAAATAATAATCCACTGCAATGAACTTTCTTTCTAGAATACCATGATTTTGACTCAGATAAATACAATAGTGAAATTTTCAGAAAGATCTTTGAATAATTCAAGTAAATTTTGTAGGTATAAAGCTATCTAGTCATTAAGTCTAAGAGTTCTAACCTTCTATTCATTTCAAAAATGACTGTAGATTGTCCTATTAAGACACTTAAAAGGATTATATGAAAAGAATTATTTGAGAACACTACTAGTAAAGATGCTAATTCATACATATAAGTTCAGGAAATTCATTAAGTTTTCCATTTAGGTAGGTCCAAGTGAAGCCAATTTTTTATTAGGCATCTCCTAAAGCTTCTCCTCATTTTTTCTTTTCTTTTTCTTCTTTTTCTCTTTTCTCTTTTTTTCTTTTTTTCTTTTTTTTTTCTTCTTTTGCTTTTTGCTTTTTCAAGTGATGATTACTATATCAGGATAGCCTTTAATAATTTTGAACTTTACCCTTCTCACCATAAATTTGAAACTTACCACAATCCTTTACCCTATAGGCATTTCTTTAGCTTATTATTGATTCATCATTAAGTTTCAATCCTTTCCTTTCACATAAAATTTTAAGATTCTTAATATTTCAAACATACAGTTTTTCTTACTTTGAATAGTTGACTATAGTCCTATTCTCTTATACCAAATATCTTAGCCTAGAAAATTACTTTTCATTACCAAAAATTTTCATTCAAGTCCACTAAAGTACTCAAAATAAAATCAAAATACAGTTATCTGAAATTGAGCTCTATCACAGGAAATCATATTAATAATTTTGAAAATACTTTTAAATGAGAAAACCTAATAGTTAATTCTTTCTCTCCCCCAAACTTAAATTTTTAAATATTTTGCAATTAATTCCATAAAATGTAGCGGGAAGAAAAGGTAATTGAATTTACTAGCTACTACAACATTCTATCAAATTCATATACATGTATAATCATGATAGAATGACTGCAGGAGAAAGTAAATCTAGCTTAAAACATGCTTGCAATAATGTTACACTAAAAGAAAGTATTCTCATTTTAAAATTTTATTTTTCTTCCTAACCTTAAACTTAATTTTTAACATATACAACATTTAGTACAAAAAATATAAGCAGGAAGAAAATAGTTCAGAAATTCTCTTTACCACAAATGCATATCAGAAACATCTACAATTATTAATCAGGATATTAATCATGTAGCAGAAAGTAAATCTAAACTATGCATGGTAGAATGAAATTCACTAAATAAAAGTTTAACTAGCACAATAGGTATCAACATGAGAATATAAAAATGTTCTTCAAGTCTGATATAAAGTTGTAACACAAACACAAACACATATGATAAATGAGGTCAATTTATTCTTTAACTCATCAAATCTCACTACTTACCTCCAATTTCTAACGGAATCAATACACTAATAAATCAGGTACTTTTTAAATGATTTTATATATTCTAATCCTAAAGATAAGATTATCCCTGATGTATTGGTTTCCGGACACCAATCTCAGGCATCATCTAATCCCCTTAATTAAGCACCTCTAATAGTTATAAATTGTAGTGTAAGATCATCCTAATGTTATTCATCAAATAGGTTCGCGATTCCTACCAAATGAAAGCAAAGTTAGAGAAAGTAAGTAACAAGATTAAGATGGATCTATCACTGCTCAAATTCATGTTATCTCTTGTAAAACTCAAGTCCAAATAAGACCCGAGTTAGTGAACTCGTCAATCCAACTACTACAAGAGAACATACAAGACTATCCATAATAAGAAGTTAAGGAATCACCTCCCTCATGACATACAAAGATCAAATCAAACAATGAACAATCCAAACATCTACCAATCAATAATCAATCTGAACGATCCATAATGACACATAAAGATCAAGTCAATCGACACTAAATCAAACACTATACAACACTAACAATCAAGACTCTCAAGCATACTAAATCAAAGCACACTGATAACTATGGGTTACCTCCTAAAAAGCTCTTGGTTTTAACATTGCGGGCCCGACAAATGATTCCTCCTGGATCAAAATTCCATTTAAGTAATCCTCGATCAATCGCCTAATCTTTTTCAGATCGAGGGGTTCCTACAAAATCCTCAAATTGTATTTTTTCTCTCAGCTCTTCCTTTTCAGATTGATTTTTATCATTGTTCCTCATATTTCTTTCTAGATCCAATATTCTTCTATTGATTTTATCAATTTTCATATTAATATCATCATTGAAATTTAAAAGAAATGGATCTTTATAAGATAATTCATCATCTCCCAAAGTTTGGATCAGATTCTCTCTACATAATTCAGATTCAGGATCAAAATCTTCAATGATACTCTTCTGTTTCAAGTTATCTTCCAATTCTTCCCCTTGATAATTATTAAATGATGGAGGTGGTCTTTCTATATCTATCTTAGTTGAGGAAATAATTTTTTTTTTAATTCCTTAGGAATTTCTTCCAATGGTCTTTCAATATCCTTATCCTCTTTTCTCAACTCAAAGTTCTTTTGAAATATATTCTCAAATTCTCTTATAAGTCTTAGTTCGATATCTTTATCTTGTTCATCATTCAATTCAAGTTTTTTTTCTGTGATTGAGTTGAATCTAAAGATATAAAGACTGGTGGTGTAGATGAATTCCCTAAATAGGTAGGCTTTAAAATTGTATGGGGTACATCCATCTTAAGTTCATGAGATTTTTCAACAGATGGAATTAAAATATCACTATTTTTGGTAGCGTCCATCATTTTACACCTCTACTGAACATATATACAGTCTTCTTTAAACAACTTTTTCAACTCATCATGAAAATCCATTCTGATCTCATCCGTTAACTTACTTTCAAAACTTTTTTTGGAAATGGTATTTACTTAGATAATCAATTTCATCCATCCAAAAATAATCATCATTTTTTCTCTCAGCTAGATCATTATTGTTCTCTGTAGGTTTGATCTCAGTGTTGCTAGGACGTGTTCCGTGGGGTATATTGCTAAGTGAATTAGCAATTTATCCCAGTTGATTCTCTATGTTTCTTATCGCATCATTTTGACTTTGCAATTGGTTTCCCATTTGCAATACCACTTTTACTATAGACATATTCTTATCCTCAAATTGTTGATCCTTGTTAGAGTTTTGTGGATATGAAGGTCTATAGCTTGTGTTCCCCTGATTATTCCAACTTCCATTAGGAATTGCATGATTATTTTCCCATTATTGGTTTCCACCCTCAGTAGTATGATTCCAGTTAAAATTAAGATGATTTTTTTCAAATTGTGTTGTAAAAGTTATAATACGGGTTTTTTATGGTATTCTCATATAATAAGTTCAAATTAATCATACGCCCTAATGAACTTTTCACACTTATAGGAGTAAATTGAGGCTGGTTAATTCCAAATTGGCCCAACTTCATTGATATTGCAGCAACCTAAGAAACAAGAATTGCAATCACATCTGTATCATAAACACTAGCTACCTTTTTAGGATTTACCCTTGCAAAGGGCCATTGAAATTCATTTGTAGCCATTTCTTCAATTAATGCATATGCTTCATCAAATGATTTTGACATTATTGAACCACCAGCAGTAGCATCAATAATGGACCTAAGGGATTCTACTAACCTATTATAAAAAGTTTGAATGATTAACCAATCTGGCAGATCATGATGCGGACACTTTGTTAGGAGTTCCTTAAATCTTTCCCAGGCTTCGTATATTGATTCCCCTTCATACTAACAAAATGAGAAAATATCGTTTCTAAGTTTGGTAGTCCTTGAAGGAGGAAAATACTTAGCTAGGAATTTCTGAGTTAGCTCCTCCCAATTTTTAATAGAACCAGGTGCTAATGAGTATATCCATATTTTAGCCTTATCCATTAATGAGAAAGGAAAAAACCTTAGCCTAACAGCATCGTCTCATATGTCATTATAACGAAATATAGCACAAAGTTTTATAAAACTAGATAAGTGTAAATAAGGATCTTCCAAAGGAGCTCTCCCAAATTGGTTGTTCTGCACAAGTTGGTAATTGCTGGATTTAGTTCAAATGAGTCAGCTTCTACGACAGGGTTTTGTATACTTGAGTGAATTTCATCTGTCGTAGGATTTACATAATCCCTCAATGATTTATGATGATTATCCAAGTTATTATTTTGAAAGTTTTCCATTTCCAATTCTAGTTTTTCAGGTTCTTTCTTTTTTTTATTTTCTTTCATTTTTTTAACTCGAGACCATAAGACACAAGTCCTATAGATTCTTTATTTTGCATACATAACACAACAAATAATACATTAACAATAAAACAAATAAAAAGAAAAATATATTCAACACAACAAAATATTTTCACAAACTCCTTATTTTTCACATAAACAACTTTTTCACAACACTTTTCATACAAAAAAAATACTTTTCATACAAAAACAATTTTACAACACTAACGTTTTCTAATTCTAAGCCCAATTACTTCAACTAAAATTATCCTAAAATTCTTACTGATGCTTCCCCGACAATGGCACCTAAAACATGATGCAACTTTTTTATATGCAAGAATTTATGAACCCAAATTTATATATTTATAATGATTTTGTAAAGTCACAATTTCAAACGCAAGTGTACGTATCGCACAAGTAATACAGAGCTCTAGTGGAGTCCCGTTTATTGATCCCACAGGGAAGCGAGGAAAGAGGTTCTTAGTCAAATTCTGGTCTACTATTATCAGACTTTAGGTTGGAAAGTTGATATAAGTGGTTTTTCTAACAACTAATCTTAAAGGTAAATCTTAATTTTAAAATCACTAATAACTACTCCCAAAGAAAAATATTAATACTAAAGATAACTCTTCTGGATGAGTTGGTTTGGTTAATTTTTAGATAAAAAAATCTAATATTCTCAAGTAATAAACTCAATAATGTAAAGGAATAAGATGCATTAAATATTGTATGTGTCAAATAAGAGCAATGTTGACCTCTTTTTTGATGAGGTCTTCTCTTCTTCTTTTTAGTACTTAGGATCTAGCCTTAGGCTTTTCCTTTGACTATCTTAGAGGATTAGAATTGGGACCCACCATTTAGAAATTCAAACCACTTCTTAACTCCCTACAAACTCCACAAACTTGATTTTAGACCCCTAATCACCTAGAGGGTTGAAATCAAATGTGAAAGTTTAAAGGATGAGTTCCTATAGGACTCTTTGGCCTTAGGATTGCCCTGGGTGGCCTGGTCTGGTGAAGGGGCTGACTTACACACACTACACTTATACACTACACTTTCACACACCTCCTAAAACCACACCCATACCCAACTTGACCTCCTGACTCATGAAGGTGATCCACATGGATGGTCCTTAACCCCTAAGCCCTTGGCTAAGAGGGTTAGGAACAACATAGTGAATGCCTCAAATGAGTCCCTTCATGGCTTATCTAGGCTTGATATGGCTTCATGGCTCAACCAAAATGATTTCATTCCACTTACATTCACCCAATCTTCAATTTTTCAAATTTTTAATTTTTGACCCCTGGGATCCCAGACCCGCCTAGCCTACCCAAAACCCTTGAAATTACCGAAATTTTTCAAAATCTCCAAATCACCCAAAATTACTCAAAACCAATCCCAAACATTCCCACATCACTCAAATTGATAATCCATAGCCAAATATACCAAAAATTCCAAAAATACCCCCAATACCCTCCAAATACCCAAAATGCCCCTCTTGACCCAAAAATCCAAAAATTCCCAGAAAATTCCACAAAATCCCAAATATTCTCAATTTCATTTTGTTCAACTACACCATAGGCTAATTTTGTCAATTTACCCCACTTTTGTCAAAATCCCCAATTTGACCCATTTTAACCCAAAGTGAACCCGATGTCGAACCAAACTACCCAATTGACCCAAATTCTGGTCTAATTCAATTTTAAACTTCAATTCAACATCCCCAACACCAATCTAGACCAAATCCAAGCCCAATTTGATTTACATTTGAATCCAATTTCACTTTTGACCTTAAAGCCCAATTTTGACCTAAACCCAAACTTAACCCAAATAGGCCCAAACCCCAAAATCCAAATCTAACCAAAGTTGAAAACTCTTTGAAACAGCCCTAAAAACATTTCTCAACATTAATTTTACACCAATTTCAACATTAGCCCAAGTATTTTATTTTTAATTATTTATTTACTCTCTGCACTATTTCAATTCTCCATGCATGTATACAATTCACCATGGCATGAGACCATAAGGCTTTTGAAGCCTATGAATTTGGGAACATTCCCTGAATTTTCCAAAGTCAGTGGCCATCCCTTGTCGGCATATTTTTAGGTTGTGTGTTTTATTTTAAAGGGGGGTCGCCTAACAGAAGCTGTCGGCGAATTTTAATTTAATTTAAATAAATAATTTGAAAAGTAGTATTTGACTTTGAAAATAATTTTAAATTTGAAGGTTTTGAGATATGAGATTAAACCGACCTCACACCCCAAATAGTTTATATAAACGAGCACCGCACCACAAACCGTGTATCTATCCCTAAGGATAGACACACTGCTTGACGGTGGGGCTCGATTAAATAGACTAGAAGATTTGTGACATCCGTCCAGTCCGCGAACCAATTTTATAAGCCGAAAAAATTCCCTCGCTTAATATGAAAACATTAAACGGGGTTTATATTACACAGGTTCTTTAAAATTCCCTATAAGGGCAAGCCCCTATAGTTAATTACATCTTAAGTGATGGAAATCACCTAAGAAAACTCTCGATAATAATCAATAATTCTGCTCTCAAGAATTTCAAAGTTTAAGTTTTTCAAAGGATCGAATTTTGGAATTCCAATAGGGAATGGATCAAATTTGGAACATTTTGTTTTGGGAATCCAAAGGAAGAAAAGTAGGAGAAATCACAGATTCGAAGTGAACTTCGGTAATTTCCCGACTATCCTATTGTTTGGCTTGTATTTAGGAAAATCCTAATATTTATTTAAATGTTTTGATCTTGTCAATTTTAATTAATTTGGACTTATATTTGTATGACATAATCATACAAATAGCCTCGAAGATGTGAGGGTTTATGTCGTATCGGACGACTACCTCGGAATCCTAAAACCGGTTAGGGCTTAATTTGCTATGCAAATGCCTAACGAAGGGTTGAGGATTTATGTTGCACTAGGAAAACTACCTCGAAGTCCTATGGCTTTGTTGTTTAATTCTAGGAAAGTTTTGCTGAAGTAGATTCAGGTTTTGCTGATGACGATGGCCGTGCTGCCCACCATGCTCCGAGCTCCTTGTTGTTGCAGAGGTTTAGTTTTAGAAATCATAAATCAGGGGATGAGAAAAGTGTTTTGGTTTAGAGTAAATCTTAATTTCCAGGTGTTTTTGTGTTTTAATTAAAACAAATCTTAAAGTTGATTATAACGACACCGGTTAAGATCCCACGGTTCCATCCTTTCGGCATCATTATTTTTATCGGATTCACTTAGTCCGGATGAATTTGCTAAACTCAACTGAATGAGTTCCACACTTTCATTTAGACCGTGGGAAATCCCGTTAGCAACACGTAGGTTACATCATCCGAGGTATTCCCGATCATCCAACAGGACGTATTAATTTAGTTGTAATTGTAGTTTTGTGTTCTGTTTGTGATTAAATTTTGAGTTGTTTTATATTTTGAAATGTTGTGGCGGTGAATTTTATCTTGCAATGAATTTTAACTTAGTTTTGGTTTCAGTTTTAGGGTCTATCCTAAAGGTGTGAGTTTTCATGCAACGAGTTGTTTATCATGCAAGAAAAATAAGTGCAATGCGAGTTAAATAAATTGCAATAATGTAAATTGCAAGAAAGTAAATCGCAATAAAATAAAAGCGTACCTGGAGGGTCTTCCCGTCATCCCAAGCTGCACTTAAAACACAATTAGAATATTTAAGCAAGTTCCTAGGTAAAGCTAAGGTAAGGGTTATGGTTTTCTTCCAAGTTCCTAATCCTATAGCTAGTCATTTCCTATGACGTCTAGGTTCCTTGTGTTTTGGTTTGAAGACGATTTTCTTCATCAAAGAACAATTAAATTCAATTGTTCTTATAAATGTCCTATCATATTAAGGAAGTGCTTAAGAATAATCTTAAACATCTTTTCAATATTTCTAGGATTGTTTTAAGTCCAAATGAATTTAATTATATAAATGAATTAATCGTCCGGGGATTCAAGTTTTGTTAACTTGCTCAGTGAACTAGGACATTTGAATATCCTATGAGTGAAGTAACATTTCATTTAATATTCTATTTAGGAGTTATAATAACCAAAGCTTTCGAGGGCAAATTGGTGTTCAAATGATTTAATTTAAGTTAATGGGTTTAAATTTGGAATAGTGTTCAAGTTATTTCATATTTAATTTCCTTCTGTTTTAGGTGATGTTATGTTTAATTCAATTTAATTTAATTTAATTTAATTTAATTTAATTTAATTGAGTTTCAATTTAATTTAATTCAATTTAACTCAATTTAGTTTGATTTGATGTTACATTAAATTAATTTCATTTGATTTAATTTAATTTAATTTTTAATTTAATTTGATTTAATTTAATTTAATTTAATTTGATTTAATTTAATTAAATTATTTAATTTAATTTAATTTGATTTAATTTAATTTAATTTGTTTTAATTTAATTTAATTTGTTTATTTAATTTAATTTAATTTAATTAAATTTATTTAATTTAATTTAATTTAATTTAATTATTTAATTTAATTTAATTCATTTAATTTAATTTAATTTTATTTATTTAATTTAATTTAATTTAATTTAATTTAATTCAACTTTAAATTTTAATTTAATTTAATTTAATTTAATCCAATTTAATTTACTAAATTTAATTTAATTTTTAATTTAATTTTATTTTTAATTTTAATTGAAATTTTTTAAAAGAGTTTAATAATTTAATTTTGGTTTAATGATTAAGTCTTTTAATATTTTAAATTTGAGTTATCATTTTAATTAAGAATTGAATGTTAATGAAATGATTAATTTAGGGATTTTTGAATTAAAGAATAAATATCTTCCTAATAATATCCCTATTTTAATAATTCCAATTTTATTATTCTTCCAAACTTAATCAATTATTTAATTAAGGCTTAATCATTTTAAATTGTTTAATGGGTTTCTACCCTTTAATTATTTAAATTTCAATCATCCAAATCAGATTAGGATCAAATATTTTACTTGTTAATTTTTTATTAAACCTAAAGTTTTAATTAAGGGTTAAAAATTTTAATTACCACTTTACCCTTTAAGCTTAATAATTTCATAACTCACTAAATTGAACTCAAATGAACTTAAAATTTTAATGTGACTTCACTCATATGTCATTAAAGACATGAGAGGAGAAAATGTGATTTTTCTGCATTTAATTTATTTATATAATTATTTTCGGTAGAAAAAATGAATTTTATATTTTTCAAAAATCTCTCTGATATCAAGGAAATCAGAGAATCAAATTTTGCAATTTTCTGATTTTTCTATGATTTATTATAATTATTTTAGTGAAACTGCTAGAAAATACATTTTTTTAATTTTAAAATTATCCTAGAGCTTTAAAATTTAATATCTCACTCAATAGACCTAGGAAAAATATGGGGTTTGTTCCTAAGTGATTAAAATTCAAAATGTGACATTTTGGTGAATTTTATTATTTTTGTGATTTTTATTATTTTTTAATTATTAAAAATATTAAAATATTATTAAAAATCAACTTTTTTAGAAAATTGAAATTTTAATTTTCTTAGATTCCCCTGATATCGGAGAGGCTCCAAAACCAATTTGGTGAATTTTTGAAAGGTATTTAAAGAGTTATGAATTTTTAAAGTTTAAAATGACTAAGTGGCTTAATCAACCCAATTAGTGGGGCTAACCAAGTCCAATTGACCTCAAACTTTTATGGTGGATTCCTCTGATCCTAAAGGTCAGTGGAGAATTGATTTCAAGTCAATTTGATGCATGGTTAACTCTAATTAATTAGAGACCTATTTTGGGTGTTTAAGCCGATTAGGGTTGTTTTAAATGAACTAACCCAAGACCTATTTTTCCTAGGGTTCTCTGGTCATAAGGAATATCACCAAATTTTCCTAGAATTTATTTCACAACATGCTATTTATTGGAATTAAAATACTCAAAACAGTAACATGAACTTGAAAAATCAATAACTCTTCATTGGGATGGCCTCTGACTTTGGAAAATTCAGGGAATGTTCCCAAATTCAGAGGCTTCAAAAGCCCTATGGTTTCATGTCATGGTGAATTGTATTCATGCATGGAGTATTAAAAGTATGCAGGGAGTAAATAAATTATAAAAAATAAAATACTTGATGAAATTGAATGATTTCTTTTCCACATTATTCTCCTCTGTTCACTGATCAAGAGGGTATTTTTATTTTATTTTTCTGATTTTCCTACACAGAGTTATGAATTTTTGAAGTTTAGGGAATTAAATAAATCAAAAAAAACCCTAATTTTCTATTTATCCGCGCGACGCCAACTCATCCTCGGCATCTCCGAAAGCACACGCGTCGCGCTCCCATTCGACGCCGCCATCTGACTCAGAGCTCCGGGTCCCGCGGTTCTCGTACCGTCTCCTGGTCCGACGCCATCTGAGCCGTCCGTCCGCGCGTGTATTAAATGAACGGCATCCGTTCATCGTCCCCAACTGTTCTCACCCGAGAGCCGTCCACACTAAATCCCTAAGATCTCACTCGATTCTCAATGGATTTTCATGTTCTTATGATCTATGGATTCGTCTTGAAGAGACGAACACATCTATACGGCTATCATGCATCGAAATTAAAGCATTTGAAATGGAGAATCTCCGAAGCTCGGGATGAAGAATTAGTTCATACCTTTGCTCGGAGAACTGTTGCTTCGATCCGAGAGTTGTTGCACCTTCGATTGGATCCCGACAAGCTCCGGATGAAGTCTCCCGGTCGCAGTGAATTGTCCAGATGTGATTTCGACCAAGCCCGATCACAAAGCTTGGAGAGCTGGAGCAGCCAGGTGGCCTCGCGAGATGGGGCTTTTGTTGGTGGACACCTTCCTTGGTCCAGTGAAGGTGTAGAACCAATCAATTTGGGAATTGGCTCACTGTGGAGAAGTGTCCTCGGTTTTGGGTGGAATTTCGGTTGGGAAATTGGATTTTATCGGTGGGGATTAGGGCAAATTGACACCTGGGATCAAGCTCGCTCTAAGGGTGGAGAAGGGTTTGGAACAATTTTGGCGAGTTTCGGCAAGGTTTGTGCAACTCTCTTTCATGGCCGTGAGGGTGAGGGGTTTAAATAGGAGAGGCCGGAGAGCCTTCCGGGGGAGTTGAGGCATGGGATCGAGCTGCTCGCGGTGAGGAGAAGAACGACCATAGTGACCATTTGGCATGGGACGGCTCAGCAAGTGGGAATTCCAAACTTTGGCTCCTCCCAAGGTCTCGGCCATGGTGTTTTCCGGCGATCCGGGCGGCTGGCCGGCGGGCATGGGTCACCCTCGAGTCCGAGTGGGTCAGGGCTGGAGGTTTGTGCAGTCAATTGGCAATTGCCATGTGTAAAGGCTTTGAATTAAAATGGAATGGGGAGGGGGTCATTTTGGGCTTAATTTGGTCAACTCATTGGTTTGGGTTGGGTGCACCTCCCCATGGCCTGATTTTGGGCTGAGAGGATCAGTTGGGTCAGCCAAGGGAGAGTGGTGTGGTCTCCATCCATGATGAGGTGGCTAAGCATGGTTTAGTGTGTGACATGCTTAAGGTAAAAAAAGGGTTAAGGAGGATTAGGAAAGGGGCCCCTCCTTTTGCCATTAATGGCTTGATCACATGTCAAGCCTTCCATGGCTTCATGTGGCTTGTCCATGGCTTGCATGGCTCACCTTTGGCTTGGGAAAAGGTTTGGTCGATTTCATGAAAATGGGTTTTAAGAATTTTTGGTAATTTGATGGAAATTTGTATGAAACTTGATTTGGAATAATTTGATGGTGAATTTAGGACTTAGGTAATGGATTTAATTAAGTGGATGACAAATGGAGATGTCATGTGGGCTTTAGGGTAGATTTTGGGCTTTTGGATGTGGTGAAGTGGGCTTTTAGGAAAGTTTAAGGGGAATGGGCTTTTTGATTTTAGGATGGGCATTTGGGTGAAGATTTTGTGAAGGACTTTGTCAAATAAATGTTGTAATTGGTTTAGGGATGTTCTATGAAGGGCTTGGAGTCAATTTGGTGTGATTTGGAGTTGAATTGGTTTGAATTTGGGTTTATTTGGTAAGTGGGCCTATATGGGTCCAAGTGGGCCAAGTTGGGCTAATGTTGGGCTAGAGTTGAAATTGATGTAAAATCAATGTTGAGAAATGTTTATGGGAGTGTTTCAAAGAGGTTTTGACTTTGGTTGGGCTTTGATTTTGGGGTTTGGGCTCATTTGGGTTAGGTTTGGGTTTAGGTCAAAAATGGGCCTTTTAGCCTTGGGTTGAATTTGAGTGGGATTTGGGTCCAAAATTTGGGCAAATCATGTTATTGTTTTGTTTGTGGGAATGTTAAGGAAGATTTAGAAAAGATTTGGGGTTAATTGGAGTTGAATTGGGTGAGTTTGGGTTAGGTTTGGGTCATGGGTCCAAATTGGGCTTTAAGGCCAAAAGTGAGATTGGATCCAAATTTCAATCAAATTGGACTTGGATTTGGTCTAGATTGGTATTGGGGATGTTTAATTGAAGTTTAGAATTGAATTGGGCCAAAATTGGGGTCAATTGGGTAGGTTTGGTTTGACAATGGGTTCACTTAAGGTTAAAATGGGTCAAATTGGGGGTTTTGACAAAAGTGGGGTAAATTGACAAAATTGGCCCATGGTGTAGTTGGACAAAATGAAATTGGGAATATTTGGGATTTTCTGGAATTTACTGGGAATTTTCTGAATTTCTGGATTTTTTGGCCAAGAGGGGTATTTTGGGTATTTGGAGGGTATTGGGAGGTATTTTGCAATTTTTGGTATTTTTGGGTATGGATGATCAATTTGAGTGATGTGGGAATGTTTGGGATTAATTTTGAGGAATTTTTGGGTAATTTAAGAAATTTTGAAAAATTTGGGTAATTTCAAGGGTTTTGGGTAGGCTAAGCGGGTGTACGGTCCCGGGGGTCAAAAATTGAAAATTTGGGAAATTGAAAATTTGGGAAATTGAAAATTTGGGAAATTGAAGATTGGGTGGATGTACGTGGAGTGAAATCATTTTGGTTGAGCCATGAAGCCATATCAAGCCCACATGAGCCATGAAGGGACCCATTTGAGACATTCACTATGTTGTTCCTAACCCTCTTAGCCAAGGGCTTAGGGGTTAAGGACCATCCATGTGAATCACCTACATGAGTCAGGAGGTCGAGTTAGGTATGGGTGTGTTTTAGGAGGTGTGTGAAAGTGTAGTGTATAAATGTAGTGTGTGTGTAAGTCGGCCCCTTCACTGGACCGAGCCGCCTGAGGCGGTCCTAAGGCCAAAGAGTCCCATAGGAACTTATCCTTAAACTTCCACATTTGATTTCAACCCTCTAGGTGATTAGGGGTCTATAGTCAAGTTTGTGGAGTTTGCGGGGAATTAAGAAGTGGTTTGAATTTCTAAAAGGTGGGTCCCGATTCTAGTCCTCTAAGATAGTCGAAGGAAAAGCCTGAAGTGCTAGATCCTAAGTACTAAAGAGAAGAAGAGAAGACGTCATCAAAAATGAGGTCAACAAATGGACCCCCAATAGGTGTGGTGAGCTGACGGAGCACACCGCGCGTATTGGCGTTGACCTAAACGATCAACAAAACCAACACAGACGTCCAAGTGACAAACTTAGGACGAAATAGAAGAATTTCCGCTGGGGAGTACGAGGTATATTTCCAAGACTGGAGATTCCTGATTTCTCGTTGGGGAAAAGAAAAGGAGGTGAATCACAAATCACATGACCTGGGGGAATTTCGATTTAGATTTTATTTTGTTTCAATTTAAGTTTTGATGTGTGAGTTTAGATTTTAGTTTGGAGTTTCAATTTAGATTGAAGTTTGTCAAAATTAATTTGAGGGATTTGATTTGAAATGAAAATTGGAATTCTGAGGTTTTAGATGTAACATCTTCAACCTCGAAAGAAAATTGAATTGATTGGATTGAATCATTGCAATGAGAAGAGATCTCAGAGTAATGCGGTATTGGATGTAAAATCCTTAACCTCAAGAGTTTGATTTTGATGTATTTCATCGCAATAGAGAAAGAATCCTAAAGCAATGCAGTCTCGGATGTAAAATCCTCGACCCAAAAGTTTGAATTTGATGTATTTTAGTGCAATAGGAAAAGAATCCTAAAGCAGTGCAGTCTTGGATGTAAAATCCTCGACCCAAAAGTTTGATTTTGATGTACTTCGAGTGCGATAGGGAAGAATCCTAAAGCGGTGCGATCTTGGATGTAAAATCCTCGACCCAAAAGTTTGAATTTTATGTATTTCGGTGCAATAGGAAAAGAATCCTAAAGCGGTGCGGTCTTGGATGTAAAATCCTCGACCCAAAAGTTTGAATTTGATGTATTTCGAGTGCAATAGGGAAGAATCCTAAGCGATGCAGGTCTTGGATGTAAAATCCTCGACCCAAAAGTTTGAATTTGATGTATTTCGATGCAATAGGAAAAGAATCCTAAAGCGGTGCGGTCTTGGATGTAAAATCCTCGACCCAAAAGTTTGAATTTGATGTATTTCGGTGCAATAGGAAAAGAATCCTAAAGCGATGCGGTCTTGGACGTAAAATCCTCGACCCAAAAGTTTGAATTTGATGTATTTCGGTGCGATAGGAAAAGAATCCTAAAGCGAGTGCGATCTTGGATGTAAAATCCTCGACCCGAAAAGTTTGATTTTGATGTACTTCGGTGCGATAGGGAAGAATCCTAAAAGCAGTGCGGTCTTGGATGTAAAATCCTCGACCCGAAAAGTTTGAATTTGATGTATTTCGGTGCTGATAGGAAAGAATCCTAAAGCGGTGCGGTCTTTGATGTAAAATGCTCGACCCAAAAGTTTGAATTTGATGTACTTCGGTGCGATAGGAAAAGAATCCTAAAGCGGTGCGGTCTTGGATGTAAAATCCTCGACCCAAAAGTTTGAATTTTGATGTATTTCGGTGCGATAGGGAAGAATCCTAAAGCGATGCGGTCTTGGATGTAAAATCCTCGACCCAAAAGTTTGAATTTGATGTATTTCGGTGCGATAGGAAAAGAATCCTAAAGCGGTGCGATCTTGGATGTAAAATCCTCGACCCAAAAGTTTGAATTTGATGTACTTCGAGTGCAATAGGAAAAGAATCCTAAAGCGATGCGGTCTTGGATGTAAAATCCTCGACCCAAAAGTTTGAATTTGATGTACTTCGAGTGCAATAGGAAAAGAATCCTAAAGCGAGTGCGGTCTTGGATGTAAAATCCTTGACCCAAAAGTTTGAATTTGATGTACTTCGATGCAATAGGAAAGAATCCTAAAGCGGTGCGATCTTGGATGTAAAATCCTCGACCCAAAAGTTTGAATTTGATGTACTTCGGTGCAATAGGAAAAGAATCCTAAAGCAGTGCAGTCTTGGATGTAAAATCCTCGACCCAAAAGTTTGAATTTGATGTATTTTAGTGCAATAGGAAAAGAATCCTAAAGCAGTGCAGTCTTGGATGTAAAATCCTCGACCCAAAAGTTTGAATTTGATGTATTTCAGTGCAATAGGAAAAAAATCCTAAAGCAGTGCAGTCTTGGATGTAAAATCCTCGACCCAAAAAGTTTGATTTTGATTGATATTTGATTTGAGATCTGGAAGATCGAACTCGAAATTTGATTGAGACTTGAAATCTGGAAAGATTGAATTTGAGATTTGGAAGGATGAGTTTGAACTCGATTGAAATTTGATTTAAGATTTGATTTGAAATTTGGAAGATCAAATTTGAAATTTGATCGGGAGTGGATTTGGAATTTGATTGAGAATTTGATTTGAGATTTGATTTAAGATTCATGTTGATTTCGTTTATCTTTTAATGGTTCAAATTTTATTTTATCGTTTATTTAATGTTCATGTGAATTTGGTGTTCGTCATTTTTTAGATTTTTTTTTAAGCAAGTTTTCTTTTATTATTATTATTTTTCTTTCTTTTCTGTTCTTTGTTCGAAGTTCATTTAACTTTAATGGCGTTTCCCAATCAATTTGCACAAAAGAGGTGAAGGCCAAAAATATGACATGGTCACTTTCATTCCAATCATGTTGAAGATACATCATACAACTCGATCTGGAATATATTTCATACAATCCATGTAGACTCAAAACGGACTATGTATGATCTTTTTGTCGATCCATCAAAAGAAGCATCTGTCAAAAAATCCATGTCTGAATAGTGGGGTACATGGTTAATAACATCACCTTCCAAGCCATCCTTGGCAAGGATGCCGTATGGATGTACGTTGGAGGTGTGATATTTCCCATGTAACTCACAGTTCGTAAGGCCGGAGGTTCTCTAGCTGCGGGTCCGGTTGGAAATGGTAAGGTGTCTTCACGTCGTCCATTCTCACGAAAGTAGCGAGATCCGCTTCATCTGGCACTCTGGTATGCAATGCTTAGCGATATCCGCTCCGTTGCCCTTCGATATCATGACGGAACCTACCGGTAAAGGTATCTTCAACGGCCTCGGAACTCACCCGGGCTCGCTTATCCGGAGGTCGAATCCGAACATGATGTCACACTCGTTCAAGAAAGAGACCGTGCGAGAAGGTCGACGAAGTCGTGGTGATCTATATGTGGGGGTATGCGGTCACCCTGTTTGTAGATGTTGATAATGCGAGCTATTGGGTATGCAATCTGCTGGCGTACCCTCCATGTTATCAATCTCTTTACCATTCTCTTGATGACTAATGGCATTGGATCTACTTGCCCATGACGGAGTATTCCGGTGGGTTTCCCTTCCTGTCTTCGACGAAAGTTGTAGCAGCATCCGCATTGTATTGTGATTCTTCCCTTCCCTGGCATCCATCTCCGGGGTTCTGAGTATGTGTTTTCCCTCAGGTGGCCTGCTCGGCCCATTCTTTTCAAATCACGGATACAATCCACGATTTGTTGTTGTTCATACTCTGAGAATACGTCTGTATGTAGCTCGAGGCCCTCTAGTATGTTGATTCTTCTACCTTTAATTCTCTCGAAGTATTCAAAGGTTTTCTTTTCAACATTACTGCATTCTCTCCGGCTCGTATTCCGGAATGATCTGCGGATGGCGAGGCCTTGTGACATATTGTGGGATATATGGTTCAATCCCTTCACGTTCTCCTCGCATACCTCGGCTCCTCGGGGATGATGCTCGTCGGGACATCCCCGGGGTTGCTGCCGCAGCAAGGTCATGCATCACCTGGTGGTTCTATCCGGTGGCGTGGTAGCCTTCTTTCTTCGATCTTGCGGAGATTTCCACGATTCTTTCTGTTATCCTAGGAGGTGGCCTCCTTTCTTCGAGTTCTCGGTGAACCGGTGTCCTCGAAGTGTGTGTGCGGCATTAGCGATTGTTTCGTCGCGTTGGTCCGCGGCTAGTTTTGTTAACATCTTACGGATACGGCGATTCTTATTTCTTCGTTGCGTTGCTTTGTAGAGTAGCTCTCCGAACTTCTTGAGTATCCGTAGGCGCGGCGGCGACAAGCTCGCCCTCTGCCGTAGCGACTACGGACTTCATTTTCTTGTCTTCTTCGGTGTTTGCTTTTCTTTTCTTGTTCTTTGGATTGGTGGCTCGGGCCACCCACTTTCATCATTGTCCGCCGGGCCGATTCTTCTCGATCAGCCGGGACCCGGTCACTTTTCTCGTACTTGTAGGCCTGCTAGTGCGAAGTCCGAGTCGATCTCGATTATCGCTCCATCTTTCACCCTCTTTTCATCGAGTGCGAGGCTTACGCCATTCTTAAAGTTCGGGACCAACCGCCGGATTCGACATTTCCCTGCGAAAAGACAAGGAAAAGGATCGAGGAGTCATACTTAAGAACAAGAACATTAAGAAAATGTTTATTAAAGACATATTTTTTTTATATATATATTTTTTAATATTTTCGAATTTAACAGGAATGAAGCGGGATAAGATCAGGAAAGAGATTTTGATTTGGAAAAGAAAACAAGGAAAACTTAATTATCATGACTTTATTTATTTTAGCACATTTTATTATTTTTGGGTTCGGACCCAATCATAAGTAATTAATTCGCCCGTGTTTCTTAGGGATGAAGAATTCATTCCTTCGAAACATCAGGTAGCGTAATACTTTTTCAAGTATCGTCCGTTGATCGGAAGCATATGTCGTTCTCCACGGCAATTCACTAGCCTGGTAGGAACCTCCACGAGTATACTTGCTTGACCACAAACGGTCCTTCCCAGTGGGTTCAAATTTTCCTCCTATCTTGCGGTGTGCGAGGATAGGTCTCTTGAGAACGAGAACTAAGTCACCAACTTTGAAGGTTCTTGGGCGGACCCGGTTGTCATGGGCTTGAACCATCTTAGCTTGGAATAGTTCTAAATTCTAGCTGTGCTGCAAGTCTTTTCCCTTCCGAGTTTTCTAATTCTTCTAGCCGTAATTTGGCGTTTTCTTCGTCGTGATCTTGTTTGCAACTGCAATTCCGAGTGAAGGAAGGCTTGCACCTCTAAAGGTAACACTGCCTCGGACCCATACACCAGAGCGTAAGGTGTAGTTTGAGTAGGAGTTCTAAAGGTTGTCCGGTAGGCCCATAAGGCTTCTAACAATTTCTCATGCCAATTTCTCTTATTATCGTCCAAGGTTTTCTTTAAGATTTGAACGAGAGTTTTATTAAAAGCCTCAGCGAGGCCGTTTGCTCTTGAAATCAATTGGCTTGAACACCCAAAGTGGAGCTTTAATTAATTAGAGCTAATCATACATCAAATTGACTTGAAATCAATTCTCCACTGACCTTTAGGATCAGAGGAACCCACCATAAAAGTTTGAAGTCAATTGGACTTAGTTAACTCTATCAAATGGGTTGATTAAGCCATTTAGCCAAAATTAAACTTCAAAAATTCATAACTTTCAAAATACTTCTCAAAAATTCACCAAATTGGTTTTGGAACCTTTCTGATATTAGGGGAATTTAAGAAAATTAAAATTGCAATTTTCTAAAAAAGTTGATTTTTTGCATTATTTTAATATTTTTAATAATTAAAAAATAATAAAATTCATCAAAGTGTCACATTTTAAATTTTAACCACTTAGGAACAAACCCCATATTTTTCTTGAGTCTTTATGATGAGATATTAAATTTTAAAGCCCTAAGGTAATTTTAAAATTAAAAAAAATGTATTTTCTAGCATTTCCACTAAAATAATTCTAATAAATCAAAGAAAAATCAGAAAATTGTAAAAATTGGTTCTCTGGTTTCCTTGATATTAGAGAGATTTTTGAAAAATATAAAATTCATTTTTCAACTTTTATTTTATTTTTAAATTAATTAATATTACAAAATTCAAAATAATTATAATAAAAAGAATATAATTCAAAAAATCACCAAAATTGGTCCAAGTGGTTCTCTGGTCATTACGAATGTCCCATAATTTTCTTAAGGACAGAAACTTTCCCTTGGTCATATTATTAAATTTTCCTTCAAAATCCATATTTTCCACCAAAAATAATTACATAAATAAATTAAATACAGAAAAATCACATTTTCTCCTCTAATGTCTTGATTGACATATGATTGAAGTCACATAAAAATTTCAAATTCATTTAAGCTCAATTTAGTGAGTTATGAAATTAATAAGTTTAAAGAGGCAAAATGATAATTAAAATTTTAACCTATAATTAAAAATTTTAGGTTTAATTAAAAGGGTGGGTAAAATATTTGATACTAAGTTGATTTTGGATGTTTGAAACTTAGGTAGTTAAAGGGTAGAAACCTACCAAATAATTTAAAAATAATTAAAATAAACCTTAATTAAATAATTAATTAAATTTGGAAGAATAATGAAAAATTAGAATTATTAAAATAGGGATATTATTAGGAAGAAATTTATTCTTTAATTCAAGAATCCCTAAATTAATCACCTCGATAATATTTAATTCCTAATTAAAATGATAATCCAAATTTAAGATTTAAAATGCTAAAAGACTTAATCATTAAATTAAATTAAAGTTAAATTATTTAAATTAAATCCTTTTAAAATTTCAGTTAAATTAATACTTTAACAATTAAAATTAAATCATCTTTAAAACATAAAAAATAAAATATTAAATTAAAATTAAAAGTAAAATTAAATTAAAATTTAAATTAAATTAAAATCTAAAACAAAATTAAATTAAAATTTAATTAAATTAAAGTTTAAATTAAATTAAATTAAATTAAATTAAATTAAATTAAATTAAATTAAATCACATTAAATTAAGTTAAATTAAATTAAATTAAAGCATGTTAAATTACATAAAAAATAAAATCAAGTTAAAGTAAAATTAAATTAAATAAAATTAAATTAAATTAAAATTAAAACTAAACTAAATTAAATCAAATTAAAATTAAATTAAATTAAATTAAATTAAAAATAACATCACTTAAGACATAAAGAATTCAAAAATAAATCTAAAACAACTTGAACACTATTCCAAACTTAAACCCATTAATTGAAATTAAATTAAATTATAAATCACTTGAACATTAATTTGCCCTCAAAAGCTCTTATTGTCATAACTCCTAAACGGAGTGTTAAGTGAAGTATTACTCCATTCATAGGATATTCAAATGTCCTATTTAACTGAGTAAGATAACAAAACTTGAACTCCTACATGATTAATTCATTTATATAATTAAATTCTCTTGGACTTAAAATAATCCTAGAAGTATTGGAAAGATGTTTAAGATTCGTCTTAAGCACTTCCTCGATATGATAGGATGTTTATAAGAACAATTGAACTTAATTGTTCTTTGATGAAGAAAATCGTCCATAAACCAAAACATAAGAACCTAGACGTCATAGGAGATGACTAGCTATAGGATTAGGACCTTGGTAGAAAACCATAACCCTTCCCTTAGCTTTACCTAGGAACTTGCTTTAAATGCTTAAATATTCTAAATTGTGTTTAAGTGCAGCTTGGGACGACGGGAAGACCCTCCAGGTACGCTTTTGTTGCAATTTACTTATTGCAATTTACTTAATCACATCACACTTACTTTTCTTGCATGATAAACAACTGTTGCATAAAAACCCACACCTTTAGGATAGTCCCTAAAACTGAAACCAAAACTAAATTAAAAGTAATTACAAGATAAAATTCACCATCACAACATTTCAAAATATAAACAACTCAAAATTTAATCACAAACAGAACAACAAAACTACAACCACAACTAAATTAAAACGTCTTGTTGGATGATCGGGAATACCTCGGATGATGTAACCTACGTGTTGCTAATGGGATTTCCCACGGTCTAAATGAAAGTGTGGAACTTATTCAGTTGAGTTTAGCAAATTCATCTGTACTAAGTGAATCCGATAAAAATAACGATGCCGGAAGGACGGAACTGTGGGATCTTAACCGGTGTTGTTATAATCAACTTTAAGATTTGTTTTAATTAAAACATGAAAAATACTTGGAAATTAAGACCTTCTCTAAACCAAAACACTTCTCTCATCTCTGATTTATGACTTCTAAAACTAAACTTTTGCAACAACGAGGAGCTCGGAGCATGGTGGGCGGCACGGCCATCGTCATCGCGAAACACTGAATCTACTTCAACAAAACATTCATAGAATTAAACAAGCTAAGCCATAGGACTTCAAGGTATTTTGCACTAGTGCGACATAAATCCTCGACTCTTTGTTAGGCATTTGCATTGCAAATTAAGCCCTATACGGTCTTAGGATTCCGAGGTAGTCGTCCGATACGACATAAGCCCTCACATCTTCGAGGTTATTTGTGTGATCACATCATACGAATATAAGTCCTAATTAATTAAAATTCGCAAGATCAAAACATTAAATAATCATTAGGGCTTCCCTAAATTCAAGCCAAACAATAGGAAAGTCGGGAAATTACCGAAGTTCGCTTCGAATCTGTGATTTCTCCTACCTTTCTTCCTTTGAATTCCCAAAATAAAATGTTCCAAATTTGATCCATTCCCTATTGAAATTCCAAAATTCAATCCCTTGAAAACTTAAACTTTGAAATTCTTGAGAGCATAACTGCGATTATTATCGAGAGTTTTCTTAGGTGATTCCGTCACTTAAGATGTAATTAACTATAGGGGCTTGCCCTTATAGGGAATTTTAAGAACCCGAGGTAATATAAACCACGCTTAATTCATTTATATTAAGCGGGGAACTTGTCGGCTTATAAAATTGGTTCGTAGACTAAAAGGATGTCACAAATCTTCTAGTTTATTTAACCGAGCCCCATCATCAAGCAGTGTGTCTACTCTCCGGGATAGATATACAGTTTGTGGTGCGGTGCTCGTTTATATAAACTATTCGGGATGTGAGATCAGTTTGATTTTATATCTAAAAATTTTTAAATTTAAAATTATTTTCAAAATCAAATACTACTTTTCAAATTATTTATTTAAATTGAATTAAAAATTCACCGACAATTTCTGTAGGCGACCCCTTTTTTCAAAATAAAACACCTAATCTAAAAATATGCCGACAATTTACGGCGACTCCGTTGAGGAAAATTCCTCTCTCCATTTTAATCGGATAGTTACGCTTTCGAAAATCGGTAGTGTATCCATGTCCACTAGTGGATCGAGCTACCATTCTTTTCGTTGGAATACTATGTTCATTTCTACCTTGAACGAGTATAGCCAACATTCTCTCGGATTTAGGAGCCACTGTTTAGACACCCCTAAACAGAGAGGTTCTAAGATCCTTTTGCCTCTTTTCTGAGGTGGGGTGGACCCCCAATAGGTGTTAGTTTAGGAGCAGTCCTTCGAGTCGAGAAGTCCTGCATGAGACTTTCTTTTCCTTTCCAACTCTGAATCGAATTCCTTACCTTCTCTACACCTTTAAACATTCCGTTCCTAATAAACAAACCATCTAATGAATGACTCTTTTAACAAATAACACCTTTTTTCATAAATACATGAACAAAAATGTGTTCGGACTCTTTTCGATTCCTTTCTTTTCGTCCTGATGAGAAGAAGCATAACTTGGGACTGACAATCAGAATCTACCTTGCAGAAATGGAAGCCCAAGCCGATTTTCTCCTTCACCGATGGATCTGGACTTCGTTGTTTACAAGGATGAGTTGCCCGACAATGGGATCATCCGGTTTGGACGAGGATTCGAGAACACAAATGTCAAGATCAACGACGTTACCCTTTTCGCACGACGGACAAAGTATCGGCGAAAGACCTTTGATCGAGTTCGACCTTAAGTCGACTCGAGGTTCCCTCCCTGTGAAGGGTTCCAGTGAGAGGAATACTACTATCCATAGGAGGACTATTATCTCTACCCCAGCTGGTCTAGTCGTTTTTGCACCTACCCGGCTCCGCTGAACTAAAGGGGAAGGAAGTTCGAATTTGTAACGAGCATGTTACCATGGAAGGTACGATTTCCGTGCAATACCTATTTTTGAAATTGGGTCCGGCTCGAGGGTTCCACCCTTAACACGGACTCGAGAAGAAACGAGAGGTAGGAAGATTGCCGGGAAGGCGGAGAAGCTGCTTGAAGTCGCTTTCTTAGAAGAAATCCACGAGTACACACACTACCGAGTACATACCATTGCACGAGTATACACCGCTTTTGGAAGGAAGTAGATTCCATCCCATTTCGCCGCGGTGATGAGGAAAATGTCCGCGAGGATTGCTTCTACATTACCTCGACCCGCATACTTATAGCGACGAGTCGAAAGAAAAGGGCTAGGATTACACCATTTGCCCGACTACGGATCGTGATAAAGAAGTTAGCAAAGAAAGAGAAATGTCTGTATCGAGAGATTTTAAGAAGAATAGGGCGGGTGCCGACCAAATCTCGTCTTGGGCCTCGAGTAGAACCCGTTATCGCCGCGGAAAAGCCGAGTAAGAAGATGAAGGCTAGTCCACTTGTTGTTGCTTCGGGTTTAAAGATCGGGGAGTATACCACCTTCCGGCATTCGGCCAGACGGACCATCCGGTCCTAGGCCTTCTGGCTGCTAGAAGGATGGTATGGCGTCCTACTACCGGCCAATTAAGGCCGAAGCAACGACCGAAAAGGAAAGTCTCGTCGGGAGACTCGAGTACGAAGAAAGCGCCACACTGCAATGAAGGGGACTCCCAAAAAGGAAACCCGACAGCCATCGCATGATAACTGCAAAACCGCACGAAAAAGACCATTGGAAGACGCTATAGAAAAGCAAAGAACTGATATTCAGCGATAAGCAAGAGAAAGAGAAGAAAAATTCCGAGATGAAGTCGACTCGTCAGAATTCATGGATGATGAATATGCAGAAATTAACATGGTTGAAACACGAGCATTGTCAGCTTCACAAGGTGCTCCTGCAGCTATGGAAAGAGATGAGCCAGAAGCATTAAGAGCACAAATTCGAGAAAAAGACGATACAATCTCTCAATTGGCAAAAAGGATGGAAGAGATGGCTGCAGCCCTAGCCACTCTCCAGAGTCAAGTTCAACCCCCAAGAGAAACGCCTCCGGAAGTTATTCATATTACGGACGGAGGAAAAGAGATTACATCCGTTAACGGAGACGATCAGCCAAAGAAAGATTCTACCCAGAACATGATTCCGGAAAAGGATATCAAGAGCATGGTGGAACGGCGAGTGCGAGAACCTTGACACAATCAAAGAGCGGGACATCCATTCGGACGGGTAGACCTTACCCCGAAGAATTCGACGCCGTCCAATATCCGAAAGGCTTTGTACCACCTCCGTTCAAGACCTTTGATGGAACAGAAACCCTCGGCGAGCATGTTGCACATTTTCGTGCCGATTGTTGCAATGCCGGCGGAAGTGATGCTTTACTCTTCCGACAATTTGTCGACGACTCGTCGGGGATCGCCTTTGATTGGTATGCGAAATTACCGAACGGTTCGGTGAAGACATTTTCAGAATTAGAGAACCTCTTCATCAAGCGATTTGTCGGAGCTCAGCACCATATCACTATAGGTGATTTAGTGGTAGAGAAGCAGAAGCCGAACGAAACTTTGGTAGACTACATACTTTGATGGAGGAATCTAAGTATGAAGTGTGAGCCACAGCTACAAGAACGAGCATGCGATCGGCATTTTACTTAAGAGCATTCATGGCCGATACGCACTTCTCCTCGAGGGATTTACTATTAAGACTTTCGAGAAGTTGTTAAGCAAGGTTGGAAGCTTGCAAGAGGAGGCGAAGCAATTAAGTTTCACCGACAAAATAGACAAACAGAAGCCCGTGAAAACTTTTGAAAAGAAGTCCGGGATCGTCGCAGCAGTCGATAAAGGCAAGCAGCCGATACAAATACCGTCAGAACGGCCGCGACGAACCTCAACAAAATTACCAACAACCCCGACCCGGCTATCGGTCATCTCGACGGTATGAACAACCGCCTCGTCCACAATGTACGTTAAGGGAGCTTCGAGCGGGGAGTATCCATTCAAGAATGAGGCGATGGCGAAAATATTCCGCAATCTGATGAAGACTCCAGATTTCCAACTGCCAGAGCCTAAGAGACCAGAAGAAGTCGACAAGAAAGGTGATCCCAACTTTTGCCCTTACCACCGGATGCTTGGGCACAAGATAGAAGATTGTATTACCTTCAAAAGTTGGCTCAACGACAATCTTCGAAAAGGGAACATAACGATCCCGAAGGAATACATGAAGGAACCCCAGAAAGGAGGTTCCGTCAATGTTATCTCAACGGATTTCATTGTTCCGATAGATCCCTACGCGACTGATGATGGATAGACTACCACTTGGACAAAGTCTTCGAAGAAGATTTTGGATTGCATCCAAACCACTTCGGTGCGAGCTTCAATTCAGAGTTCGAAACCTGTCAAGTCGGCACTATCACTTGCGATAGAAGAACCACCTCAACAAGAGACAATTGAAGAAAAGAAGAAAATTGACGAAGAAGAAAAGACCGAGGCTCCTGAGGCTAGACCAGGGGCTGCTTATCCTAGGATAGTTGTTTCCGATTCGGGGGAGAAATCCCTCGAACCTCTGACTCTGTATGATTATTTGCTCACTCCGGTGGGATCTTATAATGATAAGGGTTATGGCATTGGCTACGTTTTGACTGTTTCTAACGATTACGTAACTAGCGACAACCAACCTAATCCGGACGTCGATTCCGATACAAATAACAATTCTCAAATCATTCTCGACGATCACAATGACAAAGAAGACATCCACCAAGGAGGCTACGAGAGTTCAACAAGCAACAAATCTATTTGCGAGTTTCGAGGAGCTCTAGTCACAATAGAGTTAGAGCCTTCAGACTCCGAAGCTAATCCAGAAGAACCTGTCATTCCGATTCAGAAGGAGACACCAGCAAACTCAATATTAGATTCAGAAGAAATCACAGAAGTCAACTTAAGAAGTGGAAGAGTTCTACCTCCGAGAATGGGTCCAAAGGACAAAGGAAAGCAGGTGGTTGTTCAGGAAGAACCAACCCCGGCAGAAGAAATGCCCATTCGGGAAGAAATCGAGACACATGAAAATAAAGTAGGCTACAACGTGCTAGCCCATCTTAGGAAACTACCAGCCAAACTGAGCATCTACGACGCTCTCATCTTATCAAAGGAGATGAGAGAAGCTGCGATCAAGGCCTTACTTGATCCGGAAATTTGCTTAGCTCAAATGACCGGAGATTCCTTAGATGAGGTATGCTCATTAAAGGAACAGCGAGGTGTTACCTTCACAGACAATGACCTACTACTTGGGACAGCGGACCACAACAGACCGTTGTACATTTCAGTTACAATTGGGAAGTTTACACTCTCCAGAGTATTGGTGGATCCATGAGTATCAATCAATATAATGAGTCTTCGAACGCTAGCATACTTGGAAATTGATGCTCGCGAGCTCGAAGCGGACAAAATGTTATTAAGAGGATTCAACCAGAAAGGAGAAAGAGCCCTCGGGTCAATAACACTGCTAATGAAGACCGGTGACTTAGCAAAGACAACCGCGAAATTTCACATAATTGATTCGAAACGTCATTCAACGCTCTACCGGGCTGACCATGGATACATGAAAAGCCGGATGGTACCATCATCTCTACATCGGTGCATCAAATACTACGATGGAGGAGAACGAGTGCATCAAAGGTGACTTACAACCATTCTCCGTACATGAAATTGGAATCCAAGAAGATGCGACTTATTACGCACCCCGAAAAAAACAATCTTCTCCGGAGATACCATAACGAATGAAGCAAAGGAAGTTCGGGACGACGAAGAACCTGAAGTTCTAGTCCAACAATCACTCACCACTCCCTTACAGCGAGATGGTGAAGGTTTCTCCACAACTCGCATCCGAGGTCGAGGCCGGGGACGAGGTCGTGGCAGAGACGTTAGGACAGTTGGACAGAGGAAACCAGTCATCAATGTTGATTGGGAAGATGGTTCTGAAGAAGAAAAAGAAATCAAGCAAGAAGCAACGATAATAAGCTGGAAGAAGCCACAATTCAGGATCTCTCTCGAAGATGAAAAGAACGAGGAATATAAATCGATGTACGAGAAGATTAACCACTATGTACATACTATGACCCTAACCCCGATCCATTCTAATAAGATCGAGGGTATGGTGGTCAAAGAGGTACGTAGTGGTGTTGCAAAGCCCATCAAATTCTACCGTGGTGCTCCTTCCTCTAAAACTGAAAATAATGTACAATTTGAAGATGCTACTTCATCGAATTAATGGAATTGCCTTTTGAGTGGTACTCTCCCTGTGTTCAAAATTTAATTCGGCGTGGTTTCTTACCTCGACAATGGACAAAAGGTCAATCACAACATTTTGAAAATTTATGGAATAACTCCAGTTGTCCACCTAATTCAAAGCATGGTCTAGGATTCGACACAGTAGGATCAGTTGACGATACTGAATTTTGCTTGGTTGTCACTTGCGAGTATAATGAAAACTGCATGGAAGCTACAGAAGAACTTGAAGATTTACAAATTGGAAACGCTTCACCGTAGTTCGAAGAAGAGATCGAATCTACAATAGATGAGTTAACGGAAGTTAACTTAGGTACTAGCGAAGAGCCTAGACCTACCTTTGTTAGCTCCTTACTCAATAAAGAAGACTCCGAAGAAATAATCAATTTATTAATGGAATTTAAAGACTGTTTTGCTTGGAGCTACAATGAGATGCCAGGATTAGCTCCAGAGGTCGCAGTCCATAAGCTAGAAGTGGATCCTACTGCTCCGATCGGACAAGGTCCTAGAAGAATGCGTCTAGAAATCGAACAACAAGTCATAGCTGAAGTTAAAAAGCTAATAGACGCTAAATTTGTCCGTGAAGAACAATACCTGACTTGGTTAGCCAATGTGGTACCAGTCAGGAAGAAGAATGGTCAGATCAGAATTTGTGTGGATTTCAGAGATTTAAACAAGGCATGTCCAAAAGATGAATTCCCTCTACCGATCCCAAAATTAATGATCGACATTGCTTCAACACATGAAATATTCTCATTCATGGATGGATCTTCAGGATACAACCGAGATAAAAATGGCTCCGAGAAGATGAAAACTTACGGCGATTCGAATGCCGATCGGAGTATATTGCTACACGGTGATGCCATTCGGATCGAAGAACGCGGAGCAACCTACCAGAGAGAGATGACAAGAATTTTTGATGATCTCATCCACAATCAAGTCGAATGCTACGTGGATAATGTGGTCATCAAAAGAAAAGTAAAGGAAAACCACCTGTATGATTTGAGAATTGTTTTCGAACGATTAAGAGTATTTAACCTTAAGATGAATCCCTTAAAATGCGCCTTCGGCGTCACCTCCGGGAAATTCTTAGGATTCGTTGTCCGACATCGTGGAATTGAAATCGACCACCGAAAAGATTAAAGCTATCTTAGAAATGCCACCTCCCGGAACCTTAAAACAACTACGATCTTTTCAAGGGAAGTTGGCATATCCTCGACGCTTTATCTCGAACTTGTCGGGTAGGTGTCGACCTTTCTCGACATTAGTTAAAAAGGACGCCAAATTTATTTGGGAAGAGAAATGCCAGAGGGCCTTCAAGGACATTAAATAATATTTAATGACACCTCCTGTCTTAGCAGCCCCAGTCTCAGGTAGACCGTTGATACGTTATACCGCGGCCTTAGACGACTCTCTCGGAGCCCTGTTAGCCCAAGTCAATGATGAGGGCAAATAAAATGCTCTTTACTACCTAAGCCGTCGTTTACTTCCAACAGAAATAAAGTATCCCACAATTGAAAAGCACTGTTTCGGCCCTGATCTTCGTCCCTCAAAAGCTCAGGCACTACATGCTTTCTCATAAGGTTAACCCGATCTCGAAATTTAATCCATCGCAATACTCGATGACCCGTCCAACGCTTTACGCGTACTTTCCGAGTGGTCAATGATATTATTGCAATTCGATAGAACTTTCGTGCCTCTTCGTGCCGTAAAGGGACAAGTCCTAGCAGACTTCCTCGCAACACACCCTTTGCCGGCAGAATCTCCTCTCAATGACGACTTGCCAGATGAACAAATAATGAACTTAGAAGACCCTGATGATCGACGTTGGGAATTATATTTCGACGAAGCATCTTCGACACAAAGACGAAGAATCGCAAGTGATAGTGCCGTGTAAGGCGGAATCGGACTAATCTTTATAACACCGGAGCGGGGGATGTTAAGGTACTCCTACCACTTACCGTAGCCGTGTACAAACTACGAGCGAATACGAAGCTCTCGTAACGAGACTCGGAATTAACTATTCAAATGGGGATAACAAACATCAACATATACGGGGATTCGCAGTTAATCATTCAACAGATCGTCGGACAGTACAGAATTTTAAAGCCAAGACTCGAGCAATACTTCTAGTATGCCATGAAACTGTTGGAACAAATTCAGAATGTGACGGTCTAACAAATTTCCAGAAAAGAAAACGCTTTAGCAGATGCGTTAGCCCGCCTCGCAAAAGAATTTGCCTGCTTGCAAGATGAATCAGTGGAGGTGTCAGTTCACGGACGTCAGGTCCTATCACAGCTCGACATAGACACAATATACAAATCGAAAAAGGAGAAGAATCGGTTGCAACGAAGGACGAAAAACACGGAAGATTGGCAACGACCATTAATAGACTACTTGCAAACAGGGAAACTACCAGACGATAGGTTGTTAGCCCATCAGATCAAGAAAAGAACTCTGTCCTACGCATTAATAAACAACACGTTATACAGAAGATCTTTCGATCAAATGTGGCTAAGATGCCTAAGAGAGTCTGAGGCTCGTGAAATTGTTAAAGAGGTGCATTCAGAACTCTGTGGCTCTCACCAGTCTGGTCCGAAGATGAAAATGAAAATTAAAAGACTAGGGTACTACTGGCCTTCGATGATGACCGACTGCATGAAAATCGCCAAGAGCTGTCACCAATGTCAAGTGCACGGAGTGGTTCTACACCAACCTCCAAATGTGCTACATCCGACAATCGCGTCATGGCCATTCGAATGTTGGGGCACGGATATAGTGAGTCCAATAGAACCACCATCTTCAAAAGGACATCGCTTCATTCTTGCGGCTACAGATTACTTTTCCAAGCGGGCGAGGCGGCTCCACTCGTAGAAGTGAAAGCACACCACGTGCTACGCTTTTCAAGAACCAAGTTGTCTACCGTTTCGGAGTGCCGCGCGAATCATCTCGTATAATGGGTCGACATTCGGAAGCACGCAAATCAACAATTTTGTCAGGAGACACAGAATCGACTGGCGGTATTCAACAATTTACTACCCAAGAGCAAACGACCTGGCTGAGGCTCTTAATAAAACTCTCGTTCAAATTTTAAAGAAAACTTTGGACGATAATAAGAGAAATTGGCACGATAAGTTTTTAGAAGCCTTATGGGCCTACCCGACAACCTTCAGAACTCCTACTCAAGCTACACCTTACGCTCTGGTGTATGGGTCTGAGGCAGTGTTACCCTCAGAGGTCCAACTTCCTTCACTCAGAATCACAGTAGCAGACAAAATCACGACAGAAGAGAATGCCAAATTACGACTAGAAGAATTGGAAAGCCCGGAAGGGAAAAGACTTACAGCAGTAGCAGGCATTTAGAACTATACCAAGCCAAGATGGTTCAAGCCCATGACAGACTGGTCCGCCCAAGAACCTTCAAAGTTGGTGACTTAGTTCTCGTTCTCAAGAGACCTATCCTTGCACACCGCAAGATAGGAGGAAAATTTGAACCCACTTGGGAAGGGCCGTTTGTGGTTGAGGCAGTCTACTCAGGAGGCTCCTACCAGTTAGTGAATTGCCAAGGAGAACGACATATGCTTCCGATCAACGGATGATACTTGAAGAAGTATTACGCTACCTGATGTTTCGAAGGAATGAATTTTTCATCCCTAGAAGCACGGGTGAAGTAATTATTTATGACTGGATCTGATCCCAAAAATAATAAAAAATGTGCTAAAATAAATAAAATCATGATAATAAAGTTTTCCTTGTTTTCTCTTCCATATCAAAATCTTTTTCCTGATCTTTTCCCACTTCATTCCTGTTGAATTTAAAAATACAAAAGTAATAATAATAATAAAAAAAACTCCGTCTTTAATAAACATTTTCTTAATGTTCTTGTTCTTAGTACAGCCCCTAATCCTTTTCCTTGTCTTTTCGCAGGGAAAAGTCGAACGGGCGGTTGGTCCTGAACTTTAGAAATGGCGTAAGCCTTGCACTCGACGAAAAGAGGGTGAAATATGGAGTGATAATAGAGATCGACTCGGACTTCGCACCGGCAGGCTCGCAATACGAGGAAGGTGACCGGGTCCCGGCTGACCGAGAGGAACCGCCCAGCGGACGAGTAATGAAAGTGGGTGGCCTAAGCCACCAACCCGACCCACAAGAAAAGGAAAACAAACACTAAGGAAGACAAGAGAATCAAGTCTGTAGTCGCTACAGCAGAGGGCAGGCTTGTCAGCGCCGCGCCCACAGAAGTTCAGGAAGTATGAAGAGCTACTCTCACAACAATTCAGTGAAGGAATAAAAATCGTCGTATCCCAAGATGTTAACTAAACTAGCGACGGACCGGGCCGCGACGAGGCGATCGCTACTACCGAGTGCATATACTTCAAGGATATCGGTTCGCCAGAACCTCGAAGAAAGGAGGCCAGCCTCCGAGGGTAACGAAGAGACCGGGGAAATCTCAAGAAGATCGAAGAAGGATGGCTACCACGCCACCGGATAAAGCCACCGCAATGCATAACCTTGTTGCGAAGCAACCCCGAAGGATGTCCCGACGGAGACCATCCCCGAGGAGCCGAGGTATGCGGGAGAACGCGAAGGGATTGAGCCATATATCCCACAAGACGTTACTGTGGCCTCGCCATTTACAGATTATTCCGGAATACGAGCTAGAAAGAATGCGGAATGTCGAGAAGCAAACTTTTGAATACTTCGAGAGAATCAGAGGCAGGAGGATCAATATACTAGAAGGTCTCGAGCTACATACAGAAGTGTTTTCAGAATACGAACAACAACAAATCGTGGACTGCATCCGGGATTTGAAAAGGATGGGGAGCAAGCCGCCTAAGAGAAAACACTTACTCGGAACCCCGGAGATGGATGTCAGGGAAAGGGAGAATTACAATACAATGTGGATGCTGCTACAACTTCGCAGAAGACAGAAGGGAAACCCACCGGGGATACTCCGTCATGGCAAGGTAGATCCAATGTCATTAGTCATCAAAAGGATGGTAAAGAGAATGATAACATGGAGGGTACCGCGCACGGATTGCATACCCAACAGCTGCATCATTAACATTTACAAGAAGGGTGACTCGCATACCCCCGCACATAGATCACCACGACTTTGTCGACCTTTCGCACGAGCTTCTTTTCTGAACGAGTGTAATATCATGTTCGGATCTGACCTCTGGATAGCAGGCCCAGGTGAGTTCCGAGGGCCAGTAAAGATACCATTACCGGTAGGTTCCGTCATGATACTAAAGGGCAACGGAGCATATGTCGCTAAACATTGCATATTGGGAGTTCCAATGAAGCGAATCTCAGTTACTTTCAGAATGGTGGATGACAGTAAAGCACCTTACCACTTCCAGCCAGACCCAGATCTAGAGAGCCTCCGACCTTACGAGCTGTGAGTTACATGGAAAATATCACACCTCCAACGTACATCCATACGGCATCCTTGCCAAGGATGGCTTGGAAGGTGATGTTATCGACCATGTACCTCACTTATTCGGACATGGATTTTTGCGTATGCCTTTTGGATGGATCGACAAAGATCATACATAGTCAGCTTGAGTCTACATAGATTGTATGAGATGTATTCCGCATCGAGTTGTATAATGTATCTTCAACATGATTGAAATGAAAGTGACCATGTCACATTTTTGGCCTTCACCTCTTTTGTGCAAGTTGACTGGGAAACGCCATTAAAGTTAAATGAACTTTGAACATGTTGACCTCATTTTTGATGAGGTCTTCTCTTCTTCTCTTTAGTACTTAGGATCTAGCCTTAGGCTTTTCCTTTGACTATCTTAGAGGACTAGAATTGGGACCCACCTTTTAGAAATTCAAACCACTTCTTAACTCCCCGCAAACTCCACAAACTTGACCGTAGACCCCTAATCACCTAGAGGGTTGAAATCAAATGTGGAAGTTTAAAGGATGAGTTCCTATGGGACTCTTCGGCCTTAGGACCGCCCTCACGGTGCTCTGGTCCAGTGAAGGGCCGACTTACACACACACTACACTTACACACTACACTTATACACTACACACTACACTTCCACATACCTCCTAAAACCACACCCATACCTAACTTGACCTCCTGACTCATGTAGATGATTCACATGGATGGTCCTTAACCCCTAAGCCCTTGGCTAAGAGGGTTAGGAACAACATGGTGAATGCCTCAAATGAGTCCCTTCATGGCTCATATGGGCTTGATATGGCTTCATGGCTCAACCAAAATGATTTCTTTCCACTTAAATTCACCCAATCTTCAATTTCCCAAATTTTCAATTTTCGACCCACGGGACCCTACACCCGCTAAACTCTACCCAAAACCCCGAAATTACCCAAATTTCTCAAAATTTCCAAATTATCAAAAATTCTCCAAAGTCATTCCCAAACATTTCCACATCACTTAAATTGATCATCCATACCCAAAAATACCAAAAATTCCAAGAAAACCTCCCAATACCCTCCAAATACCCAAAATACCCCTCTTGGCCAAAAAATCCAAAAATTCAGAAAATTCCCAAAAACTTCCAGAAAATCCCAAATATTACCAATTTCATTTTGTCCAACTACACCATGGGCCAATTTTGTCAATTTACCATACTTTTGTCAAAACCCCCAATTTGACCCATTTTAACCTTAAGTGAACCCAATGTCAAACCAAACCTACCCAATTGACCCCAATTTTGGTCCAATTCAATTCTAAACTTCAATTCAATATCCCCAATACCAATCTAGACCAAATCCAAGCCCAATTTGATTGACATTTGGATCCAATCTCACTTTTGGCCTTAAAGCCCAATTTGGACCCATGACCCAAACCTAACCCAAACTCACCCAATTCAATTCCAATTAACCCCAAATCTTTTCTAAATCTTCCTTAACATTCCCACAAACAAAACACTAACATGATTTGCCTAAAATTTAGACCCAAACCCCACTCAAATTCAACCCAAGGTTAAAGGGCCCAATTTTGACCTAAACCCAAACCTAACCCAAATGGGCCCAAACCCCAAAATCAAAGCCCAACCAAAGTCAAAACCTCTTTGAAACAATCCCATAAACATTTCTCAACATTGATTTTATATCAATTTCAACCCTAGCCCAACATTAGCCCAACTTGGCCCACTTGGACCCATATAGGCCCACTTACCAAATAAACCCAAATTCAAACCAATTCAACTCCAAATCACACCAAATTGATTCCAAGCCCTTCATAGAACATCCCTAAACCAATTATGACATTTATTTGACAAAGTTCTTCACAAAATTTTTATCCAAATGCCCATCCTAAAATCAAAAGCCCATTTCCCTTAAACTTTCCTAAAAGCCCACTTCACCACATCCAAAGGCCCAAAATCTACCCTAAAGCCCACATGACATCTCCATTTGTCATCCACTTAATTAAATCCATTACCTATGTCCTAAATTCACCATCAAATTATTCCAAATCAAGTTTCATACAAATTTCCATCAAATTACCAAAAATTCTTAAAACCCATTTTCATGAAATTAACCAAACCTTTTCCCAAGCCAAAGGTGAGCCATGCAAGCCATGGACAAGCCACATGAAGCCATGGAAGGCTTGACATGTGATCAAGCCATTAATGGCAAAAGGAGGGGCCCCTTTCCTAATCCTCCTTAACCCCTTTTTTACCTTAAGCATGTCACACACTAAACCATGCTTAGCCACCTCATCATGGATGGAGACCACACCACTCTCCCTTGGCCGACCCAACCGATCCTCTCAGCCCAAAATCGGGCCATGGGGAGGTGCACCCAACCCAAACCAATGGGTTGACCAAATTAAGGCCAAAATGACCCCCTCCCCATTCCATTTTAATTCAAACACTTTACACATGTCCAAGCCCAATTGACTTCACCATTGCCAAGCCCTGACCTCCCCGGTCAAGATGGTGACCCATGCCTGCACGGCCGACCGCTCGGATCGCCGGAAAACACCACACCCGAGAGCATCATGTGAGCCCAAGCTTGGAATTCTCACTCGCTGAGTTGCCCCATGCCCAATGGCCACCATGGTCGTTCTTCTCCTCACCGAGCAGGCTCGATCCCATGCCTCAACTCCCCAGGAAGGCTCTCCAGCCTCTCCTATTTAAACTCCACCCCTCTCGGCCATGAGAGGAGCTGAACACAAACCTTGCCGAAACTCTGCCAAAATCGTTCCAGACCCTTCTCCACCCTTAGAGTAGTTGAGCCCCAGTGTCAATTTTCCCTAATCCCCACTGATAAAATCCAATTTCCCAACTGAAATTCCACCCCAAAACCAGGACACTTCTCCATAGTGAGCCAATCCCCAAATTGATTGGTTCTACACCTTCACCAGACCAAGGGAAGGTGTCCACCAGCAAAAGCCCCATCTCCAGGCCACCCAGTTGCTCCAGCTTCCAAGCTTTGTGATCGGGCTTGGTCGAAATCACATCTAGACAATTCACCAGACCAGGAGACTACATTTGGAGCTTGCTGGGATCCAATCGAAGGTGCAACAACTCTCAGATTGAAGCCACACTTCTCTGAGCAAAGGTATGAGCTAATTCTTCATCCCGAGCTTCTAGAGATTCTTCATTTCAAATGCCTTAATTTCAATGCATGTTAACCATATAGATGTATTCGTCTCTTCAAGACGAATCCATAGAGCATAAGAACATGAAAATCCATTGAGTATCGAGTGAGATCTTAGGGATTTAGTGTGGACGGCTCTCGGGCGAGGACGCTCGTGGACGATGAACGGATGTCGTCCATTCAATACACGCGCGGACGAACGGCTCAGATGGCGTCGGACCAGGAGATGGTACGAGAACCGCGGGGCCCGGGCTGCTGACTCAGGTGGCGGCGTCGAATGGGAGCGCGACGCGTGTGCGTTCGGAGCTACCGAGGTTGACGCGGCGCCGCGTGGATAAATAGAAAATTAGGGTATTTTTCTATTTATTTAATTCCCTAAACTTCAAAAATTCATATCTCTGTGTAGAAAAATCAGAAAAATAAAATAAAAATACCCTCTTGCTCAGTGAACAGAGGAGAATAATGTGGAAAAGAAATCATTTAATTTCATCAAGTATTTTATTTTTTATAATTTATTTACTCTCTGCATTATTTTAATTCTCCATGCATGTATACAATTCACCATGGCATGAGACCATAGGGCTTTTGAAGCCTCTGAATTTGGGAACATTCCCTGAATTTTCCAAAGTCAGAGGCCATCCCTATGAAAAGTTATTGATTTTTCAAATTCAGGCTACTATTTTGAGTATTTTAATTCCAATAAATAGCATGTTGTGAAATAAATTCTAGAAAAATTTGGTGATGTTCCATATGACCAGAGAACCCTAGGAAAAATAGGTTTTGACTTAGTTCATTTAAAACAACCCTAATTGGCTTAAACACCCAAAATAGGTCTTTATTTAATTAGAGTTAACCAGGCATCAAATTGACTTGAAATCAATTCTCCACTGACCTTTAGGATCAGAGGAATCCACCATAAAAGTTTGAGGTCAATTGGACTTGGTTAGCCCCACTAATCGGGTTGATTAAGCCACTTAGCCATTTTAAACTTTAAAAATTCATAACTTTTAAAATACCTTTCAAAAATTCAGCAAATTAGTTTTGGAGTCTCTCCGATATCAGGGGAACCTAAGAAAATTAAAATTTCAATTTTCTAAAAAAGTTGATTTTTAATAATATTTTAATATTTTTAATAATTAAAAAATAATAAAAATCACAAAAATAATAAAATTCACCAAAATGTCACATTTTGAATTTTAATCACATAGGAACAAATCCCACATTTTTTCTTAGGTCTATTTAGTGAGATATTAAATTTTAAAGCTTTAAGGTAATTTTAAAATTAAAAAAATATATTTTCTAGCTTTTTCACTAAAATAATTATAATAAATTATAGAAAAATCAGAAAATTGCAAAATTTGCTTCTCTGATTTCCTTGATATCAGAGAGATTTTTGAAAAATATAAAATCCATTTTTCAACATTTATTTTATTTTTAAATTAATTAACACTCCAAAACTTAAAATAATTATAATAAAAATAATATAATTCAAAAAATCACCAAAATTGGTCCAAGTGGTTCTCTGGTCATTAGGAATGTCCCCTAATTTTCTTAAGGACAGAAACTTTCCCTTGGTCATGTTATTAAATTTTCCTTGAAAATCTCTATTTTCTACCAAAAATAATTATATAAATAAATTAAATACAGAAAAATCACATTTTCTCCTCTCATGTCTTTATTAACATATGAGTGAAGTTACATAAAAATTTCAAGTTCATTTGAGTTCAATTTAGTGAGTTATGAAATCATTAAGCTTAAAGGGTAAAGTGGTAATTAAATTTTTTAACCCTTAATTAAAACTTTAGGTTTAATAAAAAATTAACAAGTAAAATATTTGATCCTAATCTGATTTGGATGATTGAAATTTAAATAATTAAAGGGTAGAAACCCATTAAACAATTTTAAAATGATTAAACTTTAATTAAATAATTGATTAAATTTGGAGGAATAATAAAATTGGAATTATTAAAATAGGGATATTATTAGGAAGAGATTTATTCTTTAATTTAAAAATCCCTAAATTAATTATCTCATTAATATTCAATTCTTAATTAAAATGATAACTCAAATTTAAAATATTAAAAGACTTAATCATTAAACTAAAATTAAATTATTAAACTCTTTTAAAAAATTTCAATTAAAATTAAATAAAATTAAATTAAAATTAAATTAAATTAAATTAAATTAAATTAAGATTAAAAAATTAAATTAAATTAAAAACTAAATTAAAATTAAATTAAATTAAATCAAATTAAATTAAGTTAAACAAATTAAATTAAATTAAATTAAATTAAATTAAATTAAATTAAATTAAATTAAATTAAATTAAATTAAATTAAATTAAACAAATTAAATTAAATTAAATCAAATTAAATTAAATTAAAAATTAAATTAAATTAAATCAAATTAAATTAAAATTAAATCAAATCAAATTAATTTAATGTAACATCAAATCAAACTATATTTAATTAAATTAAATTAAAACTCAATTAAATTAAATTAAATTAAGTTGAATTAAATATAACATCACCTAAAACATAAAGAAATTAAATATAAAGCAACTTGAACACCATTCCAAATTTAAACCCATTAACTTAAATCAAATCATTTGAATACCAATTTACCCTCGAAAACTTTGGTTATTATAACTCCTAAACGTAACATTAAATGAAATGTTACTTCACTTATAGGATATTCAAATGTCTTAGTTCATCGAGCAAGATAACAACAAAACTTGAATTCTCGGACGATTAATTCATTTGTATAATTAAACCCATTCGGACTTAAAACAATCCTAGAAATATTGAAAAGATGTTTAAGATTTGTCTTAAGCACTTCCTCGATATGATAGGATGTTCATAAGAACAATCGAACTTAATTATTCTTTGATGAAGAAAATCGTCCTCAAACCAAAACACAAAGAACCTAGACGTCATAGGAAATGACTAGCTATAGGATTAGGAACTTGGTAGAAAACCATAACCCTTACCTTAGCTTTACCTAGAACTTGCTTAAATATTCTAATTGTGTTTTAAGTGCAGCTTGGGATGACGGAAGACCCTCCAGGTACGCTTTTATTTTATCGCAATTTGCTCTCTTGCAATTTACATTATTGCAATTTATTTAACTCGCATTGCACTTACTTTTCTTGCATGATAAACAACCGTTGCATGAAAACCCACACCTTTAGGATAGTCCCTAAAATTGAAACCAAAACTAAGTTAAAAGTCATTGCAAGATAAAATTCACCGCCACAACATTTCAAAATATAAAACAACTCAAAATTTAATCACAAACGTAACACAAAACTACAATTACAACTAAATTAAAACGTCCCGTTGGATGATCGGGAATACCTCTGATGATGTAACCTACGTGTTGTTAACGGGATTTCCCACGGCCTAAATGAAAGTGTGGAACTCATTCAGTTGAGTTTAGCAAATTCATCCGGACTAAGTGAATCCGATAAAAATAATGATGCCGAAGGATGGAACCGTGGGATCTTAACCGGTGTCGTTATAATCAACTTTAAGATTTGTTTTAATTAAAACACAAAAACACTTGGAAATTAAGACTTCTCTAAACCAAGAAACTTTTCTCATCCTCTGATTCATGACTTCTAAAACTAAACCTCTGCAACAACAAGGAGCTCGAAGCATGGTGGGCAGCACGGCCATCGTCATCAGCAAAACTTGAATCCACAAAACTTTCCTAGAATTAAAAAGCCATAGGACTTCGAGGTAGCTTGCCTAGTGCAACATAAATCCTCAACCCTTCGTTAGTGCATTTCGCACCGCAAATTAAGCCCTAACCGGACTTAGGATTCCGAGGTAGTCGTTGGGTACGACATAAACCCTCACATCTTCAAGGCTATTTCGTATGATTCTATCATATAAATATAAGTCCTAATTAATTAAAATTGGCAAAATCAAAACATTTAAATAAACATTAGGATTTTCCTAAATTTAAGCCAAACAATAGGATAGTCGGAAATTACCGAAGTTCACTTCGAATCCGTGATTTCTCCTACCTTTCTTCCTTTCGATTCACAAAACAAAATGTTCCAAGTTTGATCCATTCCCTATTGAAATTCCAAAATTCAATCCCTCGAAAACTTAAACTTCGAAATCCTCGAGAGCAGAATTATTGATTATTATCGAGAGTTTTCTTAGGTGATTCCCATCACTTAAGATGTAATTAACTATGGGGCTTGCCCTTATAGGGAATTTTAAAGAACCCGTGTAATATAAACCCCGTTTAATGTTTTCATATTAAGCGAGGGAATTTCATTCGACTTATAAAATTGGTTCGCAGACCAAACGGATGTCACAAATCTTCTAGTTTGTTTAATCGAGCCCCACCGTCAAGCAGTGTGTCTATCCTTAGGGATAGATACACGGCTTGTGGTGCGATGCTCGTTTATATAAACTATTTGGGATGTGAGATCGGTTTAATCTCATATCTTAAAACCTTCAAATTTAAAATTATTTTCAAAATCAAATACTACTTTTCAAATTATTTATTTTAATTAAATTAAAAATTCGCCGACAACTTCTGTTAGGCGACCCCCTTTTCAAAATAAAACACACAACCTAAAAATATGCCGACAGCATTTCCGGCGACTCACTGGGGAAAATTCCTCTCTCCATTATAATCAAATAATTCCGCTTTCAAAAATCGGTAAGTGCATTCATGTCCTTAGTGGATCAAACTACCCTTCTTTCCGTTGGAATACTATGTTCATTTCTACCTCGAACAAGTATAGCCAACATTCTCCCGGATTTAGGAGCCACCGTTTACACACCCCTAAACAGAGAGGTTCCGAGATCCTTTTACCTCATTTCTGAGGTGGGGTGGACCCCCAATAGGTGTTAGTTTAGGAATGATCCTTCGAGTCGAGAAGTCTTGCTTAAGACTCTCTTTTCCTTTCCAACTCCGAATCGGATTCCTTACCTTCTCTACACTTTTGAACATTCCGTTCTAAATAAACAAACCCTCTAATAAGTGATTCTTTTAACAAATGATTCCTTCTTATAAATACATGAACAAGAATGTGTTCGGACTCTTTTCAATTCCTTTCTTTTCGTCCTAAAGAAAAGAAGCATAACTCGGACTCGACAACCGAATCTACCCCGCAGAAATGGAAGCCCCGAAGCCGATTTTCTCCTTCACCAACGGACCGGACTTCGCCGTCTATAAGGATGAGCCGCCCGACAATGGGGTCATCCGATTCTGGACAGTGGATTTGAAAACACGAACGTCAAGGTCACCAACGTCTCCCTCTTTGCACCGACGAACAAGGTATCCGAAGCCGAGGAGCCACTCGCTCGAGTTCAACCTTAGGTCGACCCAAGAGTTTCCTCCCCCGCAAAGGATCCCGACTAGGAGGAGTACCGCCGTCCGCAGGAGGACCGTTCTTACTACCCCCATCGGTCTAGTTGTTTCGCACCTACCCCGACTTCGCCAAATCAAAGGGAAAGAAATCCGGAACTATGGTAAACCCGTTACCGTGGAGGGTACGAGATCTTCCGTAAGACCTTCACGTCTTCGAAATCGGGTCCGAGCTCAAAGATTCCGTCGCCGACAAAGACCCAAAGAAGAAACGAAGTAGAAGGATCACCGGAGCCGCTCGAAATCGCTTTCCTGAGGAAATTCCGTGAGCCGCCGGAATATACACCGCTACCGTAATATACACCGTCGCCCGACTACATACCACTTTTGGGAGGAAGCGGGTTCCATCCCCTCTCCGCCGCGGAGGATGAGGAGAATGTTCGCAAGATTGCTGCCACATTACCTCAGCCCGCATACTACAACGATAGTCGCAAGAAAAGAACTAGAACTACGACGTTTGCTCGACTGCAAACTTTGGTAGAAAAGTTAGCAAGGAAGGAAAACTGCCCCGTATCGGAAATTCTACGAAGGATAGGGCTGGTACCGGTCAAATCCCGTCTTGGACCCCGAGTAGAACCCGCCATCATGACAGAAAAGCCAAGCAAGAGAATGAAGGCTAGCCCGCCTGTCGTAGTCTCAGGATTACAGATTAGGGAGGATACCACCTTCCAGCATTTGGCCGACAGACCATCTGGTCCTAGACCTTCTGCCGCTAGAAGGATGGTGTGGCGTCCCACTACTGGGCAGTTGAGATTGAAACAACAGCCCGAGAAAGAAAGTCTCGCCAGGAGGCTTGAATCTGAAGAAAGTGCTACTGCGATAAAGGGGACTCGAGAAAAGGGGACCCGGCAACTATCGCACGACAACCGCGATGACACACAGAAAGCACCGCTAGAAGATGCCATGGAAAGTTGAGAACCGACATCCGGCGATTGGCAAAAGAAAGAGAAGAAAAGTTCGGAGATGAGATCGATTCATCGGAGTTCATGGACGACGAATATGCGAGAAATCAATATGGTCGAGACACGAGCTTCATCGGCTTCGCAAGGTGCTCCTGCAGCCGCGCAGAAGAGAGGAGCCGTAATCGATGAGAAGACGGCTTCAGGAAAAAGACGACACGATCGCTCAAATGGCAAAAAGGATGGAAGAGATGGCCGTAGCTCCGGCCGGTCTCCGCAGTCAAGTACAACCACATGAGAGACACCCCCGCAGGTCATTCACATTGTAGACGGAGGAAAAGAGATTACATCCGTCAATGGGGATGACCAGCTAAAAGGATACAACACAAAGTATGATCCCTTAAAAAGGATATCAAGAACTTGGTAGAACAAGAGAGTGCGAGAAGCCTTAAGCACAATCGAAGAACGGGACATCCATTCGGACGGGTAGACCTTACCGAGAAGAATTCGACGCTCGTCCAATACCCGAAAGGCTTCGTACCACCTCCGTTCAAGACCTTCGACGGACCAGGAACCCCGACAGCATGTTGCACACTTTCGTGCCAGTTGTTGCAATGCCGGCGGGAGCGATGCATTACTCTTCCGACAATTCGTCAGCAGTCTGTCAGGAATCGCCTTCGACTGGTATACAGAATTACCCAATGGTTCAGTGAAGACATTCTCAGAGCTAGAGAGCCTCTTCATCAAGCGATTCGCCGGAGCTCGAGCACCACATCACTATAGGTGATTTAGTGGTGAGAAACAAAGGCCGAATGAAACTTTGGTGGATTACATACTTCGGTGGAGAAACTTGAGCATGAAGTGTGAACCACAACTCGCAAGAACAACATGCGATCGGCATCTTGCTTAAAAGCATTCACGGCCCGATAGCACTTCTCCTCAAAGGATTCACTATTAAGACTTTTGAGAAGTTGTTAAGCAAGGCCGGAAGCTTGCAAGAAGAGGCGAAGCAATTAAGTTTCGCCGACAAGACGGACAAGCGAAGCCGGTGAAGACCTTCGAAAAGAAATCCGGGATCGTTGCGGCAGTTGACAAAGGCAAGCAACCGATGCAAATACCACCGGAACGGCCGCAAGCAACCACAACAGAATTACCGAGCAACCCCGGTCCAAGCTATCAGTCGTCTCCCCGAGTATGAACAACCGCCTAGTCCGCAACGTACATTAAGGGAGCTTCGAGCAGAGAATATCCGTTCAAAAATGAAGCGATGATCGAAAATGTTCCGTAGCCTAATGAAGACTCCAGATTTCAAGCCGCGAACCTAAAAGACCGGAGGAAGTCAACAAGAACGGTGATCCCAACTTTTGCCCCTACCATCGGATGCTTGGGCACAAGATAGAAGATTGCATTACCTTTAAAAGTTGGCTCAACGACAACCTTCGGAAAGGAAATATAACAATCCCGAAGGAGTACATGAAGGAACCCCGTAAAGGAGGTTCCGTCAATGTTATCTCAACCGATCCCGTCATTCCGATAGATCCCTATGCAACCGACGATGGATGGACTACCGCCCGGACGAGGACTTCGAAGAAGATTTTAGACGACGATCCGAACCGCTTCGGTGCGAGCTTCAACTCGCAGTTCGAGACCTGTTAAACCGGTACTATCACTTGCGATAGAAGAACCACCTCGACAGGAGACGATCGAAGAAAAGAAGAAAATCGACGAAGAAGAGGGGACCGAGACTCCTAAGGCTAGACTAGGGGCCGCTTATCCTAGGATAGTTGTTTCCGATTCGGGGGAGAAATCCCTCGAACCTCTCGATTTTGTATGATTATCCGCTCACTTCGTTGGGATCATATAATGATAAGGGTGATGGCGTTGGCTACGTTTTGACTCGTTTCTAACGATTACGTAACTAGCGACAATCCGGACATCGACTTCGATGCCAACAACGAATTCTCAAATCATACACGATCTCGACGAGCAAAATAACGAAGAAGACATCCATCAAGGAGGCTACGAGAGTTCAACAAGCAACGGATCTATCCGTGAGTTTCGAGGAGCTCCGGCTTACGATAGAGTTAGAGCCTTCGTATTTTGAAGATAATCCGGAAGAGCCCGTCATTCCGATTCGGAGAGGAGACACCGACAAGTTCAACACTAGATTCGGAAGAAATTACGAAGTCAACTTAAGAAGTGGAAAAGTTCTACCTCCAAGAATGGGTCCAAAAGACAAAGGAAAGCGGTGGTTGTTCAAGAAGAACCAACCCCAGCAGAAGAAATACCCATTCGAGAAGAAACCGAGACGCATGAGAACAAAGTGGACAACAACGTGCTAGCCCATCTTAGGAAACTACCGGCCAAACTGAGCATTTACGACGCTCTCATCTTATCAAAGGAGATGAGAGAAGCTCTGATCAAAGCCTTACTTGATCCGCAAATTTGCTTAGCTCAAATGGCCGGAGATTCCTTAGATGAGGTTTGCTCGTTAAAGGAACAACGAGGCGTTACCTTCACGGACAATGACTTACTACTTGGGACGTGCGATCACAACCGACCGTTGTACATTTCGGTTACAATCGGGAAGTTTACGCTCTCCGCAGTATTGGTGGATCCAGGAGCATCAATCAACATAATGAGTCTTCGAACACTAGCATACTTGGAAATTGATGCTCGTGAGCTCGAGGCCGACAAAATGTTATTAAAAGGATTCAACCGTAAAGGAGAAAGAGCCCTCGGGTCAATAACGCTATCGATGAAGACCGGTGACTTAGCAAAGACAACCGCAAAATTTCATATAATCGATTCGAAACGTCGTTCAACGCTCTACTGGGCCGACCATGGATACATGAAAACAGGATGGTACCATCATCTCCGCACCGAGTGCATCAAATACTACGATGGAGGGGAACGAGTGCATCAAAGGCGACTTGCAACCATTCTCCGTACATGAGATTGGAATCCATGAAGATGCGACTTATTATGCACCGCCAAAGAAAACGATCTTCTCCAGAGATACCGTAACAAATGAATCAAAGAAAGTTCAGGACAACGAAGAACCTGAGGTTCTAGTCCAACAGTCACTCACCACTCCCTTACGGCGAGATGGTGAAGGTTTCTCCACAACTCGCATCCGAGGTCGAGGCCGGGGAGGAGGTCGTGGTAGAGACGTTAGGACAATTGGACGAGAGAAACCGACCATCAATGTTGATTGGGAAGATAGTTCCGAAGAAGAAAAAGAAATCAAACAAGAAGCAGCGGCAATAAGCTCGGAAGAAGCCGCAATTTAAGATCTCTCTTGAAGATGAGAAGAACGAAGACTACAAATCAATGTACGAGAAGATTAACCACTACGTACATACTATGACCCTGACCCCGATCCATTCTAATAAGATCGAGGGTATGGTGGTCAAAGAGGTACGTAACGACGGTGCAAGGCCAATCAAATTCTACCGTGGCGCTTCTTCCTCCAAAACTGAAAATAATGTACAATTTGAAGATGTCACTTCATCGAATTAATGGAATTACCTTTTGAGTGGTACTCTCCCCGTGTTCAAAATTTAATTCAACGTGGTTTCTTACCTCGACAATGGACAAAAGGCCAATCACAACATTTTGAAAAATTATGGAATAACTCGGTCGCCCACCCAATTCAAAGTATGGACTCGGATTCGACACAATAGTGGTCGACTGACAATACTCGAATTTTGCTTGGTTGTCACTCGCAAGTCCAATGAAAACTGCATGGAAACTACGGACGAACTCGAAGATTTGCAAATTGAGACGCTCCACCGAATTCGAAGAAGAAATTAAATCCACAATAGATGAGTTAACGGAAGTTAACTTAGGTACTAGCGAAGAGCCTAGACCTACCTTTGTTAGCTTCTTACTCAACAAAGAAAACTCCGAAGAAATAATCAAATTATTAATGGAATTTAAGGACTGTTTTGCTTTCTCATAAGGTCAACCTGATCTCGAAGTTTAATCCATTGCAATACTTGATGACTCGTCCAACACTTTCCGGCAGACTTGCCAGATGGTCAATGATATTATTGCAATTCGATATAACTTTCGTGCCTCTCGCGTGCCGTAAAGGGACAAGTCTTAGTGGACTTCCTCGCAGCAGCACCCTTTGCCTGGCGGAATCTCCTCTCAATGATGATTTGCCGGATGAACAAATAATGAACCTAGAAGACCCCGATGATCGACGTTGGGAATTATATTTCGACGGAGCATCTTCAAGCACACAAAGACGAAGAATCGCAAGTGATAGTGCCCGGTAAGGCAGAATCGAGCTAATCTTTATAACACCGGAGCAGGGGATGTTAAGATACTCCTACCACTCGACGAACCGTGTACAAACAACGAAGCGGAATACGAAGCCCTCATAACGGACCGGAATTAACTATTCAAATGGGGATAACAGACATCAACATCTACGGGGATTCGCAGTTAATCATTCAACGGATCGCCGGACAATACAGAATTTTAAAGCCAAGACTCGAACAATACTTCCGAGATGCCATACAACATTGAGAATGTATTCCAAATGTGACGATCTACAAAATTCCCAGAAAAGAAAATGCTTTAGCCCGTCTCGCAAAAGAATTTTCCTGTTTGCAAGATGAATCAGTGGAAGTGTCAGTTCACGTACGTCAGGTCCTATCACAACTTGACATAGACACAATACACAAATCAGAAAAAGAAAAAGAATCGATCAGAAGAAGTGACGTAAAAACACGGAAGATTGGTGACGACCATTGATAGACTACCCGCAAACAGAAAGCTACCGGACGATAGGTCGCTAGCCATCAGATCAAGAAAAGAACTCTGTCCTACGCATTAATAAACAACACATTATACAGAAGGTCTTTTGATCAAATGTGGCTAAGGTGCCTAAGCGGGTCCGAGGCCCGTGAAATCGTTAAAGAGGTGCATTCAGGACTCTGTGGCGCTCACCAGTCGGGTCCGAAGATGAAAATGAAAATTAAAAGACTAGTGGTACTACCGGCCCTCGATGATGACCGACCGCATGAAAATAGCCAAGAGCCGTCACCAATGCCAAGTGCACGGAGTGAGTTCTACACCAACCTCCAAATGTGCCGCACCCGACAATTGCGTCGTGGCCATTTGAATGTTGGGGCACGGATATAGTGGGTCCGATAGGTTCCGTCATGATGTCGAAGGGCAACGGAGCGGATATCGCTAAGCATCGCATACCAGGAGTGCCAAGTGAAGCGGATCTCGGTTACTTTCGGAAGAATGGACGACAACAAGACACCTTACCATTTCCAACCGGACCCGAGCTGAGAACCTCCGGCCTTACGAGCCGCGAGTTACATGGAAAATATCACACCTCCAATGTACATCCATACGGCATCCTTGCCAAGGATGGCTTGGAAGGTGATGTTATTGACCATGTACCCCACTATTCAGACATGGATTTTTGACGGATGCTTCTTTGATGGATCAACAAAGATCATACATAGTCCGTTTTGAGTGTACATGGATTGTATGAAATGTATTCCGCATCGAGTTGTATGATGTATCTTCAACATGATTGGAATGAAAGTGACCATGTCACATTTTTGGCCTTCACCTCTTTTGTGCAAATTGACTCGGGAAACGCCATTAAAGTTAAATGAACTTCGAACAAAGAAACGAAAAAGAAATAAAAAAGATAAAAGAAAACTTTCTTTAAAGATCTAAAAATGACGAACACCAAATTCACATGAACATTAAATAAACGATAAAATAAAATTTGAATCATTAAAAGATAAATGAAATCAACATAAGTGTTAAATCAAATCAAATTTCAATCTTTTCAAATCACAAATCAAATTCTCAATCAAATTCCAAATCCACTCCCGATTAAATTTCAAATTTGATCTTCCAAATTTCAAATCAAATCTTAAATCAAATTTCAATCGAGTTCAAACTCATCCTTCCAAATTTCCAAATTCAATCTTTCCGCATTCCAAATCCGAGCCTCAATCAAATTCAAATTCAATTTCTTCCAGATCTCGGATCAAATATCAATCAAATTCAACCTTTTTGGTCGAGGATTTTATATCCAAGACTGCACTGCTTTAGGATTCTTTCCTATTTCACTGAAATACATCAAATTCAAACTTTTGGGTCGAGGATTTTACATCCAAGATCGCACTACTTTAGGATTCTTTTCCTATTAGCACCGAAATACATCAAATTCAACCTTTTGGGTCGAGGATTTTACATCCAAGACCGCACCTGCTAGGATTCTTTCCTATTGCACTCGAAATACATCGAATTCAAACTTTTGGGTCGAGGATTTTACATCCAAGACCGCACTGCTTTAGGATTCTTTCCTATTGCACCTGAAATACATCGAATTCAACCTTTTGGGTCGAGGATTTTACATCCAAGACCGCACCGCTTTAAGATTCTTTCCTATTGCACCGAAATACATCAAATTCAAACTTTTGGGTCGAGGATTTTACATCCAAGACTCGCACCGCTTTAGGATTCTTTCCTATTGCACCGAAATACATCAAATTCAACCTTTAGGGTCGAGGATTTTACATCCAAGACCGCATCGCTTTAGGATTCTTTCCTATTGCACCGAAATACATCAAATTCAAACTTTTGGGTCGAGGATTTTACATCCAAGACCGCACCGCTTTAGGATTCTTTCCTATTGCACCGAAATACATCGAATTCAAACTTTTGGGTCGAGGATTTTACATCCAAGACCGCATCGCTTTAGGATTCTTTCCTATCGCACCGAAATACATCGAATTCAAACTTTTGGGTCGAGGATTTTACATCTAAGACTCGCACCGCTTTAGGATTCTTTCCTATCGCACTCGAAATACATCAAATTCAAACTTTTGGGTCGAGGATTTTACATCCAAGGCCGCACTCGCTTTAGGATTCTTTTCCTATTGCACCGAAATACATCAAATTCAAACCTTTGGGTCGAGGATTTTATATCCAAGACCGCATCGCTTAGGATTCTTTCCTATTGCACCGAAATACATCAAATTCAACCTTTTGGGTCGAGGATTTTACATCCAAGACCGCACCTTGCTTAGGATTCTTTCCTATTGCACCGAAATACATCGAATTCAAACTTTTGGGTCGAGGATTTTACATCCAAGACCGCATCGCTTTAGGATTCTTTCATATTGCACTCGAAATACATCGAATTCAACCTTTTGGGTCGAGGATTTTACATCCAAGACCGCATCGCTTTAGGATTCTTTCCTATTGCACTCGAAATACATCAAATTCAAACTTTTGGGTCGAGGATTTTACATCCAAGACCGTATCGCTTTAGGATTCTTTCCTATTGCACTCGAAATACATCAAATTCAAACTTTTGGGTCGAGGATTTTACATCCAAGACTACACCGCTTTAGGATTCTTTTCCTATTGCACTCGAAATACATCAAATTCAAACCTTTGGGTCGAGGATTTTACATCCAAGACTCGCATCGCTTAGGATTCTTTCCTATTGCACTCGAAATACATCGAATTCAAACTTTTGGGTCGAGGATTTTACATCCAAGACCGCATCGCTTTAGGATTCTTTCCTATCGCACCGAAATACATCAAATTCAAACTTTTGGGTCGAGGATTTTACATCCAAGACCGCATCGCTTTAGGATTCTTTCCTATTGCACTCGAAATACATCAAATTCAAACTTTTGGGTCGAGGATTTTACATCCAAGACCGCACCGCTTAGGATTCTTTCCTATTGCACCGAAATACATCAAATTCAAACTTTTGGGTCGAGGATTTTACATCCAAGATCGCACTCTGCTAGGATTCTTCCCTATTGCACTGAAATACATCAAAATCAAACTCTTGAGGTTAAGGATTTCACATCCAATACCGCATTGCTCTGAAATCTCTCCTCATTGCAATGATTCAATCCGATCAATTCAATTTTCTTTCGAGGTTGAAGATGTTACATCTACAACCTCAGAATTCCAATTTTCATTTCAAATCAAATCCTTCAAATTAATCTTGACAAACTCCAATCTAAATTGAAACTCCAAATTGAAATCTAAACTCACACATCAAAACTTAAATTGAAACAAAATAAAATCTAAATCGAAATTCTCCTGAGTCATGTGATTTGGGATTCACCTCCTTTTCCTTTCCCCAGCGAGAGTTCAGGAATCTCCGATTTCAGAGATATACTTGCTACTCCCCAGCGGAAATTCTTTTGCTTTGTCCTAAGTTTGTCACTTGGACGTTTGTGTTGGTTTTGTTGATCGTTTCGGTCAACACCAATACGCGCGGTGTGCTCCGTCAGCTCACCACACCTATTGGGGGTCCATTTGTTGACCTCATTTTTGATGAGGTCTTCTCTTCTTCTCTTTAGTACTTAGGATCTAGCCTTAGGCTTTTCCTTCGACTATCTTAGAGGACTAGAATTGGGACCCACCTTTTAGAAATTCAAACCACTTCTTAACTCCCTGCAAACTCCACAAACTTGACCGTAGACCCCTAATCACCTAGAGGGTTGAAATCAAATGTGGAAGTTTAAAGGATGAGTTCCTATAGGACTCTTTGGCCTTAGGATCGCTCACAGGTGGCTCAGTGCAGTGAAGGGGCTGACTTACACACACACTACACTTACACACTACACTTATACACTACACACTACACTTCCACATACCTCCTAAAACCACACCCATACCTAACTTGACCTCCTGACTCATGTAGATGATTCACATGGATGGTCCTTAAACCCTAAGCCCTCGCTAGCAGGGTTAGGAACAACATGGTGAATGCCTCAAATGAGTCCCTTCATGGCTCATATGGGCTTGATATGGCTTCATGGCTCAACCAAAATGATTTCTTTCCACTTAAATTCACCCAATCTTCAATTTCCCAAATTTTCAATTTTTGACCCACGGGACCCTACACCCGCTTAGCCTACCCAAAACCCCGAAATTACCCAAATTTCTCAAAATTTCCAAATTATCCAAAATTCTCCAAAGTCATTCACAAACATTTCCACATCACTTAAATTGATCATCCATACCCAAAAATACCAAAAATTCCAAGAAAACCTCTCAATACCCTCCAAATACCCAAAATACCCCTCTTGGCCAAAAAATCCAAAAATTCAGAAAATTCCCAGAAAATTCCAGAAAATCCCAAATATTCCCAATTTCATTTTGTCCAACTACACCATGGGCCAATTTTGTCAATTTACCCTACTTTTGTCAAAACCCCCAATTTGACTCATTTTAACCTTAAGTGAACCCAATGTCAAACCAAACCTACCCAATTGACCCCAATTTTGGTCCAATTCAATTCTAAACTTCAATTCAATATCCCCAATACCAATCTAGACCAAATCCAAGCCCAATTTGATTGACATTTGGATCCAATCTCACTTTTGGCCTTAAAGCCCAATTTGGACCCATGACCCAAACCTAACCCAAACTCACCCAATTCAATTCCAATTAACCCCAAATATTTTCTAAATCTTCCTTAACATTCCCACAAACAAAACACTAACATTATTTGCCCAAAATTTAGACCCAAACCCCACTCAAATTCAACCCAAGGTTAAAGGGCCCAATTTTGACCTAAACCCAAACCTAACCCAAATGGGCCCAAACCCCAAAATCAAAGCCCAACCAAAGTCAAAACCTCTTTGAAACAATCCCATAAACATTTCTCAACATTGATTTTATATCAATTTCAACCCTAGCCCAACATTAGCCCAACTTGGCCCACTTGGACCCATATAGGCCCACTTACCAAATAAACCCAAATTCAAACCAATTCAACTCCAAATCACACCAAATTGATTCCAAGCCCTTCATAGAACATCCCTAAACCAATTATGACATTTATTTGACAAAGTTCTTCACAAAATTTTTATCCAAATGCCCATCCTAAAATCAAAAGCCCATTTCCCTTAAACTTTCCTAAAAGCCCACTTCACCACATCCAAAGGCCCAAAATCTACCCTAAAGCCCACATGACATCTCCATTTGTCATCCACTTAATTAAATCCATTACCTATGTCCTAAATTCACCATCAAATTATTCCAAATCAAGTTTCATACAAATTTCCATCAAATTACCAAAAATTCTTAAAACCCATTTTCATGAAATTGACCAAACCTTTTCCCAAGCCAAAGGTGAGCCATGCAAGCCATGGACAAGCCACATGAAGCCATGGAAGGCTTGCCATGTGATCAAGCCATTAATGGCAAAAGGAGGGGCCCCTTTCCTAATCCTCCTTAACCCCTTTTTTACCTTAAGCATGTCACACACTAAACCATGCTTAGCCACCTCATCATGGATGGAGACCACACCACTCTCCCTTGGGCGACCCAACCGATCCTCTCAGCCCAAAATCAGTGCCATGGGGAGGTGCACCCAACCCAAACCAATGGGTTGACCAAATTAAGGCCAAAATGACCCCCTCCCCATTCCATTTTAATTCAAACACTTTACACATGTCCAAGCCCAATTGACTTCACCATTGTCAAGCCCCGACCTCCCCGGTCGAGATGGTGACCCATGCCCGCCGGCCGGCCGCACGGATCGCCGGAAAACACCACACCCGAGAGCATCATGTTAGCCCAAGCTTGGAATTTTCACCTGCTGAGTTGCCCCATGCCCAATGGCCACCATGGCTATTCTTCTCCTCACCGCAGCAGGCTGATCCCATGCCTCAACTCCCCCTGGAAGGCTCTCCAGCCTCTCCTATTTAAACTCCACCCCTCTCGGCCATGAGAGGAGCTGAACAAAAACCTTGCCGAAACTCTGCCAAAATCGTTCTAGACCCTTCTCCACCCTTAGAGTAGTTGAGCCCCAATGTCAATTTGCCCTAATCCCCACTGATAAAATCCAATTTCCCAACTGAAATTCCACCCCAAAACCAGGACACTTCTCCACAGTGAGCCAATCCCCAAATTGATTGGTTCTACACCTTCACCGGACCAAGGGAAGGTGTCCACCAGCAAAAGCCCCATCTCCGAGGCCACCCGGTTGCTCCGGCCTCCAAGCTTTGTGATCGGGCTTGGTCGAAATCACATCGAGACAATTCACCGGACCGGGAGACTTCATCCGGAGCTTCGTCGGGATCCAATCGAAGGTGCAACAACTCTCAGATTGAAGCCACACTTCTCTGAGCAAAGGTATGAGCTAATTCTTCATCCCGAGCTTCTAGAGATTCTCCATTTCAAATGCCTTAATTTCAATGCATGTTAACCGTATAGATGTATTCGTCTCTTCAAGACGAATCCATAGAGCATAAGAACATGAAAATCCATTGCGTATCGAGTGAGATCTTAGGGATTTAGTGTGGACGGCTCTCGGGTGAGGACGGTCGGGGACGATGAACGGATGCCGTCCATTCAATACACGAGCGGACGAACGGCTCAGATGGCATCGGACCAGGAGATGGTACTTGAACCGCGGGGCCCGGGCTGCTGACTCAGGTGGCGGCATCGAATGGGAGCGCGACGCGTGTGCGTTCGGAGCTGCCGAGGTTGACGCGGCGCCGCGTGGATAAATAGAAAATTAGGGTATTTTTCTATTTATTTAATTCCCTAAACTTCAAAAATTCATATCTCTGTGTAGAAAAATCGGAAAAATAAAATAAAAATACCCTCTCGCTCGGTGAACGAGAGGAGAATAATGTGGAAAAGAAATCATTTAATTTCATCAAGTATTTTATTTTTTATAATTTATTTACTCTCTGCATTATTTTAATTCTCCATGCATGTATACAATTCACCATGGCATGAGACCATAGGGCTTTTGAAGCCTCTAAATTTGGGAACATTCCCCGAATTTTCCAAAGTCGAGGCCATCCCTATGAAAAGTTATTGATTTTTCAAATTCAGTGTGCTATTTTGAGTATTTTAATTCCAATAAATAGCATGTTGTGAAATAAATTCTAGGAAAATTTGATGATGTTCCTTATGACCAGTAGAACCCTAGGAAAAATAGGTTTTGACTTAGTTCATTTAAAACAACCCTAATCGGCTTAAACACCCAAAATAGGTCTTTATTTAATTAGAGTTAACCAGGCATCAAATTGACTTGAAATCAATTCTCCACCGACCTTTAGGATCGGAGGAATCCACCATAAAAGTTTGAGGTCAATTGGACTTGGTTAGCCCCACTAATTGGGTTGATTAAGCCACTTAGCCATTTTAAACTTTAAAAATTCATAACTTTTAAAATACCTTTCAAAAATTCACCAAATTGGTTTTGGAGTCTCTCTGATATCAGGGGAACCTAAGAAAATTAAAATTTCAATTTTCTAAAAAAGTTGATTTTTAATAATATTTTAATATTTTTAATAATTAAAAAATAATAAAAATCACAAAAATAATAAAATTCACCAAAATGTCACATTTTGAATTTTAATCACATAGGAACAAATCCCACATTTTTTCTTAGGTCTATTTAGTGAGATATTAAATTTTAAAGCTTTAAGGTAATTTTAAAATTAAAAAAATATATTTTCTAGCTTTTTCACTAAAATAATTATAATAAATTATAGAAAAATCAAAAAATTGCAAAATTTGCTTCTCTGATTTCCTTGATATCAGAGAGATTTTTGAAAAATATAAAATCCATTTTTCAACATTTATTTTATTTTTAAATTAATTAACACTCCAAAACTTAAAATAATTATAATAAAAATAATATAATTCAAAAAATCACCAAAATTGGTCCAAGTGGTTCTCTGGTCATTAGGAATGTCCCCTAATTTTCTTAAGGACAGAAACTTTCCCTTGGTCATGTTATTAAATTTTCCTTGAAAATCTCTATTTTCTACCAAAAATAATTATATAAATAAATTAAATACAGAAAAATCACATTTTCTCCTCTCATTTCTTTATTGACATATGAGTGAAGTCACATAAAAATTTCAAGTTCATTTGAGTTCAATTTAGTGAGTTATGAAATCATTAAGCTTAAAGGGTAAAGTGGTAATTAAATTTTTTAACCCTTAATTAAAACTTTAGGTTTAATAAAAAATTAACAAGTAAAATATTTGATCCTAATCTGATTTGGATGATTGAAATTTAAATAATTAAAGGGTAGAAACCCATTAAACAATTTTAAAATGATTAAACTTTAATTAAATAATTGATTAAATTTGGAGGAATAATAAAATTGGAATTATTAAAATAGGGATATTATTAGGAAGAGATTTATTCTTTAATTTAAAAATCCCTAAATTAATTATCTCATTAATATTCAATTCTTAATTAAAATGATAACTCAAATTTAAAATATTAAAAGACTTAATCATTAAACTAAAATTAAATTATTAAACTCTTTTAAAAAATTTCAATTAAAATTAAATAAAATTAAATTAAAATTAAATTAAATTAAATTAAATTAAATTAAATTAAGATTAAAAAATTAAATTAAATTAAAAACTAAATTAAAATTAAATTAAATTAAATCAAATTAAATTAAGTTAAACAAATTAAATTAAATTAAATTAAATTAAATTAAATTAAATTAAATTAAATTAAATTAAATTAAATTAAATTAAATTAAATTAAATTAAATTAAAAATTAAATTAAATTAAATCAAATTAAATTAAATTAAAAATTAAATTAAATTAAATTAAATTAAATCAAATTAAATTAAAATTAAATCAAATCAAATTAATTTAATGTAACATCAAATCAAACTATATTTAATTAAATTAAATTAAAACTCAATTAAATTAAATTAAATTAAGTTGAATTAAATATAACATCACCTAAAACATAAAGAAATTAAATATAAAGCAACTTGAACACCATTCCAAATTTAAACCCATTAACTTAAATCAAATCATTTGAATACCAATTTACCCTCGAAAACTTTGGTTATTATAACTCCTAAACGTAACATTAAATGAAATGTTACTTCACTTATAGGATATTCAAATGTCCTAGTTCATCGAGCAAGATAACAACAAAACTTGAATTCTCGGACGATTAATTCATTTGTATAATTAAACCCATTTGGACTTAAAACAATCCTAGAAATATTGAAAAGATGTTTAAGATTTGTCTTAAGCACTTCCTCGATATGATAGGATGTTCATAAGAACAATTGAACTTAATTATTCTTTGATGAAGAAAATCGTCCTCAAACCAAAACACAAAGAACCTAGACGTCATAGGAAATGACTAGCTATAGGATTAGGAACTTGGTAGAAAACCATAACCCTTATCTTAGCTTTACCTAGGAACTTGCTTAAATATTCTAATTGTGTTTTAAGTGCAGCTTGGGATGACGGGAAGACCCTCCAGGTACGCTTTTATTTTATTGCAATTTGCTCTCTTGCAATTTACATTATTGCAATTTATTTAACCGCATCGCACTTACTTTTCTTGCATGATAAACAACTGTTGCATGAAAACCCACACCTTTAGGATAGTCCCTAAAATTGAAACCAAAACTAAGTTAAAAGTCATTGCAAGATAAAATTCACCGCCACAACATTTCAAAATATAAAACAACTCAAAATTTAATCACAAACAGAACACAAAACTACAATTACAACTAAATTAAAACGTCCTGTTGGATGATCGGGAATACCTCGGATGATGTAACCTACGTGTTGTTAACGGGATTTCCCACGGTCTAAATGAAAGTGTGGAACTCATTCAGTTGAGTTTAGCAAATTCATCTAGACTAAGTGAATCCGATAAAAATAATGATGCCGGAAGGATGGAACCGTGGGATCTTAACCGGTGTCGTTATAATCAACTTTAAGATTTGTTTTAATTAAAACACAAAAACACTTGGAAATTAAGACTTCTCTAAACCAAGACACTTTTCTCATCCTCTCATTCATGACTTCTAAAACTAAACCTCTGCAACAACAAGGAGCTCGGAGCATGGTGGGCAGCACGGCCATCGTCATCAGCAAAACTTGAATCCACAAAACTTTCCTAGAACTAAAAAGCCATAGGACTTCGAGGTAGCTTGCCTAGTGCAACATAAATCCTCAACCCTTCGTTAGGCATTTGCACTGCAAATTAAGCCCTAACCGGACTTAGGATTCCGAGGTAGTCGTTGGGTACGACATAAACCCTCACATCTTCAAGGCTATTTGTATGATTCTATCATATAAATATAAGTCCTAATTAATTAAAATTGGCAAAATCAAAACATTTAAATAAACATTAGGATTTTCCTAAATTTAAGCCAAACAATAGGATAGTCGGGAAATTACCGAAGTTCACTTCGAATCACGTGATTTCTCCTACCTTTCTTCCTTTGGATTCACAAAACAAAATGTTCCAAGTTTGATCCATTCCCTATTGAAATTTCAAAATTCAATCCCTTGAAAACTTAAACTTTGAAATCCTTGAGAGCAGAATTATTGATTATTATCGAGAGTTTTCTTAGGTGATTCCCATCACTTAAGATGTAATTAACTATAGGGGCTTGCCCTTATAGGGAATTTTAAAGAACCCGAGTAATATAAACCTCGTTTAATGTTTTCATATTAAGCGGGGAATTTTGTCGGCTTATAAAATTGGTTCGCGGACCAAACGGATGTCACAAATCTTCTAGTTTATTTAATCGAGCCCCACCGTCGAGCGGTGTGTCTATCCTTAGGGATAGATACACGGTTTGTGGTGCGATGCTCGTTTATATAAACTATTTGGGATGTGAGATCGGTTTAATCTCATATCTTAAAACCTTCAAATTTAAAATTATTTTCAAAATCAAATACTACTTTTCAAATTATTTATTTTAATTAAATTAAAAATTCGCCGACGACATCGGTTAGCGACCCCCCTTTTCAAAATAAAACACACAACCTAAAAATATGCCGACAGAACAAAGAACAGAAAAGAAACAAAAAGAATAAAAGAAAACTTTCCTTAAAAATTTAAAAAAATGATGAACGCCAAATTCACATGAACATTAAATGAACGATAAAATAAATTTGAATCGTTAAAGGACAAATAAAATGAACACGAATCTCAAATCAAATCTCAATTAAATTCAAATTCAACTTTCCAAATCTCAAATCAAATCTCAATCAAATTCAAATTCAACTTTCCAAATCTCAAATCAAATCTCAATCAAATTCAAATTCAACTTTCCAAATCTCAAATAAAATCTCAATCAATTTCAAATTCAACTTTCCAAATCTCAAATAAAATCTCAATCAAATTCAAACTCAACCTTCCAAATCTGAAATCCAATCCATTCTACTCTCTCCCTTGTCTGGGATGGAAGCGGTCGATTCCATTGACACGGAGCCACGAGGTTTTTGATTCGGATCTAGTGGCGAGGAATTGTATCCAATCCAAACCAGCAACTTTCGATCAACTCTTTTGAATGGGATATGTAGCATCTACATATTCCCTCCTAATATGTTTCTTTCCATAAAAGTCTTTTACAACTTTCATGAAATTCTCTAAACACCAAAATTCCACACTTTTCAAATCAACACTACAAATCTTTGCAAAATCAAATACATCAAAATCAAATTCTTGGGGTTGAGAATTTTACATCCAAGACTGCATTGCTTTAGGTTCTTTCCCTATCGCAATGAAATACATCAAAATCAAATTCTTGGGGTTGAGGATTTTACATCCAGAGACTGCATTGCTTTAGGTTCTTTCCCTATCGCAATGGGTTGAGGATTTTACATACGAGGCTCGCATTGCTTTAGGTTCTTTCCACTATCGCGATGAAATACATCTAAATCGAATTCTTGGGGTTGAGGATTTTACATCCGAGATCGCATTGCTTTAGTTTCCTTCCCTATCGCAATGAAATACATCAAAATCAAATTCTTGGGGTTGAGGATTTTACATCCGATACCGCATTGCTTTAGGTTCTCTCCTATTGCGATGAAGCACACCAAATCAAGTTCGTTGAGGTTAAGGATTTTACATCCAATACCACATTGCTCTGAGTTCTTTCCTCATAGTAATGGTTCAATCCAATTAATTCAATTTTTTTTTTGAGGTTGAAGATGTTACATCTAAAACCACAAAATTCTGATTTTCATTTCAAGTTCATATCCCTTCAAATTAATTTTAACAAAACTTGATCTAAATTGAAACTCGAACTAAAATCTGAACTTACACATCAAAACTTAAAGCTGAAACAAAATGAAATCTAAATCGAAATTCCCCTAGATCATGTGATTTGGAATTCACATCCTTTTCCTTTCCCCAGCGAGAGTTCAGGGATCTCCAGTCTTGGAGATGCACTTGACACTCCCCAGCGGAAATTCTTCTACTTCGTCCTAAGTTTGTCACTTGGACATTTGTGTTGGTTTTGTTGATCTTTTCGGTCAACGCCAATACGCGCGGTGTGCTTGGTTAGCACACCACACCTATTGGGGGTCCATTTGTTGACCTCATTTTTGATGAGGTCTTCTCCAATTTGGACTACTATTGGCCACTTTACCAAAAAGCCCAAATTCAACCCAATTCAAACGCAAACCACCTCAAATTTGTTTCAAACCACTCATGACACATGCCTAAACCAATTGAAACATTTATTTGACATGGTCCTTCACAAAACTTTCATCCCAAAAGCCCATTTTGAAATATAAAAGCCCATTCCCTTAAACCATTTTAAAAGCCCACCTTTACCAAATTTTAAAAGCCCAAACCCATCCTAAAGCCCACATTACAATCTCATCTCATCCTCACTCAATTAATATCACTCCCTAAGTGCTAAATCCATCATGAAAATCAAACCAAAATGGTATTATGCCAAATCCCATCAAATAACCCCAAAATTTCAAAAAATTCCTAAAACCCTTTTCCATGAAAATTGACCAAACTCTTGGCAAGCCAAATGTGAGCCATGAAACCATGTATAAGCCACATGAAGCCATGGAGGGTTTGACTTTTCACCAAGCTATTAATGGCGAGGGGAGGGGACCTTTTCTAAGCTCTCACTAAACCTTTTTAACCCTTTTAATGTCTCACCCTAACCCAAAATTAACTTAAACAAAATTGATGTGGACTTCACCACACATGTGAGCCTGACCCACCTGACCTCCTCAGCCCAAAATCAGGCCATGGGGAGATGAACCAAACCCAAAACCATGGCTTGGACCAAATCAAGCCAAAATGGACACTCCTCCATGCCACTTTGATCCAGCCCCTTTACACTTGGCAAAACTCAATTGAACCCACAGGAATCAAGCCCTGACTTCTCTCAGCCTGAGGTTGACCTGACCCTGGCCGGCCAGCCACCACAGTCGCCGGAAAATGCCATGGCCGAAACCTTGGGATGAGCCAAAGTTTGAAATTCCCCCTTGCTGAAGTGTCCCAGCCCAATTGGATAGCATGACTGTTCTTCTCTTGCATGGAGCAGCTGATCCGCAGCCTTAAACCCCCCTGGGAGGCCCTCCACCCGCTCCTATTTAAACACCACCTCCTCTCGGCCATGAGAGGTGCCAAAAACAAACCTTAAGGAAACTCTGCCAAAATTGTTCCAGACTACTCCCCGCACATAGAGAACTTGATCCCCACTGAAATCCCCCTGCCATTTCCTCTCCGCGAGCTTAATTTTAGAGTTGAAATCCAAGCCCAAAACCGGGACACTTCTCCACGAGTGAGCCAATCCCCAAATTGATTGGTCCTACACCTTCACCGGACCAAGAGATGAAGTTTACCAAGCAAAAGCCCCTTCTCCGGGCCACCCATCCGTTCCGGACTCCAAGCTTTGTAATCGAGCTGTGGTCGAAATCATACCTGGACAATTCACTGAGCCGAGGACTTCATCCGGAGCTAGCTTGGACCCAATCGAAGGTGACACGACCCTCGGATTGAAGCTTCACTTCTGCGAGCAAAGGTATGGACTCATTCTTCTTCCCGAGCTTACAGAGATTCTCCATTTAATTTGAATCAATTTCAATACATGTTTACTGTATGGATGTGTTCGTCTCTTCAAGATGAATCCATAGAGCATAAGAACACAAAAATTCGTTGAGAATCGAGTGAGAAATTAGGGTTAGAAGGTTCACGGTCAGGGGTGCACACCAGTCGTAGACGATGACTGGGAGCCATCGGATCGAGCGTGTATCGAGCGGACGGTCTGGATTGAGTCGGACAGCGCGATGGTACGTGAACCGCGGGGCCCTGGAGCGATGAGTCAGATGGCGGTGCCGAATCAGGAGACGACGCGTGTGCGTTCGAAGCTGCCGAGGTTGAGCTGGCGCCGCGTCATTTAAGTAGAAAATTAGGATTTTTCTTATTTATTTAATTACCAGAACTTGAAAAATTCATAACTTTGTGTAAGAAAATCCTAAAAATAAAATAAAAATACCCTCTTACTCAGTGAACAGAGGAGAATAATGTGGAAAAGAAATCATGTAATTTCACCAAGTATTTTATTTTTAATTATTTATTTACTCTCTGCACTATTTCAATTCCCCATGCATGTATACAATTCACCATGGCATGAGACCATAGGGCTTTTGAAGCCTCTGAATTTGGGAACATTCCCTGAATTTTCCAAAGTCGGTGGCCATCCCTATGAAGAGTTATTGATTTTTCAATTCTAGGTCACTATTACGAGTATTTTAATTCCAATAATTAGCATGTTGTGAAATAAATTCTAGGAAAATTTGGTGATGCTTCTTATGACCAGAGGACCCTAGGGAAAATAGGTTTTGAGTTAACTCATTTGGAATAACCCTAATTAGCTTAAACACTCAAAGTGGAGCTTTAATTAATTAGAGCTAATCATACATCAAATTGACGTGAAATCAATTCTCCACTTACCTTTAGGATCAGAGGAACCCACCATAAAAGTTTGAAGTCAATTGGACTTGGTTAGCCCTATCAAATGGGTTGATTAAGCCATTTAGCCAAAATTAAAATTCAAAAATTCATAACTTTCAAAATACTTCTCAAAAATTCACCAAATTGGTTTTGGAACCTCTTTGATATTAGGGGAATTTAAGAAAATTAAAATTGCAATTTTCTAAAAAAGTTGATTTTTTGCATTATTTTAAAATTTTTAATAATTAAAAAATAATAAAAATCACATAAATAATAAAATTCATCAAAGTGTTACATTTTAAATTTTAACCACTTAGGAACAAACCCCATATTTTTCTTGAGTCTCTATGATGAGATATTAAATTTTAAAGCCCTAAGGTAATTTTAAAATTAAAAAAATGTATTTTCTAGCATTTTCACTAAAATAATTCTAATAAATCAAAGAAAAATCAGAAAATTGTAAACATTGGTTCTCTCGTTTCCTTGATATCAGAGAGATTTTTGAAAAATATAAAATTCATTTTTCAACCTTTATTTTATTTTTAAATTAATTAATATTCCAAAACTCAAAATAATTATAATAAAAAGAATATAATTCAAAAAAATCACCAAAATTGGTCCAAGTGGTTCTCTGGTCATTAGGAATGTCCCATAATTTTCTTAAGGACAGAAACTTTTCCTTGGTCATATTATTAAATTTTCCTTCAAAATCCCTATTTTCCACAAAAAATAATTGCATAAATAAATTAAATACAGAAAAATCACATTTTCTCCTCTAATGTCTTGATTGACATATGATTGAAGTCACATAAAAATTTCAAATTCATTTAAGCTCAATTTAGTAAGTTATGAAATTAATAAGTTTAAAGGGCAAAATGATAATTAAAATTTTAACCTATAATTAAAAATTTTAGGTTTAATTAAAAGGGTGGGTAAAATATTTGATACTAAGTTGATTTTGGATGTTTGAAACTTGGGTAGTTAAAGGGTAGAAACCTACCAAACAATTTAAAAATAATTAAATTAAACCTTAATTAAATAATTAATTAAATTTGGAAGAATAATGAAAAATTGGAATTATTAAAATAGGGATATTATTAGGAAGAAATTTATTCTTTAATTCAAGAATCCCTAAATTAATCACCTCAATAATATTTAATTCCAAATTAAAATGATAATCCAAATTTAAGATTTAAAATGCTAAAAGACTTAATCATTAAATTAAATTAAAGTTAAATTATTTAAATTAAATCTTTTTAAAATTTCAGTTAAATTAATACTTTAACAATTAAAATTAAATCATCTTTAAAACATAAAAAAAAATTAAATTAAAATTAAAAGTAAAATTAAATTAAAATTTAAATTAAATTAAAATCTAAAATAAAATTAAATTAAAATTTAATTAAATTAAATTTTAAATTAAATTAAATTAAATTAAAATTTAAATTAAATTAAACTAAATTAAATTAAATTAAATCACATTAAATTAAGTTAAATTAAATTAAATTAAAGCATGTTAAATTACATAAAAAATAAAATCAAGTTAAAGTAAAATTAAATTAAATTAAATTAAATTAAATTAAAATTAAAACTAAACCAAATTAAATCAAATTAAAATTAAATTAAAAATAACATCACTTAAGACATAAAGAATTCAAAAATAATTCTAAAACAACTTGAACACTATTCCAAACTTAAACCCATTAATTGAAATTAAATTAAATCATAAATCACTTGAACATTAATTTGCCCTCAAAAGCTCTTGTTGTCATAACTCCTAAACGGAGTGTTAAGTGAAGTATTACTTCATTCATAAGATATTCAAATGTCCTACTTCACTGAGCAAGATAACAAAACTTGAACTTCTAGATGATTAATTCATTTGTATAATTAAATTCTCTTGGACTTAAAATAATCCTAGAAGTATTGAAAAGATGTTTAAGATTCGTCTTAAGCACTTACTCGATATGATAGGATGTTTATAAGAACAACTGAACTTAATTGTTCTTTGATGAAGAAAATCGTCCTTAAACCAAAACACAAGAACCTAGACGTCATAGGAGATGACTAGCTATAGGATTAGGACCTTGGTAGAAAACCATTACCCTTCCCTTAGCTTTACCTAGGAACTTGTTTTAAATGATTAAATATTCTAAATTGTGTTTAAGTGCAGCTTGGGATGACGGGAAGACCCTCCAGGTACGCTTTTGTTGCAATTTACTTAATCGTATCGCACTTACTTTTCTTGCATGATAAACAACTGTTGCATGAAAACCCACACCTTTAGGATAGTCCCTAAAACTGAAACCAAAACTAAATTAAAAGTCATTACAAGATAAAATTCACCGTCACAACATTTCAAAATATAAAACAACTCAAAATTTAATCACAAACAGAACAACAAAACTACAACCACAACTAAATTAAAACTTCTTGTTGGATGACCGGGAATACCTCGGATGATGTAACCTACGTGTTGCTAACGGGATTTGCCACGGTCTAAATGAAAGTATGGAACTCATTCAGTTGAGTTTAGCAAATTCATACGGGTAAGTGAATCCGATAAAAATAACGATGCGGAAGGATGCAACCGTGGGATCTTAACCGGTGTTGTTATAATCAACTTTAAGATTTGTTTTAATTAAAACATGAAAAATACTTGGAAATTAAGACCTTCTCTAAACCAAAACACTTCTCTCATCTCCTGATTTATGACTTCTAAAACTAAACCTCTACAACAACAAAGAGCTCGGAGCATGGTTGGCAACACGGCCATCGTCATCAGCAAAACTTGAATCTACTTCAGCAAAACATTCATAGAATTAAACAACTAAGTCATAGGACTTGGAGGTAGTTTGCCTAGTGCAACATAAATCCTCAACTCTTTGTTAGGCATTTGCATTGCAAATTAAGCCCTAACCGGTCTTAGGATTCTAAGGTAGTCGTCCGATACGACATAAGCCCTCACATCTTCGAGGCTATTTGTGTGATCACATCATACGAATATAAGTCCTAATTAATTAAAATTGGCAAGATCAAAACATTAAATAATCATTAGGGCTTTCCTAAATTCAAGCCAAACAATAGGATAGTAGGGAGATTACCGAAGTTCGCTTCGAATCTGTGATTTCTCCTACCTTTCTTCCTTTGAATTCCCAAAATAAAATGTTCCAAATTTGATCCATTCCCTATTGAAATTCCAAAATTTAATCCCTTGAAAACTTAAACTTTGAAATTCTTGAGAGCAGAACTACTGATTATTATCGAGAGTTTTCTTAGGTGATTCCCTCACTTAAGATGTAATTAACTATAGGGGCTTGCCCTTATAGGGAATTTTAAGAACCCGAGTAATATAAACACTCGCTTAATTCATTTATATTAAGCGAGGGGAACTTGTCGGCTTATAAAATTGGTTCGTAGACCAAACGGATGTCACAAATCTTCTAGTTTATTTAACCGAGCCTCATCATCAAGCAGTGTGTCTACTCTCCGGGATAGATATACGGTTTGTGGTGTGGTGCTCGTTTATATAAACTATTCGGGATGTGAGATCGAGTTTGATTTCATATCTTAAAATTTTCAAATTTAAAATTATTTTCAAAATCAAATACTACTTTTCAAATTATTTATTTAAATTGAATTAAAAATTTGCCGACAATTTCTGTAGGCGACCCTTTTTTCAAAATAAAACACCTAATCTAAAATTATGCCGACAAGCAATCCTATTCTTTACCCATATTTCATCGTATAAAGAACATTGGCTAATCCTAGGTTTAGTCCCTAAATCTGTGATTAGGCTGGGAGGATACTGGCTCTCACTCCAGAGCTCCCACTTCCCTTCTCCTGAAGGCTAACTCTCGCTTCAGTTTCTAAACACTAGGATCAAATTGGGGATTTTAGTCTGTCACCCTAAAATCTCTAATTTTACGCGCATCAAAGTATATTTCCCTATTTATTTGCACTCAACCCCCATGAACTTCACCATCCATGGAATTTGAATGTGGTTCCAATTTGCTGAGAATTACACCGCCCTCACGGATCAATGCAATTACAACGAATTTTAACACTACAACGAGCTCTTATTGTAATGTGAATGAAGCGCAAGTAAAAACCATCACATTTATAATTAAATCCACTTCTAACATGCATCACAATATCCTAAAGATAAATCTTACTCATTGCAAAAGAAAAGTAGAAAGAAAACAATGACATAATCTTCTTAAGCCATTATTTCTAAAGAAGAAGAAAGAGTAAGAAAAAAACATCACAAAGCATGAAGAAAACACAACGGAAAACTTCATTTCAAAGCAAATCCACATAACAAGTGTTTAAAAGATTATAAGATAATGAAGAACACAGTACTTAACTTTTTCCCCTTGAAAGAAAGAAGAAGATCTCTCCCACAAAGTCTCCTGCTGATCCAAGCAATGCTATAATAAACCCTTACAAATTCTCTCAAAATCCTCACACCAATCTCTCCAAAAAGGTATAAATCTACATTTATACTCCTAGTCTAAGATCTCTCAACATTCTCCACATTATTCCTAACATTCCTCCTCAAAAACCACTTTTTCTAACCTAAAATCGTTGTTTTAAAGTGTAGGGATAAATTTCCCAAGAGGTGCTTGAAGAAACCTTCCAAAAAGCGTCCATATTCGACGTATATGACCCAAACCACTACTAACGAGGTCCTGCGCTGTCTGGGCATTGTTCGACACATTATTCCATCGAATTTTTGCGCTCTCGGGATACCGACGCCGTCCGACTCTGGATAGGGCACCGTTCGGCGCCCTACTCTGCGCAGCTCCACCGTTTGCTTGTTTGGCTCCGATTCACTCTATTTCAGTTGTGTTGCATTTGTAACAAATAGTCCTACAAAATAAACATAAAAACAACATTTCTTTAAAGTGTAATCTCATTTAAAAATATGCAAGAAGTGTAAAAGAGATTAAACAAAGAAAGACTTATCAAAATGTGTCAGGCCAAAATTTGTGTTTTTGCTCGTTTTTGCTCCAAATTGCACCATTTTTTATTCTCTTTCTCCAAAAGACATTTTTTGTACCGAAAATCAGAAAACATACAAAATATCTTCCTTTATAGTATAATATCATCAAAATTAGGTATGAAATAGACAATAAAAAGCTATCAAATTTTTAGTGGATCACTGACCCAAAGATTAAGTTGAATTGAGTTAACTCGAGTTAGATCGGTTGACCCAAAAGTTCAATTGATTTTGGTTAACCCAAGTTAGGTAGGGTTGTCTCAGAAGTTCAATTGAATTAGGTTAATGATATGCCTAAAAATTTCCTATTTTAAATATACATTTCACACTTATTTTTAATGATATTACACTTTAATAGAAGATATTTTACATTTTTTTAATTAAAGGTACAAGAAATGGAGTTTCAGTAAAAATAGAACAAAAATGGTGTAATTTGGAGTTAAATCTAGTAAAGAAGAAAATTCTAATACGTCTTTCTAGGCTTAATCTTCTTCATATTTATCACATGATTTTGAATGAAATTACACTTTAAAGAAAAGTTATTTTTATGTTTATCTTGTAGGTATAACACTTGGAGCAAACCAGAGCTAAAACGAGGCAAAACAGAGCCAAATTAGAGCAAAATGGGTGTGTGGCCCACAAGGTGGCACCATAGCACCCAAACTATCAACATGGCAAAGTCTCGATGAGAAAAAGGTGCAATAACACTGATTTTGGCGCCGTGGAAGTAAAACGATTTTTGGACGGCTTTTGATGATTCCGGGCTATTTTAGGATTTTCTGACAGATTCTGGGTGGCTATGTACGCTTCAAAATGTTATGCAATGAATCTAACACTTACAAAGACTTTTAAATGAAAAGATATGTCTCTTGGAGAGAAGAGGTGTGCCTCTTGAAGTAAAGAGATGTGTCTCTTGGAATGAAGAGGTGCTTTTTGTATCTTTAAATGGGGGTTTGGTGCCTGTCTTGAGGAGTCTAGAGAAGAGTTTATAAGACATTTGGAGAGGATTTCGGTGTGTCTCTTCAGGGTGGCATGTGTGTGTGTAAGAGGAGAAGTCTCTTGTGGAGTCTTGGTGGCTTTTGGGACATTGGAAGAAGTGTAAGGGATTGTTATTTGCTGTGCAAGGAGAGTGTGAATCATATGTAAAGATAAGTCTCAGACTCTTTTTGTATTTGCTTTAGATTATTGCAATATAGTTGTTTCTTTTTCAATGTCATATGCAATGAAGAATCATTGTGTTTTCTCCATGCTTAATGAGTAGTTTTTCCTTACTCTTTCTCCTTGTGATGAGAATTAATCATGTGTGGAATTAGAATAGTTTACAAATTTCTTTTATTTAAACAATTGTGATGGTATTTTTACTGATTCTTAATTTACTTTGCAAAATGATCACTTGTATTATTAAAATCCATTGTGAAATATAATGACGCAGGAGGGCTATAATTTCATCTAACTAGTGAGTATCACACTAACCTTACGAAGAGGGGAACAACAATCTAAGGAGAGTGCAAATAGATAGTGAGATAAGTTTTGATGGGTGTAGAAATGGTGTTTCTAGAATGACAGCCTAGATCCTTTACCAATTGGGTCTAAAGTTGGAACAAAGGGTCCCTGGTAGGTCATATAGAGAGGGCCAGTGGGGTAATTTGGAAGTGACAGGCAACAATCTACTCAACACTACCACACAAGCTGAAACTTACTTTAGATTAATCAATGTTCTTTATGTGCTCGAATGAGGGTAAAGAAACATGTATGATTCTATTTGTCACAATAAAATATTTTTATCTTTAAACATTTGATTCCTACATTGATTATAATCTCATCGCAAGGGGAAAAGGTTTTTAATCATATAAAAGCATCCTAAAATTTAACCAATCCCCTTAGATTAGGTTTTTATTTAATTTAGTTAACTTTAATTTTATAGTAAATTAGTAAATTTAGAAAAATAAAACTTTTTGAAAATTCAAACTAAGGCCTGATAGTATTATACTAGAATTAGCCTAAGGGATTCTTACCACGCTTCTCTGTGAGATAGATACCGTGGTCTTTAAAGAAAGCCCTATATTACTTTAAAAGATAAGTATACTTGCGTAGTACCCCTAGTGTGTAAACTATTTTCTAAACTTTATAACAGTTTGAGTTTGCACACTAACCGCTAAATATAAATCAGGCTAAGTTTTTTACCATTCTTTGGAAGCTAAATTATTGCGTAATTGTGGGTCGGGTCAAGATTTTGGCACTATTGCCGAGGAAGGTTTAGTAGGAAATTTAGGAGAATTTTAGTTGAAACTGTAAGACTTAGATTTGGATATTATTGTGTTGTTATAAAGTGTGTTTAATTATTGTGTGTTTATTTTAAAGAAAACCCAAAATACCAAAAAGATTTTTTATATCTATCGTATCAGTTAAGTCTTTAAAGTTAAATGCATAGTTTAGGAGCTATAGACCTTGAACTATACGATTGAGATTGAAGGAGAACTGTTAGGAGGATTATGAATCAGAAAAGACTCCATGAATTTATGGTTGAAATAACAGATTGAAAAAATAATGAATATTCATATTTCGATTATAATACTAGTCAAGGACCCCCCAATTATTGAAGAAAATTCATTTAGACAATTGATTAAAACTAGCCATGGGATATACAATCCTTATTCCGATTACCACAACCCAGGTTAGGAAAAATTATTCAAACTTTAACTAGAATAACAATTTTGGAAGAGAAAACCAACAGAAAGATAATCAATTTCATCGGACAAGTAATTGGAATAACCAGGATGAATTTAATGATGGGCTTTCGTTTTCTTATAGATTTAACTCCAACCCAAAATATGAGGAGAAGGAATTACTATTAGAAGCGGTTGTGATTAAAAAGTCAAGTCAGTTGGAAATTCAAGTGGCCGCAATGTGAAATATAGAAAATTAATTGGGGCAGATTATTAATTCAATTAATAGTTATCCTCCAGAGATTTTACTTAGTGACCCTGAAATAGACCTTAAGGAGAAGAATAATGGGCAAGATAAAGCTATACAACTGAGAGATGGAAGAGAATTGGAGGATATGGTTCAAATAAATGTTGAGTTGAAAAAAGAAGAAAAAGAGATTTAAAGAACAATGGAAGAATTTTTTTGGAATTTAAAAACATATTTCATCAACCAATATGAATATAGAAAAACTACATCCACCATTTCCTTTGCCTAAAGAAGAAGAATTAGAAGATAACTTGAGACAGAAGAGTAACCTAGAAGAATTTGATCCATAATCTGAATCATCTAGAGAGAATCTGATAAAAAATTAAGGAGATCTTGAATTATTATATAAAGATCCCTTTCTTATGAATTTTGAGGATAATATTAATATGAAATTCAGAAAATCATTAGAAGAAAATTGGATCTAGAAAGAAACACGAGGAACAATGATATGAATCAATATGAAAAGGAAAAATTGAAAGAAAAATTTAAATTTGAGGATTTTGTAGGAATCCCTGGATCTAAAAAAGATTGGACGATTGATCAAGGATTACTTAAATGAAATTTTAATCTAGGAGGAATCATTTTTTAGGCTGGCGACGTTAACCAAGCGCTTCGTGGGAGGTAACCCATGATTATCTTTGTTAGTGTGTTTATGACTTATAGTTTTTTGAAGTGTGATATGTTTGTTTTAGTGTGAATTGATCTGTTTGATTGATGCTAGTGGATGTTTGGATTGTTAGAAGATCGATCTGATCTTTGTGTGTCATTGTGGATTGATCAGTTTGATTGATGTCAGTGACTTTTTGAATTGTTTGTGGATTGATTTGATCTTTGTGAGTGTCATAAGGTAATTCCTTAACTTTTTATTATGGCTAGAATTGATTTTGTTCTCTTGTAGTAGTTGTATTAACGAGTCAATTATGACTTGGGTCTCAACCAGATTTGAGTTTTATAGGAGACAACTTAAATTTGGACGATGGATGACAGTTCCATCTCAATTTGGTTACTTCCCTTTTTTGACATTGTTTTAATTTGGTAGGAGTCATGAACCAACTTAAAGAGTAACTTGTGGATGATCTTACACTATAACTGTTAAAGGTGCATACTTAAAAGGATAAGGTGATGCCTGAGATTGGTGCGCGTGAGCCAATATATCAGGGATAATCGCATGCAGAGGTTTAGGCCTAATAAAAATAGTTAAAAGTACCCAATTTATCAGTGTAGTGATTCCATTAGAATTAGAGCTAAGGTAGTGAGATGTGATGAGTTAAATGAATAATTGTTCTCATTTATTATGTGTGTTTATGTTTACAACAATATAAAGTACTTGAGGAACACTTAAATATATATTCCTGTGCTGATACATGTCATGCTCGTTAGAATTTTCTTTAGCTCAATTTATATGGCATGTCTAGTTTAGATTTACTTTTTATTGTAAATTGTACTATCCTGATGAATTCTTGTAGATGTTTTTGATAGACATTTGTGGTAGATATAATTTCTCAGCTCTTCAAGGACCCCTCCCCCCATTATTGTGGAAAATTCATTTGGATAATTGATTGAAAATAGCCATGAGATATACAATCCTTATTCCGATTAGTATAACTCAGGTTGGCAAAATTATTCAAACTTTAACTGGAATAATAGTTTTGGAAGAGAAAACCAATTGTGGGAAGATAATCAATTTAATCGGACATGTAATTAGAATAATAATGATGAATTTAATGATGGGACTTTCCTTTCCTTATAGATTTAACTCCAACCCATAAGATGAGGAGAAGGAATTACTGTTATAAGAGGTTGTGATTAAAATGACGAGTCAGTTAGAAAGTCAAGTGACCGCAATGAAAAATATAGGAAACTAACTAGGGTAGATTATTAATCAGTTAACAGTTATCCTCCAGAGATTTTACTTAATGACCCTGAGATAGACCTTAAAGAGAAGAATAGTGGGAATAATAAAGCTATCCAACTGAGAGATGGAAGAGAATTGCAAGATATGGTTCAAATAAATGTTTGGTTGAAAAAAGAGAAAAAAAAGATTGAAAGAGCAATGAAAGAAATTTCTGTGGAATTTGAAAAACCTATTTCATCAACTAAGATAAATATAGAAAAACCACATCCACCATTTCCTCAGCCAAAAGGGGAAGAATTAGAAGATAACTTGAGACAGAAGAGTGACCTAGTAGAATTTGATCCATAATCTTAATCATCTAGAGAGAATCTAATCCAAAATTTAAAAGATCTTGAATTATCATATAGAGATCCATTTCTTATGAATTTTATGGATGATATTAATATGAAACTTGAGAAAATTATTAGAAGAATAATGGATCTAGAAAGAAACATGAGGGACAATGATATGAATCAATCTGAAAAAGAAGAGCTGAAAGAAAAATTAAAATTCAAGGATTTTGTAGGAATCTCTGGATCTAGAAAATATTAGGTGATTGATCAAGGATTACATAGATAGAATTTTGATACAGGAGGAATCATTTGTCGAGCTGGTGATGTTAAACCAAGTGCTTCGTGAAAGGCAACTTATTGTTATCTTTGCTAGTGTGTTTATGATATGTAATTGCTTGAGGTGTGATATGTTTATTTTAGTGTGGATTGATCAATTTGATTGATGTTAGTGGATGTTTGGATTGTTAGAGGATTGAATTGATCTTTGTGTGTCATTGTAGATTGATCAGTTTGAATGATGTCGGTGGATGTTTAGATTGTTTGTGGATTGATTTGATATTTGTGAGTGTCATGAGGGAGGTGATTCCTTAAATTTTTATTATGGATAGAATTGATTATGTTCTTTTGTACTAGTTGGATGAACAAGTCCACTATGAATGGGGTCTCAACTGGATTTGAGTTTTACATGAGTCATCTTGAGTTTGGACAGTGACAATTTCATCTCAATTTTGTTACTTCCTTTCTCTGACCTTGTTTTCATTTTATAGGAGTTTCGAACCTATTTGATGAGTAACTTATGGATGATCTTACACTATCCTTATAAGTTTTAGAGGTGCATACTTAAAGGGATAAGGTGATGCCTGAAGTTGGTGCACATGAGCCAATATATCAGGGATAATCGTATGCATAGGGTTAGGCCTTATAAAAACATTTAAAAGTATCCAATTTATCAGTATAGTGATTCCTTTAGAATTGGAGGTAGGGTAGTGAGATGTGATGAGTTAAAGTAAGAATTGATCTCATTTATCATGTGTGTTTATGTTTTGTGTTATAACAATATAAAGGACTATAGGTACTCTTAAATATATATTGCTATGTTGATACCTGACATGCTTGTTAGAACTTTCTTTAGTTCAATTTTATTTTGGCATGTCTAGTTTAGATTTAATTTCTATTGCAAATTATTCTGTCCCGATAAATACTTGTAGATGTTTCTGATAGACATTTGTGGTAAATATAATTTATGAGCTCTTTTTCTTCCTTCTTATATCTTTTGTATTGAATGTTATACATGTTAAAAATCAAGTTTGGGGGGAAAAAAATAATTTTAAAACTTAACTTTATTTTTCCTCAGAAACCTGTATTTAAATTGATATCATTTTAAAATGACTTGTGGTATGTGGTTTTATCTTTAAGATGCTATACTTTTGATTTTTAGAAATGCAATAAGAAAACTTAGTAGAAACTTTAGTAAAAAGGATGAAACTAAAGTTAATAGGTTTATTAAGAAATAGTAGGGAAATGATTTTACTATTTATAGTATGAAAAATTGAATTTTTAAATAATTAATGATTTTTAGAATAATACATTTTGAAGAATTTAGAATCTATTAAAAATTTTTTTTCTAATTCTACATTTTAAGTCAAGGATATAAAATAAGTTTTTAACTTTAGAAAAGGGATAGAGAAATTCAAAATCATTACAGGCCTATCCAGATATAGTAATCCTCACCTTAAAAAAAGTAGGGATTAAAAAGATCTTGAAAAGAAAAAAGAAAAAGAAAAGAAAAGTAAAGTATGAAAAGGGGAGAGAAGCTTGAGAAATATAACCTAATTAAAAATTGATTTCACTTGAATCTTTCTAAGGAAGAAAACTTAGGATCGATTCTAAGCTTAATTTCAAAAAGTATTAGTAAAATTATTTTTAATAGAATTCATATATTCTTATATTAATATTTTTCTAAAAATCTAAAGTTTTGAGAAATTTCAATTATGTCTGAATTAAATAAAAAATCAGTATCCCTGAATTTAATACTGAATATGTTGATACCTTATATGTCATCCACTTTACTAAAAATTCTTCTATGATGGATTATAACATTTCTGAAACAATATTTTAGGAAATCTAAAAGAAATCCACTACTGCAAGTAAACAATTTTATTTTTAAAAAGTTATTGTATTACTTGAGGACAAGTAATGTTTAAGTTTGGGTGAATTGACATGCCTAAAAATTACCTATTTTTCTATATACATTTCATGCTTATTTTTAATGATATTGCATTTAATGGAAGATATTTTGCATGTTTTTTATTACAGCTGCAAGAAATGGAGGTTTAGTGAAAATGGACCAAAAATAGTGTAATTTAGAATCAAATCGAGCAAGGAGGAAAATTCTGATCGAGCGCATTTTGATATGTCTTTCCATGCTTAATCTCCTACATATTTATCACAAGTTTTTGAATGAAATTACACTTTAAAGAAATGTTATTTTCATGTTTATCCTATATGTGTAACACTTGGAGTGAACCAAAGCTGAAACGGGGCAAAAAGAGCCAAAACGGGTGTGCTGCTCGCAGGATGGCGCCAAAGCACCCAAACTGGCTCCATGGCTCCAGTCTTGTTGAGAATAAGGTGCCATGGCACCAGAAATAGTTTTTTGGACAGCTTTTAGGCGATTCTGGACTATTTTGGGATGTTCTGGTAGCTTCTGAGTGGCTATGCACACCCAAGGTGATATCAATTAATTTTAACAATTAGAAAGATTTTTAGATGAAGAGATGTGTCTCTTGGAGTGAAGAGGTGTGTCTCTTGGAATGAAGAGGTGTTTTGTGTCTCTTTAAAAAGGGGGGCCTTGTGCTTCTCATGAGGAGTCTAGAGGGGAGTTAAGGAGTGATTTGGAGAGGATATTAGCGTGCCTCTTCAAGGTGGCTTGTATGTTTGTGTGTGTGTGTCTAAGAGGAGAAGTCTCTTGTAGAGTCTTGGTGGCTTTTGGGACGTTGGACGAAGTGTGAGGGATTGTTATTTGTCGTGCAAGGAGGGAGTGAATCTTCTGTAAAGATAAGTTTTGGACTCTTTTTGTATTTGATTTGAATTATTGCAATATAGTTGTGTTTTTTTAATGTCATATGCAATAAAGAATCCATGTATTACTTCTTGCTCAGTGAGTAGTTTTTCCTTAATCTTTCTCCTTGTGATGAGAATTAATCATGTGTTGGATTAGAATGGTTTGAAGATTTCTTTTATTCCAAAATTGTTATGGTATTTTCACCAGTTCTTAATTTACTTTTCAAATTGATCACTTGTGTTGTTAAAATCCATTGTGAAACATAATGACCTAAGAGAGCTATGATTTCACCCAACTAGTGAGTATCACACTAACCTTATGAGGAGGGGAACCATAATCTAAGGAGATTTCAAATAGATAGGGAAATAAGTTTTGATGGGCATAGAATTGGTGTTTCTAGGGTGACATGCTAGATTCTTTATATTTTTAGTCTAAAGTTGGCACTAAAGGTCCATGGTAGGTCCTATAGAGAGGGCCCTGTGGATAATCTGGAAGTGGCAGACCATAATCTACTCAGCACTACCACACAAGCTGGAACTTACTTTAGATTAGTCAATGTTCTTTATTAACTCGGAAGAGGGTAAAGAAGTAAGTTTGCTCTTATTTGTCACAATACAACATTTTTATTTTTAAACATTTGATTCCTACACTGATTATAATCTCATCGCAAGGGGAAATAGACTTTAATTGTATAAAAACTTTCCATAACTAGTCTTCTTAGATTAGCTTTTTATTTAATTTTGTTAAATTTAATTTTATAGTAAATTAGTAAATTTAGGAAAACTAAAATTTTCGAAAATTTTAAACTAAGGCCTGATGGTAGTAACTAAAATTAGCCTAAGGGATGCTTACATCTCTTCTTTATGGGATCGATACTGAGGTCTTTAAAGAAAGTTTTATATTACTTGAAACGATACAAATACTTGCGTATTACCCCTAGCATGTAAACTATTTTCTATATTTTATAACATTTTGATTTCGCACACTAGCCGCTAAATATAAATCGGGTCAAGTTTTTGGCCATCTTTTGGAAGCTAAATTAAAGCTTAATGCGGATTAGTTCAGTTAACTTGAGTTAGGTCAGGCTGACTCAGAAGTTCATTTGAATTAGGTTAACCCAAATTAGGTCAGGTTGACCTGGAAGTTCAATTGAATTGAGTCTAAGTTATGTTAGACTTAGTAGAATTTAAGTTAAGTTAGGTTGGACTTAGACTAGGTCCAGGTTGGATTAGACCTAGGGAGAGTTCAGGTTAAACTAAGTTTAAAAGCATTTAATTTAGGATTAAGGCTAAGTTCGGTTAGACCAAAAGGCGGTTCATGCTGAATTTAAGTCTAAGTCTGATAAGACCCTAGAGGGTTTAAGTTAAATTATGTCTAGGTTAAGTTGGACTTAGGTTAGATCTAGGTTAAGCTAGACCTAAAGGGTGTTCAATTTAAACCAATTTTAAGTCAGGTTAGAATTAGGTTAGGTCTAAGTTGGGGTAAAACTATGGTTGAAGTTAAGTCCGATGTGAGTTAGGCCTAAGGTTAGTTCATGCTAAGTCTAAGTGAGGTTACATCTGAGGTTTAGGTTAGGTCTAATGTGGGCTAGAACTGGGGTTTAGGATAGGTCTAATGTGGATTAAACCAAAATGGTTTAGTGTTTAGGTCTAATTTGGGTTAAGTTAGGTTGAATTTGAGTTGAACCTAAGGTTTAGGTTAGGTTAGGTTCAATTTGGGTTTAACCTAAGTTTAGGTTTGGCTAGGTTCAATTTAAGTTGAACCTAATAGTTAAAGTTTAATTAGGTTCAATTTGGGTTAAACTTAAGTTTTGGGTTAGGTTAGGTTCAATTTGGGTTGAACCTAAGTTTAGATTAGGTTAGGTTCAATTTGGGTTGAGCCTAGGGTTTAGGTTAAGTTAGGTTCAATTTTGGTTGAACCTAAGGGTTTAAGTTTAATTATGTTATATTTGGGTTGAACCTAAGTTTTAGGTTAGGTTTGGTTCAATTTGGGTTGAACCTATGACCTCGGCTTAATGACTTAAAGTAATATTTCAAAAGTATTTCCAATTCAGTTACAAAGTATAATCAGTTTAATAAGAAAGCAGCCAATCTATACGTTAGTATATGTATCGCTCAAGTAATACATGGCTCTAATGGAGTCCTGGTTATTGATCCCATAAGGAGGAAGCAAACCTTAAAGCGTAGCACAAAAATCTAATATTCAAATTTGCAAAATACCAAAAGTAAATAATAAAGTTACTAAAGTTTTTTGATGCTAGAGAATTTAAAATTACTAAAGTACTTTCAAACTTGAGATTAAAGTAAACTATTACTACACTAAGTTTTGTAATGTAAGGTTCAAATTTAGAGATAGTGTCCTTCCCCTTTCAATGATATTGAGTGAATGATACAGATTAGTATAATTATTGTCTTGTGCCAAATAGGAGCATATATATTCTTTACCCTCTTCCGAGTGCGATAAAGAGCATTGGCTAATCCTAGGTTTAGCCCCTAAATCTGTTGTTAGGTTGGGAGGACACTGAATCTCACTCCAGAGCTCCCACTTCCCTTTGCATGAAGGCTAACTCTCACTTTAGTTTCTAAACACTAGGACCAAATTGGGGATTTTAGTCTGTCACCCTAAAATATCCAATCCTACACCTATTAAACCATGCTTCCCTATTTATTTGCACCCAACCCCATGAACTACATCACTCATTCATGAACATTGAATGTAATCTTCATTTTTTTGTAGAAAGCAAAGCCCTTTCGGATCGAATGTTTCATAACATATTGTAACAATTCAATTGATCAGATCGAAAGGTAAATGAAGAATGAAGTGAAAAATCATCACAATTTCTTATCTTTCATATGACACATCAAATCTAAAACATCACTTCATCATTTATCGTTGCAAGGAGAAAGATAATGAAATCAACTCAGGATTCATGAGGAAGATACGACAAAACAAAGATTTTATATATAAAAGCAAAGTCATACAAAATATAAAAAGTAAATACAACTTATCTTAATTTCTTCCCCAAGAAAATCCCTTGAAGTTCCTTTGAATCTCATTCTCTCTTCACAACAACACAATTCTCTCTAGGAATAGTAGTGAAGAAGCAATCTCCCACTTTCCATCTCCTGCTACAACACTTTTGAAAAGAATCCCTCACAAAACAACACTTAACACCAAACCCTAGACTTTAAACTCTCTCTAAAGACTTTGTTTTCACTCACACACAATTTACTTCACTTACATAAACACACATACACTAATTATGGTGCCCAAAACAAGTTAAAATAGTATAGGAACGAATTTCCCAAGAGTTGCCTCAAGAATCCCTCCAAAAGTCATCTAAATACATTTAATTTGACCTCCACCGACATTGCGTGCCTTCGGTGCACAATATGAGGTCGTCGGAGCCCTATCACGCAATTTAATTTTAAACTCTCTAGAAAAACGCGTCCTTAGCCCCAAAACTTCAAATTTCTGGTTTTTGCCTTTTTCACTCCAAATTCATTTATTTTTTTACTTTTTTGCTATATTTACCTAAAGTCATCATACATGTAGCAAAACATGAAAAATAAATTCCATTAAAGTTTCACCAAAAATAAGTATGAAATGAATATGAAAAAATAAAATATATTTTTGGTTCATCAACCTACTTTTAAGGTTTGGGTTGGGTCTAATATGGGTTAGACCCATCATTTAGGGTTAGGTTCAAGTTAGGTTGCATAAGAGTTATACTACCCCTCTTCTATGACACCTAGTGTTATAGGGATATCACACTGTGTCACTTAGCATGTGTCATGCCACCTAGCTCATGACCCAATATTGTTCACAATGTTCATTAGTGATTGCCATATCATGTATTGTTTATGGCTTCCATTTGCATGTGCATGTTTGGTTGTTTCTCGGATAATGTTTAATTCCTTTGGGGTGTCATATACCTGATGTAGCCCAACTCAATAGCATTCATGCATGTTGAGTCACATAGTGTGGCATATGTTGTCGGTTGCATGAACATCTGGGTTGCCGCCAAAATGAAGTGTTATCTCTCCCAGTGTGTCACGTACCAGATGCACATGAATTATATCTCATGTGAGTGAGTCATTTTACATTTCCACTTGCACTTCTAGCACTCATTTTATTGAGCATATGTCGTCATATGATCATGATGAGCTTTATGACATTTTCGATATGGCGAGCTTACTTGACTCTAGGACATCTTGTATTTCCATATCTTAGATCGTAATCACCACATATAAGATCATGTCAGGATATCCTCGATTACACATAAAAAATCATTAAATTTTTGTACAATTCTATGTTTACTGGTTCATATATGATCGGTTACCCTGTACGAATGCACCGAATGAGCAAATCATATGTACTCATACATATGATTGGACATGAGTATCCTCCCAGCATGACACTCATATTTGAATATCCTTTGGTGTATGATCTATTGCTCACAATTCTATAGAATAATCAGATCAACTTTATACTTTGGCTTATCATATGTGATCGCTCACACCTCAATAGAATGATCATGACAAGTACATTTATTTTGCATTTTGCATGTATATTACCTAATTTTTCTTGATGATAAAATGATCTTGTTAGATGAGTGACTTGTTGTTGGTGGCGATGCTTTAATGAGCATTATTTTTCTATGACAACTTAGTGAGCAATGAGAATTATCGCATTGCAAGTGACACGATTATGTTTGCGCTAATGTTCCAAGAGGTCTAACATGTGCCACTTAAGTTTTTTTCTTTCTTTAGGAGTTATTTTAAAAATTATAAAAAATTATATTTTTATTATTAATACATTATGTTTTTTTTAAAACCTATTTTCAAATTAATGCATCTATAGCTTAGACCACATGTAAGGTCAAATCTCTTAAAGCTTTTACTTATATACAAACTTCATATTTAGTGGCATATATTAGAATTCATAGCTTCATAGGATGGGTTCAAGGTTGGTGATCACGTAAAAAAAGTACGCCAGCCTCTATCACACTCTCACACACACTTGGGTATTTGTGTTAGGACACTGTTGACCTCATTTTTGATGAGGTCTTCTCTTCTTCTTTTTAGTACTTAGGATCTAGCCTTAGGCTTTTCCTTTGACTGTCTTAGAGGACTAGAATTGGGACCCACCACCTAGAATTTCAAACCACTTCTTAACTCCCTGCAAACTCCACAAACTTGACTGTAGACCCCTAATCACCTAGAGGGTTGAAATCAAATGTGAAAGTTTAAAGGATGAGTTCCTATAGGTTTCTTTTGCCTTAGGACTACCCTGGGTGGCCTGGTCTGGTGAGGGGCTGACTTACACACACTACACTCATACACTACACTTTCACACACCTCCTAAAACCACACCCATACCTAACTTGACCTCCTGACTCATGCAGGTGATTCACATGGATGGTCCTTAACCCCTAAGCCCTTGGCTAAGAGGGTTAGGAACAACATAGTGGATGCCTCAAATAAGTCCCTTCATGGCTCATGTGGGCTTGATGTGGCTTCATGGCTCAACCAAAATGATTTCATTCCACTTACATTCACCCAATCTTCAATTTTCCAAATTTTCAATTTTTGACCCCCGGGACCCTACACCCGCCTAACCTACCAAATGCCCTTGAAATCACCCAAATTTTTCAAAAAAAATCCCAAATCACCCAAAATTCCTCAAAACCAATCCCAAACATTTCCACATTACTCAAATTGATCACTCATAGCCAAAAATACCAAAAATTCCAAAAATACTTCCCAATACCCTCCAAATACCCAAAATACCCCTCTTGACCCAAAAATCCAAAAATTCATAAAATTCCCAGAAAATTCCAGAAAATCCCAAATATTCCCAATTTCATTTTGTCCAACTACACCATGGGCCAATTTTGTCAATTTACCCCACTTTTGTCAAAACCCCCAATTTGACCCATTTTAACCCTAAGTGAACCCAATGTCAAACCAAACCTACCCAATTGACCCAAATTCTGGTCCAATTCAATTCTAAACTTCAAATAAACATTCCCAACACCAATTTAGACCAAATCCAAGTCCAATTTGATTGAAATTTGGATCCAATTTCACTTTTGGCCTTAAAACCCAATTTGGACCCATAACCCAAACCTAACCCAAACTCACCCAATTCAACTCCGATTAACCCCAAATCTTTTCTAAATCTTCCTTAACATCCCTACAAACAAAACACTAACATGATTTTCCCAACATTTAGACCCAAACCCCACTCAAATTCAACCCAAAGCTAAAAGGCCCAATTTTGACCTAAACCCAAACCTAACCCAAATGAGCCCAAACCCCCAAAATCAAAGCCCAACCAAAGTCAAAACCTCTTTGAAACACTTCCATAGACATTTCCCAACATTAATTTTACATCAATTTCAACCCTAGCCCAACATTGGCCCAAGTTAGCCCACTTTGACCTATATTGGCCCATTCACCAAAGGAGCCCAAATTCAACCCAATTCAAACCCAAATCACTCCCAATTTGCTCCAAGTCACTCATGACACATCCATGAGCTAAACCCAACAATTATTTGGCCCAAGCCTTTACCAAAATTTCATCCCAAAATCCATTTTAAAATTCAAAAGCCCACTTTCCTAAACCATCTTAAAAGCCCATCTAAAACCATTTCAAAAAGCCCAAAATCTACCCTAAAGCCCACATGACATCTCCATTTGCCATCCACTTAATAAAAGCCATTCCCTAAGTTCTAATCCCATCATCAAATAATTCCAAATCAAGCCTCATGCCAAATCACCCCTAAATACCAAATTTTTTCTTAAATCTATTTCCATGAAATTGACTCCACTTTTCCCAAGCCAAAGGTGAGCCATGCAAGCCATGGACAAGCCACATGAAGCCATGGAAGGCTTAACATGTGATCAAGCCATTAATGGCAAAAGGAGGGCCCCCTTTCCTAATCCTTCTTAAACCCTTTTTTACCTTAAGCATGTCACACACTAAACCATGCTTAGCCACCTCATCATGGATGGAGACCACACCATTCTCTCTTGGTCGACCCAAGTGATCCTTTTCGACCCAAGACCGAGCCTCGGGTGGTGAACCTAGCCCAAAATCATGGGTTGACTCATTTGAACCCAAAATGGTCTTCCCCCATTCCATTTCAATCCAAGCTCTTTACACATGGCATTGACAATTGATCGCACTAAGCTCCGACCCGACCTCCCCGATGACAACAAGTGACTCGACCTCGGCCGGCCGACCACCACGACTGCCGGAAACCACTAGGCCGAGAGCTCACATGTGAGCCCAAACTTGGAATTCTCACCTGCCGAGCTGCCCCATCCCCAGCGTGGCCATCGTAGATGTTCTTCTCTTGCAAGAGCAGTCGATCCCAAGCCCTAACTCTCCCCGGGAGGCCCTCCACCCTCTCCTATTTAAACACCACCCCCTCTCGGCCATGAGAGGTGCTGAAACAAACCTTAAGGAAACTCTGCCAAAATTGTTCCAGACTATTCCCCATACATAGAGCATTTGATCCCCACTGAATTCCAACCCCAATTCCCTCCAGCTGAGCCCAATTTTGAGCTCAAACTTTAGCCCAAAAAACCAAGACACTTCTTCACAGTGGATCAATATTCAAATTGATTGGTCCTACACCTTCACCAGACCAAGAGAAGGTGTCCACCGAGCAAAAGCCCCATCCCTGAGCCACCCGAGTTGCTCCGACCTCCAAGCTTTGTGATCGGCTATGGTCGAAATCCTACCTGTGCAATTCACTGCACCGGGAGACTTCATCTGGAGCTTGCTGGGATCCAATCGAAGGTGAAACAACCCTCAGATCGAAGCCACACTTCTTTGAGAAAAGGTATGGCCTCACTCTTCTTCCCGAGCTTCTAAACATTCTCCATTTTCATTAAGTCAATTTCATACCACACAAACCATATGGATGTGTTCGTCTTCTCGAGACGAATCCATGTGAGCATAAGAACGTTAAATTTGGTCAAGTATCGAGTGAGATCTTGGGCCTGAAGATGGACGGTTCTCGGGCTAGGAGGCTTGGGGACGATGAACGGATGCCGTTCATTCAATACACGCGCGGACGGACGGCTCGGATTAGGTCGGATCGGCAGATGATACGCGGAAGGCGGGACCCGAGCTGCTGACTCAAGCGGCGGCGTCGAATGGGAGCGCGCCGCGTGGCCGTTCGGAGATGCCGAGGATGACGCGGCGCCGACTCGGATAAATAGAAAATTAGGGATTTTTTCTATTTATTTAATTCCCTGAACTTGGAAAATCCATAACTTTGTGTAGGAAAATCATAAAAATAAAATAAAAATACCCTCTTGCTCGATGAACGGAGGAGAATAATGTGGAAAAGAAATCATTTAATTTCATCAAGTATTTTATTTTTAATAATTTATTTACCTTCTGCATTCTTTTAATTCTCCATGCATATAAGAAATTTGCCATGGCATGAGACCATAGGGCTTTTGAAGCCTCTGAATTTGGAAACATTCCCTGAATTTTCCAAAGTCAGAGGCTATCCCTATGAGAAGTTATTGATTTTTCAAATTCATGTTACTGTTTTGAGTATTTTAAATCTAAAAATTAGCATGTTGTGAAATAAATCCTAGGAAAATTTGGTGATGTCCCTTATGACCAGAGGACCCTAGGAAAAATAGATTTTGAGTTAACTCATTTGAAATAACCCTAATTGGCTTAAATACCCAAAATAGCTCCTTAATTAATTAGAGTTAACCATACATAAAATTGAATTGAAATCAATTCTCCACTGACCTTTAAGATCAGAGGAACCCACCATAAAAATTTGAAGTCAATTAGACTTGGTTAGCCCTACTAAATGGGTTGATTAAGCCACTTAGTCATTTTGAGCTTTAAAAATTCATAACTTTCAAAATACTTTTCAAAAATTCACCAAATTGGTTTTGGAGCCTCTCTGATATTAGGGGAATTTAAAAAAATTAAAATTTCAATTTTCTAAAAAAGTTGATTTTTAATATTATTTTAATATTTTTAATAATTAAAAAATAATAAAAATCACAAAAATAATAAAATTCACCAAAATGTCACATTTTGAATTTTAATCACTTAGGAACAAACCCCATATTTTTCTTAGATCTATTTGATGAGATATTAAATTTTAAAGCCCTAAGGTAATTTTAAAATTAAAAAAATATATTTTTTAGCATTTCCACTAAAATAATTCTAATAAATCAAAGAAAAATCAGAAAATTGTAAAAATTGATTCTCTGATTTCCTTGATATCAGAGAGATTTTTGAAAAATATAAAATTAATTTTTCAATCTTTATTTTATTTTTAAATTAATTAATACGCCAAAACTTAAAATAAATATAATAAAAATAATATAATTCAAAAAATCACCAAAATTGGTCTAAGTGGTCCTCTAGTCATTAGAAATGTCCCATAAGTTTTTTAAGGACAGAAACTTTCCCTTGGTCATATTATTAAATTTTCCTTGGAACTTCCTATTTTCCACCAAAAAATAATTATATAATTAAATTAAATACAGAAAAATCACATTTTCTCCTCTCATGTCTTTATTGACATATGAGTGAAGTCATATAAAAATTTCAAATTCATTTGAGCTCAATTTAGTGAGTTATGGAATTATTAAGCTTGAAGGGCAAAATGGTAATTAAAATTTTAACCCTTAATTAAAACTTTAGGTTTAATAAAAATAACAAATAAAATATTTGATCTTAATCTGATTTGGATGATTGAAATTTAAATAATTAAAGGGTAGAAACCTACTAAATAATTTGAAAATAATTGAAATAAACCTTAATTAAATAATTGATTAAATTTGGAAGAATAATAAAGTTGGAATTATTAAATAGGGATATTATTAGGAAGAAATTTGTTCTTTAATTTAAAAATCCCTAAATTAATCATCTCAATAATATTTAATCCCTAATTAAGATGATAATTCAAATCTAAGTTTTAAAATATTAAAGGACTCAATCATTAAAATTAAATTAAAAGTTAAATTATTAAACTCTTTTTAACTTTTCAATTAAATTAAGATTAAAAAAATAAAATTAAATTAAAGATTAAATTAAATTAAATCAAACAATTTAAATTAATTTAAATTAAATTAAATCAAATAAATTAAATTAAATCAAAAAATTAAATTAATTTAAATTAAATTAAATAAATTAAATTAAATTAAATTAAATTGAACAAATTAAATTAAATTGAATTAAATTTAATTAAAATTAAATTAAATTAATTAAATAAAATTAAATTAATTAAATAAAATTAAATTAAAAAAATAATTAATTAAATTAAATTAAATTAAATTAAATTAAATTAAATTAAATCATATTAAATTAAATTAATTTAAATTAAATTAAGTTAAATTAAAAAAAGATAAAATCAAGTTAAAATTAAAATTAATTTAAATTAAATAAATTAAATTAAAATTGAAGCTAAATCAAATCAAATTAAATTAAAGTTAGATTAAATTGAATTAAAAAATAACATCACCTAAGAGATGAAGAAATTAAATATAAAGCAATTTGAACACTATTCCAAATTTAAATTCGATAACCGAAATTAAACTAAATCACAAACCATTTCAACACCAATTTGCCTCGAAAGCTTTGGTTACCATAACTCCTAAACAGTAACATTAAATGAAATGTTACTTCACTTATAGGATATTCAAATGTCCTAGTTCACCGAGTAAGATAACAACAAAACTTAACTAAACCTCGGACGATTATTTCACCTGATTAATTAAATTCATTTGGACTTAAAACAATTCTAGCGATATTGAAAAGATGTTTGAGATTCTTCTTAAACACTTTCTCAATGTGATAGGATGTTTATAAGAACAACTGAACTTAATTATTCTTTGATGAAGAAAATCGTCCTCAAACTAAAACACAAGGACCTAGACGTCATAAGAAATGACTAGCTATAGTGATTAGGAATTTGGTAGAAAACCATAACCCTTCCCTTAGCTTTACCTAGGAACTTGGTTAAATATTCTAATTGTGTTTTAAGTGCAGCTTGGGATGACGGGAAGACCCTCCGAGTACGCTTTTATTTTATTGTAATTTACCTTATTGCAATTTATTTAATCGCATCGCACTTACTTTTCTTGCATGATAAACAACTGTTGCATGAAAACCCACACCTTTAGGATAGTCCCTAAAACTGAAACCAAAACTAAATTAAAAGTCATTGCAAGATAAAATTCACCGCCACAACATTTCAAAATATAAAACAACTCAAAATTTAATCACAAACAGAACACAAAACTACAATTACAACAAAATTAAAACGTCTTGTTGGATGATCGGGAATACCTCGAATGATGTAACCTACGTGTTGCTAACGGGATTTCCCCCGGTCTAAATGAAAGTGTGGAACTCATTCAGTTGAGTTTAGCAAATTCATCTGGACTAAGTGAATCCGATAAAAATAACGATGTCGGAAGGATGGAACCGTGAGATCTTAACCGGTGTCGTTATAATCAACTTTAAGATTTGTTTTAATTAAAACACAAAAACACTTGAAAATTAAGATTTTCTCTAAACAAAAACACTTTTCTCACCCCCTGATTTATGACTTCTAAAACTAAACCTCTGCAACAACAAGGAGCTTGGAGCATAGTGGGCAGCACGGCCATCATCGTCAGCAAAACTTGAATCTACATCAGCAAAACTGTCTTAGAATTAAACAACAAAGCCGTAGGATTTCGAGGTAGTTTGCCTAGTGCAACATAAATCCTCAACCTTTTTTTAGGCCATTTGTGTTGCAAATTAAGCCCTAACCGGTCTTAGGATTTCTGAGGTAGTCGTCCGATACGACATAAACCCTCACATCTTCGAGGCTATTTGTATGATCATGTCATACAAATATAAGTCCAAATTAATTAAAATTGGCAAGATTGAAATACTAAATAAACATTAGGACTTTCCTAAATCCAAGCCAAACAATAGGATAGTCGAGAAATTACCGAAGTCCGCTTCGAATCCGTAATTTCTCCTACTTTTCTTCCTTTGAATTCTCAAAACAAAATGCTCCAAATTTGATCCATTCCCTATTGAAATTCCAAAATTCAATTCCTTGGAAACCCTAAACTTTGAAATTCCTTATAGCAGAATTACTGATTATTATCGAGAGTTTTCTTAGGTGATTCCCGTCACTTAAGATGTAATTAACTATAGGGGCTTGCCCTTATAGGGAATTTTGAAGAACCCAGGTAATATAAACCCTGTTTAATAGTTTTATATTAAGCAGGGGAACTTGTCGGCTTATAAAATTGGTTCGCAGATCAAACGGATGTCACAAATCTCCTAGTTTATTTAATCTAGCCCCATCATCAAGCAGTGTGTCTATTCTTCGGGATAGATACACGGTTTGTGGTGCGGTGCTCGTTTGTATAAACTATTTGGGATGTGAGATCGGTTTGATTTCATATCTTAAAATGTTCAAATTTAAAATTATTTTCAAAAATCAAATACAACTTTTCAAGTTATTTATTTAAATTAAATTAAAAATTCGCCGACAATTTCTGTAGGCGACCCCTTTTCAAAACACACAGCCTAAAAATAAGCCGTATAGACACCTCCTTTAGATGCTTGCTAATTAAGGTAGGGTGTAGTTGGTATTTATGTGTCTTGACTATTATTCTTTGGTGCGCACCTTAGCCAAGTGTTTTTCTGTGATTCATTTATGTGTTTATTGGATTTGAGGTATGCGCGTTAGTATATTAGGACAGTTTTCTTGTAGGCATCCATGTTCAATAGGGAGAAGCTATAATAATTGGAGCTAACCCTTTTTTCTGTAGGTGTTGTCAGTTCTCTTTCTGCCAAGCATGGTTTACTACGTTGCTTGTAGATAAATTTGTGCTAACCTTCATTTATTGCAATTCAAGTTTTTTTGGACTTTATTATGTATTTTTATTAGAGTCATTAGGATTGAGTATGTATCAGAAATAAGGTATGGGCATCAGTTTCGAGGTGCTTCATGTGCAGAGCCACATGGCGAGGGCCAAGAGCAGTGGCATGTGTCCCGTAACTTAATTCCAAATTTATATCATTGTATATTATTAGGATTAGCTTGTATATGTGGAGTCTAACAATCATTTTTTTATTGAGATATATTGTCAATCCAGCGACACCTGACCTTTTATTATTTATTCATATGACTTTTTTTTATGCTGTGTTGAATTCTCACTTTCTTGGCTTGTGGTTTGTCTAGAAAGCTCATCAAATATAATTTAGACTCTTTAGGCTAAAAATATTTTTTTATCTATAAAAACCCTAATAATAAAATATTAAGATTAATCAAAATTTATGATTAAATTACCACAACTTTTAAAATTAGCACTTACTTTGTTTACATGACTTTCGAGTTGGTTTTTTAGATAGGTATGCATTCATGCTATCGCCAAATTCATACTCAATAGAGCCTTCACCATAGGGTTTGATTAGATAACCTCATCATTCTACATATCCCGAGGAGGTGTCGTCATGTTTCTTCAATTAGACTAGCCAAGTATATCATTTTATCTAGGTGGTTGTCTAGAGCGCTTACAGTGTTAGAAGCTACCTGACCTAGATGGGGTATAAGTCCTTTGTAAGGTGGTTTTGACTTTTAGTCGGTCCCCACTTTTCTCTTCATTCATGATGCTTCTTCAGCACTTTATTGGTTGATGTAACTCTCACCTTTGTGAATTCTACTTACATAGTTTTATAGGGCTTTAGATGTCTCTTTTCTTTAACTTTAGGGCTATAAAGGTTCCTTGAACGACGAAACACATGGTTTGCTGACTAGTGTCTCAGATCGGGCTAGGTCGACTATTTTTATAACCAAGTATACTTAGGGTCTTAATAGCTGGGATGATGGATCCATAAAATCTTGAACTGACTATCTCTACTTAATTAAGATTTCCTTAACATTTTGTTGGTAAACTCCTTTAAGCCTAGTCTTCCCATGGGTAATTTGTTAATGTCGCCTCGTCAGCCACTATAGCTGACAAGCCACCGCCTATATTGAGATACGGTACTGCACCCTCTACCCTTATGGTCTTACATGCTTTTAAGTAGAAGGATGTTCCTATCATGACAGTGCATTCAATTCTTAGGCCTTATTTATTGATGGTTTGTCATCTATTTGAGGATATGAGGGACTCACCTTTTTTTGATATAGGTTTTAGAAGCACCAAGATGCTCGTAGTTGAGATAAAGATTTTCTTTGGATATATATCCATTTCACTATTTATCACAAATTATAAGCAAAGTTCCTATTATCGAGAGTTTTCATGAGTATCCCTCAAGATGTAATTAACAAAAGAGATGCATTTCTTTGGGAGCAGTTCTTGACCCCAGAACTAAATATATAATTTTAGTTCTTTGGTTATATGGGTTGCTTATGTAGGGGACTTCTTCATGGATATGTGTTTGAAGTTTTGTTGATCTGATCTCATTTTATACATAAACACTTGACCTACAATACAAGGATAACCTTATATAAGTTCTCTATGTTCTTTTTAACTTTGTTTGTTTTCTTGGTTTCATCATATTTTCTCCTCTTCTAAGTTCTCTTCTTTTGTTGAATCATTCTGATGGTTCTAGAAAGAGGGCTATTTGAAAGGAAAAAAATTATAAGAAGAAGTCCCCTACATAAGCAATCCATATAACCAAAGAACTAAAATTATAAATTTAGTTCTGGGGTTAAGAAATGCTCCCAAAGAAATGTGTCTCTTTTGTTAATTACATCTTGGCGGGATACTTATGAAAACTCTTGATAATAGGAACTTTGCTTATAATTTGTGATAAATAGTGAAATGGATATATATCCAAAGAAAATTTTTATCTCAACTACGAGCATCTTGGTGCTTCTAAAGCCTATACCAAAAAAAGGTGAGTCCCTCATATCCTCAAATAGACGAGAACCCATCAGTAAATAAGGCCTAAGAAATGAATGCGCTGTCATGATAGGAACATCCTTCTGCTTAAAAGCATGTATGGCCATAAGGGTAGAGGGTGCATCACCGTATCTCAATATAGGCGGTGGCCTGTCAGCTATCATGGTTGACGAGGTGACATCAACAAAGTACCCATGGGAATACTGGGCTTAAAGGAGTTTACGAACAAAATGTTAAGGAAATCTTAATTAAGTAGAGATAGTTAGTTCAAGATTTTATGGATCCATCATCCCAGTTATTAAGACCCTAAGTATACCTGGTCATAAAAATAGTCGACCTAGCCCGATCTGAGACACTAGTCAGCAAACCATTTGCTTCGTCGTTCAAGGAACCTTGATAGCCCTAAAATTAAAGAAAAGAGACATCTAAAGCCCTATAAACCTATGTAAGTAGAATTCACAAAGGTGAGACTTACATCAACCAATAAAGTGCTGAAGAAGCATCATGAATGAAGAGAAAAGTGGGGATCGGCTGAAAGTCAAAACCACCTTACAAAGGACTTATACCCCATCTAGGTCAGGGAGCCTCTAACGCTGTAAGCGCTCTAGACAACCACCTAGATAAAATGATATACTTGGTTAGTCTAATTGAAGAAACATGACGACACCTCCTCAGGATATGTAGAATGATGAGGTTATCTAATCAAACCATATGGTGGAGGCTCTATTGAGTATGACTTTGGCGATAGTCATGCATGCATACCTATTTAAAAACCAACTCGAAGGTCATGCAAACAAAGTAAGTGCTAATTTTAAAAGTTGTGGTAATTTAATCATAAATTTTGATTAATCTTAATATTTTATTATTAGGGATTTTATAGATAAAAAACATATTTTTAGCCTAAAGAGCCTAAATTATATTTGATGAGCTTCCTAGACAAACCACAAGCCAAGAAAGTGAGAATTCAACACAGCATAAAAAAAACAAAGTCAAATGAATAAATAATAAAAGGCCAGGTGTCGCTGGATTGACAATATATCTCAATATAGAAAATTATTGTTAGGCTCCACATATACAAGCTAATCCTAATAATATACAATGATATAAATTTGGAATTATGTTACGGGACACAGGCCACTTCTCTTGGTCCTCGCCATGTGGCTCCGCACATCAAGCACCTCGGAACTGATGCCCATACCTTATTTCCGATACATACTCAATCCTAATGACTCTAATAAAAATACATAATAAAGTCCAAAAAAACTTGACTTGCAATAAATGAAGGTTAGCACAAATTTATCTACAAGCAACGTAGTGAAACATGCTTGGCGGGAGGAGAATTGACAACACCTACAGAAAAAAGGGTTAGCTCCAATTATTATAGCTTCTCCCTATTGAACATGGATGCCTACAAGAAAATTGTCCTAATATACTAACACATATCTCAAATCCAATAAACACACAAATGCATCACACAAAAACACTCGGCTAGTGTGCGCACATATAAAAATCTAACTACACCCTAACTTATTTTAGCAAGCCTCTAAAAGAAGGTGCCCTAACACAAATATCCAAGTGTGTGCGAGAGTGTGATTGAGGCTGGCATGCTTTTTTTACGGGGTCACCGTCCTTGACCCCATCCTAAGGATCTAAGAATTATAATATATTCCACTAAATATGAAGTTTGTAAGTAAGTAAAAGCTTTAAGAGGTTTGACCTTACATGTGGTCTAAGCTATAGATGCATTAATGTTAAAATAGGTTTAAAAAAAACATAATGTATTAATAATAAAAATATATGTTTTTATAAGTTTTAAAATAATCCCTAAAGAAAGGAAAACTTATGTGGCACATGTTAGACCTCTTGGAACATTAGCACAAACACATTCGTCTCGATCGTGATGCGATAATTCTCATTGCCATAGAAAACAATGCTCATTAAAACAACACGACCAACAACGGGTCACTCATCTAACAAGATCAGCTTATCATCAAGAAAAACTTGGTAATATACATGCAAAATTCAATGTAAATTTGCATATCTTGATCATTCTATTAAGGTGTGAGTGATCACAGAAGATAAGACAAAAGATAAACTCGATCTGATTATTCTATAGAGATATGAGCAATCACATCATACACCAAAGGATATTCAAATATGAGTGTCATGCTAGGTGGATACTCATGTCCAATCATATGTATGAGTACATATGATTTGCTCATTCAGTGCAATCGTACGGGGTAATCGATCATATATGAACCAATAAACATAGAATTGTACAGAAATTTAATGATTGTTTATGTATAATCGAGGATATCCTAACATGATCATATCTGTGGTGACTACGATCCAAGCTATGGATATACGAGATGTGCTAATGCCAAGTGAGCTTGCCATATCAAAAATGTCATAACGCTCATCGTGATCATATGACGACATATGCTCAATAAAAAGAGTGCTAGAATTACAAGTAGAAATGCAAAATGACTCACTCACATGAGACACAATCCGTGTGCATCGGGTACATGAAACACTGGGAGAGATTACACTTCATCTTGGAGGCAACCCAGATGCTCATGCAATCGACAACATATGCCACACTATGTGACTCAACATAGATGAATGATATTGAGTTGGGCTACATTAGGTATATGAAACCCCAAAGGAACTAAACATTTTCCGAGAACAACCAAACATGCACATGCAAATGGAAGCCGCAAACAATACATGATATGGCAATCACTAGCGAACATTGTTAACAAGATGGGGTCATGAGCTAGGTGGCATGTCACATGCTAAGTGACATAGTGTGATATCCCTATGACACTTAGTGTCATAGAAAAGGGGTAGTATAAATCTTGCTAAGAAGAGTTACACATCATGTTGGCCTTGCATATTAGCCACCCCCTTAAGTGATATGCAAATATTTGATCATGTACATATGGGGACATATGTATATGAAGGGATGCCAAAAATACAAGTGCAGGCACTCACGGAGAAGATACACACATGATAAAAAACATAGGCTCACAAAGGTATTGAATTTGTGGCATGAATATGGTTTTGAATAAGGTGTCAAAAATGAGTCAAATTTGGTTTTTTGAATTTTGGTTTATGATCTATTCTTTTGAAGATTTATTTTAATTTTGATTTAATAGTGATTTGTATGTGAGTGTGGGTGATGTGAATTGTGAAGTAAGTGCGAGTGAAACGAGTGTGGTATGAAATGTAGTGTGAGTGTAATGTGAATTGCGATGTTCAAGAATTTAAATTTCAAGTCCAAAAAGTCTCCTTAGGGCTTCTTTAATCCTTTTAGGAGCTCATCTTGAGTTTCAATGTGTCATTCTTAATTGACTCAACCAAAATTTGATGATTCAAAGCCATACACCTGTGACTACAAAGAGTCAAGAAGTGGTTTGCATTTTCTGGTGGTGTGGGCCCCAACACTAGTCATCTAGCAGATTCAGTAGCGAATTCCTATGACCAGATTCTAGGCTCTAAAGAAAGAGTCACACCTCACTAAAGATGAGGTCAACACCAGGACATCGAAAAAACTACTTAGCACTCTATTCCTAGCCTAATAAACCATTAGCGTAGGGTGTCTTAATCACAACATCTAAGAGTGTGCAGTGCAGATATATGCAAAATGATGGCACATGCTTTTGACAAGGTTGCCTTCCTCAACCCCATCCTAATGATTCAAGGATTCTAAGACGTGCCACTAAATGCATTTTTATAAAACTTAAGTTTTAAAAAGGTTGACCTTACATATGGTCTAAGGTAGTGAAGCAAGAATTTCAAATTAGATTTTTTAAATATGATGCATATAAGTAATAAAAATATAAATTTGTATACTTTAAAATAGGTTTTAATCAAGGAAAAGCCTAGTAACACTTATTAGAACCCTTGAAACCTTAGCACAACATACATATGCCAGTCACGGTGCGTTAGCTAGTATTGCCCATCGAGACATCCTCTGAGGTAATACTTATTAGCACATCGTGACTAATAGGGAGTCACTCATCTAACAAGTCAAGGTTCATCATCGAGATGATCAATAATGCATATGCAGACGCAAATTGATCCAGTATGATGTGATCATGCTAACGGAGCAGGAAAGATCGAAAGATGATAAACATTTGCCACTAGTATATGGAGGCATATATTAATGGCGAATGCACTGACAATGCATAGGGGTGCATGCAAACGTGCAACACATGTGAGAATGAGTGTGCTAAGGAGGCATTGACTCGATAGTGAGTGTGTCAAGGAGAAGTGACTCAGAGGTGAGTATGCCGAAGAGGCAGTGACTCAAGAGAATACCTCAGTATTATGGAGCGGTGTCGTAGGAGAAAGAATACGATCATTGTTAGGGGAGAATCACTCATCAGATAGGCTTAATGTGCAAGCCTTCCCCAACAAAGGGACGTGAGTGTCGAAAGTGAGTGTGTGAGAATAGTGACTTAGAAAGACCTCAAGCATGCAAGTCATGGCATACAAGATGTTATGAAAGATAACATGCAAGAATGCAAGCGTAAGTGCAAACACTAGTGTCGTGATGCACAGTGACATGTGGATGCCACGAAGTAAAGGTGTAGAGTAATATTCCTGAGTGAAGCATGCGTAATCACAACAAACATATAGAGGCATATGCTCACAAGTGCACTATAAGCTGTAAGTGTAGATGTACTAATGCAGACAATGTGAAGAAATCATACACAAATGCAACATACCAAAGGAAGCCGATCAGTCCGGCGTGGGTGGCAATCAATGAAGAAAGGTCGGTAGAGGTAATAGGGCCAGTGTCGATCGATCGGTCGAGCGACGAAAGTGGTCAATCAAATCGAAGCATGTGGTCCATCGATGAGGATTGATCGATTGCGTTAGGGTGACCGATCGACGAAGATGGGTAGGTTAAGAAGATCAGTCGGTGGTGGCAGATCGACCAAGCCGACAAAAGTTGTCAATCAAACCAACGTAGGCAACCGGTCGGTCAAGTCTTGGGTGAAAGATCGACGAAGAAGAGTTGGTCGAGATGATCATTCTGGCGGTAATCGATCGGTCAAGCTGACTGTAGTGGTCACGTCAACCTCTTAAGTGGCCAGTCGATAGGGAACAATTGAATGGATCTTGGCGACCGATTGACGAAGAAAGGAACGGTTGCGATGAACGAGCCGGTGGCGGTCAATCGATTGAGACGATCAAAGTGGTCAATCGAACCAATGTAGATGGTCTATCGACGAGAAATGGTCGATCGAGCCAGGGTGGTCGATCGACGAAAATGGTTCGGTCGAGGCGATCAGGCCGGCGGTAATCAATCGACCGAGTTGCCGGTAGTGGTTAATCGAATTGTCATTGACAGTCGATCGACAAAAAATGGTCGATTAGACCGAGGCGGCCAATCAACGAAAAAAGGTCATTCGAGATGATCGGGCCGGTGGCGGCCGATTGGCCGATACGATCGAAGTGGTCAATCAAACCGACATAGTGGTCGATCAAGAAGGAACAGTCTGAGCGATCGATCACTAAAGATGGGTCCGTCGAGACAATCGAGCTATGGCAGCTGATTGGTTAAGCCGACGAAAGTGGTCAATCGAACCAGAGCAAATGGGTCGATCGAGCCGAGGCGGATCGACGAAGATGGGTCGATCGAGATGATCAGCCTGATGATGGTTGATCGAGCTGGGGCGGATTGATGAAGATGGGTAGATCGAGACGATTAGACTGAGCCGACAGAAGTAGTTAATTGAGCCTACATAGGTTGTTGATCAGGCTGGGGTGGGTAATCGATGATGATGGGCCGGTCAAGGCGATCCGTCATATCGACAGTAGTTTGGCAGATGGACGATCGATGAGGAACAATCGATCGGATCGGGCCGGTGGCGGCCGATCAGTCGAGACGATCAAAGTGGTCAATCGAATCTGCATAAGCAGTCGATTCATGAAGAACATATGATCGGGACAGGTCTACCAATAACAAAAAATGGGTTGGTTGAGGTAATCAGGCCGGTGGATACTTATCGGTCGAGACGATGGAAGTGGTTAATCTAATTGGTGTAGTTGGTCGTTCCACGAGGAATGGTTGAGCGGGCCGGGGCAACCGACAAAGATGGGTCGGTGGTCGTCGCTCGTCCAAGCCAATGAAAGTGATAAATCAAATCATTGTAGGCAATCAATCGATAAGGAACAATCGATCAGGTCTGGGCGATCGATTGACGAAGATGGGTTAGTTGAGGCAATCAGGCTAGTGGCGGCTGTCTGTCGAGTCGATTGAAGTAGTCAATCAAATCAGCATAGGCGGTCAATCGACAAGGAATGGTCAATCAGGTCGGTGCGGCTGATCAACGAAGAAAGGGTCAGTTGAGATAATTAGGCCGGTGGAGGCTGATCGGTCGAGACGATCGAAGTTTTCAATCGAATTGGCACTGGTGGTCAATTGAAGAGGAACAGTCAATCGAGAAAGGGTGGCCGATCGATGAAGATCGGTTAGTCGAAAAGATCAGGCTGGTGAAGGCCGATCAATCGAGTTGAAGGAAGTGGTCAATCAAACCTGCGCATGCGATCGACCGATGAGGAATGACCATTTGCCTTTACAATTTTTAATTAGTGTTTCATTTATTTTTTTATATATTTTATATTATGAAATGTTATGAGTGAGTTAAATTTAAAGTCTTAAAAGACCAATTCTCTTCCCCCACATCTGGGAACATGTAAACTAACAAGATTAATCTGCTTGATCGGATAAAACCTACACCTTTAAATTGAACAAATTGATTGAATATAAACATTCAAATTTAATTAAGCAGGTCATCCATACAAGATCCAAGTCTAATTGATCTTTAATTTGACCGGTTGGTTTATTTAACCCAAGTTGACTTAACTAAACCCCTTAGGCCATTTAACCAATTGAGCCAAGCCAATGTTTGAAATCACTTTTGAATGATGAATCATATTCCCTTTGAACATAGTTTGCAATTGAACACATGTTATTCGACATATTGGTTCAGTTGAACAAAATTAACTCAATGGAACTTTGTAGGCTAAACTAATAAAATTAATTTTGTTAAGGCCCTTCAATTCGTCTAAGCAAATTAACCACATTAGAAACTAACCTAATTCTATCTTTAATTAAGCAATTGAACCAAATTAAACCAATAGCCCAATTGGAACCCTAAGCGTCAAACTTTAATCCTATTTGATTTATTATTGTAATTTGATCAAATTGAGTAAACTAAACCCACCCTTTAAATGAGTTCACCATAGTCTATTTGAGCTAATTTTTCTGTTCGAGCAATTCGAGCTAATTAATTCACTTGACCAAATGTGAACCCTATACTTTAACTCTTTATTACTAATTGAGCTAATTTGACCATATTGTTCAATTAGACAAAAACGAACTCAAAAGTAATCCCGATTGATTAAATACACTTTAATTGACCCAATTGTTCTTGTGGCTTGACCTTTGGACCATTAGTGTCAAGTAAACCCAAGAGACCTACTTGATTCTATACAGGTCTAAACTCCTATACAAACCTAGTCAACCAAGCCAACACGACAATTAACCACCTTAAGAGCTCACGACAACTTAATCCAATAGCTTAGAGTTAGGTTAGACCATTAACCAAAGGTTAGAGATGTAGGATGCGTTTGGGGCAGCTTATCCGCTGCGACGACATTTTGAAAACTCCGTCTTACCATTTGGAAACGACACTTATGCAACTTATCCGAGAGTACAGCTGGTTTTTTGACACTAAATGCGGAATGCAGGTCAAACCCCGTGGCCTGTGTTTTCAGATTAACAACTTAATTGGATAAATAGAAGCTGGCCCAAATGCACTCATAATAAAAAAATTATCAAATGTAATGCAATAAAGCAAATCCTAAGGAAAGCCCTGGCTACCATAATTGTTCTATATGATAAAGGCCTATCGCCAGCACATCATCAATACCTCATCCAAGTTTGGATATCGACAGCGGAGATTGCGTGGAATGTTGCTGGCGCCACCAACGCTCATATGTTCATTCTGGGATCTAACGCCTCGCATGGAATGTTTCTATACGGGCGATCCCTAGAATAATAAAATTAAGCGGTTGGTGGCGGGGAGGAGGTCTTCCACCCCATACTCCGCAGAGTTTGCCCGCGTTTTCGGTGCATAAAGCTTTTAGCCCTACGTGGGACCACGTACCCACTTTTCCATTTCGACGCCTTCTCTCCCTGATAATTACGAAGCGAATATTCAGGAGCCCCGATTACAATTAAAACCTTGCAAAAATAATCTCTGTTGAAATCAGACGAGGGAGGACAGGAAGAGCTCCGCGATGGAGGAAAGGAAGGAAGAAGACGGCGGCGATGATACATTCGCCGCAGCGAGATCCGGCAGTCATAATCTCCAGCGAAAAGTGCAGTCCTACAGCCAGCCGCTGGGCCGAGATGCGACTCCCGCAGGCCCTGTCTCGAAGTTCAACGTAAACCGTAAGCACAGTCTCGATGAATTAATCAATCCCTTCTACGTGAATCCGTTCGCCGGCAATCGTGTAGCCGATGATTCATTGGACGGTAGCAACGCGGGCCGATCCCTCTCGTACCCTCACCACTTTGTCTCCCCTTCGCCTTCCGGCCAGCACAAGCAGTCCAATTCTGTGGAGGACATTCGCTTGCAACATCCTCACCTTCCCCCGCCTCTGCCTCCTATTTACCATCCCATCGGCGGCTCTCTCGGCAGCGCTGTCCCCTTCGCGCTCGACCTTCGGTGCGGGAGCTATGGGAGCTCCCTTTCTGATAGCGACGGAACCCTCACACTTGAGCGCGCCATGTCGGAGTTCGGTGGCGCACCTGGGACGCTACCAGAGTTCATGGGCAAAGGCGGAGGTACCGGGATTTTCCGCTTGCCGTTCCGCGCAGCGGTGCACCCCGGACGGCCTCCGATGCTTGAGCTCCGTCCGCATCCACTCCGGGAGACGCAGGTGGGCACTTTTCTCCGAACATTGGTTTGCACCGGCACGCAGCTTTGGGCGGGCCAGGAAACTGGTTTGCGTTTCTGGAACCTCTCCGAGGTGTACGAAGGTTGGAATGGTCGGCCAGCGAAGAAAGGGGACGAGGCGAGCGCCCCATTTTACGAATCCAGCCGTACTTCTCCTGTGATTTGTTTGGTGGCTGATGCGGCGAGTGGGTTTGTGTGGAGTGGACACAAGGATGGAAGGATTAGATCATGGATAATTCCAAAGCCGGGATCGGAGAGTTTTTCAGGGGAAGTTGCGGAGGATGAGGATAAAAGATTTCCGGTGAACAGCATTGCTGGCGGATCTGGTGATCCTGAATCGCTTTTTAGAGAAGGGCTCTCATGGCAGGCGCATCGCACCCCTGTGCTCTCTATGATTATCACTTCGTATGGTAATCTAACTTTAAGGCTGCCACCTTTTGTTTCGTTTTATTTTTTTCTTCATGTTATGTGTGGTAGATATCCCTACCCTTTTGTTCTCATGGGTAATAGGGATATTTCAGCTGAAATTTATGTGTGTTTTTTATTCACTTGCATCTTATCTAGCCTCTTTCATGTATTTATTACATAATTTCATTTGTTGTTTTTTTAGTAGAATATCTAACTACAATATGCTTTGCTAATGTTGAAAGACAAACTTCTTGTCATCATTAATTGAGATTTGGTGCTTATAAGTGGGCAAACAAGAGAAATACGAATAAATAGGTGAATATCACCAATAAATAGGTTATAAACAATGATGCAAATATCTCCTTGATCTTGTACTTTCAAGAGATTGCAACTTTCATTCTAGTCATTTCTTCAATAACAATTCCTTCCAGGTTGGGGTCAATATATTAATAAATTATAGCTAGTTACAAAGATAGGGGAAAAACATAGTCTCATAACTTTGTTAAATATATTAACGAACAATTCTTCAACATTGATGTGTGGAGTAATGTTCTTCTTTGACTTGATTGCTTATTTGATGAATTGATAACCTACTTTAATTTGTTTAGTTCTTTTATTCAAGATAGAGTTGCTTGCAATAGTTGCTTAATTATAATGGCTGAGAATGATAGGAAAGCCAAATTCTTGCACAAGAGATTTGAACCACATCATGTCGCAAGCATAGCATGCCATAACTTTGTTCATCAATTAATTTATCTACCACTATCTACTTCTTACTTTCCTAGTACATGAGATTTTCACCCACAAGACATAATATCTTGAAGTAGATTTTCGATCCTCAATAAATCCAACTTAGTTTGATATGAAAAACACTCGGTCATTAAATGACCATCTATCTAATAAACTAGATCCTCTTTTAGGGATCTCTTGATATATCTTAAAAGTCTTAGGATAAATTTTTGTTATAGTTTTTTTTTTTTTGAGTTTTGCATTTGCTAATTGAGCACTTCAATACAAATGACATATTAGATCAAGTGATGTTTATATTAATAAGTTTGCCATTAAGGCACTGATAATGGAAATGATCTTCATAGCTATCATCATTAACAATTGCTTTTAATTATTGTTAGGGCCTCTTAGTGTGTTCTGTGAATAGAGATGATGAAAGAAAATGAGAGATGGTTAAAGGGCATAGAAACATTATTGTGAATGGTTAGTCAGTGATGTTTATACTTGTATACTGAGTCTTATATTTGCTCTTTTTGTGTTGAGAATTGCATTATAAATCAATTCTCATCCCAGTATAGCAAAATGGGGTCATTGAGTGCCAGTGTCTTCACTCCTTGACATTGCTTGTACCTTAATTTTTAACATTCATGTTTCTCGCCAATTTTGATATTTTATGTTTAATACATGTTAGTCATATAGATTTTCGATATTATGATATTACTATTAGAAAATCATGTCTTTGATGTTGCTTTACTTCATGATCATTCTCATACTTGGCTTCCACTTCATCCTCTACAAAACAACTCAGGAGTTGGTATAGGCAATTGATAAAAAAATGCAACTGAAGAGATGAGAAGTAAATTGAGTAGAAGATTTATAGGGATAAAGATTATAAAGTAGATTAGCATTCTTCAAAAATGTGGATGACAAATATTTGACTAAAATACATGTAGGAAAAATAAAATAATCAAAGTTGGTGAGGAACATGAATGCCAAATATTAAGATACGAGTAACAGTTAGAAATTGATGACACTTACACTCATTGATCATAATTTGCTAATAATATTGACATGTCAATTAATGTATAATGCAATTCTCAACACACTAAAAGCAAAAAGTTGTATTAATTTGAGAGTTTTTATTAGTGCTATAAGATTGTGCTTATGTGCATATAGGGGTTGTCAATTTTAGAGTTGACTAAAAAATCTGACTCAAGTTTGATACTAAAACTCTGGGTTCGAATTAACTATGAGTTAATTTAATTAAGTTTACTTCAGTTTAAGTGACTAGAAAAATGTGGGTTGGTTCAAGTTTTCGTCAATAAAAAAATACTTATTTATTTTTTCAATGAAAATTTCATATGAAACTGTTCCTATTTTTTTAACAATTTTTTATTGACTTTGGGTGTCCAAATCCAGTGATCTTGTCCATTTTAGCTTGAGTTGTTACTAAACTGTTAAGAATTAAATATTGTTTTGTCAGTTTAGGTTGGGTTGGGATGGACATTTTTGACAAGTTTAATGGAAGGATTGTGTTTGGGTTGATTGTATTTGTGTTGGGTCATTTTTGGGTTAGATTTCGATTGGAATCATGATGATGCGAGAGCTCACTAGCAGCAGTACCGCGGACGCACTACTGTAGCCACTACAGTAACTGCGGTCCCTTTTTCCTATTTAATCCCTTTCTTTTCCTTCCTTTTTTTTATGATTTTCCATTATAATTCTTTTCCTTTTCCACTTCTTTCCTAATCCTCTCCTTGTCTATTATATCTCTTTTTTATCATACTCTTTACTTATTTTATATAGTAATCCCCTCTTTATATAGGTGTTGTTTTTTTGAGGTTAGGGAGAATTTTATGAGTGCTGATTTTGAGTGTTGCCTTAGAGGTGTTTCCCACCCTGAGGGCTGTACCCGATCACGAGAAGTTGCTCCGGCTGTAACTCGTCCGCGGTGGTGACTCAAAGGGTCTGGATGGCGCTGCGGCTGTAACTCGACCTTGATGAGACATTTATCCTTTCACAGCCCCTCTGAACTTGTTTCTAGCGGTCACAAACTACCTTCTGGCTGCTGTCCAGACCATGCCATTCCTCTTCCGGCTGCTGTCCAGTCCAGGTCATCCCTCTTTCGAGTGCTGGCTAGCCTTTCAGTTGCTGTCCAAACTAACTTCTGCTGCATCCCAGCAATTGACACATGTTCCTGTTGCTGTCCAACCCTTCAAGGACGCCGCTTCCTACTGCAGTCCAGCCCAAAACCTCTTTTCAACAACCGCAGACCCTTCTGTACAGCTGCCAGCCACCTTACAACCCTCTTTTACCAACCACAACCACAACCACTCTACTACAGCTGCCAGCCACCATCCAGGTCTCTTCCAGCAACTTTAGCCATCTCCAAGCGGCAGCTCTTCCCTTACACCACCTCCCCTCAATCAGAGCCATCTTCGATCAGTTGCCAACCCACTGTCTAGTAGCCTCCGTTCTCGTTATCACATGTAGATATTTTTTATTGTTTATGTTGTCCGTGTTTATTTGTAGTTACTTCCTATTTTCAATTGTCATGTTTTTAATCCGTTTAGAATTCAGAAATAATATGTATTTCTTTGTGGTTTGGGTTTTCCTCTTGTGTCATTTTGTATCAATTGACGTGGGAGCTTACCTCATGCGGTACTGTAGCAGCAACATTACCGCAGAGGAGTCACTGTAGTTGCTGCAGTAACTGTTGTCCCCTTTTTCTATTCAATCCCTTTCCTTTCCTTTCCTTTCCTAATGATTTTCCATTACAATCCTCTTCTTCTTTACTTCTTTCCTAATCCTCTTCCTTATTATATCTCTTTCTTATCCTACTCTTCACCTATTTTATTTACTAATCCCCTCTTTATATATTGGTTGTTTCCTGAGGTTAGGGGGAGTTTTATGAGTGCAAATTTCTGAGTGCTGCCTTAGAGTTGTTCATCCCCTCCGAGGGCTTTACCCAACGACGAGAAGGTGCATTTGTTGTAATTCGTCCGAGGTGGTGATCGTCTCTAAGTGTCCGGGCGATGCTTCTGCTGTAGCTCGACCCCGACAAGAAATTTATCCTTCCGCAACCCCTTGTCCTTGTTTCTAGCATTCCGACGCTGTCTAGACCACGCCATCCCCCTTCCGGTTGTTGTCCAATCCACATCATCCTCTTCTAGGTGCTGCCTAGCCTTTCAGCTACTGTCCAACTTTCTCCTGCTGCTGCCCAGCCATCTTCACATATTCTAGTTGCTGTCTAACCCTTCATGGAAACCACTTCTTGCTGCGTCCAACCCACAACCCTCTTACAACAACCGGAACCCCTCTCCTACAGCCACCAACCACCTTCAACCCCTCTTCCAAAGAACCGCAGCTCCTCTCCTACGGCTGCCAGTCACCATCACCAACCACAGATATATCCAAGCGGCCGCCCTTCCCTTCTGCACCTGCCCTCAATCGCAGTCGTCTTACATCAGTCGCCAACCCATCATCCAGCTGCCTCCGTGCTCGTTGTCACCTGCGAATATCTTTTATTGTTTATGCTATTTGTGTTTATTTGTTGTTACTTCCTGCTTTTCAAGTGTCTTGTTTGTAATCCGTTTGGAATTTAGAAATAATGTGCTTCCGTTGTGATTTAGGTTTTCCTCAGATATCACATGAACTTAAATTACCCTATGTATATTTATAGATCGGTGTCGGCGTTGTTTTGTGCGTGAAGTGCCCGTAAGAAGCTGTCGGTCGCCGGAATAGAAATCCCGTCGCCCGCTTCGGAAGGATCCTTCAAGAAAAGGAAGGGAATCAAACTGACCCCATATTTTTCATAGTTTAAATGAAAGTAGCTTCTACACCTCAGTCAACGCATTTATTCCGAAAGACAAACACAAAACTCGACGCGAGACTCGATCGATAAACTAAGAAATATATGACGTCCGTTTTGTCTCGCGAACCATTTTATTCGTCGATGAGCTTCCCTATTTAATATGAAGAATTAAATAGTGTTTATTTTAAATTGGGTTCGAAATGCTTCTATAGAAGCGAGCACTTATAGTTAATTACATCTTAAATGACCAAAGTCACTTAAGAAAACTCTCGATAAAAATCGTAAATATTATCTTCGAGGAGATCGAAATGAAAGGACTTTTCAACGTAATCTGACAAAGAGGTGTGAAAGTGACTCGACTTAAATCCGAACATTTTATCGTAGGATCCAAAGGAAGAAAAGTACGAGGATATCGTAGATCCGGAGGCGAACCCTCGCGACTTCCCAAGCTATCCTATTGTTTGACTTCGATTTATAAGAGATATTATTTAAGTGTTTCATCCCGCTAATTTTATTTAATTGTGACACATTTGTGTGAAACGATCACACGAACGAATTTGAAGATGTGAGGATTTAGGTCGTAAAAAACGACAACCTCGGAATCCTAAAAGCGAGTTGGAGTTATATCAGATACATAGAAGTTATACAAAGCGCTAAAAGGAGGTTGAGGATTTATGTCGCGCTAAGCGAACGACCTCAAAATCCCATGGATTGTTGTTTAATCACTACGGAATTGGCTTAATTGGCGAAGACATGTTATTGGTTGAAGATGGCCGCGTCGTCGACCGATAAATGTTCTCAAGTTCGCTGTCATGAGAGGCTGAGTTTTCAATGTGCAAGTCACAACGTCGAATCGAACGTACCTTACTGGTTGAGTTCTCCTAAACATCCCATGCAAGGATGCTTAGAGATAGACAGCATACAGAAGAACGTACGTAAGATGCGAGAAAAACGAAGAAACACGCTGTAGAAGATAAGACAACATGCTAAGCGAGAAAGACGCTAGGAGTAGTGATGTAAAAGAATGTATTTAAACAAAGATAAAGACGCAAAGAAACAGATACGCAAAAAGAATACGCCGTAAACGTAAACAAACCCGTATACCCTGAAGATCCGTGAATCTTCTTATGCAGAATGGCAGGAGTGTGTCACGTGAAAGCCAAGCAAAAGAAGAAAAAGGTCGTCGAAAAGCTCGAGAAAAATAAATGATCGACTCACAATAGAAAGCCTCAGAAAGAAATAGTAAAAAGTCATCAAACTCCGGAAAATCCTAAAAGGGACCACGAGTCGTTCTATAAAAATCAAACGAAAACCCGAAGAAACCGCAAAGACTCGTGTCGTGGCTGCAGCCGTAATCGCGGAAGATCGCTCGAAGCGGTCGTCGAAGGCTACCTCGGCCACCCGAGTGTATGAGAGCCCGCCACTCAACTGTGAGGCGCGTCCAACTAAACCCGACTCGGAGAGCTGTTCCTCAACCTAAAACCGATAATCAACAAGTCGGACAACTGCGTTTTATAATATAGTTTCAAATTTATATTTTTAAGTACGCATACGAGTTTCGTGCATACAAAGATAGTTTTATCAATTTCCGATCAGAAGTGAAAGATATATATATATATTTTTGTTACGAAATGTAATATCATATTTTTATCGGATTTTGAAAATCGCTGATCGTCCACGAGTCAATCAATTCGTCGGCGAAGGATCGCTAACAATCCTAGTAGCGTACGGTGCCCCGCTCGCTCAGTAGCGGCGATCGCATCGTCATCCTACGGCTCACCGTGGCCCCTGAGCGAGCCCCGACGTCGTAGGATGGGATATCATTCTACTCTATCACCTGCGCGCGCTTTTAATCATCGCCGTCGTCGCCCCAAAACAAAACAAAACAAAACCGACTCCGAGCCAAGCGGGAACACGTGTAAATCAATAAGGAGGGGGAGAAGAGAGATTAACCCGCCTCCGGACCCGGAAAGACTAAAACGGAGGAAGGTTAATCCACTCGCTCCTAAAACATGTAACAACGATCACTGAAAGTACGGCCCGAGGTCTCGAATCGACTCCCGAAGACGTCATTTTCTCACTCGGCACAATTGGATCGGCCCGAAACGGGCATCCTTTCGCATTCGAGTAAGACTAAACCAAAAGCAAGGACCTTCGAGAATCGTTTAAAACTTCGCAAATCAAACGAGAAGGAAAAATGACTCGGAGAAAACCGACTAAAGCCCCGTACTCGTACTAAAATTCAGCTCTTCCTATCCTCAATTAATTCCTTATCATTTCAAATACAATTCTTCCCACGTAGGACCACTCTCGACTCCGGATCAAACTCACAACAAGCAGAGGAGAATCACCAAGATACAAATGCATAAGAAAGTGAATGTACAGGCTCCCATACCTTTTCAAGCTAACTCCAAACTCACCAAGCAAAGCAAGCAAAGAACTCACCAAATATTCAGGCTCAAATAAGGACCTTACCAAACACCACCATTTCCACCATCAAGCCAAGCCACCAAGTGAAATGAGTTTAAGCTAAGTGTGTAAGTAATGTCACAATTCTCATGTGCTTAAAGTTAAGCCAAGCCCAAATCGATCCACTCATCAAATAAAAAGGAGGAGGCCTTGATGGGGTTCGGCCAAGTCGACACGGGCCCCAAACCCGAGCCCAAAGGAGGCCACACATCAAATTCAAAGCTTAGCTTCAACATACCTCACCAAACTCCAACAACAAAGCCTTACACGAGTCACTACAATCCAACTCCAAAGCTCGATTAAACATCCCTCATAGAAGCAACCACCAACTCGCGGAAAAGCCAAACCCGAGCCACCATAACTAGGAGAAATGTACCCATAGTTCAATCCAAAACGAATTCAACATAAAAGGAAACAAGGTCCAACGCATGCAAACCAGACCCGAGCCACTATAGGGTGGAAAACGAGTCTAGGTAACAGCCACAGCCATCCATATATAAAACCGAAACTAGAAGTGCCAATAGGATCAAAACCGAACCAGCACAAAGGCTAAAACCGAACCAAAGATAAAGGCTAAAACCGAGCCAGAGCAAAGGCAAAGCAAACCCAGCACAAGCTTAGGATTTAATCCCAAAGGCAAAATTAAGACAAAGGCTCATCACAAAATAAAGTCCAAGCTAGCATACAACTCAAAATCGAGAAAGAACACCAAAGGAACCAAAAACCAAGCCTCAACAGAGAGTTAAAAACGTATCCAAACTCCAAAGCCACAACAATTTTGATGCAAAGCCGGAGCAAGGGTATACTAAAGAAAATAAGATAACAATCAAACCGCATCCATATGGAACTAGAACCCGAGCCGAGCAAAGGCAAAACAAGCCCGACCTCAATTCCAACATAAACCCAAGCAGCTCAAAACCATAGGAAAAGCCAAAACCGAGTCAAGTATGGGGTCAAAACAAACCCAGCACAAAGCTAGAACAAAAGCTCTTCATAAAAAACGAAACCCAGCCAACATATAGCCCAAAACCAAGCTAAATATAAAGCTAAAAGAACGAATTTCTGAAAGCAGTAGAATAAGGATAAGCAATGTTTATCCAGCATTAGGCTCACGGGTATGAGCTGAAACAAACCAAGCAAGCCTCTAAATGAGGTCAAGATGAGCCATAACAAGGCTACAAATATACTAAGCATAGAGCTAAAACCAACTTCTCCATATATTCAACATTTTGATGTGTAAAGCCGCAATAAAGAAGAGATAAGAAAAGTAGAGAATAAGCTTCACATGCATATACCAAGCCAAATGACACTTCCCATTCTCCACATCAAGCCACCATATGTAAGAAACTTCCAAATCCTATCTAACATGCTTCGCCGAGAGGACTAACCCAACTCCAAAGTCCCCTCTTAACATTTAAACTTGCTTTGAACATAAGATAAGTAGGTTAAAGTAAACCATGCTTTGCTTCCACTATCACATAGAGAATCAAGCCCCTACTTTAAAACATGCTCAATCTATTTCTTAGCCATGCTCCAAACGACCTTTTCACTAAATTAATTGTAAAACTTCAAAAACAAAATCAGAAAAATATAAAATTTGTTTCCTCTGTGTTCCTTGGGATCAGAGATTTAAGAAAAATATAAAAACTAGTTTTATACTTCATTTTTTATAATTAATTAATACTCTAAAATTTAAAATAATTATAATAAATAAATTAAAATTCAAAAAAAATCACCAAAATTGGTACAAATAGTCTTCTAGTACGTAGGAACTTCACATAATTTTTCTTAAAGATAGAAATTTCTTCTTGGTCATGTTATGGAATTTTCATTGAAAATCCATTTATTTTCTTTGTAAAATAATTATATAAATTAAATAAAAAATAGAAAGAAATCACATTTTATCTTTATAATGTCTTGATTGACATGTGAGTGAGGTGACATAAATATTTCAAATTCATTTAAGCTTAATTTAATAGATTATGAGATGAATAATTTAAGGGCATAAAGATGATTAAGGAACTTTAGCACCCAAATTAAAATCTGAAAATTAAACGAAAGGGAAAATGAAACATTTGATCTTAATTTCCTCTTGGATAGTTAAACGTAGGAGAGTTAGGGGTAGAAACTCGTTAATCGCCTTGAACGTTAAGAAGAAACTTTATTTAATTAAATCACCTAAAATTTGGAAGATCGATTAGTAATGAATTATTAAGGTTAAGGGATGTGATATAAAGCAGTTACGAATTCTTTAAATTGAATCCTTTGTCCCGATGATTTGTCCCAATATCATTAAGTTCTTATTAATTATCTTATACAAAAATGATAATTGAAACTAATAAAAGGGGAATAATCTTGAAAATTTATAATCGAACTAAAAAACTTAAAACAAAAACCAATTTGAAGTAAGAAGATCCAATTAAACAAACTTAAAACGTCGAAAACTAATGCGAAAGTGTTTAAAACTTAAATTAAGACAAATTTGAAACATTAAAGTTAATTCGAGAAATGTTCATAATTAAAATATCATAATTAATTTAAATCAGTGTAAAAGGTTAAAATTAATCTAAAGTTAAGACCACTTGAAATATTAAATTTAGCGAATTGAACAACTTGAACACTGACTTAAAATAATTTAAAACACTTGAAAAAGATCAACCAAAATCATACAAATTAAATCACTTTAAACCATTAATTCAAACTTTAAGTTGAGAAGGGTTAAATTCTTTAATGAACTAACTTTCCCCTAAAGGCTTTCCATTATTATAACTCTTAAATGAAGCATAAAATGAAATGTCGCCTCACTCGTAGGATAATCGAACATCGAATTCGAGCAGAGTCGAAAACTTCAGCTAAGCACAGGTGATTGATTCATCACCACGTGAAACTAATTGAACTCAAAATAATCTCTAACAATGTTTAGGAAGATGTTCGAGAATTAAGTTCCGAGCACTTCCACAACGATGGGATGTTTTAAAATAATAGTAAGACGTCATTGTTCTTTGATGAAGAAAATCATCCTTGGCCCAAATAGGGAATCTAGACGTCGTAGGACTCGATGAATCGCCAAGATTCTAGCATAGACGTCATAAGGCCCGGTAGTCGACTAGGACTTGACCTAGACATCATAGGGCTTGGTAGATAATCGGGAGCGTTACTGAGTATTTCTTTGCGGAAATATATAAATGTATAATATGTATTTTAAGTGCGAGATGAAAGCGCGGGAATACTTGCTCGGAGGTACGCATTTAAGTTTGTGCAATTTACATTCCGCAATTTATTAAATGTCTTACTTTCCGTATTTATAAATTCATGAAAATGATCGAACCCGGTATGTTTAAATAACTGAAATTTAATCACCGATAAAACGAAAATTGTAATTGTAACTAAAATTAAAATGTCTCGTTGGATGATCGGGAATCCTCGGATGATGTAACCACGTATTCTTCTTGAGATTTCCCGGTCTAAATGAAAGTGTGGTAATCATTCGGGTGAGTTTAACCAATTCATTTGGACTAAATGAATACGATGAAAATAGCGGTGTCGGGATGAAGGAGCTGTAGGATATTAATGCGTTTCTACTTAATCGACTTTAAGATTTTTTTTTTATTAAAACACTAGTCATCTCGATTTTGTTAACCTCTCTAAACCAAAACACTTCTCTCACCCTGATTGTCACTTCTAAAACTAAACCTTCTGCAATGACGAGGAGCTTGGAAACCGAAGCATAGTGGCGACATGACCGGCTTGACGGTAAAATAATCTTCATCGACTTAACCCTTCATTAGAATTAAATAACGAAGCCATAGGGACTGCCGAGGTAGTTTGCTAGGTGCAACATAAATCCTTGACTTGTCCTTAGTCATTTGCATAATCGTGTTATGCGATTTAAGCTGATTAAATGTAGGACTCCGAGTTAGTCGTTTGGTACGAAATAAACCTACGCATTTTCGAGTATGTGTATGATTATATCATACAAGAATAAGTCCTAATTAATAAAATTGGCGAAGTTGAAGCATTAAATAAACTCTCGAGCGAAGCTAAACAATAGGATAGTCGGGAAGTCACGAAGTTCACTTCGTGTCGTGACTTACCCCTACTTCTCTTATTTTGGACTCTGAAATAAGCATTCCAGAATTTGATCGAATCTCTTTTGAAATTTCCAAACTTGATCCTTTGAAACTTTAAACTTTGAAATTCTTGAAAGAGAAACCCGCGATCTTTATCGAGTTTTCTTAAGTGTCTTGAGACATTTGGATGTAATTAACTATAGGGGCTTGCCTTATAAAACTTTAAAAATATGTAATATAAACCACCTTAATTTTTATATTTCGACATAGGAAATTGTCGGCTTATAAAATTGGTTCGCCGAACCCGACGGATGTCACAAATCTATTAGTTTATTTAATCGAGCTCCCATTATCGAGCGGTGTGTCTATTCCTCGGGATAGATACACGCGTTGTAATGTGCTCATTTATACAATCTTTTTTTGAGGTGTAAGATCGGTTGACTTCATAATTTAAAATTTTAAAATTAAAACCATTTTTAAAAAATCAAAATGCTACTTTCAAATTATATATATAAAAGGAATTAAATTAAACACATGACCTAAAAATACCTTTGACATACTTTCTAGCGACTCGGCTGAGGGAGTCGTTCTCTCTCCATTTTAATCGGATGGTTTTGCTTTCATAAATCGGTAGTGAGTTCATATCCACAGTGGATAAAACTACCATTCTTTACATTGACATGCCACGTTCATTTCTATCTTGAACGGGTATTGTCGACTCTTCTCGAATTTTTTGAGCATTTGTTTAAACATCCACTAGCTGAGAGGGATTCCGGAATCATTTTACCTCTACGAGGTGGGGTGGACCCCGATAGGTGTTAGCTTAGGAACGGTTCATCGGGTAAGTCTTGTGAGGGTTTCTTTTCCTTTGAGTCTGGATTGGGACCTTTACCTTTCTTTACCATTCATCTTTTAATTATTTCATTTGTAACGAACCTTTTAAATTACAAACAAACGAACCTCTTAAACTATAAACAAGAAAAAAAAATGAAATTTGAAATGCTTATGAACAAAACTAAGAAAATGGATAAGATTGTGTTCGAACTCTATCTTTGGAATAATTCTTTTTCGTCCTAAGAGTTTTATGGCGGATGGAAGCATAGTATGGAGCCGGCATTCGAAATCTACCCTGTAGAAGATATCTACGCCGAAAGCGGTTACTACTCCTTCGCTGATGGATTGGACTTGGCGATCGATGAGGCCGACGCCGACAATACGATCATTCGCTTCGACCGAGATTCAATAATACGGACATCAATTCGGGGATTTTACCCTCTTGCACTAATGGCCAAAGTACTCGGAAGCGTAGACTTGTGATTGACTTGACTGAAGTCGACACAAGTTTCCTCTCCTACGAAGGGTCTGGTGAGAATACATTGCGGTTCATGGAAGACTATTTTGCAACACACAGAATTTATTAGGCTCTAACCCCACTAGTCGATCATGTTGCACCTACCTCGGTTCCCGCCAAACTAAAGGGAAAGGAAGTCTAAGTTAGTGATGAACTTTGTTGTTATGGAGGGGTTGAGTACAACATGACTGTTTGTTTTCGAGATAGGGTCAATTCGAGATTTGTACCCTTAACCGGAACACGGGGAGGAACGAGGAATAGGAAGATTGCCAAGGTCGGAAAAACTAGAGAAATGGCATTGCCTTTCTTGAAGAAATTCTGGGAAGAGGAAGATCTACCGAGAGATCTAGCAGATTTGCTAGAGGGAGTAGGTTCCACCCTCTGCACGCGCCTCTGATGAAGAAGATGCTGAAAGGTGCCGCTTCGTTACCCCGACACCGCATACTACGATGGTGTAAGAGGAGAAAGGTGAAGAATATGTCGCTTGCCGGAGCTCGACGGTGGTTAAGAGAAGTTAGCAGAGGAAAGATGAATGCTCCGTATCGAAAAGTGCGAGAAGGATGGGGCGAGTGCCGGTTAGATCCCACCTCGAGATCGAATGTAACCCTGTCACTATACAGAGAGACCAAGGAAGAAGATGCGAACTAGTGAAAGGAGGTCGCCCGTCTTTGTATCGGAGTCATCATATTAGAACACACCACCTACAAATGTACGTAGACGAGACCATCTCGCCATGGGAATCTCGAAGCTTGAAGGATGGTGTGGCAGTCCTATGTTAACGGCGATGCGGCCGAGACACTGCGATAAGAGAATCGCGTCGAGCCGAGATATGAGGAAAGTGCTCGCGGTTATCGAGTGACGGCAGCCAAAATTTCATCTTCGGAAAAGAGACCACTTGAAGCCGCCATAGAAAGTTGAGGACCAACATCGAACGATTGGTGAGGAAGAAAGAGGAGCGAGAAATGAAAAGGATTCATTCGAGTTCATGGATGAAGAATTTTAAAATGAACATGGTCGAAACCCGAGCATTGTCGGCTTTACTAGGAGCTCTGAGGGGGCTGCCGAGAGGGAGATGACCCCGAGTACGCGAGGCTACTTCTAGCCGAGAGAAGGACGATATGATTTATCGGATAGAGAAGAAAATGGAGGAGATTGCCGCCGCTCTAGCCACGTTTCAAGTCAACCTCAACCCCGAAGAAAATGCCCCGGGAAGTCATTCACATTGCAAATGGAGGAAAGAGTACATCCCGTCAACGAGAGATGACAGCCGAATAAAGATTACGCACAAAGTATGATGCCGAAACCCGAAGACATTAAAAACATGGTAGAACGGCGAGGTGCGAGAAGCTCTAGCCCGGTCAGTGGAGCATTTGTTCGGACGGGTAGACCTTACCACGAGAAATTTGATGCGATTCAATGCCGAAGGGCTCCGGTACCACCTCATTTCGCATCGACGACATGAGGAAGCCACGAGGCAACATGTCGCACATTTTTGTCTTATTGATACAACGCACATGGGAGTGATGCTTTGTTATTTCGTAGTTTCTTCAGCAGTTTATGAGAGATCACCTTTGATTGGTATGCGAGTTGTTAAATGGTTCGGTCAATACTTTCTCGAGTGGAAAATCTTTTCATTAAACGGTTTGTTGGGGCTGACACCATCATTGCTCCGGTAATTTAGTGGTGGAAGCGATAAAAACTGACAATTCTTAGTCGACCATCCTTTGATGGAAAATCTAAGCATGAAGTGTGAGCCGCAGCTTCAGAACAACATGCGGTCGGTATCATGCTAATAAGCATCCACGGCCCCGATGGCACTTCTCACCGAAAAGGACACGAATTAAGACTTTTAAGAAGTTGCTTAGCAAGGCCGGGAGATTGCGAAGAGGCAAAACAGTGCAGTTTCGTCAGCAAGATTGTTAAGCGAGAGGCCAATGAAAGCATTTGAGAAGAAATCCAGAATCGTCGCGGCCGTGGATAAGGGTAAACAGCAGTCTGAGATACAACCGGGCTTCCAGGCCTGACCGAATTATCGAGCACGCTGACAGAATTATCAGCAGCCTCGACGAGTTATCAACGGCCTCGGCAAGGTTATCAGTCGTCGCCAGCATGCATGATCAACCACCGCCTCACTCAATGCATGTCCTGAAGGAGCTTTTGAATAAGGAATACCCCTTTAAGACTGAAGCAATGGCCAAAATGTTCTGTAGTTTAAGGAAGACGCTGATTTTTCGGTTGACGGAGCACTAGGAGGCCGGAGGAAGTCGACAAAAATGATCATTCGAACTACTGCCCATACCATAGGATGCTCGGACAAAAATAGAAGACTACTTCACCTTCGAGCTGTCTCGAAGTATAATTTCGATCGAGGGAACATAACGATCCCAAAAGAATACATGAAGGAGCCCAAAGGATATTCGGTAATGTCGTTTCGATAGACCCGTACACGGTAATGATGGATGGAGAATGCTTGTTTGGACGAAGTCTTCGAGAGAATATTGGATCACATTCAGACCGGCCGGTGCGTGCTTCAATTGAAGTTTGAAATCATTAAGCCGGCATTATCGATTGCAATTGAGAAATCACCCACTGAAGGAGGAGATCGTAGAAGAAGAAGACCGAGACTGCGAAGAGTAGAGTAGGGGCTGCTTTTCTAGGATGGTTGTTTCCTAGTCGGGAGAGAAATCCTGGACTATGACTGTTTGTATGATTATTTGCTCACCCGGCGGGATCTTATAATGATAAGAGTTATGGTGTTGGCTACATTTGACATTTTCTAAAGATTACGTAACTAACGACAACCAACTTAACCCGGATCTCAATTTGATACGAATAATGCCTCTCAAATCATACAAAACCTCAACGACGGCAACAAAGAAGAGGATGTCACAAGGACGGCTACAAAAGCCCAGGAAGCAATGAGTTCATTTGTGAATTCAATGAGGCTCCAATTGTGATAGAATTGGAGTTATCGGATTCGGGGAAACGGCTATAGAAGAGCCGGTCATTCAATTCAGAAGAGACACCGACGAGATCCGGCCTGAGATTTGGAAGAAATAACATAAGTTAATTTTAGAAGTGGAAAAGTCCTACCCCGATAATGGGACCAAAGGATAAAGAAATGCAGGTGGTTGCTTTCACGGAAGAGAAACGACCCCGAGAGCTGACTTTAGTAATAAAGTGGATTATAATGTGCTAGCCCATCTTCGAGCTACCAGCCAAACTAAGCATCTACGACGCTGCGAACCTTCCGAAAGGAGGTGAGGAAACTTTGATCAAGGCTTTACTTGATCCCCGAGAATTTTAGCTCAAATGGTCGGTAATTCATGAAGACGAGGTTTGCTCGTTAAAGAGACGATATGGTGTTACTTTCACGGACCGGCGGCCTACTTTGTTTGGGATGGCGATCACAACCGACCCTTGTACATCTCGATCAGCATCGAAAAGTTCACGCTCTCCGGGGTGTTAGTTGATCCGAAAGCATCGAACAATATAATGAATCTTAGGACGTTAGCATACTTGGAATTTGATGTCCCGCGAGCTCTAAACGGACAGAATGTTACTAAGAGGTTTCAATCGAAGAGAAAGGAGAAAAAGCTCTTGGATCAATAAATTTGCTCATGAGGATCGGTGATTTGGCAGGACAACTACAAAATTTCATATAATTGATTACGAGACATGCGTTCAAAAACGCTACTACGGGTCGACCTTGGGTCCATGAAAACCGGATGGTACGCCGTCTCTACACCGGTGCATAAAGTATTATGAGGGAGGAGAAGAACAATGTATCAAAGGTGACTTGCAACCATTCTCCGTGAACGAAATTAGAATCCACAAAGATGTTGCTTACTATGCGCCTCGAAGAAAACAATGCCTTTATAAAATGCCGCACAGATAGTAAAAGAAACTCGAGGCAACGAAGAACCTCGAATTCTAGTTCAACGATTCTCGCCTCTCTCTTACGGCGAGATGGTGAAGGTTTCTCCGAACTACTTTTAGAGGTTGATCATGGGACGAAGTCGAAGAAATAGTGGAACGGTTCAACGAAGAATCTAGTAATTAATGTTGATTGGGGAAATAAACTCAGAAGAAAGAAAAGGAAATCGAAGAAGAAGCAACAAAAATAAATCGAAAACTCAGTTCAAGATCTCTCTCGAAGATGAAAGAACGAAGAATACAAATCGATGTCACGAGAAGATTAACCACTATGTATATCTGTGACCTAACCCCCGATCTATCATAGTAATTTTGAAGGTATGGTGGTCGAGGAAGTACGTAGGTGGAGGTGCTAAACCGATCGAGTTCTACCATGGTGCTTCTTCTTCCAAAACTAAAAATGATGTAAATTTGAAGATGTTGCTTCATCGAATTAATGGAATTGCCTTTTTTGAGTGGTATTCTCCATGTGTTCAAAATTTAATTCAACATGGTGTTTTTATTTCATGGTGGATTAAAGGATGATCTGGCAACTTTGAAAAATTATGGAATTATGTGTTCCGGCCTCCCAATTAAACATGGTCTTGGATTCGGCACGGTAGGAGCTGGCGTGATGATACGAGAATTTTGCTTGGTTGTCATACCGAGGCTAATGAAGGCATTTGGAAGCTTCGGATGATCTCGAGGACTTGCCGATACGGAGATGCTCCGCCGAGAATTTGAAGAAGAGATTAAATCTACAATAGACGAGTTAATAGAAGTTAACTTGGGTACTAGCGAAGAACCTAGGCTGACCTTTGTTAGCTCCTTACTCGAAAAGGAGCTCGAAAAATATGATCGATCTAATAATAGAATTCGAAGCATTTTGCTTGGATTTATGATGAAATGCGAGATTAACTCCAGAAGTTGTAGTTCACAAGCTAGGAGTGGATCACACCGCGTTCCGGTGACTCCGAGAGAATGCGTCTAGAGAACGAACAAGAAGTAATAGTTGAAGTTATGAAGCTGTCGATGCTAATTTTCGTGACGAACAATCTGCTACTTGGTTGGCGACGTGGTACCGGTCGAGAGAAAGAACGGTCGGTCCGGGGAATACGCGTGGATTTCGAATTTGAATAAAGCATGTCCAAAGGTTGAATTCCCGCTACCAATTCCAGAGTTGATGATGCGCGTCGACGACACACGAAGTTTTAACTTATTGGATGGATCGTCGGGATACGATCGATAAAGATGACGCGAAAGATGAGAAGCTGATGGCCCCGAATGCAAATCGGAGTACACTCCTACACGGTAATGCCTTTCGGATTGAAAAACGCAGGAGCAACGTACCAAAGAGCAATGACGAGGATCTTTGATGATCCTGGTCACAATGAGTCGAAGTCTTCTTTGGATGATGTAGTCATCGAACGAAATTGAAAGAAGATCGATTGTACAATTTAAGGAATTGTTTTCGAGCGATTAAGACATTTTAACCTTACGATGATTCCTGAAATGCACCTTCGACGTCACCTCCAAGAAATTCCTAGGATTTGTTGTCGGCATCGCGGAATTGAAATCGATATGGAGAAGATTAAAACTATCTTAGAAATACGCATACGAAACTTTAAAACAATTCTGATCCTTTCGAGGAAGTTGGCATATCTTCGATCCTTTATTTATATTTTGTACGTAGGTGTCAGCTCTTCTCGGCACTAGTTAAAAAAGATGTCAAATTCATTTGGAAAAAAATGCCGAGTAGGCCTTGAAAGATATTAAACGATATTTTATGACACCTCGGCAATCATCGGCCTCGGTCTTAGGTCGTAGTTGATACTTTATACCACGGCTTTAGATGACTCCCTTGGAGCCCTGCTAGCCCAGGTCAATGAAGAATGTAAAGAAAATGCTCTCTACTATTTAAGTGACCATCTAATTCTGACGGAGGAAAAGTATCTACTTATGAAAGCATTGTTTGGCCTTGATCTTCGCCGCCCCCAGCTCGGGCACTACATGCTGCTTTCTCATAAGGTCGGCCTTATTTAGAGGTTTAATCCATTTGCAATATTTGACGACCTCTCGATTCTTTCGACAGACTTGCTAGGTGGTCGATGATACTATTGTAATTCGATTAACTTTCATTCCTCTTCGTGTCGCCCAAAAAGGGACAAGTGCAACGGAGACTTCCTTGCGGCACACCATTTACAGGCGAATCGCCTCTCAACTACGATTTTCCAGATGAACGAGATAATGAGCTTAGAAAGGCTCGATGATCAATGTTGGGAACTATACTTCAACGGGCATCTTCATTACAAATGAATAAAGAATTGTAAACGATAGTGCCGAGTAAGGCGGGAATCGGTAATATTTATAACACCGGAAGCGGGGGATGTTAAGATACTCTGCCATTTAACAAAACCGTGTACAAATAATGAAACAAAATATGAAGCTCTTATAACCGGGCTGATTCAGCCATTCGAATGGGTATAACCGACATCGATATCTCTGGTGATTTGATTCGTCATCACAACGGATGTGAGGGCAATATAAGATTACGAAGCCAAGACTAGAGCGATTACTTCAGTATGCAATGAAATTGTTAAAGCATATTCCAAATGTGACAATATATAAAATTCCCAGAAGAGAAAATGCTCTCGCGGAATGTGTTAGCACATGGCACGAAATAATCTGCCTGCTTACGAATGAATGCGGTGAAATGTCGGTTGAGTGTTAGTCCCTATCACAGCTCGACATAGATGCAATACACAAATCAGAAAAAGAAGAAGAAACACTTGTAAAAGCGATGACATAAACTATAGAGGATTGGCGACAACCATTAATGGAATATTTACCCAGCGGAAACCTGCGAATGATAAGTCGGTAACTTGTCGAATCGAAAAAGAACTCTTTCATACGCCTTAATAAACAATACTTTATACGAGAAGGTCTTTCGATCACATGTGGTTAAGGTGCTTGAGCGGGTCGGGGCTCGTGGTAAAGAAGTGAACTCGGGGCTTTGCGGCCTCGTCGGTGGTCAGAAGATGAAAATGAAAATTAAGAGATTAGGGTACTACGCCCTCAATGATGACCGATTGCAATAAAGTTACCAGAGAAATTTAATCACCGGTGCCAAGTGCAAGAAGTGGTTCTACACCAACCTTCAATGTGCTACATCCGACAATCGCGTCGTGGCCATTTGAGTGTTGGGGCACGGATATCGTGGGTTCGATAGAACTACCTTCTTTTAGAGGACATTGTTTCATCCTTGCAGCGACAACTACTTTTCCAAGTGGGCGGAAGCCGGTATCGCTTAGAGAGGTGAAGGCACATCACGTGCTACAATTCTTCAATAATCAAGCCATCTACCATTTTAGAGGGTACGCGGAAATTATCTCGGATAACGAGTCCGTGTTCGAAAACATGAAGATCGACGATATTTTCGGAATCATGGATTCTACCGCTACATTTGATGATCTGCTAACCAAGAGCAAACAACCCCGAGGCATTTAATAAAACTCTCATCCAAATCCTAAAGAGGACTTTGTATGATAACAAGAGAAATTGGCACGAGAAGTTATTAGAAGCCTTATGGGCCTACGAGGATGACTTTCGAGAACTCCCACTCGATCTTCACCCTACGCTCTAGTGTACGGGTCGAGAAGCCGTTTTACCCTTGGAGGTTCAACTTCCGTTGCTTTGAATTACGATCGCGAGAGATAAGAATGCATAGAGAGAGACGTTAGAAGCTACGGTTAAAAGAGCTGGAAAGCTTGGAAGGGAAAGGAATTTCAGCGCGGCGAAGTCTAAAACGTATCGAAACCCAACGAGATGATCCGGGCCCATGATAAGCGGGTCCGCGGGACGTTCAAAGTCGGTGACTTAGTTCTAGTTCTCGGAAAATATTCTTGCACCGCAAAATAGGAGGTAAATTTGAACCAACTTGGGAGGTCGTTCATGGTCAAGACGGTCTACTCGAAGGTTCACCAGCTCGTGGTGCCGTGGAGAATGATGCATGCTTCCAATCGATGGATGATATTTGAAGAAGTATTACGCAACTTGATGTTTTGAAGGATGAACTTTAAAAATGGAGTCTCATTCCTAGAAACAGTACAGGTAATCGCTTATGCTTCAGGTCCAAACCCAAAATTGATAAGAAAAAAATGATGAACAAAACAATATATGTATTAAAGAGAATATGTGAAAGAAATCATATGAATAATAAATTTTGAACTTTCCTTTCAAATCGAAACTAATTCCTAATTTTCCCTTAACTTTTCTCATTTTATTAAAACTCGAATGAAGTAAGTAAACAATTATTTTTTTTCATTAATGAATAAATTTTCTTCTGTTCATGTTCTTGTTCTTGAATACGGCCTTTGATTCCTTCCTTGTTTTCGCGGGAGAAGATGTCGAACGAGCGGTTGATTCTGAACTTCAAGAATGGCATGAGTCTAGCACTCGAGGAAGAAAAGATGAAGGATGGGGCCGTGATCGAGATCAACTCTAATTCCTGGCAGGCCGAGTTTGACGCGAAAAGCCGATTGGACCCCGGTTGACGGGATGAGTTCCATGACCGGACGGTGGTGAAATTGGGTGGCCCGAGTCAGCGAGCTACCGACAAGAAGAGAAAATGAATGCCACTCATGTAATTGGAGCGAGACAAGAAAGTCGGGTCCATGGTTACTACAGAAGGAAGGCTTTTATTGTAGGCCTTACAGTGATTCGGGGAAGTAAGGAGAGCTACTCTCACTCCTAACCGGCAAAGAAACAGAACCGCCACATTCGCGAAGATCTTAAGCAAGCTAGTGGCGGACCAACACTCAAGAAACGATTCCTACCATTGGTGCAAGTACATCGAAGGAGTCGGTTCGGCGGGAACCAAAAAGAAGAGATCGATTCTAGAACAACGGAGAGAAGGTGAAAGATATTTGAAGAAGATCGAAACGAGAATCGAATCCTCGGCGTCAGACAAACACCAGCTGCGAGAAATGTCGTTGCGAAAGCAACCCGGAAAAATGTCTTGACGAGACTATCCCCGAGGTGAGACACATAGGAGAGCGTCTTGAGGTTGAGCCATACATCCAGCGGTATGTTACCGGACCTCGATGATTTCGAGATAATTCACGATGCAGTCGGGAGAAGCTTCGGAAAATTGAGAAGAAGACCTTTCGGTATTTTAAAAGAATTCGAGGCAAGAAGATCAATATCTTGGAGGCCTTGAGCTACATCGGATGTGTTTTTAGATTACGAGTAAGCGATAGATTGTGGATTGCGTCTTCGACCTTCGGGGAAATTGGGCCGAGCGTGTCGCTTAAGAGGAATGACCTACTCGAGAACCCCAAAAATGGATGAAAGGGAAAAAAGAAGAGTTATAATTCAATGTAGATGTTGCTACAACTTTGCTGAAAATAGGAAAGGAAATCCACCATGGATACTCCGTGGTAGTGATGTGGATCTGATACGAAGAATCATTAAGAGGATGGTCGAAAAGGATAGTGACATGGCGGGTATTACTGCGGATTACATACCAGACGACTTCATCATCTACACATATGAGGAAGGCGGCATACCTCCACACAAAGATCATCACAATTTTGTCGAGCCCATCTATACGGTGTCAATCATCAATCGGTACGACAACATGTTCGGATCGAACTCGGATAGCGAGGACCGGAGAAATCCGAGGAGCCGATGGAATACCTCATGAGTGAGTTCCATTAAGTGCTAAAAGGAAACGGAGAAAACATAGCGAAACACTCCATTCTAGGGGTACATTTGAAAATAAATTTTCGTCACTAAAGGATGGATGACAACAAGATGCCTTTTCGCTTTCGACCGGATCTAGAAGTAATCCGAACGGCATTTCACACTTAAAGGATGGCTTGGAAAGGTGATGTTATTGCCCATCATCTCACTATCCGGACATGTATTTTGACAAATGTTTTTGGAGAAGCCTACAAGGATCCTCTTGTGATCTTCCATTTTTGGATATATATGGATTTTATGAGATGCGCATGCTTTTAAGAAAAATTTCATCATGTTTTGGATCAAGCTATATGATGTATTTTTATTGAATTGAATGGAAACGATTGTGTCGTATTTTGCCTTCATTTCTTTTGTGCAAATTGGTAGGAACACTATTAAGTTGAATGAATCTCGAACGAAGAAACTGATTTAAAAATAAACAAATAAATAAGATAAAATGAAAATGGACACCAAAAAATAAAAAGAAAAAGAAAAAGAAAAAGAAAAGAAAATTAAAGAAAAGAAAATGAATGAGAACTCTTTTAAGAATCTAAATGTTAAAACTAATTCCAAAATAACATGAACTGCAATTAAAAAATTGAATCACTAAAACAATAAAACAAATCTAAATCTCGAGTCGGGTGATACGAATCCGTCGATTCGAATCTTTTGATTCTTCTTAAAAATTGAAATGTTTGAAACTTTTGGCAAAGTTCAAATCCTTCCTTGACTTATCGCTAGGTCGAGTCTTTTCGGCTTGGTACACTTACCGGTTCGTTTCAAATCTTTTCTTTGTGTGCTAGAGGATCGATTGATTACATTAACACGAAACGATGAATTTTATTCTATTTGGTTCTAATGGCATGGAAGTAGGTCCCTCCTCGCCTTAGATCTCGCTTTTAGAAACCTTTCGGCAGGGTTTAAACATCCTCATACACCTTTCAGGCGATTCTATCCTACAAATGAGATTCAAACTTCAATTTTAAACTTCAAAACATTTCGATCATTCTAAATCTTGAAATTTGGGCACAATTTCTGAATTCTTTCGAAATCTTAAGGATGGAGCCTAATTTCCGGTTCTCTTTCGATCTTGAGGCCGGGCTTTAATTTCCGGTTTTTCTTTTTCAATCTTGAGGCTAGAGCCTAATTTCCGTTCTCTTTTTAATCTTGAAATTTTGGGCACAATTTTGTTCTCCTTTCGATCTTGGTGGAGCCTAATTTCCGGTTCTCCTTTCGATCTTGGTAGACTTGATATTGCTTTAAAATATATAGTATTTTATGCACATTTTATACCTATTTTTAATGATGTGCACTTTAATGGAAGGTATTTTGTGTTTTTCTTCTTGGTATGATGAAAATGGATGGTCATGATGAAAGGAGCAAAATTGGATCAAATTTGGAGCAAAAAAAATGACAAATAAAAATTTAGCACTGGCCATTAGCGCAGCTAGACATTGCTGCTATGTGATTAAATCGAAAGTGTAAATGGTTGGCGCCATTTGAGGATGGGATGCATCTCTTGGTGGTAACGTCATAACTTCCTTTGGGCGGAAAGTTTGAATGAAGAGGTGCGTTTCTTAGTAGATACAGCGAATGCGGACACATTTTGAAGAGAAACCAAGGCACCTTTTGGTTTATTATTTAAAGAGAGTCTTCGAAAGTGAAGAAGTGAAGAATTGAAGAGGCTCTTATTTGTTATTCGAAAAGAAGGAATTTAGGAGATTCTTCATTACATTTAAGTTTTTATTTAGAGTAGGATTAGAGAGTAGAAAGGAGAAAATGGTCGGAGTTAAGAGTTGTTGTCCCACTTCTTTTCTTTCTTTTAGTTTAGTTTTTATTTAGTTTGAAGTTTGTATTAAAAGTCGACGAGTTAGAGGCTTTGAGAAATAGTTTGGTGAAGAGTCGAAGTTTGGAGGAACTTCCTTGAGCTCTTTGTGGAGAGGATTTCGATTAAGTGTTTACTTTTTATTTAGTTTATCATTACTTACTTTCATTTATTATTTTCTTATTATTTTAATTTCAAATCAATGTGTTTTTATCTTTTCGTACGTTACGAGTAGTTTCTTTTGCTCTTTTTCTTTCTTAAAATGGAAGTAACTAATTTAAAGAAAATTGTGTGGAAAGTATCGGTGTTTAAAAGTTAGGAAGAAGTTGTGAAGAAGTGATGCAAAGACAATGTTTACTTCTTAATTTGGCACAGTAAGTTGTAAAATTTCTTGAGATTATGTAAAGATCAATGCGGTATTATCTCATTTAAAGTTAGTTGGAATCACATACGATTATATGGGTGAAGCTGTAGTCCATATAAGTGAATGTAATATTAGAAAATATTTTTATGAAGGTAAAATTAGAGGATTTTTAAAGTGACGAGGCTAAAATCCCCAATTTGGTTTGAAGTTTTAAGTTTTGTTATGAGAAGTTAGCCCAGGATGAATTTGGGAATTGAGGGAACTTCTAGGTAAGTAGTATCTTCTCTACTAACAATATTCGAAAATAATATAAATTTTCAAATTAACATATATTCTTTATAGAACCAAGTAAGGGTAAAGAACATATTTGCTTCTATCTGTCACAACAAAATTTAAATACTTCATGACAATACTTTAAAAATTGTACTACTTCGTACGAGAAGAAAAGATATTTTAGTTAATAGTATTTTTACATCCGGTGTTATTAGTTATTGAAACCTTTACTTACATTGCTTAGCATTTTTTAAAGAAAATTTCAAAAGACAATTCAACTTTCTAAAACTTTTCAAAATCGAAGACATCTTATTGCAAAAACAATTATAGAATGTAAAAAAGATAATTTTAAAATTCCTTTAAAGATTTTCAACTTTTCCTTGTGGGTTCGATATCTCGGGGCTTAATCGAAAGTCTATATTACTTAATAAACGATACGTATACTTGTGTATTATCCATATTATAAAATCATAATTTTCATATTTAAAATCATCGGCACATTTATCCGACGGAGTCGGAGTTTTTGGTGTTGTTGCATTTGCAACGAATGCCAGTTTTACAGCATGAATTTACTTATATACATCGAGTCAAGGATTTTGGGCAATTGTCGAGAAGAATTTATTAAATTGCATTTTAAGAAAATTAAGAAATTTAAAAAATTTTTACTTTTCTTTGTTTTTTGTTAGTGTGTTGTGTTTTGTTTTGTTTTATTTTTTTATGTGTAGTTCGGATTCGAAGGGCTGTGCGCTGCGTGAATTAGAAAGAGCTATCGGAAAAATCGAAAAAATTAAAAATACGAAGAAAAAATATTCGAGAAATGGCAAATCATCAATATCGAAATGTTGGCATCCATCGAAAATTAAGACCTTTAAGAGATTATGTTAACCTACCGGTAGATGGTACTTCGTCTTAGTATTTTCCAAGCTTCTTGTAAGTTCTTAATTCTTTTTGAGCTTAAACTGCTTATTATCAGAATAGATTGTCAAATAATCAGTTTGGGGGAGCAACAAGCGAAGATCCTAATTTTCATCTTGCCTAATTTTCTAGAGTTGTGTCTTTGCTTTTAAATATGATGGTGTTTCGGATAATCTTATTAGAATTAGACTTTCCTTTCTCAGCAGGGATAAAGCTAAAATGTAGTTACATTCGTTAGCACTGGATCGATTAGAACTTGGGGTGAGGGCTTGTCACAAAATTCCTTGTTGAAAAATATTTTCCACCATCTAAAATGTTGCTAAGTTGAGAAATGATATAACATCTTTTTGTCGGTTTAAAGGGGAATCATTATATGAAGCATGAGAAAGATTTAGTCTCGGGGAAATGTCAGCATCAATGCGATGCAGTTAGTTGGCGGTAAAACTTTTATAAAGAATTAGTTGGATCTCTTAGATCGATCATCGATGTTGTTGCGAGTGGATCATTAATGTCTAAACCATTTTACGATGCTTATGCTTTAATTGAAGAAATGAATGCTGTGTTTTGATAGCCCTTGAATATGGTTAAATCTGAAAGGTAGCAGTGTTTATGAAAATGATGCTTTTACAATGTTAGCAAATCGAGTTGCTCTTTTGCATCAAGAAAGATAGACCAATTTGAGATGAATTTTTTCTGGTAAATCTCATGATTGAAGAAAATTCAGTGGGCACAATGGTTGATTCTTATTCTTCACAGAAACTTTGAAAGTATAATTAAACCTAACAACCCATATTCCATTTATTATAACCCGGAGTTGGAAGAATCATCCAAATTTTAACTAGAATAACAATAATCGGGGTGGTGTTAATCGACAATGGGGGAACATGATAAAACCATTGGGGAATTAGAACGACGAGGTAATAATAATAATAGATTAACTTATCCTTCGGAGTTATAACGATGCTTTCTGATAGAACACAGTAAAACCATCGGGGAATTGGAACAACCAAGGTAATAATAATAATAGATTAACTTATTTTTGATTAATTAATTGACCAATAATTTAATTTTCATATTTTAATTAATGACATAATTAATTTAAATGAAGATTAAATTGAAAAGTCATGAAATGAGACAAAATTCAATTTTAAATAAAAAATGACATGGAAATTAATCGAATAATTAATTTGGAATTATTTCCGATTAATAATTGATAAATAAAATAATTTCCAACATTTAATTAATGACATAATTAATTAAAATGGAAATTAAATTAAAAGTGGTATTAAATGGAATTTTAAACCTATGACATTATAGTTTCTAAAAATTACAAATCTCCTTTATGACATCACACATGACCTCATCGAGTTAGACACAACCCATATAACCCATTAAAAATGAAATAACCCATGGATGACCCTATGCTTAACCATGGTAAACACATGTGGTGATTCCTTCATCATTATGGAAAAATGATGTGTCACCTTCTCATGCAACCCTAAGAGAACCTTTGGTGACTCATCTAACACCTCCCATCTTCACCAATAGGAAGGGAGAAGAGCTTAGATCACCATTACTTCATATGGTGATCTCATAAATAAAAAATGAGAAAATTAAAGAAAATAAAGGGATATGTGTCATCTCTACCGCTGAACCCATAAATGAGGTGTTGGATGATGAAGATCTTAGCCCTTTGAGTCACCATTTACCTCTCCCTTAGCCGTGGAATGGAAACAAAGAGATCAAAAGGCTATCATGACAACTTGGAACCCATAATTACCATGATATGTGAACTTGCTTAAGTGGCATAATTCTAGTGGGATATGGAGATGTGATAGTTGGAATAAATGGGGAGGTTGTTACTAGACCCTCGGCATCTCCCAGCCACCCCTTGGTAATCCTAAGCTAACTAGGGTTAAATCATAGCCATCCGAGGCTATAAAAAGGAGCCACCGAAAATTACAAGGAAGAAAAAAATTGATTGAAACCTATAGAATGCCTAAATTCCTTAGCTCGACACAAAAAACTTTGTTAAGGATCTTAGCAACCTATTAGCCAAGATTAAGCCATAGGATCGACCCAATCAAACTTGATTTGGCTTAAACCCAAATTTAGCCCAAACCCCACAGCCACTTTGCCCGAAATTGCTCCACCAAGGCTAGGCGTTTGCAAATCCAAATTGAAGTGACAAAGATCTTCGCATGGGAGTACTAGAGGCTGACCATGATTACGATCGAAGCTCGAAATTATTGTGTCCAAAGTATGAATTTTTTTTGTCCAAAATAATTTATATAATAAAAAAAAATGGGTTAAACTATCTAGAAAATTATCATGCATATAGATATAATCTATATGTCCACATATTCGCTAGGATCAAAAATCACTCAATTTCATTGAGAAATGAGTGAGATATTGAGCTTAGAAGTTGGACGATTCAATTATTTTTTGAATTTTGAGATTTAATCTCGCCGTCGATCCCGTGTTTTGGAACGGACGAGGCGGCGTCGCAACGTTTCCATGTTGTTGTCATTCTGTGCATCGAGATCCTCCCACCTTCGATCCGTATCAGGTTGCAACGGCGCATCGAAGGAATTTTTGGGCAAGTTAATTCATTTTAAGCTTAAAATAATTGAAAAATCATATCTTTTTAATACGAGCTCCTAAAATAAAATAAAAATACCTCTGGAAAGCTCTTGAAGAGAAGAAAATTATGAAACTAAAATCATAATTTATTCAGTATTAATTTTTAAATAATTAAATATATGGAGTATTTTAATTAATAAAAATTATTTACAAATCAGAAAAATATGAAAATTTTAGGGAAGAACCTTTAAGTCCTTACACACATCTCCTGATTTTTCTAAGGCTAGGAAAGCTCTCTAGGATGAGATTTTCTAATTTCCATGATATTTTATAATTATTTCCAAAAATAATTATAAAATTTGAAAAGTGGAAAATTAAAACTCAAAATGGTTAAAATTTAGGGTAGGCGATAAAAATCCTAAAACAATAATTCTCGAAGCCATCAACTCGATTTAAAAAGATATTTTGAAATAAGGTTAAGATTTATTAATTATAAATTAATATTTCAAAACCTTTTATTCATTTACTTAATCCATTTCATAATGGACTAAGCTAATGATGAATCTAAACCCCGAAATTAACTCAAATCGAGCATAATTAGGTTTAAAGACATCTTAAACCTAATTAAACTCATTAAACCTTAGTACATTAAGTCTGAAAGCAAAATCAAAACTTTAATTAGTTTAAGGACATATTAAACTTAATTAATTCACTAAACCTTAAATAAATTAGGTTTAAGACAAAATCAAAACTGGCATTAAGTTTAAGTACAAATTAAACTTAATTAATTCATTAAACCTTAACTAAATTAGGTTTAATACAAAGCAAAAACTTTAATTAAGTTTAAGGACATATTAAAATTAATTAATTCATTAAACCTTAACTAAATTAGGTTTAATACAAAACCAAACTTAAATTGAGTTTAAGAACATGTTAAACTTAATTAACACTAAACCTTAATTACATTAGGTTTAAGACAAACCTAAACTCTAATTACGTACGCTACTTTAAGGCCCCAACTAAACCATTAAGTCTTAACTAAATTAGATTTAATCAAACTGGCTTCACTAATTAGATTACAACCTTTGAACTTTGGTAAAAGCAGATCAAGTCTTAACTAAGTGGAGCTTAATCGAGCTAAACCTTTAATTAGGTGCAACCCTTTAGACACAACTGTTACGTAAGTCTTAACTAAATTAGACTTAATCGAATCTAAGCCATAATTTGGTTTAACCCATTAGACCTAATTAAACCGGTAACTCTTAACTAAATTGGACTTAATCGAATCCAGAGCCACAATTAGGTCTAGCCGTGCGATCCTGAATTAAACCCATTAAGTCTTAGCTAAATTAGACTTAATTAAAACTTAAACCCTGATTAGGTTTAATTCATCCTAAATCTTAGTCGAAATAAAATTGAACTTAAACCACAAATTAAGTATCATATTAGACTTAATTAATCCATTAAAAAATTAATGTTAAGGTTTAATGAAATCTAAATTATAATTAAAGTATCACATTAGTCTTAATTAAACTATTAAACCTTAACCAACTAAGGGTTTAATCGAACTTAAACTCTAATTAAATCTACCATTAGACTTAATTAATGTTTATTAAACCTTAACCGATTATGGTTTATCCAGGCTTCAAACCAAAAATAAACCTAGCTTAGGATTCATTCAAATCCCCGAATTGACCTTTGTAGGTTGAACGCTTGAATCAAGTTCAACATTTAACTTAGGTTCGACCTTGACTTGAACCCCGAGTTTAAATCTTAACTTAGGTTGACAACTTGAACCCAAGTTGACCTTTAACTTAGGTTCGACTTGACTTGAACTGGTCTACCTTTAACTTAGATTTAACACAACATGAACCCAAATTTAAAACCTTAGCCAGGTTCAGCCCATATTGAACAAGTAAATTTTAAGTACAGGTTCAATCTAACTTGAACTAACTTAACTCGAGCTCGAATCAAACTATTGATCAATATTGAACTTAAGTTAACCCTAAGTTTGGTTAAACCTAACTTGAACTGGCAAACCTAAACCATAATTAAGTATCATATTGAACAATTAAACCATTAAACCTTAACTAAATAAGGTTTAATCGAACCTAAACATAATTAAGTCTATCCATTAGACTTAATTAAACCGATAAACCTTAAAACTAGCGAGTTTAATCGAGCCTAAACCATAATTAAGTCTACAACATTAGACTTAATTAACCAATAAACATTTACCTAACTAAGTTTTAATCGAAACCTAAACCATAATTAAGTCTATCACATTATGTAAATAAACCTTTAAGCCTTAACAACCTGAGTTTAATCAGCCTAAAACCATAATTGATTTATCACATTAAACTTAATTAAACCTTTAAACCTTAACCAGCAACTAAGATTTAATCCAACCTAAAGCATAATTAAGTCTACCACATAGACTTAATTAAATCTGATAAACCTTAATCAGCTAAGGTTTAATCGAGCCATAAACCATAATTAGAAATTACGACATTGGAGCTTAATTAAACTGTAAACCTTAATCGAGAAAGCTAAGAAGTTTAATCGACCCAAAATTATAATTAAGTCTACCACATTAGACTTAATTAAATCATTAAACCTTAAAAAACTATGTTTAATCAAACCATAAACCATAATTAAGTCTACCACATTAGACATAATTAAACCATTAAACCTTAACTAACTAAGGTTTAATGAAACCTAAACCATAATTAGAGTATCACTTTAGACTTAATTAAACCATTAAACCTTAAGCCCAACGAGTTTAATCGAATCTAAACTAGAATTAATTTTTAACACATTAGACTTAATTAAACCATTAAACCTTAACTAACTAGGTTTAATCGAGCAAAAACCATATTAAGTACGCATTAGACTTAATTAAACCATTAAACTTTAACTAACTAAGGTTTAATCGAACTAAACCATAATTAAGTGCCACATTACACTTAATTAACCATTAAACCTTAGTATAAGGTTTAATCGAAGCCTAAACCATAATTAAGTTTATCACATTATACTTAATTAAACCTTTAAACCTTAACCATCTAAGGTTTAATCGACCTAAACCATGATTAAGTCTTATCATTAGACTTAATAAAATGTAAACAACGAGCCGGTTTATTCCAGCCTAAACCATATTTAAGTCTCTTACATTAGACTTAATTAAATCATTAAACATGTCAGCTAAGGTTTAATCGAAGCCATAAACAAAATTAAAATTACCATTAGACTTAATTAAATTATTAAACCTTAATCAACTGAGTTTAATCAACCTAAATTATAATTAAGTCTTCTACATTAGACTTAATTAAATCATTAAACCTTAATCGACTAAGGTTTAATGAAACCATAAACCATAATTAAGTCACACATTAGACTTTATTAAACCATTGAACATTAAACCCATTAAAGTTTAATCGAAACCTAAACCATAATTAAGTCTATCACATTAGACTTAATTAAACCATTAAACCTTAACTAACTAAGGTTTAATCGAAACTAAACCATAATTAAAATCTATTACGTTAGACTTAATTAAGCAATTAAACATTAGCTAGCCCAAAGATTTAATCGAGCACAATAGCCAGTAAATCCTGCACGTGAAACACAATTAATGGTAAACGTTAACCCAATTAAGGTTTAATCAAACCTAAACCATAATTAAGTCTATCACATTAGACTTAATTAAACCTTCACTTCTTAACCAACTAAGGTTTAATCCAAGCTAAACCATAGTGAAGTCTACCATTAGACTTAATTAAACCATTAAACCTTAAGCAGCAAAGTTTAATCAAACCTAAATCGTAATTAATTCTATCACATTAGACTTAATTAAACCTTTAAAACAACATTAAAGTTTAGTCCAACTGAAACCATAATTAAGTACATCACACTAAACTTAATTAGACATTTAAACGCCCAACCGGCTAAAGTTTAATCCAGCCTAAACCTTAATTAAGTCGAGCCACATTAGACTTAATTAAATGATAAACCTTAACTAACTAAGGTTTAATCAAACTAAACCATAATTAAGTCTACCACATTAGACTTAATTAAATCATTAAACCTTAATCGAAGCTAATGTTTAATCGAGCCATAAACCATAATTAAAATTAAATTACATTGAACTTAATTAAACTATTAACCACTTATTCAACTAAAGTTTAATCCAGCCCAAATTATAATTAAGTCTACCACATTAGACTTAATTAAATCATTAAATAGCAATCAACTAAGGTTTAATCCAGACACATAAACCATGGTAAAGTGCATTGAACTTGGGCCAAACTAGCCCAAACCTTAGCCAACTGAGTTTAATCTGACCCTAAACCATAATTAAGTCTATCACATTAGACTTAATTAAACCATTAAACCTTAACTAACTAAGGTTTAATCGAGCATAAACCATAATTAAATTAAATTACATTAGACTTAATTAAACCATTAAACCTTAGCTAGCTTGAGTTTAATCGAGCCTAAATCATAATTAGATTACATACATTAAACTTAATTAACTAGGTTTAATTAAGATAAGTCTAAGTTACTAGACTTAATTAATGTTTAAACCTTACTCGATAAAACCCGAATAAATCCCGGTTAAATTGAATTAGACTTAATTAAAACTTAGCCTTAATAAAAATGACTTAGATGAATTACATAATTCTAATTAAGTCTAATCCATTGGAGCTTAATTAACCTTTAAGTACTTGCTTTAAACAGACTTAAAACTTAATTAAGTCTACTTTAATTAACTAGCTTTTAACTTAAGTTGAGCAAACATGAACTCGGATTAATTAGATTCGATACGCGTAAATTTAAATTAGATTTCGAAGCAGACATGAACTCGAGTTAATTCGATTTACATCGAATTTAAGTAGATATTAGATTCAATCTGCTTTAAATCTTACTTTCTAAATGAATTTGAGTTCAAAATTTAGTTTTGAATTTAAGTCATAACTTAAGTTTGGTCCATATCGAAACTTAATTCGACATCGAAAATAAATCGACATAAAAATCCGAAAACAAATCAAAATCGACATAAATTGACATAAGCCGATATTCAAGACATACTAAATCAACATTTAAAATCAAACATGGGCATTCTATAAATTTTGTGACAATGATATCATTTCTAACAATGTTTTCTTTGTAAGTGAAGATAAGTTTCGTTTAGATTTCGTTTGCATGTTATAGGGTGTGCTAACTCTGTTTTGCGAGGACGACATTAAAATAAGACAAACAACGATTACAACAAAACAATGACATTGACAAACGAAACACAACAACGACAAAACCAAAACAAAACCAAAACTCCCGGGATAGCCACAAAATGACGACGTAAAACAAAAATGACAAAACAAAATGACATAAAACGGCATGACAAAATGACATTTAGGATTGATAGTGGGTACATCTTTCCTTAAAAACAAAATTTCCATAAAATAAGTGATCAACATTAATCAAGTTTTCATAAACAATTATAAATTTTCTAAGATGTAATTAAGCATAGAGAGAACGCCCATAGAATTGAAAGAACCCATGATAGATATCACATCTAGAAATCATGGTTAAAACTTCGTGATCTTCCATATATAAAAATTCTAGGATATGGCATTCTAGTCCTCTTTTTATAAGGATTATCATAAACATCCTTTTCTCTATTTCTATTAGCCCTAAAATTTCTTAATTCTTTTATAGGATTTATAAAAATAAGATTATGACAATATTAAACGGATGGCGACTCCTTGACTTTGACATGACATCGAAAATTGACGGTGACGAACGACATCAACATTCATCTCTCCTCGTCACCATCAAAGTGTTTGGTTTATAAAATAGTCATCATTCTTTTTTTATGTCGCGTAATATTTATTTAGGAAACGACCATTGATTGGAGGCAAGATTCTTTCTCATGAGCAATCCACTTAGGTTAGTATGATCCTTCGGAATATGCGACCCGATTACATACGGGCCCTCCCGTATCGGTTCAAATTTACCATCTATCTTTCGATGAGCTAGTATAGGTCTTCGAAGAACTAAAACTAATTCACTTAGGTCGAAAGGTTCTGAGCGAACTAATTTGTCATGGGCCCGTATCATTTCTTTGATACGATTCAAGATTTTGCAAAGCTTGTAGACGTTTTCCTTCTAAATTCTCGGGATTCTTCGAAGTCGTAAATACGCATTTTCTTCTTCAATTATTTTATTTTCTATCACAACTCTGAGAGAAGGATTTGGACTTCGAGTGGTAATATAGCCTCATAACCATATACCAGCAAACGGGTGTATAGTGTTGGCGTTCGATATGTAGTTACATAGGCCTTAAAGCTTCTATTAATCTTTCATGTATTTGTCTTGGGTTGTTGACTAATGTCTTTTTCAAAAATTGAACTAATGTTTTATTGAAGGGCGCCATTAAACATTGGCTTAGGATAATAGATTGTATAAAATACCTCGGTCAAATCCACATGTCTTTGGATAAAGTTGTTCGTTTTCGCATTTTTAAAGGCCAATCCATTATACGATATGACCCATCGAAGGATTCCAAATCTATAAACAATATGTGTCTTAAAGAAATAAAAGACTTGTTACGCGGCTTATAGCGGTATTGTTTACTAACGCGTTGGAGAAATAATCGATGTTTGCTAGAGATAAATCGATGACCCTTAGATGATGGAGGGTCTATAGGGCCCACTATGTCGGTGCTGACATTCGAACGACCGAATGCGATAGTTGGGAGTAAGACATTTGGAGGCAGGTGTAAACTACGCCATGTATTTGACATTGATGATATTCTTTGCAACATCGAGACAAAAGTCATCATTGTCGGCTAATTATATCCCATCCTTTTTATCTTCATTTCATTTAGGTCCAGATTCATGTGCAACACATAAACCTGAATGGACCTCTTTAACGATCTCTTGAGCTTTGACTTGATTTAAGCACCTTAACCGCATTTGAATTGAAAAGATAGTTTATAAAGTATATCATTTATTAGAGCATATGATAATGCTCTTTGTTTAATTTGAATTGGCAATAGAAGTGTTTCGGGTAACCTTCCGGTTAGTAAATATTGAATAATTGGTTGTCGCCCGATCATTCTTTTCGTCATGTTTTCTACGATTTTATGCGAGATTATCCATGTCAATTTGAGAAAGAACTTGTCGTCCTTTTATAGAAATTAGTATGTTGACCCGACCCGCAATTAAGCATTAAAATTAACTTTAAAAAGATGGAAAAAAACTTATTTGATTTATAAATAGCGAGTTTATTGTGCAAAATCTTAAATGATATAAAAATTGGAAAATATTTTACACAATAGGGTACTACGCGAGTATACGCATCGTTTGAGTAATATAGAGTTTTCTTTAAAAACCTAGTGTCGATCCACGAGAGTAGTAAAATTGATCGAATTCTAATCCTATGTAATAGTCATAGTTTGGAATGTCGATTAAAATTGTGTTTTATCTAGCAAGTACTCCTAAATACTAGAGTTAAATGTAATAGTAACTATAACGCCAAATGCAAATAATAATTCTAAAGATAACCCTTTTTGGATGAGTTGTTTGAAGAATTTTGATATACTAAAAACTACTATTCTTATGTAATGAAATGGATAATGTATAGGAATGAGATGCATTAAATATTGTTTGTGCCGAATAGGAGCGATCTATTCTTTACCCTTTAGTCCGAGCATAAAGAACATTGACTAATCCTATGCTTAGTTGCGAATGCAACGGCTAGGATGGGAGGATCTCGCTCTCACTTCGGAGCTCCCACGTTCCCCTCGCCTGAAGGGGTAACAATCTACGCTTCGGCACGATAGGATCGAATTGAGAGTTTTGGCTTTATCACTGCAAAATCTCCCGATTACATGCTAGATTAATATTATTTCCCGATTTATTTGCATTCAATTCCCATGAACTTCACCATCCATGGAATTTGAATGTGGTTCCACTTTGTTGAAAATTACATATGCCCTTTCGGGACTTAACGCAATTATAACGAATTTTAACACTACGATGAATACTTATTGCGATGTAAATGAAGTACAAATAAAAACAATCACATTTATAATTAAAACTTGTTCTGCATGCATCCCAAAATTCTAAAAATGAATCATACTCATTGCAAAAGAAAGAAAGTAAAATGAAAAGAATGACATAATCTTCTCATGCCACTATTTCCGAAAAGAAGAAGAAAGAGTAATAAAGATATGTTACAAAGCACGAAGAAAACATAATGGAAACTTCATTTAAAAAAAGCAAATCTACTATGTAAGTGTTTATAAAATCATAAGAAAATGAAGAGCAATACTTAGATTTTTCCCCTTAAAAAGAAGATATGAATCTCTCCCGCAAAGTCTCTCATCGATCCATGCGATGCTAGCGAAATCCCTTATAAATTCTCTCGAAAATCTCCAGATTCGATCTCTCCCGAAAAGGGTAGAAATCTGCATTTCTACTCTTAATCTAAGAATCCACAAGCATTCTCTTTTTTTTCTCCTTTTTTCTCTTCTATTTTTCTACTCTTTTCTAACATAAATTCGGCCCCATTTTAAAGAGTATGGACGAATTTTACAGAGATCCCTCGAAGCACCTTCAAAAAAGCATCCGGAAATACGTCGAATTTAGGCCCAAAACCGCCAAAAGTTGGTCAAGAACCTTCCGGACGCCGTCGGCAGGATTCGCGAGCTCCTTTGTCCGTGAGCTTTTCAGGTACTTTTTGTTGTTTTCTAGAAAATCTCGCCATCGGCGGGTGTAGCCGCCTTGGTATGAGACTACGTAGTTCCACCGTTTTGCTCCGTTTGGCTCCGTTTTAGCTCCGATTCGCCTCGTTTCGAGTTGCGTTGCGTTCGTAGCAGATAGCCCTACAAAATAAACAAAAAATAACCTTTTTTTAGTGTAATCTCATTCAAAAATATGCAAGAAGTGTAAAAGAGATTAAGCATCAAAAGACTTATTGAAAGGTGTCGGGCGAGAATTTCATTTCTTGCTCGTTTTTACTCCAAATTGCATCGTTTTTGCTTCATTTTGCTCAAATCACCATTTCTTGTAACTAAAACAAAAGAACATACAAAATACCTTCCTTTAAAATGCAATATCATAAAAAATGAGTAAAATGATATAGCAAAAAACATATATATTTTTAAGCGTGTCAAAATCCCAACTTAGCGTACCCGTCCTCATGTAACCCTTTTACTACATAAAAATATAACTCAAGGCAATGTACTTTTCTTTGTAAGATACTAAAATTTTCATTTAAAATTATATATTGGTTAGACTTTTAGAAAGAAATTCGATACTTCCGGAGTTAACCACTTCTGAAAGTATATAAGAATATTCATCAATCTAAGTGTTAGTCTTCTATTTATTTTAAGATAAACCATAATTTGTTACATTAAGAATGTCTTGAAAGATTATGTGAAAAAGGAGTTCATGCAAACTTCGTGAGGAATGTAGGCCACGTACTTTAAATATAAATTCGAGAAATGAAATCGAGTTAACAAGCTTTAGGGTGACTCGAAGTGAACGATTTTGTGTCTCGCCGAAACTGCCACTCAATAAATATTTTTCATTTTTTTTTATTTTCTTTCGGGATCTTTTTCAATTCCTTTTTTTCACTCTCTTTTCTTTCTCTTTTTTTTTTCTTCTTTTTTTTTAATGAGGATTACTATATACGGAGAGCACGTAATGATTTTGAACTTCACTCCTCTTTCTAAAGTTCAAACTTGAAACACATCCTTACTTTATAATTAGGTATGTGCTTTATTATTTCATCATAAAGTCACAATCTCTTCTTAACACACAATACTTTAAGTCTCTTAACATTTCAAAAATACGGTTTTCTTTATTTTAAATAGTTAACTATAAGCGAAATTCTTTTATGCCAAATATCTTATCCTTATAAAATTAACTTTTATTACTAAAAACTTTCATCAATCCTTCCATAATATTCAACTAAAATAAAGTTTTAGTTATCTCAAGCGAGTTGATTGCCGAAGTTATCTTAATAATTTTTGAAAATATAATAATTGAGAACAAAAAAGAGTTAATATTTTCTTACTGAACTTAAATTTTAAAATATTTTGCAATTAATTCATAAAATGTAGCGGGAAGAAAAAGTAAAGGTTGAATATACTTACTACTACAACATCCTATCAAATTCATATCATGCATAATCGGGATAGAATGAATGCGGGAAAAAGTAAATCTAGCTTTAAAACACACTTGTAATAAAATTACACTAAAAGGAAGTATTTCACTTTAAAATTTTTACTTTTTTCCCTGCACAAACTTAATTTTTAACATATATAACATTCGGTCTGAAAAATATAAGCGGGAAGAAAACAATTTAGGAAATTCTATATACCCCGCAGTATACTGTCAAAAATCATTTGCGAAGTATTCATTAGGACGAACAATATGCGGCGGAAGTAAATCCTAAACTAATCATGCCAGAATGAAATTAACTAAACCAAAAGTCTAACTAGCATTGTAGGTATCGGTAAGGGAATATAAAAATGTTCTTCGAAGACCTAAATAAAGTTGTAACACAAACATAAACACACATATGATAAATGAGGAATTGATTCTTCCATTAACTCATCAAATCACATTGATTTACTTCCAATTTCTAAAGGAATCACTACACTAGTAAATTAGGTACTTTAAAATGATTTCATAGATTATAATCCAAGATAAGATTATAACTTTGATAAATTGGTTTCGGACACGAATCTTAGGCATCAATCTCCAATCATATAATTAAGCATCTCCCTAACGATTGAATAGTATAAGATCATCCACATGGTATTCATCAAATAGGTTCATGACTCCTACCTAATGAAAATAAAGTTAGAGAAAGAAGTATCAAAATTGAGATAGATATGTTGCAATTTAAATTAAGCTGGTATCTCTTATAAAACTCCCAAATGCAGGTGAGACCGAGTTGTAGTGAACTCGTCGATCCAACTTCTGCAAAAGAACATAAAAGTCTAACCAAAAATAAGAAGTTAAGGAATCACCTCCCTCAAGGCACGAGAAGATCAGATCAAAGCACTAATAATTCAAATAACTACCAATGAGCAGTGAACTTATCGATGTTATAAAGCAGATACGATACAACACTAACAATCATAACTCTGAGCACACTAAATAGAAACTACTAGCGATAACTATGAGTTGCCTCCCATAAAGCGCTTGGTTTAACGTTGTTAGCTCGAAAATTGATTCACGGATGTATTCCATTTAAGTAATCATCGATCAATTTATCCAGAATTGACTCGGATATTTTAGGTATTCTTTATAAAATCATCAAATTTTAATTTTTCATTTAGCTCTTCATTTTCAGTTTGATTTATATCATAATTCCTCATATTTCTTTCTAGATCTAATATTCTTCTGATTTTTTTTCAATCCACATATTAATATCGTCCTTGAAATTTATAAGAAATGGAGCTTTATAGGAAATGCTTGATATCTCACAAATTTTGGATTAGATTCTCTCTAGATAGTCAGATTACGGATCAAATTCTTCCATGTTACTCTTATGATTCAAGTTATCTTCCAATTCTTCCCTTTATAATTATTAAATGATTAAGGATCTATCTTAGTTGAAAATAAGGTTTTTAATTCCTTAAGAATTTCTTCAAATAGCCTTGATATCCTTATCTTCTTTTCTCACCTAAAAGTTCTTTTGAAATTTATCCTCAAATTGTCTTCCAAGTCCTAGTTCAATAATTTTTTCTTGCCATCATTTAATTCAGGTTTTTCTTGTGATTGAATGTATGTTAAAGATATAAACACTGGTTGTGTAGATGAATTCTACAAATAGATAGACTTTAAAATTGTATGGGGTACATCCATCTTAATTTCATGAGATTTTTCAACAAATGGAATTAAAAGTTTACTATTCTAGTAGCGTCCATCATTTCATACCTCTCCTAAACATACATGCAGTCTTTTTTAAATAAAATTTTCAACTCATCATGGCTATTTCGATCTCATCTTTTAACTTACTGCCAAAACTTCTTGGAAATGGTCTTTACTTAGATAATCAATTTCATCCATCCAAAAACAATCATAATCTTTTCTCTCAGCTGGATATTTCATAGTCTTTAATACATCAAAAGAAACTTCATGATTAGATTGTGAAATGATTTTATATTACAATTTTATATTATGATATTTTTAATTTAATTGCAACGACGCCAAAAACTTGACCCCGCTATATTATATGTATAGAATTGTAATTATTTATGTTGTGGATGCTACGCAAGTATACGTATCGTATCAAGTAATACGAGGCTCTAGTGGAGTCCCGGTTATCGATCCCACGAGGAAAGAGAAAATTAAATAACAACTAATTTTAAAATAATAATAATAATAAAACTAGTATACGAAAATTTGGAATTCTAAATTTAAGCGCAATAAAGTAAACTAAGTATTCTAATCAGGTAACTTAACTAAGTAGAGAATTAATACGTATTAAAAGTGCAGGAAATTAAACTAAATAAGTCTTAAATATTTAGAAAAAGTATCTTTCCCCTTGTTTAGAAATTTAAGTGATTGATGAATTTAAATAGATAATTTTAAGGTATTGTGACAAATAGGAGCATTCCTATTCTTTACCCTTTGGTCAGGTGTAAAGAATATTGATTAATCCTATGTTTGATTACCGAATCTGCGGCTAAGTTCGGGAGGATACCGACTGCCACTCGTGAGCTCCCACGTTCCCTCGCCCGAGGGCTAACATCTACACTTCGACTCTCAAACAATAGGACCGAATTGAAAATTTTAGTCCGTCACACTAAAATGCTCGATTCTACGCCATTGATATTATTTCCCTATTTATTTGCACCTTCCTTCCAAGGCTTTTGAATTCCCCGAATATCGGATGTAATTTTTACTATAGTTGTAAATCAACACATTTTAACAAATCAAATGGCCGGTTTGAAAAGTAATTTAAGTTTTAAGTAAAAATTATCACAATTTATTAATATATAAAAGTATCTACTATTTTAATTTCATCAAGTCACTTAATTTCATAAACGAGGAGAAAGACTAAATAAACTACTCGAATGCATGGGAACTAAACTAAGCATGGATTTCATTTAAAGTTAAAAACAATAAATACAAATACTTATCTTGATTTATCCCCAAACGGACTCTCGTAGTTCCTTTGACTCTTCCTTCCGATACAACACGACTCACTAATTACTCACTAAACTCACTAAAGACACACTAAGCTGCACACAAAACTAGACAAAAGACTAAAAGATTGACACACAAAAATGACTCGATTTTCGGCCTCTTTATATAGAGGTAAGCAAAGGTCCAAGAGGTGTGTAAGCATCTCTTCAAAAGTGTCCGGGTTCGATGTATCCGTGCCATTTGAACTAGCTCGCCGTCGGCGACGAACTACCTCGGCCGTCGGCGAGGCTTCTGAAGATCTTCAAACCGCGCTATCTCGCTGTCGGCGGGCTCGGGCTCGCTGTCAGCGAGACAGTTATAAATCCTTCAAAAATGTCTCCTCGTAACCTCGCCGTTGGCGGGCTCGATCTCGCCGTCGGCGACTCAGAACAAATTGCATTATTTTCTTCCTTTTTGCTCCAAATCTGCTCCTTTTTATGATTTTTGCTTTTATCACCTAAATTCTTCATTCCTGCAATAAAATAAAGAAAATACCCTTCTTTAAAGTGCAATTTCATCAAAAATAGGTATGAATTTCTTAATAAATTTTTCAGTGATCAAAATCCCCCAAACTTACTTATTACTTGTCCTCAAGTAATTTTAGTACTACATAAAAATAATGATTTCTATAGTAAGATTTTTCAATTCAAATAAACTATGAATTAGATTAATTAATATAATAAAGTTAAATAAAAATAATTCATGTAATTTTAATTAATCTTATAGAAATAAATTAGTTAAAAGAATGACTACTTAAGATATTCATATGATAAGAAATTCAAGAAAACACTATTAGATAAAATTCTAATCCATAAACATAAGTTTGGAAATATCTAAGTTTTTTCTTTTAGGTTAATTCAAATGAAGCCAATTTTTGATAAGGCATCTCCTCAAGCTTCTCCTCATTTTTCTTTTTCTTTTTCTTTTTCTTTTTCTTTTTCTTTTTCTTTTTCTTTTTTCTTTTTCTTTTTTTCTAATGAGGATTACTGTATCTGGAGAGCCTGTTAATAATTTTGAACTTCATTTTCATCTTCCTAAATTTGAAACTTAGGAATATTTCTTAGCTTATATATACTTCATAGTTTTTACTTTATTGATTTTCAATCTTTTCTTTTTCACTTGAATACTTAAGAATTTTAATTTTAGAATATAGTTTTCCTTACTAAAAATAGTTTACTATATTCTTATTCCCTTTAACCAAATATTTTATTCTATTTAATTAATTAAAGCACTAGAAATATTTCATTTAACCTTTTATAATAATTAAATAAAATAATTCATATTAATTAAATTGAAAATTTTGCTATAAAAATCATTTTATAATAATTTGAAAATAGAAATTGAGAACAAGTTAATAACTAAATTTGTATTTTACTCCCCCCAAACTTAAATTTTTATATCTATTCTAAATAATGAAAAAGGGAAAGTAAATAAATCATACCTTTGAAAATTAGGTATTTCTTTTTCTTTGAAATTTTTGCGAGCTTTTTCATTTTTCATTGAACCTGTATCTTGTTAGTATTCTTCATATATATATAACAATTTAAAGAAAATGCGGGGATAAAATCTAAGATAAGTATTAAATATAACAATTAAAATTAACTCTACACTACACATATGAATTACTAACATATTAAAAACATTGAACTAACAGATTAACAATTTTAAAACTTAAAACAATACAGAATAAAATAAAAACATATTAAAGAAAACTAACATCCTATTTAACATAAAAACAAATGTAATTAACTAACACAAAAACAATAACTAAACTATTATCACAATTCAAACAAATAATCTAACAAACATCCAATGTCTCAAAACATAAAGTACTGAATATTACAAATATATAAAGTCTTCAAAATAACTTAACATCAAACAAACAAAACAAATAAAGTCCTAATCTTATATATTGAAGTCCCAAACTATATTGTCATTCCCTCCTTGATTTGCCTTATATTATATTTCCGATCACATCATTTATTAATTTAATATGAAGATTAACTACTTATACACAAACAAATTCACACAACACAACAAATTAACTTTAATATTGAAATCCATGAGATATACAAACTAACATAATTTTAGACTCTATAATCAAACTTCGAACTTCGATCCTTACTACTAATCGACGATCGCAAACCAATCCACGACACACTAAATGCTGATACTAAAACTATGACGCATATCTTAATTAAGTTTGAGATATTCAAATCATCACTCCACACATAATAAAATCTAAAACAAATCAAATAACATCAATACAAACATACTATGGAAATCTTTACTACTATTCTTGATGTCGGAATCTTCATCTTCTACGATATTTCCGATATGACGATGATTCTTAATAATAATTGAGTAGTAAAGTTTCGATAATATAGACTAACTATTAAGATACAATAAAAATAGATGACTAATATGGGTTGCCTCCCATAAAGCGCTTGGTTTAACGTCGTCGGCTCGACCTAATTTCAATTATTAATCGAGTCGACTAAGCATTAAAACCTCTTTATAGTTAGGTCTTATACCTTCGAAATATGGTTTTAATCTATGTCCATCTTTAAATTTATGTCCAGTTTTTGGATCTTCGATTTCTATAGTTCCGTATGAAAATATTTGAGTTATGGTGAAAGGTCCTAACCATCGAGACTTCAATTTTCCAGGAAATAATTTCAATATAGTATTATACAACAAAACTTCCTATCCTGGTTCAAAATTTTTCTGATTAATCTTCCGATCATGCCATAATTTCATCTTTTCTTTATAAATCCGATCATTATCATATGATTCATTTCTTAATTCTTCCAATTCATTTAATTGCGACAATCTCTTCTCACCAAGCCTTCCTTCATATTATAATTAAATTCTTTAATCGCCCAATATGCTTTATGTTCTAATTCAACTGGTAAGTGGCATGTTTTTCCATATATAAGCCTGTAAGGAGTCATTCCAATCGATGTTTTATAAGCAGATCCTATAAGCCCATAATGCGATTAGTCTAATCTAATAGACCAATCTAACTCTATTTGGGTTTACGATTTTTCTAAAATACGTTTAATCTCGCGATTAGATACGTCGACTAATCCGCTAGTACGTGGATGATAAGCAGTGGATATCTTATGAGTAATATTGTATTTTTCTACTAGTTTGTGAATGTATTTATTTCTAAAATGAGTTCCTCCGTCAGTGATAATCACTTTCGGCATTCCAAATCTAGTAAAAATATTTTTCATCAGAAATTTTGAAACATTCTTAGCATCACACCTAGGTAAAGCTTGTGCCTCAATCCATTTGGAAACATAATCAACAGCTACTAATATATATGAGTTTCCAAACGAAGGAATAAAAGGTCCCATAAAATCTAATCCCCAAACATCAAAAATTTCAACTTCTAATATAAAGTTTAGAGGCATTTCGTTTCTTCTAGATATATTTCCTACTCTTTGACATTTATCGCAAGTTTTAATATATCTGTATACATCTCTAAATAGAGTAGGCCAGTAAAATCCAGATTGTAGAATCTTATAAGCAGTTTATCGATCCCGAAATGTCCTCCAAAATCGAATCATGACATTTTTGAATAATTGGTTCAGATTTCTTCATAAGGTACACATCTTCTAATAATTAAATCCTTACATTGCTTATATAAATATGGTTCATCCCAAAAATAGGTTTTCGTATCATGGATGAATTTTTTCTGTTGTTGTAAAGTTAGCATAGGTGGTAAAATATTACTAACTATATAGTTTACTATATCAGCATACCATTGTATTTTCCACTCATTGATATTATATAGTTGTTCATCAGGAAAACTGTCTATAATTTCATTTTCAATATCAGATAATTCATGATTTTCTAATCTTGATAAATGATCCGCAATTTGATTATCAGTTTCTTTCTTATTAACGATCGCAAAATCGAATTCTTGCATTAATAGCATCCATCTAATTAATCTTGGTTTGAAATCTTTCTTTTGCATTAAATATTTGATAGCAGAATGATCGGTATGCACGATACATTTTGTTCCAATCAGATAAGGTCTAAATTTATTAAAACCATATACTACCGCTAATAATTCTCTTTCACGAATCGTATAATTTATTTCGAGCATTATTTAGAGTTTTACTTAGCATAGTATATAACTTTAAAAATCTTTTCATATCGTTGCCCAAGAAGCTGCTCCTACGAGCATAATCACTAGCATCACACATAAGCTCAAATGGTTTCTCCCGGTTAGGTGAAACTATTATAGGTGCTTGTAATTAATTTTTCTTTTAAGAGTTTAAAAGCATTCGAGCATTCGATTGTAAATTCAAATTTCTTGTCATTTTCGAGAAGTTGGCATACGAGGTTTAGTAATTTTTGAAAAATCTTTTATATAGCGTCCGTAGAATCCCAGCATGTCCAAGAAAACTTCTTACCCCTTTTACCGTAGTTGGAGGTGGTAATTTAGCTATAACTTGAATTTTTGCAGGGTCTACTTCCATGCCTTTTTCCGAAATTTTATGCCCTAATACAATGCCGCCCGCAACCATAAATTGACATTTCTCCCAATTTAGAACTAAATTTATTTTCTCACATACTTCTAATACTTTTTCAAGATGAGTTAAGCATGTGTCAAATGATGTTCCAAATACGGAGAAATCATCCATAAATACTTCTATTCCATTGTCGATTAACTTACTAAATATAGACATCATACATCTCCGGAATGTTCTTTGGTGCATTACATAATCCAAAAGGCATTCTTCGAAAAGCGAAAGTTCCATAAGGACTAGTAAATGTAGTTTTCTCTTGATCCTCGGGAGCAATTTGTATTTGATGATAACCGGTGTATCCATCTAGAAAACAAAAATACTTATGTCCGGTTAATCTATCTAACATCTGGTCTAGAAATGGTAAAGGGAAGTGATCTTTCCTGGTGGCGGTATTTAATTTCCTATAATCAATACATATACGCCAACCAGTAACTTGTCTTATAGGAATAAGATCGTTATTTTCATTGGCAGTGACGGTCACTCCTCCCTTCTTAGGAACACGATGAATTGGGCTTACCTAAGCACCGTCGAAATAGGATATATAATACCATTATCTAACCATTTTAAAATTTCTTTCTTAACTACTTCTTTCATTATCGGGTTTAATCTCCTTTGGGGATCTGCTTTAGGTTTATGTTCATCATCTAAAATAATTCTATGCATACAGATTGAAGGACTAATTCCTTTAATATCTGCTAAAGTCCAACCAAAAGTTTTCTTATATATTTTTTAAAGTTTCTAAAAGTTTTTGTTCTTGAGATTCGTTTAATGCAGATGAAATAATAACTGGTAAAGTTGAAGAATTACCTAAATAAGCATATTTCAAATGATCGGGTAATATTTTTAGCTCGAGTTCGGGAGGTTTAATAATTGATGGAACTATATTCTTGTCGGTGTTTTCGGTATTATCCAAAAATTCAAATCTTTCCCGAATATAATCTAGTTCTTCATTATTATCTTCAATTAATTCGAGTGTTTTCTTTTTCTAATTTATCTTCGTAATATTCCTTAAAATGTTCGCGTTGTAAATGTTCAAGTATTTCCATCCGAAAACATTCATCATCTTTTTCTAGCGCAGGATATTTCATTGATTTTGCGATATTAAATGTAACTTTTTGGTCATTTACTCTCATAGTTAATTCTCCTTTACGAACATCGATCATAGCTTTTCCGGTAGCTAAAAATGGTCTTCCTAAAATGATAGGAATTTCTTTATCTTCCTCCATATCTAAAACAATAAAATCTACCTGGGAAGATAAATTTATCCACTTTTACTAACACATCTTCAATAACTCCCTTAGGATAGGTAACCGAACGATCAGCTAATTGAAGGGTTACTGAAGTAGGTGTAATTTTTCCTAATCTTAATCTCTTAAAAATTGATAGAGGCATTAGATTGATGCTTGCTCCTAAGTCACACAAAGCTTTTCCATAAAAATTTTCTCCTATAGCGCAGGGTATAGTGAAACTACCGGGATCTTTCAATTTTTCGAGAAGCTTCTTCGAATAATAGCACTACACTCTTCACTAAGTGCGACTTGTTTCATTATCAGTGAATTTTCTTTTCTTATTTAGAATATCTTTCATAAATTTTACATAATTTGACATCTGATCTAAAGCTTCGCCAAAAGGTATATTGATTGTTAATTTCTTTAATATTTCAAGGAATTTAGCAAATTGTTTATCTTTTTTATGTTGAGCTAGTCGTTGAGGAAATGGTGGTGGAGGTTTTTCAACGAAATTTTCATAGGTATTAAAGGATGTTCTAAGTTTAAATCTTGTTGAATTGTTTCCTTTCGATTTCCACTTCCTCTTTTTGGCTTTCAAGTTCTTTTTGAATTTGAGGTTCTAATTCTTTTCCACTCCTTAGTTGTATTGCTTTAATTTGTTCTTTTCCTTGATCTTTAGGATTTATTTCCACATTACTAGGAAAAGTTCCAGTGTATTCTATTATTTAGCGCTGATAGCAATATGTCCAAGTTGAGTTTCGATATTTTTAATAGATGTTCCTTGAATTTGTAATTGATTTCCTTGAATTTGTAGTTGTTTTCCTTGATTTTGTAGTTGATGACCCATATTCAAAATTAATTCATCCATAGATAATTTCTTATCTTTGAATTGAGGGTTATTGTTATTAAATCCAGGTAGGTAATTAGGTTTATAGTTTGGATTTGATTGATTAGGTTGATTCATCCATTGTTGATTAGATGTGTTATTCCAATTAAAATTTGGATGAGTTTTCCAACCAGGATTATAATAGTTTGAAGAAGGGTTATTAGTTCTATTATTAATAGCATTTAAAGTTTCATAATTAGATTGAAATTCTATGATTTGTCCAGATGAGTTTTCTTCTAAAGTAGGAGAGTAGTTCATTCCAAAATTATCTAATTTCTTAGATATAGCAGACAATTTGAGAAGCTAACATAGATATTGCATCGTTTTCATGAATGTCGGCTATCTTTTTTGGATTTATTCTATCAGCGAGCCATTGGAAATTATTTGTTGCCATTTCTTCGATTAGTGCATAAGCTTCATCAAATGGTTTAGACATTAATGAACCTCCAGCAGACGGCATCGATGATTGATCTTAAAGATCCTACTAATCCATTATAAAAGGTTTGAATAATCGACCGATACTGGTAGCGCATGATGTGGGCATTTCCTAAGAAGTTCCTTAAATCTCTCCCAAGCTTCATATATTGATTCTCCATCTAACCGACAAAAGAAGTTATATCATTTCTAAACTTAGCGAGTTTTAGATGGTGGAAAATATTTGGATAAAAATTTTTGTGATAATTCTCCCCAAGTTTTAATAATCCAGAGTCTTAACGAATTCAACCACATTTTAGCCTTATCCCTTAATGAAAAAGGAAAAAGTCTAAGTCTTATAGCATCGTCGGATACTCCTTGATATTTAAAAGTAGCACAAAGTTCTAGAAAACTAGCAAGATGTAAGTTAGGATCTTCGGTAGGTGAACCACTAAATTGATTGTTTTGTACCATTTGGATAATTGCGAGGTTTAAGTTCAAATGAATTAGCAGCTACATCAGGGTTTTGAATAGTTAAATGAATTTCATCTGATGTAGGGTTGGCATAATCTCTTAATGGTCTTTGTTGGTTCATATTTTGAATTTCAGGAATATTTGCCATTTGTGTTAAATTTATAATTTGTTTTTTTTGTTTTCTAATTCTTTTAATTGTACGCACTAATTCAGAATCGTAAGGTATTAAATTTTCGTTTCCAAATTTGCGCATACAATTTTTGAATAGATATTAATTTATTTATTATGATTATTTTAAAATAGTCCGTTACTCTAGTAAATTTTTCTTACGATCCCCGGCAACGGCGCCAAAAACTTGACCCACAATTTTATATTATGATATTTTTAATTTAATTGCAACGACGCCAAAAACTTGACCCCGCTATATTATATGTATAGAATTGTAATTATTTATGTTGTGGATGCTACGCAAGTATACGTATCGTATCAAGTAATACAGGGCTCTAGTGGAGTCCTCAGTTATCGATCCCACGGGGAAAGAGAAAATTAAATAACAACTAATTTTAAAATAATAATAATAATAAAACTAGTATACGAAAATTTGGAATTCTAAATTTAAGCGCAATAAAGTAAACTAAGTATTCTAACTTTAACTAAGTAGAGAATTAATACGTATTAAAAGTGCAGGAAATTAAACTAAATAAGTCTTAACTATTTAGAAAAAGTATCTTTCCCCTTGTTTAGAAATTTAAGTGATTGATGAATTTAAATAGATAATTTTAAGGTATTGTGACAAATAGGAGCATTCCTATTCTTTACCCTTTGGTCCGAGTGTAAAGAATATTGACTAATCCTATGTTTGATTACCGAATCTGCGGCTAAGTCGGGAGGATACCGATCGCCACTTCAGAGCTCCCACCTTCCCCTCGCCTGAGGGCTAACATCTACACTTCAGCTCTAAAACAATAGGACCGAATTGAAAATTTTAGTCTGTCACACTAAAATGCTCAATTCTACGCCCAGTGATATTATTTCCCTATTTATTTGCACCTTCCTTCCAAGGCTTTTGAATTCCCCGAATATCAGATGTAATTTTTACTATAGTTGTAAATCAACACATTTTAACAAATCAAATGGCCAGTTTGAAAAGTAATTTAAGTTTTAAGTAAAAATTATCACAATTTATTAATATATAAAAGTATCTCTATTTTAATTTCATCAAGTCACTTAATTTCATAAACAGGGAGAAAGACTAAATAAACTACTCAGAATGCATGGGAACTAAACTAAGCATGGATTTCATTTAAAGTTAAAAACAATAAATACAAATACTTATCTTGATTTATCCCCAAACAGACTCCTCGTAGTTCCTTTGACTCTTCCTTCCAGTACAGAGACGACTCACTAATTACTCACTAAACTCACTAAAGACACACAACCTGCACACAAAACTAGACAAAAGACTAAAAGATTGCACACAAAAAGACTCGATTTTCGGCCTCTATATATAGAGGTAAGCAAAGGTCCAAGAGGTGTGTAAGCATCTCTTCAAAAAGTGTCCAGGTTCAATGTATCTGTGCCATTTGAACTAGCTCGCCGTCGGCGACGAACTACCTCGCTGTCGGTGAGGCTTCTAGAAGATCTTCAAACCGCGCTATCTCGCTGTCGGCGGGCTCGGGCTCGCTGTCAGCGAGACAGTTATAAATCCTTCAGAAATGTCTCCTCGTAACCTCGCCGTCGGCGGGCTCGATCTCGCCGTCGGCGACTCAGCACAAATTGCATTATTTTCTTCCTTTTTGCTCCAAATCCGCTCCTTTTTATGATTTTTGCTTTTATCACCTAAATTCTCCATTCCTGCAATAAAATAAAGAAAATACCCTTCTTTAAAGTGCAATTTCATCAAAAATAGGTATGAATTTCTTAATAAATTTTTCAGTGATCAGGCAGCTTCTAGCAGTGGTTGTTGACCTCACTTTTGATGAGGTATAGTCTTTCTTAAAAGCCTACGATCTAGCCATAGGGCTTTCCTGTTGACTATCCTAGAGGACAAGTGATGGAACCCATCTCCTTTAGAAATTCTAAACATTTCTTTACTCTTTTTAGAGTTTCACATGTGTGGTTGTGACCTCTAGCACCTAGAAGGTTGAAACCAACATGAGGAAGCTCAGAGAGAGTCCCCATAATACTGTCAGGAAATAGGGCGACCCTGGGTGGCTCGAGATTGGTCTCACTCACACACACACTTAAACCCATCAAATTAAAATGTCCTAAACCCTAAAATTATTCAAATTCGACCTTTTTCCTCACTCTTGGGAAACTCATGTGGGTAGTCCCCAAGCCCTTAGCCCTTGGCTAAGATGGCCAGAACCAACACATGAAGGATCCAAAATGAGCTCTCCCATTGGTCTCATGCCCCAAGGAGGGTAATTTCATGGTTAGCATGTCCAATGAGCATGAATTTCACCTAAACATCCAACCTTGGCCTCCTGCCTCCAAATTTCCCAAAATTATAAAGATACCCCTCGAACCTTAAAATTTCCCAAAATTATAAAGATTCCCAAATTTTCATAAAATTAATGCTGAACAACTTAAAATCACTCAAATTGTCTAATATACCCCATTTTCCCCAAAATTACCAAAATACCCCAACATCACCTCAAATTTACCAAAATGCCACCCATACCAAAAAATTGCCAAAATCTCTAAATTCAGTCCAAATCTCACCCAAATCAATCCTAACCAGCTAATGTCCTCAGTTGCACCCAAATTCCCTAAATCCACCAAAATTTGCCAAAAATTTCCAAATTGCCCCTAAATTCCCAAATTGCCCCTAAATTCCTAGAGTCACCAAGTCACCCCAATTTCTACCAAATTCATTTGAAATTACTCCAATTCAAATCCAAATTAAATTTCATCATGTTAAATCCCAATGTGAAGCAAATTCAAGCTTAATTCAACCCAACTTCAAACCCAAATTCTAAGTCCAAGTTAATTATCCCAAATTGACCCCAATTCCAAACTCCATCAAATTGAGCCATGTAATCAATACAATTTCACAAAATTTGTTTTCTAAATTCCTCATGACATTTTCTAAGACTAACTTGAGCTTTAATATGGTTTGGATTCAAGCTCAAGCCTAGCTCAAAGCCATTTCAAGCCCAAACCCCAATTTTAAGCTTAATCCCGAATCCACCTCAAATCTTTTAAATTAATCCAAGCCTTAATCACCACAGCCTTGTTTGACCTTTGGAGATGCTAATCACATCATCTAATGACCATATTTTGAGCCATGAACCATTGGTCCCTCAATTAAGCAAACCCATCCACTAAAATTGGTTAACTCTCTAACCCATGCAAAAAGCCTTTCCAAGCCCTAAGCTTTTCACAATTAAACCTCTCTGACTTCCTTGAGCCAGCTAGCCACCTCCCCTGGCCTGGCAGGCCGTCGTAGAGACCGCAAAACTAAAGCTAAGAAGACCACCCATGGCCTAAACCTAAAATTCTTTCCATCCCCTGTGTAATCTCCAATTGGTAACTTACGTCGCTCAACCCTCCACCTAAGCTTATGTGCACCGACCAATGACAACCTAAGGTCCCCCTAGACCTCAATTATAAAAGGGACACCCTCCATGGCCAAAATAAAAGAGGTCCCAAATCCTAGGGGAAACTCTGCCAAATTTTTCCAAGTGCTTCCTGCAACCTTCCTAAGTGTAATTCTACTATTCTTAGCCACCAATTTCCATCACCCAAATTCATTTTCATTACTGAAAAATCATGACATTTTTCGGCCATTCCTAAAAGCTCCACATAAATTCAATTGATCACTTCATTAGCTTCACTAGAGCCTACGAAGAACTCCTCATCAAAATCCGGCCTTCCCGAGTCCTCTACCCTAGACTTCCACCAAGCCCGAGCCACCTCTTGTCGAAGAAATACCTAGGCCATGCACCAGCTCAAACCAAAACTTGAAGGAGCTTTGTGGACTCACCCAATTGGGTCCTAAACTCCTGGGCCAAGGTATAACCCGAAATCCCTAAATTTTTCTTTGGTTTAAACCTTTGTGAAAAGAATGTGTTTTTCATACGTATTTAACCATATAGATATGTTCGTCTCACCTAGATGAAGGTGTGGGAACAAATCTCATGCAATTTGGTTGAGTATCGAGCAAGATATTTGGTTTAGAAAACAGACAGTTCTTGGGTTAGGGAGATCAGGGACGATGAACAGATTTCATCCTTTTCCTCATGTATCGAATGTACGGACCATATCACGTCGGACGAAGGCTTGAAACAGGAATCGCGGGCCACATGACAAGCTAAAGTGTAAAGCACAACAAATTGAAGGCCGTCGCGTGTGCTTTCGAAGATACCGAGATTGATGCGGAAAAGTAAAAAAAAGGGTATTATTGATTTTAAATAATTCAGAATTTTAAAAATACATATCTTAGTGTAGAAAAATCATAAAAATAAAAAAACACCAATGCTCAGTTAATAGAGGAGAATAATTTGGGATAAAAATTAAAAATATTTATCTTATATTTAATCTTTAATCAATTAAATGCATAAACAATTTTTAAAATCATAATTAATTAAATATTAATTACCATAATGTGAAATTTGTAGGACTAGAACTTCAAGTGCTTAGGAGTGTTCTCTGATTTTTTCAAAGTCAGAGAGTACCCCCAAATTAAAAGCCCTAATTTTCCAACATTAACCACCTTTGTTTAATTAAAAAATTATAAAAATTAAAATATAAATTAAAAAAATTACAAAATTGGTTTAGGTAGGTTTAATGTGGTCAGAGAATCTTTTAAAAAATAAAAATCAGGTTTAAAAAATTAAAAATGTATTTTCTCATTTAAAAATTAATAAAAATTACTAAAAATTAGAAAAATACAAAATAATTAAAAAAATTACCAAAATGGGCCAAGTTGAAGATGATCACCTAAAAAGTCCTTGTAAAAATTTGAAAGTCATAAAAATTATTTTTAATGCAAAAACAAATAATAAATTTTTGCTTTATATAAATTAAAATAAAAACAAGAAAATTATGAAAGTAATTTGAAGGATTCCTTGAGACTAGAGGAACCTAAGAAAAAGAAAACTGCAGTTAAAATAAAAAGTTCATTTTTAAGTTATTTTTCAATTTAAAAATAATTAAAAAATAATTAAAAATAATTAAAAAAAATAATTAAAAACAATTAAAAATAAAAAATGTAAATATATTTCAAAATATCACAAATAGTCCCATAACCATAGAAAAGAGCTTAAACATATATATATTTTAAAATATTTAGAGGTGTAAAATGTGTTTTTAGTATTTAAATGTATTTTCTTAATTTTGGAGTAAAATAGTTATAAAAAAGAAAAGAAAATAAAATAAATATATTATAAATTTTTTTGAGTTCTCTAAAGTTAGAGAGATTTATGAAAAATATAAAAACAAATTTTGAAATAAAATTGTATTTTCTATTTAATTACCCATTAAAACTCATTAAATTATTAAAATTGAAATATGATTAAAAAATTCATTAAAATTATTCTTTGAGGTCTTCTAACCTAGGTGAACCTCTAATATTTTCTCAAGGACAGAAGACTTGTTTTGGTCAACTAAATTAATTAACATTAAAATTCCCTATTTTTTATTTAAGATAATTATTAAAAATTAAATGAAAATAAAAAAATATAAATTCTTTTATGATATTTTAATTGGCTCATGAGTGGGGTATAACAAAGTTATAAAGTCATTTGAGTTGAATTTAAAGAATTATGGAGTGACAAGCCTTAGGGGCAAAATGGTAATTATGGAATTTGGAGCTCTAATCAAAATTTAGGCTAAACTAATCCTCTTAGATGATTTAAATATATGGGTTTAAAGGGTAGAAACTAACTCATCACTTTTCTATAAAAACAGTAAAGTTGTAATTTCCTAAATTATTGTGATTTGGAAGTTAATCTAATTGGATGATCCTAATGTAAAAGACTTGGGTTAAAAAGATGATAACTCATTAATGTGAAGCCCCTAATCAGTGATTACATGATAAGCACAACGTGTTAATAAGAATTAAATATATTTAATTCAACACTTTCAAAGATTACAATTTATCCATAAGAATTTAAGGGTTTGGTAGTGAATTAGGCTTAATCTAAAGTTTCTTAATGAAGTTTAGAAAAGGAAACATAACCAACTATGAATACCCTTAAAGCACTACAAGCCCGACCCCAATTGAAAGAACATAGACTCCTTTATAATTCAGTTTGCCTTTAAGGGCGTTCACTCTCATAATTCCTAAATAAAACGCTAAGTGAATGCCTAGTTACCCAGCTACATTAAGGTTCATTGAGCACAAGTCAAAATATCACCACTAAATCTAATTTAACCAAGTGATGATTAATTTAATGATACAATAAGATCAAATGAACTCAAAATGATTCAGAATGTTTTAAAAGTTGATTAGGGTTATGCCCCGAACACTTTTACAATCTTTTAGATATTTTGAAAGACATTCAGACATATTATGCTTTGATGAAGAAAATCATCCTCAAACAAATACATATGGACCCACCAAGATATGCCTCGGGACCTGTTTATTCACACAAATCAATAAGAATACCCTAAACTACATATCCTACATTTATGCTCTAATGCTCAAGTGTTTGAGTCTTAGATAAGTTATTCAAATTCTTGTGAGCAAATGAGAATAATTGTTTTGTGCCACATATGGATCATCAGACTATTGTAATTCTGAGGTCTAGGTGGCGAGGGCGATGATGATAATGTTTGTGTGCTAAGAAAGGGATACGAAGTGGGATTTAGAATAATATCTTCTACCTTAAGGACCTTCAATGAGGGGAGAGGATAATGACCAATGAAACTATTCACTAATTTTAGGAGGATTGTTGCCTCCGACACTCTTAGGTTGCCAGTAGTCCTAGCTTGATTAGAGTAATTAACCCATGAACTATACTACCTTATAAAATACTTTAATAACAACTTCTTTATGACATAAATATTTTTGCTTGCCAAAGTAAAAACTACATTCATGAAAAATTAAAAATGAAAACTTATAAAGGTCCATGGTTAATTACTTGGATCAAAGTTAGAAACTATATTCCGCAGATTATCAGGTTGGTAGCTTTTATTCAAGGTTGGGAAACACACAGTCCAGCTATGAGCCCCTAACTTCACCAAATTATTACACGAAGTCCCGGTCTTTCATATGTGACTGCAAGTTTTGCTTTACTTGCTCGTATGTTCCTATGATTTGTCTTTTGACTTCTTTGTTCTGATTTTCTTACATTTATTGCTTTCTTTTTCTGCAATTTATATAAATTTCTTAAAACTAAGTTATGCTTTATGATACTAACCATGCAGTGGTAATAGATGCCCAGGTACGTATTTACAATTTATTTACTATAGAATTTACGACTTTGCTTTACTATCTCTTCACTTTACCATGCATGCTTTACCTACAAAAACAACAAAAAATTGTACTTTCAAAAACATTAATACACTTTCGAAAACAATGAACGAACATAACTTACTCATTTTGTGTTTACAAGGATTCCTCAAATGAGGTAACATACAGTTGCTAATGAGGATTTTATAGTTTAAATGAGCTTAACAACTCATTCAAACTAAGTAAACTCAAGAGAAAATAGTGATGTTAGGATGATGGAACGTGAGATTTTAATCGACGTCACTCAACTTAAATTAAAATTTCCTCAAAACTCATGAACTGCAACAACTACAAAAAAAACAAAATATTAATACATAAACTCCAAAACCATAAAACTTTAAACTTGGATCCGTCGCGATGAGGAGCTTGGAGCTAACTCTATGGGCAGCATGACGATGAAATATAGAGAAGATCTTTGAGAGAGAAAACGAAGTCATCATTAGCAAATCTCTTCTTAGCTTAAATAACAACCCATAGGATTTTGAGGTAGATTGTCTAGCATGATGTAAATCCTCGCTTTATTTTTAGGCTTTGGCACGATTCTGTTGTGCAATATAAGTCCTAATTTATCGTATGATTCCGAGGCTATCGTTCGGTACAACGTAAATCCTTCTATTTTCCTAGTCTACTTGCATGATTGGGATCATGCAAGTGTAATCCATAAATTATAAAATTAGCAGGATGAAACGCTAAATATTCTCTTCTAAATTGAAGCAAAATAGTAGGATATTTTTGGGAGGTCACCAAGGCTTACATCTAGATCTATGACACCCCTTACCTTTCTTCCTTTGACTTCAAAAATAATTATTCCTATTTGATCTTTTCCATTTGATTTTTCATATCCGAGCTTGAGACTATAAACTTTAAATTCATGAAGAAAAATACATCTGATCTAAATCGAGAGTTTTCTTAAGTGACTTCGGTCATTTAACATGTAATTAACTATAGGAGCTTGCCCTTATAGGAAACTTTAGAACTCAGGTAAAATTAACGCCACTTAATCTTCACTATTAAGAAAGAAACATGTTAGCCCACATAAATGGTTTACAGACCAAACATATGTCATAAATTGTATAGTTTATATAGTCGAGCTCACTATTAAATAGTATGTCTATCTTCCGAGATAATGTATTATTTGTGGTGTTAGGCTTAATTATTTAAACTATCAAAAAATATGAGATCAATTCGATCTCACATTTTTCAAAATTAAAATACTATTTTAAAATCAAGAAGATTATATTTATATTAAGCTAAATTATAATTTTGAAAGCAGCTGATGGATTCCCATTATGGCGACCGACAAATTCACAAAATGGCGGCTGACAGTGGTCTGACTTTTCCAAAAAAATATAAAATTGCAATAGCCACCACGGCTTTTTGAACAACAAATTATTTTTCAACAGCTTATTAATAAGTTGTTGCTGCCCTAAACAGACCCTAAAACATCAACGATACTTCGGTTGATGTCAATCAACGAGTCCTATGTAGGCTAAAGATTGTCACCCACATTGGCAGTCAGTGTATGTTTACATCGATAAGTCTGTCCACACTATAGGATGATGCTTTCGTTTGTGCTGTTTTTTGCTTGAATTACTAATATACTCATCTAAGGACTAAATTTTCTACCATAGCCAAATAAACAACTTTAAATTAATCCTTCAAAATAAGATAAAACTCATAACCAACATAAAAATTAAACAAATTAATGCATTCACAATTATATAAATATCATGCATATAGAAACAACCTTGATTGACAATACGTAGAATTAAATAGAAATTCCTTTCCAATCTAGAAATATAAAAGAGAACATGACTTATAGGAAAATGCATAGCATATTGTACCTACTTATTGTCCTCACTCATTGCATGCAAAAGGGTGGCTTGATCAACGAAAACCACCACCTTATAGACTGAGTTCCGCCTCTACTTACTGATTAGCTTTTTTGAATAAATTTGATAAAAAAATCATCATTAAAGACTTGCATAACCCATTACATAGTCTACTTTTAGGAACTCAACACTAATCAAACATAATAAAATACTTGAGTGTGGTGAGACATAAAACACTTAAATTTGAATTCCCAAAATATTTTTGCATTAGTCTTAGGACATTTTGTATACCAAACATGTATATGTAACTTTATTTATAATCAAGTCACAAGACCTACTATTCTTAAGAAATAAAAACCAACCCAATCCTACATTTCATTGAGATTGGCCATGCATGGTTTTAAAATGCTTAGGTTAGATGGCAGTCCATTCCAGGCAGGGTTGTAAGTCTATTGCATTCTTGTTGTTTCTATTATATTTCTTTAGATTAGGGTTCTGATGTTTTACTTTTTTGAAGAGAATTTCACCTTAGCGCTACGATTCTGAGGTTGTTCTTCTAATTACAACTAACTTCTCACCCTCTTAAGCTTTTGCATGACTGTATTTCATGCATATAAGGCCTGACATTACAAAAAAATATCAAGTTGAAACATCAAAAAGTACCCCTTTCAAAATCACTAAAGCACAATGATAGGATATCAAAGATGTCATGGAGTATCTCAGTATCTCTGAAATCTGCTACCTCTTCCTCCTTTGGATTCTATTAATAATTATTCTACCTTCGACCCCTGTCCTTTTGGGATTCTAATAACCAATCGTGGGAGCTGAAGCTTAGAAATTTTCTTGAAGACAAGACTTCAGCCTTAATTGAGAGTTTTCTTAAGTAACTTCAGTTGCTGAAGATGTGATTAAATATAGGAGCACTCCATTATAGGAATTTGAAGACCCCAGACATAAATTAAACCATATCTAGTCTTCCGATTAAAAGGGGGAATGATTTTTTAATTTCTGTTGCAGACCAGTAAAAATATCTAAAAATTTTTAATTTAAATAATTGAATCCATTGTGAAATGGTATTTCTATCTTTCAGGATGGTCTACCACTGCTAATGATGTGTTTGATTATTTAAATAAACAAACCTTCTATCCTGCATGAAATTCAAAGCTCCATGTTGGAGCATATAAAAACCTGTTGAATCAATCTTAGAGACTTCATTGGGGACTTTACTTCTCTATCCACCTCTGACTGATGAATTCATCTTCATACATCGGTAATGTGTCTGTGTCTGTGACAGGTGAGATTACCATTATTCTGTTGACATGTCTTGCTCATTTTATTTTTGGGCAAGTGTGACCAACATTTCTTTGATTCTAAAACCGTTTATTTAAAACACCTTTAAATGAATAGGTTCTAGAATCTTTAAAATCCTAAAAAAAATGGTACCCCCCCAATAAAAAAGGATGAACTTTAATAATAACAATCCAATATTAATTGTCATTGAGTCTTACGATTGTAAATTAAATTTAAACTTTTCATAGTTTTAGGACTAGATTAAAACTACCTTTCTAAGATTTTTGTCTGTTATGATGAAAATTGAAAAAAAAAACTCTACAAAACAAAATATAAAAAAAACACCCATTTTACACAATGAGTAACAAATAATACAAAAATAGAGGCGTTGGAATCAAGTCAAATTGACATTCATAATTTAATTTAAGAATGGTTTCTCCAAAGCTAGTCTTTTCATTCCCTGGGGGACTGAACTTACCTAGTGACAAGAATGTTGTTGCCAAGAATTGTCAATCAAGTTTGGGTCTAGTTATCTTCACCGGACTTGTCACCGCCAATTCTCCGTGATTGTTGAGTGTCGTTGTTTGTCAGTGTTGAGGAGTCTTCATTCTATTTGTCTTTTAGATTGTCCTGATCTCCAAATAACTTATTCTTTTGGTTCATATAAATGATCTCAAAATATAAAAAAAATTGAAGAAGAAAGGAAAAGGAGAAAAGAAAACATACAAAAGAAGTTGTGGGGAGAACTTTATTGTGATAATCATTAAAATGAGATCTCTAAAGTATCTGAGATACTTGCATAGAGAAAACCATATGAAGTATTTCATAACCAGAGATTTAAGTGTGATACCTATTTTGAGTTCTTTATTCTCCTATAGGAGCAAGTTCCTACAGTTAATTACATCTTAAATAATTGAAATAGTCTAAGAGAACTCCCAATTATGATTAACATTTGTTCTCGAAAAAAATTTTAGTGTCAACATTAAGAAAAGAAACGTCAATGTTAAATTCTAAGGGTAATATGTTTCTAAATGTCGTATACTAACCTAAAGGTTTGGTTTTTTTTTGTTATTTTTGTCATTTTGTTATTATCATTTAGTTGTCGTTTTGTTATCATTTTGTTGTCATTGTTTTGTTGTCATTTTGTTTTGGTTAGAGATTCACCGTTCTAGCTTCAGAATGTCGTCTCTGCAAAATAGAATTAGCACATCCTAATAACATGTAAAGTAAATATAAAACACAACTTACCTTTTTGTCTTCAACAATCCCGCAAAACAAAGTTAGCATAAAATTATATATTAATTGTTGATTTAATTGGTTGTATTTTAATTTTTAGATAACGCGACTAAGATGTCTATGGTTCCTTCATCTTGGTGTCGTCGGGGTATTCAGATCTACTTAGTCCGAATGGTGTTTAAACCAAGACCGAAAGATTATTTTTAGCAACCACATATTACGTCGTCCAAGAGATCTTCATAAATCTGAACACTAGGGTTCAAGTCACATTCAATGATCTTTGTTCATTAGGATTTCATTTAAGTTTTATTATCTTTTACAGATTTTAGGGGTTGGAAAATTTTAGGTTGTTTACGATTTATTAACCGATTAAATTTTTTGTTTTGTCATTTATTTTTATTTTGTTTGAAATAACCCGATCAAGATCTCATGATTCCATCGTCCCGGGCAATTATGTTTGCAGTTTGATTAGTCACAAATGATTGGAAGATATTTTTTTAGCAACCATGGGTTACGTTCTCCAAAATATGCTCTCAAACAAAGTGATATTTCAGAGTTTAAGTTTAAGTTTTACTATCTTTTAGGATGGATTTTAAAGTTGAATTTTATGATTAGTAGGCTTTGAGTTTCATGTTTGTTATCTTAGTTATCTAATTTAGATGTGAATTGAGGTTTAGGTTCAGTGTAGTTTAAACCTAAGAGAGATTTGTTAAGTCTAAGGTAGGTTAGATTTAAGGTTTAGTTCTGATGTAGGTTAGACCTAAGGAAGTTTGGCTAACTCTAAGGTAGGTTTGACTTGGGGTTTAGGTTCGATGTAGGTTGGACCTAAGGAAGTTTGATTTAGCGTTTAGTTCAGATGTTGGTTAGAACTAAGGAAGTTTGATTAAATCTAATGTAGGTTAGACTTAAGGTTTAGGTCCGATGTAGGTTAAACCTAAGGAAGTTTGGTTAAGTCTAATGTAGGTTAGACTTAAGATTTAAGTCTGATGTAGGTTTGACCTAAGGTAGTTTGGTTAAGTCTAATGTAGGTTAGACTTAAGGATTAGGTCCGATGTAGGTTAGACCTAAGGAAGTTTGGTAAAGTCTAATGTAGGTTAGATTTAAGGTTTAGGTTTGATGTAGGTTGGACCTAAGGAAATGTAGATAGTTTTGGTTAAGTCTAGTGCATATGAGACTTAGGGTGACAGGTTCAATTTAAGGTTGGACCTAAAGTTGAGATTGATTTAGGTTTAATTTGAGTTGAACCTAAGGTTTAGGTTGATTTAGGTTCAATTTGGGTTGAAACTCAGGTTTAAGGTGACTTAGGTTAACTTAGGTTCCTAAGGATCAGGATGACATATGTTGATATTGGGTTGAACCTAAAGTTTAAGTTGACTTAGGTACAATTTGAGTTGAACCTAAGCTTTAGTTTTGAGGATTTACTTGAAGTTAAGAGTTATGTTTAAGGATAGAGGTTAAGCCTAATTTGAATAAGGCTTAAATATTTAATTAAGTATAATTAAGGTTAAACTTAATTAGGATTTATGGTTGATCAAGTCTAATATATAATACACTTGATCAATATGAAATTATTTGGTTAAATGTAATATGTGCAGTGAAAGTTTTTCTTTTTTTAATATTATTTGGATATATATAATGTTATTTTTTATGCATTGCCCTTGGGTTATCAATCTTTACTCATTTCATGATTCTTCGACATCTTTCATAATAAAGGTGAATGATAATATGCATGACAAAGCAATAAAAATGGGGCATGGGTGACAAGTGAAGACTCATGAGATGATTTGTATTGGAAAATAATGACAAACAAGAGAAAATGAAAGGACGACGAGTGAAGACAATACAATGTAAATGATGACGATTAGATTTGGAATTCATCAACATGCATGAACTTGATCTCGTGAGAAGAATTGCGGTGAGTTTAATCATGAGAGCGAAGCACATTTAACATTTGTTGTTTGTATTGAGTGGTTTTTAAATGCATGAAAATTGGAAGGTTTTATGCTTTTTGTAATATTTCAAAATTTTACTATGCATATCTTTTGTTTTGAACCAAATGCCAAAAGTATGTAAATATATAGATAATACACCCATTTTACTTACACCAAATAGTCCACAAAGTTAATTTTTTGTTCTTAGGAAGCTTATATTGAAAAATAAATATTTTAACTAGCAGAGGTGGGCTCAGGTTGAGTACAGGAAGGATGACTGTCTTGCCTGAATTTCAAAGTTTAAACTAACGAGAGTGGCACTTCCGTCTTTCAACCCCTGAAAAATATTACTTTGCCCCCTTCAATTGCCCTTGCCTCTTCGGTTCTTCCACAAACCGGCCACTAAATCTTCGTGAAGCACAAAGGTAAGCTGACAGTCAGGAAGATGGAAAGGTGCGATGAAAGATGGAAGTGCTTCAAGGAAAAAGAGGAGATCTTGACGTGAAGATGACCGACAATATGGTGACATGATTAATGGAGGATTAGTAGGACGACTCACTCCCCCCTATGGCGTGATTAATCATGAATTACTTACTCCATCAAACAACGCTCTTGTTTGATGATATTAATAAATATTAAAAAGAAAGATTTACTTATTACTCAGCTCTATTGTATTTACATATTTGACTCCTAAAATTCAGTTTTTACATACATACAACCTTATATATGCATGAAATGGTGTATTTGGATTTAAAAGATTTTAGTGGTATAAATGTGTTAGATGTGTAAATACATAGGAATTAGGTGATATGACAAAGATTATCATTTCATGGCTATAATGAAAAAACTGAATCAATTAATCAAAGAATTTTTTTTGGAATTGTTTCTTTTCCTTGTGAATCATAATGAAGAAATGAAAAAATTTTACCCTCCCTCCAAAGAGAGGTTGGTTCTGCCCTTGTTAACTAGAGTGAAAATTTTTACAAAATCTGATAATCCTAGTGTTAATCACTATTATAGTCTCCATCAGTTGCTCATAAAATTGAGTAGGGTTTAAGCAATTTTAATTTATTGTGCAAGATTGAAGCCAATATCATTCTTAATGTGTCATTGATCTTCAAAACAAATAAATTTCTGATCCTATAAATATCATGTAAATTGTCCATGCCTTATAAGCAATATAACAATTCTTCATGCCTTAAATTTGTAAAAATCTCCCACAAAGCCACCATTCTTGTGACAAGACTTTACTAGTTGAATGATAATTTGTACTCAATAGAAATAGATGATAATTTCAACAACTTCTTTGCCATTTGAATTGAAAGATTTGGTTTTTAGGGGACATGATGATGCGTCCGCCCTAACTACATATTTCTTTTTAACACACACACACACACACACACACACACACACACACACACACACACACACACATATGTATATAAATATGTATGCGTGTGTGTGTGTCTATATATGTAGGTAAGTATGTCTGTGTATCTTATGTGAGACATTTGTTATTTTCTACATATTTTTGAACTCACTATTGCTCATGGAAAACCAATGACCAAACCCATTCTTTTATTTAAATTTTGGGGAGATATATCTACATGCCACAGAATTTGTATGTATTTATAGGTCCAACGTTTAAAATTTATTTATTTATTTTCTTACATTTACACCACCAAATTTTTCATATCACATCAAATATATCACTATTTGCTTTGAATGAAAATGGCCATTATTTTTTAAAAAGTGTCATACATTAGGGCGACATAAACGTAAAAATTAACGATTAGATGTTCAATATGTAAATACATAAGAACTGAGTGATATGTTTATAAATCTTCCTTAAATTTAATAGAAAGCACAAATAGCATGTTGATGATAACGACAAAGTTCTTGCATCACAGGGCATATATTGACAAAGTTATTCCATCAAGGAGGGCTTTTCATTGTATCCATGACAAATGAAATATTTTTTATTTAATATCCTCTCATCATTTTATGAGGGTATGGTTCTTGTTTAAAAATTTTAAAAAGATTTACATACATACCACTCATTTCCTATGTATTACATACAATTTTTACATATATTCAACTTTTAATTACCTATGTATGAAAAGCTGCATCTTCACATTTTAAAAGTTAAAATGATGGTCTTTCTTATGTGATATGAAATATTTGGGTGGTCTTAATGTAAGAAAATAAAATTTAGGTGGTTGATTTGTAAATTCATAGATATTAGGTGGTATGCATTATGTATATAAATGCCCTAAAATTTTATCATACGGTTGCCATTAAATAGCCTCAAAAGAACTTAATTCCCTCATGAAAATAAAAATAAAAAAAGAAAGAGAAATAAAAAAATAATAATAAAAAAGACACCAAATAAATATATTCTTAAAAATAAAAATAAAAACCTGCAAGCTTCAGATCAGACTTTATGGTCAATCTCCAATAATGGACGATCAGAAAGAATTAATGGCTTCTGGCGCCGCTGATAAAGCATATATAAATGGAGCTTTATTCAAGCGCTTTTAAATCACCCATGTGGCTCGTTTTGTAGGCATAAATTAAATATATAAAATTCCTTGAGATAAATAATTGTTAAGTGTTCTTCACGTTTCAATTATGCTTTTAGATTAGTAATTTGTAAGTTTATCTTTGATAGAATTCAGAAAAATGATCCATATCTCATACGATGCTTTTGACTTCTTTATTTCTATTTATGTAAGGACTATTTTACACATAAGCGAAGAGTAAAGAGTGCAGAGTAAAGAGTGTAGTGTAAAAATAATTCTAGATTATTTATATGGGATTATTTTAGGCCTGAAGTTTATATAAGTGTCAAAGTAATCTCAAATTACTTTAAAATTGAGCTCTAATAATTCTTCATTAGACAATTTTAGCTCAAATTTAAAGAGTCTCGGGATTATTTTGAAACTTTTATAAACTTTGTGATTAGAACGACATCATGTAAATAGTCGAAGACCATTTTGTCACTTTACTTCTTTATGAAAGAAAAATTTTTCTATGTGACTTATTCCTCATAAAAATTACATAATTATAAAACTTTGTGAATTTCTAAACCAATGTCAATTTCTTAGGAAATTTACAAGTGTATCATATTTTCTTTTGTATTTATATATCGAACATCTAAAATTTGATATTTACGTTTATATATAATATTTTGGTGTTATAAACATTTATATAGAAAAATGTATTCACTTTTTAAAAGTAAATAATAATGATATTTTTTGTGACACTGAAGAATTGAGTGTTATGTATGTAAACATAAAAATTTAGGTGTTAGATCGATAGATAATGTTAAATCCAAAATTGCTCATTAGTCACGCCTAAAAAATAGAGTGTGGGAGAATAATAAAGAGACAGTTAGAGAGAGAGAGAGAGAGAGAAAGAGAGAGTTTTTTCAATATAATATATTGATATTAGGTTTACCTTATACAAATAATGCTCATCTATTTATAGAAGATGAATTATTATAAAATAACAGTTATATCCCTAGTTCCATGCAGCCTGCTGGAGATGGCTGACTGCAGCTGGACTGGCTGGGCCGACTGGAGCTAGCGACTAGAGAGGACCAATAGGAGCTGGCCGAGGTCGAAAGGGGCTTGGTCGAGTTCAACGGGTTCCTTGAACAATGACATTGCCTTAAACTGTCTCTGGGTCGGTTCTTCTCCTTCTGAGTTTGATTATTCTCCAAATTCTCTAATGCATTATCTATAAATAGTCACCTCTCTATAACTCGTTTCTTCTCCATATACCGCTCATCTTCTTTGTTGCTACATGATCCACACTTACCGTATCTTTTAGGATGTTGAATTCAAAATTTCTGCGGGTCACGCCCAATGAACATAGCATGAGGGAAGAGCATAGAGTGAAATAAATAGATAAAGAGAGAGAGAGAGAGAGAGAGAGAATGAAAAATCGGTAGAGATTTATTAGAATACAATATTTTATACAAGGTTTTCTCTTTATTATAAATAATGCTCTTCTATTTATAGGAGAAGAATTATTATAAAATGTCAATTTTACCCCTAGTTCCGTGCAATCAGTGTTAGATGGTTGACTGCAACTGGTCGAACTGACTAAAGCTACCTGGATCGACTGGAGCTGGCTGGGGTGACCAAAGCTGGCCGAAACTCACCCGAGGGAATAGTTAAACTCATTCATTCAGCTTCTTTTATCTAGCCTCATCCAGTCGATCCGACCAATACCACTCGGCTTGACCAACTCCAATTGGTCTGACAAGTTCATGTTGGACCTACCCCAACTAGCTTCAATTGACCCAAAGAGCTCCAATTAACCTGGCTAGGCAAGCTCCACTCAGCTTGACCAACTGCAGCCGGCCTCGATCAGCTCCACTGAGCCTCAGGAAGTTCCAGTCTACCTAAATAGTTTCAATCGACCCTGGTCAGCGCAAATTAGCCACACCAGCTTCAGTTGGCCTTCTGTGCTTGGCCACCTAGGTTTGGTAAGAGAAATGGCTCTCCCAAGAAAGTTCTCCCAAAGACGTCTTCTGAAAAATAATTTGTCCAAGGAATGATAAGTCATGAAAGAGTGAAACCAAGCAACAAGAAAAACACTGTATGTAATTTCTCTGAAGACCCATTTCTTACTTTTTCAATGCTTTTTCTTACTTTTTCAATGTAAATTCCCCATAACACTAGGAGAAATTTGTCTCTCATAAATGAGCTTCTAAAGAGTAAAAGGAAAATGACCTACATTTTTGGACTCTACTTGGCTTAATAACCGAATACTAGGGATGACTTTGGGGAAATTCTTTCCAAATTATAACTTGGACAGTAAAGAATGTTTTCTGTTAATCATGAGATGTCAAACTAGATAAAGTTGAAAAAAAATTGGCAGCTGCTCCTTGTAGGAGAGCTACGACCCCCTAACGAAGTATATTTCAAATAAGACAAATATACATGAATTTTTGTTAATAAATAAGGCATATTAAAAGAAAATATACAGTCTAGTTTCACAAAGTGGAGACAAATTTCATTGCTAACACTTGGGGAACTCTTCTTATAAGATCAAGTCAACTTTAATAGTAATGAGTGACGATCTATGAAACTATTCCGTGAAGATGAGCCAAATACACCAGTGCGGAATTTTGTAAGAGAACTAAGAGCCACCGGAATGATGAATATTTTACACATAGAAAACCCACTCATTTTTATTAAAAAAGTTTTTTTAACTTGATTTTTGAGAAAATCATGCACTTTTCTTATAAAGATAAATTATTTTAATTTTATATTCAATAATCTCCTATTCTCCTATTCTCCTCATAGGTACCTTTCAAATAAATAAGAGAATTTATGAAATAATATGTATGATAAAAATTCTAATTCACTCATATTTTACGGCACTGATATTGTTCCAACAACATACTAAATTCGAACATGCTCCAGACCAACTCCAGTTAGCTCTATCTAATCGGCCCGGCGAGTTATAATCAGCTCTCTCTAATCAGCCATATCCAGTTGTACTTGAACATTTCCAGTGGACCCGACGAGCTCCAGTTGGCCCGACCAGCTCTAATCGGCATCGATCAACTCTAGTTGGTCCGACTAGACCAGTTCTAATCAGCCCGACCAGTTCAATTGGTCTAACTAGCTCCAATTGGCTTGACCAACTCCAATCGGTCCGACTAACTGTAGTCGGCCATCTTTAGCCGATTACATAAAACTAGGGGTATAAACTTACTTGTCAACTTGAATTTACACTTCTAAGCACAATTTTCTTCCCTTCCCCCAAATTATTGAAGGTGAATGGTGAGAAAAATACAAAGTAAAAATTGTCATGTGCTTCTGACCATGTTATATCTCAAAATTTGGGACCACTACTCTTATGCACTCCTTCGCCACCCCCATATTGCCTAATTGATTACTATTGTTATTATTATTATTATTATTATTACTACTACTGCTTAATTTATTATAATTTTTACTATTAAGAAAATTTACATACATACCATTTAATTCCTATGTATTTACATATTTAACATCTGAACTTCAATTTTTACATGCTACCTTATCTATGCATAAAAATGAATATACTGTTTTTTTTTAAAGTTAAATGATGATATTTTCGAGGTGAAGCTTTGGATGATATTGATGTAAGAAGTAAAGTTTAGGTGTTACATATGTAAATACATAGGAATTGGGCCCCTTATTCCTATTCTTTTTACTGTCAAGATATTATAGATATAATGCTTCCACACGAATATGTTCACTTCCGGGACTCATGGCTGCTAAATGAACATGTAGTGTACCTTTCACAGATCTCATTGGATTTTTCCTCGTGGACCCAATGTATGGAAAGGATTCAATTTTTGGCATTTTGCATTTTTATTTCCACTAATTTATGGCCCACTCAATCTGAAATATTAAATAAAGCCTCACTAATTACAGCTAGATCATTTTTTGTCACACTCACATTAGGCTCTTTCCATTGTTGGGGGGATTCAGACATTGATGGGTTCCTGAATTATAAAATTTTATCCATTGTACCATATGATTCATTTCATGATATCTATATATATATAGCTGCTGATTAATGGTATATTTTTTGGCAAATTTATATACGTATAACAAAATATTCGTTTTGGAATGATTTTTACATTTTTCATGAATCAAGTAATTTCTTTTGTTAATATTTTGACTGCACTTTTCATGAAAAGAAAGGTACCACCTTAAATTTGTTTTGTGCTGCAAGTTGATCAATGGGACGATGAATAAGTTACGGTTTGCTTGCTTACAGGAAGCAAGGGCGAGAACCTTACTGTGCATGGAGCTTGGAGGTGTAGTGGCCCACTATATTTATTATTAGTTAGCTTTTCTAGTATTACTATTGATTTTTCATTATTTATTGCTTTAGAAGTACACATTCCATGATAGCAAAAAAATGAACCAAACTAAGGGGACGCTTGTCTTAGCTTAGATGCGCTCGCTTGGCCTAGAGGCACTAGCCTCGTTCAGCAACAATTATTACTATTTGAAGCACTTGTCAGTACATCACACTTACCGCACCTTTCAGAATATTAACCTTTTTCCGATCACACTAAATAAACCTCGATAACATCAAATGAAATAGTTGAGTGACTCGGTTCAATTGGTCAGCAACTCGGCTAAGTCACCAAAGCTTCTGAAGTGGCCACTCTAGTGATCATTCACGAGTACTTCCAGGGGGCATTAGATTGTAGTTTTCACCTATTTTTAATTGTCAAAACATTTATTTTTATTATTTTATATGACTTCTCTTACAACCTCCAAAGCCTTATGAATAAGGGGTCAAAGTGGAGAAATTATTCCATACGGAGAACGTACTCAACTCTAAGTGTGTACTCCAATAATCCTGCAATACTCCCATAATAGACTATGAATAACACCGAAATAAAACCTGTCAAAGTTATTAAGGGAAGTCATTAGGTTATTGGAGTTGATACTTAATAACCTGCTAATGACCCTCCAATAACCCCGAATGAAGGTTATTGGAGGGTTATCACGCACGTAGCGCTGCATACGTTGTCCGTACGAAATAATTTCTCATCAAAGTAAGCATGAAGAAACATTCAGAGTGTCCCATACATTAAGCTGTGGGGCATGGTGTATTCCGTGTCTCTCCCTTTACTTTCTTTTCTCATAGAATCGATCCACGAACACTGTTAGTAGACTCTGAGAGTTATCAAGATACATTTGGATCAAATTTAACATACCTAAGCTTGACCTGAAATTTTTTTACTATTATTATTATTATTTTATTTTTAGTCTCAAAGCTACACGTGTGGTTTGGAAATGAAATGAAATGCTCCTTCAGCATACATTTTCACATTGCTGTATGACATTCAGATTAAATAATTATAGATTTTTCTTTATAAGAGAAGACAAGTCTGCATCTAGCTAATATAGAATGGTTAATGCAGGCTGTAACTTTGTAAGGTCATTTCTAGAGTTCTTTTTGTAAGATGAGACATTCTGTAAATGCATGCTTGTCTCCTAAAAATTACTTCTTTTAACTGTAGGACCACTAAGATTCACATCCACTATTAAATTTGCAGAATTACTGATATTTCAGTGTAGTTAGTTTTCACGAAAATACTTTATTTAAGCCTTTATATTCCTTTATTAAGGATCAATATTTAATTGAAAGCACACATGGAAGCGTAAACTTGTACTATGGTATTTGTGTACACCCACAAACAGCCTTTGGGAACGCTATAAACGCCAATGTGCCTTCCTGAGTGTACAACGACGAGCGAACTCCGTATGACAATATCAAAATAGGCCTTCCCGAGTATGGCTAGCCCATTTTATTTGAAAAACACGTCAAATTTTGCCTGTCAAACTCATCTACTTAAGTACCAACTGTCATGTTCTAGCTGCAAAGTAGATTTGCGAAGCTCATCCAGTGACCCAACTACATTGTTGACCTGTCGAGCTGGTCTACTGAAGTCTTGTCCATGCAAGAAGAGGAGGCTGCTGAAACTTATGCTCCGATGGATGAAACCCATACATCTTCAGATGAGAAAATAGAAAGAAGGGAGAGAAAGAAGAAACATAAACCTTTAGGAATATTTTCTATTAAAGAGAGATAACATAAGCTAAAACAATGTGGAACTTTAAGATTTTTGCTTAGAAAATTTTAAAGCGAGATAAGAGAATATATATATATATATATATATATATATATATATATATATATATATATATATATATATATATATATATATATATATATATATATATATATATATATATAACAATTGTGTGCTTACTATAGAAAAATGACTCCTTAAGGTGCCATTTATTTTTCATGAGACCAAATGAACCATCCCTTTTGTTCATTCAGTAATTTACCTATGGGAGTTATCACCTTCTTTAGGGTATTTAAACAAGTTCGCCATCACTCAGAAGTCACAAAAGAACTCTCAAGCTCTTCTGATGATCTATTAAGAGTGTTAAAAAAGCTTGAGGAGATTCATCACTAGGTTCCAATGAGAGATACTGGACATAAGAGACCTAGAACTAGCAATAACCCACACAGCACTAGCCTAAGTTTTGCATGAGAGTACATTCAGAGAAGCTCTCAATCTTTAGAGATTGAATATTTTAGTTGAACTCCAAGAGTTAGCCAATAATCATATATCTTGCAGACAATATAATCCTTAGTCCATAAAACATATTTAGGAGGTAATATCCCAAATAAAATGAGAGTGAGAGGATTAACTCCTCTAAAAATATTCTCGACATACTTCAGGAAGGCGAAATCATCAACCCAAACAAAAGTATTGCAATCACAGATTGGTTGGAAGGAGACCAGATAATAAACTAGAACCATAATATTTTTTCAATCAGAACTAAATCCATTGAGAATATCCATGACTGATATTGTTAAAGCCATATAGAACAAACAATTCTTCAAGAGGCCCAAACAATGCGGACGAGAAGTCACTTATGTGACTCAAGTAAATATTGTGCCTATTACAGAGATCATGGCCATGATATGGAAGAATGTAGATGTCTTAGAAGCATGGATGAGAATCTAATTTGAGTAAAAATGTTAAAGGAATTTGTAGCTTTAGATGCAAGCACAAGAATACAAGGAAAGGTGGGCATTGAAGGGAAGTAATGAATCCGTTCTAGCAAGAGTGGTGCATACTATCGAGATAGTTCTAGCCAACCTTGAAGGAGACAACCTAAGCCCTCATGGCAATGCAGTCTGAAGTATTTACGAGATCAACTGTTCCAATCCATTTCAATGTGGTGAACATTACTGAGAAAACTCTAGAGTGACTGATTTCTGAGATTCTTGTACAAGTAAAACCACATGAAAATTGTATATTACCTATTTTGAGTTCTTATTCTCCTATAAGAGTAAACTTCTGTAGATAATTATATCTTAAGTGATTATTCACTTAAGAAAACTCCCGATTAAGATTAATCAATTTTTTTCAAAGAAATTTTAGTCTCATGATCAAGGAAAGAAACGTGAAAGTTCATTCTTATGGGTAATATGTTTCTAAGTGTCACTTACTATCCTAAAGGTTTGGTTTGGTTTTTTTTTGTTGTTGTTGTTTTGTTGATGATGTTTTGTTTTGTTGATGTCATTTATTTTGTTGATGTTGTATCATTTTGTCGTTTTAAGAGTCACCCTCTAAGCTTTAGAAATTCATCCATAAAAAAATAGAGTTAGCACATTCTAATAAAATGAAAAAGTAAATCTAAAATAGAAATTACCTTGTGTCTTTAGCAAGCCTGCAAAACATAGTTAACAGAAAATTATATCTTAACCATTGATTTAATTGGTTATTTTTAATTTTTAGAAAGCCCAATCAAAATTTCTATGGCTCCATCATCCCAGAGTCGTCAAAGTATTCAGATCTACTTAGTCCGAAATGTGTTTAAAATAAGACCAAAAGATTCTTGTAAGCAACCACAAATTGCGTCGTCCTAGAGATCTTCATATATCTGAACATTGAGGTTCAAGTAGCATTCAGTGAACTTTGTTCATTAGAGTTTCATATATGTTTTAGTGCCTTTTTCCGATTTTAAGAGTTGGAAAATTTTAGGTCATTTAAGATTTGTTAGCCGATTAAGTTATTTTGTCATTTATTTTCGTTTCATTTGGGATGACCCAATCAGGATCCTATGGTTCTATCATCATAGGTCATTAAGTTTGCGGTTTGATTATTCATGAGTGATTGAAAGATATTTTGTTTAGCAATTATGGGTTACCTTCTCCAAAATATCTTCTCAAATCAAGTTATATTTTAAGGTTCAAGTTTAAGTTTTAATGTCTTTTAAAGTGAATTTTAAATCGATTGTGTTTTAAGGTTGTTTTTGATTTATAAATAATGTTTGATTTTATTTGCTTAGGTTCGGTGTAGGTTGAATCTAAGGAAGATTGATTAAGTATAAGATAGGTTAGACATAGAATATAGGTTCAATGTCAGTTAAAACTATGGTAGTTTGGTTAAGTCTAAGGTATGTTAGACTTATGGTTTAGGTTTGGTGTCATTTAAACCTAAGGAAGGCCAGTTAAGTCTAATGTTGATTAGACTTAGGTTGTAAGTTGAATCCTGAGAGAAGTCGGTTAAGTCTAATGTAAATTAGACTTAAGATTTAGGTCCGATGTAGGTTAGACCTAAAAGAATTGGGTTAAGTCTTATGTAAGTTAGAATTAAGATTTAGGTCCGATGTAAGTTAGACCTACGAAAGTTTTGGTTAAGTCTAATATAAATTGGACTTAAGTTATTCAGGTTCAGTGTCAGTTGGAATTGGTTAAGTCTAATATAAATTGGGCTTAAGGTATTTAAGTTCAGTGGCAGTTGAACCTAATGAATTTGGTTAAGACTTAGGTCCAATGTACGTAGAACATAATGATGTTTGGTTATTTTGGTTCAATTTGAATTGATCCTAAGGCTTAAGATTACTTAGGTTCAATTTATGTTGAACTTAAGGTTTAAGGTTACATAGTTTCAATTTAGGTAGAACATAAGGCTTAAGGTTACTTAGATTCAATTTAGATTGAGCCTAAGGTTTGAATTGACTTAGATTCAAGTTTAGGTTGACTTAGGTTCAATTTGGGTTAAACCTAAGGAATAGGTTAACATAGGAATCCTAAGGTATAGGTTGACTTAGGTTCAATTTGGATTGAACCTAAGGAATAGGTTAACATAGTTTCGACTTAGGTTAAACCTGTGTTTTAAGTTGACTTAGGTTCAATTTTGGCTGAACCTAAGGAATAGGTTATCTTAGGATCAATTTGGGATGAACCAAAGGAATAGGTTGACTTAGGTTAAATTTGGGTTGAACTTATGGTTTGAAGTTAAGCTTGATTTAGATAAGTTTTAAAGATTTTATTATGTTTGATTAGAGGTAGAGTTAATTAAGGTTTAAAGGTCACTTAAATCTAATGTAAGTAAGTCTTAAATGTTAATTAAGTCTAATTAAGGTTAGACTTAATTAGGGTTTAAAATGTCACTTAAGCCTAATGTAAGTAAGGCTTAAAGGTCAATTAAGTTTAATTAGGGTTAGACTTAATTAAGTTTTAAAGGGTTAGACTTAATTAAGTTTTAAAGGTCACTTAAGCCTAATATAAGTAAGGCTTAAGGGTTAATTAAGTCTAATTAAGGGTAGACTTAATTAAGATTTAAAGGTCACTTAAGTCTAATATAAGTAAGGCTTAAGGGTTAATTATGTCTAACTAGGGTTAGACTTAATTAGGGTTTAAAGATATACTTAAGCTTAATGTATGTAAAACTTAAGGATATTAATTAGGCTAATTAGGTTTAGACTTAATTAGGGTTTACGGTTAATTAAGCCTAATGTAAGGGGTTAATGAGATTAATTAGGTCTAGTTAGTGTTAGACCTAATTAAGGTTTAAGATTAATTAAGCCTAATATAAGTAAGGCTTAATAAGTAAGTAGATCTAATTAGGGTTAGACTTAATTAGGGTTGAAGGTTAATTAAGTCTAATGTAAGTAAGGCTTAATGAGATTAATAGGCCTACTTAGGGTTAGACCTAATTTAGGTTTAAGGTTAATTAAGCTTAATTTAAATAAGGCTTGATAGGTTTAATTAGATCTAATTAGGGTTAGACCTAATTACAGTTTTAGCTTAATTAAGCCAAAATAAGTAAGAAAATAATTTTATTTAGGTTTAATTAAGGTTAGACCTATCTAGGGTTAGCTTGGGTTCATTTAGGTTGAATCCAAAAAGTTTGGATTTAACTTTGGTTCATTTGGGTTGAACTCAAGGGATTAGAGTTTTCCTTGGGTTCATTTGGGTTGAAACCAAGGGTTTAGGGTTTACTTAAACCTAATGTAAATAAGGTTCAATGATATAATTTTGGTTTAGAATGAATTAAACTTAATATGAAGATTATAGATTTATTTTCTTGATTAAAATGTGAATTTTAAAATTTATAATTGTCATTTTAATTTTCTAAAGGTTAGAGATTGTCATTTAAGGTTTAAGTTTATTACTCTAAATTTTCTAACCAATTTCCAATTTAAATTTTCAATTTTCTGATTTTTTATAGTTATTAAGAAAAATAGTTACAAAATATTGTTGAAAATTGGATATTTCATTTTAGGGATCTTTCCTAACCCTAGAAAAATCATAGGATATCCTCAAGGATGGAAAATCAATTCATGAAAAGTTTGTCATTTTTGGATTTATAATTAATTTTTAATAATTAAATTACTCTAGAGAGTAATTAATTAATTAAAAATTAAATATAATTCATTAATTTCAGTTTTTACTTTCATAATTTTCTCCTTTTTATCCCGAATCCAGAGGTATTTTTATTTTAATTTTATGATTTTTCTATGTCAAGATATGTATTTTTGAAGATTTTATGTATTTTTTTGAATTCATAATTTAGAAAATCCTAATTATTTACTTATCTGACGTAGCAGCAGACTGGATCCTCGGACGGATCAAAGGGAAGTGTGGCAGGGAGTAATTGGAGGTGCTTTCCACGTAGGCAGGCATGTGGACCACGATTTCATCTGTTTCATTTGGATGGATCCGCGGTCCGAACAAAACGTAGCCATCCATTTCCAATACACGAAAATGGACGACATCTAGCCTTTGTCCCCGAGGTTTGTTAAGCCGCTAATTGTTCATGTTTAAACCATAAATTCACACTCGATTCTTAACGGATTTTCATAAAATTTATTCCTAATACTCCATCGCAACGAGATGAACATATTCATTCGGTTATGTGGGTACTGTGTGATGGTTTTATTCACAATTCTCAAACATGAGCACATTTTTAAGGTTTATGACTCATACCTTGTCTCAAAAGGTAACACTTAATCGACCTTGACAGGAATGATCTTCAGGTCCTTGCGAAGCTCCTCCTTAACTTAATTTGGAGTGAAATCAGGCTAGGGTATTCTCTTGAAGAAATGGGGTCGCGGCTTTAACTTGAGTAGGTTAGAGCTTCAGGGGAGGGCTAATTTGGATTGGAAACTTCCTCGTAAGGCTTAGGAAAGCCTTTGGGACGATTAAATTGGAGTTTCAAAGAGTTTTATGTCAACTCAAAATTGTGTCCTGGTTCTGGGGTAGTAATTTAGGGTTTCTTTGTGAATTTCAGAGGTTGAAACTATGGGGGATTAGTTGCTTAGGAGATGGGGAGTATCTTTGTTGTTGAAATTCACGAGATTTGAGGACTCTATCTAGGGATCTCTTTTTAGTGTGGGCTCTCGGGTATGGCTTCTTATAGCCATGGGGAAGCCGTGGATAAGGTTGAGCTCAATTGGAGGAGAAAGGAGGTGGCTCATGATGGTTTTGAAGATAAACTTCTAGCTGAGGATGGCCATGTTTGAGCTTCCCAAAGGTGTGCTCATGATGAGTTTCAATTATGGCAAAAATGGTAGCTATGGTTATGTCTTCTTCCCATTTGAAGGATGATGAGGTGGATAAGGACCCTAAGATGAGTTAACTTTAACATTCCATGTTGATCCAATGAGGTTGAAGTGGATGCCATATGAGTAGCCAAGTATCCCTCCCTCGTATTGACTTTTGAAAAGTCTAAAATGGCGGCTTTAGGAGTTTTAATGGGTCTTCATGGGTCTTGTGTCATGAAGGGTTCTATAGGTCATGGATGACCTGAAAATGACAAGCCATGAATATCTTTGGGCTTGGGCTTCCATAAGAAATTTTGGGCTTCCATGGGTGGGCTTGATTTCATATGTAGGTTTTGGTTATGATTATAAGACTTAAATTCTAGGATTAATAAGTCCTAATTTCACTCTTTTAATTAATTAATTAATTAATTAAGAAAATGAAACTTTGATAAAAAATAATGAATTGACCAAAACTGGTGTAAAGTTGACCAATTGGGTCCCATGGTTGACCAAATGGTGCATGTGGTGACCATTGGGTCCAGGGTTGACCAAATAGTCAATGTGGTGACCATTGGGTCCAAGGTTGGTCATTTTTACCAAGTTTGACCAATTGGGTCATAGAGTTGACCAAATATGTGGTGACCGTTGGGCCTAGGGTTAACTAAATGGTCAATGTGGTGACCATTGGGTCAAGTTATGTTTGCCTAAGGTGACACTCAATGTTGAGGTCAAAATAGAGCACATTAGGGTTTAGCCCAATTTTAGAGTTTAGGGGATCCCTAATGGGTTAAAGGACTAAATGCTAGTAGACTTCTTTCCCAAGATGAATCATGGATGTTCTTTAGAATAGACACTCACAAAAGTGAGGTCAACAACCCTCTAATGATTTGGATTTTTAAATTAAGTTTTAGTTAAAACTTGATCTGGGAATAACAATAGGGTAATTTCTGTGAATTGAACATACACAATAAATAATTAATAAGAAAAAGAAACTGCCCAGTTATTTTAATTTATTAACTTGCCATTAATACAATTAATGTTATGTTAATCCTAGGTTAATTTTTTGTTTAATTATGTTAAATTTAAGTCCTAACTATGTATAAGTTCAACTTATTAGTGCCAAGCTAACATATTCAAGCCACACAACTTAATGTGATTATGTTTTATCAACAATTTGACTTTATTCCAGAAAATACGGTGCATGGAGTCAAATTATGGTTCATTGCGAGTCAACGATTCCATAGGTTTTGAATCAAGGTCAATCAATTATAACTTGAGTTGACTATGCAATGCCATAAGAGAGGTTGAACTTAACCATATGTTAATTATTAATCATGGATGGGTCTAGAGTTCACCTAAGCTAGCGTTGGTATGGTCGCTAGATAAGGTTGACTTGATTGGGCCATATAGTTGATTATGGTTGACTAGATAAAACTAAGTTTAAGTTTAGTCAACTTTATGTCAAATGCTAGTCATTGGTGGGCCCAAGGCTAGTTTATGATGTTGCCATTCTTAAATGACACCCTATGGTGGTCTATGCTTACCTGGTAAGTCAACTCTGCTCGACTAAAGTTAGACGTTAGGCATCTTAGAGTGGCAAAGCAATAATACAAGATGCATTAGTCTACTTCATATAATTTGAGTTCACTAAAGTACTCTAAAAGGCAATCTATGGTTTCAAGTAGGATTAGCTTGCCTAGGGCCTACACCCGATAATACTTAGTTCAAGAAGCCACTAAGCAAATTTGTAGGGTACCATGCGAGAGCTGACCTAACATTAAGTAGATCTTTAGTAGGTTTAAGTAGTGTTTTAGGTTCATAAAATTTAT